>OV884019.1:89330248-90580248 GCA_930367235.1 Sarcophaga rosellei
AAAAAGTGAATAATTGTTATTATAAATAAATATAAATAGATAACTAAATATAAAAAGATTAAATAAATAGATTAAATACCGAAATTTTTTCTTAACTTTTATTATGGCCCCTCATGGAAAAGAACTTTCACAAGATTTAAAAGATGTAATTATTAAACTTTATAAAGAGCAGAAAAGCCAACGTGAAATTGCAAAAATTATTAATAAAAGTAGCTCCACAGTGCAAAAAATAATAGAAAAGTATAATAAGAAGGAAAATACAAATAACAAGTCTCGACCTGGGCGCCCAAAAATCTTCAATGACAGGGAGAAACGAATTATCACCAGAAAAATAGAAGTAAATCCCAAGATGAGCGCTCCAAAAACTATGTCAGAAATAGAAAAATAGACTGGAAAAGCCTGTAACCCACAAACCATTCGTCGAGTTCTGTATGCTTCTGGTTACCATGGCCGTAACATCCACAAAAAGCCATTTGTGAACAGCACCAATAGAAGAAAACGGTTGGACTTCGTAAAAGAGTACGAAACCAAGGATGAACATTTCTGAAAATCAGTTATATTTTCTGATGAGAGTAAATATAATATTTCTGGTTCAGATGGGTGTCAAAAACTGTGGAGAAAAGTGAACACTGAGCTCGATCCAAAAAATATGGCTGCCACAGTAAAACATGGTGGTGGAGCGGTTATGGTATGGGGGTGTATGACAGCATCAGGTGTTGGAAATCTTGTGTTTATCGAAGGAAAAATGGATAAGACGGTGTATTTGAACATTTTAAAAAACAACTTGCATCAAAGTACATCTAAATTGGGACCAACAGGATCATTTGTATTCCAACAGGACAATGACCCTAAACACACAGCCCATATCGTTAGAGATTATCTTTTGTGTAATACGCCAAAACAACTAAAAACTCCTTCCCAATCACCCGACCTTAATTCAATAGAACATCTGTGGGATTATCTCGAAAAAAAAAATCAGAAGTCATGTCATTACAAGTAAAGACACCCTTAAAACTGCACTACTTGAGAAGTGAAATAAAATTCCACATTCGGTTACCCAAAATCTTATAACATCTATGCCATCGGGATTGAAGTCAGTCAAAAAGGCAAAGGGCTATCCAACAAAATATTAAATATCAGCTTGACTTCAAAAATTGAATCATAGTGCCAATTTTTGTAAACTGCATACTCACTTATGTGACCTGAATTCTAACCATTTTGTTAATTATATTGTTATTAACCAGTAATGAATTAGAAACATTTTTGCTCCTTATTATTTTTCTTAAGTTTATATGTAAAATAAATGAAAAAATATAATATTTGTGTTTTTATTTCAAATCTTAAGCAATTTTTCCAATCATTTCAAATATATATATCGCTGCATACTCACTTTAGTGATACACTGTATATAGATAATTTAAACTTGAAAAAAAAAATAAATAAAACAAAAGTCTACGAATTTAATTTTGGTTATATTTTTTCTTATTTGGTGAATTTTTTCACAAATGTTGGTTACAAAATTTTTTTCTTTCCCTTCTATCTTTCCCCCCGCGTCGTTCTTTACACTTTATTTTCTTTGATTTTATACATCAAGAATCACAGATAGCATACTTGTAGGGGTAACTACTATGCGTATGAGTAATATATTTCAAATGCAATTAAATATTAAGTATGTAGTATGTAGCATACGTGGGCATGGCCCCTCGCTCATTTGGAATATCAACATAAAAAGTAGCCTATAACTCCTTCCAGACATACAGGAAGACACTGTGAAAATTTCAAGAAAATCGGTTCAGCCGTTTAATCGTCTATAAACTTCAAACATGCAAACATACAATCAAACACACATTCGTTTTTATATATAAGATCTACACTCCAACCATAACAATTATAACGTCAACTCATGTGGCCATCAAGCATAAAACCCATAGCCTGCATGCATCCAATACTACTTGTCAGTGTCAATACACAATATTTTGACATTTTTCTGATATTCATATGTATGTATGTGGGTAGATTTGCAATTGTGGCATTTTCGAAATATTTACTTTATTATGACAGATTTCCATTGCACACATCCAAGCCAAGAGAAAATTGCAATGTATGTATTCATTATTATTTATACTGTATATTATGTGTGAACATGCATATATACAGTGAGCGCCAAAAGTGAGAAAACACCACTGAAATAATTAATTTTCTTAGGATAGCGAGAAAAGTAAATGAGAATAGTCGAATAAATTTTCAAAAATAAAAATGATTATTTATTACTTATAAAATGTTAAAACAAAAACAACAATTCATGATAAAGGAACTTTTTTTCTATACTTAAGAACATAATAGAAAATTTAAAGTGATAGTGGATGTTGAATCACTTATGGCGCTCACTGTACATATGTTATAAAATTAAGCAATTAAATGCCAAAGTAATTAAATAAATAATTGAACATAAAACACACAGTCAAACAGATTGATAGGCAGCAGATAGGGACATATGTACCGAGCAGCAGTAAAATACAACAACAATAACAAATATTGATGCAGAATATAATTTTTTTCTTTAAATAAATAAATAAAATGAAATGTAACCCTAAACAATTGATAAATACTAATATTATGCAAAGTAATCAATTTATTTCATTTATATGTATTTATAAACAATGCAATATTGGTACACATATACACACATAAATAATAAAACAAAGAAAAAAAAAACAAATAAAAGTTGTTGACACTTTAATATGATGAAACGCCCTTTATTTGCATGTTTAAAAATAAGTTTTGTAATGCATTGCTACATTACATTACATTGCTGTTGACTTTAACATGTGCTGTTATGTATTTAATGATGCCAAAAACAAAACAATCAAATGAGTGTTAAAAAAGAGAAGAAAAAAAAACTCTTATACTCAACGTATCAACTGCATTCCAATAACAGCATGAAATAGAAACAAATTATTTCCATCCTTTGCTCAAAGCACTATACAATTCCAATAACAAAACACAATAATAATAACTGTCTTTTGTTATTGTATTAAACAACTACTATTGATGAATGCTGAGACGCGTTAGAACCATGAGAGAGATATATCCATCCATATACATGTAGCTGTGTTACACAAAAAGAACGAAAATTAACGATGAAGAAATTTTCTTTGGCTTGTGTTTAAAAACACACACACAGTAGTGTCTAGCAGTAGTGGTGTTAGCAACTGTTGTTCCTTAAATTCTATTCTTCATTATATTCTCACCAAAATTATATGTTACATTGTAGTTGTTATCACTTTATTGTTTTATTGCAACAGTTAATATTATGCTGACTAGACAAAACAAAACACTGAGAACACAAGGATGAGTAAGAGAGCGACTGAATGTAGCAGAAATACGAGTTCATATACAATTTGTTACAAAAAGTTGTTTCTGTTTTTCTTCTTTTTTTTAACTGAAGGTTATTGAGTTTTAAGAATTTGATTTAATCGAAGCGGGAAAGGACAATAAAAAATGAAATTGATAAATGAAGTGTAAATTGTTGTTTGTTATTCGTTACTCAATTGTTAACAAATATGTATGTATGTAGTATGTATGTAGATCTGTAGATAGTGACAACACAACCAAACATAATTGAGTGAAATATAGACAAGGATGTCTGGCTGTTCTTTTTGTGTACAGTTGCTCATTTTAACGGTTTATAAAAACAAGTTTAAAGTAGTGGAGCGAGAGCAAGAGAAAAGAAAAAGCATGAAAACATTGCAGTTATTGTAAATGAGCCAATTCACAGGAGAACAATTTTTGAAAAAAAAATACTTGCCAACATAGATTTTTGAAATGTGCATGTATTAGTTCTGTGCTGGTAATAAGGGGTTTTACGCCACCGAAATACCATTCTCTTCACCGCTCCTCTTGCCTATAAACTATAATTTTACGCCAGCACAATTGTTCTCGTGTGAATTGGCTCAATAGAAATGAAAATTGAGGAAAATCAAGACTGTTAAACTGATTAAAACTGCTGAGAAGAGGTCTACTACACTAATAAATTTGTCTCGTCACTCTTATTCGTTGTTGGGATAGTTAAAGAAATAGAGAGAGAGAGAAAGTGTTAGAGAGAGAGAGAGAGTACAAAATAAAGTGGATATACGATGGTACCCAATGCGTATAATCGATTGTTTTGCAAATGGTGTTTTGTAATGGTCAGTTATGTATATTATGTTATGTATGTTCATCGGTTCCTCCATTTAATGATTTTAAAACCTCACATTTTAACAAAACTCTCGGCTGTTGAATGGCTTTCATCTGAAATGTTAAGTCAGAGGACGTGTACTTGTCAACTGTGACAAGTACAGTGCCCGGAGGTTACAATTCTGTTGTTATTTTAAAACTTAAGGAATACTTTGCTAATCTATGAGCAGACGTCGGCACGAAGAGAACATGATAAAAATGTGAGTGTATTTGTGAGAGGCATGTATAACCCCGGGGGAAAATTGTTAGTAATATTTTCAAGTCTACTTATTAACCCAATAATATGTATGTACGTGTATGTGAGAGGATAATATAGAAAAATTGTACTGCGCTAAATCTCACTGTATTTCACTTGGCAAATATTCTTCCAAAAATCGAAATTATTTCTCATGTGAATCCTACTGTAATATTTCTTTGGGTGTAAAATTCAAATCTGAAACCAAAGCGACATGAACCTTCTTCTTTAGAAGCTAACAAGCAACTGAATGTATTTTTATAGTCTTTCTAACGAACATTGTTGATACTCGTGTCCTACATACACATAATTGGCCATTATAACCCTTCAGTAAGGATTACGGCCTAGCTTCTTAACACCAATCATGTTGTGTGCGTTAATTTTATACATGAGTGGCGGGACCTACAGTTTAAAGTCGACCACGAACGACAAATTTTTGGAGAAGCTTTTCACGGCAATTTTTACTCTCAGAGTTTTTGCCAGAAATCTGCTGAGAAAAAGTCGCCGAAGATATATTTTCATTTTGATGTCTGACCTGGGATTCAAACTCGGGCCTTTCGTCTAATAAGCCAACACACTACCTACTAGACCACGGCGTTTTCGATGTTCGCGTCCTATATGTGTAAAAAGCCAAAGATGTTCGGCCCCCGGAGGACATTGGTACCGACGTCTGTCTATGAATGAGCACTCACTCTGCACTTGCAGGAAAATGCAAAACAAAAATTCTGGACAATTCATGGCAATAAAAATTTACTGTTTTTCGAAATAACATGTACAACAACAAAAACAAAAACATGAAAAATGCAAACAATTTTGTAAACAATAAAAACGTGTATTCGTTTAAATTTTAACGCACACACACAAATATTTCCAAGCAACAAACAAGCAGAAAAAAATTATAAGAACAATGAATGCCTCTTTTTGTATTTAAAATAGCAAGAAAACAACAACAGCAACAACAATGGAAAAAAATTGAAAAAAAAACTGTAAAACCGCTTGCATTTTAAAAAGAAAAATGTTTTGATTCTGTTTTTCCATTTTTTTTATTGTGTTTGTCTGGCATTTCTTCTTCTTCTTGTTCCTTCACTCGCGCATACAAAACACACACACATTGTTTTACAGACAGACCGGGCGAGCAATTTTTCTTAAGGGTCATCATTTTGCAAGAATTTAATTCTTCTCTATAGAAAATAAATTACAATCCGTCTCCTTCCTCTCTCCTTAGAAAAAGGAAACAAAAAAACAACAACAAAAATACCGACACACTTCTTGGTATCGGCCTTTAAACGAAGTTGCTTTTTTTTCCTTAAAATTAAAACATTAAATTGAGTGACAGCAGCAAACAGAGGGAAGATGTACATACGTGTGCAAGTGCAAGTGCGAGTGTGCGTGTGTATAAAATACCCAAAAGAAGGAATCATTTAAATTTCAATTAATGCCAATGAGATTAAACAATTATTCAATAGACGACGAGAGAGATTCTAAACGAACATTAACGACTTCAAAAAGAATTTTACATATGCACCCATATCCAACCCATACATACATATACACACATGCATAATATGTATGTTCTTATGCTTACTCATAGTAATAATCAAGATGAGTGCTTAGGTAGAGAATTTATTCTCTCAATTTCCCCTCTTAAACTTTAATTGATTCAAGTGTTGTTGTTTGTTTGTTTGTTATTATTTTCGATATATTAAGATGTGGGCTGTTTGTTATTGTTTTTGTATTTTAAATTTTCTTAAGAGTTCTTAAGTTCATTTTCGTTCAATTTGTACAACAATTATTGCGTTGCATTCTCAATTGTGTTCAATTTATTTTAAAAAGTTTAAATATGTATATTTTTACTTGTTGTTATTGTTGTTCTTTACATATTTAAAGTGCAATTTGTTTTATAACACAATATTTTTCTCGAATGTATGTATTGTATTTATTAAATACCCGTAGGATTACTTACTACTCGAAGAGAGAGAGAGAGAGCGTCTGTGATTGTGCAAGTGAAGATGAGTGTGTAATGTGCATTTTTTAGGTATGTTTTAAGAGGGAAGCCAATAATACTATGTTCAGACATGCACTTTTATTGAGCCACAATATTCGATTATATTGAGTACAATATTTGAAGTGTTCAGACATAATATAAGCAATATTCATTTGTTAGCTGGTAATCAAAGCAGCTGGTTGTTTCAACAACATTGTTTTTGTCTTATTTTTGTTTGTCGTTGTTGACATTTGAGTTGTCAAATATCAACAGAAAGTGTTCGGAAAACTGTAATATGCTCACTGAACGCGTACTTATGACAGTGCTGTATTTTAAGTTTTACTCAATATTATAACAATTTGCGTATTTATTGCATAATAATTAATTGAAATTTTATATGAAATATTGAAATAAGAGTGCATTTGTGAACATAGTATAAAGGTAGTTTTTAAGTTCAGTTGTTTTTAAAACAAACTAGACATCGATCGAATCTAAAGAAAGATTTAGAAAAATTTGATTTATTAAGTTCGAAGGGATTTTTTGGGGTGTCATAAGTAAAGCTAAATGGAAGTCGCCGTAGTCTAGTACGAAATGTGCTGGCTTATTAGACGTGAGGCCCCAGCTCAAACAATCCGATTGAAACGAACTTCGCCAACTTCCTTCTAGCAATCTTCTCTGAGAATAATTAAAACTGTCATGAAAAGTTTCGCAACCTGTTGTTTCGGGGGTAAAAACTAACACGAGCAACATAGTCAATCGTTTTGAAATAGTTTGTAATGCGTTTTTTCTCACATATCAGGCGGTAACACAACGAATGTTGATTTCAAATGCTTCGACACTAGGGGATTATCCGCCGAGCAATAGTCTTTGAGGTGTCAAACCATATACAATCTTGTTGAACAATTGACATTGCCAAAGCGTGATGTTATTCCCTATGAAAACTTCTCATGCAATGAAGTCAAAATCGATTGTGTTGTGGGAATCTTAACACGCCGTACAGACTTTTTTGTCTGCCAACACACATGCATCCAGAACGCTTAGAATTGACGTTAACATTTCTTCCAAAGTGAACTTTGATAACATAGAGCATAGTTAACCATCTATAGACCACAATGAGCACTTTTTTTGATACAATGGCTCTTCCATAATCACTTCTTAGTTCTATGAGGCCCATATGAAGGAATTCTTCATGCTAACATAACAACCATGGGAGAAATGAACGAAATTATTTACGGGTGCAGAGGTTTTTCCACAACAATCACAACACGGGTCTCAGAGCGAGCCCTTTGTGAGATAATTTCGCTTGTTGATGCAACTATCGTGTGAGAAATAATTCTCATGACTGCAGAAAATTTTATTGGAAAAATCAACATTGAGACTCTGTTGCCCTAACATCCAATTATCATATTATACGGCGTTGTAAATGGTCAAACAGCTTAAAGGATTGCTTTAATTGGACTTTATATGGATGGACGAGCAAATACAAATGCAAAGTAAGTCACTAAGAGCTGTAAATAGGCCTAATTGCTGAGAACATTATGGAATTGACAAATTCGTACACACTTTCTCTAAAAGAAGTGCTATTATCGGCAGTATGTATGTACATTGCAATGATTGAACAGGTCTGACGACTTCTGTAAAGTGCTACCAATGACATCAAATTTCTTGCCAATTTCTTGCAATGTATGTAAGTGAATTATGATAACCATAATTGACTCTACTTGATTTCATTTGTCGGATTTCGTAAAAAATGCTTTCCAAGCATTGTTTTCTAAATGTTTTCTTTAATGTTTTTATCATTAATTTATGCTACAAAAATTACGCTTTAGATAATAAAGCTTAATGCATTAGGAAATATTTTTTTTTTATATAAAAGTTTGCTTCCCCCTTTGGCAAAATATTTGATAAGTTATCATGCCAATGGCACTACTTTTAAATGCTACAAAAATTAAATTATCATGTAATAAGTGGTGGTGGCCGGCCGGCCGACTGGCCTTGACTTTGAAGGCGATAAGAAAAAAAAATATTTTTAAAAAATAACCATGAAAATAACATGAAAAAAACAATTGAATTATAAATTTGTATTTTTAAAAAACATAGAAGAAATACAATTTTTAATAAAAGAAAAAATTGTTTTTAAAAAAAAATATTCAAAAAAAATTTTTTTTTTAACAAAATTGGCAATTTACCAAATTTAAAAACAAAAAAATTATTTTATTAAGCAAATATTTTAAGTTTTATTGATAATAATTTCTTAATAAAAAGAAAACCTATTTCTTTAATAAATTTTCTTTTAAAATCTTCTTTTAATTTTTTTATTAATAAAAAGGTGGCCTGCTTCATTTAATTGAATTTAATTTTTATCAATAATTTCATTTTAAAATTATGTATAAATTCTCATAAAAATCTATTAAAACAACCCACACTTTCCTGTATGAAAGTGTGTTTCTATGCCAAAGATATGTGCTTTATTTTTTATATTTTATTTACTTTTTTATTTGTTTATTTTAATCTCCAAAAAAGTCACTCATCTTTTTAGAATTTATGCAAATATTTATTAAAAAAAAACTTGTACTTCTTAAAGTAATTTTTCAATACAGACACACGCACACACGCACAAACTTTAAATAATTATTTTAAATTTATCATTATATTCTCGTCAATCAAAACCCACTTGTTTTCTAGCATTCAGTGATATTTATTTTGCGAAATAAAACCCACACTTTTATTGTAAATAATTTTATTGCTTTAAAATCCATAAAAAAATTATGATTTCGAAATTGAAATACGTTTTTTTTTTCAGTGTATTATTATTCAAAATAAGCCGTTCATTAGAATATGAAAAGAGAGAGGGAGAGTATTGCACCTTAATAAAGCGTTAAGTGTTGCCACTTCAACATGAATATTGTTGTCTTTAGTACAGTGATAGTAATAACAATGATAATTTAGTAGATTTATCACAGGTAAATAAATTGGTGCTCTAACCTGCTTTCTTATAATCCACATGTCTCCTGCACTCGTCGACAAAGACCGCTAAGATAAGTTATTCATAAAGAGTCATATATTGGCAAAGGTCGCATATGTTTATATACATACATACATAATTGGCCATTACAACCCTTCAGTCAGGATTACGGCCTAGCTTCTCAACACCAGTCATGTTGTGTGCGTTAATTTTATACATGAGTGGCGGGACCTACAGTTTAAAGTCGACTCCGAACGACAGATTTTTGAGAAGCTTCTCATGGCAATTTTTACTCTCAGAGTTTTTGCCAGAAATCTGCTGAGAGGAAGTCGCCGAAGAAATTTCGTTTTTATGTCTGACCTGGGATTCGAACTCGGGCCTTTCGTCTAATACCCAACACACTACCTACTAGACCACGGCGACTTCCATATGTTTATATGCAGAACAGAATTTGCATTAAGCCTATCAAGCTTTCATTATCATAGCAATGATAATGGGACACTGCCCTCTAGATACTGGAGACTCACGCCAGGAGACTGGATATACCTCATAATAACTTCTGCAGAAGCTGCAACGGCAAAGAAGAAAGAGACCACAGAACACCTTCTCATTGTCATTGTCCCACGCTTGAGAACCTTAGAAGAAGAGTTCTTGAACATTCCGCACTTAGTGACAACACATGTCTAGCCAAGAAGAAATCAAGTCGACATCTTTTCTGCTATTGTCCCACACTTGAAAGCCTAAGGAGAATAATTCTTAAACAACCTGAAATAAGTCGCAACGCTTGTCTGGACCAAGGAGATTTAAGAAAAATCCTTTGCCTTAAGCCAACCTAACCGAAGCAGTCAAATTACACCAGGCACATGGAAAATTGAACATTTATGATGCTCTCCATGCAGAGGAAGTTCTAGAGGACATTCGAACGGTGTTATATTACACACACACACACATATATGTACATAATTGGCTCTCAGGGTAATTTCTGCCTTCCGGACGGTGTCTATACTGATGCAGCATTGGTGATAGCGGGAATGATGACCCTGAAACTAGTAGTATACGTAGAGAAGAGGAAACATGATGCAAGGAGGGGAACAGACCTTTTGAACTCCGTGCAATTGGTTGACGATGCCATGGATAGATGGCAGCAAGACTGGTACAATTCCAGCAAGGGAAGATGGACCTACAGACTCATACCGAGTATAGGCGAATGGACCAAAAAGAAACACGGTCAAGTGAACTTCCACTTGACACAGTTACTAACGGGCCATGGATGGATATCTATTTTCTATAAGTATGGTAGAAGCATGCCCAGAATGCCGTAATGAGAAGGAGACGGCGGAGCATGTTTTCTTTACCTGCCCGCGATACGACGATCAGCGAATTTGCTTGGAGAGGACAATAGGATCCAGGTAACACCCGATAATGTAGTTAACCTCAAGTGACAATTGGAACGCAGTATGTGCTTTCGCAAGGAGGGTATTGATGCGGCAAAGATTGGCTGAGAGAGCAAGGTCAGCAGAATTGGAAGGCAGCACATTGTGGTCCCGGGGGGGCAAACGGTTGGAAGTGTGACGAACGAGGTTGGGTTTAGTACGTAGGCGCTCAGCAAGCCGAGAGTAAGTCTTGCGGCGAATCGTGCACATTGGTAGGCCGGGCTACCAATAACTTTTGAAAATTCCCAGCATTTAGCTCGGCAATAATTACCCATTAAGTCTTACCAATAAAACTACAAGGTTAACGTATGTAAAATACAATTACAACTTAGCTTCTCGCACCACTTTCATGAGCCTACAGTTTAAAGCCGACTCCAAACGATAGATTTTTGAGAATCATTTCCTGGAAATTTTTTATTTACTCTCCGAGGAAGTGACCGATGAAATATTTTTTCCATATTTCGTTATGATATGAAGATGTCTGACCTGGGGTTTGAACCGTAGTGTCACGTCTAAGAAGCCAACCCAAAACCTACTAGACTGCAGCGACTTCGAGTTCATATTCCATACACAGTGGCATCAGTAATGGCATCTTTCAAACGAATAACAAATTCGATAATATTTCACATCTACGCTGAATGAAAGACTCGCTATTTGACACAATCGCACTAAAACAGTCAAGTACAATGCACTTTGGCCTTTTTACGCTCTTTGAATTCCATGAAATATTGCAAGACTGTCCTAAATACTAAACTCAGTGATTTAATATCAAACTTGTTCGATGAATGGAGTCTTATTGTTTTTAATAATTGTGTAAAAAAAAATTTGAAATAGTAAAGCACGCGTTTTCTTTATTAATCAAATAAATGTTTATTATTTTAACCCATTTGTTTAGTAATTGTTCTATAAATATATGTATGCATATGTATATGCACACATAATTTCTCTTCGTATTACACTTTTAACACACAAATTATTATAATTGTTATATGAAACGCATGTGAGTGCATATACCAACGTGTGTATGCATACAAGTGTTATACACACTAAAACAAAAAAAAGAAAACAAAATGAGTTCATTAAACGCCATGTTGCTTAATTATAATAAGAACATCAGCGAAAAAAAAACAACAGCAACAACATTAATTGTAGTGTGAAGAAGAAGAAGACGAACTATGCAGACCAATTTACTACCGACACAGCAGTTTATATTTTAAACACTATTTTTGTTTTTGTAAAGAGAAACAACAAAAACATGAAAAAAATTACGACAGAAAAGAAAAAAAAATTGTTTTAAGCACAGCGACGAGTGAATCTTTTGTTTTTATTTCATCATGTAAATATGTATGTAATAAATACACAACATACACAAACACACACTTTTACAATTTATGTTCATCTCATCTTAAATTATGTTTAATAAAGAAAATGATTCTCATTTAATAATGATATGACCATAGCATAGTAAAATTATAAAAGAACAGTTAGATCATCATGTCTACAGACAAGACAAGACAACTAACAACAACAACAATAACACAACAACCAGATTATATAAAATTGTATGTTTACATTGCTAGCATATGAGATCATATTCGTTAAAACTCTTTTTTTTCTCTCTCTCTCTGTCTTATTTAGTAAGTGGTGTTATTATGAATACAATGTTGAAAACTGTTGCTGTTTTTTAGAAAGAAAACAATGGATGCTTATTCTGTGCAGTTGCGTAAAAGCATTGTTGTTTTTTGTTCAATATTTTCTTAGTAAATCTTAACCACAGATGTTTAGCCGGTTATAAGAACGAATTTATTTAATGTTTATGTTTAAATTCTTAAATTTTTAAGAAATTTCAATACAATTTAAATAAAATCATAGAATTTATGTCAAATTCTTAGTAGAATAAATCATTTTGTTACAGAGAAATAAGACAGTCTGGTATTTTGTTAATGTATTCAAGATATACATACGTAAGAGGGTTGCCAGCTGGTTACTATTTATTGAGTCAATATTCGGTTTATTGAGTACAATATTTTAAGTGTTCAGACATAACAATATACGCAGTTCAGCTGATTATTCAATATTCATTTGACAGCTGGATGTTTCAACAACATTGGTTTTTATTTTGTTTGTAGCTTTTTTGTCGTTGTTGACATTTGAATTTTCACATGTCAATAGAAAGTGTTCGGAAAATTGTAATATGATCACTGAACGCGAACTTATGACAGTGTTGTATTTTAAGTTTTACTCAATATTATAACAATTTTTGAATTTATTGCGCAATAATTAATTGAAACTTTATATGAAATATTGAGCTCAATAATGGCGATTATTGCGATTTACGCAATAAAAGTGCATGCCTAAACATAGTATTAAGCTTCTGCAATCTTATTAACTTCTTTAATTTGTAATTACAATCATTTAGTTAGTATTACAATCTAGCTTTTCACACCACTCACATTATCGATGAGTGCCGGAACCAGCACTCGAACACTCGACTTCTAACAACAGATTTTTTTTGAGAAACTTTTCATGTTTTTTTTTGTTTTACTTTCAGAATTTTCACCAGAAGACTTCTCCCTTACAGTCACTGAAGAAATATACATATTTCAAATATTTTTCAGTGAAATTCAGTCACTCTTGTGGGAAGGCGCGGTGCGTTTGAAGAGAGTAATCGTAGTTTGAAGATCTCCGTTACAAAGATCTGTCGTATAATTGCTTAGTGATTGCTATTGTTTATGCAAAGGGTGTAAACAGAGGAATAACAAAGAATAGCAATTGTTGTTGTTTACATCAAGTTGTGAACAGTGGCGCACAGAAACTAAACATAAATTTATTTTTATTTAATTTGCAATCTACGAGCTCATATTTTAAACGTTAATAAAAAGTAAAAGCGTAACAATATGGAAACGTTTTTGGAAGCATTTAAGTATACAGCAGGCATCGCCTGTCAATGTTAAATTTGGCTTAGAATATGTTTGCGGGCCAAACGCGTCATTCATATTTCCACCTAAGGGGTTAAACTGTGATGGATATTCAATAGTTGAAATAGGAGAAAAAAACTATTAAAAATGAACTTAAACTTTTTCAATATACAGGTTTTTATGGCTTTGTTTACCGATGATAATAAATAGTATTTAAATAAACGTTTAATGCAGATTGTTAAATAAAATAAAATATTTATGATCATAAATCAAATTCAAAAAAAGTCAGTCTGTCTATAACAAACTGTCTCTCTCTCTCTCTCTCTATATATATACATATATCCCTGACCTCTTTGGGAATAAAGGAATGAATGAATGAGTGACTGAATGAATGACATAATTTTTGTTTTAAAGCTAGGCATCATGCTATTGTAGACATAATGATAATCATGATTTAGAAAACAAAAGTTTTAACTAAAAAAAAACTATCGAAAAAAAATATTGAAAATGAAAAGTTCAAAAATATGTAATTGTTGAAATGTGACTGACGCTAATGATAAATGTCAGAAGTCACCAACAAAAATTATAATAATTTTTTATTATTTCAAACGAAATTACTGCTGTCATTAATGCTTGAATAATAACAACAACAAAACTCTGAAAATTGAAAAAAATATTTTAATTTGCTTTCATAGGCACACAACATGAGTGGTGTGAGAAACTAGGCCGTAATCCTGACTGAAAGGTTGTAAAATGGACAATAATGTATGTATGTATGTAATGACCTAGACAACATTACTTGGCACACCCTGCAGTTCACCATCAATTTATCACCATTTGGCCTGTTTCGGCCAATATTTCCGAAATAGAATGGAATCTTAGACGTTTATTCGTAAAACGCCGGCGTAAAGTTGGCAGCCACGGCTTTTTCTAATTTAAAGGTTAAAACAAATGCGTTTTCTTTTTCCGCTTCTCAAACAGAGGTTAGGTAAAGTAGCGGACTCTCCTTGAATGAAGATATCCCACTTAGGCCATAATTTAGGCCAAACATTCTCTAGAGGTAACCAACCCTAGTCCACTTTGAATATTTATACTACTATTGGTGTTTTGCTTAACATTAAAATTATAAGCAAAAGCTACAAAAACAAAACAATACAGTAAACAAATCTGTTTACAAATTCTCGTACTGCTTAATATAACAACAAATACCAGCATAAAAAATGGTAAACATGTAAACAAAAATACAACAACAACACTACAATAATAAATGTAAACAAGGATGTTAACATTTATAGAGATTTTGAGAAGGTGAAGTTATGAACGTTCGCCTTCAAAAACATTCATCAGACTATTTACTTTGCGCTATAAAAGGCAAGGCAAAGCAGGCGACTGAGTTAGTGAAGTTCAGTCACACTTGTGTGAAGACGCGGTGTGTTTGAAGATATCCGTTACAAAGATCTGTTGAATAATTGTCTAGTAATTGTTATTGTTTATGCAAAGGGTGTAAACAGACAAAGTAATTGTTGTTGTTTACATCAAGTTGTAAACAGTGGCACACAGTTTACAAATAATAAAGAATTTTAATTACAACTAAACACAAATTTATTTTTATTTTATTTGCAATCTACGAGCTCATATTTTAAAAAAGTTAAAAAGGTAACAGTATTTTCTAAAATTTAGTATCACTTTCTCTCATAACAAAACTTAAAACATTTCTTAATAGGATTTAAAACTTAAATTGGGAGAAGCATACATATATAACTTCTGTGGCATTTAAGTGTTTAAGTATCCAAGAAAAAAAAGTACTTTTTCCCCCCACAACAGATGTTGGTTTTCTTTGTGAAAATGATTTTTATTTGTAGTAAAAAAGGAAAGAAAAAAAAAACAAATTTAGGTTACCAAATATTGTGAGTTGTTGTTAAAGCTGATAGTGATGCTGTTGCTGACGAGTTGTGTTTTATTTTGGTCCATAAAAGCCAATGAACTAAAACAGCCTCAAACTTTTACCAGCATCACTAGCACCATCACCACCAACGAATAAACGCAACGATAATTGTAGCCACCGTTGCCAAATGTAGGCTGGCTGGCTGGCTGTCGTCGTCTAAGGGGCCTCAAAGCAAAGTAAAGAAAACTTTAGTTTTTGGGCTCTATTGTTTAGTCATGTTAAAGATATTTTGTTTTTTAAATAGACAAAAAAATGCAACAACCACAACAACATCAATAACAAAACTAAACATTTTGTTTAGCCAACTAAACAAAAATTGCCAAAATAAAGGCAAAAAACATGCAAAAAAATTATTTAAAAAATGATTCACTTTTGCAAAATTACACAATAAAAGTTCCCATTATGGTGTTGCCTAACTGGGCCCAATTAAATTTTATTTGAACATTTTATTCAACCTTAAATTACTTGCTAGGAAACGGTCATACATTTAAAGTTTCTAAATAGCAGTGGAGATTACAAAACGCAACGTGATGTCAGTGAAGTTCAGTCAGTCTTGTGTGAAGACGCGCTGTGTTTGAAGATCTCCGTTACAAAGATCTGTCGAACAATTGCCTAGTAATTGTTATTGTTTATGCAAAGGGTATAAACAGAGGAATAACAAAAGAAAGCAATTGTTGTTGTTTACATTAAGTTGTAAACAGTGGCGCACAGAATTGTGCAAATAATAAAGAATTTTGATTACAACTAAATAGAAATATATTTCGATTTCATTTGCAATCTACGAGTAGCTCATATTTTAAACGTTTTTAAAAGGGCAAAAAACGAAACAGTATGGTATTTATTATAATATCGAAATATAGAGCACAATTAGTACTTACGGGTAGAATTTTAAGTATTTAAACAACAAATATATGTACGTACCTGAAAATAAAAACAAAAATAAATTTTATTTATTAAAAAAAATTTTGTTAAAAAGCATTATTAAACAACTTTTAAGAAATATTGAAAAAAAGTACTATTTAAGGTACTTTTTTATAAAAAAAAAATAGAATAAAGTCTGTTGAATAATTTGCATGTAATTAATTATTAATTAAAAACTAATTTATTACTGTGCTGAAAAACAAATACATAATGATGATGCATTTATTAAGACAATTTTTAAACAAATTCGCTTCATATTCAAAAAAAAAAAAAAGGCGGCCACTCTATTAGATAAGCTATTACGCAATATGTCTCCCATATTGATGCAATTACACTAAGGTCTCTTTATATTGACTTCTTAAATCATTCATTATTTAAATATTGAAAAAAATTGTTTTTTTTTTATAGCGCTTTTTACTGTTATAGTGTACACAATAATAACAACAATAATAGCATGTTATAATCCAATAAATGCATGAATATTAATTACTGTGTGGTTGGCATTGTATAGAAAAACATTACAAATTACATACAATCTTAAAGAATTTATTGTTTTTCCCAGCAGCAGTATGTATGTATGTGTTCGTAATTCAATGTAAATTTTTATAAAAATTTATGGACCAAATTACTGACTGCACTGAGAGCACTGAGTGAGTGTGCCAAAAGTCAATTAGAAATTAATTTTTAATTACCAGCAAGCAGCCAAGTCAAGTCAATTTTAATTGGCAAATACGTAATGCAAGTGACCTTCTCGAAATAATTGAAGAAATATTCCATGAATCGATTAAAAATTTACATGTACATTTACATATACATATATACAGTGTGTTACAAAAAAGATTAAACACACATACAATAACGTTTATACCTTTTCTTACAAGAAATTATTAAGAGAGTGACATCGTGAGAAATTACAGCTGAATTGAAAGGTGGTATCATGAGAACTCATTACTCATTGAAATAAAAAGCTGGTAAGCCATAGATACCCTCCCTCCGAATATAGGGTGTCTTTTGAGAGCACTTCTTATACATACATCCATAATTGGTCATCATAACCCTTAGTCAGGATTACGGCCTAGCTTCTCACACCATTCATGGTGGGACCCACAGTTTAAAGTCGACTCCAAACGACAGATTTTTGAGCAACTTTTCATGGCAACTTAATTTACTCTCAAGAGCTTTTGCCAGAAATGTGCTGAGAAGAATTCGCCGAGGAAATATTTTTCATATTTCGTTTTGATGCCTGAGCTGGGATTTGAACCACGGCCTTGCGTCTAATAAGCCAACACACTGCCTACTAGACTACGGCGACTTCTGATACATCATTCAAAATTATTCTAAACTAGTGAACGTTCGCTTGGTGGCAAGAAACTTTTTGAGGATTTTTGAAAGAGGTCTCCCCTAAAGGAATGAGTTGAACCGGATCAAAATTTTAAAACGATTTGGGTATATAAACGAGCCTTTCAGTTCGGTTTTAGCGGAATATATGGTCAAAGTGGTGATTTCTGAAATATCCTCTCTGTGTTACGGATAAAAAACACAAAGCTAATAAAACTTCAATCACTAAGGTCAGCTAAGAGAGCGTGTGTCATTTTTGTAGACAGTTAGGCTAGACTCTGAAGGCAATGTATAAGCATCGCTCCAGCTGGAGTACAGTCTACATCTGTGATCGGTCACTGCGACATTAATAGGAAAGAAATCGCGAATTAACTTTAAAGAGAGGACCAAGCGAAATGCTTTGCTCTAGCTAATGACTCTGTAATAAATTCTATATTTTGTGGTGTTATCGATAAATGGATCAAATAGAGAAGATACGTATGTGTCATGAAGAAATATGGGAGATTGTGGAATCAGCTGACAGCTATGGCCCAGACTGGAATGTTGTAGCCTATGTGGCTGAAAGCCTTTTATGAGGATACAGAAAGAAGATAGTGAAGAAGATAGGGTAATTGGAAAAGGAGAAGAGGCAGGATATTATAGACGGAGGAAAAACGGATGGACCATAAACACACAAGGGAGCTCGACTACAATCTTGATTCCCTAGTACTTCTTAATCAGCTCAACCTATTTATGAATCTATGGAGAGAATTAATGTCGACTCTCGACAAAGAGTTCAAACTTTCGAAGGGCCTTCAACCTCAACCTAAGGGCTGTACAGTTGCAGAGAAGTTGTTCGATAGTTTTCAACTCTTCCTCATCGATATATACCCTGCAATAGTCCAGCTGGGATCTGTTCCAGATTCTTGGAAGCGATCTAATTATGCAGTGCCTTGTGTTCGCACAAGCCAAATCCTAAACTGACCAACTTCTGCGCCCATTCGATACGTTGTCGCCAAATGTCATCTGAAAATCAAATGATTTTTTATCATAAAATCGTTGCGTGTTTTTTAATATTTTATTAAAAAAAATTAAAATTGAAATTCAATTAAATTCTACCCGTTCGAGCAATTGCGTTTTCATATTTGCTGGTGTATGACGTAATTTGTCTACAGGTAAGTAACGCTACGCTACGTGACTATTATAATTACCGGATAAAAGTTTATAACAACAAAAACAAAACAAATTCTATGGTAATTAAACGATTATAAATAATAAAAGTTTATAGAATTAAAAAAAAAAAAATTAAAAAAATATAGTATAGTGGGTAACAAAATTATGTAATCAAAACTGAATATTCAATAAGTACATTAAGTGCCACGCCCACAGTACTAAGCACAGTTTTAATATAATGAACTCATAACATGTTTAGAAAATCGCGTCAAAGTAGAGATAAATTCTGAAGCTTACGTCTTATAAGACAAACTGAAAAGTACCTTTTTAAAGTACTTTTGGGGTACTTTTTTAATAGATTACTACATCAATCCATCGATGCTGTGCCCCTAAAAAACACGTAAAATGAGATTTTAATTTTAAAAATGACTGCAATATGTATTATGAAGCTTGTGAATTATGTATAAGAAATACCTTTTGAGGTACCTTTTTTTAAAAGTACTTTTGATGTACTTTTTAACAAGTACTTTTGATGTACTTTTTAACAAGTGTTTTTATGTACTTTTTTACGAGTACTTTTTGAGGTACATCTTGTTTAAAGTACTTTTCCGGTACCTTTTTTTAAAAGTACCTTTGGGGTACTTTTTTTAATAGGTTACTAACTCAATCGATCGATGCTGTGCCCTAACAAATGCGTAAAATGAGATTTTGATTCTAAAAATTACTGCAACATTATGAACCTAAAAAAGTACCTTTTGATGTGCCTTTTTTAAAGTACTTTTGGGGTACTTTTTTAATAGGTTACTAAGTCAATCGATCGATGCTTTGACCTAACAAATGCGTAAAATGAGATTTTGATTCTAAATATTAGTGCAACATTATGAACCTAAAAAAGTACCTTTTGATGTGCCTTTTTTAAAGTACTTTTGGGATACTTTTTTTAATAGGTTCCTAAATCTAACGCTCGATGCTGTGCCCTAACAATCGCCTGAATTAAAATTTTAATTCTAAAAATTACTGCAACATTATGAAACTAAAAAAGTACCTTTTGAGGTAGCTTTTTTTAAAGCACTTTCAATCAATCGATCAATGCTGTGCCCTAAAAAACGCGTAAAATGAGTAATTCATGTACTTTTTAAGAGTACCTTTGAGGAACCTTCTTTTAAAGTACTTTTGCGGTACCTTTTTTTTCATGTACTTTTGCGGTACCTTTTTTTGTAGGTTACTAAGTCAATCGAAATTTATTTTTAAAACGCAACTTTATTTTCAATTAAAAATTCTCTAAGCACAACTGTTTGAAATGAAATCTTTCAAGCCATATTGGTGCCATATACATACATACTTATGTATGTACATGCGGCAACAGAGACAGTGCTTGTGACGCTAACAACACACCTTAAATTGATTTTCAAATCCATATTTGTTGCAGCATTAGAAAACTATTTGCTTTAATACG
The DNA here is from genome assembly GCA_930367235.1 of Sarcophaga rosellei. Classification (NCBI taxonomy): domain Eukaryota; kingdom Metazoa; phylum Arthropoda; class Insecta; order Diptera; family Sarcophagidae; genus Sarcophaga; species Sarcophaga rosellei. The sequence continues at coordinate 89,350,832 of OV884019.1, forward strand.
AATATTTCCAACTGTTTCCTCTTTCCGCTTTCCCCTTTAACTCTGTACTCACATATAAACAACAATTACGCTGTTATTAAATGTATAAAAAAAGTAAGAAAATAAATTTAAAAAAAAAAATTTTAAAAATTGTTGAAATTATAAATAATTTGCCAAAGAAAGTGTTGGTTGGTTGGGCTGTGCTATCTGTTTCGTCTTTGGCGTTGTAAGGCATTGGCGATGGCAATTGTGGTGTTGATATCGAGCACTGAACACCGAACACTGACACACAACAATTGTGTCACACACGCACGCTCACATACGTATGTATGTTAACTGAGGAGGTACTACACCCTGTTATAAATAGTAAAGATTGACATGCCAGTTAATGGTTTCCATAACAAATACGAAATCATTTGTTGTTGGAAAAACATCTGGAAAAATTTTTTTTCTTTTTTTGTAATTAATAATCAATGAATTCCATATTAGTAATGGTAGCCAGGAGAAATTTTAAAATTTATAGTTTCATGATAAAGAAGAAGGAAAAAAGTGTAGAAGATATTCTCTTTTGACAGCAAATATTTCACAATTACTTTGAGGTCTCACGCCGATTGCAGTTAACAAATATAGAGAGATGCGTAATTAATCACGGATTGGGTTTAAGAGCTTCAGAGGCAGCCTGTGAGATCCCGTTGTAACGTCCATAGTTAGGTTGGAGTGGTAGTTTTGATATCAAAAGCTCACTTGGACATTCATAGCGGCCCGTTGTGACGTCACAGGCGAACGCAGTCTCTGTACTGACCAAGTCTGGCGCAAGGGCTGCACATTTAAAGGGCCAACGTCGATAGATAGTACCTATTACATAATTGGCCATTACAAACCTTTAGTTAAGATTACGATCTAGTTTCTTACACCAGCTACGAGTGCAAAGAGTCGTTGAGGACTTTTGGGCTAGACCGTATCCGTCTATGCTGGGTTCCGAGTCAAAGCGGAATACTGGCCAATGAGACGGTGGATGCCCTCGCTCATCAATGCCTCATCAATGGATGGGTCGGGGAGGAAGAGCAGAGACGTTGAGGGAACGGATCGGGTTGTTTTGTTTCAAGATGTCAATGGCAATTTTAATTATTCCTAGTTTTTTTTTTGCCAGAAATCTGCTGAGGGGAAATCGCCTAAGGAATATTTTTTCCTATTTTCGTTTCGATATCTCACCTGGGGTTTGAATCGCGGCCTCACGTCTAATAAGATAACACTCTACCTACTAGGATACGGCGATTTCGATAGTATCTATTACGCCATATTATTATAGGCCCTATTAGGTATCTCTTAACTATTCCGAGAATGTTTGAATTTTTCCTAAATCGCCTTTGGCTAGACATGCTTTGTCTCTAAATTCTCGGTGTCCAAGAATTCTACTTCTCAGGTACCCAAGCGTCGAACAATGACAGCGAAAAATATACTCTTTGGTCTCTTCTCCGTCCTCGTTGTTGCAGCTTCGGCAGAAGTCCCAGTCTCCAGGCTTGAATTTTCAGAGGCCAGTGTCTCATTATCCGCATTTGTTGCGTGCTCTGGATCCATCAGTGAAAAACAGAATGACGTTTCCTGGTAGTTGCAAACCATTATCATAAAAGGATCGATCTGGTATTTGGGTCGCAAAATTTCTGTACTACCATGCTCTTATGACGCTCAGTCTCATTGCAGAGTTTGCAGCCACTTCTTTCGCGTTGTAGAACCAGGATTCAGGTATCGTATAGCCGTGGCACGAACCTAGGTTCTGTAATTCCATGCTCTTATGACACTTCTTCGCGTTGCAGAACCAGGATTCAGATATAGCCATGGCATGAACCTAGGTTCTGTGCTTCCATGCTCTTATGGCACTTCTTCGCGTTGCAGAACCAGGATTCAGATATAGTCATGACATGAACCTAGGTTCTGTGCTTCCATGCTCTTATGACACTCATTCTCATTGCAGCGTTTGCAGCCACTTCTTTCGCGTTGCAGAACCAGGATTCAGATATAGTCATGGCATGATCCTAGGTTCTGTACTTCCATCCTCTTATGGCGCTCAGTTACATTGTAGCATTTTGCAGCCACTTATTTCGCGAACATGTCTGGTGGTAGCCTTTTAAGAATGGTAAACAATGCCCTGGTGGATGTAGTTTGACACCCTTATAAGGTTAGGTTAGGTTAGAAAACGCGAACTTTCCATTGGGAAAAGTGCAATACTCGGAGGTCAAAATGGCCCGTGGTTATACGTCATAAATCCTTATTGGTGCGATTAAAAAAAGAAACATGTGGAACGTGAATATTTATCAGATACCAGATCACTTCATGAATATAAAATCAATATTGGAAAGGAGAATTTCTTCCTTTTGAGTCACGCTACATACTAGGCCCCTGTAATAATAATGAAAACGTTGAACGCCTAAAAAAACTTTGAATTAAAATGTCTCAGTTTAAAACCTATCGCATTGTCATGTACAATGGGTCGATTTCGACCTCCGGGTACTGTACTTGTCTTAATTGACAAGTACACGTCCTCTAACCTAACCTAACCTTAAAACCTATTCACCCGTTTGCTGCACTTTAAGCTGACTTTTGGTCTAGACTTTCTTCAATTAAGTCTGTTTATTTCTAATCACATTCAATCTCTAATAAATTATCAGGAAGTACTACACCCCGCCCCCACCATTCCCCTAAGCTCGTATATGATTTCCCTAAGCTCGTGCCAGTCAGTTTATCTAGACATTATTTTTTTTGTTTGTTTTGTCGTTGTCGTCGGCGTCGTCGTCTATTCTATTCGAATACATTTTTTTATTATCTTCAATTGTAAAATGAAATTAGTTTTGAGCATGCAATTCATATTGAAATGAATTTTTAAATTATAAATTATTGTCATTATTTTTTCCGTTATTGTCATTGTTGTTTATGTCACCCATAAAGTTTCTAACAACCTGCCTGCATATGAAAATTCCTTTCTAGTGAAATGGTCTCGAAGGCAGGCAGTAAAAAAATATGTATGGGGAAAGCAAACCGACTCCATTATAATGAATGGATTTTCATTTTCTTAAGCAAATTAACTTTCCAGGGGTGAAGTTCAAAGTGAAACAAAGTAGACAAAAAACCAAACCAAAGAGTTATAGAACTTGTGTAAGCGACATACAATAATAACCCAGCGAAATTTGTGGCTTTCGACAATAAAATAAGAGAGCATATAAAAGAAACAAAAAATATTGGTGGTATTCGGGGTGAAAACGGCTACTTCCTCTCAATAAGTCGACTGAATGTGTCAGGTCCTGCCTGAATCGTTGAGAGCGCTTACACAACAATGTTTAGATCGATTTAAGTTAACAGATAAGTCCTATGCGTCCAAACTGCTCATGTAAACATGGAACAATCAAATAAGTTACGTTCAATTGCAACTGTATATGCCGCGTTGCAAAAAATTCTGTGCTACAAACATATTTGAGAAGTAGCAGTGAAACTGTTCCACGCAGGAGCGTGTCAAGTGCGACAAATTCTTGAAAAAATATGTGCATTAGAAGATGGCTTCGATTGTCGACCATTTATAGCAAATGTCGCGCTGCAAAAAGCGACGCGCTACAAATGGCGCATGGATAAAATACCCTGTTGAACAATGCTGCTAAAAAAGCCGTGCTGAAAATGCCGAACTGGATTATTTTCTGAATATTTGTAGGTGCTTGGATCGATTTAAGTTAACAGATAAGTCCTATGCGTCCAAACTTCTCGCATTATCTTGAAACAGCGAAACACGTAACGTTCAAGTGCAACTGATCAGCAAAAAGTAACGTGCATTAGAAGATGTCTTTGATTGCCGACCATTTATAGCAAATGTCGCGCTGCAAAAAGCGACGCGCTACAAATGGCGCATTGATAAAATACCCTGTTGAAACAATGCAGCGCTGCTAAAAACGCCGTGCTATATATGCCGTACTGGATTATTTCCACATACAGAGCCTGTATGTTTGTGGGTGGTTGGAACAATAACTGGATCGATTTAAGTTAATAGAAAAGTCCTATGCGCCCAAACTGCTCATATAAACATGAAACAGTGAAACATGTAACGTTCAAGTGCGATAGATTATTGCAAAGTAATGTGCTTTGGAAGATGTTTTTGATTGCCGACCATTTATAGCAAATGTCGCGCTGCAAAAAAATGACGAGTTGACAAAATACCGTATTGAAACAATGCAGCGCTGACGAAAATTGCCGCGCTGTTAAAAACGCGGTGCTGTTTATGCTGCGCTGTAAAAATTCCGTGCTGCAAACATATTTGAAAAGTACCAGTGAAACTGTTCCACTCAGGAGGGTGTCAAGTGTGACAAATTATTGAAAAGTTATGTGCATTAGAAGATGTCTTTGTTTGCCGACCATTTATAGCAAATGTTGCGCTGAATAAAAACGACGCGCTACAAATGGCGCATTGACAAAATACCCAGTTGAAACAATGCAGGGCTGAAGAAAAATGCCGCGCTGCTAAAAACACCGTGCTGTAAATGACACGTTTCAAATCCGTGCTGGAAACTTTTTTGAGGACTACTAGTGAAACTGTTTCACTCATAAGCGTGTTAGGTATACTTTTTGAGTGGTTCCATGCTCTGATATCGTGTACTTGGGTAATTAGCTTCATGTCCATTTTTTTGCAACTTCTGTTAAACTCTTCACTTAGGTAGGTAGTAGGTAGTGCGGTGGCTTATTAGACGGAAGGCCACACGGTTCAAATCCCAGATCAGACATCAAAACGAACTATGAAAAAAATATTTCTGCGGCTACTTCCTCTCAGCAGATTTCTGGCAAAAACTCTGAGAGTAAAACAAAAAATTGCCATGAAAAGTTTCTCAAAAAAATCTGTCGTTCGGAGTCGACTTTAAACTGTAGGTTCACTGGGTTATTAGTACCTCTTTATTTACAAAAACTTAAAATTTCCTATACACAGGCAGACAGACAGACTGACAGACAGACAGGCAAACAGTCATGCTTTTCATATGAATTTTACAAGTATAAGGGCACCACCATCATCACCACTAGAGAGTCTACAAAAATCCCAATTTTTTTCTTCTTTTCTTTTCATTTATTATGCCAGCATATGTATATATATGTTTATGCCCCTTAAACATGCAACATTTAGTGTTTGGCAAGCAAGTAACAATGCATTTGTTTTGTAGTTTTTCAGTGAAAACTTTTTGAACTTAATAAAAATGACCTTTTGCACGATGAAAGGTCAATGACCAGTACGCCCTCCCTCCCTACCTTCCTAAGCTGGCACGATAAACTCTTTCGCTGGCTTTTTTTAATTTCATATTAAAAATTAAAATAGTTTTTTTCACCCGTTGTTGTTTGTGTTGTTGTTGTTGATTTTTTAGGCTTTTTTTAAAGCAACAATTTCATTTGATTGCTGAGCGAGGGGTGAGGGGGGGTGGAGTGGTGGGTAGAGAGGGCATTAATAATGATGAGCAATTTTTAAATGCAATTTTACAGGCATGTTAGCACAGACAGACAGACAGACGTGAATGGATTTGAATGAAAAAAAGGAAAAGAAAGAAACATTTCTGGTTCAATGGTTTCCACATATGGGTGGAGAAGAAGAAAAAATTAGAAGAAAAAGAAACTGATTTTAAAGACTGGAAAATAGACAAGCAGGAAGCATTATGGATTAGAGAAGACTCTTAAAGAGAATAAAAAAAAATTATGGAAAATGTGTTAAAGCAAGTTAGTCAAGGGGGAATGCACGGATCGTCTTATAAACTCTTGCAAAAGTATAGATAAATTTAATTTCTTTAAGTAGGAGCCTTAATATTATGATTTGTTTGGAAAAATTAATTATTTTTTCCATAGGAAGGCCTATTTCAGCTGCTAATTTAATAGCCTCTATTCTCTTTATTTGCCACCGTACATCTCCGCTTGACTCTATCACCCTCCCTCTCTCGCGCTCTTCCTCCTTCCCTCTCCCTCTTCCTCCCTCTCTCTTTCTCTTTCTCTCAAAAAAGCGTTGTTACTACTTGAAAACGGTTCAATTACTGAATCTATCAAGCCATCTGGTTGGTATTTAGTTGGGTTTCCACACGAGTCTTGCTTTAATACAAAGTCCTGATGCGGATTATCAAGATCAGTTTATGATCTGACATACAGTGAGCGCCATAAGTGAGTCAACACCCACTATAATTTATATAAATTTTCTATTATGTTCTTAAGTATAAAAAAAGGTTATTTATCATGAATTGTTGTTTTTGTTTTAACATTTTATAAGTAATAAATAAACGATTTTATTTTTGGAAATTTATTCGACTATTCTCATTTACTTTTCTCGCTATCCGAAGAAAATTAATTATTTCAGTGGTGTTTACTCACTTTTGGCGCTCACTGTACATAGCCTTACATGGTATCAAAGTGCGCCGCCTCTGTGTATGCTTCAATTGTGCTTAGTTTTTATAACGAAGCTACGGTCCAAATAATAGGCCCACATTAATACTCGTCTAGGACCTAGATGACATTATACCCATCTTCCCTTTAAACCGTTATTCAATCGTGATTGCCATTTGCACATTGTGACACATAGAAGTCCGTCGTTCCACCTGTTTTATAGCTGCATTTTGTCCTGGGTCCTCGTAACTACCATTTGGGCATAGAAGTCGGTCGTTGCACCTCTTTTATTGCTGCAGTTTGTCGTGGGTCCTCGTAACTACCATTTGGGCATAGAAGTCCGTCATTCCACCTCTTTTTTAGCTGTAGTTTGTACTGGGTCTTCGTGACTACCATTTGCACATAAAAGTCCGCCATTCCACCTCTTTTTTAGCTGTAGTTTGTACTGGGTCTTCGTGACTGCCATTTGCACATAAAAGTCCGTCATTCCACCTCTTTTATAGCTGCAGCTTGTCCTGGGTCCTCCAATTAGTCTATCGGTATTGTTAATATCAGTACAGCTACAGTAGATATTATTCGAAAACCCCTTATCACTCTAATCGTGCTTAGGCGGAACATCGAGAATAGTTTACTCCTTGGAGGTTGCTCCCGACCATACTGGGCAAGTATATAACATCGACAATGGATTTAGTACTCCAGTATTTGACATCACCCCCATTAGCTTTCCCTGGCTTACAGCTGTCTTTTACTTGATGAATTTCATGTATTCCTTGAAGTTCCATCTGTCGTCGATAATCACCTCAAGTATATTATGGCCTTCTTCGATTCTATTTAAGTGTGCGCAACGATCACTTCCATCTTTTCACAATTTTTTAGTCACTTATCACAAGACGGCCTCAATCTTGTGTGTACCAAATGTCAAGCCAGCCCCATCAAGCCATGCTTTAACTTTTTAAACTACTAAATTCGTCATCTCTTCTTTCTTCCTGAGCCTCTTAGACTACGTAGTAGTCGTAGTCTATGTAGTAGGTAGTGTGTTGGCTTATAAGACGTGAGGCCTCGATTCAAACCCCAGGTTAAACATCTCCAACAAATCGAAATAAAGGCAAATAATATTTTGGAGGCGACTTCCTCTCAGCAGATTTCTGGCAAAAAGTCTGAGAGTAAGTAAACCTGCCATGAAAAAGTTTCTCCAAAAATCTGTCGTTCGGAGTGGACTTAAAACTGCAGGTCCCGCCACTCATGTATAAAATTAACACGCACACAACATTAGTGGTGTAAGAAACTAGGTTGTAATCCCGACTAATAGGTTGTAATGCTCAATTATGTATGTGTAGCGCTTCATTAAACACTGTTCTGAAACCCCTAATCAGTCCAATCGCGCTTAGGCGATACACCGAGGATAGCTCCTCTTTGTTGCCCCTATGGAGAATGGACAAGCATATCACATCGCTGTTATGACAATAGATTTGGTCCTCCAACAGCTGATATCATCCCCGTTAGGGCACCCTGGGTTACACAGATGCCTTTTCGCTGATGAATTTCATGTGTTCCTTAAAGTTAAACCTCCAAGTAGTTTATGACCGCCTTCTTCGATTCTATTTAAGTCTTCCGCAACTGTTACTTCCATATTTTACATCAAATTTCAGCCACATATCACAAGACGGTCTCAGTGTTGTGTACAGCAAGCCATGGTTTAACTTTTTGAACTGCAATGTTCATCGTATCCTCTATTTCCATCTTATCATCGTAGTATCTTAGACGATGACAATGTCGTCTGCAAAACCTTCAATTGTTCGGTTCGGTTTGTTGCAATTGTAATCCAAAGTACTCCATATGAACTTCGATCTGTTAGTATGGCAGTGTGATCGTATGTTCTACTCACTAAATCCTTGTATTTAAAAAAGGAGCGTAGCAGATCTGATGGCGAACTTCTTAGCGAACGAAGGAGGGAGTACATTGCTGACATACGCACTTTGGTTTGCCATAACCCCCGACCAGATGCTCTAAGCAGTTTCAAATCACCCGGAGAGATTAACACTTCGTCCAGGAGTTGGCAACTGAAACATCTAGAAATTCAATCAAATTTCATTCATCTTACTCTTCTATAGCCAGAGCATAGCATTGGAAGCCTCTGACATCCTAACCTAAGTACCAACAGCACACATATTTTTTTTTAATTAAACGTGATTTTATTTATGTTTTCTTTTCAATTCCCTGCTTCTTAATATTCTCTCTTATCGCTTATCAAGTTTTGCGATTTCATTTCACGATTCATAAGAAATTTTCATATGGAACACCTGCTGCATGTTTAGACGGTACATCAGTGCCATGGCAATTTAACAATAATTTAAATAGGGTTTCATCACACACACATGCAATAAAAAACCAGCTAATGAGCCTTAAATGCTCAGATTACAAGGAAACACTGGGGCCTTGTTTAAATAACAAAATCTAAAGCCATACAGCAACAATTTTAATTAAGGCCGTTAAACAAGTGTTCAGTGTTTCCACCACAATTTGCATGTTCTCATTCTTTTTTCTTTGTTCCACATGTGTGGCATAAAAACATGCGTTTTATTCCACTTTTCTATGCCTTTGTCTGCTCTGCTCGTTCGGTGTTTAATGACATGCTGATGATGTTGATGTGTGTTGTTGGCCTGCCTGCCTGCCTGACTATCATCTTTAATGGGGATTTTATGGCAGCCACTGCAATTGCTGCCAGCGCGAGTGTGTGTGTGTGTACTAATGTGCACTTCCGTTTTCCGTTTTGAAATTCAAATAATATCAGCCGCCTAGTCTTCGCACAGTTACACAATCTCACATGTTTGCTTGCTCGCTCGCTTGCATGCTGTTTATGGTATTTCGTAAAGCATTAATGGCATGAGATTTGCTCTAATTTAGGGGGGAAAATATTTACGAAAAAAAAAGTACTTTTGTTTTTAAAGCATATTCTCTTGTGTAAAAATATATGTATTTTTAAATGACAATTTAGTTGTCAAAGCGAAAGAAATAACAACTAATGAGCGAGAGAAAAAGTGTATACGTAGAGGAATTGCTTGAGATTGCATTGCTCGCTGGCTAGGGCGAGTAAGGAGCGTGCAAATTTACCCGTCATAGGTGTTCTGTTCGTCTTTTAAAAGTTTCAACATTGTTGACATCAAGGCACTTGTTGTATTGCTAGGCACTGTTGGACTTACATGGATAAGAATAAAAATAATTGCGCATTGCCATCCACAGCACTTTTCCGCTTATGCCAGGCCACTGTGCTATTGGAAGTAATGCCAATGTATTCGGTGCTATTTAGGTTAGTAAACCATTATGCACCTCACATCACAGTGCCCAACTCTTGCCATGAAAGTCGTCAACCCTTTAGTCAGGATTGCAACCTTGCTTCTCACAGCACTGATGTTGTATGTGTTAATTTTATACATGATGAAATTGTATCATCGGTACAACGAACCGCTGCACTTAGGGTGGCATCGGCGTATAGGACTGTATCTAAGTCAGCGATATTAGTAATCAGTGCTGTAATACCTATAGGTCTACAGGCAACCATATAACACTGGCAAGAGAAATGGAACACTGAAACGAGTGGTAGATGGACGCCAAAACTTCTCCCAGATATTACCCGCTGGATTGATTTAACACAACTGTTATCCGGTTATCCGGTTATTTTTGTAAATACATTAAAATGGGGAAGATGACACAACCAAATTGCATTTACGATGCTGCACAGATTGATGATGCGGAGCACACTTTCTTTCATTGTGAGAGATGGAGTTTAGAAAGAAGGAATCTTGAGGCCAAACTCGACGTCTGTACTGTCGATATACTTCGGAGCAGCGAGGAAAATTGGAATTGCATTGCCAGTTACGCTGAGGCCTTGCTAAAATCTAAAAAATTTTACTTGGATGAGAGAATTCGAATGGATGTTTGAACACCTTCTTAGATTTTGTTGCGCAATCCGGATGCGGATATGGATATAAAGGGGCCAAATGGCCAGACGGACTCCGGAGTCGAAAAGAGGAGGGGGAAATTTACTGGGTGAGGGCCCCACACACGGGGGATAGTGACGACTTTCCCATTTACTCCTCCTCAACGACAAAAACAAACAAACAAAAAAAAAAATACATGAGTGGCAGGACCTATAGCTAAAAGTCGATTTACTCTCAGAGTTTGTGCCAGAAATCTGCTGAGAGGAAGTCGCCGAAGAAACATTTTTTTTTCATATTTCGTTTTAATGTCTGACCTGGGGTTTGAACCGTAGCCCTACTTTTAATAAGCCAACATACTACCTACTAGACCACGGCGACTTCATCCACTGAAGTTGTATGTGTAAATTTTATACATGAGTGGCAGGACCACCTACAGTCGATTCCGAACGACAGATTTTTGAGAAACTTTTCAAGGCAATATTATTTGCTCTCAGAGTTTTTGCTAGAAATCTGCTGAGGGGAAGTCGCCGATGAAATATTTTTTTCATATTTTCATTTTGATGTCTGACCTGGGGGGTTTGAACCGTGGCCCTGCGTTTAATAAGCCAACACACTACCTACTAGACAACGGCAACTGCGGAAAAGTAAATTACTCGTCACATTTCGGGATTATTGAATCCCCGCCGTTACTGAACTTGGGAAATCAGTGCGGCATCAACAGAATGAAAGTAACATGAGCCGGGGAACAGAAAACAAAGTGAGTTTCGCCAGACCCTACTAAAAGAGTTAAATTAATGATCAAACGGTCGCTTCATTTTTAAATTGTGCTTTGTTTTGTTCCAGATTACTTTCTGTTTCTTATTCTAGCTAGAGAGCTAGTTTTAATCTGAGTAGTTCACCTGCTCTAGAAGATATGATTGGAGCGCGTAAGTAAACTTTCCTTTTAAAATTTAAGTTGACCTAAATGATAATCTAACCTACATAAGTCTTTGCTACTGGGTAAACAGGTCCACAAATTAAATTAGAAAACTACTCCTCTTAAACCCTGAGTTTATATGAAGAAATAAAGAACCTTTTCAAAGGCTTTCAAACTCAGTAAATAGGCCTTTAAAGGCAAAAATTAGCAATTTTTGGTTTTATTGTCGAGCCAAATATTTCAATACTTATGTAAACTCTTCAGCTAGGTCTGTAAACTTTAGCATTGGCTCCGTTAAAATTTATTGGTTTTTGTCTTTGCTAATTAAATTCGAGTCGCCGTTGTCTAGTAGGTAGTGTGTTCGCTTATTAGACGTAAAACCACACGGTTCAAATTCCAGTTCAGACATCAAAACGAAATATGAAAAAAATATTTCATCGGCGACTTCCTTTCTCTCAGCAGATTTCTGGCAAGAACTCTGAGAGTAAATAAATAAATCTGCCATGAAAAAATTTCTCAAAAATCTGTCGTACGGAGTTGACTTTAAAGTGGAGGTCCCACCACTCACGTATCAAATTAAGGCACACGACATGAGTGGTGCGGAGAAGCTAGGCCATAATCCTGACTGAAGGCTTGTAATGACCAATTATGTATGTACATATGTACTCTGAAGGCTGTTGCATCAGTACTTAATAGGGTCCATGCGCCTCAGCGCCATAAAGAAGCACGGGCAGGATGAGCATCTTGTAGAGTTTAGCTTATTTTTGTCGTACGAGAGAGGTCTCTGCTACTCAATTGCCTATTGAGACCATAGTAGCATGTATGTATGTACATATGTGTATGTTTTATATTTATTTACTCACATATTTATTACATTTCTTTTGTTAAATTCACACCATTTAATCAATAGAAAAACGGTTACAAGTTCTATATTTTGAATACCAATTTAACAATCCCCCATAACACAACAAAGCAGACGGCATATTTCCCTCCCTCCCTTCACTGATACTACCTCGGGCACACTATCACGCTTATAATCATTTAACCGTCAAACATATTTGGCCCTGGATTGTTTTTTTGTGTGTAAATTTCTACAACCTTGTCTCTAATCTTTTGCCAACAACATTGCTCCCTCTCTCTCTCTCTCTCTCTGTTTTATACATATTGGTATTCCAAGAAACCCTCTAACATTGCAAGAACAACAATGCAATGAAAAAAACAACAAAATATTGAAGATTATAAATGCAACACAAACAAAAGTTTTGTTTTTGTTTTTTGCAACAACACTATCATCGATATGTTGTTTATGGCAGCCGATAGACACCTTGACTTGTTGACGACCGATTTTGGAAAAAGAAAATACAGAACACAGAAAGAACATTTTATAACGGTTTACAACAACAGCAACAAAAAACCCCGTAAACAAAAACACAGTAATTTGAACTAGAAATTCTATTTCTGGCTGAGTGTTGCCATTGCCGTTGTTGCTGATTTTATTACACAATCATTGGGTTGGTTTGTTCGTTGGTGGCTTGGTTAAGCAATTGACACAAATTTGTTTTATTTTTTCAAATTTTTTTATTTTTATTGTTTTTATAAAACAGCAATATGTATTATTACTAAATGGCAAAAAAAGAAATTAGCAACAATTGCTAAAAAGCATAACAATAACAAAAACAACCACAATTTATTGTTGTTATCGTGTTCATATGATGGTCGATATATTCATGGCGAAAGGTTGTCTTAATTAGTAGAAGTATGTTAGAAAAGCAAATAAATAAACAACAACAACAACTAGTGCTACAACAATATTGACAAAAACCAATAACAATAAATAAAAATTTTCAATTATTTTTAGTTACAATATGAACAGCAATATTGCACCTTAAGTGCAAGTAAAACAAAGATAAAGAAAAAATGTTTTGCACTATGGGTCGAAACACTACAAAATGTAAATAATTTTTTCAAAAAAAATGTTTTGCACTATGGTTCGAAACACAACAAAATGTAAATAAATTTTTTCTACATTATTTTGCAAATGAACAGCTCCACGACCTTCGTGTCGACAAGCTGTCGCCCCGACAATTTCTAGCAGATTTGTTACTTAATTGCCCATTAACAACCCGATTAATGGATTTCCGCCTGCCGCAACATATCCCTCCAGGCGCCTCTGCTTCTTGTGAGCCTACGCCAGTTGAGTCACACCAATCGATGACAGGGCTTCCTCGATTTGGTCCTTCCAACGCATACAAGGTCGTCCTCTTCGCCGACTTCGACACAGATCCCCGCATCAAATACCCGTCTCGCCGGAGCATCCTCCTCCATTCGAACGAATACGCTGCACAAGGTCTATATCGTTGAGGAGCTCATACAGCTCACTGTTCGGATCGGATACGGAAATCATCGCCAACTCGCACTGGACTCAAGATCTTACGTAGGAGTTTTCTCTCGAATACTCTCAAGGCTGAAGTCGCCGTAGTCTAGTACGTATTGTGTTCGCTTATTAGACATACAGCCCGGGTTCGAGCCCCAGGCCAGACATCAAAAAAACGAAATATGAAAAAAGAAATATTTCTTCGGCGACATCCCCTCAGCAGATTTCTGGCAAAAACTCTGATTAAAAAAAACTGCCATGAAAAAGTTTCTCCAAAATCTGTCGTTCGGAGTCGACGTTAAACTGTAGGTCCCACCACTCACGTATAAATTAAGGCACATAACATGAGTAGTGTGAGAAGCTAGGCCATAATCCTGACTGAAGGGTTGTAATGGCCAATTATGTATGTATGTAATTGTAACCATCAAAAGGAACCCAGCAGTCAAGAATGGACGAGGACGAGGTACAAGCCCTGGTTTATTATACGGAGTATTGCAGTACTTGGGTTTTACTTTGCAATGGAGCTCTCTAATCTGACGGAAGATTAATATTAGAAAACTCTAGCAGCTTTATCATGAGCTCCGGTTAAATTTTCGGAATCACGGAAAGAGATTTATTGTAGCATATTGACGAATCGTAATGGCCTGCAACCATCAAAAGAACCCAAACAGATGCTTGAGAAGTATTTTGACGACTTACTTTAGACTGCAACATACTGGCAACGTTGCCTATTTATACATAATTTATAATCAGTCTGGCAACTTCTAGAATATGACTGTTGATTTGTTATTGTTACTTGCTTCTTTTCTATCATTCATGGTCATTCAAAATTGTTTTGTTATTGTAATTTGATAAGAAATTATAAGAAAAATGTCAAGAAGAAACCGAAGTTATCCCAAAAAATGTTTGGCTTACTTTCTCAGTTAGAGACCTATTTTCATAACTTCTTTAACAGTTTTAAAATTTCGTTTAAAATAAAAATGAATTGCTTTCCATTAACTTAAAACAGTTTACTGCTCTTCATTTTAAATGCCTTTGTAATCGTCTAAATAGGTGCTGGTGCTTAGATTCCTTTATATTCCTTACAGGATTCCATTTAAATTGCCTTGACTATTAGACAAAACCAAAGTTCGACTACTCTTTCATGTAATTAACAACCGTATGGATGAAAAGAAGATGAATAAGTGAAAAGATGATGAATAAGTGAAAAGTATGAATAGATGAATACATGATGAATACATGGTGAATGGATGAATGAATGCATGAATGTAAGGAATAAAATATAATTTAACCCAATGACACATTATCATGAAAAAAATGTCTATGAAATCAACAATACTCTCCTATAAAAACCCATAGAAAACAAAAGCCTGTACTCAGGCAAGGACACAAAAACTCTATGGCTGTTGATGGTGCTTATGTAGCTCCACAACACCTCCAAACAACAGAATACTGACTGTTCTGTGATTAAAGTAAGGTTCTTCTATCTTTTTTACACTATTTTTCTCTTTATTTGAATCCTCTAAATATTCATTATTCATCATCACCAGCCAACGTCATCATCGTCATCCTCATCATAGTCATCAGTGGCATCAGCAGCAGCAGTAGAGAGACGTTTCTGCTCCCAGCTTTTGTGTGTCATGCTAAATACGGAAGTATTTGTTGTGTACGCAAACAACGAGAGGTTAAAGTACCCACTTTTAATTCAACATCAATTTGTTGTCTCCTCTTCTCTTCTCTCCTCTCCTCTCATGCTCAAAATAGACAGACAAACAGGACTCACAGAGGACTCTTTTTTTCTCTTTATTGGTGTGCTTCTTTCTAGGCGGGTCTTTAGCAAGCACTCATGGTGTTGAATTGCTTTGAACTACATATACGCAGTGAGTGAGTGATTGAAAGAGTGAGTGAGCGAGTGAGTAAATATTTCATTTCATCCAGCTTTCGGGGCCAGTATGTTGAATTGATAAATCTGTTGGCAACCATATACGTACGAGTCATTAGTAAGGGACAGTAACTGTTGTAGAGATACATACTATCATGTCATGACATAAATTTTATTTAAGAAGTATGTGTTGTGCAGCAAGACGACTCTAGCTGACTGACTGACATTTTCGCCAAAGATGACAAGTGAAATGAAAAATCACCAGCCATAGCAATGTTGTCATATGCCGAGCATATTAATAAATGGCAACGCATAGAAATGGCAGACATAAATTTAAAGGGAGATGTCAAAAAAATAATTTCAGAGACTGACATAAATATGTCAAGAAATCAATATTCTAAAATAATGTTAGGTTAACACGCATACAAACAAACAAAACATTTTTTTAAAATACTTTCTTGCATAAATGGCAAGACATGTAACATAAAACATAAAAATTTCATGATGTTATCAGAAATACGTACATATGTATGTACTTGCTAAATTGGTCATTGCAACCCTTTAGTCAAGACTACAACCTAATTTCTCATAGCACATGTTAATTTTATGCATGAGTGGCTAGGTCTACAGTTTAAAGTCGATTTCGAATGCCAGATTTTCTGAAAAACTTTGCATGGCAATTCTTATTTATATTCTCACAGTTTTTGCCAGAATACCTGTGAGAGTAAGTAGCCGAAGAAATATTTTCTTCACACTTCGTTTGTACGAGATATCGGAGCAGGGGGCTTTCAATTCAATTTCTCACACACTAGTACTAGTCCTTTGAAATTGTTTCTTTGATCCACAAGGAAACTCAGACAAATTGTGGTTAGGAAATCTTTTTCCTGGACTTGACTGGTCTCGTTGGAACGTAACGTTAAGGTCTGAAAATCTGAGAAGTCTATGGTATGGTATGATGCTTCTAACTATGCTCGACATCCCAACTTCCTTCTCTTCCCTGATTTTGGCGGAACTTGGTCAGTACAGAGATTGCGTTCACTTGTGGCACCACAACGGGCCGCTATGCGTGCTCGAGTGAGCTATTTGATATCAGAGCTACCACTTCGACCTAACCTATGGTATAATGATGCTTCTAACTCTGCTCGACATCCAGAGTGTTCTTAAATCGGGATTATTTTGGTGACCTGATGAATTTCATAAACGAGAACTCCTAAGTTTTTTGACGTAGTTTAAGAGTTCAGAAAAAACTGAAATTCAAACTCCATACCAAGAAACCAACAAATTTCGGAGCACAGATCTATTAGAGTTTAGCTAAGGTTCCAGATTTCATAGGATAACTCAGCGGGATGTCTTAGCTTATACCGCGGAGTACTGAACACTTATACCATCGAGATTAATAATCAAAACAAAAGTCCACAAAGCTATCTAGTGAAATAAGGACCCAGGGAAGTTATTTATTGTGATCAATGAGCCAACGAGAAGTTTACGAGTCAAAACCGATTTTAAAGCGCTGAGGGTGATGAGTAAGATCCTTTGATCTTGTCAGCTGCAAAGTTATCAGGACTAAGTGCTCGGTGAGACACCTAGGAATAAGACGATCCCAGACTAAAATATGCGGAACAGATTAAATACTGGGCTAACAGAGCCCAAAAGATCGTGGGACAGCTCAGCAGACTAATGGCGAATATTGGAGGCCCGCTACCGGCGAGAAGGAGACTC
Organism: Sarcophaga rosellei; assembly: GCA_930367235.1. Taxonomy (NCBI): domain Eukaryota; kingdom Metazoa; phylum Arthropoda; class Insecta; order Diptera; family Sarcophagidae; genus Sarcophaga; species Sarcophaga rosellei. The sequence continues at coordinate 89,368,021 of OV884019.1, forward strand.
CTGATGGAGGTTAGTAACAGCATTAGGCTTTATGGATGTGAAATTTGGGCCGAAGTGCTCAATGTTATAAAGCGAGCGTACTCACTTATATCGGTACAGAGAATGGCTGCATTGCGTATCACTTCGGCGTATTGTACATTATCCGCGAAAGCCGGTACAATTCCCGTGGATTTGCAGGCCGCGGAGCGGATAGAGATTTATAGGGATTTATAGGGAGAAATTGACCGGAAGTTATACAACAGGTTCCTTCAGGCAAAACACCATCTCAAAGTGGCAACGCCAATGGGATGAAGAGGACAGAGGTAGGTAGACGGCGAGACTTATCCCGGATATTGGGCGATAGATTGGACGAAAAATCGGAGATGTGAACTACTACACTACACAGATGCTATCGGGGCATGGGTATTTTAGAAAGTACCTGCATAGAATGGGCAATTAGGCAAATCTTCTGCTCTAGGGCGAAAATCCATCAGTAAGCTCACTCAGAAGGATCCAAAGCCCTGGTGCCCTATATTTTTAAAAACATGGTTTTAATTTTCCGTGTAACTGAGTTTAAATTCGTTTTCTACCTATGCTAACTGCTAACCTCTCTTCTTTTTCAATTATTTTTTCTTGTTTCCCTTTTTAGTACATTTTTCTTTTAAAGACATTTTCCCTACATTTAGTTGTTGTTTAAATATGGAAATAATGTAGGTTTTCAGACAGACTTCAGCCTTCTCCTATTAAAACTAGAGATAGAAAAAAAGTGTAAAAAAAGAATTAAAAATTGAATTAACTCCGATTGGAAAAAGGTGAATTATGTTGTAGACCTTTTGACTTTTGAGTTCCCTTTTTTTTCGTCTCTTTTCTTATTCTATTCCGCTTCGTACTCCCTCCTTTCTGGTCATTGTTTATAAATAACCTCCATTAACTTTTGAATAAGACTGAAATGACGGCACCCTTTTTTTGTTTTCGTTTTAAATCAACCAAAAACCTGGCAGACAGTTTTCCAAAACATTAACTTTTTTGGGGGGTGAGTGGCCCTTAAACCGGAAATAAAATGTGTGTTGATTTAAATCAAGCCGCCTTCGTTACCATTAAGTGATGGCAGTACACGCTATTTGACACTTTTAAGGGCAAACAGGTTTAAAGGCTTTAAGCAGGAGCTTATCAGATATACAAACATTTCACTACTAATGTTCACACTCTTAAGAGGTCTCCAGTATTCAAGCAAAGTATTTTTCATGCCTGGAACTGCACGTTTTGAGTCGTGAAAAAAAGTCCGGGAAGTATATTGTTTAGACCGTGTGGGGTACGTACATTAGAACCCCCCTTAGGTTAGGTTCGGTTAGGTTAGTGTGGTAGCTTTATACCCAAAAGCTCACTTGAACACGCATAGCGGCCCGTTGTGACGTCACAGGTGAACGCAGTCCCTGTACTGACCAAGTTCCCACGAACATAGTACAGAGAAGTCTGTCAGCGCAAGGTCTACCCATCTTAAAGCATGACTAAACCGCGCTAGAAAACGAGCCAGAAAGTTTGATAAACGAGGCTATATCCTTGACATCAATGGACGATAGCTTCGTCAAGCTGACAAGGGTTGGAAATAACGACAGAAACAATTTCAACGTATCAGAATCCCCTTGAGTCCATATAAGGCAAAACTAATATACCGGCCCCCCTGAACTATAGAGCTCGATCGAACCAGTTTGTAGACTTTTCGAACCTAGAAAGCTTTCTAACATTAATATACGCCGATAGGTATGCGCATTAGCAATGGTGTCAGTTACATCGCTCTACTACTGGATATCGTATGACGGTGCCAGAGATTTATCCTCACTACTCGGAAATTCCAATCTTTTATACATGACTTCCGGGAGGAAATCATAATTTCTGAGAAGGTTATGCAGGGGTAGCCTTTAGAAAGAATCTACCTTACGGTCAGTTTCTCCTAGCCTAAATTAGCCAATTGGCCAGGGCACTCTGTTGAACTGGATATCCAGAATTACTGTGTGGAAGAACAATCTGCGCGACGCTGGGCTGCTCGCTCATCACCAGGAAATTAGGAAGGGGAACACTACAGGGTGGAGTGCTCTCCCCTCTCCTATGGAACCTTGTAATTAATGAGCTGCTAGTGATGTTGGAACACGTGGGATGTGGGGCGATTACCTACGCGGATGACGTTGTTCTCACTATTTCAGCACTGTTATCGGGGTTATTACGGGGCATTATATTATAGGAATGCATGCGAAGCGTATTGGACTTGGACACCTTGCAAATGATTTATGCAGAGGATGATAAGACTATTTTTCACCTATTATGCACATGTCCGGCACTTGGTCGGGGTAGAAAGAGGTACCTGGGTGCCTACTACATGGAGGATATAGATGAACTGTCATGTATGGATATTGACAGTCATTGGAAGCTCCGAATGGTTCCTAGAATAGGGGAAATGAGAAACCGTGGTATCACAACGGGCCCTGTGTGCGGCCTAAGTATGTCCGCTCATGACTCCATCGGGAGACAGCCACTACTACCGACCTACCTAACCTAACAATAGTTGCACAATTTCGATCATCCAAGTATTCACTGACGGATCCAGATCACTCAACAAATTTAGATGTGCAATCTTTTCGGAACATTACCCGACAGTGTGGTAGTATTCAGACTGAAATATTGGCTATAAAGGCTCCCACTCGTCGCATTCCATATTAAAATATATTTAGTGGAGTTGTACGCTTGTTTACTGGCAGTAAAGCGACCTTTAGATCTATAGAGAGAGTGGATACATGCTTTACTATCGTAGACTTGCTTTACTATCTACCGAGTGAAGTATTGTTTTCCTACTTCCTAGCTTAGGCCTGGTATAGTAAGTTTAGTTCTATTAAAACGATTTCATGATTCATTTTACTACACAAACGACATTCTAATTTTAAACTATTCACTCTGCATTCCGTCGTTTAATCCTTGAATTCTATTAAAACTTTAAATTAAAATCGTATTTCCATGAAATTTGCTGCATGAAATCCTTTTAAATTTCTATATTTACAATACATTTGTGCTGTCTCTTAACAATCCTTTTAAAAAACAAGCAAGCAAACATAGATGCTTCATTGAAAATATCTGTCTCTGCCCATCTCCCTACCCTACCCTACCCTATCCTACTCTTTCATCCCTTCCTTTTCCCATTATTCCCTGTCTATGTGTGCTGGTTATTTTTAAATTCATCTTCAAGTACGTGCTTGGCATCACGTATGTTCTGGTTTATAAATTTACTTTATAACTCCTCCCCCCCCCCCCCCCCCCTCACCCTCCCTCTCTTCTCATTTCTTTTTTCTCTGAAAAAAGACGGGCATTTGCTTTGTTCCAAATCTAAGGGAAAGATTGGTTTGAGAATTGGATATATGTATGTATGTATGTAGGGAAGAATAGAAAAACTATCCAAACCATGTGGAAATCATGTGGAAAGAAACTTAAATGAGAAGACAAAGGGAACGACAACATTCAAAATAAAATACAGAATATTTGTTTAAATTATCAAATAAAACAAATCATCACTAAGAAAATAAGAAAGAAAAATGGCAAGAAATTGCAAGGAAATTATTTCAATTTCTCTCTTTCTAGCTCTTGAATGGTTGGGGAAAATATAATTTCGTATATGGTACTGAATTAAAGACTTTAAATGTAAAGTAAATGCCATGTTTTGTCCTTTTCTCGCTCCAATATTAAATGATTACGATAACTTGCACTTGTCGTTATTACGATAACTTGCACTTGTCGTCAGCCTTTTAAAGGGGCCTGCATCAGGTAAGTGATCAGATGCTTGCAATAGGAAAAATTTGAAAATCAAACTCAGTACTTGGTACTATATTGTATACCTTAAAACATGTTAAAAGTATCTCTTAAGTGTGTTATTTAAAAGTGGACTTTATCGCACTTAAAAGGGGAATTTTTCGCACTTAACAGTGAACTTTATCCCACTTAAAAGGGGACTTTATCGCACTTAAAAGGCGTTTAAAAGGGGACTTTATCGCACTTAAAAGTGGACTTTATCGCACTTAAAAGCCACTTAAAACAGGACTTTATAGCACTTAAAAGAGGACTTTATAGCACTTAAAAGGCACTTAAAAGAGGACTTTATAGCACTTAAAAGGCACTTAAAAGAGGACTTTATAGCACTTAAAAGGGGACTTTATGCACTTAAAAGGCACTTAAAAGAGGACTTTGTCAAACTTAAAAGCCACTTAAAAGAGGACTTTATCGCACTTAAAAGAGGATTTTGTCACTTAAAAGTATACTTTATCGCACTTAAAAGTGGACTTTATCGCACTAAAAAGTAGACTTTATCGCACTTAAAAGGCACTTAAAAGCGGACTTTATCGCACTTAAAAGGCACTTAAGAGAGGACTTTATCGCACTTAAAAGGCACTTAAAAGGGGACTTTATCGCAATTAAATTCCACTTAAAAGTGGACTTTATCGCACTTACAAGGCACTTAAAAGGGGAATTTATCGCACTTAGAAGGCACTTAAAAGAGAACTTCATCGCACTGTGGTCTGATCCTCCTCCATTTGATTTCCATCATACCAATGTTTGTTTGTTAAAAATTTGAAATTATTTCAAGCTGAACTGGTTTGCCGATCTGGCATAACATAAGTATCCCTATTCCTTGCCTTATCCCCTTAAATTTTATCGGGATTAATAAAATCAACAAATACTTCCTCCTGAAATAGTGTTATGAGAATAGCAAGCAACCCAAGTTCAGACCTAGAGTTATGCAGTCGTATTGCAAACTATGGAAACAATGTAATGTAATATTGCCTCCAGGACAAAGTCGACTTTAGAGCCTTCGGAACACAATTGTCGACTTTACAGATATAGTATGCTCCTGCAATGTTTGGTCACAATAAAAAAACTGCACATGATTACATAGAATACGTTTGAAGCAACACTATTGCCTTTATAAGCCTTTACGGCCTGTATCGTAATCTACGAAGATCGAATCGATCGATCATGGTTAGATCATTGATGAATTAAAGATTATTTGTAAGTAAGCCGTAGCCTAGTAGGTAGTGTGTTGACATATTAGAGAAAAGGCCAGGCTTCAAACCCTTGGTCAGACATCAAAACGAAATATAAAAAAAATATTTTTTCGACGACTTTCTTTGGCAAATAAAAAAACTGTCATGAAAAGTTTCTCAAAAGGCTATAGGTCGGAAGCGACTTCAAACTGTAGGTCATGCCACTCATGTATAAAAATTAACACACACAACATGGGTGCTATAAGAAATTAGGTTGTAGTCTTGACTAGAGGGCTGCAATGGCCAATTATGTATGTATGATTGTCAGCATCATAACATTCAATCGGCGCCTTAGTCTAGTAGATATGCTGGCTCAAACCCCAGCTCAGACATCTCGAACAGAATGAAAAATTAAAAAATATTTCTTTCGGCGTCTTCCTCTCAACTGCCAGGAAGTTCACACACAATATGGATTGTGTATGAAGCTAGGTTGTGATCCTGACTAAAGTGTGGTAATGACCAGTTAAGTGAGATTGTGTCAGGCTCAATTTATATAGTTAACCCACCAGTTATATATGATTCTCAGACCGGAAATACAGCACAAACGAAGTGTAGTCTTGTAAGCTTCCTATTATACAGTAGTTATGGACGATATACATATATGAAATGTCAAAAATACTCGAAGAGCGAAGAGCCCTATAAATTCTTGGGAAAACATTATCTTATCTCTGTTTTAATTTGCAATCTTTTCTGATTTATTTTTCTTTTCGTATTTTTTCTGTCGATTTTTAAGCTGTTGTTCAAAGAAAACCACAGATTTCTTGATTTTTTTCTTCTATTTTTGTGGTTCGTTTTCCACAAACCAAAAGCTGTAACACTGAGTGACATAGAAAATTAGCACACAACTGCCAGAGGCCACAAAGACCAACAGAAACTGTAAGGAAAAGGGGACAACAAAAGGGAAGCAACAGCAACACAAAAAAAAACTGCATGGTTGACCATTATCAACACCTGACTCGAGGCGTTATAAAAAAAAAAAAAAAGAAAATTCCAGCTGCAGGTAGTTGTTGTTGTTTTTTTTAGTTTAGTTTTGTTTCATTGCATTTCAGTTCTCATAATCATAGCCCTAAGCGCTTAGAGGGCACTCACTCACTAGTCATTGTAAACATTCAATACTTTGAATGACAGCATATGTATATGTATGTATATATGTACATACGTAGTATTCCGGAACGGGCTTAGGACAACAACAACAAAAAGTAGAAAAAAAATGCACACTGGCTTGTAATGGTTGCTTTTTAATGGAAAAATGCGACACAAACAACAAGAAAAAAATCTGTGTTAAATTCATTAAAAGACTGCAGTACAATGCATGGAATGGATGAGTGAATGACTGAATAGATGGATGGTTGAATGACTGAGTGTGTGAACTTCTTTCTGTTCATACAATACGATAATAAATCACATAAAATGGCTCATTGAGTTTGTAAGTCTCTGGCGTAATTGTGCAATTCATTCATATTTTATTCAGGGTTTTTTCCTTTGTGTTGTTGTTGTTTAAAAATATTCAATAATTTACACAGCAATTTAATTTAAATCACTTGAGAAGGGCAAAATATAAAGACACCAACACAACAATAAAAGTGTTGACATATAATCGAGTGTCTAGACTAAGCAAGGTTATAAACCATTAATACTATAATTTGCAATAGTTGGGAAAATAATACAAATCGTAACGGAATCTTTACAACTCTTTTCGAAATTAAGGCAGCTTTAAGGACATAAAGACCTCTATTAAATTAAATTTCTTAGTTTAAAAAACATAATCGTTCATACTTATCTTAAATGCTTATTTAAAGTATAAATAAATTCATTTGAAATCATCTGAATACATACCTGAAATGAAACAAAAAAAAACAAAATTATTTAAAATTAGTTTCAAAAAACTATTATTTATGGAATATTTAATTATAAAAATTAGCACTTATGTAAAAATGAAAATTGAATTAAAACTTATTAAAATCATGAGTTCTCTTTTTCAATAAACATGACACCTTCCCAGCAACAGTCATCGAAGAACATAACCTAACAGTGAGAGACTCTCAACTAGCACACATATACCTATGAAAACCATAGGAAACACAAAAACTAAGAAATATACAAAGAATTTAACAAAAACTTCTTTAAATAACTTCCTTAAAAAGTAGATATATTCTATTAAAATATAGTAATCGATATATTTATGTGAGAAGCTAGGCCGTAATCCTGACTGAAGAGTTGTTATGGCCAATTATGTATGTATGTATGTATATTTATCGATATAAATATGAATATTGTATTGTTATAGCTATATTTTTAAACAAAAATTTAATTTATCGATAAATTATGTTAAAAAGTGGCAAATTATAAAATTATTATCGATAAATTTAATATATACAGAATAATTTGCAATAATTGCAATAAAAAATTTTATTTATCATTGATAATTTAGCATCGATAACTAGTCGATAAGTTTTCTTTAATAATTTTAAGTAGTTTCTATTTTATTTAAAATATCGATTTTAGATTTTAGATAACATAAAATTTTTTCGGAAAATTGTAACTACTCGATAAATTTGTTGTAAAAAAATTTTGTTATCGATAATTTTGTTATCAATAAATTTGTTATCGAAAAATTTGTTATCTTTAATAATTTTAAGTAATTTCAATTTTATGTAGAATATCGATAAATTTTAGATAACATTAAATTTTTTTCGGAAAATACTCAATAAATTTGTTGTAAACAATTTTGTTATCGATAAGTTTGTTATCAATAAATTTTTTATCAATAATATTGTTATCGAAAAATTTGCTATCAATAATTTTGTTATCTTTAATAATTGTAAGCAGTTTCTATTTCATATAAAATATCGATAAATTTTAAATACATAAAATTAAATTTTTTAGGAAAAATTGTAATTTGTAATTGTACTCGATGTAATCTTTGTAACTACTCGATTAATTTGTTCTAAAAAATTTTGTTATCGATAAATTTGTTAGCTTTAATAATTTTAAACAGTTTCTATTTTATATAAAATATCGATAAATTTTAATTAAAACTAAATTTTTTAGGAAAATTGTAATTTGTAATTGTACCCGATTAATTTGTTGTTGAAAAATTTGTTATCGATAAATTTGTTATCAATAATTTTGTTATCGATAAATGTGAGTCATCTTTGTAACTACTCGATAAATTTTTTGTAAAAAAATTTGTTATCGAAAAATGTGTGCAAATCTATATATTGCCTCTGAATCATTGCGTATGATCAATACTTGTTCTGGGTTAGTTTTGTTTACTACAAACATTTTCCATTCCTAAGTAACGATTGCAACTCTAAAACATTAGATTGCAATTATTTCATATTTTTATAAATTAAATATGTATGTCTGGAAGTCGCCGTGGTCTAGTAGGTAGTGTGTTGGCTTATTAGACGAAAGGCCCGAGTTCGAATCCCAGGCCAGACATCAAAAACAAAATACAAAAAGTATTTCTTCGGCGACTTCCTCTCAGCAGATTTCTGGCAAAAACTCTGTGAGTAAAAATTGCCATGAAAAGCTTCTCAAAAAATCTGTCGGTCGGAGTCGACTTTAAACTGTAGGTCCCGCCACACATGTATAAAATTAACGCACACAACATGAGTGGTGTTGAGAAGCTAGGCCGTAATCCTGACGAAGGGTTGTAATGGCCAATTATGTATGTATGTAAATATGTATGTATTTAAAAATTTTAAATTGCTTCAAAATAATTAAATTTTATTTCATATTCTATATGTATTTTCTTATTAGTCATGCACTCTATAGAATTCTTCAAAACAACTCATAAACAAAAATTTTATTTTCCATTTTATGATACTTTTTATAATGGCTGCTGTTTTCTCCTGCAATTATTGAGTCATCCACTACTGCCTGTGCAAACAACAAAACATGGATGCTTAATATACATGTATCTATACAAGTATGTGTTACTTAAGCTCCCACACTTATTTAATATTTTGTTTTTGTTTTTCTTTCATCATACATAATTTTTCTTGCTTTATTATGAATTTTTAGTTGTTTCCAAAGAAAATACTATGTACAGCGCGACAATAACAAAGAAAAATTATTAGAGAAATATTGTTGCCCGTAAACATTATGAGTAGTAGGGTTCTAATAATAACAACAGCAGCAGCAGCATTAAGAAAAAAACATGGAGAGAAAAAAGAGCAACATGAATATATGAAAAGCATTACAAACATTTCTTTGTTTATAAACAGTAACTGAACAACAGAAAAAATAAAAACAATGCATAGCAATGAGTAAAACAAGAATAACAACAACAACAGCAATATTGTGAGTGTACACATCTTTATTGTAACTACAAATACTCCATGAAAATACTCCTCTCTCGGTCTCCCATTCCAGTGTTTAATAAAAGCTCCCCTTCCATTTATTTGCTCGCGCAACACCCTAAAACAATGGTTTTTCTTCTTGTGCATAGAAATTTATGCGAGTACCCAAAGGAAAGAAAACATGTGTAATAGACAATCGTTTTCAGCAGCAGAAGCAGAGCTACTGCACGCAGTAAAATCAACGTGGCCGTATGAAATAATAAATAAATAAGGGGAGGGAAGATTATTTTAATTTGAAAAGTTTAAAAAAAAGTTTTTCTTTTGCATAAAATCAAAAGAATTCAAAGTATTTTTTTTATTGTTTTCTTGCAAGTAATAGAAATAAATTGTTTTTAATAATTTTAAGTGTTTTAACGCGAAAAATTATAAAAATTATGACACTTTCAAAGAAATTAAAATTTTTTTTTGTTTGAATTACACAAAATCTTTAATTGGAAATTTAAATTCTTCTTTCCATTGTTCAAAACACACATACATATTTGAGGCGAATTTTTATACAAAAACAATAGATTGTTAAATTCACGTCTCAGGAAATGATAACAAAACTGTGTGAAAAGCAATTACAGGTTTTTATCATGGTTTGCGAAGAAAAAAATATTAAACAGGTTTAATTCGTCCCCCAAATAATCAATTTTAGCAGCTCCTTGACCTCCCAAAGGCAATAACATGAATAATGAATGTCGTAGAAGGTAAGGCAGCCATATTTCTTGGGAAAGAATGCAGTTTCTTACAGTTTCAACAATACAATACATTGGCACAGAGCGTGTTGCTACTGAAAAATACAGTTGGCAACTCTATCGTCCTAGAAATTGCTACAGTTGGCTAATCAACGACAAAGGGCAAAGAACTAATAAGAAAATGAAGGAGATACCGTATATATTTCAGTCTTATGATGTTCCAAGGCCAGAGAAGAGTCATGGCTATGATGTTTTCTCTTAGTTTTAAGATAATTTTCCCTTCTGTCATAATTTGTGCAACAAACTAATAAAAATTTTTTTAAATTAAGTTATTTGCCATAAATATGAACTGAAAAGCATATGTTGTCAGTTCAGTACTTTAAGTTGGATCACTATTCAATTTCCAAAGCTTCAGGCGTATCACTGGATTAATAAATGTTTACCAGCCGATGTCAAGATGAATTTTTTCCCAAATAAAATAATTCTCCTTAGAAAGCAGCTACTCAGAATCGCTTGACACCACTAGCAGACTATAACACCGTCCATAGCAAACTTCCAGAGCTTGAGCCTAGTCCTAACTGTAAAAGAGCAGCCCAAAGGAAATTATTGCCAGACAATCTTATAAGACCCTGCATAAAATCATAATGATGTTTGCCATTATTGACTGTAGAATCATTTGTGTTGGTTCAACAAAATTCTTCTTTATCCTGGCTTCATCACTCCACCAAAAGTTCACATTATCTGCAGACATTCATATGTCCATGGGGTTTTTACCCAGAACATAGAGGACACATGAGTACATATTACATAATTTTGCAGTCTATTCTTATTCGACAATTTCGAAATGTTTTTGTGTGTAATATTTAGCTTCCATGCAATCGAAACATGATCCATCGATTTAATTATTTCAAGGTTATTTTCAAAATAAAAAAATTTCATAATTTCACTTAAAAAATATTGTTAAACTATTAAAAAAAATTGATACGTTGCCTAAATTAGTTCTAATATTAACAATTATTAACTTAATAAAGCAAAATTTGTAAATTATAATAAGATTTCCAAGAAACGATCTCAAAATTCATAATTTTTGAAATATTCACACAGTTTCCACCATTAATTCATAATATCCAGCTCTGCTAAACACAATGTATACACTATTTCCCATTTATGATTAGAAAAATTCAAATATGATATAATTTCCACTCTCTGTTTATATTTCATCATTAAATACATACAAAAGAGAGACCATTTTAAAACTCTCTGAGATGTTTCTATTCCGTTTTAAATTTATTAATTATGTTGCTGGAAAACTGTATAACACAATGGATTTGAAACAATGTTTATAAACAAAAGAGATCATTTCATATACAAACTCTCTTTGGTGTTTCTATTCTATAGGGTTTGTTATGTTTTTACGTGTTTATGTTGCTGGAAATATGGTAGTGGAACTAAAACAACAACATTTCTTTAATAAAATATTACCAATTTGTTCTCACTGTACGGCGGCACACACAATATCTTCGATGTTTCTAAACTTTTGTTTATGTATTTTTCTTTTAAAATGTTGCTGAAATTAAGACAACATTGTTGCCAATCTTTTGCTTACAAACTCTTATTTGTAATTATCACTGTATTAGTTTCTTACGAATGTAAACAATATAATGCTGGAAATATGTATGTACGTTTGGAATTGGAACAGTTGTAGCTTTGTTTACATTAGTTTTTAAGCAAAGAGATCTGAGAACATACTCAGTGTTTCACAAACTCACACTATCTCCCTCTCTTTATTTTGTTTCGCTTACTAAATTTCAAGTATTTATGCTGCTGGAAATCAAAATGAAGTTGAAACATGTTTTACTCAAGTGAAGTTAGTTAGTTAAGCAACCTTGTATTGGCAAATCTCAGCTGAAGGGGAATTCTGTGGTAAAATGAAACATTTTAAAGATCTTTTTACACACTATTTAAGCGATTAATGATTACTTGTTTACACTTTTTGTATTGTTTTTAATAATTTTAAACTAATTACTGAGGATTTTATAAAAAAACCGCTTATGGTGCATTCAAACCAGCAAAAAAATTTTTTTCTTTCATTATTTCCTCCTGGCACAACAAACATTGTTTCAATGAAATTAACCGCCATAAATCGGTGTGTTAAGGAAATACTGCAAACGATATTGCTTCCTTAACCATAAAACCATTCTCCATTTAAGGTATGTAGTATTTCTCAAATGAAATAATTTTTCTTTCATTTATTTTTTAAACATTTATTGACAGATTCAAAGTTTTATACCTGTTTACTGTCACTTTACCTTTAAATGAGTGTATATGCGAGTAGCCAACTTTTTTTTAATTTTTTTTAATTTTTTTTTTCTATTTTTTCTCTATCATGTGCTGTCTATTAAATGTTAAAAGCGAATGTTACGTTTTTGTTGGTTTATATCAATGCCAATATGTACACATGTATGTATTTATAACACAATATTTAAAAGTTTAAAACAATTTTTTGTGCAAAAACAAAATTTTTGCTATGTACTCTTGTTTACATTTACTCATACATGTTATTGTAGATTTTTTTTTATTTAAAATTTTTATATTTATTTGTGGAATTTTATTTATTATTTGCTTATTTCAGCAATAATTTGAGCAAAATTTATTAATAAATTTAAAAATATTTACAAATTCTCTTACTGGCAAATCTATTTGTTTGCATATCATTGACCATGACAACACAAGGTGTAGTAAAATGATTTATAGTAGTATTCTTTCAATAGATGGCTTTAGTACCAGTCTGTTGGACTGCATTCTATGCCTTGAAAGCCAAACTCTTATGTCGGAGCTACAGTGAGCGCCATAAGTGAGTCAACACCCACTATAATTTTAAATTTTTTATTATGTTCTTAAGTATCAAAAAAGTTCCTTTATTTTTGGAAATTTATTATTTATTTATTATTATTATTACTTTTCTCGCTATCCTAAGAAAATGAATTATTTCAGTGGTGTTTACTCACTTTTGGCGCTCACTGTATATTGTTAACAATTCTACAATCTGAAAGAAGCAATCGCCCCTAAGAGAGGTCATGGATAGTTTGGAAATTTTAGCGTTGCTATCGTATTACGAATATTTTAGAACATTCATCACAAAATGCGTAACGCTTTACTGTCTTTACGATTACGCGAGGCCCACCCTTATACTGGCATTACTACATACATAATTGGCCATTACAACCCTTCAGTCAGGATTACGGCCTAGCTTCTCAACACCACTCATGTTGTGTACGTTAATTTTATACATGAATGGCGGGACCTACAGTTTAAAGTCGACTCCGAACGACAGATTTTTTGAGAAGCTTTTCATGGCAATTTTTACTCTCAGAGTTTTTGCCAGAAATCTGCTGAGAGGAAGTCGCCGAAGAAATACTTTTTGTATTTTGTTTTTCATATCTGGCCTGGGATTCGAACTCGGGCCTTTCGTCTAATAAGCCAACACACTACCTACTAGACCACGGCGACTACTACCGTTCGGAAATAATGTCCACAGTTGGAAGGTTCATGGCCGACAACCTTATACTGGCCTACAAAGTATTTTACCACATACATACATAATTGACCATTACAACCCTTCATTCAGGATTACGGTTTAAAACCGACTCCGAACGACAGATTTTTGAGAAACTTTTCATGGCAATTTTATTTACTCTCAGAGTTTTTGCCAGAGATCTGCTGAGAGGAAGTCGCCTTTTTTTCATATTTCGTTTTGATGTCTGGCCTGAGGCTTGAACCCGGGCTTCTACGTCTAATAAGCGAACACACTACCTACTAGACTACGGCGACTACATTAAGCAATGACAGTAAACAGAAAAGTGTTCCTGCAAGGAATAGCCGGCTGCATATGTCTGTTGCCGTTGACCGCCTTTCTAACGGCTGACTGACTTCTTCTTAACCTCATATGGGCAATATTTTGTTAAAACATGTCTTTGCACCCAAGTGGGGAACATTCACTATCTTTTCGTTGATCTAACGTAACCTATCCTATCGCACAAAATGATGTACACACAGCCACAATGTATGTATACTTATACGGTTAACAAATTTCAGAAATTTTTTAACCAATCCGTTAACAACTTTCCTCGATTTTAAGACGGTCTTTGTTCAGAAATTTGTGCCCTTTGCAGGCCCACAAAAGTATACATACGGTTAACTAATTTCACAAATTTCTGAACCAACCCGTTTTCGTTGAAAATCTTTATAACATACATACATAATTGGCCATTACAACCCTTCAGTCAGGATTACGGCCTAGCTTCTCAACACCACTCATGTTGTGTGCGTTAATTTTATACATGAGTGGTGGGACCTACAGTTTAAAGTCGACTCCGAACGACTGATTTTTTGAGAAGCTTTTCATGGCAATTTTTACTCTCAGAGTGTTTGCCAGAAATCTGCTGAGAGGAAGTCGCCGAAGAAATACTTTTTGTATTTTGTTTTTGATGTCTGGCCTGGGATTCGAACTCGGGCTTTTCGTCTAATAAGCCAACACACTACCTACTAGACCACGGCGACTTCAATCTTTATATATCTTTATAATTGTCTGACAACTTTCCTCGATTTTAAGATGGTCTTTTGCATCGGCAATCGGGTTGGTTCAGAAATTTGTGAAATTTGTTAACCGTATGTATACTTTTGTAGTCCTGTATATAGTATAATAATTTGAACTGTATCCATAACTTCTTTAGTTAAAGTCAGGTCACATTAAGCAAATATTTGGTGAAAAAACTTAATCAATACGGAAAATTTTTTTTATAAAAATTTGATAAGACCTACTGAGAATAATTGTCTATACAAGTTCGGTTTTGTATCAATTAAAGTTTAGGACAAATAATTTATTTGTTTTTTTTTTTTTTGACAAATATTTGTTTAATGTGCCTTTAGATTCTTGGTGCAAAAACTATTATTAAATTTTTTATTTAAAAAATTTAATTTAGAAATAAATTTATTAAATAAATTACTTGGATGGATATGAATTTTTGCATTTAATTTATTTACTTATTTTAACTGCCTTTGTAGATAAAAGCTGATGTCACCTTATATAGAGACAAAGTCTGGTTTATTTAAAAAAATTATAAATTTTTTAACATACAAAAACAAGTTTTTTATTTATATTTTTTTTAATAATGCATACAACTCATTTAGGCAATTAAATTTTCTATGAAAATTATAAATAAAAAAAATTCCTTACAATTGATAAATGTGAGAAATTTTAAATAAAAAATTATAATAATAAAAATCATTTGCACGTTTTTTTTTTGCATTTGAAATATTTAAAAATTGATGTCATGTTTATTAAAATTAAAAATAATAATTAACAGGCGGCCATTTATTTAGGTTTTCAAATTGAAATCAATCAATATCATCAGTCGTCGCGTTAATTATTTGTTGTTATGCAAAACAATTGTTTGCAGCAATTAGAAATTGCGTGTTAATTTCGCATGCCACACCAGATGGTTGGTTGGTAAGGAGAGGAGTATACTCTGGAAAAATCAACAATCAAAACAATAACAAATCTTACACTTGCAAACATATACAGGCATATGCTCAAATCCATAGAAAGAGAGGCATTTGCAATCCAAATTAACAGACAACACAGTAGTTGTTATAAAACAAAAACAACAAAGGCATATGCTCAGATCCATAGAAAGAGAGGCATTTGCAATCCAAATTAACAGTATCCACAGACAACAGTGGTTGTTATAAAACAACAAATACTTTGATAGGGTTTGTAAACCAAATTAGCACACAACAGTTAGCAAAATTAAAGAGAGCGGGTGATAATGAACAAGAGAAAGAGAGAGAGAGAGAACGTAAGAATTAAATAAATCGTGATTATTTAGGCAATTTTTTTATTTTTCAAAAATTAGAAAGTTTTGTTTCGCATTATATTCTATGTGTGTCTGTGTGTTTGTAAATTAACTTAAAATGTAGCAATTTTTTCTATTATTTTGTTTTTATTTTTCCCACATTAAATTTGTATTTTTTTTAATACTTTTTTAACATTCTTGTTTAAATTTTATCATAAAATTTATTTCCAAAGAAGAGAGAGGATTTCTGTTCCGTTTACTTGTTATTGTTTTGAAAACTTTTTTATTATTAAAGGTGCCCCTCTTTTTTTTGAGGGCTTAAAAATTGTTTTTTTTTATGCGTTTTTTTTTAATGGTGAGACTTAAAGAGACTTATTGTTTAAGGTTTTCAAGTAATAAATCTTTTATAATGTAATGGGAACTTTTGTAAATACTGAAAAGAAACATAAAATTCAAACGAATTTTTTTTTTTCAATTAAAAAGAAAAGCCAATTTAGAAGAAAATTAAATTTTGAAAACTTTTCAAACATTTGAATTAAAAAATTTAATTGTAATTACAGCAGATTTCGTAAATTTTTCCTAGTGGCAACACTATACGTGGAGTCAGCAACCCATTAATGCGTGAGAGACAGCTTCAAATGATTGTTTACAACCTCAACAGCACGGATGAATCATCATTTGCTTACTTCTAATAGGCACCATGGCCAAAAGACGTCAGGGTCTCGAGGTTGAAATCGACATTATTAGTGCTATAAACGTCGTACTGAAAATGACAAACAGCAGAGAAAACTGGAACGCAGTAAAACAATTGGTGCACTATGTCCTGCGGAGGAAAAAATATGACCTAGACGCAGTAGAATAGGAAAAGAGCGCAGCCTGGACGCAGGCTGACAATGATGGAACAGGCACGGATGCCAAAAAGGGGTCAACCTCGAGGTAATACAACCGTGGTTCCGAAGTGGAATGATACCCCGGTGAGGAGACAAGGCGGGTTTTTAGTCGGTATACAAAGTGGGAGAGTACGACATACCATGTTTGGTGCCGACCTTCATGAATGCATAAAGCATTTTTCATCCTTCCCGCGAAAAAAAAAATGGGCACCATGCACCATGGGTTAGATGTGCCTGATCAGTTACCACTGCAACAGCTTACTCACATACTTAACTTAATTGGTCACTACAACCCTTTAGTCAGGATTACAACCTAGTTGCTCCCATCAACCATGTTGTGTATGTGTTAATTTTATCCAAGAGTGGCCGGACCTACAGTTTAAAGTCGACTCTGAACAACAGATTTTGGAGGAACTTTTCATGCGAATTAATTTTATTTACACTCAGAGTTGTTGTCAGAAGACTTCTAAGATATCTGGGCTAATGGTTTGTGACCACGATGTTTCACGCCTAATAAGCCGACTCACTACCTACTCAACTACAGCTAAATTAAACTACATACTGCAAGAGGCCTACTAAAACAACTTAGTCTTCCCAATTTTCAGAACTGTTAACTGCTTGAAAAGCGAATGTAACAGCATTTCGAAAATCTCTTAATTGCATGGCGAGACGTCCTAATACTATGTTCACACATGCACTCTTATTACGTAAATCGCAATAAACGCCATTATTGAGGTCAATATTTCATATAAAATTTCAATGAATTATTGCGCAATAAATACGCAAATAGTTACAATATGGATTAAAACTTAAAATACAACACTGTCAGAAGTACGCGTTCAGCGAGCATATTACAGTTTTCCGAACACTTTCTGATAATATTTGACAACTCAAATGTCAACAACGACAAACAAAAACAATGTTGTTGAAACAAACAGCTGTTTTGTTTACCAGCTGTCTGTCAAATGAATATTGCTTATATTATATCTGAACACTTAAAATATTCTACTCAATATAATCGAATATTGGCTCAATAAAAGTGCATGTCTGAACATAGTATAATGTTAGCCTTGCTTGAATACACAGATAAAATCAGACAATAATCTGCCAATCACGAGCATTGGCCACATGATTGTGTCTTTTCACTTAAAACTCAGGTAAATCAAGCGGTATTTCCTGGAGGCCTGGTATAAATCATGGCAAATATGGCTGCGATCTACGATCATATACGATCAATTGACTTGAATTCCTAAGTACATCCCTAAGAATAACTACCTTATTGGTGCTCAGGTCAGAATACTAGTTTGTGGACAAAAAGATCTTTGTAGGATTTGCAATCGCTTGAATCTTCCTTCTACTTCTTCTATCACATTGTCCAGCATAAACAAAGAATGGTCGCCGGATAGACATTCTCAGAATAGCTTAACTGAACTAGCATCCATGGTACATATATGGAAACATACACAGTTACTCTTCATCAAAACGGTTAAGTGTGACCAGATTTATGTATTGTTAGTTTAATCCAATTTTGTTAGGTCCGCTCCCCGCACTGAATCTTGAGACAGGTTTTGGCAATTTCCCGATAATACCACTGAGTAAACACTTAGAAAAAGTATGAGATACACAAATCATACAAATACAATAACAAACCAATAAAGGGTTTACAGGAGTACAGGAAAACAAACAGATTAACTTACAATAACAAAACTACTTGGAATGATAACAACAACAAATCAACAATAAGGTTCTAGAAGTTGACAAACCGAAAATAAATGAGGTATAAACAGAGCTAAAGGTAACGCGTTGCCAGTTAGTAGTCGTAAAACGTAAGATTTGTATACATTGAGAAGTTTTAAAACTGTGGAAGTATAGTGTAATTTGATAGCCCAGTGTTGTTAAAGAATATCCGTATAAGAATATATCCTCTGGCAACACCATTTCCTTTTAAATTCTCAAATATTAACTCATTTTTCCTCCCTTATTCCCGTTAAGTAAGTGAAGTGTGTAAATTTGTCAACAGTTTCTTAAGTACATACGACTGTAGTTTTTATCTGCCGCAAACACTCGCCGCTTGGAGTATCAAAAACGGAGGGGGAATATGTATAAATTTTAACTAATCGTGCATAAATTAATTGCAATACAAAGACAATTTTTTTTAATACACTTAAATAGAGGACAAAGACAACATCAAAAGCAGAGAACGAAAGAAAGGGGAAGAAAAGAAGACTCGCTTTTAATAAAATTGTATTTCCTGTTGCTGCCATTGCAGTTAGAGTTGCTTTGAAAAGGGAGGGGAGGGGAGGAGAGGCTAGTGTTGTAACAAACCGCACAATTTATGCAATTGGGTGTGTCATATTACCACCAACTGTTTTCCCAATTCATATACGAGTATGCAATCAACCTTCCTTCAAAATGATCCTTTAAAATACAAAAAATGAAAGAAAGAAAAGTACGAGTTGGATTGGGGTTGAGTAGAGGAAGTTTGGTATAAAATTTTAGTAAATAAAGCACTTGTTTTTGTTGTTATCAAAGACCGACAAAAGACCAGAGAACAACAGACCCGACCCCACGTGTACAATGATGACGTTATGTTTGCAACACTCCCTGTTTAAATAGCAAACTGGCACCAGCTGCCTTTGTTTGCTGCTGGTGGTGATGGTGGGCATATGGCTGGCTGACTGGCTGGCTGGCTGAAATTGGTTGCAAAAATATTTTTACTCTTCAATTAATTACATTTCCAAACATTGTTGGATATCCCATTATAGCCAGCCACTAATTGCTATTGCCCCATTCCCTTTCCTTACATTCCAGTGAGTGAGTCCTTGGATTTAAAAGGAATTTGGTTTTATGAGTTCACACTATAAATACCCACACGGCTCTGTTTGGTCATAAGCTGTCATAATTTATGGGGCGGCTGCTATTTCTAAGAAGCAGAAGAGGAAGAAGCTGTATGGAATGCTATAAATATGTATGTATGTATGCCTGTAATGGCTGTAATAACAGATTTATGCCCTTGTTAAAACATATGTTTTTTGTGTTGTTTTTGGTGTTCTTAAACACTTTAATGTGAAACATATCACTTATCACATAAATTAATGAGATCATGGTGTAATGAAAGCGCTTCAAAGAAAAGCTCTTCAAGTTCCCATTAACACTTCCGCGGCGGGTGCCGTGTATATATGGTAGGCACATGGTGCATCTCACCAGTTGACGCCGTGTAAATACGGCTGTTACTTATTGTTCCACAAAGGCTAATGCCGTATTTACACGGCAGTCTTTTATTTGTTCATTTGCGTTTACACTAATGATGACACAATTATGGTCCTTCGCGCCTTCATAAAAAGTTCTCCCGAGTTTGGGAGAACACAACATTGAGATTCAATTTTGGCATACTTTACCCAACATTTCAACCCGTATCTTACGAATGAAAGCTTTTGGCTTGTGTTCCGGGTCTAGAATTGTGGCTTGCGCGATACCGGGCAGACTATACGTATCTCGACAAAAAATAATTTAAAAACGTATGATTTTGGCGGCTCATTGATCATTGCCACCCTTTAGTCAGAAGTACAACCAGGCTTCTTGTGTCATCCATGTTGAGTGTGTGTTAATTTTATTCACGAGTGACGGGACCTACATAGGTTAGGTCGGAGTGGTAGCTCTGATATCGAGAAGCTCACTTGAGCAGGCATAGCGTCCCATTGTAATTGCACGGGGGGTGAACGCAGTCCCGGTACTGACCAAGTTCCACCAAAATCAAGGAAGAGAAAGAAGTTGGCAGCGCGCAAGGGCTGCACACCGACGGACGGGACCTACAATTTAAAGTCGACTTCGAAAAACCGATTTTTGAAAAACTTTTCACGACAATTTTATTTACTCTCAGAGTTTTTTTTTTGCCAGAAGACTGCTTAGAGGAAGTCGCCGCAGAAATATAATTTGTCTTTACTTCGTTTTGGTGGAGATGTCTTAACAGGAGTTTAAACCGAGGCCTCACGTCTAATAATCCAAAACACTAGCTACTTGACCACGGCGACTTCATTCAGTTATTTTCGACGACTACAATTAAATGCAGTTGGAGAACTGATGAATATTGTGCGATCACAAGATTTCCTTATGCACGAATATAATATGACATCAGGCGTAATAGTTTATTCTTGCGTCCTAGTCGAGGAGACTGCTTTATATTGTCAGATTGTTCATTTAACTAGATCGCTTCCAAGAATCTGGAACAGATACCAGCTGGACTATTGCAGGGTATATATCGATGAGGAAGAGTTGAAAACTATCGAACAACTCCTCTGCAACTGTATAGCCCTTAGGTTGAGGTTGAGAGCCCTTCGAAAGTTTTTTATATTTAATTTTGTTCGAGATATTTAGGCTGGGGTTTGAACCATGGCCTCACATAAAATAAGCAAGCGCACGTCAAGTCAGATAGCCGACGAGTCTAATTGTTTTTTTTTTTTTTTTGAAATGAACAAAAGAAAAATCGCTCCATATAAATCGGTCCAAAAATCTGATAAAAATTGACTTTGACGGGAAATGGACCTAGTGTACTGGATAGCCATGATATTAAGGATTTCAAAACAGACTCCCTTATGGTCGAATGTTTCATGGGATCGGAGATGTAGGCAACAAAGCTAACTTTTTGTTGAATTAGCAAAAGAAAAGAAAAAAGTGCTCTATATAAATCGATCAAAATCGAATAAAAATTACCTTGTGGGGCAAATGGAGCTAGTAGGGTGGATAGCCATAGTATCCAAAATTCCAAAACAGTTTTCGTTACGATTGGACGTTACTTGGCGCTGGAGATATAGACAACGAGGCTAATTTTTTGTGAAATTAGCAACAAAAAAAAGTGCTCTATATAAATCGATCAAATGGGGGAAATGGGTCTGGACAACCATGGCATCAAGGATACCAAAACAAGTCTCTTTACTGTCGAGCGTTACTTGTGACCGAAGATATAGGCTACGAAGATAATTAATTTCTTCAAATGAGCAAGAAAAACTTTTCTATATAAAGTCCAGCAAAATTGTCGCATAAAAGTCTTTTTATCGATAACTTGCACTTTTTGTGGATGGCTACCATTTCCTAAGTCGATGACTTGAATTTTTGGTAGATGACTTGCTTTTATTTGTCAATGACTTGAATTTTTGTGGTCGATAACTTTCATTTTTTTTTGATCGATAAGTTGCATTATTCGCCGATAACTTGCATGTTTTTGGCCTAAGACTTGCATTTTTTTTTTGACTAAACAAAATGCCTCAAAGAATGCTTTAAACTAACTATCACCGTTAAGTTATCAAGTGAGAAGAAGAACAAGAAGAGATTAGTATTCGTACTTTATATGGTAATAAAAGTGCATGTAGTGAGTGTATGGTTTTAAAAGGTACATATTTTTTTCGAATTAAAATTTTGTTTACAGAACGTGATATTTTAGAACGGAAATCCAGTTTTTTTTGGTGGTTTGGTTTTTAAATTTGATAATAAAAAAAAAGAATGAAAGAAAGAACAAACAAATAAATTTTTATCAAATGAAAGAAGAAAGAAATGAAAAAAGAAAAGAATAAATTAATAGAAAAAAAATAAATATTTATAAGCAAATAAACAAAAAGAGAAAAGAAAACATATTTTATTATTTACTTTAAGAAATATACCCATAAATAAATATAATTTTTATAAATCATGTAAATATTTAAAGCATGTTTGAAACAAACTTTTGTAAATAAAAGTTAAATAATGCAGCTGTATGTACAACAATACAAATTTATTTTATTTATTTATTTATTTTTTTTTTTTTTAGATATTTTTCATATGCTTTCTTGGCATAGAGGGAAGGTAGGTAGGCTGCTTTACCACCCAGCATTACAAATCATATATGATTTGTTAATAGTTTCTTAGGAAAAAGTTTGAAATTAAGCACATTGTTTTAAATTAATGCGTTTAATTTTTATTTCTTAAAGCTAATTGAAGTAAAAAAAACAAGAACAAAGTTTATATCAAAAATGTGGTGCTTTTATCAAGACCACTAAAATCTAAATCCAGAATTTTTATTTCATTCAAAACAAAAAAACCACAAAAACTTAAAATTTTGTAGAAGGAAATAGAAATTGGAATCAAATCACATGAAACAAAGACGTCAGAGAAATATAATTTCTTCAGAAAATAAAACCACAAGAATTAAGAAAAGAGTTCAAGTACTTTTCAAAGAACACGCATTAAAAATTAATTTTTAAAATGTCTGAACATTTTATAGGCCATCAAACCAAACCTTCCGAAAAGGAATTTGGTGAGAAACAGAACAAGAGCATCACACTACTGAACGTTAATACTATGTTCAGACATGCACTTTTATTAAACCAATATTCGGTTTATTGAGTACAATATTTTAAGTGTTCCGACATAACAATATACGCGGTTCATTTTAAAAATGTCTGAACTTTTTATAGGCCAAACCAAACCAAGTTAATTAAACAACTGCCGAAAAGGAATTTGGTGTGAAACAGAACAAGAGCATCACATTACTGAACGTTAATACTGTTATTGAGTCAATATTCGGTTTATTGAATACAATATTTTAAGTGTTCAGACATAACAATATACGCAGTTCAGCTGCTTATTCAATATTCATTTGACAGGTGGTAAACAAAACAGCTGGTTGCTTCAACAACAGTTGACGTTATTGACATTTGAGTTGTCAAATATCATTGAAAGTGTTTGGAAAATTGTAATATGCTCACTGAACGTACTCATATGACAGTGCTGTATTTTAAGTTCTACTCAATATTATAACAATTTGTGTATTTATTGCGCAATAATTAATTGAAATTCTATATGAAATATTGAGCTCAATAATGGCGTTTATTGTGATTTACGCAATAAAGGTGCATGTCTGAACATAGTATAAAGAAGGCTCAAGGCAATCTAATGCCTATTGGATAACACAGAAGCCAAGAATACGCAATAACAGGCTAATCTTTAGACAATAGAACTAAGTACGTCAGGGAGAAAAATTGTGCTCAAAAGTGCTGAAATATAACAAAGGTCAGCACTGAGGAATCTATCTATCGTCCTCATGAGCTCATGGTTGGGGATTTATCCCAATAGGATGTGAATGATTTTACCGACTAGGGGATACAAGTTGATCGTTTTTAGACCGGCAGATCTTGATGGAGTGACGCTAAGACTTTCAGAAAGCGTGAAATACTTTGAAACTATACATGACTCAAAGTTGTCATGGAAACTGAATATTCAGGAGAAGATTAGAAAAGGTTTCAATGGATACAATAAGTCGCCGCAGTCTAGTAGGTAGTGTGTTGACTTATTAGACCGTAAGGCCACGGTTCAAACCCCAAGTAAGACATCTCGAACAAAATGAAATATTTCTTCGACAACTTCCTCTTAGCAGATTGCTGGCAAAAACTCTCGAGAGTAAATAAAATTGCTATGAAAAAGTTTCTCAAAAATCTGTCGTTCGGAGTCGACGTTAAACTGTAGGTCCCGCCACTCATGTATAAAATTAACACACACAACACGAGTGGTGTGAGAAGCTAGGCCGTAATCCTGACTGAATTATGTATGTACTATGTAATAGGCCCGTCTTAGCATTAAAATGCTAAGCCCTAGATGTCATTTTTCACTTACTCTCGATTGAATAATAAGGGAAGAAGACCCTAACTGAATGAGTTAAGTCTAGAGAGTTCCTGTAGCGCTGATGAAAGAACTAGAATGGCGAGCTTAGGTATTTCAATTGTCGGAATGGCGTATAACATTGTCGCAAAAGTTAATTTCTGCAATACGCCGAATGTAAGAAAACTTGATAAAGAGTTCTGAATTGGTTTCGAATATACTATTTAACCTCTGGGCTATTTTCCTAACGAGTGCAAAGTGGAGATGAGCACGATTAGAGGGGCTCTGCATATTTGGCTGAAATGTCAGTGAATTCAACTGAATTTTCGGTGGAATTTAGGGTCTCTCGGATGGAGGTTGGAGGGGTCGTTAAGGCCACCGAACTAGCTAGAAACCATATACCGAATTTGTGTGGATAATCAGGCAAAACATATGGTGTGAAAGTCTAGAAGAATGCCCAGTGATTGTCAGATCATCAAATTAGACTATGCTGTGTACCAGGTCATTGCACTGAGGTTGCGGATGAATTACGAAGATCAGGTTCACCTTTGGGAACTACAGTAAACGTACATGTCTGTATTTAAAACTGGCGCTGTGAGCTAACAAAGAACTAGAAGCTATGCAAACATGGCTTGCGTTATATGTCGTATATGGCCTTACGATAACAAAATTGTCTTTAAAATATTTTTACAATTTCTTAAAAATCTCAAGTAAATTATTACGTGAAACCTTGCCTGCTAACATTTTAGTCTACCGGTCTCGTATTATATTTTACCATCTAAATTACATTTTAAGTAAATTTGATTTTAGTTTCTCTTTTATTTTCGTATTCATAATCTCATTAAGGATTGTGCCATAAAATATTGTGCCTGTCTTGTCTGTCTACTAAGCGAACAGGTAGGTAGGTATAGAATAGACTGTGGCACTTGCAACATTGAAAACGGAGAGAAGGTAAGCAAAAGTAAACAGAGAACAAACACTGCGTGTACTGTACGGTGTCAAGGGAATATTAAGTGGTCTTATGCATGCGTTATAATACTAAACAATTTACCCGGCATAGTGTTTAGATTATTTTGTGTTTTTATGTTTCGTTGGTTTGAGATAAAAATCTCAACAGAATTTTGAGGTTATGCTAATCCCTACATAACCTCAAAGTTTTATAAATATAAACAAAGTGAAATTAAGGTTGGCAAGGCTGTTAAGGGATATTTAATCTTGGTAAAGCTATAGGGAATAAAGAAAATAAATTATTTTTTAAAGACAATCTATATATATAAAAATGAATGTTTGTTTGCATGTAATTAATAGTTATGGTCTTCAGGAAAGTTGTTGCTCATGAGCCCGAGAAGGTTTCTATGACCAATTTCCGACAGGTGGCGCCACTGAAAATTACTAAAAATGAATTAAATCCTAAACTGTTTATTTGATCGTGTTATGATCTTTAGCAAAGTTGTTGCACATGAGCCGACCAAGGTTTCTGAGTTGGTATGACCAATATCCGACAGGTGGCGCCACTGAAAATTATTAAAAATGAACTAAATCGTAACTATACATTTGATCATGTTGTGATCTTCAGCATAGTTGTTGCGCATTAGCCGATGTAGGTTTATAAGTTAGTATGACCAATTTAAGACAGGTGGCGCCACTGAAAATTACTAAAAATGATTTAACTCGTAAACTGTGCATTTGATCATGATATGTCCTTTAGCAAAGTTGTTGCGCATGAGCCGACGAAAGTTTCTAAGTTGGTATGACCAATTTAAGACAGGTGGCGCCACTGAAAATTACTCAAAATGAATTAAATCAAAAAATGTTCATTTGATCATGATATGTTCTTTAGCAAAGTTGTTGCGCATGAGTAGACGGAGGTTTCTAAGTTGGTGCGATTAATTTCCGGTAGATGGCGCCACAGAAAATTATTCAAAATGAATGACAAAACATTGGTCGACCTCTAGCACGAAAGAAAACAACATTACGAACCTCTGAATCAGACGAGCAACGAGCATTGAGACTTGAAAATTTTCGAGTACATTCCCCCTGAGACCCGTTCGCATGAATCACTTGAACAACGAGAAGTGAGATTAGAAACTGATCGAACGCGTACTATTCAGGCCCATTCGTCTGAATCATCTGGACAACGGGAAACAAAATCAATAAAATTATTCAATATTAATTGGATATTTGTGTAATGTCTTTCCTTTAAAATTTATTTTAGTTGGTGGCGCAACAACGAGCGCAGGGTACAGCTAGTAATAAATAAAAAAAGATCTTTAAAACAAAATCCCAAAAAAACGTTTAAAAAGAAAATTTTTCAAGTAATCATTGCATTGACAAGACAATGGAAAATATTTTTAACGTAAAATGCCACATTAATCGCCATTAATTTGTCTTAATTTTTTTTAGTACAGTGAACCCCAACAATCTTAACAGTGATGCCAAATTTTAATTCATTTTTATAAACAAAAATATTTCTTGTTTTTTTTTCAATCAAAAAAACTCTTTTGTTTTTAATTTGTTTAGAAAGTATGTTAAGATTTTTATTTTAAACAATTATTTGTTTACTTCCGTTTTATTATATTCTTTTCTTTCTATTCATTCATAAATTAATTCATTAAAAAATCTTCACTATGCTAATAGCGGATATAAAAACCTCTTATTGCTGGCCATATATGGGCCACCCATGTTAATTTTTCTTTTTCAAATTGTTTTTAACAAAATTTAAATTAAATTTGGAAAAAAATGTGTTAATGTTTATGTTTAAAAAACACAAGGTTTCACCTGACGTAAACTAAACATAAAGAGGCTCTGACATACATACTTTTAATAACTGATTAGAAATTTTTAACACGCCACCAAAATGTTAAAACTATAAAAACATGGAAAATCATAAAAACTTTTTAATTGAAATTAAAAGTGATTAAAACTTGTATTTAGCCAGGTTAATAGGATTTTAAAAAAATGTACAATAGCTGACTAATTAGTTAAATGAACAAAATTACTTGCATTAAAACAAAATTCGTTTTGAAATGATCTAAAATTTAGCACAAAATAATACAATGTTCACACTATTCACATCGCAATAAACGCCATTATTGAGCTCAATATTTCATATAAAATTTCAATTAATTAATTAGACATCGGCGACTTCATTCATTCATTGATTTCGTCCATGGCAATAGTGAGTGCCATTTGTGGACTAATCTGTCATTAATAACGACCATAGAATGTATGAGTTAATGGGACCATGAGCTAAATTATCGCTGATATAGCTGGATCAACTCATTTACCCTACTGTTGGCTGTTCTGATGTCAATAAAAAGTCGAATGGTTTATGTTGTGTTTGATTAATAACTCCTTTATGTTAGGGTCTATCGATCTTGAACTTCACTTCAGATTAAATGATGACTGCAGCATCTTTCAGGCGGAGGTTTTCGCAATCTTGAAAGCTGTTGAGGCCATAGCTTGTGGTCTTGCTTCGGATTCAGAATCTTACATGATCTTCGTTGACAGTCAGGGGGCCCTAAATGCCACTGCGTCGGTCTAGTACAAATCACGTCTCATTCGCGAATGCAAGGAATAGCTGTTAAGGACTTTTGGACCCGACCATATCCGTCTGGGTTCGGGATCATAGCGGTATACTAGGCAATGGGACGGCGGATGCTTTCCCTAAGTTAGGTTTACTTTCTGAGGGTGATTTAGCAGCAGTTTCAGACCCCCCCCCCCCCCCCAATCTACCATCTCATCAATGGATGGGTCAGGGGGAAGAGCAGAGGCGTTGGGGGAACGGATAGGGTTGTTATGTTTCTAGATGTCTATGGCCTGGTTGGCTGCTGGGCTTGGATAAGTCCAGTTTAAGGTTAGTTAGTTAGTTTATCACAGGGCAATGCGAGATTAGGTCGCTGATAGGGATCTGGAACAGATATCAGCCGAACTATTGCAGGGTATGTTGCGATGAGGAGGAGTTGGAGACTGTCGAACACCTCCTCTGTAACTGCCCAGCCCTTGGTAGGTGGAAGTTGAGAACCCTTGACAGGGCCTTCTTTGAGGGTTTGAATTCTGTGTCGAGAGCCGACATCCGGGCTCTCCACAGATTCATAAGTAACTTGAGCTGGTTGAGAGGTGCTAGGGCCTCTCCTTTTTGTATTGTTTGGTCTGTGTGATTCCTTTGCTGCCCATTCTCCCTTCCTACTTTCTCTCCTTTTTCCTATTCCCTCTATTATCCTTCCTTCTTACTATACTGTCAATTGACAAGTACACGTCCTCTAACCTAACCTAACCTCAAATACCCGATGAAATTCCAAGGAATCTGGCTCTCTGAAGACCGTAGTACAAACAGTATCGATTGCTACTGAAAATTATGCTATTTTATTGAACACCACTGTTATTTAATATCTGTTTTCCCAATTGTTAGTTCCTTCATATCGTTCGTCAGTGATAAAACAATGGAATCATATTATTTGGCCATATAGCAGACTAAAAATCTTGGGCTTGGGATTCGAGATCTGTTGAGTTATTTATTATATTTCCACAATTTATTAAAACAAAGTGATAATAAAGAATAATATTTATAAATAAAACACTTTGCATATTAAAAATTAAATAAAACGCATCATATTCACCTTGCCTAGGCATGCACAATAAACCACACAATGGCAACACTTAGGAAACAAAAGCACTTGCATTTTGCATTACATTTCATGCCAAGAATTTATGGCACTCCATAATTCATTCATTTTCTATATGTATGTACAACAACATCACACTCGTTTTAATTAAATTTTTTCGTAAATTTAATTCATTTATTAAATTAATTTTCTCTTTCTTAATTTGTGTGTGTTTTTTTTTTATTTCTTTAATTTTGTGTAATAAATTTCAATAATAATTTTCATTTTGAAGCTAAAAATGTATACACAATGAACAGAACACACAATACAACAACAAATTGACCTTTTGTTTGAGTGCTTATTTCACAGAGTATTGTGTGTGTTATTGTTGTTGTTTTTGTTTTTCATTATTATTTTCTGTCATTCATATTGTTTATTGTCACTTCTGTTTAAGTAGCTTACAAATATGTATGTATGTTCACACATCATCATTATAAAACAACAACAATAACAGCAACAACAACAATGATAATAATAAAAAGCGGCAATGATACCAATCAAAAAATTAAAAAACATAAACACTTATGCACACATACACATAAAAGCTGACAAAAAATAAACGGTACTAAGGGAGAGCAGCATACATCTGTATGTACGTATGTACATATACCATGCTATTGTTATTCTCTAAGCTGCAGTCAATTATGACCAAAAAAAAAAAATAAAAATAAAAAATTGGGAGGAAAGGGAGAGTAACAAAAGAGCTTTAAAATCCTTTTGTTATATATTTTTGTTTTAATAAAATAAAACTGTTTTCATATTTTGTATGTATTTTTTTTCAATAAATTAATTAAAGGGCGTTAAAGGTTAAATTATTGTGTAATGATGATAAATGTGTTTTGACTGCGACTACTAATTGGGAGAGTTGCAGACAGATAGAGAGTGAAAGTGGAAGTTATTTACTGCGTATTTGCTGTAACAAGAAAACACAATCAAAGCTGCAAGCGATTTTTCCAAAACACACAAGTTTAATTAAAAAAAAAAACGAAGCGTTTTATCAAGTTTGTAAAGGATTAACAATTTTCCTTTTTGAAAAAAAAAATATCCGAAGTATTCCCCTAAAAGCGTCAAATTCTGGTTTCAACAGAATGAAATGCCTGTAATGGAGTGGCCGTCCCAATCACCGGACTTAAACCCCATTAAACACCTCTGGGGAGTAAAAAAAAAATAAAATCGACAACTTTAAATCAAAAAATAAACAGGAATTGTGGGAAAAAATTCAGGAGACATGGTATTCAATTCCCCCTGACGTCTGTGCGAATCTTGTGGGATCTAGAAATCGTCGCTGTCAGGAGGTAATATACACTGGCGAGCAAAAATGGATACATAATATTGAAAATTATATAAACTTTATATTTGCCGATCCGATCGAGAATTTGTGTGCAATTGTAAAACGAAAATTGGTACAGTATGAAAACCCTCCAAATAACCTTAACGAATTGTGGCTAAGAATTGAGGCAGAGTGGCAAAGTATACACAGCGAAACCATCAAAAAACTGGTAGAAAGCTTACCAAAATGCATTAAATCAGTAATAAAGGATTATGGACAAAATACTGAATTTTTCATTTGAAACGAAACGAGCAAAATTGGATAAATGCTACTAAATAATATTAAGCTGTGTTTTATATTGAAAAGGAAATAATATTACTGAATGGTTTTTGTTTTAATTAGAGGATAGTCTAAATAAATGTTTAACATATAGGTTGTTTTTATTATTTTAATAAATAAAGTACAAATGTAAAGTTTATACATTTTTTAATATTATGTATCCATTTTTGCTCGCCAGTGTAAATGAAAGGTGCTTCAACCAAATATTGAAATAATATCTGGAAATGATGGGAATGTTTAACAAAATATACATATTTTTAGCATAACATAAAGTGTCCCTATTATTTTTTCCATGCCTTTTTCAAATTTTTCGAATAAACATTTTTATTTTATTAGTTAAACTATTTGAATACCTTTAATTTAATGTATATACTTTGTAATATTTATGGAAAAGTAAATAAAAATATAAGAATACATATATTGAAAAATTTAAGTGTCCCTATTATTTTTTCCAACACTGCACTACGAGAATATGATTTCAATGAAATTTTATTTCATTTTATTATTTCATTATAATGCTTGAATCTTGCCATTATAGGCGAAATAAATCCTAAACAATCCTTTTAATGTAATTTTTAATCACTTTTTCTCACATTTTAGCCAATATCATAGACATGGCCTATGTTGGAGCTCGACAAAAAAGTCTCAACATCATTAAATCATATGATTTTTGTGGCCACTTGACGTTGCCAAAAGCGAGAAATTACTCTTTCTGGAAACTTCCCATGCTATAGTCATAACCGTTACCATCCAGTTTACATATGTATATACACATATAATTGGTCATTACAACCCTTTAGTCAGGATTACAACCTAGCTACTCACACCACTTATTTACTCCCCATGTTTTTGCCATAAATCTATCGCCTAGGTGGCAAAAACGCATCTTAAATGCCGTTCAAGTTGAAGTAATGAATCCGGATGGCACCGTTTGGGTTCAAAGGTTTAAGTACCTTTGTTTTGACAACTTTGAAATTAAATTAAGTTTGGCCAAGTGGCATGCACTCTCATGCAAATATTTTAATTTTAAAACTAATAAAAAAAAATAGTATTAAAAAGCCACTTTTGTAGGCTATTGACACTTTAAAAATGCCTGGAGCCATTAATTATAGCTCAAACCCTTTTTAAATCCGTAATTAAGTACTTCAAGAATAAAAAATAATAAAAAAAATACAATTCTCTTGTCATACATTTTAAGGATTTGAAGGTGTTGAAAACGGATTTGTTTTTTTTTTTTTTTTTGCAAACATTACTTTCCTATTCCTTAACCCTTTAATTATATCATTACATTACGCTTGGTTGTGTTCTGCTAAATGACAATCATTATCATGATGATGACAAACAAAAACAAACCAGTCAACCGTTACCATACCAAAACAGCATTTATTCATTAAGGGTTTGTTGGGAATTTTTTCTTTTTTGTTTACATTGCACGAGAGGAGTATTTGTATTACAGCCTGTGCCAATATAAAAACAAAAATTTGTGTTGTTAAATAATAACAACAACAATCCTTGTGTTCTCTAACAGTACAGCATCAAATACTTTTACACTCTGTAACTCTATAGCATACATACTCTCTCGCTCTCAGACTCCAAGTAAGTATACCAGCGCGCCCCACCTTAATAAACGAGTGGTTGTTGTTTTTGGTTATTTTTTTTCTTCTGTTTCTCTAACAAATCCAAATATACAAGAACAGTAAAGCATTGTTAGAGTTGCCTTCGTTGAATGAAAATGAAACACAAAAGGATTAATACTACCTTGAAATACTAATAATTTCTCCTGTGTGTGTGCAAGTAAATTGTTAGGTTAGGTCTTATGGTTTTATGCTTTTTCTATAACGATATTGTTGTTGTTGAGTGTGTTCATAAAATGAAACGTGTTTGTTTTTATTGTTATTTTGCCTTAGTTTTCCTCATCATTATTTTTTTATTTACATACATATTTATTTTATGTGTTTGTTTTGATAATTTCGTTTGTTTTTCCTTTCTTTTCTCTCTGAAACTTATTTCATAAATTTTCTATTTAGGTGGGTGGGTATCTTCACATGAATTGGGTTAAAGGAAAAAACTTTCAATGCTTGTGATGATAATTGGAATAAAATTTAAATATTTTAAATGAAATGGAATAAGAAACTTTGGCCACAGTTTTTAATCACATTTCCTGTGGTGGTCTAAGTAGCATTTACAGTGGGAGTTAAAATTATTTACAAATTCCTTACAAACCCATTCAACCTCAATATTGAGTTCTGTGGAAGTCAACAATAAAAGGTCTCTCTACCTGACTACATGATAGTAACTACAGAGGCAAACTTTCAGACAGACAAAAATAAATTTAAAGCGGAGCCTCTTTAAATGTCGACTTTAAATTGTTGATTCCGGCACTCATCGATAATGTGAGTGCTCTGAAAAGCTAGGTTGTAATACTGACCAAATACTTGTAGTTACAAATTAAATAAGTAAGTAATACTAAGTTCACGTATACAACTTAATTGAGAACAATAGTCGTTTAATTGATAACAATATTTTACCCGTTTAGGTATAATAAATATACGCAATATTCATTAAACAGCTGATAAACAACAACATTGTTTTTATTTTGGTCGCGTGTTTTTGTAATTTTTGTTTGTGTTTGTTTGCAAGTTGCCATTTTTTTTTTTTTGTAGTTGTTGACATTTGAGTTGTCAAATATCAACAGGAAGTGTTCGGTTACTTATAATGTGCTCACAAAACAGACTTATGACAGTGCTGTATTTAAAGTTTTAATCAATATTATAACAATTAGCATTTAATTGATCAATAATTAATTGAGATTTTATATGAAGTATTGAGATCAATATTGGCGTTAATTGCGATTTACGCAATAAAGGTGCATACGTGAACATAGTATAAGATTGCAGAAGTTTAATACATACTATGTTCACACATGCACTCTTATTGCGTAAATCGCAATAAATGCCATTATTGAGGTCAATATTTCATATAAAGTTTCAATTAATTATTGCGCAATAAATACGCAAATTGTTATAATATTGAGTAGAACTTAAAATACAGCACTGTCATATGAGTACGTTCAGTAAGCATATTACAGTTATCCGAACACTTTCTGTTGATATTTGACAACTCAAATGTCAACAACAACAAACACAAATATACAAAACAAAAATAACACAAAAATAATGTTGTTGAAACAACCAGCTGCTTTGTTTACCAGCTGTCAAATGAATATTGCTTATATTATATCTGAACACTTAAAATCACAGAATACACACAGAATCGAAACGAGATTTTGACATTTAACCTAGCATTGCGAAAGGTACAGAAAATATTACGAAAAAGTATTTCTGTCCCTCTCTAAATACAACTCTTTTTTTGTTTATTTACGTTTTTTTAGTTTTCGGGGTTGGTTTTTTATATTGGCGAGAGTTAATAAAAATTGTAATTTTTGTCTAAAACTATCAATAAATAATAAAAACAATTAATAACAATAACCTTTTTAACTTTTCCTTTCAAGAAATTAAAAAATATTGGCATCTTTCAACAAGAAACATTTTTTATGAGCAGTACGTCTTATTTTGATCTTGTAATATTTAGCTTCTTAATTACCTCTTGCACAAGAAACTATATTCATTATGACCGAAAATTACTCACATTTCGATTAATATTTAAATATTTAAGAATCTTTAAAATTTTCATTGAAGAAATTAAAAAATATTCCAAATTTTCCCTTTTTTAACACAAAATAAATGTTTATTTACATTTAGTTTTTCTACTTTAACCGCCAGTTTTCAGTCTGTATATCTGTTGCTTCTAACACATTTGTTTCGCAATACATTTTAATATTTTTTTTCTCCCTCTAATTGGCAGGTTAAGCTACTGCTTTGAGCGTTATTAAACGTCAAAGGTAAGTATTCTGTGTGTATTCTGTGCTTAAAATATTGTAATCAAATAATCGAATATTGGCTCAATAAAAAAGTGTATGTCTGAACATAGTATTACAGGTTTCGAAAGTAGATGAGATCATTATAGGCTAAACATAGAACACCCATTCGAAACAGGGCGATAAATTGTAGCCTAAAATAGGAATACGAATGCTACAATGGAAGCTTGGAAACTGCTTTCTTCAAACTTTAAACCACTGCTTCAAAGAAATATTAGATAGCAGTGTTGCAAAATTTAAATTTTGAAATGATACTGAAAGAGTAGTAGTCGCCGTAGTCTAGTAGGTAGTGTGTTCGCTTATTAGACGTAAAGCCCGGGTTTGAGCACCAGGGCAGACATCAAAACGAACGATATGAAAAAAAATATTTCTTCGGCGTCTACCGTGAGTGACAGTACTTTTAGAAAATTGCTTAAGGACTGTAATTATTAAAGCAAGATAAAGTTTTAGCCTCTATGCCTCAGGTTCCTGGTTCCTGTTTGTTATAAAATTTCACAAAAGTTCCCCACTAGTGCAGTTACAATTTTTTTGCTACACCATCGCTTCCTCATTCTGTTTTAAAACGTCCTACTGCAGAAATATATGTTGAGCAAGTCAATGAGTACATTATCAGCAGTGTTGAAAAATTCTTCTTCTTCAAATGGTTCTTTTGTAAATAAAATCTAGACATACGTAATTCGTCACTACAACCATTTAATCAGGATTATGACTAAACTTCTCATACCACTTATTTTGTGTGTGTATTAATTTTATACATGAGTGGCGAGACGTACAAGTTAAAGTCGAGTCCGAAAGGCAGTTTTTTTTGAGGATGTTTTATTTATTCTCAGAGTTTTTACCAGAAGGAGGTCGCCGTAGTCTAGTAGATAGTGTGTTCGCTTATTAGACGTAAAGCCTGAAGGGTTGTAATGGCCAATTATGTACATATGTATGTATGTAAAGTCGAGAACAGTTTTCGACAAATTGAAAAATTTCGCCAGAAAAATTCACAATTTGCTTCACTTGAGAATTACTTTCATTTTGTATTTTTCTCTTATCATTTCATTCTTAACTTTTAATTTAGTCATGTACTCTCTCACATTACTTTTTACTTTTCTTTTTCAATAAATTTTTTTAAATTCTTATGGGAACTTGTGAAAAAAAATTCTTTTTAACTCTTGCCTTAATCTAATTAGAAATTCATAAAGGGAGGAGGATATACATGCATGCATGCATACATATATGACAACCCTCCTGTTTTTTTTCACAACTATTGCCAAGAGTACAAACATAACATCTGTGTGTGTGTGTGATATATTTTAGTTGATACATATTTTATATAGTATTTGAGATATTTGACTTACCATAACATCCTTTTGATTCTCTTTATCCAATAAAAATTCCATACTCTTGTGGGGACGACGCACAGAGGCAATTTGGGCTGCCTGTGATGAGTTATCATTTGAGCCGGCATTTTTAATAACAACAACAGTGCCATCGGGACGTACAATCACCTCATCATCATCATTGTCATCGTAGCCTTCATCATCGGCATTCTGCTGATGCAAATGATGATGATGATGAGCGTTTGTAATGATATTATTGTGATGACGTTTATTACCGGCCGAACGCAATTGCTGCTGCTGCTGCGGTGCGATATTTATGAGAGAACGCGTTTTACCGGTTATTATTGTTTCATGAGTATCGAGATTGGTTTCGATTAAACCGATTTTCGGTTGCGTATTATTACACGTTTGACGCGATAGATTATTAAACATTTCGGTCTTTTGCGAAACACTGGCACGCGATGGCGAGGAGCTAAAGTCGTAATTTGAATTGTTATTATTATTATTAACGGCCGTCATTGTTGTTATTGTTGTTGATGGTGTTGTTACACTAAAACTATTTTCTTGATTACTATTATTATTGGTATTATTGTTGTTGGTGCTGTGATTAATTTCCACATTTTCTTCTTCGTTAGCGTTTAGCGTAAGAGTATGGTTGTTAAACGACTGCTGCTGTTGCTGTTCCTGTTGTTGATTGTAAAAACGTTCCGAGTTGAGGAAATCTTGCGTAGAAGAACGGGGGTTATAAATACCATTCGAGGTGGTTTCAGTGTAGAAACGGCTTAAACCAACTTCCACTAGAGGCTGTTGGGTTTGTGTTTGTGTTTGCTGCTGAGAGGAGGATTGTGCGCTTTGCAATTTTTGCATGCTAGGTGGTATGGGTGGCTTACCCGTTACCTTTTGTAACTGTTGTTTATCATTTGTATTCATCGTAGTACTACTACTAGTACTACCGCTACCACTACCAAGACTGGAGATTTTAGCGCCTTTTTGTTTTTTATTTAAAGCATTGCCATTCGTTTGCTGAGTATTGCCATTGTGTTGCTGCTTATTTAGAGGACCCTTTAAGGGTATATGTATGAAATCCTGTTGTTGTTGCGGTTTGATATTATTTGGCAAAGATTTGCTTTTAGCCTGACTTGTTAAACTGTCATCCGTTAATTGATTCTCCTTTTGTTGTAATTTTTTCTTATTTCTACGCAATGAAAATCGAAAACCATTTGCAAATCTAGACAAGAAACCTTTGGAATTGGGATGTTTTTCTTCATGTTTAAATTTC
This sequence comes from Sarcophaga rosellei, assembly GCA_930367235.1. Lineage (NCBI taxonomy): Eukaryota > Metazoa > Arthropoda > Insecta > Diptera > Sarcophagidae > Sarcophaga > Sarcophaga rosellei. Next base: position 89,405,310 of record OV884019.1, read on the forward strand.
GTTTTTAACATCTCATTATTGTTGTTTAATTTGTTATTGGAGGTTGTTTGTAGCTCTGCCGATAAAGAGTTATTAGAGGCCATTTTTTGTTGCTGCTGTTGTTGCGTAGATGTTAAATTATATGTCGATTGCGACTTGAAATGTTCGTATTGTTCGTGTTCTTGTTGTTTTTGGAAATTATCCAACATTTGTTGACTGGCATAGAGTATATGATGGGCCCGATTTATAGGTGGTTCACTTAAAATTGGCAATTGTATGCTTAATGGCCTAGCCACAACCACCGTAGGTTTATTAATATTATTGTCACGTTTATTTTCACTTAAATTTTTATCGTTTCTCTGATTATTATTATTATTCTTTTGCGCGTCTATTTTTAATGTTTCATTGTTTACGTTCGTTGCTAAACTAACTGCGTTTAATGTGGCTGACAATAATTCACCGCTAGATTGTTGTGTTTCTTTCAATACCATTTGTTCCCCTTCAAATTGTTTTTGTTCGCTCTCTTTAACAACTGTTGTTTCATTATCATTTTGTTGCTTTTGCTCTTTTGTTATACTCTCCTCCGCTGATTCATTTTCATTTGTTTCTTTCTTCCAATTAGCGATCATTTCATTTTCATTGTTGCTTTTGTTGGCTTGTTGCTGATGTTCTCTTTTTTGTAAATTCTCTTCATTAAATTTAGCGGCTATATTCTCATTCTCTTTGGTATTATAAATTACAGTAGCATCTGCATTATCTAACAATTCATCTTCACTTTCTTCTTCCCTGTTCAATAATTCCTGCGACCCCTCATTACATTCCTCTGAAGATTGCTCTTGCCAACAGTATTTGGATACTACAGGACAAAAGGAAACCTCTTTACCAAATGATGTACGTGATCCAGCCGGCAATAAGATACCCAACGGCTTTTGGGTTTGACTTAATGGCAATTGATGCATGGAAGTATGAGCACTGGAGACAAATAAATCATCTTCAATATCCTCTTGCTCAAAGGCATTTAGATTGGGTGTACTGGAAACTAAACTTTTCTTTTTATTGGCCGAAGCCTGCGATTGAAAACGTCGCTTGGGCATGGTACGGGCACGTTGTAAATCTTGTGTGCTGGACAGTTCTTGGCAATCAAAATTACATTTTTCTAAACTTTGCGCATAACTGGTCTTCAATATGGTGGGATCTTGATCAAAGGTCTTACCAACCGCAGCTTGACCACACTGCATAATGGCATTAAAGGTAAAGTCCTGAGTCAAACTATTTGCTTTTTCATTGTTGTTATCCTTATTACGTTTTTGTCGTGCAGGCGGCTGGCGTATAACCAATTGAACATGTTGTATGTGTTCTTTAGGCTCAGTCTCTGGCTCTGGCTCAGCTTCTTCTTCTTCTTCAGTTGAGGAAGAATTACTAAGGTTAAGTGTTACATCCACCTCATCCATGGGTTTATCATTTAATATCGAGGCAGTTTTATCAAAATGGGCCGACAGCTCATCTAATAAGAAATTATTTTTACAAACAATTTCCGTTTCATAATCCGAGGATAAGCGTTTTTCCGCCATTCTATCGGTTTCCTCTTTTGTCAAGGCCGACAAATTGTAATAGGAGCGATGCAATAAACCCAAATTTTTATTGTTATTGCGTTCAATTTTGTATTTGCTGCTGCTGCTGTTCAAACCGTGCCAACTGGAACTTTTTTTAATATTTAAACTTTCCCTTAATAAATCTTCCTGTTCAATCACTGACTCATTATCTGCGTGTTGGTCTAGGGGGAGAAGGTCTTGATTGTAGGTGGCGGAGAAGGAGGAGTAGTTGTATTGAGGTTTTTTACTTTTCTTTTTGCGTCCTATGGTATTTAAATCATTTGGCACGCTACACGTTTTTAATGGCCAACTCGGCATTAAACTATGCAGCTGGTAACGTGGAAGGCCCTTAAAAGGTAAAGAATCTTCTACGTTCGCAGATTTACAAACGTAATTGAAATGCTGCGTTTTAGGCGTTGCCCTACAGGAACTATAATCCTTTAAGGAATTTGTTTCGGAATTTTCAAAATCTTTTAAATTATCGCTTAATTTTGTATTACGTTTTAAAGAGTCTATTGGAAATTCACCACCACCACCATGAGCATCGCTGAGTATTTGTAACTTTTTACGCACTCTCTCACTGAATTCATACAATGTTTTATTCTCCGTAATATATTCACCACACTTTGGACAATTTTCTTTTTCTACTAGGTGCTGTTGTTGTTCGTGTTGTTGTTGTTGTTCTATGTCTAGTTGATTTTGATTTTTATTTTTAAAATTGTTTTCCTTACATTTTTGGCATTTGAAAAAACTCCCACAAATATTTTCACCACACTTACGGCACGTTTTCAAAAGAGCAAAAGAGCTCGCTTGTTGCTGCTCTGCATAAAAGTTTTCTTTCAAAAGATTTTTACACTCTAAACAACACTCGCCGCCGTTTATATTTCTATTTAAATTTTCACCGAAATGTTGAACGTTTTCCTCGCTGGTTGTTTCCGCTAGACGTAGATCGTTTATACTAATTTGTGTTGGCTCTGCTAAACAAGCTCTGGGAGACGGCACTTCTTCCTCGTCGTCGCCATCGTCTACAACACACGACGACAACGGTGATCTAGTTAAGGGGGAGGCGGTGCAGTTGTTGTTTGTTGTGGAGGTTATTAGCCAAGTGAATGAGGCCTTCGATGCGCATGTCGTGGCCGATGATGTTGATGACGCTGATGAAGACGACGACGACGACGACGATGATGATGAAGACGACGTAGAAGCAGTTGATGCCGCTGATGATGATGCTGAAGAAGAACAAGATGTTCGCGAGTTTTGGGATGATGATGTCGACACTTCTGAGGAGACCGGTGATGGTGAATGTGTTTCATGCCGTTGTTTATGTCTTATGAACTCAAGTTGCGGCGAAAGAGGTGGTGATTTTATGTTGCCACTGCCACTGCTGCTACCGTGGCTGTTTTGTTGTTGTTCTAGTGTCGCGATATTTTTAAATTTAAATTCATTTAAATCGTCTTTATAGTTTAAAGATTTATTCTCCATCATTTCTTCTTCCTCTTCGGAAAATTTCTCATAATTTTTAATTAATGTCTGAGACTTTGTTCGACGTAAACCAAATGCCATTGCGGGTTCACAATATCCCGAATCTTCGGAGAGATTTTCTGCAGAACTTTTGCCTTTTTTACTTTGTAAACTATTTAAACGATTAAATTTCTCTGTGTTTTCTTCCTTTAACAAAACACTTCTAGGCCTTGAGTTCAACTCTGAACTTTCCGAAGAAGAACCTTCAGAATCAGATCTCAATTCGGCCAGATGATGACTGTTTATTTTCATATTACTACAGGTTCTTGAAAAACTATCTGTTCCAGCACTGTGTACCACCTGCATATCATCGAAATTCAATTTATCCAAATCATAATAAGTCTGATGCAAACGGCCATCCAGAGACTCATATTTCTTAAGCAACGAGGACTGTGAGCCTCTACGGCTATTATTGCCTGAATTATTAGCCGAATGATTTGAATTCTTAGCTTGTAGATCCTCTTGATTTTGCATATCAAAACTTAGCAATGAAGGTGAAGAATTGCCCAAACTACTCATGCTGGCATGTTGTTCTTGCATTAGCAATTGCCTTTCCAAAGACTCGAATTGTATGAGACTAGAGGAACGACTTAAGGAATTGTAAGACAATGAATCTGAATCTGAATAGAAATCATCGTAACCACCTCGGCGTGTACTGCCCAAACTGCTGCGCTGTTGACTTTGATTGCCCCAAGAGTCACGTGAAAAGTTTTCATAGTTTAAAAATCTCTCCAAACTATTATTCTTTAAATCACTGCCATAGCCCACAGGGCGGCGTAGTATGACCTCCTCTTCGTTAATGTTATCGTCGCAACGTCTGGCTCGCTTGGCCGGACACAGAAAATCTCTTTCCGAGTGAGAATCATTATCTAAAAAAGAAAAGAAAAATATTTTAAAAATTCCTCTTCGCTTAAAACATATGTATAAAACAACCTACCTTTAGTTACTTCGATTCTAATCACCGATCCTGTATCCGATTCAGCGGAACTCCAAAAACTATTGCCACCATTACTAATACTAGCGCCACATGTAGAATCACCTTCTGTTACATTGCCCTCAGCATCACTGGCTGACTGATCATACTGTTGCCAAGAGTTCGTAGCACATTCTTCATCCTCTGAAGTTTCTTCCATAATGGGTTCCAGCATTTGCCGGGATGAAGACAGAAATAAAGCATCTGTAAATGGAAAAAAACATAAAGAAAACTTAGTTCTGTTATCACATTCCACATTGTAAATAATATTAAGGATCCAGTTTCATTGCCTTTCTTGATATAAACAATTATCCTGCATTTATTACGCATTTCTTTAGGGACAGAGAGCGCAAGAGAGTGTGTGAAGAACCTTCTTAATGTGATCTTGTTTATAAACTATCGTTTAGTTTTTCTTTGAAATTCTTTTCAAGATAATGTTGGACCATCATTTGCCTTTTTTATGTATTTTCTTCTTCTTCTTCTTTTTCTTTTTTTTGTCTAGTCCTCTTTGTTTCTGCCTGCCTCATCTTGTTTGTGGTTACTATTCATTAAGTCTCTCTAGGATGATTGTTATCTATGCAATAATAATTATTATGACGTTAAGTTTCGCGGGCATACATACTTATACGTACACTCTTATATACTCGTTTATATTCATAGATTTCGTAATTTTGCTTTTGAACTCATTTTGAATATGATTCATTTTGTTTTTTCTTCTTTTTCACATCTCGAGACATTCATTCATTCCTATTAATGCTGCACCAATTGCCCCAGCATTAATGGGAAGTATAGCCAAGTAAAGATTTTGGAATGGCAGAAAAGAAAAAGATGGAAAAACTTAATAAACGTATGCCAAAATCAAATTTAAAGCAATCAGTACTCTGGATATTAACCAAGAGGCTAAAAACTCATTTAACATATTAATTGAATACAGATATCGGGACCGGAGCGAGCGGTAGGCTTCGATTCAAGAGTGAAATATTACTAGCTCAAGCGCTCCCACGATAATCGGATCTTCGCTCCGGAGCGACCCGACTCAACATCAACAAAGGATTGCTAACCCAGCGAAAGCTGTATCAACCAAAGAAGAAGCTTCCGGAAACAACAGCCGAACTGTTACAACAACAACAACTAGCTCAAGGCGACTCTAGGGGGTATCTACCAAGTCTATCCCATTTCGAAAGATGTGGAGATGAAATATATACAAAGGACAAAGCATAAAAAGCCTATCTGACGGTCGGGCCGTTATCCGAGCATTAAGTTCTTTTGAGGTTAACTCGAAGGTGGTACGGGACTGCCTGGAGAAGCTACACCAGCTACATGCATTATTGGTTACAGGTTAGGTTAGGTTAGAGGACGTGTACTTGTCAACTGTGACTAGTACAGTACCCGGAGGTCGAATTGACCCATTGAACAACGTCCTACTATGTGTGTATGTATAGGATTACGACACAGTGATCAACAATGAATCGTTTTTTTCGCTACTCATAAATACTCATGAAATTTTGAGTATGAGTGAGTCAACAGTATTGAAATTCAACTACCCTGATTCATTCGTACTCACCACAACATTGATATTTAAGTACAGGTTGCAATGAGTATGAGTACACATCAAATGACATCAAACTTATAACATTCGAAATATGTTCGATGCATAAGCCTACTCATTCAGATTCATAAATTTAGAAAAATACTTTATAATACTCATAAATGATTCGAGTGATTTGAACCACATTCATTAAAATTTACAGTCTTAGTTGTTGTTGCATTTACAAAAAAAAGAAGAAGAAAGAAAAAGACAAAGACAGCTTGCAAAGCAAACACACTTCACCTTCTAGTGAGTATTGTAGTGTTCGCATGCGAATCATACTTATTTTGTGATTCTTGTAAATGTTGAGTTCAAGGAGAGTCGAAATCAACAAAATCATGTGTATTGTTTAGTAATGAGTACGATGAGTACTTTAAACTTTGAATATGAGTAGTATGAGTATAATATTAAAATATGTATGAATGCGTATAAGTATGAGTATAATTAGAATCTACTCATCTTTTTGAGTACTCAGTGCTAATCTCTGAACACACATAATTAGTCATTACAACACTTTAGTCGGGATTACAGCCTAGCTTCTCACACACCACTTATGTTGTGAATATTAATTTTATACATGAGTGGGGGCGGAACCCACACTTTGAAGTCGACTCCGAACGGCGGCAGTTTTGCCAGAAATCTGCTGAGAGGAACTCATCGAAAAAATAATTTCATTATGTTCGAGATGTCTGACCAGGGGTTTGAAGCCTGGCCTTACGTCTAATAAACCAACACACTACCTATTAGACTACGACGACTTAAACTGCACCAAGGTGGGAATTTGCGACAATGAACAGACAGATGAGCTTATAAGGAGAGGAGCTCCCACGCCACTAGTGAAGCCAGAACCTTCCTGTATAAGTAGGAACCGATATTCGGAAAATTATACTCAACGAAAAGGAAGATAAACAGAGGAAAAAAACTAATTTTTCTACGATTCAAGAATCCCAATAAGACAGAATGATTGACGATCTTCTTAATTTTAAGACAGCACGTGGTCTGCGCTTAACATTCTATAGTACAAGACGCTCATCCTCCACGTGATTCTTTATGGCGCGGAGGCATTAACCCTATTAAGCACTGACGCAGCAGCAGCCTTGAGAGTGTTCGAGAGAAAAGTCATACGTAAGATCTTCGGTTCAGTACGAGTTGACGATGATTTCCGCATACGATCCAACAATGAGCAGTATGAGCTCTTCAACGACATAGACGTTGTACAGCGTATTAATATCCAGCGGCTGCGCTGACTCGGCCATGTCGTTCGAATCGAGGGGAATGCTCTGGCGAGACGGGTATTTGATGCGGGTATCTGCGGAAGTCGGGAAGAGGACAACCTTGTATCCGTTAGAAGGATCAAATCGAGGAAGCCCTGTCATCGTTTGGTGTGACCAACTGGCGTAGGCGCGCAAGAAGCAGAGGCGCCTAGAAGGATGTGTTGCGGCAGGCCAAAATCCATTAATCGGATTTTTATGGCCAATTAAGTAAGTTAGTAAGTGGCCTGTTGTTGTTGTAACAATTCTGTTGCTTATTCCGGACTTGGAAAAATTTGTCCAGTTGATGTAGCTCCCACTGGATTGGCAATAATAGGCCGAATTGTATTCGAATCGTTCCGTAACGTAAATCTGATTGCCTTGGAAATGAATTCTGATAATGGAAAGGAATTCAGCAATGAAGCTCATTCCTCTCCCGGTGTTTGGTCAACAAACAAAATGGTCGCATAAGGCACTCGGAAGCTACTTATTTATGTATTAATTACAATACAATTACAAATTATATTCTAATTATATACGAGCGGAGTATCTTGACCATATGCTCGGTGTAGTGTCTACCCACTAGACTACCAGGGCACCCTCGGAAGCTACTTATTTAATTTAACAATTTACTTACTTCTCTTAGTCGACCTTCCCTTAACCTTTCTGCACTATTTATTCTCCTCTTCATTGCGCACACACCACGTTCCGATAGTGTAGAGCCTCCTCTACCCATTTAAATGAAATCAAAAGCAACAACAACTACCAACAGCAGCATACATGCATGAGTCCCTTATAAATTAAATTTTTTCCATTTTCATTTTCTTCAACTGTGCTGCTTTTGTTGTTGTTCTTGTTGTTATACTACTTCTTCTTAAGAACATGCCTTTGAAGATGACAATAATGCTGATGCTCGTATGCTCATATGCTGATGCAACTGCTTGCTGCTGGTGAATGCAGTCATTAGTCTGGTTGGTTATAATGTTTTCCAATAATTAAGTTAATAATGATTATAATGATCGTGATGAGGCAAAAGTTGTTTATCTCCATACTTTTTTTCGTTTTTGTTGTTGTTTTTTTAGTTTTAATTTTTCGTTATTATTGATGCAGTTGTTCATGCTGCTGGCGCTGCCGCTGGCAATATTGTCTAATAACGTTAAGCTTTTGCAATTAATTTATTAATACAATAACAAAAAACACGAAAAATAATAAAAGAAAAAAAAACAAAACTATAAAAATAAACTTAAAAAACACACAAGTAAACGAGTATAGTACACTGGAATGCCTGCCTATGTATAGCAAGCAGTGCGAGCTCCAAGTAAAGAAGCAATGAAGAAGAAAAAACGAAAACAATGCACGAGTTCATCTTTTTTTAGAATCTCATCTCCCTGCTTACTCTCCCAACACATGTCACTTACACGCTCACACACACAGTGTTTTTTATTGCTGTTGTTTTTATTTTATAGTTTGGAAGAAGAAGAAAACATTCTTCTCATTACATTACTGGAGAATAAATAGAAATACAACGACAATAGCAACAACACCAACAGTGGCAGCAGCAACAACTTTGCTGCCCCAAATGTTGTCTAAAAGGAATGCATCGTTTTAAAAAGAAGAAGACTCAATCAAAACAGAGAGCAAGAAAATTAATTTCTTCGTTTTTCTAAAAGGGAGAGGAATTCTTTGATGACCATTTTAAAAACAAAATTTAAAAAGGGGAATTGATTAAAAGAAAAATACAATAAATACATATGCGAAGTTAATTGAAAATGGTAAGCGTAAAGAAAGGAAAATTATAAAGAATAATTATTGTGCTATCGCACACGAGACTATTTTTTAAGCCGCACAATTTTTGTTCTTTCAGTCACACACGAGACCTATTTCATCTGGCATAAAATTGTATACATGTACTCTGCTTTGTGTGTATTAGTTTTTCTGAACCTGCTGTTTTATAAATGTATGTGTATTGGTTTTGTGTTGTTTATGAATTGGTTTGTGCGGGGTAGAAGCCGGTTGAAAAATTATGCCAGCAAAAAATCTCATCTCCTCTCCTCTCTTGCCTACAAGCTGCCATTTTGCGCCCGGATAATTGTTCTCGTGTGTGATTGCCCATTAAAAATAACTCGGGGTTAAAATAAAAGTTCTTTACGAATTCGTATTGCTAAGTTGCATGCAATTCATGGCAAACACTTTCTGGCCATTAGGTGTAATGCAATATTCCATTTAAGTTTCTGTTACCATGGAAGTTGAGCCGCCTGCTAAAACTACCGGCGAATACCCGAAACTATTGAGACAATCGCTATAACTACGCCCTGTAACATGTCGGAGATTTGGAACTATGTACTATGTACCGGCCCTGGTTAATTTTATTAACAATGAAATATATAAGAGTTACCACTGAATTTCCCTGAGAAATCTTCGGCTTCCATGGACAAGGACGATGTCGAAAGAAAATTTCGTTAGGGACTTAAGAGGAGTCTGATTGTTTGAGTACATCAAGAGATTTTCAGAGAAAAGTCCCGTCTTGCAGCTCATTATGGCTCATTTTGCATTTGAATTTAGCCTTCCATCTGTGTTAAGTCCAACTCAATGCATACACCCAGAAGTAAAACCCTTTTCCTACATCCTATTCCCTCTATTATCCTTCCCTCTTTAAGGACGTTGCACAATGGGTCAATTTGACCACCGGGTACTGTACTTGTCTTAATTGCCAAGTACACGTCCTCTGACCTAACCTAACCTAAAATTATCGCATATGTGGCTTGGAGAACTCAGAAGTAATTGTAGACAAGCCGCCATTGCATTCGAAAAATGACTTTTTATTGCGGTTTACGGTCCAGAGCTAACATTAGGGCATGTAAAACGACCATGGACCTTAAGCAAAATTATCAGTTGTTTTAAAGCGAATGCCATATGTTGCCAGAAAGACAGGGCAAGATCATAACTAGGTCAGGTTAGGTTAGTGTGGTAGCTTTATACCCAAAAGATCACTTGAGCACGCATAGCGGCCCGTTGTGACGTCACAAGTGAAAGCAGTCCCTGTACTGACCAAGTTCCCGCGAACTTAGAAGGTAGAAGTAAACGAGTCTATATCCTTGACGATATCCTTGGACGATAGCTCCCTCAAGCTGACAAGGGTTGAAAAGCCAAATAACATATATCTGAACCTCGCAAGAGATGGGTATTGACAAAGAAAGTGAATAACAGTTTCATCCTCCTCAACGGATCTGCACCCCCAGGCAGAAGTCATTAAATGGGAGCCGCATTCTCTCCGCGTGTCTACCCATAATACTGTGATTGAGATGATGCCACGACCAAGTCCAAGTAACTGGTTCGTAGGTCTTCTATCCATCATGGGCCAGGTGAGTCTAGCGGCAGGGCAAGACTCCCCGTTGATCCAGGATAGGCTGACGTCTCGAAAGAATTTCCGCGCGATGGCCAGTTTGAACAAGGTAAGTGGCATTCCTAAGCTGATTGAATAGGATTCCGGAAGTAGTGCGCCAGCTCTGGCTAGCTCGTCGGCCCTTGCAGTTTCCCGGAATGTCAAAGTGTGCGGGGACCCAGGCAAGTTTGACACTGAAGCGCCCAGAAAGAAGGTTGAGACAACGGCGGCATTCCCTGATGATCCTGGAATTATTCGCAATGTTCGACATTATCTGGCTATCAGATAAAATCGAAATGCGGGTCATAAGTTATGACTCATAACTAACAACAAATACTTTTAAATTTAACAAAAATTCTACATTTTTAAAATGGTTGGTACGCCTTGATCATAAATTGATCATTAAATTCCTTAAAAAAAAATCAAGACAGTACTTAACAGACGATTAATAAATCAGAAGCATTTTTACTAACATTTTTATCAGTTTTGTTATAATTTTGACGTTTTTAAACTTACCTTGTTGTTCGAATACTGGCAGATTCCATTGCGGTGGTGTTGTCAACACTCCAGCTAAATCCAAATGATCCATGTTTTGTTTTGTTTTTTAATGAGTAATTAAACAATCTTCTCCCATTCAATTAATATACAATCACGTTAAATTACACAATTTCAAATGCTTGCTACTGAGTGAAATGCCAAAAATTATTGTTTAAATGCAATAATTTATTAAAATATTTGCAAACGTTCGCTGGTTGCTGTTATTAAAACAAATCGACGTAAATGAGAAACCCTTATCTTGGTTAAATATTACGGTTGTTATTGATATTGCTGCGGCTGTTGCTGCTGCGATTGTTTACGATTATTGATACTTATAAAGAGGGAATGTATGAGTATGTGTTTGATTATTATTGTTGTTTAGCACCTTTAGTATAAAAATTGTAATTGTAGAGCTGAGAGTATACTTGAGTAATGATTGAGTATGTATGTATGAGTAAGAGAGGGAGTTGGTTTGTTTACTTTTATTATTTTAGCGTTTTTTTGTTTGTTGTTGTTGTTTCTTTGCTGTTTTTCGTCGTTTTTTCTCTTCATTTATATACAGTTATTAATTCATTGATAATATATTCGTTAGCGAAAATGATATCTGTAAATAGAAAAAAAAACGAAGAATAATAAAATAAGTAATGAAAGAGAAATTTATTAAATAATAAAGAGTAAATAAAAAGCTGTAACTGTTTTATTAAATCAGTTATCAAAAGAAGAGTTATAAAGCAAAAAGCAGTGACCTTGAACTTTTAATTCATTAAACAGCAATGTTGTAACACTGACTTAAACATCAAAGTTGATTACACATAACGGCGTATGCTTAACATTTTAAGCCGCCTCTGTGAAATGAATAAAAATCGTTATTTTGCGGATTTAAATTAAAAAAAATCACACAAATTTATTTTAAACACAGAAAATTGAAACGTTAAATAAAATATTGAAACAAATTTACAATATTTTCCATATTTTTAATTATTTATAAATAAAATTCATATATTTTCTGTAATAAAAAAAATGAAACAAAAATATAAAGCAACTCAACAAGAAAATCAATTCTTATACTGCTTAAGCGTATAGATTTCAATGAATTAAATATGCTTTATAAATAGCCTTGAGTATATTTGTACTTTATTAATTGTTGTTTTGTAATACATGTTTACAAGAGAAAAAATTATGGAAAAAATTACAAAACACTTGAAATTTCGTAAATTTTTTAAAAGATATCAAAATTCTTTGGTACAGAAAAAAATTTGTATTTTTTCTTTAAGTCAGGGAGAAGCACAATGTAAGAAAATTTAATTGTTTATAATAAATTGGAAAAAAAATCAATAATGAAACAAAAAACATTGAAATTATTTAGCCTTGAAAATAAAATAAATTTTTTTTTTTTTATAAAAAAAAATCTGATTTTGTACAGGCTCTTTTAAATTCGAATTTCTTTTCAAAAACTTTTTATTCTTTAGTAGACTTTTGTTGTACGTGCTGGACAATAATCACTGTGATTGAGATGATGCCACGACCAAGTCCAAGTAACTGTTTGGTACGCCTTCTATCCATCATGGGCCAGATGAGTCTAGCGGTGGAGCAAGACTACTCATTGTCACAGGATAGGTTGACGTCCCGAAAGAATTTCCTCGCAATGCCCAACTTGACCGAGGCAAGTGGCATACCCAATTCAAGTGAAGAGGATTCCGGAAGGAACGCACCAGCTATGGCGAGCTCGTCGGCCCCATAGTTTCCCGCAATGTTACTGTGCGCGAGGACCCATGCCAGTAAGAAACTGGCGAAGCGCCCAGAAAGAATGTCGAGACAGCGGCGACATTCCCTAACGATCCTAGAGTTATTCACGAAACCCGCTATAGATATTATTGCGGCCCGGCTATCAGAAAAGACTGAGACGCGTGGGAAAGGAGCACCGTTGACGAGGATCCATTGAGCGGCCCGGTAAATTAGCGTCACCTCCGCCTGAAACACGCTGCAGTAGTCCGGCAGACGAAGAGAAATGTTCAAGTCCAGTTTCCCAGAGTAAACACCGCTTCCAACGCCATTATCGAGTTTAGAGCCGTCAGTATATATATCCACTGCCGGGGGGACAACCGTATTAGGATTCCTGACGTCCCTACTCGGAATCAGAAAGTGGAAACCCTCTGTCGAAACAATATTCAGCAGGGAGGTAGTCGATGTTCACGAGGGGCACTGGATCAACCTCCAGAATAGTGGAGTGACCAGAAGGTACGATATGCCAACGAGACAGGGCATTAAGTCTAGTCGCAGCAAAGTTAGCCGCCTGCTTAGCGGGCAGCACAGTAGGAAGCCAGTTGAGCATTGCGAACAAGGCTTTCGTGGGGGTGGTATGCAGAGCAACAGTTATATAAATATATTATTAACGATGATGAATTTCCTTTCAAATTCCCTACATATTTAATCTTTAATTCAAAAGGCAACACAAACTTGAAATACCCTCGATTACTTCATAAAAAACAGCTTAAATTCTGTACTTTGCTAACAAAAAAAAAACAATTAAATATTATTTGCCTAACGTTTAACAAATAAATCAATCTAATTTGGTTATAAAATTGAAAAATAGATTTTGTTTTTTGAAATATGTACACGGAATTCATTTCAAATGGATTTCTGTATGCCACACAGAATACCGAGAATCTAAAATTTGTTCGTCATTTTTTTTCGGTCAAATCTTAAAAATACACACACAAAAAATTAAAACAAAAACAAACAATTTTTTTTTGTATTTTAAAAAAGGTGTGGTGTTTAGGCCCTCATCTTTAACGCCACTTTACTTTGCTGTTTTCTGCTCTCTTTCTGCCACCGAAATCTGTACAAAATTTCAATTGTTCGTACGTACGTTTGTACGTGCAGATACAAACAATTTTTTTTTTTGTGTGTGTGTTTTAAATGCGGAAATTTCAATGAAAAAATATTTTTATTTCTGGTTGCATTGTAGGCTAATTTGTTGTAAATTTAGTGGGCCATGTGTGTGTTCGATTGTATATTAAATGGAGTGCGTTTTGGGGAAACATGGGAACATGGGAGCAAAATAAGTTCAAATTATTTTTAGTAAAATTTAAAGAAAACGTAAGAAAATTCTTTAAATGTCTTCTAAACTGACCTATAACTTGTTAAAATAGGTTTCTTAACGCAGAAATAGGCAAATTTCAATAGTTTTCACAGATTATATGGGGCATACATGCTTTTGTATGGACAGAAATTGGCAGAAGTATTGTTTAAATATCAAAGCCGATGCAAAATAACGGCGCCACAGACGGAAGTTGCACTTTAAAACTAAAATTTGTTGTTTTGTAGACAGTGGGAAGAGATATGCGATGTGTATTACAGCTGTCAGGTTGATAAGCACGAATTCGAATGCGGATTTGTGGCTCATAAGAGACTTTCGTCACCTTGTCTCGGGTTTCACGCCTGTGAACGAAAGAATAGCCACAATCCGCTTCAGGGCAAAATTTTACAACGAAAGAAAAGGACGATGTGGTTAAAGATGCCTTCTACGCTAAACTCGAGGATGTATACGATATGTGCCCGGCCCATGACGCCAAAATCGTTCTCGGAGATTTTAAGGCGAAGGTAGGGCGGGAAGGTACCTTTGGCCCCACTGTCGGACAGTTCAGCCTCCACGCGAATACTACCTGCAATGGTATGAGGCTGATCGATTTCGCCGCGACGCGTAACATGGTAGTATGTAGCACCAAGTTTCAACATCTCGACATTCTCAAGGCCTCTTGGATGACCCCTGATCGATCAACATCCAACCAGATTGATCATATTGTGATAGACGGAAGGCACGTATCTAGTGTACTAGATGTGTGCACATTCAGAGGTCCAAACATCGACTCGGACCACTACCTTGTCGCATCCAAGTTTCGATTGCACATTAACGCCTCGAGGTCTGCGCGCTCCAGTTCATTGCGAAAGCTGGACGTTAATAAGCTCCGGATAAGCTCCGTCGCTCCCCATCTAACCTCAACGACATTGGCGGACTGTGGGTCAACATCTCCCACTCCTTGCGCACTACTTTGGAAACAGTCCTTGGTTTCGAGCGCCCACCCCAACGAAATCAATAGTACGATGAGGAGCGTCGCGAGGCGACTGCAGCGAAAAACGCCGCTACTCGAGCCATTGTCGAGAACTATAGAGAAAAGAGAAGGGATGAGTGACGCCTTCTCAGTCGCAAGAAGAGGGAGCAGGAAAGGCGTGAGCGTGAGGAAGTCGAGATGTATAGATATAGGAATGACGCTCGAAAATTCTATCAAAAGGTCAAGCATTTAACCGAGGGTTATAAGCCAGGAGCGTCTTCCTGCAAAGATGAAAATGGAAACTTGGTAACAGATCCACAGGGGGTGCTGAAGTTGTAGAGGGGACACTTCTACACTCTAAGGCGATGACGACACCCATACCGTCTTTAGAGATGATGTTCCGAACCCGATCGATGATGACGGCGTGGAAATTCCGCCGCCTAGCCATAAAGAGGTCAAAGTCGCGATTATGCGTCTTGAAAACAATAAAGCAAAATAATGCAAAATATGGCTAGAAGAAAGTATGCCCAACGATTGCAACCTCAGTGTCCTCTGTCCTGTCCTAAAAAAGGGAGACCCTAGTACATGCGCCAACTACAGGGGTATAAGCCCTATCCATGTCGCATATAAGGTTCTTCCAGGATCACTCTTGCCAACAGGTGCCACTATGGTCTCAATAGGCAATTGAGTAGCAGAGACCTCTCTCTTGCGACAAAACTAACACTCTACAAGACACTCATCCTACCCGTGCTTCTTTATGGCGCAAAGGCATGGACCCTATCAAGCACTGATGCAGCAGCCTTGAGAATATTTGAGAGAAGAGTACTACGTAAGATCTTCGATCCAGTACGAGTTGGCGATGATTTCCGTATCCGATCCAACAGAGAGCTCTATAAGCTCCTCAATGATATAGACGTTGTACAGCCTATTAATATCCACCGACTGTGCTGGCTCGCCCATTTCGTTCGAATGAAGGAGGATGCTTCGGCGAGACGAGTATGATGCGGGGATCTGCGGAAGTCGGCGATGAGGACGACCTTGTATCGGTTAGAAGGATCAAATCAAGGAAGCCTTGTCATCGATAATCATAATAGAGTGAAGAACTCATGAGAGTTGGGGATAGCAAACAATATTGGCTTACCCAATGCATGCATGGGAATGCAAGATTCTACAGATTGCCTAATAATTGAATGAGGGGAATTAGCTTTGCCGCTGCCGATGATTCCACATACCATGTATGTATCTTTATGTTGCTTAAATCTTCAAGAAAGGTTTTCTTTGTAAGATATCAATAGCAACATACATACATTGGCAACCCTAAAATCATTCATATGAACTGTTCATCATAATAGAGGAATGACTAAAATACTAGTAGAAACCGCAACAAAGTGTGATTATTTACAAATTCCTAATACGTAAAACAATAACAATAATACGACAATAAAAACAAAAACAATTCCTATAAACAACAGAGACTACAGAAACAAACAAAAGAGGAAAAAAACTATTAAAAGCTGACAGTGAGAGTAATGTTAAGTACCGTTAAATTGAAATTCTAAAACAAGTAGAAGTGATGCCAACTTTTGAGTTTTCAAAAAACACTAGAAAGCAAAAAGAAACAGCTTTAAAGAGTTATATCAAGTAAATTTGTGAAAATTAATTAAAATTTTAAAGAAAAACGTTGTAAGAAAGGATGTTCACACATGCACTCTTATTGCGTAAATCGCAATAAACGCCATTATTGAGCTCAATATTTCATATAAAATTTCAATTAATTATTGCGCAATAAATACGAAAATTGTTATAATATTGATTAAAACTTAAAATACAGCACTATCATAAGTACGCGTTCAGTAAGCATATTACAATTTTCCGAACACTTTCTGTTGATATTTGACAACTCAAATGTCAACAATGACACAAAATAAATAAAACAAAAACAATGTTGTTGAAATAACCAGCTATGCTTTGTTTACCAGCTGTCAAATGAATATTGCTTATATTATATCTGAACACTCAAAATATTGTACTCAAATAATCGAATATTGGCTCAATAAAAGTGCATGTCTGAACACGGTATAAGGTTTAGAGTTTTTAAAAAGTTAATTATGTTTTTTCTCACGCTATTTAAAAAAAAATAGAATGTTTTGATCAACTGAAAATTAATATAAAATCTACTTTTAATTTAAACAAAAGCAAGCCAAAGAAAATTTTAATTTTACCTTCATTTCTCCCTTTTTTAACATTAAATTAGTTAAGCGCAGTTAAATTTTTCGCTTGAACAGTGACTCAAAGTGAAAATGTCCAGCTGTGTCTTACAATATATAAATAATGGTTGAGAATAAAATAAATCAATGATTATTTAAAGAAAAATGTATTTAATTTGATAACGTATGGTGTTTTAATATCATACAGTAGTAAAAGCGATACAACGAGGGTCGTCTAAGGAATAGATATTAGACTCATGAACAGATGAAAAGGGTTTTTCCTAGAAGATGAAAGCAGACTTGTATTCTTTGACTCTGATGAACTCTCGTAAAGGAGCAAATACACCATATAAAGACGACAATTCAAGCCACACGTCTAAATATAGGAATAATGTGTCTAGTTTAGGGCGTACTAAAAAGGATGTCAATGTTGTCTTCAGTGCTATAGAACGCTAGTATGCTAAGGCGTGTCTGGCTGTAAGTGATAACAAAATGAAGTATAATTTGCCGCGACAAGCAAAGCTCTACGGCATTTTCGATTCTATAGTGTAGCAAGAAACTCTCACAGGCCAGGAAGTTAATACTCTTCAAGTCTCTCTTATCCTGTCTGTTTCCAATTAAGAAGCTCTAATGCTCCGCGGGGCGGATGGAGATTTATAGGGCGAAATTTACCGGAAGTTATACAACAGGTTCCTTCAGGCAAAACCGCATCTCGAAATGGCAACGCCAATGGAATGAAGAGGACAGAGGAAGTTGGACGGCGAGACTTATCTCGGATATTGGGCTATGAATTGGACGGAAAATCGGAGAGGTGAACTACTACACTACACAGATGCTATCGGGGTATGGGTATTTTAGAAAGTATCTGCATAGAATGGGCAAGAGAGCCTCGCCTTAATGCCTTTACGAAGAAGAGGAAGATGCAGAGCACATTATTTTCGAATGTGCACGCTGGCAGAGCTATCGCTCTGAACTGACGCTAATAGTTGAAACGATCACGGCCGATAACATTGTCGGGGCTATGATTGCGAGTGGAGAGAATTGGACTGCAATGGTGAATTACGTGGAGCGTATTCTAAGACTGAAAAAGAGAGATCTCGAGGCTGCAGAACATGTAGGCACGCCGGCATAGATGATACTGGCACAAGTGTCAAACGAAATTCGAAACAGGGACCTGGATGAAAGGAATAGTGGAGACACTTAGATGTATCCTCAACTTTCGACACGCAATCCGGACGCAATCAAGTCCACGAGACGAGAGGGGCATTTAGTGGGTGAGGGCCCCACACACGGAGGATGTGACGACTCCCTCTATGGTGCGGTTAGGTACATTTACCACTCCTCGGCGAGAAAAACGAAAAAAAAGGCGACATAGAAGGCGACATTGTCTACGATAGAAGTGTCAAGATAAATATTATATTAAGGCCAAATAAGTAAACAACAGGTGGAAAAAGATATAAAAATTCATAAGAACGAAATGTTTGAAAGGCCAACTCCCAAGACCAGTTGTAAAGCTACCTTACAAGAAGAAAACGCAGACAATTACAATTTATTTTCGCCAATAACGTTTCGTTAATGTCGTATGATCAATTGTATGGAATAACGACAAGTTCGATCCCGTTTTGGGATCATATTGCATGAATTTGTACATATTATTAAATATTTCGTTTCTAGACAACGACTGATGGCAACCCTATCATTCTAGAACCTGCTACAGCAAAACAATTGCCAATTTTACTGTAAAAATTTGTTTACAGAAACTGAAACAAACGAAAAGGCATAAAAAATGAATGAATGAATGAATGAAATGGCAACCCTGTCATTCTAGAACCTGCTGTAGCAGAACATTTGCCAATTTTACTGTAAAAATTTGTTTACAGAAACTGAAACAAACGAAAAGGCATAAAAAAGTTAATTAACGAATGAATGAAATGGCAACCCTGTCATTCTAGAACCTGCTACAACAGAACAATTGCCAGTTTTACTGTAAAAATTTATTTACAGAAACTGAAACAAACGAAAAAGCATAAAAAAAATTAATGAACGAAGGAATGAAATGGCAACCCTGTCATTCTAGAACCTGCTACAGCAGAGCAATTGGCAATTTTACTGCAAAAATTTATTTACAGAAACTGAAACCAAGGAAAAGGCATAAAAAATTAATGAACGAATGAATGAAATGGCAACCCTGTCAATCTAGAACCTGCTACAACAGAACAATTGCCAGTTTTACTGTAAAAATTTATTTACAGAAACTGAAACAAACGAAAAAAGCATAAAAAAAATTAATGAACGAAGGAATGAAATGGCAACCCTGTCATTCTAGAACCTGCTACAGCAGAGCAATTGCCAGTTTTACTGTGAAGTCTTTTTTAGAGAAACTGAAACAAACGAAAAGCCATACAAAATTAATGAACGAATGAATGAAATGGCAACCCTACCATTCTAGAACCTGCTACAGCAGAACAATTGCCAGCTTTACTGTAAAAATTTGTTTACAGAAACTGAAACCAAGGAAAAGGCATAAAAAAAATTAATGAACGAATGAAAGAAATGGCAACTCTGTCATTCTAGAACCTGCTATAGCAGAACAATTGCCAATTTTATTGTAAAAATTTATTTACAGAAGCTGAAACAAACGAAAAGACATAAAAAAATTAACGAAAGGTAAAGTGACACATCCAGTTTGTAACCCACTGTAGCTGACTAACATGTAAATCGGTGTAAAGAACGGCAAAAAAACATGGGTTTTAGGGCTGTTTACAGAAAACAAGAATTTATTTCTTCCACACCTTGTAGGGTGTCTTTAATCTCTATTGAAGAAAAAGAAGAAAAGGATTGCGAAAGTCATCATGTATTAGCTAATTTTAATATTAGAAACGACATACACGTATGTATGTGGATAATTTCTGGTTGAAAAAGAACAGAATTACAATTGTTTATTTCTATTATTTCTTATATTATTTTTTTTTTTTTGTATTGGAAATACAGTGAGCGCCATAAGTGAGTCAACACCCAGTATAATTTTAAATTTTCTATTATGTTCTTAAGTATAAAAAAAAGTTCTTTTATCATGAATTGTTGTTTTTGTTTTAACATTTTATAAGTAATAAATAAACGTTTTTATTTTTGAAAATTTTAGTCGACTTTTCTCATTTACTTTTCTCGCTATCCTAAGAAAATGAATTATTTCAGTGGTGTTTACTCACTTTTGGCGCTCACTGTATATGGTTGGTATACGGTTTTAAGCAATTTCTGTGTTTTTCTCCCTTCTGTTTTTTTTTTTGCTACAGACCACAAATTGTTTATGGTTAAATGAACGTTTCTAATCAATGTTTATTATTTCACACTATTTTTCTGCTTTAAACGAAACAAAAAAAAGCTTAAAATATTTTGTGCGTCATATAGAGTGAAAATAAATACGTAAAAATGTAAAAATCAGTACATATACATATGTATGTATGTATATATTTTTTACAAAAAAAAATAATTTTTAATTAAAAAACAATGGTCTAGACAATGTTTTAAATTGTATTATTAAAACTTTTATGTATCAGAAACAAAAAGAAAAATTGATAATTCTGTGTTGTTTCGAGTGTTAAAAAATCTGATAGACCTTATCTCTTAACGTAGATAGTAAAACAATTTTAAAATTAACAACGTATTGCAAAAAAAAAATTTATAAGAAAAAATATTGAAAATTACAAGCAATAATTAAAAAAAAACAAAAGACAAAATAAATACAAATACAAAATACAACACGGAACAGTTATTTACAAGGTAGAGATCATTATTTAACTTGGTTCGTTAAATGAGCATCACTGGTTTCTGTTTGATACTGTAAACACAATAAACACAACGCAACAAACACATGAATTTTGCAATAACAATTTGCTTTTTGCCGCGTTGCCTATCCATATACACCAGACGACGGCACCAATAGCCCCCGGGGCCGTCTTTTTACACACACGTTAAAAAGAACGTAAAAATGCATTCAGTTGCTTGTCAGCTTCTAAAGAAGGAGTTTCAATTATACACTCAAAGAAATATTACAGTACGATTCACTAATATCAATGAGATTCACTAATAACGATAGGAAATGATCTCCATTTTTGGAAGAATATTTGTCAAGTTAACTACATACTCAGTCTGCAGTGATTTGGCGCTGTAAATATTTTCTAAATTTTCCACTACATATAATTAGATGACAGTTGAAAATATTATTAACAATTTTCGTTTGGGTTAACACATGTCTCTCACAAATATGTACATTCACATTTTTATCATGTTCTCTTTGTGCCGACGTCTGAAATACACTCAAGTACTCATTCTGTTTTTGATAGATTATTGTATTTGCTGCGTTGCGTTTATTGTGTTTAGAGCATTACTCTGGTGGTAGGAAGACAATGTTCTAAGTGTTCAGTGTTAAAAACTTCAGTACTTTTGTACTTTTTTCAGTACTTTTTCATTTCAAAAATACCGCAGTACCCTCGCGACGCTTTCAGTACTTTTTTTTATGATTACATATTTTCAACTATTATTGCATTAGCAACACGTTCAACGCAGTGCTAAAGGTAGAATTAGGTTTAAGCCCCGGTTAGCCAAACGTTAACGAAACGTACGTCGTTTTTAGAATACGAAAAGCAATGAAAACGCTTTGCCGAATCGTAATGTAATTTCGGTGAGCATTTGCATTGCTCGCCATGGTCTAGTAGGTCGCCGTGGTCTAATAGGTAGTGTGTTGGCTTATTAGACGAAAGACCCGAGTTCGAATCCCAGGTCAGACATCAAAACGGAAATATGAAAATATTTCTTCGGCCACTTCCTCTCAGCAGATTTCTGGCAAAAATTCGGAGAGTAAAAATTGCCATGAAAAGCTTCTCAAAAAATCAGTCGTTCGGAGTCGACTTTAAACTGTAGGTCCCGCCACTCACGTATAAAATTAACGCACACAACATGAGTGGTGTTGAGGAGCTAGGCCGTAATCCTGACTGAAGGGTTGTAATGGCCAATTATGTATGTATTTAATTTGCTCTTCATATGCTTTAAATGAACGTACATATGTATCTAACATTACGTTCCATCGTCGTTTGACTAAGCGCAGCTTTTACATTTTGTTACGTTCCGAATCAGCTGTTTTTGTCCTGTATGTGTATTAAATATAAATAAATAAATATTGTAGTAGGTAGTGTGCTGGCTTACTAGACGTGAACCCACGATTCAAATCCCATGTCATATATCCCAATTAAAACGAAATATGCAAAAAATATATCATAGGCGACTTCCTTTTGGGAAAAATTCTAAAAATTCTCAAGAAATCTGTTCTTCGGAAACGATTTTAAGCAGTAGTTTGTTGTGCAGACCTTGCGCTGACCAACTTCCTCCTTTTCCCTGATTTTGGTGGAACTTGGTTAGTACAGGGACTGCGTTCACCCGTGGCATCACAACGGGCCGCTATGCGTGCTCAAGTGAGCTTTGTGATATCAGAGCTACCACTCCGACCTAACCTAACCTAGTAGTTGCCGACACTCATATAAAAAAATTGTATAAAATTAACACACTCAAAATAGGTGATGCGAGAAGTTAGGTCATAATCCTGATTGAAGGGTTATAATGACCAATTATGTATGTATGTATGTACCATTTGATGCAAAAAAAGTACCTTTTCAGTTACATATGTATATTTCAGTACCATTTTAAAATTTCAGTTTTGCAACACTGTTAGTTAGTGTTACGAAAAGTAAACAATGCTCACACAAGACTTTATGTGCTCAACTCTCTTCGCTTATCTCTTATCCAATTAGCATTGAGAAAATATAACACACTTGTTAATTTTAATTTAATTTTTGAAAAGAATTGAAGAGAACATCTTCTTACGTTAAACACTGTCCTTGAACGAAGCAAAAACAAACAAAAAAAACCAGGGACGTAACGGTTATAAGAAAAATGGCGAAAAACTCTCATTTAACTGTTAAAATTGACAAATAAAAATATTGGTTGTATTTAACCATTATTTTAAGATATATTTAATTTTGGTCAATGTAACCAATTTAAGTGAGATTTATTTTTATTTTGGTTACGAATAACCGTTATAGCAACCAAAAAATTTTTTTGGTTACCAATAACCATTATCACAATTAATTAGATTTTTTTGGTCATTTTAGATCATTTATCAATACTTTATTCAATATTTTAGACATGAAGAATGGAAATCCAAAAACAAAATTCATATGTATATGCTCAGTAATAAGCAACGGTAACTTGCGTTAAATTGTTTTTAAAAAATCTGTCCAAATTGATAGCAATACACTAACCAAAAAGTTAAACTATTTTTGATAATGGTTATTGGCAACCAATTTTTTTTTCGATTGTTATAACTACTATTCATAACCAAAAAAATATATTTCTCATTTATATTGGTTGCGGCGACCAAAATAATATACATCTCATGATAACGGTTAAAAATTCCTTAAAAAAAATAAAGGGAAATTTTGCATAACCTTTTTTTCTAAATGAAAAAAATAACAATTATTTTTAGTCCCTGAAAAAAACACAACTTCGTTTTCTATATTTTCAATGTAAGCGCTCGCATAAGTCTCACGAGCATCTCCAACTCTCTTTGTAAGTCTCACGTTTGTTAAGCTCAATTTTATTCTTGAGAAGAACTACATAGTTTAACATTGTTCTCATGATGTTAAATTCGCGAATGGCTTTGTTTCGTACATTAAGTCATTACTCAGAAGACACAAAACACACTTGTTACAACTACACAAACAGCTGCTTAAGTAAGACAATGTCCTTGAACGAAACTAATGTAAACAAACAAAACGGTTTTCAATGTATACACTGCTCTCACGAAATGTTATTCTCAACTCTATTTGCCTCCATGTAGTGAAGTTATTACTGAGATGGGATAATCTCAATTACATATTGAGAAGATCTTATGAGAGCAGATGATTAAATAAAACAATGTTCTTGAAACAAATGTAAACAAACCTTAGACTTGTTTGCTTTTTTTGTTTTTGTTTTGATTTCAATAATATTAAAGAGACTTAATCTAAACAGAAAACAAAACAAATGAAATTGTATTATCCAGAGAGGAAAACATGAGAACAGATGATTGGGCAATCACACACGAGAACAATTATGCTGGCACAAAATGGCAGCTTGTAGGCAAGAGAAGTGAGGAGAGTGGTTTTTTGCTGGCATAATTTTTCAACCAGCTTCTACCCCGCACAAACAAATACATAAACAACATAAAACCAATACACATACATTTATAAAACAGCAGGTTCAGAAAAATAAGTAAAAAAACTAATACACACAAAACAGAGCACATGTATATAATTTTATGCAAGATGAAATAGTCTCGTGTGTGACTGAAAGAACAAAAATTGTGCGGCTTAAAAAATAATCTCGTGTGTGATAGCACATAAGCAAAACAATGTCCTTGAATGAAATAATTGTAAACAAAGCTCAAATTTATTTCTTTTTTTATTTTACGCTCTTTATAAAGTTATTACTAAGAAGAGTTTAATGCTAAACAGAGAGCAGTTAATTTATGTGTGTAAACATAGAGAAGAGTTTAATGTAGAGATTAGAACAGATAATTTGAAATTTATTACTAAAGAGTTTACTGCTAATCACATAATACAGCAGTTAATTTAAATGTTAATATTGAGAAGATTTCATTGTTGTCTAAACACACGAGAACAATTTTTAGTCGCACAATTTTTGTTCTATTCAAATCACACGGGATGAATATCAGTTTGACATGAAATGTATACGTATACACGGCTTTGTATGTATTAGTGTTTTAGCATGCATTTGATGTTTGGCTGATTTTTAAAAATGTGCATGTATTAGTTTTGTGCTGGTAATGCGGGGTTGTAGCTCTCTTCACCTCTCTTGCCTATGAACTGTTATTTTACGCCAGCACAATTATTCTCGTGTGATTAGAGCCATTGGAAAGAGTTTGTTAAATAACACAACAGAGAACAGTTCATTTAAAGGTAGTAATTGAGAATAAATTAATACTAAAAACAGTTAATTTCTCTTTTTGTCAAAAACAAATTGCTTTGATTGGTAAAAGCCAGCCGATGTCCTTGAGAAGTCAATGTAAACAAACTTTCTCACGAGTATGAAATGTTGTTGTGGTTTTTTGTGGTTTCTTAATGCTTTGTTTACAGTGGTGACTTTTTTTTTTTTTTTTTATTGTAAAGAAAATTTCATTAAGTATAACAACAGTGTTGACCACTAGAAACTCACCCTTTTTTAGTTTTCGCTGTTTTATATAAATATCGTTATTTCGTTGTTTTTTTCGTTGTATATTTCAAAGTTTTATTGATTTTTTGTAAAAGAAATTCTAAAAATATTTTCAATAAAATCAATAATTAATACAACAAAGCTTTTTTTTATTATTTTTGAAACACATAAAAAAACCAAGAAAATTTTTTTTCTTTTTTTCAGTTAAAAAATTGATTACAAATAAATAAAGAAATTATTTTATATTTGTTATCATTTATATGAACACTAATAAACAAATGAATGCAATTATTTTTTATTTATATTGGCATTAAACACACAAAAAAATGAACAAATTATTGTATAAACGCCTCTTATTTCAATAACTCTTTACCACCGGTGGCCTATAAAATAAAAATTAACGTAAACAATGTCAAAAGCTGAACCGCAATATAGAAAAACCTTTAAAACACTAAAAATAACAATAATAATTAAAATTTAATGAAAGAAATTAAAAAAAAACACGGCCACCACCACCGCATTCTGAGAGGTGAATTTAGGTACTGATCGTCATCATTACCGAAAGTGCTTTTTTTTTTTTGCAAAAACAAAAAAACTAAATAACAACAAAGTATAATAAAAGGCAAAAAAAAACAAAAACACAAAATAAAAACAATGACAACAATTGCACATACATACACTCACACAAACAGGTTTAAAACGTAGGGCGTCATAACGACAACAACAGCAAAGATAAAAGCTTTTTGGACACATGGTTTTTGTTTAAGGAGACTCTAGTGACACTCACCACCACCACCACATCACCCACAAAACAAATGCTCAAACATACACACGCACACACACTTCCATATAACATACTTGCTTTATAGAAAACGAAGGAATCAATGGTGGAATGCAATTATTATTGTTGGGAGAGTGCAATTATGATTTAGAAGATGATTTAATTGGTTTTTGTTTTTGCTTTTTTCTGTTTTTCTAAAGATAAACAAAGAATACAGGCTAAAAGCAAAACTGAGATAGCAGCGTAAACAGATTATTTATTTGTTTTAATAAAAATTAGTCATAAATTGTGTTAATTTTATCGCTTTTAATGGATTTTTTTCTAAGTGCTAAACAAAAAGTAAAACACACACCTTAAAAAATCACACTAACTAATTAACCCATTGTGGAAAGAGAATACGACTTAAATTTAACAAACAAAAATAAAAAATTGAATAAAAAAAATTAATTAAAAATTTTATAAATTTAAAATAACCGGGTAACCGATTAAATGCAAGAAATACAAACTTAAATAACCAATTTAAACAAGAAAACTTATAAAAATGAAAGAAAAAATTAAATATTGAAGAACAATTATCCTATAAATTAAAATAACCAAATAACCGATTAAATCGCACAAACAAACTCAATCTTTTCTATCAATTGAAAAAAAATATTGCAACTATAGATCATCCCTAAATAAAAATGTATAAACCGGGTAACCGATTAAATATTTAATCGGTTAATTTTAACGGGTACTCGTGTTAAATAAGCAAAATAAAATAATAAAAAAAAATAAATTAAAAATTTTATAGATTGAAAATAACCGGGTAACCGATTAAATGTAACAAATAGGAACTTAAATAACCAACTTAAACAAGAAAACTTATAAAAATTGAAAAAAAACAAAATTAAATATTGAAGAACAATTATCCTATAAATTAAAATAATCGAATAACCGATTAAATCGCACAAACAAACTCAATATTTTCTATAAAATTTAAATTTCCTATCAAATGAAAAAAATATAGCAACCATAGATCATCCATAAATAAAAATACATAAACTGAGTAACCGATTAAATCTTTAATCGGTTAATTTTAAAGGGTACTCGTGTTAAAGAGTAACCAATTAAATCTTTAATCGGTTAATTTTAACGGGTACTCGTGTTAAAGAGTAACCAATTAAATCTTTAATCGGTTAATTTTAACGGGTACTCGTGTTAAAGAGTAACCAATTAAATCTTTAATCGGTTATTTTTTAACGGGTACTCGTGTTAAATAAACAAAATATGGTACTATTACCATATTCCACGGAAATATTAAATGCAAAACATACAAACGAGTAATCGATTAAAAATAAGGGTGAACAATTTTAAAAGTTAACGATACCCATTTGTATTGAAAGAAAAAAAAAAGAAAATATTCGACAAAGTTTTAAGCGTTTGAATAATCGCCATGTCAGTCATATGTATGCGTCTGACGCTAAGAAGTTCTACATGAGCCATGTCAGACATTTACATACATACATATGTATCTAATAAAGTTACCATGGCCCATGTGAAGATTTTTCTGATATTATCGTGGCGATTAACGTGTTAAGAAGTGAAGAAAAGAACCGGTTACTTGGCAATCATGTAATCTGTTAATCGAATAACTTTTCTTTAAATATTAGATATGATCATATTCATATTTTTAATCGGTTAACCAAATAAAATCTTCATAGTTATTAACATTAAGGTCAATATTAAAGGGTACCCGCCTTTATTGTAATGAAGAAAATAACTAAATTACTAGAAATTAGTTTGCCGTGTAAGAAAATTCAGCATAGTTGCAATTTTAACGGAAAATGAACCGGTTACTTGACAATCGAGTATTCGGTTACTCGAATAATTTTTTCAAAAACTTATATTTTTGAATATTACAACAATTTTTATGAATATTTTAAAGCAAAAACTTACAAATTCCTATTGGTTTTCAAGCTATACGTACCTGCAAAGAAAAAAAAGAATAAACAATGATACCAATTAGTTTTATGGTTTCAAAGTAATCATTATCTATTATTTAATGGAAAACTTTTGCAATTCTTTTTTTATACATATTTTTAACTTATCTTTGAAACAAATAAATAAATAAATATGCTTTGTTGTTATCTTTACAATTACTATTACAAAGGTTACTTTAAAGTATAACACACTGATAAAGAGAAAAAGCTAATGCCTACCGCAGATAGTATATGATATTTAAGTTTAAAACAATAAAATTGAAAAGATTTAAACAATTTTTTAATCAATTCAAGGTTTACCATGTTTAAAAACTATTGCTCCGAAAATTGTTTCAAAATGGATTTGCATAAAATTTTTAAGGGGTGTGTTCAAACACGATTCGAATACGGATAATTAAAGTATAATTAATAGCATGTTTTTTAAAGTTTAAATTAATTTTTTTTTCTCTGTTCCTCTTTTACGCTTGCTTCTAATGATATGCCATGGCGAATAGTTTAAACAAAACAAATAATTCAAATTTAAATTGTTTTTGTATTTCATTTTATACAAAACGTCAGTTACACAAACTTCCTTAAGACGCTTGACACGTAAAGTAAATGGAAAACTAAAGGAAAATCAAATTAAAAGCAGAGAAAATAATGAAAACAGAAAATTTAAATAACAATAACGAGGAAATTGTTCACAAGAAAAAGAAAATATTTTGTTTGAAATTTGTTCAAAAAGAAGAAAGATACATACATATGTATGCATGTGTATGAAGGAAATTACTAAAGCGGAATATGACATTTTTGTAACAAAAAAAATAATTAAAATGTAACACGGTTATTTTTAATGTAATTAATCACAGATGCACTTTTATTGCGTAAATCGCAATAAACGACATTATTGAGCTCAATCTTTCATATAAAATTCTCGTGTCACTGTGTTAGTGGTTAAACTCCTCTGAAATGGAGCGACCGATTTTCATGAAATTTTGTGTGCATATCGGATAGGTCTGAGAATCGGACAACATCTATTTTTCATACCCCTAAATGTTAAGAGGGCATGGCAAATCGTTAAAATTTAATATTTAGGTACATATTGATCGTAGACGAATAAAATTTGGTGGGTAAATGCGTAGAGTCGATGTCGGACGAAGGTTTCAAAGTTGGTATGACCAAATTCCGACAGGTGGCGACTGAAAATTACTCAAAATGAATTAACTCGTTAACTGTGCATTTGATCATGTTATGATCTTTAGGAAAGTTGTTGCACATAAGTCGGCGGAGGTGTCTAAGTTGGTGCGATTAATTTCCGATAGATGGAGCCACTGAAAATTTTTCAAAATGAATGACAAGCAATTGGAAGACCTACAGCTCAAGCACCGCAGAAAAGAACATTACGGGCATCCGAGTCAGATGAGCAATGAGCATTGAGACTGGAAAATCTTCGAGTAGATGTCGCTGAGTCCCAGCAACAAGCATTGATACTTGAAAATCTTCGAGTACATGCCGCTAAGACCCGTACGCACGAATCATTTGAACAACGAGAAGTGAAATTAGAAACTGATAGAATGCGTACTACTCAGGCCCGTTCGTCTGAGTCATCTGGACAACGGGAAACAAAATCAATAAAATTATTCAATATTAATTGGATATTTGTGTAATGTCTCTCCTTCAAATTTCTTTTAGTTAACGCCGCAGCAACGCGCGCAGGATACTGTTAGTATTTCATATAGGGTTTCAATAAATACGCAAATTGTTATAATATTGAGTAAAACTTAAAATATAGCACTGTCATAAGTACGTTCAGGGAACATATTACAGTTTTCCGAACACTTTCTATTGATATTTGACAACTCAAATGTCAACAACGACAAACAAAAAAAAAATCAATAACAATGTTGTTGAAGCAACCAGCTGCTTTGTTTACCAGCTGTCAAATGAATATTGCTTATATTATATCTGAACACTTAAAATATTGTACTGAACATAGTATTAATGAGTAAACCATGTATTTATTGTAACAAAAAATCACGTTACACTCCTGCATGAAAAAAATTTTAAAATTTTAAAAATTGTTCGGTTACCCGAATAACTTTTGTAAGTAACCGATTACTTTTTTTTTACCATGAAGCTGAATTGTTTCTATATTTTTCTGTGAAATTAATAGCAATATTTTCTTATTACTTTACTTTTTGCAACATACTTCCGTTCTCCATTTGAATATGCAAAATTTTGTTAGAAAATCATTCATTTTTTTTTTGCAATAATTAAAGCTAAACACTAGCAAAAAGCAACAACAACAACAATAATAATAAAAAATTTAACAAATCTTTAACAATGCACAATAAATTTAATTTTATGCGAAAATAAACTTAAAAACAAGCAAAATTTTCACACCAACACCATCACTATCAAAACAACAGTAATCGTTTGAAAATGATTTTTTTGTAACCGAAAATAAAATTTCAAAATTTAATTACGAAAAACAACAAAATAGAAATAATAATGATGATGATATTATTCTCATCATACAACCATAACAATAAAAACTTTAAAGAAAATAGACCATAATCATAAAAAATAAATGCAATTTTAACAATAAAAACCGTAGGGTAACGAAATAGTTCCCATCATAAATTCGGTTTTCATTTTTATTTTTGACAAAAAAGAAAAATAAAACAAAAAAAGAAACCGGGATCTTAAAAGTTGGTAAAAGTGAAAGTGTTGTATATTTTTTTAATAACAATAATAACAAATTAAATTTTTTTATAATTTAAACTCAAACAACGGCTAATAAAGTTTATAACGAATAAAATGTAAGTTTTTGTCAAAAAATTCATTTAATATACCCAAAATTTATTCGAATAAAAAACGGTTTGATTCATAAAAAAGTTTTACTATAAAAATGATAAAATAAAAATAAATAATAAAAAAAAACAACAGAAAAATAAATCGATTAAAAAACCCGGTTTTTTCCAAAATAATTTAAATACGTTCAACATTTTATTATAAACATTGTTTTACTATAAAAAATTATAAAATAAAAAATAAAAAAAATAACAGGAATATTATTCGATTAAAAAAAACCCAGTTTTTCTCCAAGAAAATTTTTTATTCATTCAACACTTTATTATAAAAATTGTAAAAGCAAACAAAAATTTTAATTAAAAATCAAGAAAAAAGACAAATAAAAAGAGAAAAAAATTATTCGATTAAAAACCGATTCAAAGAAAATTTAAAACCTAATTGTTGTATGACTATCTGTGAAGATATTCAAACCACTGCATGTCACTTTTACCAAGTTATCAATTAAACAACGAATAATAAAGTTTATAACGAATAAAATGTAAGTTTTTGTCAAAAGTTATTCGAATAAAAACCGGTTTGATTTATGAAAAAGCTTTAAGATCTATTAAAAGTTTTGCTATAAAAATTATAAAATAAAAAGAAATAATAAAAAAACACAACAGAAAAATTAATCGATTAAAAAAACCCGGGTTTTCTCCAAGAAATTTTTTTATTCATTCAACATTTTATTATAAAAATTGTAAAAGCAAACAAAAATCAAAATTAAAAATCAAAAAAAAAACAACAAGAGAAAAAAAATTATTCGATTAAAAAAACCGATTCAAGGAAAATTTAAAATCATCTAAAACCTAATTGTCATTTGATTATCTGTGAAGATATTCAAACTCCTTTATATCACTCTTAAGAAATTATCACCACCCAGGTCATTCAATTCCTAATCCCTCATTGCCGGCATATAATCGCTTCTTCAGTCGAAGATATAAGTTCGTTTACGATTTCTTCTGTGTAGAGGTCGAGTCTAGACCTATCTTCATATATACATACATACAAAATTGGCCATTACAACCTTTCAGTCAGGATTACGGCCTAGCTTCTCGCAACCTATCTTCATGCTTAGAGTCATCCGTGTAGAAAATCTTCGCAGTGGATCTGTTTTAACAAGAAAGTCGATCTGATTGAGTGTCACGCAATTGATCGCGATAGATGTCCTAATGTCCCAGAATATGAGAGAAGTTCTGACGTAGTCTAGTAGGTAGTGTGTTGGCTTATTAGACGTGAGGCCACGGTTTAAGCCCCAGGTCCTACATCTTCAGCAAAACGAAGCAGATTTCTAGCAAAAACTCTAGAAAGCAATCTGGCATAAGTTAATACGGATGTAAATACGCTTCTCTGAAGCCAGAATATTATTCTTGGATTGAAACCTTATCTGGAACCCATCACTCTCCTACATATGTAGTACATATGTATGTACCAGCATCTACGGGGGTTTTGTTGCTCTATACCTCAGATAGTCCTCCAGATTCCTCCATTTCAATTTCCTATTCAGGAAAACGCCTAATACTATGTTCACACATGCTCTCTTATTGCGTAAATCGCAATAAACGCCATTATTGACGTCAATATTTCATATAAAATTTCAATTAATTATTGCGTAATAAGTACCCAAATTGTTATAATATTGAGTAAAACTTAAAATACAACAATGTCATAAGTACGTTCAGTGAGCGTATTACAGTTTTCTGAACACTTTCTGTTGATATTTGACAACTCAAATGTCAACAACGACAAACAGAAAAAAAAATAAAACAAAAACAATGTTGTTGAAACGATCAGCTGCTTTGTTTACCAGCTGTCAAATGAATATTGCTTATATTATATCCGAACATTTAAAATATTGTACTCAAATAATCGAATATTGACTCAATAAAATTGCATGTCTGAACATAGTATAAGTATTTTACTTAGCTGGAAAGATGTCATAATAAACGATCTTTTTCGACCTTGAAAATAAGCATTTGCTTCAGTTTTATCTGGGTGCTCATTTTGGCTACTGGCACTACACATGTAGTTTTAATGACAATTTATAAATATTTCAATGCCAAAAAAATATTTTAATCTCATTATTAGTAAAAAGAAACTTTCCTTAAGTCAAATTTAAGTCACGATTTAAAAGAAATCTTTTTCCTACAAATCATGGCCTTTATTTCCAAAAAACAAACGAACAATTTAGACATTTTAAATCGCAATTTATAACACCAATCATTAGACGATTATTTATTAACACCAATTGTTAAATAAATTATGTATAATCGAACAACAAATGCCCATAAATTATGCCATAAAAATCATACTAATTTATGCTAATATTTACAACAAATACGCAAAACAATATTGTACACTGAAACCCTAACCGTCACGAAACCCATTCATATTATGTATACACATACACAACCTATGCACACGTACACAACATAAGAATAGCAGCAGCAGACAGCTGTTATTCTTAAGAGGTGGTGAATTTGACAGTTTGCCTACCATTAACCGGTTACTGTTTATTGTCAATTGTTTTGTTTGTGTTTCTGTATAGAAGAAAGGAAAACAAAACAAAACAAAACAAAAACATTTAACGCCTACACGATGTGGCCAAAAGTAAAAAACCAAGAAATATGGTTTATTTAAATAAAACAACTACAATAACAATGAAAACCGAAAAAATTGAATGAATTTTTAAACTCAATTTAAATACACATTTATTGTCGTTGTGTGTGGAAAGAAGGAGAGAGCTATTGTGTCTAGATTTTTTTAAGGAGCATGGCGACACTGTAACTGATGAAATTTGCATATGTGTTGGTAAAATTTGTTTCGCTTAGCGCTGCAAAATATCCAAATTGTACCTTCAAACTTCATTGTATAGTTGCTGTGAAGAAGAAGAGAACATACGAATAATGCAATATAGGTAGTGAAAATCAAAACTACATAGCCTATACGCGTAAAGGCCTGGTTCCCCATGCGTAAAAAACGTAAAATCGTAACGTACGTAGCTTAAAAAACGTTTGTGTAGTTATAGAAACGTTTAAAACGGAACATATGTCAACGAAGAATATAAATAAAAACAAAACACACAGCAACATACACACGAACTCAACACAATGCAAAGAAATTGGTATACAGACATTTGCACTCATGTTTAACTGTCACGTAAAAACGTGAGAGAATTCTGTTTTCTACAGATCGTTCCGTTTTGCTAACGAGAGAGAACGTTTCGGTAAGCATTTACATTGCTCTCCATATGCTAAAAAGAGAACGTTTGCTACGATACGCTACGTTATGTTTGGATAACTCGTACTTAAGTATTATTTACCAACACAGTAACAAAAAGACTAACTTTCATACATTATTTGATGTGTGGCCGTGCATCTTAAGAGGTAGCGGTGAAGTTGTCAACTTGTCACTGTGTGTATATTACTATATGTGAAGTAGTCACTCAAACAATTCATTTTTAAGTGCTCTTAACTCACTAACTAAGTATTGTCCAAATTGTGCAAATCTAATCAAATTTATTAAAAAATTTAGCCGGGATTATTTTGATAGCTTTCGTCATAATGGCGATTTGTAAAGTTTGAAAATGATGTATGAAATGAAACAATGAATTAAAAACTGTATATAAACTGAAAGGTGAAAGTTTTCTTTTTTTTGATGGCCATTATCTTCTTAGTGTCATGTAAAATAAGAGAGATATGGGCGAAATGCAAAAGTAGACAATTGATAGAAGTTAAAAAAAAGAATGAATAAAGAAAGTGAGGTTATGTTATTATGATAATTATTTATTTTAAATAAATTTTTAATTGTTTACTTAAGAGCTATAAAAGCTAATCATTTAAATCCCATTAAAAATATTGTAAGATTAAATATTTATAGGTATCACAGGCAAACAATAATTCGCTTTAGAAGGAACCGTTTAACTTTTACTTTTTGATAGAACTGCTTTATTTCAGGTACTTTTTAATTAATTTTAAAAAAGTAGTCACTTTTACAAACTCCAGTAACCGATTACTTTTTTTTTTAATTTTAATTTTTAAATACTCGTTACTTCCGGTTACTTTTTGACAGAACAGACTTGCTTTAGTTGTGTGCATATTAGGCACTTTTGAAAGAGTAGTCCTTTTGAGTTACCAGATGGTTTTTAACATAACCCTGGGTACTGTTAAAAAGTAGTCGTTCCCATGTACTCGTGTAACCGGTTACTTTTTAACAAAACTGTTCTATTTTTCCTATTTTTACGTTTACGTACGTTACGTTGCCATCATGGTTAAAAGGCGTACAAATGGGACACTGGACGGATACTTGCTTCACGCGATGATATCCGACAGAATGCCTGACGTATCAATCGCGCTCAATTGCAACACTCTCTGGCCAGATCAACTTTCGTGGTCAAACAGATTCACAGTGTAGATGTCCGAGCGAACTTGGTGCTACACGCGTTTCTCTAAATATGGAGATGGTACGTGACTATTTACTGGCTATTTACAAGAAAGCAGAAGAAATTATTGACTTTCGTGTCATAATATGATTTTACAAGCAGAGGTACGTGCGAACAGTGTATGTGTGATCTGTGCCAGTGATTTAACAAACTTGACGTACTTGGATTTGAATATAATTACTGATAGTCAAATGGCTATAAGGGCAATCGCATCCATAGATACGAGATCAAGGGCTGTTCTAAAATCTCAGAAGACGACTAGCAATTACTCCAGGCATGGCACGGTACAGATTATATGGGTAACTCAGTCTTTAGGGTCTGTTCGGGCACGATAAAGCGAGTAATCTGTCTTAAGTGCATTGAAGACTAAGCTGAAAAAGTGGCTGGAAGCATCATTGACAGAAGAATTATAAAGTTACGCTAAGGCAAATAAGCGCACTGACGGCACATTTTCCTCTACATTATACTTAAACCGTGTTAGCGTAGTGGAAAATGTTGAATGCCGATTGTGTCGTAAATTCATTGAAACGATGGGACACTTTTCATGTGGTGATCTAGCCATCGTAAGTTTGAGATCCCAATATATTAGAGAAGATACTATATCAGCCATAATTCATCTTAGAGCAGTTGATCGAAAGAATCTAAGGAAGTTTGCACAAGATACAGACTTCCTGTAGAAATTATGGTTAGTAAACACTTTCATTTAAATGAGTAACCGGTTACTTTCATAAAAAGCAAAACCAGGTATTTCCTTGTATTATCTAATATATAAAATTCTCGTGTCACGGTGTTAGTGGTTAAACTCCTCCGAAATGGATCGACCGATTTTCATGAAATTTTGTGTGTATATCGGGTAGATCTGAGGATCTATTTTTCATATCCCTAAATGTTAAGAGAGCGTGGCAAATCATTAAAATTGAATATTTAGGTACATATTAATCGTAGACGAATAAAATTTGGTGGGTAAGTTCGTAGAGTCGATATCGACAATCCCACCAAAAATAGGCGTGACAAC
Organism: Sarcophaga rosellei; assembly: GCA_930367235.1. Classification (NCBI taxonomy): domain Eukaryota; kingdom Metazoa; phylum Arthropoda; class Insecta; order Diptera; family Sarcophagidae; genus Sarcophaga; species Sarcophaga rosellei. The sequence continues at coordinate 89,441,707 of OV884019.1, forward strand.
CCTCCCCCTTCAAGTGATATCTATAACTCTTAAACTACTGAACCGATTTTAATTATTCTTTTTTTTTGTTTGAAAGCTTATCAGGTTTAGATGGTTTTCAAAAAAACTCCGATATAGAAAAAAGTAGGCGTGGCAAATTTTTAAAATTGAATATTTAGGGACATAGTAATCGTAGACGAATGCAATTTGGTGGGTAAGTTCGTAGAGTCGATATCGAGGGCGTGGCAACCATCCCCTTTAAGAGATACCTATAAGTCGGCTAATTCGATGGTTTATATGTAACTACATATGTACATATATAACATGTATGTCTGTTAGTTTTTGTTTTGGAGCGAGTACAATAACAACAATTTCGTCAGTGCTATTACAATAAATTATTACAATAAATATATAATGTGACCTGTTTTGGGCAATAAAAAAAATCAATTTTGGGCGGGACGAAGTTCGCCGGGTCAGCTAGTAAAAATTATAAAATTTCCATGCGTATTAGTACATTTTGTTAAGTGAGTAACCGGTTACTTACTTCTTATGAACTAAGAAATTCCATTATTTCTTTGTGTTTTATTCACTTATATGACTTCATAGCGATGATTAATTACCCTTTTCAGCAATAATCTTTAAAATTTCAATGCATTTTTTTTAATCGTCTGTAATAAGGTATGTATTTAAAATGCGCATGGGATACTATTTCTTTCTGCACGTACATATAATAATGATAAACAATTTTCGAAATTCATTGTTGAATTGTTTATTAAACAAGCTTTTTTTTGTTAATTAAAAAAATAAACATAAAAAACTGTTTTTAAATAATTTTTTTTTTGTTTGCAAATCGTTGCAAAAATCTTGATTTTTTTTCGGTTTTTTGCAAATTTTTTTTTTTTATGTTTATGATAATAACTTTCATTCAGGTAGTCGACTAGAAATCATAATGAGTTATTTTTGGTTGTTATTTTTTTGTTTTGAATGGTAGCAAAAATAAGGTCAATTGTTTTCCAATACCCTTGGGGGACGGACTTTGACAAGAAACTTTCCATGATATGAGGGCGTTTGAAAGAAAAATTTCTTTTTATTGTGCTATCACACACGAGACTATTTTTTAAGCCACACAATTTCTGTTCTTTCAGTCACACACGAGACTATTTCATCTGTCATAAAATTGTATACATGTACTCTGCTTTGTGTGTATTAGTTTCTTTTTTTAATTATTTTTCTGAACCTGCTGTTTTATAAATGTATGTGTATTGGTTTTGAGTTGTTTATGTATTGGCTTGTGCGGGGTAGAAGCTGGTTGTGAAAAATTATGCCAGCAAAAAACCTCTCTCCTCACCTCTCTTGTCTACAAGCTCGCATTTTGTGCCAGCATAATTGTTCTCGTGTGTGATTGCCCATTGATGTTTCTGTTTTTTACAAACATTTTAAATAAAAAATAATAACATTTTATTTATGTGGCAAGTAACCATAATGAGTCACTCTGTTAAAGCACAGAGAGAGAGAGAGAGAGAGTTTAGTTAAATTTGTAATTTTTCTTTTCAAGTAGGCGATTTATTCTATTGTAATCACTATTTGAGGTTTTAAGGCGTTAAAACAATACTTTTTCGTTATTTCTTTGTTAATATTTATGCAACAGTTTTTTTTGGGTCATGCCTTTAAGCCGTATTACGTTTAGATTGAATAATTTGCTTCAGAAGCTTAAAACAAAACAATCTTTAGAAAAAACCGCCTAAAAAACGCTACAAGGCAAACACTCGCATTGAAATAGAATGTTAAGAAATAACAGAGGTAATTAAACAAGTTTAAGAATTGGTAACACTTGATAGTGATTGACTTAGTGTTGCCACTGTGTTAGCAATTTTAAATAATACATACTGTAATACTAAAAGAGAAACAATCACAAACAAAGAGATAACATCACAGGAGGATCATGAAGTTCGGCCACCCAGTGGGAGAAAAGGTAGGAATCAACGATAAGCAAAGTTCCCCACCTCTATATCAAATGCTCGAAGCATATTCTTTCTAGGCACGATGGTTAGTAGCCCCATTATCTTAGGGCCTGCTACGGCAAACCAATCGTCTGCTTGGCTACAACAACAAAAGGATTTACGTAACGGAAACAAGGCAGAAAAATTAAAGTTTGTCTGTATGTCCTTTATAGAATAGTAAACTATGCATTTGATGATGTCATGATCTTTAGCAAAGTTGTTGGGCATGAGACGGGGAAGGTTTCTAAGTCGGTATGGCCAATTTCCGATAGATGGCGCCACTGAGAATTATTCAAAATGAATTGAATCGTAAATTACGCATTTGATCATGTATTGATCGGACAACTACCAGACATTTTAGGATTCATCATTTATGATTTCAATAACATTTAATATAACTCATTCCCGTAATATATCAATTACAAATTTGAAACATTTTAACTTTGAAAAATTTTTAGAAATTCTGTTCGGTTCAATTGGATTGGGTACATTGTGAGATTCTAATAAATTTAAACGCATTTTTCACGTCGTTCCCGAGCAATCATGCCTCCAAAGCGACAAGCAATTGGTCGACCTACACCTCAAACACGGAAGTAACGGGCATTACGAGACTCAGAATCAGACGGGCAACGAGCATTGAGGCTGGAAAATCTCGAGTACATGCCGCTGAGACCTCTTACGCATGTATCACTTGCACAACGAGAAGTGAGATTAGAAACTGATCGAATGCGTACTACTCGGGGCCGTTCGTCTGAATCATCTGGACAACGGGAAACAAAATCAATAAAATGATTCAAAATTAGTTATAATATACAGTGAGCGCCAAAAGTGAGTAAACACCACTGGAATAATTCATTTTCTTTTGGATAGCGAGAAAAGTAAATGAGAATAGTCGAATAAATTTCCAAAAATAAAAACGTTTCTTTATTACTTATAAAATGTTAAAACAAAAACAACAATTCATGATAAAGGAACTTTTTTTTTAAACTTAAGAACATAATAGAAAATTTCAAATTATAGTGGGTGTTGACTCACTTATGGCGCTCACTGTATGTATAAATAAAAAAAAATATTTTAGCTGTTTTTATATAATTTTAGAACTTAAGAAGGCATTCATCGAGTAATGCTAACAGTAATTGTTATGTAAATAATAACAATTAGGCAACACTTAAATGGTAATAAAAATAAGTTCTATCAAGCCAAAGAGAGAGAGAGAGTGGTACAAAGAAGGGGAATACGTATGTATTTGTATTACAGAATACGTTAGAAATTGTTTTGTATTTTAAACAAAATGTTGTTTTTTGCTATAATTATTTCAAAAACAAAATTTTGTTTTTAATTTAATTTCTGTATACATTTTGCATGTTTATTGCCAGTTCTGTTTTTTTTGGTGAAGAAAAAAAAACAAACTAGCAAAAAATAAACTATTGGTGTGGCAAAGTTTACAACAATATGTAGTAGTAATTTTTTGTTGTTGTTGCTGTTGTTTTAAAGCATTAGCAACCACAAAAATAATTGCAACTGCAATTTTTGTATTTATTTCAAACAAAAGCCTTCTGTCATGCGTAACATACTACATTTTACAAGAAAATAAAAACAAACAAACAAACAAACAAAAAAAAAAACACACGGTGAAAAAAAATTACATTAAAATTAAATAAATTACAAAGAAGACTTGAAACAATACAATAATTTGCAACAACAACAACTACAACAATATAATACTCTAATAATAATAATAATTTTTTGTTTATTTTTGTTTTTATTTTTACAATGACGTTAGAAATAAAGGTACACACAACAGTCAATGATTTTGGAATACATACTTATGCATGTACATATGTATGTATTTATGTATATGTAGCTATTTATGAGTACAATTGTTATTACTTTAACTTTTAACTGTGCTAAAAAATAATTCCCCCTTAACACGAATTAAAAAATACATCTTTAATTCAAAACTACAATAATTTTGGAATTTAGGTTAGGTCGAAGTGGTAGCATTGATTACCAAAGCTCACTTGAGCACTTATAGCGGCTCGTTGTGACGCCACATACATATAAGCGCAGGTCCTGAACTGACCGAATTCCACCAAACTAGGGAAGAAGTTGGTCAGCACAAGGACTGCATATTAAAAGCACGACTTGTCTATCTACCTTACCCTGGAAAACCAGGATGAAAGTTTAACAAACGAAGCTACATATATCCTTGACATCAATGGATGAAAACTCCGTTAAGCTGACAAGGAATGGAGAGCCAAGAGATGGGCATTGACAAAGGAAATTAATAACAGTTTCCCCTTCTTCTGCAGATCTACATACACCAGAGATCAGCAATGAATCGTTTTTTTGCTACTCATAAGTACTCATGAAATTTTGAATATGAGCGAGTCATTCATACTCACTACAACATTGATTTATAATTACAGGTTGCAATGAGTATAAGTATAACGTTGACATCAAACTCATAACATTCGAAATATATTTGATTCATACGCCTACTCATTCAGATTCATAAATTTAGAAAAATACTTATAATACTCATAAATGATTCGAGTGACTGGAATCATTCAACAAAATTTACAGTCTTAGTTGTTGTTGCATTTACAAAAAAAGAAAGAACCTTCTAGTGAGTATTGTAGTGTTCGTTCGTGAATCATACTTATTTTGTGATTCTTGTAAATGTTGAGTAAAGTAGAGTCGAAATTAACAACATTATGCGTATTGTTACGTATGAGTACGATGAGTACTTCAAACTTTGAATATGAGTATGATATGATATTAAAATAAGTATGAATGCATATCAGAGATTTTGATATGATTCGAATCTACTCATCTTTTTGAATACTCATTGCTGATCCCTGATCTACACCCACGACAGAAATCGTTAGATGGGAGCTGCAGTCTTTCAGAGTGTCTTCTCATAACGCAATGACTTGTAGCCATGGCCACACTGTGATCCAGATGACATTACGATCAAGTCTGACTAGCTGGCTCGCGCACCTTCTATCCATAGAGAGCTAAGTGAGTCTAGCAGTAGAGCAAGATTCTTTATTCTCCAGGATAGGTTGGCATCCAAAAAGTATATCCGTCCAATTACTAAATAATTTAGAAAAATCGGGACAAATTTTGAAGGAGAATTTTCTATAAGATTGTTTGAATACACACAGATACATACATTGTACAGCCCTGTAATATTTAACAGCGTACTGTTATGCCAAAACCGCTAAATGGACAACACAATACAGTGTTGGTACAGTGAATGAATGGCATTACTTTAAGTAGGCAAAGAAAAATTCATTTCTATTACAATTTATTTAAAAAATATATATATAAAATTTTTATTATTAATCATGGGATTACCCATGATGATTCAGCAAAAAAACAGAAAATCATTTGAAAAAAAATCTCTCTTCACTTTTACTTGATTTTTTCCTTGATGACAATTTATTTCGTTTAAAAACCAAAAAAAGACTTTTGCTTTCCTTTGTTTATATTTATGTTGTACACAACTATTGCAAAATTTAGTGTGTATTTTTAACGAAAACAATAAAATCATTAATTTTAAGATTTAAATACAAAATTTTTTTTCGTTTGTTCCCACATTTTCACCCAAAAAATAAACTTAAAAAAAAATAAAAATAATTATTTGATTATAACGGAAAAATGTATACAGCAAAATACAACAACTATTTAATGTTTAAATAGCAAAAAATTCAGATTTCACTTTAAGCGTCTTATTATACAATTAACTTTCCTTAAAGCAGACACATATTTTCTTTACATTTTTCTTTCTTTCAAAAATTTTTTTTTTAATTTTAGTTTAAAAGAAAAGAAGTCTTTATTTTATGACGTTTGATAAAAGAAAGATTTATAATAAAAATAAAAGATAATGAATGGAAAAATATATATGAAACAATAACACGTTTTATTTAATTATTTATGAATTTCCACTGAAAATACCAGCAAGCAAGCAATGCAAGAGAAAAAAAAGGTTACGAACAGAAATGTTTTCTTATGTTGCAAATATTTATTAATTAATCATATAAACTCCAATGCTATTAAATGTATTTAAGCCTATTAAATAACAAAAAAAAAGACAATTTCAATCACACGTTAGATTGTGAAGCCAACTATGTGGCATCCATAATACATACTATGTTCAGACATTTATTGAGCCAATATTCGATTATTTGAGTACAATATTTTGAGTGTTCAAATATAATATAAGCAATATTCATTTGATAGCTGGTAAACAAAGCAGCTGGTTGTTTCAACAACATTGTTTTTGTTTTTTTTTTTTTTTTGTCGTTGTAGACATTTGAGTTGTCAAATATCAATAGAAAGTGTTCGGAAAACTGTAATATGCTCACTGAACGCGTACTTATGACAGTGCTGTATTTTAAGTTTTAATCATTATTATAACAATTTGCGTACTTATTGCGCAATAATTAATTGAAATTTTATATGAAATATTGCCGTCAATAATGGCGTTTATTGCAATTTACGAAATATGAGTGCATGTACTTATGAACATAGTATTGCTAATTGTGAAATGGTTTATGTCACCGCTAAAGTGTGTTATAACAATTCTGAGTTACCAACTATAAAAGGTTTAAAAGGTAAAACTACTGTTTCATTAGTTGTTCACCCCGATATTAATATATGTATTCTGTTTTTTTATTTTAAAACCATGACGGTTACTATAATTAAAACATACTTAAATTAATGGGTTTTTTAACCTGTCACTTAAAAACACGCACTCTCTCTCCGCCTAACTCTTTTCCTCCGTCACTCTTTCGTTACTAGTTTTCATTCTTTTGTGTTGGTTGTGTTGAATTCATTCATTAACACTATTCTGGTTGTTAATACGTTATCAATGCGGTTATTATTTGCCGGAAGAGGTTGAGAAAGAGAGAGAGAGAGCCCTTTAGTTTGAATTCACACTATGGCAACACAGTGTGTGTTACACAGTAAGTTGAGGCAATTATGTATGTTGTTTACATTTGAAAACAGTGTGGCGCAAGTGAATGAGGTTTTGTTTTTATTTTTAATAAACAAATCTGATATTCTGATGTGATATTATTTATGCATGTTCGTGGGAAATTTCTCAAGAATTGTGAGGCAATTTCTTTTTTTCGTGTGTGGTAAAAATCATAATTTATTAACAACGGGAAAAAAAAATCACAAGTATCATAATTATTAAAACAATTATTGTAAATAATTATTACAATTAATTTCGTTAAGAAAACCATGTGAATTTAAAGGTTGAAATTCAATTAAAAAAAAAAAGAAGTATAAAAAATAAACCAAAATAATTAAGAAATCATCGTAATCATTATAATCAATTACAAGTAATTCGTAAATGTTTTAATAAACTTGTTTTATTTTGCGTTTTAAGCCATAACACGCATATTTTTTGTGGTTTTCTTTTTTGAATGCTGTTTACGTATAGATTTCTTTGGAATTTTTCAAAGAATTCCATAGAAATTCAATACAATTTAAGATGAAAACAGAAAAACCAAACTAATGAATACCTTATTATGACTCAAAATACAATATTAATTGAAATAGAAGAAATATTAACCCTTTGAGGGCATTTAATTTAAGAACTAAATGTAGTTGCCGTAGTCTAGTAGGTAGTGTGTTCGCTTATTAGACGTTAACCCCGGGTTCGAGCCCCAGGCCAGACATCAAAACGAAATATGAACCAAAAAATATTTCTTAGGCGACTTCCTCTCAGCTGATTTCTGGCAAAAACTCTGAGAGTAAATAAAATTGCCATGAATGTTTAGTGACCATATGACAGTTTTCCGAACACTTTCTGTTAATGTTTGACAACTCAAATGTAAACAACGACAAACAAAAAATGGAAGGTCAGCAGGTCCACTATTATCAAATTTTTCTTTCTCATCCTTCTGAGAGAATCCACTTTGGAGTCAAAAGTAGTCCCTACTAACCGCAACAGCTGGGCGTTTTTGTCAATCATTAGCAAGACCTTTTGCAATGTTAAATTGTTTTCCATTTTTTCAAAAATGTTTTTGGCACTAATTTTCGCGATTAAATTAAAATCAATGTTGTTGAAGCAATCAGCTGTTTTGTTTACCAGCTGTCAAATGAATATTGCTTATATTATATATGTGAACACTTAAAATATTGTTCTCAAATAACCGAATATTGGCTCAATAAAAATGCATGTGTGAACATAGTATAAAACATTCGTGGTGTGAGAAGTTAGGTTGTTGTCTTGAATAAAGGGTTGTAATGAAAAGATGAGTATAGTTGCTACAGGCATTAGAAAGAGACGGTAAAGGTTTCTGAAAGTAAACAGTGAATTTTATCTATAATGCCTCAAGCAATTCATTGTTCAAACGAGAGAAAATGTGAAACAAGTAGAAAGAATTAAATTCATTTTTTTTTTTGTTTCACTTGTTAATCTTTTCTTTTGCCATTTTAATACTCATAAAGTACAAAACTCCATTAAAAAAAAACGGCACAGATCACAAAAATAATTTTCTGTGTGCCGCCATATCAAAACCACCATATACGGACGACTATTAGCGTTCAGCTTAAGCGTAATGCCAAACCATATTTGTAACAAAAAAAAATTAAAACAAAAAAAACCAATAATAATAATAACAATAATAAAAATTAAATAAATTATTATAAACGACATGAAAGCAATAAAAATCGTTTAATGGAGCACGCTTAAGACAAATTATAAAATCTTAAGGAAAAGAGTGAAAAATTAATCACAATGACGGCCACCACAAGTTGTATATGGAGAGGTCAAATAACTCCTCTCTAACAAACAAACATTTTTCATTTTTCTTCTGTTCCAATCAAACGTGTGTAGTGTATGTACATCTGTTTGAATGGTTGCCCGCAGTCTGAATTAAAAAATTAAAAATAAAAAAAAAAACGAAATATTTATTTTTAAAATTAAAAGCGTAGATATATTAAAACACATTAAAAGTTTATTGAACTGTGTAGCAAAACAAAAATAAGAGAAAAAAATTAAAACAACTGAAGAAAAAAAAATTGTTTATACCGGCTTTCAAAACAATTACTTTGAATTTGTTAAAAAAAATATGAATGACGTTTACTTTTTATTTTATTATTATTATTATTATTTTTTTTTTTTTAATTAATTAAAAAAATTTTAAAATAGTGAAGTCATCAATATTTTAAAAGAATTTTAAATAGTTTCTCTGTGATACAACGCAGTATAGTATATTATATTATATAGGGTGTTTTTTATAGAGGTATAGAACTTTAAGTTGCAATAAAACAACGATGGATTATTCGATGGACATGAATTTTATTTATCCGAAAGATAATCGTGCGGCATTAATTTTAAATATGATTTCTGGCATATGACCGCCACGGCCAATCTGGACATCCAATTTTCGATGACTTTTTCCAACATTTGTGGCCGTATATCGGCAATAACACGGCGAATGTTGTCTTCCAAATGGTCAAGCGTTTGTGGCTTTACCGCATAGACCAATGACTTTACTTAGCCCCACAGAAAGTAGTCTAGCGGTGTTAAATCACAAGATCTTGGAGACCAATTCACAGGTCCAAAACGTAAAATTAGGCGGTCACCAAAAGTGTCTTTCAATAAATCGAAATAAAATTGCACTATTTGCAAGCGTTGTTCAGGCATGAGTCTATTCATGATGAATTGCCAAACCAAACTGAGAATAAATCACTTGACAGCTGTTAAATCGGTCGCCATCTTCAAAAGTAATGCCAACTTAAAGTTCTATACCTCTATAAAAAAAACACCCTTTATAAGCACGTCTATTGATTGAGTCCACAGACTCAAAGTAGTGTGCATGTTCCATAATGAAACATTGAGTGTTGTGCTACATAAGCTCTACATTAAGAACAAATCACATGTAGTGGACATTAAAACATAATTTCGGCTCCTTCAGAGAAATAAAATATCAGACGGTCAAACTACAGTGAGCGCCATAAGTGAGTCAACACCCATTATAATTTTAAATTTTCTATTATGTTCTTAAGTATAAAAAAAAGTTCCTTTATCATGAATTGTTGTTTTTGTTTTAATATTTTATAAGTAATAAATAAACGATTTTATTTTTGGAAATTTATTCGACTTTATTCTCATTTACTTTTCTCGCTATTCTAAGAAAATTTATTATTTCAGTGGTGTTTACTCACTTTTGGCGCTCACTGTATATGCCCTAATGGAAGAGAAAGGCCTTTGGCAAAGTAAATAGCAAGAGTATTGTCATAGTAGGTGGTACCGTGCTTGCTTATTAGACGATATCGCTAAAAATATTTTTCTCGGCGTCTTCCTTTTATCAGTATTCTGGCAAATACTGTAATACTATGTTTAGACATGCACTTTTATTGAGCCAATATTCGATTATTTGAGTGCAATATTTTAAGTGTTCAGATATAATATAAGCAATATTCATTTGACAGGTGGTAAACAAAGCAGCTGGTTGTTTCAACAACATTGTTTTTGTTTTCTTTTTTTTTTTTTTTTGGTCGTTGTTGACATTTGAGTTGTCAAATATCAACAGAAAGTGTTCGGAAAACTGTAATATGCTCACTGAACGCGTACTTATGGCAGTGCTGTATTTTAAGTCTTAATCAATATTATAACAATTTGCGTATTTATTGCACAATAATTAATTGAAATTTTATATGAAATATTGAGCTCAACAATGGCGTTTATTGCGATTTACGCAATAAGAATGCATGTGTGAATATAGTATAATAATGTAGTATCAATCATTGTTTTCTTATGAACCTCCTTCCAAGCTACGCTTATGATTAATTTAATTTATTTATTTTTTTATTTTGTAAATATTTTAAATAACTTTTGAATTATTTTTGTTTTATTATTTAAACAAATATTTCTGATTTGAGGGAGTGCTCAATTCTTTTTCTAGTATACACTAGTATATTCTAGTATACAATAATTGAATTGATTTGTTGTAATAAACAAGTGAGCAAAAGAAAAAAAAATTAGAAATAAAAATAAATTATTGAATTAAATGCCATATTAGGCAAGTCAGTCGTTTACATAGTACTTATATTGTATTGAAATTATTCAATATTATGGCATAAATAATTAATCAATAAAATTAAAATAATGATTGTTCTAATTATTTGGTATGGATACGATCGTAACACCAAGCAATTGTGAGAAAGAAAAACTTGAATAATTAATTTTTAAATTAAAAGCAACAATTGAATGACTTGAAATATAAATTAAATATAATCCGGTATTACATGTGAGAACACAGACCGGCGCTGATTGACAGGCAAACCATACATTATATGTATGTATAGTATGTATGTTGCTTGGTGACCTTTAAACGGTTATTGGTTAAGAGTTAATGTTTTTCGCAGTTATGAAAAGGAAATCGATTGATTGTTGTGGCCTTGACGTAAACTATTATAGAGATACACAATTAATGTCTGAGATAAACTTTAAAAATTAGTTTTTATAAGAGACTTAGTAACTGTGAAAAAGTTGAAAAAAAAAATTGCCAAACAAAGAAACTATTAACGGACCCTGTCAAAAAGGTGCAGAATTTATAAAGTGGGCGTGGCATATTAATCTAAAAATCTTTAAAAATACTAATTCTTATGTTTCACACAATTCATGCGGTCATTAATTGTTAATAATAGGTATTTGGGTGCCCTGATAGTCTAGTGGGTAGTGTGAGGGTCGTGGGTTTGATTCTTACCAGAATCTTCTAGTAAACAAAACAGCTGGTTGTTTCAACAACATTGTTTTAATTTTTTTTTTCGTTATTGACATTTGAGTTGTCAAATATCATTAGAAAGTGTTCGGAAAATTGTAATATGCTCACTGAACGTACTTATGACAGTGTTGTATTTTAAGTTTTAATCAATATTATAACAATTTGCGTATGTATTTCGCAATAATTAATTGAGACTTTATATGAAATATTAAGCTCAATAATGGTGTTTATTGGGATTTACGCAATAAGGGTACATATCTGAACAACGTATTACGTACTTGTCAAGTACACGTCCTCTAATCTAAATCTAAACCTTTGCAGATCTAGATGGAAAAATATTAGATATAAGAAGCAGTAAGGCAAGTCCAGATTTTTAAATTTATGAAATTTGTTCCACGCTGAATTTTGTTAACGCTTTTTTCAACTAGTGCTTATTTCGTGAATGGTAACACTTAGCTCATGTCTGATTTGACCGATAATTAGTTTTATCCTTCCGCTGAACGAATATTGACCATCCAATGCATTTTCGCTTCGCTAATTGGGCCTGCAATCGACTTACAGACGATGCCGATTTGACAAAAAAAAATCATCTTTTCAGATGCAGCTCATTTTGATCTTGGCGGGTATGTAAACAAGCAAAATTGTCGCATTTGGGGCACAGACAACCCGCAAGCATACATTGAAAAGCCGACGCACCCAAAACGAGTCACTGTTTGGTACGGATTTTGGTCCAGAGGCATAATTGGGCTGTTTTTCTTCGAATATGAGCAAGGATTGGCCGTTACAGTCAATGGCGATCGTTATCGGGCCATGTTCAACGAATTTTTGTTCACAAAAATTAAAGGGGAGGATATTGGCAACATTTGGTTTCAACAGGACGGCGCTACGTGCCACACAGCCGAAGCTACACTTGATGTTTTGCGCCCTGTTTTTGAAGATCGCATTATCAGCCGCAGAGCTGATGTCGTTTGGCCACCTCGGAGCTGCGATTTGACACCGTTGGACTATTATTTGTGGGATGCCGTCAAAGATAAGTGTTACGCCGACTAGCCAGAGACAATTGACGCTTTAAAGGACAATATTCGTGAAGCCATTGGTGAAATGCAGCTGCACACAATCTATAATGTGCTTAAAAATTGGACCGATCATGTAGGCTAATGCATGGCCAGCCGAGGCAGCCATTTGAATGAAATTATTTTCCATTATTAACCGTAAGGACTGTACTTTCAAATAAAAAAAGAAATTTGAGAAAATATTCAGTAGTTTTTTTTAAAGCATTTAAAAAAAAAAGTTATTTGGCGGACCCTTTATTACGATATGAACTTTATATTTTGATATTAATTATAAGAAATTTATCAATAAATTTATTTATCATTTATGTATATGTATTTCATATTCATTGCTAAATATTTATGAAATTAAAAAAATTTAAAAATTTATATTTCTTTGAAACAAAAATTCAAATTCAAAGAAGTCAAAAACAAAATTCGAATATGAGACTCAAAAGAAAAACTTTTGCTTTATAAGCTTACATTTGTTTTGTTTTTTACCTTACAGCCTTATATATTTAAATAACAAAAAAAACAAAAATAATTGTCCATGGAAAATCGCAGCTGGATACATTAGATTTCTCCATTTAAAAATGAATTTGATTTGACCAAATGATCATAAAAAAATCGCATAATAAATTTATAATAAAATGTTGAAAAAAAAAAAAATTGCAAAAAATAGAAGAAAAATTATAAATTATTTCACAGGTTTATGTCAATTTCCATGTACATATGTATGTATGTTAATTTGCTAACAAATCATATGTAAGCGACAGCTGTTTACGGCAAAAGAAAATCAAATTTTATTAATGGCGTCTGCGACAGAAAAAAAGGCCTCAAAGGAATGAAATCTTTAATAAGAGAAGAAAAGCAATCATTTCGAATCAATCATTTCAGTACTAATAAATTTGTCAATTAAGACAATCGAATTGACCCATTGTACAACGTGCTTAAAGAGGGAATAGGATAAAAAGAAGGGGATGTAGGAAAGGGGGAGAATGGGAAGCGGAGGAATTATACAGACCAGACACAACAAAAAGGGAGAACGCGATCATTATTCTGTACGTTTTGCAGTTCCTTCCATTCAGGAAGGAAAGTATTCCAAATCGGTGCTGAGTAGTTCAGAATCGAGCGAGCAATTGCCTTTAATATTGTTATTGTGAGTTTCTCAGTTGCTCTACATGAGAAACCAGTAAGTGCCTTAAGGACCTTGTTTCTGCTCTTTACCATTTTACTCACGTACGAGTCATGTAAAGAAAAATGCAGATGGTTATCAAAGACTGAAGTCGCAGTAGTCTAGTAGATAGTGTGTTGGCTTATTAGACGTAAGGTCACGATTCAAACCCCCAGATTAGACATCTACAACAAAACAAATTATGAAAAAAGTATTTCTTAGGCGACTTCCTCTCAAAAGATTTCTGGCAAAAACTCTGTAAGTAAATATAAAATTGCCATGAAAAGTTTCTTAAAAAAATCGATCGTTCGGAGTCAATTTTAAACTGTAGGTTCCGCCACTCATGTTTAAAATTTAACCACACAACATAAGTGGTGTGGGAAGCTAGGCCGTAATCCTGACTGAAAGGTTGTAATGACCAATTATGTACATATGTATCAGAGATCAGCAATGAATTTTTCGCTACTCATAAGTACGCATGAAATTTTGAGTATGAGTGAGTCAACAGTGAATTGAAATTCAACTATTCTGAATCATTAGTACTCACTACAACATTGATTTATAAGTACAAGCTGCAATGAGTATAAAATACAACGTTGACATCAAACTCATAACATTCGAAATATGTTTGATTCATACGCCTACTTATACTCAGATTAATAAATTTAGAAAAATATTTATAATACTCATAAATTCATAAAAATTTACAGTCTTATTTGTGATTACATTTACAAAAAACAAGAAAGAAAAAGATAAAGACAGCAGGCAAAACAAACGCACAACCTTCTAGTGAGTATTGTAATGTTCGCATGCGAATCATACTTATTTTGTGATTTTTGTAAATGTTGAGTAAGGGAGAGTTGAAATCAACAACATCGTGCTTATTGTTAAGTATGAGTACGATGTGTACTTCAAACATTGAATATGAGTAGTATGAGTATGATATTGAGATAAGTATGAAAGCGTATAAGTATCAGAAATTATGAGTATGATTTAATTCTACTCATCTTTTTCAATGCTCATTGCTGCTCTCTGGTATGTATTAAAGACCAACCTTATTATCATCGGGTAACAGAACGGAGAGACTTTCAGAGGCCATAGAGTTGGAGTTTTCTTTATTTCCTTCAGAAAGTCCACAATAGTAGCCGGGTATAAAGTGATCTTGGAACAAATATCATGTGTACAGTCAACCCTCTTATAACGCAGTGAGTCTGTACTGCATGATATGGAAACCGCGCTATACGAAACTCTGAATTCACCGTACAAACCAGGGTAATTCGTAGCGCGTTCTATGGAAACCATCTACCGCATTGTATGGAAGCCACGCTATAAGAAACTCAGAATTAATACAAATCACATCATTCGTACTGCGTTATATGGAGACCAAGAAATACAAAAGGCAAGATAAATTATATTGCTATTATAACATATTTTTTTGTAAAATTGAAAATCCAACTGCTATTATTTTGCACGGTATTGTATCTCGGCTGAGCTTTTGCGTCCAAAATAAAACTTATTTTAAATCCTCTTACAATATCTAGTTGCTAGTCATTCATAGGCTGTGCGGAAGGACCTTATGGAATGTTGTTGAACGAAAACCGCGCTGTAAGAGTACCGCGTTATAGGAGGACTCCGTGGAAACCGCGTTCTGAGAGTAGCGCGTTATAGGAGGGTTGACTGTACATATAAAAGATTCGCCTTTGGCCGATTTCTTGCCAGCAATCGGCTGGTAAAAACTCTGGCAGTAAATAAAAATTGCCTTGAAAAGTTTCTCAGAACACTGGTGGTGTGAGAAGTTAGGTTGTTGTCTTGAATAAAGGTTTCTGACAGTAAACAGCGAATTTTGTCTATAATGCCTCAAGCAATTCATTGTTCAAACGAGAAAAAAAAGTGACACAAGTAGGGAGAATTGAGACTGTCGCAATTGCAGCCTCGCGTTATATGGAAACCGCGTTCTGAGAGTACCGCGTTATGGGAGGGTTGACTGTATTTAACGATACATTCATTGGAAAACTTATTCATAGGAATTTGTAATACAAAGAGCTTTTGCCAGAAGACTGATTAGAGGAAGGGGGGTATATGGCATTGAAAAATCAGAAAAATTCACTGGAATTCGTTTTTTTTTGTTTTTTAATTGGTTTTGTTGTAATATTAATTGTTTTTATACTGTACTGTATAAAATTTTGACAATGATTAAAAGAATTATTTTTTTATTGTGGATTTTTTGTGTTCCTTATCGACACCAAACACTTAATAATGAACTCTGTTTTATTTTTCCCCGTTTTGTAGAAAAATAAAATTAATTTCATTTTATTTACATGTGCTATAAACATTTGCAGTACATAAGTATTTAATTTTTTTTTTTTTTTCAATAAAATGAAAATAAACAAAAGAATGAAGATTTTTGACGAGCAAAATACCCCCAAAACGTAAACGAAACGTGAACGAAACAAACAAATAAAGACGCGGGATATTTCAATAATAAATTTAAAAAAAACAAAAACAAAAACTGAAAAAGAATACTCTCGGAACAATGGGGAAAAAGAAACATTAATTTTGAAAATTAAATACCCATACAAACACTGAGGCTACAAGGTCAAACAATTCCAAGTAATTCAAGCGAATTTTATTGGTTTCATAAAGAAATTCGTAAAAATAATGATTTTTTTTTTATTTTTATGAGCAACCAACCAACCAACCAAGCAACGCCTCAAACACTTTAGTAGAGGCAGGTTATGTATGGCGCGCACAAAACTATGGTGGCTGGCAAAATATGTGTGAATCAAAAAAGTCTGCACTTAAGAGGCCAAAAATTTAATAAGGAAACGTACGCCAGATTTCGAATATTTATTTAAAAATGAATATGAATTAAGAAATTTAATTAAATACTACACACTTTTAGTATTTTGTATGAAAAGCAACAAGAGGTGTTGCCGGTACACCAGAGATCAGCAATGAGTATTGAAAAAGATAAGTAGATTCGAATCATACTCATAATTTCTGATAGTTATACTTATATTCATACTTATTTTAATATCAGACTCATACTACTCATATTGAAAGTTTAAAGTACGCATCGTACTCATACTTAACAATACACATGATGTTGTTGATTTCGACTCTCCTTTACCTAACATTTACAAGAATTACAAAACAAGTCTGAATCGCGTACTAACACTGCAATACTCACTAGAATCGAATCACTCGAATCGTTTGCGAGTATTATAAGCACATACATACATACATAATTGGCAATTACAACCCTTACTATGTTCACACATGCACTCTTATCGCGTAAATCGCAATAAATACGCAAATTGTTATAATATTGAGTAAAACTTAAAATACAGCACTGTAATAAGTACGTTCAGTGAGCATATTACAGTTTTCCGAACACTTTCTGTTGATATTTGACAACTCAAATGTCAACAACGATAAACAAAAAAAAAATAAAACAAAAACAATGTTGTTGAAACAACCAGCTGCTTTGTTTACCAGCTGTCAAATAAATATTGCTTATATTATATCTGAACACTTAAAATATTGTATTCAAATAATCGAATATTGGCTCAATAAAAGTGCATGTCTAAACATAGTATAACGTTTTAAGCTTTCCTATGGGTAAAACGAATTTTTTTACGTTTTAAAAAGGCGATGAGTTAAGGAAAGTCTCAACAAAATTCCTACGATGACACTATCAAAACGATATTACGTACCAGATTATAAGACGCTAAAATGTTGTTCTTCCAATAAGTATGTAATTCAATTTACACATTTCAATAATAAATAATTTTAGAAATTCTATTTATTTATTTGAAATTCTTTATTTATTATTTATATGTAATTCTCGCTATTGCCACCGAATACTTGTAATTGTTTAGAAAAATAAATTCATACAGTATTTACACTGCTTGCCAGCCAAGCCATGATTCATGCGCATATGAATTGCAATTGAATAATCGTGTTGCATTCCGTGGAGTAGTAATAAAAAATTTATATTACAGATCAGATTATGAATATAAAAAACGTTTTGTTTAAAACAAAAAGTTTCTTTTTTCTACAAAAATATCGAATTTGAATAGAATAGAATAGAATTTCAATACTGTTAAATAAATACAATACTACAGATGATGTTTTATTTTCAATGAGAATTGTTTGTTTAAATTAAGAAATAAAAACAATTTCAAATTGTTTAAACAGAACAAAAACAAATAGTATAAAATTCTTTTAAAAAATCGACGTTTTATGGAATGCTACAAATACTACTGCTATTTATAGCAATGCTACTGCTATTGTTACTATTAATGCTACTACAACTACACCTTAAATGAATCGTATTCCCTGAAAATGGCTGGCGGGTAATCGTAAAGAATAATGGATTCTTTTTATTGGGATATTTTATATATAGTATTTGTTGTCGTTATTGTTATTACAAATTCAATGCAAAAAATAATTTCAAATTGTTTAAACAAAACAAAAACAAATAGTATAAAATTCTTTTAAAAAATTTACGCTTTATGGAATGCTACAAATACTACTGCTATTTATTTATAGCATGCTACTGCTATTGTCACTATTAATGCTACTACAACTGCGCCTTAAATGAATCGTATTCCATAGAAATGGCGGTTAATCGTAAAGAATAATCGATTCTTTTTATTGTGATATTTTATATATTTGTTGTCGTTATTGTTATTACAAATTCAATGCAAAAAATAAAAATAATTTCATTATTCACAATTATTGTATGCATTTTCATTGTATTGTTTCAATTTTAGTGTCATTAAATTAAACAAAAAATAAATAAAAAGTAAATAAAAATATTGTTTAAAAAGTAGCAAAATAAGTTTACATAAGTTTTAGGCGGACGTGAGCCACCCTACTATCTTGAAAAGTGAAAATCATCCACCTGAATCTGCTTTATAATGATATGAAACTACTACAACTCAAATAGGCCTCAAACTGAACTAAAGTCGTATTCGTACAGCTCTGTTTATCTCTTTAAAGAACTTATAGCAAAATGCTGCTTGCCGTTGAAGAAATAGCATGAAACAACTTTTACCAAAGTAAATTACGAGATGAAGCCAATAAAAGAAAGACAATTGTCGAAATATACAGCCCAGAAAATTTATTCAGTCATAAAGGGTCACTCCCTCATTATTTCACTTTCATTATCAAAGTTTTTCTTACTAAGCAGGGGAGATTTACCTACGGTATCATTTTCTAGGATGACAGGGTTGCCATCTGTCGTTGCTTAAAAACAACACCTAGAAGCACGTTCTATTGTGATACAACCACTATTATGAAATACCATGTAGTAGTAACAAGAGATGCAATAATCAATCATCTGGGTGTTAATGATCGTGGCGATCGTATAAACTTCAAAAATCTCAGGATCTATGCTTCCAAAGATGTCCACTTTTAGAGGATGCAAGAGAATATATAAGCAAAGTTAAAGGTTTATATTACTGGAAAGGATAATGAAATTAGTGTTACTGTATGGTTTACTATAGTTTACTATTCTATAGAATGGGATAGAATACTAAGAAATAGAACAAAGAGCAAATATGCTTAAGAGAATCTACTGAAAATATGACATCATATCTTCGCGAGCTAGTATCCAGTACCAGTACGAAGCTAAAACTGGAAAGTCCCTTACAATTGAAAGAAAAGTATAGGAAAACTTACCTCTATACAAAAAACTATAATGACATCGACAACTTCATCATAGCAGTTAATGAAGTATTTACAACAACAGGATAAAACTCCAGAACTATAGCAATAGCCCTAGAAGCATGGACACTATTAACCGTTGATGCCGCAGCCTTAAGAGTATTCAAGATAAAAATCCTACGTAAGAGTTGGCGATGGTTTCCGCATCTAATCCAATAATGAGCTGTATGAGTACCTTAACGATATGGACGTTGTGTAGCCTATTAATATCCAGCGGCTGCGCTAGCTCGGCCATGTAGTTCGAATGCAGGAGTATGCTCCAGCGAAATGGGTATTTGATACGGGAATTTACGGAAGCCGTTGAAGAGGACGAGTTTATTTGCGTTAGAATAATACATTTAATGTGAGAAAGAGTGAGTATGCAATATAAGAACAGTCATGCGTGCACTGAGTATTGGACAAAAAGTAACAATTCTGAAGGTTATGGTGTTGATATTTAAAGAGGCTTTTTAGATCGTATGAATCGAACGTTCCCAATAAAATCACGTATAAGGTTTACACCTGATATACTAAGAAGAAAGAAGTCCAAACGATAGCCCTTTTACTTCTAATAGAGATAAATGAGAAGTTTTTCCCTCAGAAACTCCTTTTCAGACGACCTCCTTTTTAATTTTAAATACTTTGTGTGCCTGCCTTAGTTCTTAAAAACAATCCTTTCCCACTCATTCCACTGTAGGGTGCATAGTAACATTGCATATGAAAGACAATAAAATCTATTATGGAAACTGGTTTAAATCATTTTTCCTTAGGTTTAGATTAATAATTATTATTTGACTACAACTACAACTATATTGTATGTATGTATAGAGTTTTGTATCATGGCTTAATGTGTCATCTTCTAGATGATGTTAAAAATGCTGACGATGTCGAAGATAATGATTATGATGATGATATCTTGCATTCATTAATAATTAATTTTGTTATTGTATGTACATCTTAAAGTAAGAAAAGAAAAAAACAAATCATATTTTGCACGTTTTAGCTACCATAACGAAGTGTTATAAGAAATCATGACATGATAAGAAGAGATTTAAAATGCAATTTCCGGTTTCCTGTCATTAGCCCAAGTTAAAATGAGATGAAGTTTCACAAGTTTTTAGAAAAAAAGAAATACAATGTAATAAACTAGTTAAAGGTATTATAAGGTAATTATTAATCAAGCTGCTGTCAAACTGCTGATACCTTTAAATTGGTATAGCAAAGAAAATAATTAAGGAAAGAGAAAATAAGTTTCATGAATTTCAAAACAACAAGAAGGAAAGAAGAGCGGACATATTTTCCATACCAGTTGTCATATTCATCCTTCGTATCCTAGTGGATTTATAGGCAATTAAGGTAGGTGAAAAAATATTGTTACGCAAATGGAAACGACCTAATATCATTTCACGTGAAAACAACAATCAAAAGCTACAAAAACAAAGACCATGAGTATGAGCATGAGATAGATAACGAAAACGCAACAAGAGGCAATCTGTGTATATTGTGTAGACACTAACAAATACATCGAACACGTTCCAAGTAAACTAACAACAACAAGCATGAGAGAAAAAGGAATAGACAAGTGTGCATAATGCACAAACAACAAAGTGGTCGCGATAGAGTTCTCGAGAAGACGAGAACACGAAGTCGCCGTAGGTAATGTGTTCGCTTATTAGACGTAAAGCCCGGGTTCGAGCCCCAGACATCAAAACGAAATATGAAAAAAATTATTGAATTATTGAAAAAGTTTCTCAAAATCTGTCGTAGGTCCCGCCACTCAAGTATAAAATTAAGGCACATAACATGAGTGGTGTGAGAAGCTAGGCCGTAATTCTGACTGAAGGGTTGTAATGGCCAATTATGTATGTATGGGAACACGAACATTCCACTTCCAGGACCTTCATCAGACTGATATGTATGTGAGCATATAAAAACGGTCAGAAAAAGCGGCCAACGAGTCAGTAAGAATTCGGTCAGTCTTGTGTGAAGACACGTTGCGTGCAAAGTCAGTTTGAAGATCGCTATCATGTGAAGATCTCCGCTATACAGATCTAACGTACAAGTGTTATTGTTTACAAAAAGGTTGCAAGCAAATTGTTGTTGTATCGTGAAGTTGTGTATACGGTGGCACACAAAAGTAGTGTGATTAATAAAGAGTTAAATTGAAACGAACGACTTATTTGTTTTTATTTTTTGGTTTGCAATCAACGAACTCATATTCTAAACGTTCTTTTAAAAAGGTAAAAACGTAACAATATATTTGACCAGCCTAAAATACTTGCTTGCTAATCCGTACGACATTTTTAAAACTTAAAAATGCATTTTAAAATGAATTGTTGTATGCCATGTTTCGTTTCGTAAACAAAACCGCCACCACCACCTGTTGTTAAACAAATTTTGTCGTATTTTTTTCTTACACCGAAACCTACACTTCCGCCTTCAAACCTACACTTCAAGAGATCCGTATGATTTACGACAATTTTATTGCATTTTTTTTTAGACAATTTTGGTGATAATTTTGTTGTAAGAAACACAAAAAAAACATTTAAAGCTTACATTAAGTGATTGTGGTAATTTAATATTTAATATTTCATTGTATTGTTCATAAATTAAATGGAAAATTAACATAATACTGTGGTGTATTAATAACAACAACAAAAAAAGAAATACAAAATCATGACACTTAAAAAGCATAGCTAAGGAAAACAATGAAACAATGACAATACAACTGACTTGTAACAAGACACTGAATGACATAATTAGAAAGAAAATAAATGCATACAAATAAACTGTAAATAATTATAGAAATTTGTAATTAAATTGGTCAATTCACACAAGCCGTTGTATCGTTGTATTGAGTATATTGTTGGACGACTATACAACAGTATATGCTTGTTGTTGATAATTTTCATGTAAAAATCCGATACACTTATACACATTTCGTCAATTCACACAAGCTGTTGTATCGTTGTATTCATTGTATTGTTAGACGACTATACAACAGTGTATGCTTGTTGTTGATAATTTTCATGTAAAAATCCGATACACTTATACACATTTTTTTTCATATGTTGTCAAAAGTTGTATTGGTTTCGTGCTATCAAATTGTGTGAATGAAAAAAATATGTATATGTTTTCATATGTTTTTAAAAGTTGTATTGGTTTCGTGCTATTAAATTATTTGAATGCCAAAAATTATAAAGAAGAAGAAGAAGACATTTGGAATACGAAATACACAATACAGCATAACATTGAGCGTTCACAAACAACCAAGTGTATTCAATACAACATACACGATACAAAGTCGTGTGAATTGGCCAATTTTTTTCATATGTTTTTAAAAGTTGTATTGGTATCGTGCTATCAAATTGCTTGAATGCCAAAAATTATGAAGAAGAATACGACCTACACAATGCAACCAAGTTCACAAACAACCAACTGTATTCAATATAACATACACGTTACAAAGACGTTTGAATTGGCCAAATAAGTTTTGAGATTTCATTCATATTGAGATTTCATTAAAATAGTGTAAACGAAAGGACTTACTTAAACAGTTTATAATGGAGGAGAGAGATTAGCGAATAGTTCAATGCATAGTGTGTAGAAAAAAATGTAACGAAGAACAGTATTTTTGTCGGAATCCTTAGCATTATAGTAAATAAACTGAAGTCTCATTAAGGAAATTTTCTTATGAATTAAGAGAATTTGATACTTAATAAAACTTGTACGACAACGAGAAAGGCCACAACATTAACGTCGCAAACACGACCTGCATTACATTTTGGATCAGGCCTGCATAAATACCAGTCCTATTAATCATTGAGACAGTGTTCTGGTGCTTTATTACACCTACTGTCATAAATGATAATTTTTGCCCTCTCTAGTCATCAACCAACACCTCCAGGACCTCGACTATATTGGCGACATAGTTCTACGATATCAACACAGTTAGAAATTAAAGATCTTTTAACAGACCAACATTTGTAGTTTATAGGATCTTATTATTCCCGGACCTGGTTACAGTCAACCCATTGCAAATATATAAATAAAGGAATAGACTAGAGTCTGTGGTAAGAATCTAAACCCTAAGCCCTAAACTGACAGACTTGTATGCCATACACTAGATACAGTATTAGCAGTTGATGGGCTACTAATTAATGTCTCAAAAACTGAAGCCTACTTACTTAACCTAACACCACCCATATTCTGTGTGTTAATTTTATCCGATTTAAGAAATTTTTCATGAAAAAAACTCTCAGAGTAAGTTGTGAAAGAAATATTTTTCTTTCGAACTGTCTGAGCTTACTTTGAACCATGGACTATCATCTATTAAGCCAATACACTTCCTACGGCAACATAATCAAGAAAGTCAACGTATTCTGCTCTTTGGGTAGCTTAATTGTTCCATACTCTATACAAGACATATTCTTTCGAAGTCGCCGTAGTCTAGTAGGTAGTGTGTTCACTTATTAGACGTAAGGTCACGGGTAAAATCCCCAAGTCAGACATCAAAACGAAATACGTAGAAAATATTTCTTCGGCGACTTCCTCTCAGCAGAAACTAATCCTGGCTGAAGGGTTGTAATGGCGAATTATATATGTATGCATACAAGATGTGTGTGAAGATAAATTCAAATTTAACTAGCAAAGACAAAAATCAAACATTTTTAACAGAGCTAATGTCAGAGTTAACAGAGTAATGTTAAGTGGTTAACAGAAAATACGAAAACTAGTCAAGGAAGAAATCACCCAAATATAGGATATCAGGGACTTGCTGCAGATATCTGACTATATACAAATTGTAGACTAAGGTGTCCCCAATTAAAGCCAGTAAGTGGATATATCGCAAATAATTTTGGAACTGGAGATATTGGGATTCAAATATACCCTATGTTAACAGTGTCTGGGTAGGATGACGGATGATGGATATTGTGGAAAAATGGGAATTGCTGCAGATATCTGACTATATACAAATTGTAACCTAAGGTGTCCCCAATTAAACCCAGTAAGTGATATATCGCAAATAATTTTGGAACTGGAGATATTGGGCTTCAAATATTCCCTATGTTAAGAGTGTCTGGGTAGGATGACGGAGTTAATGATTCGAATTACATAGTTAATGATTCGAACATCGTTTCTGATTAAAAAAAAAAAAACATCTTAATTGGGTCTATAAAACATTTTTTTTTCGGGAAATTCCAAATCTTCTTAACTTTTACCAGACATTTGAGTAAGATTACACAGAAGCAATGTCATGACGGAAAATGAAATTTAATTCTATTTCTTAAGATAACAATTGCAAAACGAGGTCAATATTTTCAACAAAAAATTGAGAAAAAACAAGCAGAGCTTAATGAAATAAAAATTAATTTTTTATTGAGAGAAATTATTAATACTTTAAACAAAACAAAAAACATATAAAAAAATATAAGAAATAACATTAAAGAATGGCATTAAAATGGCATTAGAATGATACCAGTAAACAAAAAATTTAAGATAAAAATAAAATAGAAGTAGAAATGAAACACCTTTCTATAGAAGAAAGTTTTTCTAACAAGAAAATTTCAAATACAAAAAACAAAAATTAGAGTATGACTAACATTTTTTTTCCAACAGACAAGCGATTGACGAACAATAGGCCAATAAAAGCCAAGCCAAGCCAAGGCATGGCATGCCATGCAGTCAAGCCATCATAATCAAAACAAAACACAGACTTTGCAGAGCAAAAAAAAAGAGGTGATTGATGAGGCGTTAAGAAAAGTTATAAAAAGAAATAGAAAATGAAATTTGAAATTGTATCGCCTTAAAAATAAGAAAATAATATTGATTGTTTTATATTATACGCTTGACTGATGAAGCTTTTAAATGACGGTAATTAATTTTTATTTTCTATTTCTTACGGTTTTATTTTACTTGAAAAAAAATTTTTTTTTGTTTTTTGGAAAATAAATCTAAACCAATAACAAAAACCAAATAGAAAGTAATGAAAAAAAAATTAATTTTTTATAAATTTTTTTGGTTATGGGAAGTTGGTAAAGAAAAATAAAATAATAATTCAACAGCATAAATTTACACTACCCACGTTGCAATTTTAACTGAAAAAGAGAAATATTTTACTCTTATGCTCATACCATGTCTTGGCAGGCAACTAACAGTGACAACTGGCCAGCACAGTTAAATCCAGCTTAGTTGAATAAATTGGGAATAAAATGTCGCAAATATAACAAAAATTATGTAAATGCGGAAATATTTTTAACACTATGTTCAGACATGCACTTTTATTGAGCCAATATTCGATTATTTGAGTACAATATTTTAAGTGTTCACATATAATATAAGCAATATTCATTTGACAGCTGGTAAACAAAACAGCTGGTTGTTTCAATAACATTGTTTTTGAAGTGCTTTTTTGTTTATCGTTGTTGACATTTGAGTTGTCAAATATCAACAGAACAGTGTTCAGAAAACTGTAATATGCTCACTGAACGTACTTATGACAGTGCTGTATTATAAGTTTTACTCAATATTATAACAATTTGTGTATTTATTACGCATTAATTAACTGAAGTTTTATTTGAAATATTGAGCTCAATAATAGCGTTTATTGCGATTTACGCAATAAACGTGAATGTGTGAATGAATATTAGTAGAATAAATTGGGAATAAGATGTCGCAAATATGCGGAAATATTTTTTAAGAAAATACTTCAAAAATATTTCATTTAAATAACTCATGTGGTGAAGAACATTTTCAAAATCAAACAAAATTTTAAAGAAAAATTGCTAATGATAGTGAGGCAGAATATATTTTTCAAAGACTGTCCTTCTTTTGTCCTGTATAGAAAATATTGAAACCTCATTTCGCAACAACGCACCTCTACAACACTTTTCAACTTTGCACTTTGGCATAACTGACCATAGTGTGTCATCGTTCGCGAAAACCCAAGTGAATAAATCACTGCGCGGCATCAGCCTCAGTGGATCAGTACCTAACTGCCACATTTATACAACGTCAGTCGCTGTGATGCACCAAGTGACTGCCGTATAGACACGGCATCCGTTGCGAAGATGTCAAAACACTACAACATGCCTAGTTTTTTAACGGAATTGTAAGAATTTGAAAAATGTATGAGTTACACTTGGACCGTACTAAACATAACACCTAACTAAGTGACAGGCATGTCCACATGAATGGCTCCGAATTGGTACTCACGCGGTTACATCAGCATGAGTGGAAGCGATAGTAGGCACATTATTTTCATCCATGCTTAGAGCTCCATGGGATGTATCATCCTGCCTATATTCACCAATGATCTATTGTACCGCCTTATAACTTAGAATCCTTTTAATATCTACTCCCACCAACAACAGAATCCTGAGCGATGTCAGTAAGGATATGTTGTTGTTTTCTTCTGGAATACATTGACGCTGCACGGCATTTAAACACGATTCTACCAATTGAACTTGAGGAGTGCATACATAAATATTTCTTGATTCTACAATGCCCTTTCGCCCAAGCACAACTTCTCAAAGTATCTCTTTTCATTTCACAGAAAATTGCAAGTTCAATTAACTGTGTGGAGATTTCTCCATTGGTGAGAGCTCAATAGTATCTACATAGTCTGAGATCTGAGCTGATTCAGCTTGTCATAAGTACGTTCAGTGAGCATATTCCAGTTTTACGAACACTTTCTGTTGATATTTGACAACTCAAATGTCAACAACGACAAACAAAAAAACAAAACAAAATTAAATTAAAAACAATGTTGTTGAAACAACCAGCTGCTTTGTTTACCAGCTGTCAAATGAATATTGCTTATATTATATATGAACACTTAAAATATTGTATTCAAATTATCGAATATTGGCTCAATAAAAGTACATGTCTGAACATAGTATTAGCAGTAATCCTTGTAAATTACTTTAAAATATTGCATTTAAGAGCAATAAAGAGATTTATTGGAGAAATAATTTCTATTTTATTATATAAATTGCTGTTTATTATGCCTTTAAACAATATCTTTCACTATTTACAAGAAATAAAAACGTTTAAAACAGATCGACACTAGAGAGACCAGGCAACCACTCTTAGCTAATTACCTTCAAACAACGCGAATATAAAATGAATGTATGTACGCTTATAAACTCTAGGCGAATTAGTCATTTTGTTTTTAATATTTCGTATGAATAATACTTTCTAAATTTATAATGTTTTTGTTGTTTTGTTTGTTTTTGTGTTTTGTATGTATATTATAATTCAAATAAAATATAATAAAAAAATAAATAAATTATAGTCTAAGTACTCTAAAGCACGTAATAAAAATAAAATAAAATAAATTAAGAAAATAAAATGATCACACTTACTTATTTAAAACATTATCCAATTACATATAATGTAAAAAATATCCTTTCACTGATTAATAATATACAGCCAATATAAGATCTTTGTTATCTTGTAACCAATTAAGCCAAACCAAACCTTATTTAACAGCAACACTTGAACAGATGAAATTAATTAAAGACACCAGTTGATTAGAGTTGAGAGTAGTAGAGTTGTAGTAGAAGTTGTGATAGCAAAAGGTTTGGTTAAGATGGTGGCTTTATTTTTAAAATTATTTTTGATTTTTTTGTTTTTGGTGATTGTGATAATTTTGTTTTTTTGGTTTTTAGTAGATCCACATAAAATGTATTCCTTTAAGTAATCCTTTAAAAGCAATAGGAGATCATGCTTTCAATTCAAGGAATTATTTTTTAGGAATTCATAAAGTAGAATGAGCTGAGCGTAGAGACGAAGACGCGAAAATTTTTTTTAAACAATTTTTATAATGAAGAGAACGAACTTTTTTTTTTAAATTATTTTAAAAACGCTAAATATACGTTAAAAGAGAGCACTTTTTTCTTTTACCGAACAGCACCGCTTTAATAGGTTTTAAATTTCTTTTTTAGTTAAATTGTTATTTTTCCTTTTTAATTAAATTTTTTTTTTATTTTTTAAATTTTTTAAAATACTCTACAATTATTTTTTATTATTTTTGGATTTCATTTTTGTTTATTCACACTTTATCTTTTTAAAATTTTGTATTTTAATAATTTCTTTTATTTTATTTTTGTTGATTTTAATTTGTTTTTTAAAGTTTTATTTTTGTGCACAAATCTTGTTTTAATTTTTCTATTTTTTATTTAATCTCTTTGATCTAGATAAGAAAAATATAAAAAAAATTAAATAATTTTTATTAATAAAATATGGTTTATTTCTTAGTATTTTATTTTATATGCTTTAAAATAATGTTTTATTTTATTAAATTCAAGTTTTAATACACTTTATTTTTATTAATTAAAATTTATTTTAATTTAGTCAATTTCTATTTTGTTTTTATTTATTTTATTTTTACTTATTTTATTTATTTATTTTATTTTTAATTTTATTTTTATTTATTTTATTTTTATTTAATTTATTTTTATTTTATTTTTATTTATTTTATCATTTTATTATTATATACTTTATTTTATCATATTATTTTTATATATTTATTTTATTTTTATTTTATCATAATTTTTTTTTATATAAAAATATTATACATGTTTTATTTTGAATTATTTTATTTTTATTTATTTTGTGTTTATTTATTTTATTATTATTTACAGCTGCGTGCAACTAATTCAGGACACGAAGCTTACATGTGAGTTTGAAGCAAAAAAATACAAATGGCTGTATCACATTGCCAAAATTTGTCCAAGTTTAGTTA
Organism: Sarcophaga rosellei; assembly: GCA_930367235.1. NCBI lineage: Eukaryota > Metazoa > Arthropoda > Insecta > Diptera > Sarcophagidae > Sarcophaga > Sarcophaga rosellei. Next base: position 89,471,121 of record OV884019.1, read on the forward strand.
ATTAATCTCTTTGTCGTAGAAAATAACTGCTTTTTATGTCAAATAAATTATTATTTATAAAGCTGTGAGCCATATTCTAGGAGATTATTGATTTCATTCGTGCATATAATTAAGGACACTCCGTAAACTTTATGAAAAACATGAATTTATTAGAAAAATATTGAATATTTTGTTGCAAAACCATTGTTGTTGATAACAGATTGACATCTGCGAGGCATCGAGGTAACCAGATTTTCATATACACTGGTTGGAATGGCCTCCCAAGCTTTCTTTGTTTCGGCGAAGAGATCATCAAAATTGCTTATTTTTACTGAGCTAACTTTGGTTTTTACAACTTGCCATAAGTTCTAAATCGGGTTGAGATCAGGACTGCATGAAGGCCAATCAAGTACAGTGACCGAATTGTTCAAAAACCATTGTTTGACGTGATGAGCCCGTATGCTTCGGGTCATTATCTTGTTGAGATATCCATGTTGCTGGTATATTCTCGTCAGCATACGGCATCATTGTATCGCTTAGGATTTTTACATATTGGAACTTGTCCATGTTTCCGTCAATTTTATGCAGCGGCCCAACACCGCATGACGACATAGCACCAAAGCACCTTCTCCATGCTTTAAAGTGGCCCGGGTGTATCTTGGATCAAATTCTTTTAATTTTGGCCGGCCAACATATTTTTTTTCCATCGGGAGAGACTATTAATTTTTGTTTCGTCCGAAAATAACACTCTTTTGCATTCCACAGCGGTCCAATGGCGGTATTTTTTTGCGAATTCTATTCGCTTCTTCCGGTTACGCTCAGACAACAATGGCTTCTTTCGGGAAATTCTTTCAAAGAGCCCAGCTTCTCGCAATCGACGTTTTACTGTGTCTACAGATGGTTTTGCTCCATTTTCACCAAAGTCTGCTATCCGAATTTCATTTGCTGATTTATGCGGATTTTTTTTTTCGACTCACGGACAATCAGTGCATCTTCACGAACTGTCGTAATTCGGCTTCTTTGTTTACCAGTGTATGTATCTGGTTACCTCGATGCCTCGCAGATGTCAATCTGTTAGCGACAACAATGGTTTTGCAACAAAATATTCAATATTTTTCTAATAAATTCATGTTTTTCATAAAGTTTACGGAGTGTCCTTAATTATATGCACGAATGAAATCAATAATCTCCTAGAATATGGCTCACAGCTTTATAAATAATAATTTATTTGACACAAAAAGCAGTTATTTTCTACGACAAAGAGATTAATTAACTAAACTTGGACAAATTTTGGCAATGTCATACAGCCATTTGTATTTTTTTGCTTCAAACTCACATGTAAGCTTCATGTCCTTAATTAGTTGCACGCAGCTGTATTTTATTATTATTTATTTTATTACTATTTATTTTATTTTTCTTTATTTTATTTTTCTTTATTTTATTTTTATTTATTTTATGTTTTTATTTGCCTTATTTTTTGTATTACGTTTGAATTGGTTTAATCTTATTTTGTTTGGTATAATTTTATTTTATTCTATTTTAGTACAGATTATTTAATTCAATTTTATTTCATCTAAATTATTTTCTTATGTATTTGCATTAATTTTTATTTTTATTTATTTTATTTAATTTTAGTTAATGCCATTTTCCAAAAAACTTTTTATCAATTACATATTTATTTTTTTTATTTTTTATTTTAATTCTAGGATTATAATTTAATATCTCTTTTAAATTTGTTTATTCAATTTATTTTATGTTTATCAAATTTTGTTCAACTAATTTGATTATTATATATTAAAAATTTTATTTGATTTTATATATCTATGTATTTATAATATTTAATATGTTTTTATTTAATTCTGTTTATTTTATTTTTATTTCCTTTATTTAATATTTATGCTATTTAATTTCAACTCAATTTATTTTGTTTTATTTAAATTATTTTATTTGTTTATAATTTACTTTTAATCTTTGCTTTCAACTCTGTTTATTTTGGTTAATTTTTTCTGTTTATTTTTATAATTTATTATGTATTTATTGTTAAAAACATTTCTGTTTTTAAAAGGTATTTGTTTAAAATTTTATCTTTTATTTCTCAAGCACTATTTTTATTTCTTATGTTTATTACTATTATTATTATGCTTTTTTATTTTATTACTCTTATTTTTTATTAATATTTTCATTTTCTATTATTTTTATTATTTATTTAGTACTTTTGTTTTTTTATTATTATTTTTTTTTATTATAATTCTTGAAGTGTTTATAATTATTTTTATTGTGTATTAAAACATTTTTAATATTTTCTTTTTATGTTTATTTTTCATACTTTCGTTTTGTTTCTTTTTTTAATTTATTTTCTTTCATGTTCTTACCTTTTTAAATAATTTTTATATATTTTTATTAATTTCTTGTTTTAATTTAAATAATTTTAATTTTACTTCTGCATTTAAATTTCTTTCTTCTTGTTCACTTTTCTAAACAATTTTTCTCAAATTTTATTCTTCTTCTCCGAATTTATCTTCTTAATCTTTTCTTTTTTTGAAATTCTTTTGAAACACAACTTTTTCTTAATTTTCTTTCCTTTTTAAACACGATATAAATATTTTTAAATGCCTACCTATTCTTTTGTTTTTCTTAATTCTTTTGTTGTTGTTGTTGTTACTTTCCTAATGTTAACTTATGTATATACCTATATATATACACACTTATAGTTGTTGCTGTTGTTGTATTTGTATTTATGAAACCGTTAAAATCTACGTCTTATTTACTATTTGCACCTTTTCATCTTAAAACGTTAAAAGCAACTAAAACCATCAATACGGTCTATTACCTGTTTTGAGTCCACCAAACAATCCACGATTTTCACGTCAAACCATCAACACCTTATAACTCAGGTTTAGCATTAGCCAACCAACCATTCAACCAACATCGAACATGTTTGTTAAGATCCATTACGCTCAGTATTAACTCTGCGCTTGAAACAGTGTTGATAACAACTGAAAAAAAATAAAAGAAATTTTTAAATAACTTATCTTTTAAATTCAATATAAAAATAAAACGGTATGTACACTTGCGTGTGTATTTGCATATATACAGTGAGCGTCAAAATAAATTGTACACTAAGGATAAAATTCTAACAATTCACCAAACTCAAGTTTTACCACTTAAGGAGAGTGCCCGAAAAAATTTGACAAATATTTCGAAATTTTTTGTAATTTTTTTTAATGTACAGTTTCTTTTGACGCTCACTGTAAGTGTTGCTATATTTGAAAATATCTATAGAAAGATTATATAGAGCGTTTCAATAACAAAATTAGATGTAAAACCGCATTTTTAAATCACATGATTATGATTAAGTCACCCATATAGAAGTATAAAAACAGAATACGAGCGTAACTTCATTTCGCCAGGCGATACAAGATGCCTACATTTAATTTGCCGATCTTTAATGAGATTTAACGATTTCTATCCATGATCGTAAGGTATATAGGGGTCATTCTGGATTCTAAACTTTAATCGGGAGCCAGCAAAACTGATAGGATAAAGAAAGCCATTTTTAAAACGACGCATTAGGTAGAGAGGTTTTCCCTGAACATTTTTAATTTACTCGGCTATCTCTCCAAAGTCCGTTCTCAACTATGAATGCCAAGGGTTTATCAGAGATATTTCGAATCATTTAAATGTAACTCTTATATGGTTTTCGGGACATGGGGATAAGGTCGAAAATTGCATTGCTGCTGAACAGGCCAGACTCGCTGCGGAGCTCGTAATCACTGACATATTACAGGACGTAGATATTCCGAAGCTAGGTATGACCCGCTACGGAGCTCGTAATCATTGACATATTACAGGACGTAGATGTTCCGAAATTAGGTGTGGACCCGTACGGCGCTCGTAATCACTGACATATTACAGGACGTAGATATTCCGAAACTAGGTATGATCCGCTACGGAGCTCGTAGTCACTGTCATATTACAGGACGTAGGTATTCCGAAATTAGGTATGACCTGCTACGGACCTCGTAATCACTGACATATTACAGGACGTAGATATTCCGAAACTAGGTGTGACCCGCTACGGAGCTCGTAGTCACTGATATATTACAGGACATAGATATTCCGAAACTAGATATTATCCGCTTGTTTTATAGGGAATCTAAATTTCATTGGCAGCGAAAAAGTACGTGAAATACTATTAGAGTCAGCTGAACACAAGTGTGGATAGGAGAGGACTGATTTACTCTTGTCCTCAAATCCTACAATTGCTGTTCATGTGGCCATTGTTCTATTGGAAACGTGCCTTCCTTGACTTGACATTGCATCACATGATTTCTGCAAGGGATGTGCGTCTGTGGAGGAGGAAAATACTGTATTTAACTTTATGTGTTGGTCGTGACATCATCTCAACCACAGTGACCATGCTTACAGGTCATTGCGTTATGGGTAGACACGCGGAGAGAATGCGGCTCCCATTTAACGACTTCTGCCGTGGATGCAGATTCGCTGAGGAAGAGGAGACTGTTATCCACTTTCTTTGTCAGTGCCCGTTTCTTGCTAGGTGTAGATATAGGTTATTTAGCTCTCCATTTCTTGTCAGCTTGACGGAGCTATCATCTATTGATTTCTTTTCCCTGATTTTGGTGGAATTTGGTCAGTACAGGGACTGCGTTTACCCGTGGTATCACAACGGGCCGCTATGCGTGCTCAACTGAGCTTTGTGATAGCAGAGCTACCACTCCGACCTAACCTAACCTAACTTTATGTGCCTTAAATACTTAACCTCTCATTTTCTGGCATTTTAGACTGAACTCTCCAAATACAAATATTACTGCAATTGCAAGACTCCCATTGGTTGTTCTTTAGAGAACATGTATTTAATCAGTGGATTGTATATCAATTATGATATAAGGAGCCTTATGATAGAGGGGACTTGTCTTTCAAGGAGAAGATGTTACCTAATCTAACTTTATTTAATTTGACAGTAACCATGAGACCAAAATGCTTGTTGATAAAAGCTTGTATGTTAAAAGGCGGAAAAGTGAAGAAGCCCCAAATCTTTAGACTCATTTTCTTATATAATGGGCATTAAAAGGATAAGGATTTCATTGGGCAATCACACACGAGAACAATTATGCTGGCACAAAATGCCAACTTGTAGGCAAGAGAGGTGAGGAGAGTGGTTTTTTGCTGGCATAATTTTTCAACCACCTTCTACCCTGCACAATCCAATATATAAACAACACAAAACCAATACACACACATTTATAAAACAGCAGGTTTAGAAAAATAAGTAAAAAAAACGAATACACACAAAGCAGAGTACATGTATACAATTTTATGCCAGATGAAATAATCTCGTGTGTGACTGAAAGAACAAAAAATTATGCGCCTTAAAAAATAGTCTCGTGTGTGATAGCACATTGACTTGATTTTGTATCTCTAAAAGACGCTTCATTGGCAATACTGTTATTTATTTTTAATTCTCTTGATTTTAATGATCTCGCAAGCACGCTCTCTCTCTCTCTCTATCTCTTCGAATTTCATGGTAGAATTCTGTTCGAACCTAATGAAATAAAAATAAACTCAAGAAGTCATTCTTTTCAGAAAATAAAGAAGAAGAAAAAAAAGTTATGGAAACTGGTTAAATTCTTTTTCTTGTTCGTTTTTGTTCTTTTTTTCTGTTTTTTGTTTTTGTTTTTATTGCTTTTCTTCATTCTAGCATGTAAAATGTTGTTATTATTATTGTATATACCTACATGCAGACATATACATATGTACGTATGTATTTTAACAAGCCTGGCTTAAAAAGGTTTTAAGCTTCTTTTTATTTCTCTTCTGCTCCTACCACTTATTATTAATGCAACAGACGTCTTGTTTTTGTTGTTGCATTCAAACTGTTGTTGTGTGAAGTTTTCGTTTTTTTGTTTTTGTTTGTTTGTTTAGCTGTGGGTTTTGAAAAATTGAGTCTATGATGACGACTGACTCCTCTTTGCTGCAGTAGTAGTAACATACAGAGGAGTCAATGACAATGTATAGAAATAGCAAAAAGAAGCAGAAGATCTCATTAAAATGGTAAAAAAATAACCTTTTCTTAGACACTTTTTTTTTAATACAACAACAATAACAGGAATGAAAAAAAAACAATAAATAAAAATTCGTTATTCATACGTGGTTCGTAGGTATTTTTGCTTTTCTCATCCTCATATTATATGTATGCCCCCAACGCGTATTTTATCGCCGCCTTCTTGCAGGGAATCTCTTCTTTTGATTTTGGATGAAGAAGAAAATAAAAACAAAAAACTCCATTTGACATACATCAATTCTATCCCTCTCTCTCTCTCTCTCTCTCTCTCTTTCTCTATTCGCCTATGAAATGATCTTGTTGGTGGCGGCGAATGACTTTTAAATATGCAATGCATGCGACCGAATTTTGTAAATTTTATTTTAATTCCTTGACTGTCTTGTCTTGTGTCTTGTATTTGTTGTAACTGTTTTGTTGTTGTTGCTGTTAGTTTTTAAGAATTTATGAACTTAACCCGATTTAAGAGACATTTTCCGAATTTATGGCTTTAAACATGCCTGACATTTTAATGCTGCTACACATTCACAAAGCACCACAGAGCAACCAAGCAAGACAGGAATTAAAAGTAAACACGTACCATGTTGAGCACATGTTGAGCGTAAAGATGAGTGTTAAATGTCAATTTTTGGATACTCTAAAATGTCAAAGATTTATAGGAAAAAAAATATGATAAATCTCATACGAAATACTTCATTTTCGTAGGAAAAATCAAATCAGATTTGGAAGCTGCTGAATACAATATGAGAATATCAACATTGGAACCAATGGGTGGTGAGGCATAGTGGCTAATTTTAGTTTCAAAAGCAGCTTAATTTTACAAACAATTAAACGGTTTCATTAGCCCCCTTCAAATAATCCATAACACTTCAGACCCGGAACCATTAGCAACAAACATGGGGGTAAGGACTATCAGTACCAACTAGTGTTTTTCACGGGAAATCCCGGGACGGGAATTCCCGGGAATTCCGCAAATTTTTCAATCCCGAAATCCCGGGAAATTTGCTCGGGAATTCCCGGGAATTATTGTCCATGAAAATTTTTGACTACAGTCGAACTTCTCTATAGTGAACTTCTATACAATGAAGCTCTCCCTATTATGAACTGATTTCAAACACACAACTTTTTCCGTTCCAATTTCATTGTTTTTAATCTCCTTATAATGAATTTCCATACAATGAAGTTTTCTATACAATGAAGCAATTTTGCAGGTGTAATATTTGACTCACATGCGTTTTTGTCTCCATATAATGAATTTTTCAGACAATTTTCTGTTACGCATACTAACAACTCTGTGTACCAAGAAAGATGCCACATATAATGAGGGGATTCCCAAAAGAGGAAAATAAGAACAAAAAAAAGAAGAAATCCACATCAATAACAATTTTGACCTCAGTTGCCGGTGTTCAGTGATCGGAAATGACGCAGCGAAGTAGCATTTCTCTTGAAAAAAAATTATTAATTATTAATAAAGTTGAAGAAGGATTAAAAAAAAAGATGTTTGGAATTCTAGAAGACGAGCAATTGAGCACTAAACGCAAAAGGCTTCGTTTAATTAAAACGTGGGGGAAAAATATAATTTCTGTATAATGAAGTTTCTATATAATGAACTGATTTTCTGGTCCCGTCAAGATTCATTATAGGGAAGTTCGACTGTATTTAGCAACACTTAGACATACTTCACTAGGAAGGACAAATTTTGAATCTCTTATATACCGTATTAGAGAAAGAAGAGATATAAAATTGTATACCTTCACAAAATACTTGAAAGATCCTGAAATTTTTAATAAAAATAATAAATTTTTTTCGAATGCTTCAAAACATTCAATTATTTTATATGCAGAACAAATTTGTAACCGCCTTTTTACTAAAAAAAAAAAAATATAGAATTAGAAGAAATAAAAAGCAACGATAATGATATTTTAGAAGATAAAAATTTTGAGGACATTTAAACGATGCAATAAATAACATTAGTGAAATATCTACATCAAACACTAATGTACCTACCGGTTCGATAAAAAAAGACTTAAAATTCTTGGGAAAATCTGGTAATCAAACGGAAAATATAAAGAATCTTTTAGAGGCCTTGTTAACTATAAGCCAACATCTGTTGAAAGCGAGAGAGTTATCTTTCTCGAGGGTCAATATGTTACTAAAATTAGAAACCGACTTTCGGATGCATCAATAAACGCATTGTCGGTGTAAAAACTCATTTTAAAAGTATTAAATAAATATGTTATAAGATATATAGTTTTTTTATGTTTTATGTTTATATTTTTAACTAGTTTTTAAAATACATTGAATTATTTATTTTTTTAAAGAACTGTACCTTTTATATGTTTCTATTGTTATTTTGTTTTATGTTTTTGATCTCATTAACATAAATTTAAAATAAAAAATACATACTTAACAAAGTAAATATATGATTTTATGTTCTAGGCGGGAATTCCCGGGATCCCGGGAAATTTCAAAATCAGTCCCGGTTTCCCGGGAAATGAATAAGTCCGGGAAATGAAAAACACTAGTACCAACTCTTGGCAAATAGTATAACTATAGAGCGATTTCATGGATGTATTTAAGTAAACAATTAACAGAAAATTCTTTTTTGCAATAATTATTTGCCATTACATTTTATTTCCATGAGTTATTCCATTCCCGATTTTTTACTCTCCAAATTAGTACCGGTCATAATAAATTGACCCAAATAGAATTACATACATGTGAGAGTATGAAGAACGAACGAAAAAAAACTTGAAAATATTTTATAGACGACCAAGCATAATGGACTTGCATTACAAGTCTAACAAGAATGGTAAAATAAAATTAAATGCTTTTCTTTTATTGAATTCAAAGTAAAAGAATTAAAAAAGAAAACAAACAAACAAACAAATAAAAAAAATTAACAAGAAATTGTTTAAAAACGCGAGAAATACTAAAAAAAATCTGGTATTACAGACACGAATACAATCTACAGCAGGAAAAACGACATGTTGCAAGCGAACATGTTACTAATAGGCTGGTGAACAAACGATCTGGATTTGTTTTTTGTATACAGAAGGAACTTTGTAATGATCCTAATCAAAGCGGACTCCCTGTAGTTAATTGTAGTCGCCGTAGTCTAGTAGGTAGTGTGTTCGCTTATTAGACGTAAAGACCGGATTCGAGCCCCAGGCCAGACATCAAAACAAAATATGAAAAAAAAAATATTTCTTAGGCGACTTGCTCTCAGCAGATTTCTGGCAAAAACTCTGAGAGTAAATAAACCTGCCATGAAAGTTTCTCAAAATCTGTCGTTCGGAGTCGACTCTAAACTGTAGGTATACCGCCATTCAAGTATAAAATTAAGGCACACAACATGCGTAGTGTAAGTAGCTAGGCCGTAATCCTGACTGAAGGGTTGTAATGGCCAATTATGCATGTATGTATGTATGTTAGCCCAATTCTTCGTCGAGACTAAGGGGATCCCTATGCCCAGATCACTTAGGGGGTCTTTCAGTGTGGTACTAGTATCTATCCAGTATGTCCGTAACAAAATTTTCGGGTAGGAGAGCATCTACATATATATTTCATAGCCTTGAGTACACTCGTAGTCATAACGTGAGATCCTGATATATAAGTTCGCTATATGCACACATCACCCAATTTCTCATCTACCTTCGTGTCTAGAAATTTCAGAAGCGGATTTGGGTTCTCAATCCAGTTGATTCAATTTCCGAAGATGGCATCTAAGCACCTATTCAAATAATTGTAGGGGATCACATAATCAATCGGTATCAAGGAATAAGAGTCTAGCTTGTGCTTGGAGCTGCTTAGGTCAGCAGTTTATCGAGTGCATTCTTATGTCCTCAAGAGTATTCTGCTTGCCCAGGAGAAGTTCGGCTGAAGGCCAATTTAACATTGTATAAAATGATGGATGGAAGGATGACAGATTGCTTCGACATGCTGTCTAGAATATTGCTGTCACCGACGAGCTAATCGCTCTGACAGTTTAAGAAAAACTGGCAATATGTTCACTAATACCAACAGGAGAAATATTAAAAAATTTCCCACAAAATTGCGTATGTTCCAGCTTTCATTTACACTTCGATTAAAAATTCTTAATTCGAGTTTTCAATAAAAATTCCAAACTTTTAAAAGAATTAATTAAAGCCATTAACACTTCAAAGTTTTGCCAATAACCATGTGAAATGGACAAGTTTTAAGACTTCCCAAACAATATAGTTTATGTAACTTGATACATCAACATCATCATGATACTACTTTAACTCCTTACTGCCTTCTCGTTTCCTGACTGACTTTCAACGACAACAAAAAAAAATATCAAAAAACAAACGACAACAACAACGATTAATTGCATTTTTCTTTCTACAGAAATAACAAGAAAAAATTAGCATAAGAGGACAAAACTGTTTTAAAATTTTTAAGTTGACTGTCTCTCTACACTTCTCCTTCTTTCAGTCGCTCGATTCCATCTATCCCAGGCATAAGATCAGTGAAAAAAACATGTTTTTTGTTTTTGTTTCTCTCTTTTAAACAATTAACATGGCACAACATACAAGTGGTAGTTGTCGGTCTTGGAGGAGAGTATAGAAGCTACATGTGTGTCTACATATGTATGTACATGCATTTGTGTGTGTGTGTCTATAGGAAGGAATGTAGTATGTATGGTATTATGGATCTTCTCGGTAGACAACAAACTTCCCTCTACAAATGATACCGGTTTATTGCACATTTCTTCACATACTTTTAGTAAAAAAAAATAAAAGAAATAATGAAAATTATGCTTTAAAAACACTGGAAGAAATAATATTCATAGGGGGGTTAAGGTTAGGTTAACACGTTCATTAAGAGATAGTTCACAATACATTGATACTAGTGCTCTAGTGCACGTAGTGTGGACACGCCGGTATAGATAATACTGGCACGTGTGTCAAACGAAATTCGAAACAGGGACCTGGACGAAAGGAATAGTGGAGACACTTAGATGTCTCCTCAACTTTCGACACGCAATCCGGACGCGGATATGAGCACGCAGGGGCCAAAGGGCCAAAAGGACTCCACTCCGAAGTAATGCCACCGTAGTTCCGGAGTGGGCACAACGAGTCCACGACACGAGGGGGGATTTATTGGGTGAGGGCCCACACTCGGAGGTTTTGACCACTTCCTCTATGGCGCTGTTAGGTGCATTTACCCCCCTCGGCGTAAAAAAAAGTGCTCTAGTCCGGAAGGTAGTGATCTCCCATATATGACTATGTTTGGTAAGACCCAGGCCTCTATGTAAAAGAATCTTTACCCAATTTTCCTCTTAATAGCAGCTTCTATCACTAGTCACTAACGCTATAACATATGTATATGCGATCGTACAGTGACCTGTGTGTCTCGATAGCTAAGACGGTAAGTCAAATAGAGGAAAAGGCGAACACAGCCATTGGAAATGTAAGAGCATGGCTTGATGAGGCAGGTTTAACACTTGCTGCACATAAAACAGAGGCTGGCCGAAAGATAGTGGTGAAGATGGAAGTGACCGTTAGAGGTACTAGGATCGAATCAAAGAGGGCGATAAAATACCTGGGAGTGATTATCGACGACAGGTTGAACTTCAAGGAGCACGTGAAGTACATCGGTGAAAAGGCATCTGTAACACAGGGAGGACTAGGTCCATTCAACAGGAGGATAATATCGAGAGTTGTAACGTCGATAATGTTATATGCTTGCACAAATATGGTCGTAGGCACTCTCCGTGGGGACGACAAGGAGGATACTGTCCTCGGTGTATCATCTAAGCGCGATTAGACAAATAAGTGGCTTCAGCATAGTGTCTGATGAAGCGGCATTGGTATTGGCAAAGACAATACCAATAGAAATATTAGCGGATGAGATGAGGAGGATATACTTTCGCCAGGACGAACTGCAGCTATAAAAGCGGAGGAACGCACAAATGGCAGTCACGATGGGAGAACAGTTTAAAGGGAAGATGGACATTTCACCTTGTCCCTGATGTAACCCTTTAGATAAAGAACAACCATTGCGACCTGAACAACCATTGCGTGACCCAGTTCCTAACTGGTTATGGGTGCTTCAGGAAGTACCTGCACAGATTTGGTCATGACACTTCCCCTATATGCCCAAACTGTGTGGATGAGAAGGAAGATGCGGAGCATATTCTAACATGCCGACCCAGATTTAGATGGCCCGGGGAAATGAGTTTTGGACCAACTCGGCTTATGGAAGAGATGTTGAATTCTAGGATTCTATGGAGCCAATACAGCTAGAAAATAGCTGAAGTAATGCTGGAACTTCGAAGATTGGAGGAACGAAGGAGAAATTTGAGTTAACTTGATAAACCTTTAGAGCTAACCAGCTCTCCGCAAAGTATTACCTTAGGGCAGTCCCGCGGGGGGAGAGTGGTTGAAGTGTGTAGGGGGTGGGTTTAGTACGTAGGCACCAGTGATGGTGAATTGTGCACTATTCTGTTGGAACAAAAGTGTCTTTCGAAGATTCCCACCTCCGGCCCAAGACAAAAAAAAGACAGTGACCTATAGTAACTGATCTGTAATAGCTTTGGGGCCATATTCGGTTTGCCAAAATTTCATTGGCTTAATTATCTTTCAAGCTATTCTGTCTATAACATCATACAGACTTAGATTCCATGTCATACAGATCTTAGCCGTAAACCGGATTTTCACTAGTAAAATATAAATTTAAGTTGATCCTTTCGTATGTACTTCCCGAAACGGATTCACTTCTAACAAATCTTTCGAACATTTTATCCCCAAGGAAAGTTGCTGAAATCTTGTAGTCCACAATAGTTTTAATCAACCATTCCAGTGGCCACTTGCAGTTGTAAACGGGCTTCGTCCTTATGATGAAAGAATAGCAAAAGAAGCCTTAACAGACAGACTATCATAAACTCAGAAATTTTTAGACCTTCAGAAGAGATTCTTTGAAAATATAAAAATTCCTTACAGTGTATACTATACCCACAACTATATCCATATGTTCACTTAAGAGTTTTTATCCAACGAACGACTTTTCAGCCAAGATTATATTTCTTTTACTCCACTTTATGGCTAAAAGTGACGGACGGACGGAAGGGCGGACGGACGAGTCTAAATGCAAGTGAACGATCGGAACGAGTATTGAGGAATTGTATGCGTACTGACTGGATTTTTGTATTTAGAACACACACTCAATGCGAAACGACCATACCAACATACCAACCACCTAAGCAAACCAAACCAAACCATACATTCCCTCCGGATAAAGTTGGCCAAACTGACACATGAGAAGTTGATACAACAACAACAAGATTCAAGATTTTTTTTTACTTTAACCCAGATATGCCGACGGGCAAACTAGTGGACCAATCTTCGTAGTTTTCCGAAATAGATGTATTCGGACAGATTATATTACAAAACTGAAGAGAAATTAAAAAAAAATATTTTGTAAATCGGATTTTGAGCCCGTACTACATGTAGTACGCTCGGCACATATGGTAGCAAAATACAGTATTTTCTTCCGATTTAATTAAATTTTATGGCAATGTATACAACGTAGCTGTTTACATTTTCCATCGCATTGACGTGTGTTCTCAGTAAATAAATGATATTTTCGATCAAATCTGATGTCGCATGATAATCCTTATGGAAGCGTAGCTGAGCGTTTCCCATAAATAGATATTAGCAATGAGGCAATGCGCCGACGAAAAGGTAAATGGTCGATTTTACCTCCCATATGTCTATGCAGTTGCCACGCACTGTGCTCTATAAGATCAATGAGGTGTGTGAATATTGGGAAATACCATTTTTCACCCCGTATAGATACAAGCTTCCCCTTTCCTACTTCCTCTCCTTTTTCCTCATTCCCTTATTATCCTCTCACTCAAAGGACGTTTTTGTACAATGGGTCAACTTGACCTCCGGGTACTGTACATTGTCAAGTACACGTCCTCTAACCTAAACCTATAGATACGCGGTACAAGCTGATATTTTGATCTGATCGATCAACGCCACCCATGTAGCGATTATATTCATGAACAAGCCGTGTTTGTTGAATATACATATACTATATATAAAAGCGTTTTATCTTTTCGAGACCAACGTGAAATATTTTTGCCTGGTTCAACTGGATGGACGTTTGAGGCAACGTTTACTGTACCCCTAACTATTTCGAACTTTTCTGTTTTATCAAAACTGTTGTTATTCACAAAGTGCATCCCTTCTCATTGCGTTCGACACAAAAGAATGATGAATAACCCTATCATTTGGCAATACGTTCGGCGTCTCGAAAGAGTATTGTAGACACTCAGTAGCATAATTCCAATAAAAATGTCGCAATAATTTTGCGAAAACTCTTCATTACTTTTCTCTAAGCCATTTATTACCTCATTTTATGTTAAAAATCTGATTAAAAAAAATTTTCGCTTCCACCACTTTTACACACTAATGCCGAACGTACTACATGTAGTACGTCATCAAATACATCAGCTAAAATCACATATATATATATTTTTTACATATAATTTTGTTACGTATTTGTTTTTACATCTATTCTAATTAAAAAAACATAGAAACGCGACAACAATAAAATATACATATGCAACTTTTTCTTACAAATTACGTGACATCTTCGGACTTTTGCCAATTTCATAAAACTGAAATCTCTGGTTCAAAAAAATACTCATAAGCAATTACCCTAGACAAAATTTATCTAGGCATGATTTGTTGACTGTTATATTCTGTAGCACAACAATAAGTAGTTTTGAAAATTTAAAACACAGTAAACTCAGAAACCTGAACTTAACAGGTGTCCTACATGTAGTACGGTCGGCATATCTGGGTTAACTCTGTTGGTTGGATTATTAATAACTCCTGTACTTTAAAGCAGTACGCACTCTTACATGACGAAAAATTACAGTGAAGTCTAGAAGGAAGAGTAAAACTTAATAAGCCAACAAATATGAAGTTCATTTTGTGCCTTGGAAACGATGTTATACATAGATGAGGTCTCCAAATAGTCATACATACATACATAACATAATTGGCCATTACAACCCTTCAGTCAGGATTACGGCCTAGCTTCTCACACCACTCATATTGTGTGCCTTAATTCTATACTTGAGTGGCGAGACCTACAGTTTAACGTCGACTCTGAACGACAGATTTTTGAGAAACTTTTTCATGGCAGGTTTATTTACCCTCAGAGTTTTTGCCAGAAATCTGCTTAGAGGAAGTCGCCGCAGAAATATTTTTTTTCTTTCATATTTCGTTTTGATGTCTGGCCTGGGGTTCGAACCCTACCGAACACACTACCTACTAGACTACGGCGACTTCTCCAATTAGTGGTTCATATAAAAAAATACTCACGGATAATTCGCGTCTGATGGTGATCGGTTTTTCTATATCGTTTCACTCACGACATTTCGCCAAGAACCCTGCCATGCCCATTGAATAGAAATGATAAGCGTGATCGGCTAGATTCGAACTGTAGGCAATACAATTGAGCTGAGGATACTGTCTAAGAGGTCGTCGCAGTCTAGTTGGTAGTGTGTTGGCTTATTAGACGTAAGACCCGGATTCAAACACCAGGTCAGACATCAAAACGAAAATATTAAAAAAATATGTCTTCGGCGACTTCCTCTCAACAGATTTCCGGCAATAACTCTGAGAGTAAATAAAATTGCCGTGAAAAGTTTCTCAAACATCTGTCGTTCGGAGTCGACTTTAAACTGTAGGTCTCACCGCATGTATAAAATTAACACACACACAACATAAGTGGTGTTGAGAAACAAGGTCGTAATCCTGACTGAAGGGTTGTGTAATGACCAATTATGTATGTATACTGCCTAAGAGGAATTGGTACCACGACGGGAAAATCAGCGCTGAAAGTAGCAGAGGAAAGCCGCAAGAACATTACGGTAACGGGGATCGTGTGAGAAAGACGACTAATGGCAGAACGGCTATAAGATTGACTAAGCTGGGAAGTAATTCATATGACTGTACTGCGTAATGTGATGCAGGAGATGGAAGTGATGGTTGTCCATAAGAATCAGATGTAAAATATGAAATGAAGTCCCTTCAAGACACCAGAAGATTCAAGTTTTCATATATAAATATCTGTTAGCAATCCATAGCTACAGAGATTAGGAAACGAAAATAGCAATGGATTGGACATACTATCCGAAGAGCTCAAGTTAACAACATAAGAAATACCATAAAATTGAGTACACAGGGCAGTCGAGTCTGTAACACAGGGAGCACTGGCGAGAATGATGCCAAATATTGGAGGACTAGGTCCATTCAAGAGGATAATTTTGGCGGTTGTAGGCACTCTCGGAGGCACTCTCCGTGGGGGCGACAAGGAGAATACTGTCCTCGTTGTATCGTCTAAGCGAGATGAGACGGATAAGTGGCTTCAGGACAGTATCTGATGAGGCGGTATTGGTATTGGCAAAGACAATACCGATAGACATATTGGCGGATGAAATGAGGAGGATATACTTTCGTCGTCTCGAGTATCCAGAACAAATAGCAGCTATAAAAGCAGAGGAACGAATGACTTCCATGCACAAATGGCAGTCACGATGGGAGAGCAGTTTAAAGAGGAGATGGACATTTCGCCTTGTCCCTGATATAACCCTTTGGATGAAGAACACAACCATTGCGAGCTGAACTACTACGTGACCCAGTTACTAACTGGCCATGGGGGATCCAAGAAGTACCTGCACAGATTTGGTCATGACACTTCCTCTGTATGCATATCCTAACATGCTGCCCCAGATTTAGATGGCCACGAGAAACGAGTTTAGGACCAAACCGGCTAATGGAAGAGCTGTTAAATTATAGGATTCTATGGAGCCAATATAGTCAGAGAATGGCTGAAGTTATGCTAGAACTCCGAAGACTAGAGGAGGAGAAATTTGACTTAATGTGATAAAGCTTTCGAGCTAACCAGCCCTCCGCGAAGTAATATCTTACGGCAGTCCCGCGGGGGGAGAGTGGTTGATGTGTGTAGGGGGTGGGTTTAGTACGTAGGCACCTGTGATGATGAATCGTGCACTCTTTTTTTGGAACAAAAGTGACTTTCGAAGATTCCCACCTCCAGCTCAAGACAAGACAAAAACACGGCAGTCGAGAAAGCAAATTGGAGAGAAACCAAGAATAATCGACAAGTCCTGGGTTGAGGTAAAGACAATGCCTGGAGCACTGAATGATGTTTATACGATTTGTTGAGGCTCTATGCGCTTTATTGGATCGATGGATAAAGCTCACTGAAATATATGGAAAAATGTCTACCATATTTGTCCAACTCTACTTTGACTTTACTGTACATATATGTATGTATAGGTACACTATACGTTTGTAAGTATGCCCACACATACATACATAAATATTTATGAGTGAGTGTCTGTTTAATTGTAATTTGCAAACCGACAACATTTCATATGTATATTTTCAGATTTTTTTCTTAATTTTTTTTTATTTTTTGCTTTCTTACGATTTTAAATTTTAGTACCGGAGTTCGAGAGTACGGATACGACGAGGAGGAGTAGTACTATCAACGACAACGCTGTTCATATATTAAATTTACGGTTTAATGTAAAAGAAAAAAATTAATGAAAGAAAGAAAGAAAAAAAAAGTCAACAGAAAACTTGTCTCTTTTTTTTATGAGTTATAAAAGCCGGCTGGTTGTGCTTTAACCATTAACTCTATTTCTTCTTGTTTTTATTAATTTTTTTTATTTTTATTTTGCAAAACAAAAAAAAAACAGAAAAATTAAAATAAAAATTATAAATAAAAAAAACAACAGAAAAGAACAATGACACAAGCAAATAACCTGTATTTATTGAGGTGTTTCATATATGTACATATGTTTGTATGCACGTACACATATGAAAGAAACTTCTTTCATATTAAGTCGCCATACATTTGTTCCAAATACTTCTGGAGTAAGTGAATTCACGTTGGTAATATTAATAACAACAAGACGACAACAACAACAACAACACAACAACAATTACAAAAAATAAACAATTTCTTAATAATTATTACAAAAGTTTGAAAGTTTACTTAAGAAAGTCCAAACGCCAATGCAAAATAGTTTTCAAGGTGATAAGCAACCAGCTTTGATTTTTCAGCTTTCAAATGCATTTCCCTCCCCCAAATGTTCTAATAAATGCAACAAGTAAAGAAGTCAATCAGAATTTATGGACCGATTCTCAATAAATACTGCAAGAGAAGTTTTGCTTTGCGGGCAATCTCCATTCAATATGAAGGAGAAGCTTAAAGCAGCAAACTTTATTGACCATCTGAACAGGGGAGTAGTGGGACTCACATACATACATACATAATTGATCCTTCAGTCAGGATTACGGCCTAGCTTCTCACACCACTCATGTTGTGTGCCTTAATTTTTATACTTGAGTGGCGGGACCTACAGTTTAACGTCGACTCCGAACGACAGATTTTGAGAATCTTTTTCAAGGCAGGTTTATTTACTCTCAGAGTTTTTGCCAGAAATCTCCGAAGAAATAAGGAAGTCGCCGAAGAAATATTTTTTTTTTATATTTCGTTTTGATGTCTGGCCTGTGGCTCGAACCCGGGCTTTACGTCTAATAAGCGAACACACAGAATAAAAAAAAGCACCACAATCTTTCAAATGAAAATCTAAACAATATTGGACACTGTAAGAATCATAGCACTTTAGTGGAATCGGCAACATATTACACATTTTTCCGACTTGCAATCGCCTAGGCCCTATGCTCAGTTTCATCAGAAGGCACGGCGAGTGATCTTTGCTATAACGGTAGAGTGCAACACCAACTAAAGCCTGTCACTAAATTACTTTGAAATGGGTTTCTAGGACAACGTCCCCTATAAAAGCTAATCTATGAACAGATTACACAGAGTAAAGCCTGTCACTAAATGGGTTTCTAGAACAACGTCCCCTATAAAACCTGATCTATGAACAGATTACCCAGAATGATGGCCAGAATGCCTTGATGATACTGAGACTGGATTCAGCCTGCCGGAAGGCCCTCACCAGACTCTTAGACATGTGATACTATGCCGGATTCCGGGTCATTTTGACTTTGGTGAACAACGTAATTGCTAATAAGCTGACAAGAAAAATCCGGGGACCTTGTGGGAGGCCTCTTTTGTATCACATCTTCGGGCCGATCGATCAAGAAATCAGATAAAGTCGAGAGAAAGAAAATTGCAGAATCTCCAGGCTCAAGAATCTTAAAGTCCAGGCAAAAAAGTATTGATCTCTCTGTGTTCTCAGGCCGAAAGCCAGTTTGTGAGATTTAAGTGTTCCTACATTCTTAAGGATTTGCGAAAATGTAGGAAAATCTGAAGACTACCGGGCATATTTTGTCTCTCTGACCTAACAGACAGAGGCCAAGAATCAAAACACTTGGAGATGTTCTCTTTAATAGCCAGGTAGTAAGCTTCTGTTAGAATTTCTTGTCAGCAGAGTTAAATTTCGAACGTTTATTGGCTTGTGAGCCGTATTTCTTCTCCATCTCAAACTTCCCTTTACACACCAAAGAAATGCTCTAGTCATATCTGTTGCGGTGAAATATCCCTCCTAGCAAACTCATCTGCCTGCTAATAGCAGTAAATTTCCACAGGACCTTACATTTCGCAGAGGGTGACCCTATTCCATTTGCTATTCAGATACAACCATACTATTCTCGAGTCAACCTTACATAAAGCGAATGCTTGAATGGAATATGCTTGAATGGTCGCCTAATTTTGGAATAGTATTGCTATGCTCCCTATTTTGTATTCTGTTGAATGTGAATTTAGCACATCTCACGACAGCTTAGAGTTCTACTTGGAAGAAAACCTAGAGTTTCGTTATAATTTGTGAAGACTTCACTCGGTAATCGAATACAACCTCTCCAGTCCTACCAACTGATTTGTAAGAACATTTAATCTTCTGACGACTAAAACTTGTTTGAATACTTCTTTCCCCGTTTTTATTACTTAAAAAATTAACATATGAAAGCCCTACGGGTCATTAGATTTTAACTCTAGGAACAAAACAAAAAAAAAAGTTACTTTGTACTCTAAACTACAACAGCTTCTTCTGCAAATTAAACTAAGAATTTTGTTTTTATATTTTTTTTTTCATTTTGTTGTTGTTGTCTATGACATGTGATTTGTTTAAATGTTAGGATTTTGTTGTTGTTGGTTTTTAAATGGTATAAATTTCAGTTAAAGATCAGAAGATAATTTATTGTAACATTGTTTCATCAAAAGAGAAGAATTCGAATCCAACACTATAATGCTTGAAATGAGTATAAGAGAAGCAATAAAGCTTTTAAGATACAGTGGGCTAACGTACATGGATATCTACGGCTACATAAGTACGTACCAGAGATCAGGAATTAATTGTTTTTTCGCTACTCATAAGTACTCATGAAATTTTGAGTATGAGTGAGTCAACAGTATTGAAATTCAACTACTCTGATTCATTTGTACTCACTACAACATTGATTTATAAGTACAGATTGCGTATGAGTATGAGTAGGACGTTGACATCAAACTCATAACATTCGAAATATGTTTGATTCATACGCCTACTCATTCAGATTCATAAATTTAGAAAAATACTTATAATACTCATAAATGATTCGAGTGATTCGAATGTCGGCTCTCGACACAGAATTCAAACTCTCAAAGAAGGCCATGCCAAGGGTCCTCAACCTCAACCTACTACCAAGGGCTGGGCAGTTACAGAGGAGGTGTTCGATAGTCTCTAACTCCTCATCATCGCAACATGCCCTGCAATAGTCCGGCTGGGATCTGTTCCAGATTCCCGTCAGCGACCTAATCTCGCAGTGCCCCGTGATAAAACCGACAAACAACCTTAAGCTGGCCTTATCCAAGCCTAATAGCCGACCTGTTCTTTTACTGTCCACAGCAGGCTATAGACATCTAGAAACAAAACAACCCGATCCGTTCCACCAACGCCTCTGCTCATCGCCCCTGACCCATCCATAGAGGTGACAGACTGGGGGTTCAGGACCAACTATTAAATCGCCCCCAAAAAGCGAACTTAACCTAGCGAGAGCATCCGCCGTCCCATTGCCCAGTATTCCGCTATGACCCGGAACCCAGCATAGACGGATACGGTCTTGTCCAAAAGTCCTTAACGACTCCTTGCACTCGCAAACGAGCCCAGACCGACGCAATGGTCCTAAGGGCAGCCTGACTGTGTCAACGAAGATCATGTAAGATTCTGAATCAGAAGCTGGGCCACCAGCTATGGCCTCAATATTTTTTAAGATTGCGAAAATCTGCGTCTAAAAAACGCTACAGTCAATATTCAACCTGAAGTGGAGTTCAAGACCGAGTTCCCTACAGAAAGTACCAAAAATACGATAAGTACTTTAAACTTTGAATATGAATGAGTACGATATTAAAATAAGTATGAATGCGTATAAATATCAGAAATTATGAGTATGATTCGAATCTACTCATCTTTTTGAATACTCATTTGCTGATCTCTGATACGTACTTTCATTATTTAATTTAGAAAGGACATATAATAATCATATATGTCTACAAATTTGGCATCACTTAATCCGTAGGGGTTGTATTTAAGGACTTTTGTCAATTTTTGGGTAACTGTAAAGAACCCCAAAGGGATTCTTAATTGTTCCCTTTTACGTAATTTAACCGCCCCATTAATGTGTGATGTGTGATTGAAGTCGCCGTGGTCTAGTAGGTAGTGTGTTGGCTTATTAGACGAAAGGCCCGAGTTCGAATCCCAGGTCAGACATCAAAACGAAAATATGAAAATATTTCTTCGGCGACTTCCTCTCAGCAGATTTCTGGCAAAAACTCTGAGAGTAAAAATTGCCATGAAAAGCTTCTCAAAAAATCTGTCGTTCGGAGTCGACTTTAAACTGTATAAAATTAACGCACACAACATGAGTGGTGTTGAGAAGCTAGGCCGTAATCCTGACTGAAGGATTGTAATGGCCAATTATGTATGTATGTATGCATTAATGTGTGATTGGTAATGAAAATATATTTGGGCAATTCACACAAGCCCTTTTATCGTTGTATTGAGTGTATAGTTGGACGAATATACAACAGTATATGCTTGTTGTTGATAATTTTCATATAAAAATCCGATACGCTTTTACACATTTTTTTCATATGTTTTTAATAAGTTGTATTGGTTTCGTGCCATCAGTTTATGTAAATGCCAGTAATCAAGAAGAAGAATTAAAATACAAAATATTTTCTATACAACTTGAGTCAACAATTAACATTTCAAAATTATATTGTTCGCACAAATAATTAATTAATTTACTTATTCCCGTAATATTTTTCATTTTGTTGCTTGAAAATTAAATTATTAATAATGTTATTCTTCTTCTTCTTATCGCTTTTTGACGTTTGGAATACGAAATACACAATACAACATAACATTGAGCGTTCACAAACAAAAAGTGTATTCAATACAACATACACCACGATACAAAGTCGTATGAATTGCCCAATTGTTTAACTTATTACAACTTCCATACCACTGTTGGCAACATACATATTTCAAATGCTACAATAGTTAGAATGTTGGTAATAATTTATACCTTCTTGTATACATATCTATTCAATAATGATCTTTTGTTTTAATAAATGGTGTTAAAATGTTGAAAAAGAAAAACTCCGACAAAATAGAAATCATCAGCATTCATTATCATCAACTTCATCGGCTAAAAGAAACCCAACAACCCAACCATCATCATCATTACAATAAATTCTTTTAAATGATTTCCTTTAAACTCTGGTTTCTAATCATTCCAACTACATACAAAAATGGCAGGTAATTTTCATTCTATTGTATATCATGAGTTATTCTAACAGAAAAAAATATATATTAAATCAAGTGGCTTAAGTGTTATAAACACTTAGGAAACAATGCATGGCTGTTATAAGCAATTCAAATGTTGTTACGCATTTTGATTTCAAAGGTACGTACATACATATGTATGTACATATATGTATATCATTATGTATGTATGTTAGTGTAAATATTAATATGTTTCAAGAATTCTAGCATTAGAAATTATGCATTATCGTATATCCCAGGCATGAGTTAAACTATTCCATTTCAAAACAAAATGATGTTATTAACCTTTACATACCGTAAAGTACGAGAGCAGTTCTTATATTATTAACTCAATTAAGTGTAACGCAAATGAAAACATAAACAATAAGCAAAAGCTACAAATACAAAGACCCTGAGTATGAGTATGTGTACACAACACACACGACACAGATACACACTAACAAATACATCGAACACGTTCCAAGTAAACCCACAACAACAAGTATGAGAGCAAAAGCTATAGACAAGTAAGCAAACGCAACAGCAACAATGAAGTCGCAATAGAACTCCGGAGAAAGCGAACATTCCACATCGAAAATGTTCATTATACTGATTACGTGCGTATATAAAAGAGCAAAACAAGGCAAGCAACCAGTCAGTAAGAGTTCAGTCAGTCTTGTGTGAAGACGCGTTCGAACTAAACAATCGTGGTTTGAAGATCTTCGCTCTAGATTTGTACACAAGTTTAAGTGTTGTTGCTTACAAGAAGGTTGTAAGCAGAAAATAATAACGAACAAGCAAGTTGTTGTTGTTGTATCGTGAAGTTTTATACCGTGGCACGCAAAAGTAGTGTAATTAATAAAGAGTTTAATTGAAACGAAACACTTTATTTGTTTTTATTTTTCGGTTTGCAATCAACGAACTCATATTCTAAACGTTTTTAAAAAGGTAAAAACGTAACAGTATATATAGGTCACTGTTATGTAAGCCAATACTTTGCTTACTCCAATCTAATATTAAGGTCAGGATAGTCTAGATTATATTATGAAGGAGAAGGTCATACAGGCTGCCAAAACAAAACTCCTAGTGATCAAACAATTGAGATGTCACTGCCTGAAGCCGTTAAGAAATAAAATTAGATGATCGTTATTAGGACATAGAAGAGCAAGTTGAATTTGTAGGCATTTCAAAAAGGTGCTATAGATGGCATATTGACTTAGAAGTTGAGGAACAAATTATGTGTCGCATGTGCCCCTAATAGATAGAGAACAGAAATCGCCCTAGTCCAATAGGGAATGAGTTGGCTTATTAGGCATAAGGCCTTGGTTTAAACTCCAGATCAGACCTCTTCCACAAAATGAAATAAAAAAAATTGTTCCTCGTCGACTTTAGGTTTAGGTTGAATCGGACTTTACTAGTCCAGCTAATCCGCTCCGCTAGCTCCGATTATTTTTGAAATAAAAAAAAACTCGTTATACTCAATGGTAGAAGATTTTCCTACAATGAGGAGATTAGGATTGATGGCTATTTTAAATTATGTTGAGAAATGTGTTTTTAGTTAGGTGGATAATTTTGGTATTGCCCTCGTATTTGTAATATATTTGTAATTTATTTCCCTTTGCTATGTTTTAAAACTTACACAACGATTTTATGCTGTAAAATAAGCATTGAAACTAATTAACTTGGCTTACAGTCGTTTTACACTTCTAGAACAACGTTACTTTTAATTTCTTTTTCATTTTCTTTATTTTGTTCTTATACTCAAACCTCGCATTGAAAAATGTTTAAAGCAGCCCGTGTTGCATTTTATATTTCTTTTACGCTCGTTTACATTTTTATTTCTTTTACTTTTAATTTTTTTTATTCTTTTTTTATTTTTACGTTACCTGTTACAAACAATAATTATCAAGATTTGTAAGTTTACGTTAAAGTCGTATGTTCATGTGACTCTTAAATAGAGTTTAAATTGATTTATCGCCATAGATAAGAAAGTTTTCATGGGACAATAGAAATCTCTATGGTTTACAACACACACAACCACACACATTTTCATTGTAACGGTTTGAACTAAAAAGGTCATAAACATTTCACCTTTTTATGTTTATAATTAATAAGAATATTTAAATATAAAATTGATAAGAAGTTAGGAATATTTTTATATTAAAAATATTTAAAAAAATGTTTGTAAATACATTACGAAGTAGAGATGGTCATGAGGTCTTTCTAATACAATATGAAATACAACATATTGTTACACTAACAAATACACCGAACTTGTTACAAGTAAACCAACAACATCGGTATGAAAGAAACGGGTATAGACAAGTAAGCAAGAACGCAACAACAAGCAACGTGAACAAAATACACAAACAACAATGAAATCGCAATAGAGTTCTCGAGAAGGCGAAAACACAAACATTCTACTTCAAGAACCTTCATCAGACTGTTTACGTAAGCATATAAAAACGCCAGACAAAGCAGGCAACGAGTGTTAAGAATTCAGTCAGTCTTGTGTAAAGACGCATTGCGTGTGAAGAGAAGAGTCGTGGTTTGAAGATTGCCTCTGAAAAGATGATCTGCATTGTAAGCAAAGAAGTATAGCGAACAAGCAATTATTGTTGTACTCGTCAACGTAAGCATATACAAACGCAAGACAAAGCAGGCAACGAGTGTTAAGAATTCAGTCAGTCTTGTGTAAAGACGCATTGCGTGTGAAGAGAACAGTTGTGGTTTGAAGATTGCCTCTGAAAAGATGATCTGCATTGTAAGCAAATAAGTATAGCGAACAAGCAATTATTGTTGTACTCGTCAACGTAAGCATATAAAAAGGCAAGACAAAGCAGGCAACGAGTGGTAAGAATTCAGTCAGTCTTATGTAAAGACGCGTTGCATGTGAAGAGAACAGTCGTGGTTTGAAGATCGCCGTTGAAAAGATGATCTGCGTTGTAAGCAATGAAGAATAGCGAATAGCAAGTTGTAAACTGGTGGCATACAAAAGTAATGCGAACAATAAAGAGTTTAATTGAAACAAATTCTTTTTTTATTTTGTTTGCAATCAATGAACTCATATTTTAAACGTAACAATATACTAACTTGCTCAACATTTATTTAAAAGCTGTCTATTTACTGGGCATAGCCTATTCATAGGTTGCCCCAGAAAATTCCTCGAATTGCCTATGCCAGCTTATTTGTCTTCAATTAAACGTCGACTGAGATGATGCGAGTCACAGCCTGTGAATAGTCGTAATTGAATTTGATAAACTGACTACCTTCAATCTAATGTTACACGCTTTACATAACCATTCCATTACTTTTATAGCGTCCTATTTCTAATGCATCTCTTCGGTTTGCAGCTTCCACATTCTGCCTCTATAGCCTTCTATTGTGGTACCAGATTTCATAGACCAGTTCTTTATTAATTTGCTGAATAATCGACTGACCCTGGTTGTCTTTAGGGTAGCTCATTAAGCTTGCAACCATGGATACACACCTCAAGGCAAAGATCTTGCCCTCCTCCTTCGCTCTTGACCATAAATGTTGTTCTACGGAGCCTTGTAAATAATGGTGTTAAGGTGTCTTATTCTGTGTGTGATTGAAGAAATTATGAAGTCAGCTGCTTCTTGCGGTCTGGGTATAAACCCAAATAAAATGGTTTTGTATTGGCAAAGTACAGAATTGACGTCGAAATTGAATGATTTGGAGCTTTCATTATCTTCTAAACCCAAATACTTGCTCAGTAGGGTGGAAAACGTATATCAAAGAAAATGTAAAGGGTCTGAATGTTTTATACCAGTGCCGCAAATTTATAGGGATGGCCCTTTAGCGGATCTATGCCGCGATTGCCTGGTCAGATTATTCGAATCGCTATGTTAGATTGTTAGAATTGTTGGATAGGAACTTTCGGCTAATGATCTTAAATAAGATACAATGGATTACTTCTTTGAGTTTTACCAGGATTAGGAGACTGCTCTTGACACTATTCTCGATCTTACTTCTATTGAGTTATACGTTAACCGCTGGGGCAAGGCGACATACGCTTGATGGAATCGGTATTGAAAATAACATGCGAGCGCGGTCAACCCGACATTTTGAATGTTTTTTAACCGATAATGGAAAAGAACCGAAATCACTGATTATAGGATTTTCGCGGACTGAGTTTAGAATTCTCATTCCAATCAAGAACTCGGAACTTCAATAAAAGCTGGAACATCTATGTTCACGCTGGCCACCCTACTTTTAAGTTTAGATTTAAGATTTTCTAAAGTGTATAAACCACCCCTGTATTAGTTGTTAATTAATTGTGAATTATTATAATGTAAACGAAAAGAGATCAATACCCGATCAACCCCCAACCCGAAAGGTACGTTCTATGTACTAATAAATATTGATATTTAAACTAATACTTTTTGTATTTTTATTTACCCCCAATTCTCGCTAAATATTTTATTTTGTTGCTTCCCCAATTCCCCCCGAAACATTTGGTCCAATCGAGCCGGATCATCTCTAAAATAAAATATTTGCGAGACTCTATTTATAGATGGTCTCAAGGATCGCCATACTTGGTTTTTTGTCACCCTTTTTCCCCTTCACATAATTTTTATATTGTAAGCTGGTATTAATTAATTATATTGTTCAAGGTATGTAATTTGAATTTTTTTTTGATATAAAATAGTGAAGTGTATTATTTAAAAGAAGTGTAAGAATATAAAGTGAAAATTGAAAGTGCGGTGTTGTTGTTGGAAAGCAATAAATAAAAACAAGTGCATTGGTGTTGCTTTATTTTGTTTTAAGTGCACAAGTGTTGTTTTTTATTTTGTTTACTGTTTTTTGTAAATAAACAATTTATTGCTTTCTATGTAAAGTTGTCAATTTTTACTAAGCCGCTGTTAATAATTTTCGATTGTTGACATTATTTTTTGAGTTTTTTCTCGGCAATTATTTTATATTCTTACGCTTAAATTAAAATTTTTTAACCTTTTAACTTTTAAGTATATTTTAAATATACTTATACTTATATAAATCGAAATATAAGATCTTCTTTCAATATTATTGATTGAAATTGTGATATTTTTATCACAATCATATATGCGAATATTTTGTTTAAATTAATAATATAAAATAATTTTATTTGCATATATTTTTATACATTTGCATATAACATATTTTAAATATATCGAATTATATTTAAATTTTTCGACTCCTTTTTTTTCGGAAGTTTTCGCAAACTCTTTTTACCCTTTTGAAAGTTTATCACGAATATTTTTTTTAAATTTTTCGAAGTAAAAGTATTTATTTAGTTTGAACGTTCTATTTATTCGATAAACCCTATTCGCTATAATTTATACTTTGGCAATTTTTGTTTAAATTAATTAATTTAAATTTTTTCGAACCCTTTTGCATTTTTTCCCCGTGAATTAATTAAAAACCCTAATTTTAACAAAATGGCCGGTTTAAGAAATTTAAATAGAAATTATAACCGCTTAAGCGATTTGGAAAGCTTTATTCAGGCTATTCCGCGAGAGGAACATTCGGTTCACTCTCTAGGTGTTCATCGGCAGGAGTTGACCCGTTTGTGGGAAGTCTTTCGTGATAGTTACGAAGACTTGTTGGAAAATGCCGAAGACACCAAAGTCTCAACAAAAGACGCGAAGGCCAAGTATATGTCCGGATATACTTTGTATTTCCAATCTGCCTCGTTTATTGACGGACTGATTGACAGCCTTAAGAATAAGGCACCAAACCCGATTGCTAATACAGTTCCTATTCACCTTCCCCCATGCGACACCCCGACGTTTTCTGGCGATTATGCGTCATGGCCAACATTTCGGGATATGTTTTCGGCCATTTATGGAACCAACCCCCACATTAGCAACATCCAAAGGATGTATTATCTTTTACAAAAGACGGAAGGTGAGGCGAGGGACATTATACGAACGTGCCCCATGACGAATGATGGTTTCGACATGGCTTGGCAGAATCTCGTCGATCGTTACGAGAATAAAAGATTATTAGTCAATTTTCAATTGAAAACTCTTTTCAACCTCCCTTCAATTTCCAAAGAATCTGGCCCTTCCATTAAAAGTTTGCAACTGACAATTAATGATTGTATAACGAATTTGTCGTTGCTGGGCATAGAAACTCAGAATTGGGACATCATTTTTGTGTACATTTGTTCCACTAAGCTTCCCGAACACACCCTAGGTCTTTGGGAGCAGTCTCAAGGGCCTTGCTCCGACCTACCTAAGTGGAGCAAGATGAATGAATTCCTGACTGCCAGATACCGAACTCTGGAATCAGTTTCGGACATCATCGGAAGCCACAATTTTACCCAGGCTACTAACCAAAGCAGTTCTGGTAGCCCCCGAAAATTCAGAACTTATGAGACTGTTGACCCGAATATACCTCAAAGAAAGTGTCCAATTTGCAGTCAGAACCACCCCATTCGTCTATGTCCGAATTTTTTGAGAATGACGGTTACTGATCGTTTATTAATCGTTAAAAGGCATAAATGCTGCACGAATTGTTTGGCAGCCTCGCATGAATTTAAAAAATGCCATAGCTCAAATGTTTGCTATATTTGCAAACAAAAACATCATTCGCTACTTCATCGTACCGAATCTTCCCCCCGGGAGGAACCGAGGACTGGAACTTACCCCGCTAACCCTTCTACCTCAGATAGTTCTCCAGAAATCCCTCGGCCTTCTCCTGCACAAAAGCGAAATGAAGTGGATAATGGCGCATCTACATCCGCTGCTGCTCGATCTTTTCAAAACTTCGCCACCCGTTTACAGTCCACACCGTCTTCAACAGTTCTGTTAGGAACTGCCCAGGTTAATATAAAGCTGAATAATGCGATGTTTTCTGCGAGAGCTCTGATAGACCCAGCGTCTCAAGCTACTTTCATCTCTCGAAAATTGCAACGGAAGCTAGATCTCCCAACTTATTCGGCACCTGCTGCCACTGTTGTGGGCCTTAATGGCGCAGTGGTAGCAAACTCAACAAAAGTTTGTACTATTTCGCTAGGGTCCCCTATTGATCCCTCATTTAAATTGACCATGGAAGCATATGTGGTTGAAAAGCTCACTGGTCAATTACCCACATGCTCGTTAGCGAAGTATGCTGATTTTGATGCACCCGATCTCTCGTTAAGAGATTTTAAATATACCCACATGGATTTGCTACTGGGTGGAGACGTATACTCCCGGATAATGCTTTCTGGAGTTCGAAAGGACCCCAAAAACCCTTTGATCGCCCAACGAACCGTTTTCGGTTGGATTGTGACTGGCAAAATGCGTCAGTCAAATTCGTTTCCCTCTAAGTCCCAATCCCCTACGGACTTGAGTAATAGACCATCTCGTAAAGGAGCGTTTGCTCAAAATATGAGATCTGAGTATTGCAGAACCTCGAGGTTAAAACCTAATACGAGAAAGTTATTGGGGAATACCCTTCCCTAGACTACTCGCCGATCTATGACTCTATTTTATTCTCCTCCTAACCCACTTACTCTTTACCCCATCATATCGTTTCAAATCACATCATTCAACTTTTCTTTTGAGCTATCCGAATATCCACTAGATTCCGAATTTTTGAAATTGTCAGACGCCAGCACCGCTAAAACTCTGGGTTCTCGTTGGAATGCGAGCATTGAAACATTTATCTTCAAGCCAGCTCCAACGCCCTATTTCTCTATAGTCACAAACCGTTCTGTCTTCTCTCAAATAGCCGAAGCTATTTGACCCCGTTGGGTGAGTGGCACCTAAAATCGTAGTTGCTAGGATTATTTTATGCGACATATTTGTTAAGGCAGAACAGATTGGGACGAATGTTTGGAACCCATGACGTTTAACAGATGGCTTGAGTTTGTCGATGATTACTCGTACATCGACAGGATTAACATCCCCCGTTGGGTTAATTTGAACCCTCAGCGTGAAGTATTTCATGCATTTTGTGATGCTTCTGAGAAAGCATATGATGCCATTCTGTAGAGTCCTAACCCCGTTTGGTGAATTTGTCACCCACTTGCTCGTTGCCAAAACAAAGTTCCGCCTGTATAAGTGTAAACTTTACCCCGTTTAGAGCTTTGCTGTGCAACTCTGTTGGCAAAAAATGATATTTTCACTTTGTAAGAAGCTGAATCTTACCAGATCGAAAGCCATTGTGGGACAGATTCGACTATCGTTCTGTCCTGGTTTTAAAAACCCCCGTGCCATTGGGCAACTTTTGCGGCAAATCGAGTATCGTTTATCGTGGACCAGGTAGGCACTGACAATTGTAATCACGTGGATTGTTGTTGCCGATCTTGTTGTCATTCCTCATGACAAATTACCCCTAACGATCGGCAATTTGGTCGAACCCAATGGATTTATTTCGTCCCTGTTTCGAAGCGCGAGTGGCTGCAAATGGCATTCTAACACGGCCGATTAGGAAGCTCGTGCCGCATTACTAATTCGTTCTTTCGTCTCCTGTTGTGTGTTTGTCGTTTTATTTACAGAGAGTCTAATACCCCGTAGGCTAATTTTCG
Source organism: Sarcophaga rosellei (assembly GCA_930367235.1). NCBI lineage: Eukaryota > Metazoa > Arthropoda > Insecta > Diptera > Sarcophagidae > Sarcophaga > Sarcophaga rosellei. The sequence continues at coordinate 89,502,552 of OV884019.1, forward strand.
AACGCCTAAGAGACAAACTCATCGGAAAAAGCTGGCAACAAGAAGGAACCCACTTACACCGGACGCAAAGGAGGAGCGCAACCCACAACCAGGCTCTTGTTAGAACACGTTCATCGCCCGCAAAACTTTTTTATAAATTTAACGTTATACCCAAAAATTGTATTATAGATTTTACCCTGAATTGTTAAATTTGATCTCTGGCCAGGTGACTTCTCGGTCCTCTTGTTGCAGTGTTGCAAGGGGGGCGGGATGTTCACGCTGGCCACCCTACTTTTAAGTTTAGATTTAAGATTTTCTAAAGTGTATAAACCACCCCTGTATTAGTTGTTAATTAATTGTGAATTATTATAATGTAAACGAAAAGAGATCAATACCCGATCAACCCCCAACCCGAAAGGTACGTTCTATGTACTAATAAATATTGATATTTAAACTAATACTTTTTGTATTTTTATTTACCCCCAATTCTCGCTAAATATTTTATTTTGTTGCTTCCCCAATTCCCCCCGAAACAATCTATTTTCACTGATAGATTGAAACGGGAAAAGCGCACTGGTGGTGGTTCTTTTGGTTTAATACATTTTTCACCACGACTATACGTGTTTGTCCCCGAACCTATTTACCTACCAACTAATACAAAAATACATAAGGCCCACACCCCCAGTTTAAGATAATAAAAAACAATGTTGATGAATAAAATTCGTTTGAAGGAATAATTGAATCATCATGAAAGGCTATGTTAAGAATGAATATGATATGATATGATTCTTTAAAAAAAAAATATTTTTCAATTTTCTAGCAATACTTTCATTAACACAAACTATAATTTACTAACTAATCAACATTTCTAACTACATAAATAAATATGTGCAAAAAAAAATACCTTTAATCCTCATTTATATCCATTGCATCACTTGTATAGCCACCAATTTGAATTTCATTTTGTGTACCTTTACCACGAAAATCGGTTAAAAGTGCCGGATCAATTAAATTTAAATTTGCATAAACATACTGATAATCGAATTGAGGCATTTCTTTTGCATCCGATTTAATAGAACGCAAACCAATATGAGGTCTTAAGAAACTATCGGCCAATGGAAACCATTTTAAAAGAATTTCTGGTTTTTCTCCCTTCTCGTTGGCCTCCAATAGACGCTTGCGCTGTTGCATATAAGTAATGCGAAATATTTTAATTTTTTTCGCCACATAAGAGGCAGTCAAACCATGACCCATACAGGCAGCAATGTCTTCAATGGCAGCATTACGTAAGGGCCTTGAACGATAATCGGCGTCATTTAAATCCCATAAACATCTATGGACACCATAAAGTCTTAGAAATTTAACAGAATGCTTAAGAGACCATTTGCCTTCTAGTAGGTCATCCTCTAAGCCAGGCCATATAAATTTACTTGAACTTGAATCATCATTCTCTTTGGGAAATGAGGAATTTGTATTGGACTCCTGGGAAATATCCTCAACATCGTTATTATTATGAAACAAAGATTCCATGGCTTCATTCATATTTGACATGGGAGCTACTGAAGGTATGGGATTTTGCAAGAATCTATTTTCATACTCTTCATCGTCACTGCTTTCCATTTGCTTGCGTTCTGGTAAAAACATAGATTCCATAAGAACATTGTCTCTGCTTTCTGTTAGCAGCAAATTTGTATTCCTTTCCTGCTTCATTTTTTCAAATAGTTTCTCTGCTTCTGGCCACCATTTATATTGCGGTTGGTAAACGGTATTTTCTAACATTTTCTGTTTTTCCTGTTCATACGTTTGTTTAAGTATATGCCAACGCTTTTCAATGCTATTGTAAGGATACTCCATTTCTTTGGCTATGGCTTGTAAAGCATATTGCTGCAGTAATTCCAAAGAGTCTATAGAATTTTCCCATAAAACGGAATGATTTTGTAGCAATTGCAGAAACTTATAAGTGTCTTGCAAACACCAACCGGATTTCTTGAATTCTACAAGCCTCCTCCCTTGTTCAGTTTTACGTTTCTTTTTTAGCTCAGTTTTAATTGTTTGTAATGCATTACTTGTTTCAATATCTTCATCGTTTGAGGATTCATTGCCTTCCTCAGGCTCCCAGGCTGCAATTGTAGACTGAGTATCATCATCCGTATAGATTACCGCCTTATTTTGAACAAGACTATCTTCATTATCTTTAAAGTCGAGAGAGTTTTCTTCACTGTAGTCTTGATCCAGCGGCACCAAAGATTCAGGATTGATGGTGAAGACTATTGTATCTTCCAAATCAGAATCGGAATTAGAAGGGTCCTGAAAAGTATGATACAAGGAAGAGAAGGTAATTTCAATGCATTTTCGGGGTAAGATTATAGGAAAAATTATTATTTATCAAATTATAAAGGGCCTTGTCCACGTAACATTCGCGACCTATCCTAATCTGATCCTTCTTCCGATGAGACCATATGAGTATCAGACTGACGCATTTGTACCAACCACTGCATTAACCCCAGGACTCTATCCGTAAAGAGTATCCTTAACCCAGACGCATGTATAATTCTCTTCGTTTTTTTCTGCAGTATAATACCAATCCCAGCCGGACTATTGCAGGGCATGTTGCGATGAGGAGGAGTTGGAGACTATCGAACACCTCCTATGTAACTGCCCAGCCCTTAGTAGGTTGAGGTTGCGGACCCTTGGCAGGGCCTCCTTTGAAAGTTTGAACTCTGTGTCGAGAGTCGACATCAAGGCTCTACACAGATTCATTAGTGGCTTAGGCTGGTGAGAGGTGCTAGGGTTTCATCAATGTAGTCGCTCTCTTTTTGTTGTGTCTGGTCTGTGTAATTCCTCCGTTTCCCATTCTCCCCCTTTCCTACATCCTCTCCTTTTATCCTATTCCCTCTATTATCCTTCCCACTTTAATGACGTTTGTACAATGGGTCAATTTAACCTCCGGGTACTGTACTTGTCTTAATTGATAAGTACACGTCCTCTAACCTAACCTATAATACAACTGGAGGTCTTTTTAACGGGTAACAATTTGTTGGCAAATCACAGGTTTCATATAAAGTACGATATGATATTCAAAATTTTGAAAAAATTATCTAAAATAAATCCTTATTTCCTTACCTCATCTTTTTGACCCTTCTTTGGTACTTTCCTCAAAAAAGCATCGGCCAAAGCAAACCACTTTAACTTGGTGCGTGCTCCTAGACCCCGACGAATCCTTTGCTTTATACGTTTCTTCTCATAACGATAAGTGGCTCTTAAAATGTTAAATTTTTGTGCCACCTGCTCCTTGGACATGCCATTGTTCAAAGCAGCCGTAACATCGACAAGGGCAGCATGACGCATTTTACGATTGCGATTGTCTTTGCAAGTGACATCCCAAAGACAGCGATGAGCACCATATAAACGCAACAAACGCATTAACTGTGACAAAGGCCACTTTTCCACATAGAATTCAGGATTCACTAAATAAGTGGGTTTAATTTCATCGGGTATCTTGACACCAGTAGGCTGTAAAAGAAAAAATCGGAAAGAAAAAATGATTTTCAATTCTTTGTAACGGTAGCCATTTAATTTGCCGCCATTTTTTCTATACCTTTGATTGTGTACCAAAAATTTTCTCATTTTCTTCTTCATCTCGTACATTCCACAAACGTTTATTACCTTCAAAGGAATACGAAACCATTTCCTTTGTGCATGGAAATGGAAATTTTTCTTAATGTGCGTTAATTTTTGTATTTAAACGTTAATAAAAATCCAACTTTATCTCTTCACTTAAGCAAACAATGATAATTGGAATATGCAAAATCAACAGAAAATGCCGACAGCATACAGCTGTTAATAAAATTAGAGATGCCAGATGGAAAAAGAGTTTATCTCTACAAAGAAATAATTTTTCTTACTGGAATGCAAAGAACAGCTGGTGACCAACAGTGTTACCATTTAGCTATTTGAAAGCAATATGTTATTTCAATACGTCTTTCAGAAATAGTTATTAATGGCTTATTAATTTACATTGAAGGCTAAATGAAAGCTAAATGGATTTGTTTTATTTCATAGGATCAGCAACCATGGTCAACGGACAAAAAACGAATTTCCCATCAGAAAGCCTATCAAAATTCTCATAGATTACCTCTTCCTAGGCAATAAAATTCTAGGAATTCTGCATTCTTAACTGTTTCGCCAATAGGAGTGCTCTCTGTGTCATGTTACTTGATCAATTAAACCAATTATAGTTTGTTTACCCGCCGCTTGTAATGATTTATTATAACCACTGGCAGGCAACTCTGTTGTATATTCCCAATGTGTGTGAGAGAGTCTAATGAGAACAATACTAAAAGAACTGTCAAAAATTTCTGGTTACAAGAGAAAACAAAAGACTTTTTTTTTTTGAACAAGAAGTGAAAATTTTTGTTGCTGTTTAAAATAAAAAGACATAAAAAGTATATAAAAAAAATTATTTATAAATAAATAATAAAAATAACATTTAAAAAATATTAAGAAAAAGTTTCAAATAAAAACAAAGAAAACTATGATGAGGAAATAACAATTGAACAGAACGCAACACTCATGAAAAAATCCACAAAGAAAAAGGCGTCGGATTGTGAACAGCAGAAGAAGAAAAAGAAAAAGGTTGACGAAGACGACGACGACGACGAGGAGGACAACTTTTGTAATTTATAAAAATAATTATAACAAGGAAAAACGCCAACGTTTATTGAAACTGGAGCTATTAAGTAAAAGAATTAAGACGCATACATTTTAGAACTTCCCCAAAAAACACCATGGAAAATTTGGCCAAATTTCCAGCCTCCACAGAGGCAGGTGTTTGCAAAAGTGATATTTTAACAAAAGGCTGTGCTGCAGCCGGGGGCGCTGAAACAGTTGATGGTGAACCAACAGCATTGGGTGTTAAGGCAACACCTACAGTTTCGGCTCACACGTCCTCGTGGCTGGCCGCTTTACATGTTAACAACAATAATAACAATGCGGAGAAGACGTATGCCGTTAAAGAACAACAACTGCACAAATGTAATAATGTTGTTAATCCTTTAAATACCTTCAACAATACTACCACAACAACAAATGCTCCGTGGCCCTGTGATAGCTGTGATACTTATCAAACGATTGACGGCGGCATGTCAACATTAAATGCCTCTACTCTACTGCCAAGAGTAACATTAAATGAGGAAGACGAAGGAGGTGGCATTGGTGCTGGTGGTAGTAGAGGTGTTGGTATTTCTAATACCAATGAAAAGGTGGGATTATTGAATTGAACAAATGTTTCAATGTAGCTTTGCATGTGTCTTCAAATGACTAATGAATTTTTAATCAGATTTTCACTATGGAAACGACCTTCTTTTAAGGATCTTAATGAAAAGGATTGTTTTTAATTGTTGTAATTGTTTTACTAACAAAGCCCGTCTACAAGTATATGTAGAGTGCATTTGTATAGAAATTAGGAAATATGTATAGGCTATGTTTACAGTTAAAAAAACAACAGATTGAGTCATACCCGGCATATGTATCATTGAAATCGATTTTGCTAATATGTAATGCTTAAATTGAAGATTTTTAAAATCTATAGGAATGAATATCTTGTGAATACAATAAGAAAAGCTAACTTAAGTCAAATAAGAACGATTTTCCAATTAGATTGTTATACTCGGCTATTTGTATCCTGTTTTTATAAACAATATGATCCCAAGAGTTAGTAAACCAGTTTAAAAATATCTTTAATTTCGTCTTTAGTCTTTTAAAAGCAAAAATTTCAACAAGGATAACAAAGGAATCTGAACTATTACACAAAGAATAGGTTAGGTTAGCGGACGTGTACTTGTCAATTAAGACAAGTACAGTACGCGAAGGTCGAATTGACCCTTAAAGAGGGAAGGATAATAGAGGGAATAGGATAAAAAGAGAGGAAGCGGGGGAATTACACAGACCAGACACAACACAAAGAATAGTTGTTAAACTCCTTTTAAAATCAAAATAATGATATTCAGTCAACAAATATCCTTTATGTCTACTCTTCCAAACACCATTTATTCACTCTAAAATTTCTCCCTTCTCTTACAGCTTCCTTTATCATTTAACGGATCTGCTTTAGCTTTGGCAGCTTCCAGTGATATTGATACAACGGCAACTGTAGTGGCAGCAGCTGCAACTGCAGCGGCTGCATCTGCTTCCTTTCATCAAACAGAGACTGAATATGATGCTTACGACATGTGCGGTGCAGTATCTTTATCACCACCCTTGCTAGATGATCATTTTGCAATATCAGCTACTGGTGGGGCCGGTATTGGTGGCGGCCATTCGAATCGTACTTCCCTAAATAATTCCACCGAAAATCTTAGTTATATAAGTGATAATTTTTACGGTGATGATCTCATACTGCTAGAGGAAGACATTGATGTTGAGGCCGAGGAACTATCTCTCAATTCGGACGACTGCATCTATGCCTATCGTGGTGAAGGTGCCGATTTTGATTTATCCCTACCGCCATTGGCTGGTGTGGGTGGTAATTTTGGTTCACAACATGGCCATAATGCTGCCGATGAAGAGACTGATTTTCTAGAAATGGATTTTGAACCGGATCCTCTATCCGAACTGGAATACAATCAAGCCCAAACGGCTAATAATAAGAGTGGCGTCGATAAAATCGAAGAATATCTTATGCAAAGAGAATCCTGCCATTTGGTTACGCCTACCCAAAGGCATCAATTGTTTTCATCGCCCATAGACGATTTGCCGCCAGCGCCTAAAGCTTTACAGGCCCAATCTTTATTAACGAAAAATTTTGCACGTATTACTTTACATCTGGATCAAATACAAAAAGACTACAACGACGATCTAAGCGATGAGGGTAGAGAACGTTTGAATTCAGCTTTGGATTCAAGACCTTTGGAAGAGGAATTTGCTAGTGATGTTCTAACAACTGATACCAGTCATTCGCTGCCAAATACTTTACATGAACATTTTACCAATCGTTGTAATTCGGAATCAGCTGTGGTTACCAATATTAAGGACAACACTTTAAATACTCCTTTGCAAACGTTAGCTCATAAATCACCTTCAAAAATAACTGGAGCTAAACCGAAACGCTTGTCAACATTTTCCTCAACTTCCTCAACATCTTCGAAAAATTCCTCGAAATCGCGTAATTCTTTAAGATCAGCTTTTCCAACCACTAATCTAGGCAACAACTCCAGTTTCGATGAGCGCAGTGTTAGCTGTTCCGAATTTCGTACTGAACGTGATCTTACAGCTCCCGGAAATATTAACAATTCCAAACCCTGCTTGCTACCATCCGCTCCTCATACAGCACCCTCAACTGCTGCTATTTTAAATACTACGGATTTCAATGCGTTCTCGGATGAAACTTGTTTGGATTGTTTGGAAAAAGAGTTTCTAGCCAATACCATAGGCAAAGCATTAGATCCACAAGGCTGTTTGAAATGTCGCAAACGTTTGGGTCATTTGTCACTCTACAATACCCCACGTTCTACCGCCTCTGATCACTCTAGATATCGTAGAAGTGCTTCACCAACGACTACATTCTTTTTTAGCGATCAACCCTCGCCAACATCCAGGCTGTTCTCATGTGAATTTCTTAATTCTCAGGCTCGCAAAAGGCAAGAATGGGAAAGCTATGTGCAAGAACAAAAAGAAAGTGATTTTACAGCGTCCGTTAAAGCTGCACCAGCAGGTGGCGGTTCAACTATTGAAACGCCAGCAACCGTAACGAAAGCAACGAAACCCCAGGTTAAACCGATAGTGGTGGATATTAAGAACTTAAACCAAAGTTTAAAGGATCTAGAAACGAAGGTAAATTTGTTATTTCGAACTTAGTTTCAAGAGAGTTTTTTTAACGCTATTTTTTAACAAGAAATTGAACATTTTTCGGTGGTTAATTAGGAATCATCCTCTCTAATTACACTGATCGTTTTCTAAGTAAAAACCAGTAATCATCGTTACAAATTTATGAAGCTGAATTTTTTGAACCTCAAGAAACTAAATCTTTAGCTCAATCAATTTCCATAAATCATCTGTCTTGCGCTATATTCTAGGCTCATATTCTATCTTCACTTTAGACAAGGTGAGCAGGCAAAGTCACTGCTAGATTAGCTTCAAAAATCCAGACCAAAGCCATGTAGAAGGTCTCGCCATTCAATTTGGTGATGTGCAGCATTTTCAATCAGAACAGATATCGTGTAGGCTTTGCTCAAACCTTAGCCAAATCTTTTTTCAACCCTAGTCGAATTCTTTTGTCCATTCCCCTGATGTAAAAGTCATCATAAATCTCTAATCTTTCATTAATACATAAAGTTGAATAGGATTATTATAAATACGGATGGTAAATGTTTCTTTAGGCAAATAGAGTTAATTTCCTGCTCAAGATTTTAGACATTTTTTTTCGGTATCAAGTCCCGATCTGCTCAACACTATTCCAGATTCTGCGATTTACAAGATTTCCAGAAAATGAACCTGGATAAATGCATTTTGCTCAAAAATCCTTAGTAATGTCTATCGTTCTGTAGATGTAGAATGTATCCGAAATCGATAACATGTTTATTTGGAGCTTTAAGTGAAACATCTACCAATTTAACTCCACTGCATTAAGTTTAGACAGTAAGAAATTTAGGCCATTATAGTAACCAATAAATTCAAAGGCTCTGCTCAAGGGCATACATAATTAAACATCAACCGCTCAACGTTCTCAACTAATTAATTTTTAAACTTTCTTTACTTACAGTTACTGAAAAACATAAAACCTCCTGATCCATGTTCGGTAACAGTATCCACTTTGAATCTTACCGAGACGTGTCTTGTGCAAGCTTTGGTAACTATACATATAATCTATTATTGTATCTATAATCCATACCGCGTATATTCAAACTTTTTTATTTTTATTCCTTTTAGGACAAATTACAAGTCACTTACAATCAAGAGATTTTAAAGAATTATTTCAAAGAATATAATACAAATTATTTCAACAGTTCCTCGACAAATGTTTCAAAAACTTTAAAAGAATTTCAAAATCTTAAAGATTTTCTAATGTATGTCTCCAAGAGACAAGGAAATTATATAAAGTTACAGAAAATGATAGACAAGGCAACTCAGAAACAAGTCATAGTGCAATTCAAAAAGGTAAGTTAATAAGAAACAGTAGTTATAACAAATCTAAATACAATAAGAAGATAGGCGAGAATACTAACCACTATACTATCGAGGAAAAAACTTATTAATTGCCATGAGATTTTTATTGTTTTGAGGAATTGTCTAATAAAATCACTAAAGGTGTTAAAGTTATGATACAAACAAACTGCTGTATGTAGTGCTTGCATATTTACCTACAGTAAAGCCGCCATTAGATTCAGAGAGAAAGTGTACATCACATGTAAAATTGTCCAAGAATGCTGGGAGCTTCTAGAGGATGTAACTACACATTCGACAGTTATCCTCATATGGGTAGCTGATAATGGGAACATTGAAGGTAATAACAAAGCTGACGCGCTAGTAATTACTGTCACAACAGGAAATTCATATGAATTTATACGTCAGAATGGCATTTCCTTGTAGAGGGACAGACAAATAAACCCTCGTAAATTGTACTTATTTGCAAAGGATATGTGGGATATTAAAACTATTGCTTTAAATCAACTTGATTCATAGTAATTATAACTGGAAGCTGACGTTTGGATAAACAATTCCGCAGAAGCTGTAATGTCAGACAATTCTTAATGTGTTTCCACAATGAATAACTAAACATACTTAATTGGCCATTTAAGGACGTTGTACAATGGGCCAATTCGACCTCCGGGTACTGTACTTGTCTTAATTGACAAGTACACGTCTTCTAACCTAACCTAATTGGCCATTTACATCCTGATTAACGGATTTCGGCCAGGCTCTACACATCCTGGTTAACGGATTTTGGCCTGCCACAACACATCCTTCTAGGCGCCTCTGTTTTTGAACCCCTACGCCAGTTGGTTACACCAATCGATGACAGGGTTTCCTCGATTTGGCCCTTCCAAAGCATACAAGGTCGTCCTCTTCGCCGACTTCTGCAGATCCCCACATCCGACACCCGTCTCGCCGGAGCATCCTCCTCCATTCTTGGATATTTATTGAGGAGCTCATACAGCTCACCGTTGGATTGGATGCGGAAATAATCTCCAACTCGCATCTTACATAGGACTTTTCTCTCGAATATTCTCAAGGCTGCTGCAGCAGTGCTTAGTGGTGTTCATCCCTCTGAATAATTAAGCATACATACATAATACATAATTGGCCGTTACAACCCTTAAGTCAGGATTACAGCCAAGCTTCTCACACCACTCATGTTGCGTGCCTTAATTTTATACGTGAGTGGCGGGACCTACAGTTTAACGTCGACTTCGAATGACAGATTTTGAGAAACTTTTTCAAGGCAGGTTTATTTACTCTCAGAGTTTCTGCCAGAAATCTGCTGAGAGGAAGTCGCCGAACAAATATGTTTTTCATATTTCGTTTTTGAAGTCTGGCTTGGGGCTCGGACCCGGGCTTTACGTCTATTAAGTGAACATACTGCCTACTAGACTACGGCGACTACCTGAATAACTAAACGCTTTATTTTATTTAGATTTGTTATAAGAGCCATCTGTCGTTCGGAGTCGTTTTTAAACTGTAGGTCCCGCTACTCATGTATAAAATTAACGCACATAACACGAGTGGTGTGAGAAGCTAGGACGTTGTACAATGGGTCAATTCGACCTCCGGGTACTGTACTTGTTACAGTTGACAAGTACACGTCCTCTAACCTAACCTATAAGAGCTTTGCCCGTCAATATTTACTATGTTTTTAATGTCTTTTTATTTCAAATTTATATTTTCCAGGACTCTACTATAACCGAACAGGAAATGGTTACTGTTAGAGTTGCTGATATATTATATTATTGGTCTCAACATAAAAATTTAGAAATCCTTAAGGAAATGGATAAACGCTATCAGGACTCCAATATTTTAGGTAAACTTTTCCTTTATACATTCACTAAAGCTTTAACATTAATTACTTTCTTTTGCGGTTTTTTTACAGGCAAAATTGCAAATATTGTAAGACAGGCACATTTGCGTTCTTCATGTTCATCACGTCGACCATTACCAGAATTTATTTCCATACCACAGTATTATCCCAGTGGTTCATTGACATTGACTAAACCATGTTAAACACAAAAAAACCAATCAACAAACCCATTTTTAATCCATTATTGTAACCAATCATACATACGTTTATACAAAACAGTAGTAAATATAGTACACAGCTTTAGGAAACTTCATTATTCATTAAACAATTAACAATTAATGTAAAACAAAAAAAGAAAAACAAAAACAAAATGGAAAAGGAAACGTAACGAAATTAACAAAATATGGATAAAAAACGTAACGAAATGTAACACTTTTTTGTAGCACAATTTTCAAAATGTAATCGTGTGTCTGTAATAAATTATGTATGTGTGTTGTAACCAACAAATGGTTTAAAACAAATGAAAAAAGAAAACAAATTAAGAAAAAGTCAAATTCATGTTGTATCTCTACAGAAACGAATCGAATCGAAAATAACATTTTAGTACTACATACAACTTTTTATAGCTTATTATGATAAAGAAGAAGAAGAAAAACAAAACAAAATAAAATAAATATTATATAAATATTATTATTATTATTAAAACAATATTATTATTATTATAATGAAACAACAAATAAAACATACATATTTAATATTTTTAAGTAGCCTGGTATGCTTTAAACAGAACAAACAAACAAACGAAAAAAAAACAACAACTTTCTATATAATATGTGTGAATGTTAATTATTTGTATAAAAACAAAAATTAAATCATAAAAAGAAAACAAACAAACAAACAAAAAAAAAAAAAGACAAAATGAAAACGATCATGTAAAACACAATCTGCTGGCTGTTTAATTTGAATAAAGAAAGGTCACCTTTTGTAAGGAAAAATTAAATAAAAAGAAAAAATATGGTTTAGTATGCAGCAAAACGGTTGCTAAAGACATACCCTCCTAAATGTGTATTCCATGGCAATAAAAAGGTAGGGGATTACATTCCCCAGACAATCTCTTACGAGTTGTCAGAGCCCAGCATTGTTATAAACACCAATCTGCTAACTTATGTTACCTTATTTTAGCAATACAGTAATCCTTCGATTTACGTCGGCTCGATTAACGTTGTTTCGATTTACGTCGTCAAATTTTTTATTTCCTCTAACTTCAATTTGCGTCGTCATTCGATTTACGTCATAAATCGAGGGATTGCTGCAACTTTTTTAAGTTCCTTGTTAAAAACATACTACTTTGTAGTATGAGCAATATGAAATTCGATTTACGTCGTCTTTTTTTGGACCAACTGCGACGTAAATCGACGGATTACTGCACTGCAAAGCAATGCGTTCTTAACAAAATAGGAGAATTTGTTTTTGACATTTGTGGTCAGCTAGTAATGAAACATAAGTCATTGTACAGAGAATTCATTCCCTCGAATCACTTTTTAGCATTTTATTTCTCTTAATATTCCACTTTATTACAATGCCTGTGCAAGATTTTTCAATTACTACCATTAGTGTACACACGTTTATGTGGGTTTAAATACGTGTACAGCCAAAGCGACAGTTACAGAGATCATGGGACCAATTGGGTTCGTCTTAGGAAGAAAAAAAATTAAGGGAGTAGTAACGGACTAGAGACAGAGAGTGAAAGAAATGTGCTGAAGATATAGAGAATGATTAGCCATGCAAAGATGAATGCGTACTCCTAAACCAGCTCAATCCCATTATACACCACAAAAGAGCCTGAATCTGGGCTTCTCATACTAGTTTTAAGCCCTCAAAGAAACCCCTTTCTAGGTAGGTAGGTTAGAGAACGTGTACTTGTCAATTGAGACAAGTACAGTACCCGGAGGTCGATTTGACCCATTGTACGTAACGTCCTTAAGAAGGAAGGATAAAAGAGGGGATAGAAAAAATTAGGGGATGTAGGAAGGGAGAATGGGAAGCGAAGGAATTACACAGAGACCCCTTTCTATGTTATTCATTATTATCTTTTAAAGAGCAGCACAGTCACACAGAAATTGATCTATCCTTACCAGCTCCTCCTCATGTTCACAACACAATTCCAGCACAGATTTGTTTCAAATCCCTCTAATGAGTTTCATTCAATAGATGATCAAATATTCCTTGCTAGGTATGTATTGTCACCAAGATATGTACTATATATCATCCTACTAGAAATACTTTGTTTTCGTAATTTTAAATTTTCTCTCTTTTTTTTATTGATTTATTTATATAAAATAGAAAACAAAAAAAATTACCTTAATTTAAGAATTTGTTTATTCCTAACATTATTTGTTTATTAACAATATTTCGCAAGCACCCAGATCCAACCTAATAGCGTTGACGACCACCACCAGAATAGCTGCCTGGTGGCGGAGGTTGATAGTAGCCACCACCGCCACCTCTACCTGGTGGCAGGGGATTTGCGTCAACACCTGGCGGAGGTGGTGGTGGACCTCCACCGCCCATATTTACACCCGGTGGTATTGGTGGTGGTGCACTGGCATAGTGTGATGGACCGCCATAGGGTGGCAGGGCACCATAAGGCATCATAGGCGGTGGCGGTAGTGGTGGAGGTATAACAGCAGGTCCTGAATTAGCAGGTCCCGGCACAGTGGGCACCGATGGATGTACATAGCCACCGCCGGGAGGTGGTGGTGGCGCTACAGGTGGATACATTGCATGAATAGGATGTGCAGAAGGCATGCCCTGGGGCGCCGAATACATATGATGGGCGGCCGGATGATGATGAGAATGGTGGTAAGCACCTGTTACCGCACCAGCACTATGTGGGGGAACAGTACTATGATCAATAGGAGCTGGAGCCGGTACAGTAGTTGCAGTTGCCGGTCCTGATGAAATAGTTTTTATACTTTGTATATTATTAGGCTCACCACCTACAGTTGCTGAAGCATTTGAGTTGACAGTAGTAGTAGTTGCTTTTGATTTACCAGCCGGTGATCCCGAATGATTAACAACTGGTAATGTTTTCATGGGCGTTGGACTATCCGCTCTACTGGGCGGCTTTTGTGGTGGACTATTACTTTCGGCGTTATCTTTGGAATTCGTTTGATATAAATCTAAAACCTGATGACATATATCCTCCAAAATATCCATTGTCACATCGGATACAAACATATCCCACCAGCGTGAATGTTGCGGTTGTCTACCTATCCAATCGACAACAGTAAACTTACTTAGCTTTGAAGCCAAGTGTATTAGGGCCACCGCAATTATCTCAGGTTCCCATTGTAGGCACACAACAGTACTTAGGGAGTCATTAACGAAATTCCAAGCCATTTGTACCATTTTCTGTAGTTTCTGTTGGTCGCCTTTAAAGCATTTGGCATAGCGCAGCAGAAAGGAATATGGATGTTCGACTTGTAGATCAAATTTGATGGTTTGCAAGAGAATACGTTCCAATGTGATGACTTCCTGTTGAGGAATAAAGAGAAGCGTTACTTTAACGAATTTAAACCCTAAACTCTTTATTAATAAAAACAATCACCAAATGCCAAATGTTTTTAACGAGACATTCAATAATTTTGTTCAATAAATTTTAATTTCTCTTACCTCCTTCGGTTCCTTGCCAAACGAATAGAAATGATTGTCCGTTAGCAACTGTCTGGCTATCATGATTATATCACGACATTTCTTTGGTGTTTCCTCTACTTTCCCCGCCAACAGTAGACAACAGCATGCAGTCACATAACGCGGAAACTGTTTAAACGATTGAAACATATAGAATCTGTGAAAATATACCACACCCGTAGCCATAGTATTATGGCCCAGACCCATTTGGGTACCACAAGTCATAATAAAACGGGCTCCCTCTTTACGATAACGTCTCTCGGTCTCCAGTGGTAGCCCGTCACGCACTGAGGGTGTATCACGCAATTCGTTTTTATCATAATACCAACAGGGCATTGCGAATGTAAGTTTAATTATTAAATGCAATGGTTATTCCACTTTTATTTTCTTTGCCACAAAAGAAAATATTTTTGTTTACAAATTTGTTGTTGTCGTTTCTTCTATATTTTGACAACCACTGCCTTGGGTGTCTCACAGCACGACACAAAATGTTACACGTTTCTATTTTGATGGTAGAGAGTTTCATAAGCAAAGTTTTGTTAATTTAAAGCATTAATTTTATTAATTAGTAACTTAATAACTTCATTTAATTAATTCTTATTGTATTTTATATAAATTTAATGGAATTTATAAGAATATTTGTAAGTTTTCGTGCAGAAATGCCGCACTTATATTTTTCTCTGCTTTTTCTTCTGCCAAACTGTCAAAGCACTCTATTGTGAATGATTTTGTTTGAGAATTAAAAACAGATGTTTAATAATCACAGGGTTGTTTGCAAAGAAAACGTTACCGTATAAGCAATTAACGTTTAATTACGAAAAGTGTGGTTCTGGCCAAAGACCTATTAAGCGGATTACCCGAAAAGAGACATAAAGATCAAAGGGGAGAATTAATTTAAAAAAAAATCGGTAGGAAAGGTGGAAGAAAATGTAACAAAAATAGAGCAAACAGACCTATCTCACCAAGCAATTTCTAAATCCTTACGGACACGAATTCTCCAAGGTCATTTAAGAAACACGGTCCCATACTCTTGAGTCCCTTAGTCTATGCGCAATATGGTAAACTCGGGGATTATACTCGGCATAAGATTGTCTAGCAGCCATTTACTCTCCCAGACTAGATGTGACCTACAGATATGACCTATAAAAGCCTTCAGTGTTGCATAATTATCTATATAAAGTGCTGTTGATTGGATATTATCGTACCACTGTTTAATTATTTATAGTATTCCACTAGCCTATCTATAGCCAGAAAACTGATTAAAGTTTAAGCGCAGGTCAGTATGAGTATGAACTACGCTTATAATTAAAGCTTTCCTTTATTTTTGTTATAATTTTTAGACTCTGGTTTAATATTTTCATAAGCAAATACGGCCTTACGATTATCTGACATCACCTATTGTGAATGATTGAAATGTCAGTAGAAAGTGAAGTAACGGTTAGAATTTTTGAAAACACAAATATATTTTCATTTATTTATGTGCATAGAAACTGTTTATTAAATGCGAATTAATAAATTATATATTTGCTATTCCATTACCACTCTACTGATTAGTATTTTCGTCTATAGCCTCATTTATAGCAACATACAGAATATGAAAAAATTGGAAAGATTAAGAGAAGAAGTAGACGACATAGCGGTGGGTTTTTAAGCATATTTAAAAGCTATTTAAAGTTTTATATTAAAAAAAAAAACAAATTTTAGCAAATGATGTTACAAACTCCCCAGCAAGGAAGAACAGAGCCTAAATATTTGACGGAGTTAATAGACAATTTTATAAAGAAACGATTGGCTGGCATATGGGATGATTTATATTCGATTAAAAAACAATTGAAAGGACGTGATTGTGCTGCTAGCATAGCTGCAGCCGTAAAGTCTGCCCCTAAAAATGATGGCACAGTGGTGCAAACGGAAGAAAGGATCAATTATGCCTCGGAAGATATGGGTGCCAAAGTAATCGATGTTAAAGCTGAACCAATATGTCCACCTAATTTTTTGAAATCTTGGTTAGGTATGGAATTCGCCACCAATCCACCCATTTATATGCTAAGCAAAAATATGGAACCAGGACGATGTTTTGGTTTTAAAAATAGTAAAGCCGAAGTCATTATACAATTAGCTAATGAGGTTTGTTGACCATATTGATTAAATTACATATTCGTATAATAAAATGTTTAATTACCTTCAGGTTTTAATAGACCAAATTGCTGTACAGCATATAACGAAAAATCAATCACCCTTGGGTGATACCACATCGGCTCCCAAAGATTTTCAAGTGTATGTAAGTGCTTAATAATATTATAACATTTAAATAATATTTCTTATTAATCTGTACTTTTCTAAGGGTCTACAAAATAAGGAGGAAACCCTTTTGGGTTCATTTAAATTTGTATGTCATATACCTTTGCAAAATTTTAAAGTGAACACCAATCAAAAATTTCGCCATTTAAAATTCCAATTTGAATCGAATCATGGCCATCCGGAATATACTTGTGTCTATAGGTGAGTATATTATTATTAATAAAAATTTTAAATAATATTTTAGTTTAAAATATTTCCATTTGTTTTGCAGAATCGCTGTTTATGGAAAATTATAAAAAAAATCTATTTTCTCTTTAATTTATTTGTATTTATGTATGTTAAGAAATTGTGTATTATTTTTTATAAAATTTCATCTTACACTCATCATATGTATGTATATGTTTTGCTGTTATTACGTATTTTCCATGACTAATAAGTATTTAAATAAATTATTTATTTATATTAAAACCATACAAACAGAGTGATTTGTTTTCTCTCACGAACACAGCTGTTTTCTATTGTGTTTTTTTTATAAGAGGCCGTTACTTTTGTACAACAATTGAATACAAAAATAAAACAGCAAGAGAGAAAGAATAATTAAATCGCCATATTAAAGAAATCGTTAAACTTTTTTAAAATCGCCAAGTCATAATGACCGTTAACTTCTATTTAAAAAACTCTAAAAAGTTAACGGAAAGAAAGTAAGGAGAGTATTTATTATTTAAAAAAGAGAGAAAGAAAGCTTAATGTTGCCATATTTTTAATTTCTGTATAATACAATTTTTGTTTCTCGTAAAGAAGCGCCTTTTTTGTTAAATCGCTCTTATTAAATGACTATTGAATGAGCAATCACAGACGAGAACAATTATGCTGGCACAAAATGGCAGCTTGTCGGCAAGAGAGGTGAGGAGAGTGGTGTTTTGCTGGCATAATTTTTCAACCAGCTTCTACCCCGCACAAACCAATACATAAACAACACAAAACCAATTCACATACATTTATAAAACAGCAGGTTCAGAAAAATAAGTAAACAAAAACTAATACACACAGAGCAGAGTATATGTATACAATTTTATGCCAGATGAAATAGTCTCGTGTGTGACTGAAAGAACAAAAATTGTGCGGCTAAAAAAATAGTCTCGTGTGTGAAACCACAAAAAGCCCTTCAATGGCTTTATCCCAAACTGCCAAGTATTCTAGTGACATAAAACCGTTATTATTGTATATGCAAAAATATAAGGTGCTAACGGAAAGGAAGCAAAAGGGGTTTGCTTTATTTGAAAGCTTGAAACAGTGTTGCTAACTTTACACTTTTGAAATGATATATCTATAGCTTGTATTCTTGTAGTTCATTCCTTAATGCGTTTTATGTTTAGCAGCGATTAAATATCAAACACTCAGACGAAACGAAACCGGGTGCTTTATTTAATTTTAATGCCCATACAGTTGGTTTTCTGCCTTCCATTATTAATAATAACGTTTTCATCATACAGTGAGCGCCAAAAGTGAGTAAACACCACTGAAATAATTAATTTTCTTAGGATAGCGAGAAAAGTAAATGAAAATAGTCGAATAAATTTCCAAAAATAAAAACGTTTATTTATTACTTATAAAATGTTAAAACAAAAGCAACAATTCATGATAAAAGAACTTTTTTTTATACTTAAGAACATAATAGAAAATTTAAAATTATAATGGGTGTTGACTCACTTATGGCGCTCACTGTATATTTTAGCTTTTTAATATATTTGTTTTTTAATTCTAACAGAATTTAAATTATTTCTTTACACTGTATTAAATTTTTAAAATATTAAACTCTTCGAAATATCCTAATTGTCATTATTACCTTTTTAAGCGCGTTTTTCTTAAAAAAGAATATCTGGCAACACTTGTTGTTTATAAATAAAAATGTTCAATTGTTTTGTTTGTTAAGTTTAGCTAAACAATATATGTACAAAGATTTACTCAACCCTTTTATATGTATATGAATGCATGCATTCATATGTATGTATCTCAACAATAATAGAATGTTGTTGTTGGTTTATTAAAATATGTTTATATTTTTCAAAGAAAATCGAAAATAATACAGTAAAAACATTTATTTTTTTTGTTGTTGTTTTTATTACTATAAGAAATTACACTCATACCACTACTGATGCAATTCATTAAGAAAAATCTTTGAAGAGAACCAAGAGGACGTTTGTTTATACTACGAACAAAAAAAAAATTGACTGGAAAAACAAAAACGTACCTTTAGTTAAAGTGGGTACTATTCTAAAGAGCGCAGTTACATTTTAACTCTGCTCGGTAAAACAACTGTAAAGCGGAAGAAATAAAAAGTGTAAAATTAGAAAAATTATATAAAACAAAAAAGAAAAGAATTGCTGTGTTATTTGTTGGTGATTTGCAGAAAGAAAGCGTTAATAAATTGAAGAAATTATTTAAATTGTAGTAAATAATTAAATGTTTTCATAATTTATTCAAATTTTTAAGGCATTATTTTCAATGAAAGAAAAATAATTTCGAAATATTTTTAGAATAAAGCTTTTCTAATTCGCATAAGCAAAGAAAAAGAAAAAAAGCAACAAACAACAAGAAATACATAAACAACGTTAAAAACGCCAATCAAAAAAAAAAAAGTGAGAGGAGAAAAGAAAGTCACTAAGTAATATAGCAAAAAGAAAGAATAGAGAATTAAGTAAGAAAAAGAGAGGAAAAAATTTACTACGCTTGTTGTAGTTGTTGTTGGTGTTGTGCTAAACTATACTACAAAAACAATATAAATAAATAACACGGGTTATAAACGTGTGTATACGGTGTTTTTCTCTTCTTCTACAAACGAAATAACAACAATAGCAGCAGCAACAACAACATTAATAACCACAACATTTATTGATTGTATCTTAAGAAGTTTAAAGCAGTGGAACAAAAAATAAAAATAGTGAAAAAAGTGGAAGGAGAAAAATAAAGAATAATAAGAAAATATAAAGAATAAATTAAAGTATTTGTAGTTGTTTGCAGAAAAAAAAGAATAAAAATAAAAATACTTGAAATAAATAAATGTATAATTAAATAATAATAAAAAAATAAGAAATATTTTTTAGAAATAATTGCGAGAGAAAAAAATAAATTCCTTCAAAGTTAAATCGCTCATTGCAAGAGAGTTAAATAAAAATGGTACAAAAATTTCAATCTCCCGTAAGGGTTTATAAACATCCTTTCGAATTGGTTATGAAGGTAAGTGTGCGTTCGTTAATCACTGTCAAATTTCTTTCTATTTTTATATTGAAAGTGTGCTTTTCTATTCCACTTTACACCTAGCGTCTATCCCTTGGGAAATTTTTACAAAAAACAAAGCAAAAAAAAATTCTTCTTCTTGTTCTCCTGTTAAATGTGGGTTTTTGATTTCTTATAGTGGTTGTTGCTGGCTGGCTAGCTGTGTCAACTAGTGAGTGTATGTTGTCGTTTTAATGTCTCCCCACTGGGCAAGTTTGAGAATTTAACGCTTTTTTTTGAATAGCTTTTATACACAAGTAAAGTTTTTAGTTTTGCTTCTAAATCAGCATTTTTCTTTAAATTTGTTTAAGTTTTTTTTTAGAAATTAAGTATTTGGGTTAGCTTAACTTAATACATACATAAGACTGTAGCTAAGTTTACTGATATGCCAACAAAAGCAAAATAGGAAAATGTATACTAATTGGAGTTTTGTTGTATGAGATTAGTCCTCTTGCGGATTAAATCAACATTTCTGAATGGCTTCTTGCTAGCGGAATTCATATGGTCTAGTTACGTCATAGATTCTATGAACGGAGTCCTCTTTTTCTCTAAAGTAGGTGGAAACCTTGTATACGATATTGTGGTGTATGACAGATATTTACATACATACATAACACAGCCGTGCAAATTCGGTAACAATTTTCAAGTAAATCTGATTAATTTTCATAAACCTCGACCGCCATATTGGATCCGACATTTTGAATTTTTTAAATCTGAATGAAGATCTGTAATCAGCGACTTCAAAAACCCCTGAGTAACAATCTTTAAGTAAATCTGATTAATTTTTATAAACCTCGACCGCCATATTGGATCCGCCATTTTGAATTCTTTAAATCTGAATGAAGATCTGTAGTCAGCGACCCCAAAAACCCCTGAGTAACAATCTTCAAGTAAATCTGATTAATTTTTATAAACTCGACCGCCATATTGGATACGCCATTTTGAATTTTTAAATCTGAATGAAGATCTGTAATCAGCGACCCCAAAAACCCCTGAGTAACAATTTTCAAATAAATCTAATTAATTTTTATAAACCTCAACCGCCATATTGGATCCGCCATTTTGAGTTTTTTAAATCTGAATTAAGCTCTGTAATCAGCGACCTCAAAAACCCCTGAGTAACAATCTTCAAGTAAATCTGATTAATTTTTAAGGACCTCCGTAATGGGTTTCTTTTTCTCTTACATCCCTTGACATAACCCACCTCCTACTTTGCGGTGCATGCAAACAATTTGGCTTTGGGCTCATTTTAAAGAGCAAAGATCAATTGTCAATTTCTGACAATAGCAATGGTTCTAGCACGTCATTGTTTAGCTCTACAATTTTTCAAAAATGGCCAAAAACGCTATTTTTAGGGGTTTCAACCCCCTTTTTCTCGAAAAACTGAGGGCAAAATGCCTTCGGAAACACCTGGAGCCATCTTATTTGTAAAACCCATGTAGGGCTGTGTAATTGGTCATTACAATCCAATCCAACAGTCAGGATTAAGACCTAGCTTCTCGCACATCACTTATGTTGTCCCGTCGTTGCCACTGCGTTTAAAACAGTTTTATCGACATTGCGCCGGCACTGCCATATTTTTGAAAACAATAAACTTTATTTTATATGTAAGTTGTAATAACGAAAAGAAGTTAAAGGTGACTTTAAAGTTCACATCAGCTAAAGTTACCTTTAAATAAACCCAAGTTTAACGGCAAGTTGTAATAACGGCCCTTAGTTTGTCGGGTATGCAAGGAAAAATAATTTCCTGAAATGTCTGGCATTTTGCCACATTCCTTGAAAAGTGTCAGCGATGTTGATGAGGTCTTTAAAGCCATTATAAGAGCCATCTGGATTCTTAATTATTTAGAATGTTTTAGTAGAATTCTTTAATACATATTCAAAGAACATCGTTTGTTCTACAGTCCTTTGTTTTCATTTTCTTGGGATTGAAACATTGCAAAAGTTTCCCCCTGTAAAATCGAATCAAAAAGTAGGACATCATTCAAAAGTCTCACCATATGCTAAAATATTGTTTTGTTTTGTTTTGCTTGTTATTGTTGTTTCAATGTGTACACTGTACACGTGTTCATTCATCCTTGACTTTGATCGTTGAAAATTTGTGTGTCTGTTTGCCCCTTTTTCAGGGCGATTTTATGCAACAATATTATTCGTTTTATATGAGTTTAATAAAGTAAAACTACGCAGCAGTATACCATTTACTAATTAGACATTTGATAAATGTGATAAATAATTATCTAAATGATAATTAATAACAAAAAACAAAAAAATTAACAAAAACAACAACACCTAATCAATTTCAATGGTAGTTATCAGTTTTCCCCATTTAGTATGGCACAAAAAGTAATGCGATGATCAGATATACACATTTATTGCGTAAATCGCAATAAACGCCATTATTGAGCTCAATATTTCATATAAAGTTTCAATTAATTATTGCGCAATAAATACGCAAATTGTTATAATATTGAGTAAAACTTAAAATACAACATTGTCATAAGTATGTTCAGTGCGCATTTTACAATTATCCGAACACTTTCTGTTGATATTTGACAACTCAAATGTCAACAACGACAAACAAAAAAAAAAAAAAACGAAATAAATACAATGTTGAAACAACCAGCTGTCAAATGAATATTGAATAAGCAGCTGAACTGCGTATATTGTTGTGTCTGAACACTTAAAGTATTGTACTAAATAAACCGAATATTGACTCAATAAAAGTGCATATCTGAACATAGTATAAGTAACATTTTTTATCTACACCCGCTATACATACATATATGGTATAACGGGTAAATTTTTAATCTATAAATAATTAAAATTTCTTGTTAATAAATAATGTATTTTTTTCTTCTTTGTTGCCTTTTTTTCTTTCTATAATAAAAACAATTTAAAAATTTATACGTTTTCAATTAAAAATACATACAAAGTGAGAAAAGAAACACATTCTTTATGCAGATGAACAATTCTCCCTATACACACGTTACAGTATCGGCTGCTACTGCTACTGTTTCTGCTGCTGCTTGTGGCTGGCTGGCTATACAAGATCACAGAATAATTCATTCGTTTTACATTTTATATCTCAAAGATACATTAAAAAAAAGTACTTCCTGATTAAAATTTAATAATAAAAAAATAAATGATGTGTGTATCTGTGCTGAAATGATTATTACACCGCTCTTATAAAGAATGTGTGTAAGAGATCACATGCTAAATGTAAAATACCCGTTCGTTGAATCGTTAGGATAGTCAGTGGCGTAGTGTAAACTGAATGTGTTTTTTTGCAAGGTGCTCTTTTAACTTCGTAAACCCAATTTGATTTCAATATTAAAGAATAATTGGTAGGTTGAAGGGGAAGAGTCCTATCCTGGGGATCCAAGGCCTCAGGCATATTGACATATACATAAGCCATCATGTCGGCATGCTGTGTTCTCAATGTTAAGGTGAACCAACCATATTCCTAAAGGAAGTCTGTATCTTGTAAAAACATCCTAAGCACCATTCAACCCACTCCTATAAAATGATTTATGTCTGGTATAGTATCCTCTCCAAAATATTAAGAACTCAAAAGCTGGGCAATGATACATATAAAAAATGTTCCATTGTTTCGATGAACTCTCTACATGCCCTGTATTCATTAATATATACCACAGCTATGTTGTTTAGAAGTATGCGGACGGCGGAGTGTAACGTAAATACGCTCATAAGAGTACTTAAGTAACCTTTCTTTTCATCACTATAACTCCAGAGTTTCTTTACAATTTGTCCTGTTGTGCCACAAAAGTCCATTTGACGTTTCCGCTCACTTTCGTGAGGCATAGTCCTCAATGCACTAAAAGGCATTTAAGGTTATCAAGACTTGGATTCCCCCGTTCTTTTAGCTAGATTATTGATTTCCGATCACTGCTTGATGTGTATCTAGGTACCCATATAATATCTAATGTACCGCATACATGCATATATAATTGGCCATTACAACCCTTCAGTCAGGATTACGGCCTAGCTTTTCACCACATCTGGAAAAATTTTTAATCGGCTATGTACTTACAGTCCAAAATAGTGATGAAAATGCAGGTCATCAACAAATTTACTATAGAAACTGCAAATCATCGATAAATTTATTATAGAAAATAGAAGTCATCGATAAGTTTACTGAAGAAAATGCAAATCATTGATAAATTTACTAAAGAAAATGCAAGTCATCAATAAATTTACTAAAGAAAATGCAAGCCATCAATAAATTTACTAAAGAAAATGCAAGTCATAGACAAATTTACTATAGAAAATAAAAATCATTGATAAATTTACTAAAGAAAATGCAAGTCATCGACAAATTTACTATAGAAAATGCAAATCATTGATAAATTTACTAAAGAAAATGCAAGTCATCGATAAATTTACGGAAGAAAATGCAAGTCATTGATACATTTACTAAAGAAAATGCAAGTCATCGATAAATTTATTATAGAAAAGGCAAGTAATCGAAAAATTAACTAAAGAAAATGCAAGTCAACGATAAATTTACAATACAAAATACAAGTCATCGATAAATTTACTATAGAAAAGGCAAGTAATCGAAAAATTAACTAAAGAAAATGCAAGTCATCTATAAATTTACTATAGAAAAGGCAAGTAATCGATAAATTTACTAAAGAAAATGCAAGTTATCTATAAATTTACTATAGAAAATGCAAGTTATCGATAAATTTTCTATAGAGAATGTAAGTTATCGATAAATTTTCTATAGAGAATGTAAGTCATCGATAAATGTATATCTGGATCGACTGCTGTAACCAATATAGAGTGCATTTCTAATGACATTATGCCATCGATAAATGGTTAACCCTTTACGTAAAATATTTTCTAACTAACTTTTCATTGTTTAAAGAAGGAAGAAAAAAATGTTTTATCTTTTCAAAAAAATTTTGTTTTTAAAACTCTGTTACATACTCTTCATTATTCTACTGTTGGAATGTCAGCTTTGAAAGCATGTATTTGTTGTTGCAATTGATGTCGTTCTTTTTGTTTGTGTTTTGTTTTTACTGATAAATTTCATTCAAATTTTTATTTGTTCTCATGTTCTCATATTTGAAATATAAAAGACATCCTTATCTGTTTCAGAGTATGACCTCTTTTGGGGTAAAGAAAAAAAAAACAAGCAACTTTCAAATACTGATGACTTGGGCAGAATCATTGAAAGATGCCGCTGGAATGCGAGAGAGAGGATGGAATAGGAATTGCGCGTTTTTTTTCTGGGTTGATAAAAAGCTTACTGATTAGAACTAAGAAATATGAAGAGATAATTAAATTGTGTTTTTTTTAATAAAAAAATCAATTAAAAATTGCTAGAATTTCAAAAATTAAATGGAAAAATTTTAAATAATCTAAAAATAATGTCATTGACTTGAATTTTTGTAAATTTTTAATACCAGGAAAGCTTTTCATATAGAAACAATATCACAAACATAAAACCCCTCTTAGAATATCTGAAATAACGCCTCTGTTAAGGATTTAAACGCTTAGAATTGAATGATAAATTCATGATAAAAGTTCTGTAAATAACAAAAATAACAGTCAAGTGAAAGATATCAAAAAAAAACCCAACATATTTTCATTCTTTATTAGAATTTATTATTTTATTTGTTATTTATTTGTTATTATTATTATTGCGATATTTATTATTTTAACGTTTTATTTTTTATTAAATAATGGGAGGAAACAAATAATATTCGCGCACTAACCATGTGAATTTGTTTTAATTGAACAAAATTTTTAAAGCAATTTACACAAAACGAAGAAGTGTGATAAAAAATTTAACAATCTCGCCTATTCAAATTCGGCCATATTAAAGGTTTTTTTATTTTAAAAAAAAATTTTTTTTAACAAAATTTCTCTTTAAATTGCACGCGAAATTGCGACTCATCCAAAGAATTTCAACACAATACTTTAATTAACATCTTTTCAAAGGTGTTACACAAATAATGTTCATCAGTATACATATGTATATGTATTTGCATAAATAGATTGGATTTCTTTAAATTTGAAAAAAAAAAATTCAAAAGAATAGACAGACCATAACGCCTAAAATTCCTAAGTGAAACAGAAAATTAAAATTTAAAAAAAATATTTTCCATTCATTTTTTCATAATTAAAATTTTTTCGTAATAATTTAAATTAAGTAAACATTTCAATAGAAAATAATTAGATATTTAAGATTTTTCCCATGCTATGGGAATGCTTTCTATCTTCAAATTTAAATAAAACACAGTGTGCAGGAGATATCATTGAAATTTTTTGTTTGCCTGGAAGACCAATTGAAGCCATATACATACATACATACATACTTAATTGGTTATAACAATCCGACAATTAGGATTATGACCTAGCTTCTCACACCACTTATGTTAGGTAGGTAGATAGAGGTGGGCTCACTTATTCCGCATTGGGCCCATTGTGCTACCACAGTTATCCGCTATCCCCTAGTCTCAAAACCACTCGGAGCTTCTGATGAAGCGATTTAAGCTTCCAATGTCAATGTGCCTTGACAGTTCCTCCAGATCATCCATGTAGTAAGAACCCAAGTACTTCCTTCTCCTTTGGCACAGAGCCGGGCATTTAATTAGCAGGTTAGGGATAGTCTCCTCTTCTTCCCCATCTCTGCAGCTTCTGCAGAAGTCGTTAGCAAGGTGTCCAAGACCAATGCGCCTCGCATGCGTACCCATAATGCAATGCCCCGTAATGACACCGCCAACTACACTGAGCGCGCCCCTTTGGAGTCTAAGTAGACTCATTTTGCGCCCCTCATCCAGCCTTGGTAAGATTTTACGAGCCGTTCTACCCGAGGCCGCCCATCTGTCGTTGACGGATTCGACGATCGCATTGTCAATTATGAGCTTGCAGGTCCTCAACACCACTTATGTGTGTGTGGTGTGTGTTAATTTTTTCTGCATGAGCGGCAGGATTTACAGTTTAAAGTCGACTCCGAACGACAGATTTTTTCAGAAACTTTTCATGACAATTTTTTATTGATGCTCAGAGTTTTTGCCAGAAATCTCCCGAGAGGAAGTCTTTGAAGAAATATTAAAATTTCGTTTTGTTGGAGATGTCTGACCAGTGGCATATAATATCTGGGTTCTTTGACTATGGCGCTAACCTCTGGGTTTGTGGCTAAGAACAAGTCTAACGGGTCAAATCATATGATTTTGTTAGCCATTTCCCACCATTTTCACGTAAGATGATCCTCGCGAATGGGTAGTTATCTTGTCGTGATGCGTGGACTTAAGTGAAAGGATGTATAAAGTCGAGCTGACGGTAGTTAGTCTGTCAGTACCAACAGGGTCACCCATGTCAGAAGGTCTAAAAGCTGAGAACGAAACCTGTGACATTTAGCGTCTGTGCTTCTAGTTGGGACGGTTAATAGCCATCAATTAACTGGTCGTTGGCCTGTGGGTTACTTCGTCCGTAACATAAAATCCATCAGCGTCTGTGCTTATAGTGGACGGCTGAAAGTTTGGGTCTGTTGCTTTTTTTTCGCGGGCAGGAGGGAAAATGCTTTATGCATTCATGAAGGTCGTCACCATACATGGTATGTCGGACTCTCCCACTTGGTATACCGACTAAAAACCCGTCTTGTCTCCTCACCGGGGTATCTTTCCACCTCGGAACCACGGTTGTATTACTTCGAGGTGGACCCCTCGCATCTGTGCCAGTTCCATCATTGTCAGCCTGCGTCCAGGCTTCGCTCTTTTCTTATTCTACTGCGTCTAGGTCATATTTTTTCCTTCGCAGGACGTAGTGCACAAATTGTTTTACTGCGTTCCAGTTTTCTCTGCTGTTTTTCATTTTCAACACGACGTTTGTAGCACTAATAATGCCGATTTCAGCCTCGAGACCCTGACGTCTGTTGCTTAAAGAGCGGTAAGTTTTAAAATCATCGCAGTCATTGCTGAAAAAATATCACGCCTTGAATATCCGGTAAATGGCTTCAGAAGCTTTGAAACACCTACTACTGTAGAATAGTATGTTGAATGTAAATGAAACCCCGTTTAGGCAAGGGAGTAGTGACTAAGTCAGCTAGGCGCCAACTCTTCTACAAGGGGATCAGTTAAAGATTGATTCGAAAATCTCTGAAGCCCTCTTAAGGCTTAAGTGGCCTTAAATATTATTTCGCCCAAGACACAAAAAACCTTCTAAACAGGCTTTTAACACCACTCGTTTAACCCTTTTTGAAAATTGGAAATCGGTTAGTTGGTAAATCTGCCGATGACTTTTCGGAGCAGTAGAAAAACTCTAGCCAGTGAGCCAAAAAAGTTTCTGCTGAAAAGGGTTGTCAGTCTAAACCGTCACCATTTAATATAAACTGCAGCGATCAGAAGATGATAGTCTTTCTGAAACAAAACATTGTCAATGTCAATTAGGCCATAAACAAGATGGTACATAGAGGCTGAGAAGGCCCATCTCATTTGGGCGATCATTGACCGCAACACGAGTTATGTCAGTAACTGGAGATTGGTAGTTCATTGACATTGTTCCTCTGGCCTTCGTCGTAACAGTGTTTCTTTCCATCGAAGTGTGAGTGTGTAGACTTATTGCTGGCTGATGCTGCCCGCGAATTGGAAGTGTTTCATTCAGGCGTTCAGTTAGACTATGTTATGTTATGACCTTTAAGTGAAACCGCTCAATCAAACTAACTCAATCTCAATGACCTATTAGGTGACACATTTTGTATGATTTTTAAAGTTTAAAAAAACATTTTTTTTTGAAATATCATTAAACTTTTCAAAATTTGAATAATTACGTGATTAACTATCTCTTGTTTTTTTTTTTTTGCTTTTTAAAACATTTCGTATCTACATATTTCAATTGAAATTAAAGGTTATTTCTACTACTACTGCTGACTTATTATTCATGTGGGTGAGGTTATTTAGCAGTTAAAAATAAAGAGCAACAACAACAGTAACAACAACAAAGAATTCTACAATTGTTATATTTTTGTTTACAGTTTGAGTCTTAATGCCAGTCTAACTAAATGCCACTTAAACCATGAAATGTTTCTTTTATTTGTTCATTCGTTTGTTTAACAAATTTCGTATATTTGATTTGTTCTCCTCTCTATCGCTATCTCTCTCACTCTCTGTATTTATTTATTTTTTATTGTTATTGTTAATAAAACAGTAAAAATTGTTTTAACTTTTATTCTCTTTCGTTTGTTATAATGTTTACATATCTATGTATGTATGTATGTATGATTTTATATGCAATAAACTACAACAATAACAATAAAATACAATTAAAAACCGGTTGTTGTGAACAGAAATTACCTCGAATTTAAAACTGCCATCATACACACACAGCACATCACATACAATCACTTACACTCTCAAATATCGCATAAAAACCAATTTAAATTGTCACGAATGGCACAGAGAGAGAGAGAGGGAGTCATGAATCTGAATTTGTTTTTTATATTTTTCTTGTTTCGAATCGCAATATAAACTTAAAATGTCATCAAATTGTACTTAAAAACTGTTGTTGAAATTAAACATTCAGCGTTCATTGCAATTAAAAAAAGGAAACAAAATCAAAAACTGAAATTGTTTCATACTGTGAACAATATAAAATAAAACAGTGACGTCTACAAGTATTACAGCGATGATGAATGGTGATAATGACAGATTTTTTGGGGGTTTACAATTGATAAAATCAAAGTTTTAGGGGTTTTAACGTTAGATGAAAGAAATTTTATTTTGAATGTTTCAGCATTTGATCCTTATTTTTGATTATTCAGTTTCAACATCTGAGCAATGAATGGTTTTTTCGCTACTCATATGTACTCACGAAATTTACAGTATTAGTGAGTCAACAGTTTTGAGATTCAACTACTCTGATTCATTCATACTCACTACAACATTGATTTATAAGTACAGGTTGCAATGAGTATCAGTACAACTTTGACATCAAACTCAAAACATTCGAAATATGTTTGATTCATACGCCTACGCCCTTCCCCCACTAAATTCCCCCCTCCGTCCCCCCCTGTCTCGTGGACTTGTTGTGCCCACTCCGTAACTACGGTGGTATTACTTCGGAGTGGAGTTCTTTTGGCCCCTGCGTGTTTATATCCGTGTCCGGATTGCGTGTCGAAAGTTAAGGAGACATCGAAGTGTCTCCACTATTCCTTTCGTCCAGGTCCCTGTGTCGGATTCTGTTTCACACGTGTGCAAGTATCATCTATGCCGGCGTGCCTACATGTTCTGCAGCCTCAAGATCTCTCTTCTTCAGTCTTAGGATACGCTCCACGTAATTCGCCACTGAAGTCCAATTCTCTCCACTCGCAATCATAACCCCGACAATGTTAGCGGCCGTGACCGTTCCAACTATTGATGTCAGTTCAGAGCGTTAGCTCTGCCAGCGTGCACATTCGAAAATAGTGTGCTCTGCATCATCAATTACTTCCTCCTCTACGTAAAGGCAATAAAGGGAGGCGCTCTTGCCCATTCTATGTAGGTACTTTATAAAATACCCATGCCTCGATAGCATCTGTGTAGTGTCGTAGTTCACCTCCGATTTTTCGTCCAATCCATAGGCCAATATCCGGGATAAGTCCCGCCATCCACATTCCTCTGTCCTCTTCATCCCATTGGCGTTGCCATTTTGAGATGGTGTTTTGCCTAAAGGAACCTGTTGTATAACTACCGGTCAATTTCGCCCTATAAATCTCCATCCGCTCCGTGGCCTGCAGATCCATGGGCATTGTACCTGCAATCACAAGTAGGGCTGGCGCGGATACTGTACGATACGCCGAAGTGATACGCAATGCATCCGTTCTCTGTACCGATATAAATGAGTACGCTCGCTTTCTAACATTGAGCGCTACGGCCGAAATTTCACTTCCATAAAGAATAATGCTGTTAATAACTTCCATCAGGAGTCTCCTTCTCGCCGGTAGCGGGCCTCTAATATTCGCCATTAGTCTGCTGAGCTGTCCCACGATCCTTTGGGCTCTGTTAGCCGAGTATTTAATCTGTTCCGCATATTTTAGTCTGGGATCCAGTCTTATTCCTAGGTATCTCACCGAGCTCTTAGTCCTAATTACCTCGTTTCCAATACTCATGTCCACGTGCAAGGGGATATGACGACCAGTGATTAGCAATAATTCCGCTTTATGCATGGCCAGGTCTAAGCCGTGGGAGTCTAACCATATTTTCGTTCTTAGCATAACGCTTCTCAATTTTCGTTGTGCCTCTTCCGTGTTCCTGGCCGTTATAACAGCTACGATATCGTCTGCGTATCCAACGAAAAAAGTTCCGTCCGGTATATCTTCTCTCAGAATTCCATCATAGCTAACGTCCCACAGGTCGGGGCCGAGGATAGATCCCTGTGCCGCTCCTGATGGTATTTGTTTCACCCTTGATCCCGAGCTTGTGTTATATACTCATATAACTACTTATCATGGCCAGAATGTAGTGTGGCACAGAGAAATTGTTCTCCAAAGAATCCAGTACATCGCTCCATCTAAGGCTGTTAAACGCGTTTTTAACGTCCAAAGTCGCAAGCGGTACCACAGGCCTCGTAAAGTGATTCCCACATTGTGTGACCATAGCCGCTTTAGTCTCTCAAAGCGCCAATTGTCGACAGACCGGATCGAAAACCATATATACATCTTCAGCTTTGATATCAAAGTTTCAAGTTGGCTTTATTCAAAAAATCTGTGATTTGAACGATCACAATGCCAAAAGTAGATATACGTGAATCCGATTAATCATGAAACTGAGCTATCAGTTTTTACACAAACCACAAATTGAGTTTCTACTGTTCAGCTGTTTCTGTGTTAACAATAAAAGTCTATATTATTAGTAACGATCACCAGCAGTTATTTTAAAATTAAGTTCACTTCAACGTCTATAAGCAATGCATGTGATATAAATAGGTTTACAAAATACGAGCGATGCAGCGAAAGAAGCCTAGGAACATAGCTGAGTAGTTCCATATAAAATCCCAATATTGGAACAGACTGCATTAGATTTCAAGCTGGATTATGGATTATAGAGCCATGAACCTTGAAAACTTCAAAGAACAATGAATATTGTCTTAGTAAACGTGGAAATGAAGTCGCTACAGTCAAACTTTGGCTGAAATACCTCGAAAAAAAGAACGAAGAAAGTATTTTGAAGGACTTGCAACCTTTCAGTCAGAATTAGGACCTAGTTTCTCACACTACTTTCTGTTGTGTGCGTTAATTTTATACGTGAGTGGCGGGACCTACAGTTTAAAGTCGACTCCGAACGACAGATTTTTGAGAAACTATTCATGGCAATTTTTTATTTACTCTCACAGTTTTTGCCAGAAATCTGCTGAGAGGAAGTCGCCGAAGAAGTATTTCTCCATATTTCGTTTTCTTCGAGATGTCTGACCTGGGGCTAGAACCGCGGTTTTACGTCCCATAAGACCTACGACTTACTACCTACTAGGCTGTATGTAGTAACAACTGTAATCATTTGGTCAGTATGTACTTGCACTGAGAGGAATTTACTCTTAACACCCCTCGTACAATTATGTATTAATTTCCCTTTGTCTAGAACCTATTTATTCAACATTTTTGTTTATCTTAACTTTGGAAAATTTATTACGTTTTTTTTTTAATATTTAATCACCTGCGGTTTTATGAGTTTGTTTTTCTTGCGGAAAATGTTCGATTTTCAATAAATTTTCACCAGGCAAAATTGTTGATTGCTGTCAGTTTTCCTTATAAGCAAATGTTCGGTTTTTTATTATTGTTATTGTTTATTTTCAGTCAATGTGTTGTATTGGCCATAATTTCAAGTCAATCAATCACTTACACTTTAAACACTTTCGGTTTCACTTATGGGCAATTGCCAATAAATTCGAAATAGAGAATGTAATTAGAAAAAAAAACTTATATATACTCAGGGTTTTATTTTTAGACATTTAGGAGTGTCTTATAACATGACAGGTCAAGATCAGAAATTACAAATTATAACATTATGAAAACCCGCTATGCTTCGTTGTCACCTTATAGAAGGCTTAAGTTAGTAATCTTACGTTTTTAGTGAGAATTTGCTGAGCTTTAAAGTTTTTTTTTGCTCTGTAGAAAATGTTGTAAAAATATCGATTTAATTAGTGACCCTCGTTTTGTTTTCGTTACATTTAACCGCTTAATTGTTTATACTTTCCATACAGAAATGTCCAATTTCAAACCTTTCGTATATAATTGGCCAATTTACTCGACTTTGTATCGTGTATGTTGTACTGAATACTCTTGGTTGTTTGTGAACGCTCAATGCTATGCTGTATTGGTGTATTTCGTATTCCAAATGTCTTCTTCTTCATAATTTTTGCCATTCACACAATTTGATAGCATGAAAGCAATACAACTTCTAAAAACATATGTGGTCAATTCACACAAGCCGTTGTATCGTTGTATTCATTGTATTGTTGGAAGAACATACAACAGTGTAGGATTGTTGTTGATAATTTTCATATAAAAATCCGATACACTTATACACATTTTTTTCCATATGTTTTTAAAAGGTTGTGTTGGTTTCGGGCTATCAAATTGTTTGAATACCACGAAATACACAATACAGCATAGCATTGAGCGTTCACAAACAAACAAATGTATTCAATACAACATACACGATACAAAGTTGTGTGAATTGCCCAATGAAAAAATGTATATAACTGTATCGAATTTATACATGAAAATTATCAACAACATGCATACACTGTTGTATATTCGTCCAACAATACACTCAATACAACGGCTTGTGTGAATTGACCAAATGTTTCTCTTACTCAATTAAGCAACACACGCCATCTTGGAAAGGACACCACAAAATTGGCCATAAAAGTAGATTTTCATGGAATTAAGTATACGTATTCCTTTAATACAATAAATCATTGCTGTTTAAATGTTGCCACTGCTGCTGTTAACCATCATGGTTATATTTCAATAACTGTAACCTTTTAATGTGCCTTACCATTTTGGCCAAATGCCAAAAAAAAGGAAAATTTAGGTTATGTTAGCTTAACAGCCAGAAAATATGCAAAACATAGCCACTGAAAAAAAATTTAAATTGAAACAAATATAATAAACACATACACATACGAGTACATACACACGTTAATTGTCAGACAGTGAAATACCAAATATTTAAATATAAATAAAATGGAAAATATGTTACATTGCAATTGTATTCCTATAAAGGGTGGCCACTTGATAGGGTTTCAATTAAATATCGTAAATTAAGGAGCGCTTCAACTTATAATTTCTAGCATCTTGTTTGCTTTATTCCCCCTTGAATCATTCCTCAAAATATATTTAGGATTTCTGGAAGACGTCTTTATAAGAAAGTTAGGTTAGGTTTGAACTTGTCATCAAGCTAAGCACATTACCCGGATGTCAAACGTACATATTATATTTGCTCCAAAAATAGATAAGAAAAGGAATAGAAGTAGGAAGAAGAAAGAAAAAAAATGGGATAAGAATAGAGGCAGACATTTGAGAATAGAAGTGAAAAAGACCGCCCCATTACATAAAAGAGCACAGAAAAAGACCACCTCCTTGATATTCTAGCACCTCTTAACCAGTTTAATCCCTTTATAAATCTCAGGAGAGTTTTAATTCGGCTCTCGATAGGGAATCTAAACCCCCTAAGAAGTCCATATTCAGGGTCCTCAACTTCATACTACTAAACGCTGGACAATTACAAAGGGGGTGTTTGATGGTCACACCGTGCAATAGTCTAGGTTTGCATTTGTTCCGGATTTTTGCCAGTGATCTAAACTCTCGAAACTATCTCCTAAGTAAGCCAGTAACCAGTCTCATGCTGGTTTTATCCAAACCCAGCAGCAAATTTGTTATATCACTATCTACTGAAGTCCATAGACTCGTGGACACCACCACCTTGATGTCCTAGCAGCTCTTAACCAGCTTAATCCCATTTTAAATCTCAGGAGTGTGATAATGTCTGCTCTCGATAGAGAATCTTAACACTCAAAGAAGCCCATATTCAGGGTCCTCAACTTCATTCTACTAAGCGGTCCGGTTTGTATCTGCTCCAGATCCCTATCAGGCACCTAAACTTTCAGTGCTCCGTAAGTAAGCCAGTAACCAATATCACGCTGGCTTTAATCAAACCCAGCAGCACTATCTACTGAAGGCCATGTGACTGGGGAATTCTTGCAGCTAAAGTTTACGTAGAGGATAGGCGAATTTCGTTCGGAATTATGATTGAAAATTGAAATTCAAAACCAATTTGCCTGTTGTTTTATGTTAAATAATCAGTATAAACGATTCTTTATTCACAAAGACTTACAATATAATCTGCAACAATAGAAAAAGAGAGAGAGAGTCACAAAAATACCAAGTATTTGCGGCCACCATTACCACCAACATCTACTTATACTATGTTCAGACATGCACTTTTATTGAGCCAATATTCGGTTATTCGAATACAATATTTTAAGTGTTCAGATATAATATCAGCAATATTCATTTGACAGCAGGTAAACAAAACAGCTGGTTAGGATTTGTCAACTAATTGCATATACAAATAATATCATGAAGCTTATAATGCACTTGCAATTGGTTACGCGACCACCCTCACTAACCTGCAACAATAGAAAAGACTGATTCCGTTGAGTGCACTGCTTTTATACCCTTTTCATGGGCTTTTCCTTATATCAAACAAAGCAAGCGCTGCTAATTTAAATCAAGTTTCAAATTCAACGAAATAGTACTCCTCCACTGCAGCGTTGTATTAAACTAGTTACAGGGCTGTATCTTAAGAAAGTCACATATGCTAGTGACGTACAATTTATATTACAAAATAATCGGTATATTACAAAATAAAAATAATATTCTAATTATATAAAATATGATACGCTACATCAGGTTGTTTTTCTTTAAATATTCCGGAAGCTGGATGAATAGTTGTATTTTTCAAAACCTTAGGAAATGGGAAAAAATTTATATTGGGTTGCAAATAGATTGTCTGTAAGTCGCCGTAGTCTGGTAGTTAGTGTGTAGGCTTATTAGACGTAAGGCCTCGGTTCAAACCCCAGGCCAGACATCAAAACGAAATATGAAAAAAAAATATTTTTTCGGCGACTTCCTCTCAGCAGATTTCTGGCAAAAACTCTGAGGGTAAATAAACCTTACCATGAAAAAGTTTCTCAAAAATCTGTCGTTCGGAGTCGACTTTAAACTGTAGGTCCCGCCACTCATGTATAAAATTAAGGCACACAATATAAGTGGTGTGAAAAGCTAGGTCGTAATCCTGACTTAAGGGCTGTAATGTATGTTTGAGATTGTCTATTTGGGAATAGCTGGATATTTTATTATTTTTTATATTAGCATTGATTGGTCATGTGCTAAGGAAGTATACTATTCGAAAAAGTAAACTTTTTAAATAGAAGTTGTTGTATCCCCCTAAAATGTTTACCCTTTATAAGCACATATAGCGTTTAAATAAAACTGAACCGTAATTAATGTTGAACTTGCATGTTTCAGGAAAAGCAAACCGCTAAATTAAAAATAACGATAAAACTGTGCGAAATATATACATATATATGACAGTTAATATATGACTTTTAAAATTTCGTATTTTTTTTCATTAAATACGACAAGATTTATTAAATCTTTGCTCTCAGATCTCATTCTATAATGTTTTTATTTATAATATTTATTTGAGAATTTACTATTACGAATTTAAGTGGAAATTATTGCTTTTGTTTTCTACAAAATATTCACAACAGAGGGCCAGCCGCGTAATTTCTGTGTACATGACTATGCAAAATATTATGCCGATAAATATCTTGTTGAAAATTTATTTATATTGTATTTATTATATGTACACGTATATTTTCTTTATTTCTTTATTTTGTTTTTTTTTATTAATATTTTGGCAAACTAATAAGAAAAATGTGCTAAAAATAATGCATTTCTCCTTGAACTTTCTTCAATGATTTTCACGAACAACAAATGGATTAAAAATATGATGAAAACAAAATATTTGTTATTGTTTTATAAATAAAAATTATTTAAATTTATATATATATATATACTGAATATTTAGACTTTTTTGTTTGTAGCATTACTTTGTATTTTTTTTTTAAGAAATCTTGTGTTACCCACTGTATACCAAATATACACTTTGGAAGCTGATTGTTGAATTATGATTCCTTATACATAATATGTTCACACATGCACTTTTATTACGTAAATCGCAATAAACGCCATTATTGACCTAAATATTTCATATAAAATTTCAATTAATTATTGGGCAATAAATACGCATATTGTTATAATATTGATTAAAACTTAAAAAATACAGCACTGTCATAAGTACGTTCAGTGAGCAATTTACAGTTTTCCGAACACTTTCTGTTGATATTTGACGACTCAAACAACAAACAAAAAAACAAAAACAATGTTGTTGAAACAACCAGCTGTTTGGTTTACCAGCTGTCAAATGAATATTGCTTATATTATATCTGAACACTTAAAATATTGTACTCAAATAACTGAATATTCGCTCAATAAAAGTGCATGTCTGAACAGAGTATCAAAAGCTTCAATTTCACTCTATTAACATTGTAGTCGCCGTAGTTGATATTTGACAACTCAAATGTCAACAACGACAAAAAAAAAAAAAAAACAATACAAAAACAATGTTGTTGATGCAACCAGCTGATTTGTTTACCAGCTGTCAAATGAATATTGCTTATATTATATCTGAACACTTAAAATATTGTACTCAAATAATCGAATAATGGCTCAATAAAAGTGCATGTCTGAACATAGTATTACATACATACATAAATGGTCATTACGACCCTGCAGTCAGGATTACGGCCTAGCTTCTTACACCACCGATGTTGGGTGTGTCTTAATTTTTATACATGAGTGGCGGGACCTACAGTTTTAAGTCGAATCCGAACGACAGATTTTTGAGAAACTTTTCATGGCAATTTTATTTGCTCTCAGAGTTTTTGACAGAAATCTGCTGAGAGGAAGTCGTCGAAGAAATATTTTTTCATATATCGTTTTGGAGTCTGACCTGGGGTTTGAACCGTGGCCTTACGTCTAATAAGCCAACACACTACATACTAGACTACGGCGAACGTGAGTTTGCGTATCTTAATTTCACTGCCGAAGCGCCGGATGTGGTTGATCGTTTTAGGTTCCCCTCTAATACGACATGACTTGTAGCAACCAAAGATTTCTGAGCATACAAAGCAATATCTAGTCAGATTTTAAGAGGTTTCCTGCAAAGGCTCAGAATCCATTCCGTTCACTCCGTGCCAAAGTTATTTAGAAATTATCTACTAACTTTCGATTTCATCTGATCTGATTTCATATTAGTACAGACCATCTTTGGTTCGCTTTGGTATCGCATAATCAGTCGCAAACAGGAATATTTATGTGCCACAATCTAGTTACCGCTCTTACAGTGCAATGCCTAGTACACTGTAGTCTATTAAGATGCCGAAAGGCTTTCCACATTGACTCAGAATCCATTCTGTTCACTCTGTGCACAATATGGCATACAAATTCTACAATCTCCCCAATTTCCTCAGTACAAAAAGAGAGTTCTTACCGATCCAAACCTTAGATCCACACACTTCGGGGTGCAATCTTAGGCTACTTCAGATGTAATCTCATTATACGTAATAGTAGACGGACCCTAGGGTGTATAAGCCTAAAAAAATCGTCGGGTATTTTTCTTACAAGTCAGACCATCTCCAATTCTCTATTCGCCTTTCTCCATAAAATATTAATGCACTAGAGATTTGTTAGTTTTGTGACGAAGTCCACGGTGGATTACCACTTATTTCAAAATGTTTGATAGCCGTTGGTGTCAGAGTCACATTAGTCTAGGAAGTAGTGTGTTGGCTTATTAGACGTAAGGCCACGGTTCAAACCCCAGGTCAGAGATCAAAACGAAATATAAAAAAATGTTTCTGCGGCGACTTCCTCTCAGCAGATTTTTAGCAGAAGCTCTGAGAGTAAATAAAATTGCCATGAAAAATTTCTAAAAAATCTGTCGTTCGGGGTTGACTTTAAACTGTAGGTCTCGCCACTCATGTATAAAATTAAAACACACAACATGAGTGGTGTGAGAAGCTAGGCCGTAATCCTGACTGAAGGGTTGTAATGGCGAATTATGTATGAGTGGGGTGTGTGATTTTTCAGCGTACAAGATTTCTGAATGTCAATATGAAAC
Source organism: Sarcophaga rosellei (assembly GCA_930367235.1). Classification (NCBI taxonomy): domain Eukaryota; kingdom Metazoa; phylum Arthropoda; class Insecta; order Diptera; family Sarcophagidae; genus Sarcophaga; species Sarcophaga rosellei. The sequence goes on from OV884019.1 coordinate 89,542,065, forward strand.
ATTGAACTACAATTTGTATAGGGAAACCATTGGGGTCATCCTATAAACAGCCATTCAATGGATTGAATTCAAGGTCTTATTTACTCTTTGAAGGCATTTAAATTATTTAAAAAATATTTAAATTAATTACAACCCCTAAACCATAACAACTCACATGTTTCATGAATGTTTCATAAGGGCTCATAAGCATTTCAATTGAAAGAACGCTCATTGCAAGAGTCAAGGCTGTTGTTAACCTTGTTTAATAATAACTTTAGACTTCAAGAATAATATATGTATGTATGTATGTATGTACTGTGCTGTATGTAATATATGTTATAGGCGATTACATTAAGACATCCATCCATTTAAACCATTTCAATGGAAATGTACACATAATGACTGTCATAACTTATGACCAGAATGTTAGAATGTTTAGCTAATGTTTTATGGCGCGGTTACAACCCCCCTTACCCACCCCTTCCAATTGTTGTAGTTGCAGCAGGTGTAAGTTTAAATGATAGAGTTTACTTATAACGGTTTTTTTCTTTTTTAAACAAAGAAAGCAACAATAAAAATAAGAAACACTTTATTAAACCCGAGCAAGTGTTAATAGTTTTATGGGAAATTGTACAAGAGGAACGTATGTATCATATAAACGATTAGAATAACTAATGGATTCCATAATTTATTAAAAAGTTTAAAAAAAATCCTTTTTAAAAGTACAAGAATAAACACGTACGCAGCTAGAAAATAAAGAAATTCAACGCACACAAGAGTTTTTCAAAGAAATTGTTTGGTTGGGTTGTTTTAATTGTACGTATAGCCTTTTCAATGCTATTCTGTTGTTGTTGTTGTTATTGTTACTAACCCAGTAACCAAACAACCAACTGTTTGTGTTATTGTTGGTTTAATTATTTTTTTTTTGTTTAGTTTTCCAATACGTTCGTTTGTTCGTACTCTATAAACACACACAATTTTTTTTAAAAAGTTGTTTTTCTTTTTCTTCAGGTTTTTTTTTTATTTATTTTTTATTTTAAAAACATTTTTACTTTTACTTGTTTTACTCATACACACACCAAGTTTCCTTGAACTTAAAACAGAGTTGCGCCAGCCAGGCACACACTAGCAGTGGTGTTGCTAAAAATAGCATTCACTATTAAGTATTGTATAGGAGAGGTATACATACAGTGCAGTACAGTATTACAAGGTCACGAAATCTAATACCACATACTTGAGTATAGAGATGAGCGATATTTTCAAAACTGTGATTTAATCACGGTGATTGATAATTCACTGGTAACTACAGTGATTGAAATTGCCAAATAACAGTTACTAACAATGTCGTTCTTTCAAAATTGTTACATACTCAAATTTATTTAATTTTATTTTGAACGAGGCAGAATTACTATTAGATGATGCTGATTATTTACTTTTGGCTTTTATTCATGAACTTTCTGTGAAACTTAATTGTCAAACTTCATATAAAAAAAATTACATTAAAAATAATAACATTGATGACACCACTTTGATTTTGTTAAGTAGTCTTTTCGTAGTATGTATCTAGTTGTCTCTTTCTCACGACTTAATGAAATACGTTATTGTCATTATTGTTTTCTTTTGGAATACTGTGATCACAATCACTATTTTAAAGAACAGTGATTAATAAATAACGTTCACTGAGAACAACGTTCTTCAAAAATCACTGGATCGCTCATCTCTACTTGAGTACAATAAAGCTTCGGAATTGCATCGTTAACGCTAAAACATAACTTCTAAGTTGTTAAGGGCGGCTTGCATCTGCTCATATCGGACTTCTGATACAGTGAATCCCTGAAAACCTAACTTAGGGAAGTAACAAACATTCTGCTCTTAAATATAGGCAATCTAACTCTTGACTTAGAACTAAAACTGCTTTTGTATAAGTCAGCATTGAAAGCTATTTAGCTTTATGGTATCCAACTTTGCGGAACAGCCTCAGCATCCAATGTAGAGATGGCGACAATCTAGACTTCTTAGAATAATAACAGATGCTCCTTGGTATATGAGAAACAGAAACATCCACAAAGATCTGAAGGTGCCCCTACTTCGAGAGCGGAAATAAAAATAGCAAGTGTCAACTATGTCTCTAGGATTACAGAATATCTCAACCATCTTGTAAGAGACTTACTTGTATTCGAGGGTCACAGAAGTCTCAAGAGGGTTCAAACAAATAATCTGATCAGATAAATTTACTTTTGATGAGCGTGTCCTTGTGTAAAAAATCACATTTTTCAGCATGATTAATCATGAATAATAATTGGTCATTACAACCAGGATTACGAATCTAGTTTCGTCACACCACTTACGTTGTGTGTGTTAATTTTATGCATGAGTGGCGAGACCAACAGTTAAAAGTCGACTCCGAACAACAGATTTTTAAGAAACTTTTCGTGAAAATTTTTTATTTAATCTCAGAGAAATCTGCTGAGAGAAAGTCGCCGAAGAAATATTATTTTCGGGTTTCGTTTTGTTGAAGTTGCCTGACCTAGGGTTTGAACCGTGGCCTTACGTCTAATAAGCCAATACACTACCTATTAGACTACGGCTACTACTACATGAAACGTGTAGACTAATAAATTGGCAGCCCGACATTAAACTGCCAAATTACATTCAGAAACCTGATTACTGATCGACTATCTAGTTCTTAACAATTTGTTTCCATTGTGGATCAAGCCCTCTTTTACGCATCACTTCTCAATTCGAATAACCTCTATTTAAGTACATTGCGCTGCTGGTTCTTTTGAACGATTTAAATGCCCAAGACCGAATGGTATTTTTCGTGCAGGTAGCTATTTTCGATAGCTGCCTTGGACACACATTTCTCTGCCTGGTAGAATTAATGTAAAGTGTCGTTCATCCCCAAAGCTGTATAAACCAAATAACTTTAGATCCATTAGTCTGTGAGCCTTTCTATTAAAATTTGGGGAGGAATTCTTGAGCTTGAGAAATCAAGTAACCCTCGCTTGTTTCTCAATACACCTATATCTGGAACGCCTACAATGGACCGCTACGTGTGTTCAAGTGAGATTTGATTGGACAGAGATAACGCATTTCTACTATCTTATCATATTATTCACGACGTAATTTTAAAATCTTTAGAATCTAACTATGTTCAGACATGTACTTTTATTGAGCCAATATTCGATTATTTGAGTACAATATTTTAAGTGTTCAGATATAATATAAGCATATTCATTTGACAGCTGGTTGTTTTTTTCTTTGTTCGTCGTTCTTGACATTTGAGTTGTCAAATATCAATAGAAAGTGTTCAGAAAACTGTAATATGCTCACTGAACGGACTTATGACAGTGTGGTATTTTAAGTTCTACTCAATATTATAACAATTTGCGTATTTATTGCGCAATAATTAATTGAAATTCTATATGAAATATTGACCTCAATAATGGCGTTTATTACGATTTACGCAATAAAAGTGCATGTGTGTACACAGTATAAGGGAGATCATACGCCTAATTATAAGTCTTTATGAAGTAGGAACCTGACGAATAAGCTACGAAAACCATTAATACCATGTTCACACATGCATTTTTATTGAGCCAATATTCAGTTATTTGAGTACAATATTTTAAGTGTTCAGATATACATATAATATAAGCAATATTCATTTGACAGCTGGTAAACAAAACAGCTGATTGCTTCAACAACATTGCTTTTAATTTAATAGCGAAAATTAGTGCCAAAAAAATTTTAGAAAAAATGGAAAACAATTTAACATTGCAAAAGGTCTTGCTAATGATTGACCGAAACGCCCAGCTGTTGCGGTTAGTAGGGAATACTTTTGACTCCAAAGTGGATTCTCTCAGAAGGATGAGAAAGAAAAATTTGATAATAGTGGACCTGCTGACCTTCCATTTTTTGTTTGTCGTTGTTTACATTTGAGTTGTCAAATATCAATAGAAAGTGTTCGGAAAACTGTAATATGCTCACTGAACGTACTTATGACAGTGTTGTATTTTAAGTTTTAATCAATATTATAACAATTTGCGTACTTATTACGCAATAATTAATTGAAATTTTATATGAAATATTGACCTGAATATTAGCGTTTATTGCGATTTACGCAATAAGAGTGTATGTCTGAACATAGTATAAGGGAGATCATACACCTAATCATAAGTCTTTATGAAGTAGGAACCTGACGAATAAGCTACAAAAACCGCTAAGTGCTTTAAGTAGGATAAGGTGAACTCTTCATATGTCTTCTAACAATATTCCCCAATATCGTTAATATCCAGGCATTCGTTAAAGATGATATCTAGAATCAATCCTTAAATCTTATCAATTCTAGAATATTATTAACGATACTGTACTATTATTCTGTCCCTAACTGTCTACCATACGCATCATTGACTAATAACATTAGCAGGTTAGGGTTATAAAACGAAATTTTATTTTATTTCTAAACATTCCTTTCCCTCTTCCAATAGAGGAGGACGTCGTCGTCGTCTGTCTGTCTGTCTCCTGTAATTTGTGTCACCATCTTTAAGGCGCAAAATAAAATTCAACTTCAATGGAAACGGAATCACAAGGAAATTTTCGCAGAAGGACCAACTGTAGGATTAAATAAAACAGTGTGCGGTTGTTTATAATAACCCAAGGACATGTCATAACGTTCTGCAACGAACATCAAATGACAGTTATTATGAGTATGAGTAGGAGTATGCTAAAGTAAAGATAATAATGGATGGGGTTACGATTATAATTTATAGGAAATTAAAGAACCACACTACACTGTACACTGCATAAGGCGGCAGCAGGCACATGATTATCAAAGAAAAACAAACATTGTATGCAAAAAAAAGAGAGCTCCCACGCAATTTTCCTATAAATATAAGGGGGTTTTTTAACAATATACACAGTGCGACAATTTCTTTTTTATAGAAATTTATGACTTTCAGTAGTTACTAGTACCGTTATAAATACATACATGCATGTAGAGATTGTAAGTAAGCAAAATCGACTGGAATAGAGAGAATATGGTTGAATATCATACGGCACCCAGTACCTACCCACCCAACCTTTATAAAGTACTTACCCACCCACCCACACAAAATGTGAGTTTTTCAGTCTATTTATACCAAGTAAAACGTAAAGAGGAGAGGAAGCAAAAGAAATCACAGTAATTGGATTTAATGCGAAATAATCGTGCTATTTGAACATTTTCAATGATTTCTATCTGTTGGGGTGCAGTCACCGTCGTAGTGCCTGCAACTGGTACAGTCTGGCGTTTTACACACGTGATACATTTTAAATTATCATATTTATTAAGCGCTCTAATGCTATGGAATTATTTGATTAACGGTGTTTTCGTTTTAATTTTTTTTTTTTGCGAATTTCGTAAGCCGTAACATATAGGCTCTTTAAATTTGGAGTTTGTTTTTAAAGAAGTGATTTAATTTCGTTGACAGTTGTCATATAGAAAGTATACAACTATAATACTATGTTTACACATGCAGCTATTACTACTAATGACTGGAATCCTTAAAGCAGCTAGCGGAGAGGGTTTCTCAAGTCTCTACTAGCATCGACAGCTGGAAAATAAAGCCAGGCGAGTTCTATACTAATTTCTTGTAGCATTGGTAGATTGAGGTTGAAGACCCTTGGCAGGCCCTTCTTTGAGGGTTTGAATTCTGTGTCGAGAGCAGACATCAAGGTTCTCCACAGATTCATTAGTGGCTTGGGCGGGTTGAGATGTGCTAGGGGGCTTCATCAGTGTAGTCGCGCTCTCCCATTTTGTTGTGTCTGGTCTGTGTAATTCCTTCGCTTCCCATTCTCCCCTTTCCTGCATCCTCTCCTTTTTATCCTATACCCTCTATTATCCTTCCCTCTTTAAGGGCGTTGTACAATGGGCCAATTCGACCTCCGGGTACTGTATGTCTTCTAACCTAACCTTCTTGCAGCTTTTAAGTGATGAAATTTAAGGGAAAGTAGGCTACGTTTGGTGGAAAAAAATTTTTTTTCAGCAATGTTATCCGCCAATGGCGAAATCAAGGAAATAAATTTTGAATCGCTGTTCAGCACCGAGCTTATTAGTCAGATTCAGTTGTTGTTTCAGTAATTATTTTTATTAGCAAACTTGAAGATATGAATCTTTGATAAAAGATTTGCCAACAGTTGATGGCCACACAGATATCGAGATTATAGGATAACACACGCTAGGGAAAGTGTATCAAGAAAAAGATAGGTTGGGAAATACAGAAAACTTTCTGAAATTTGCAGGGCTTTCTTTCTTACATACAAACATACATAATTGGTCATTACAACTCTGAAGTCAGGATTACGACCTAGCTTCTTATAGCACTTATGTTGTGTGTATTAATTATATATATGGCGGGACCTACAGTTTAAAGTCGACGACAGATTTTTGAGAAATTTTTCATTGCAAAGTTATTCACTCTGAGAGTTTTTGCCAGAAATATGTATGCTGAGAGGAAGTCGCCGACTAAAGATTTTTACGTATTTCGTTTTGTTGGAGTTGTCTGACCTGGGGTTTGAACCGTGGCCTCACTTCTAATAGGCCACTACACTACCTACTAGACTACGGCGGCTTTCTTCCTTAGGTCGGCTAATTTTGAAATCGCTCTCGAAGTAAGCATTTTAGCACGCATGAAACGAGCAAAATTAAATGTTCCAGATATTTAGAGTCGGCTTAATAACTCATGAATTCAAGAATACTGTTTGAAAGTCATTCCGATTTATTTTTTATTTCTTTATTTGTTTCTTCTGCTTTGCCTTTTTTTATAGTTTTTCAATAACATTTTCATTTCAATTCTTAAGTAGAGAATAAATTATTAGAAAGTCCTTCACCTCACACCATGAAATCGCATGCAAGGCCAGAAAACGATTTATTATCACAGAAACACTTTCAATTTGTTTCATTGCTTGTACTTTAGAAATTGCCAATATTATTGCAATAAACAGGAGAGCGAGAGAGAGAGACACACACTATTCGTAATTAATATGTAACGGGAAAATTAAAATTCTGTAAAAAGAAAATTTGCTAAAGAGATTCCGTTAGTCTGATTAATTTTTCATGGGTTCCCACCCATGGTACCTTTTGCTCATTCAATGGTCCTCTTTTGGGGACAAATATAAACATGAAAGTACTCGTGAAACTTCTTTATTTTAAACGGAATATTTATTTTTGTTGCTTTACTTTCAGGCCTACGAAAAACGTTTTCCCACCTGTCCGCAAATGCCCATCGTATTAGACTGTGAAATTACCAAAGATGAGATATTAGAAAATGGCGCCAAACGTAATACCAGCAGACGCTGTAAATTGGCGGTTGAAGCTCCGTACATTTTCAAAAAGCTAATCGGTGTAGATGTTGTATACTTTATCCAGCAAAATTTTCTCGATTTAGCCAATCGTACGCTCAATATTGAAGCCACCAATGAGACATTCTCGTCGAGAATTGAAATTTTCGAAAGATGCCGTTATTATGCGCATCCCGATAATCCGGATTGGACGTGTTTCGATCAGACTGCCACCTTGGATATTAAGAACTTTTTTGGTTTTGAACATTCCATGGAGAAAATGGGTATGAAACAATATACCCAGACGACCTTAAAAGGCAAAGAAATCATAGAGTATTTTATACAACAGCTTAAGGAGGAGGGTGTCACCGAAGTTGAACGATGGCAACCACCGCCAGATGCGCCGCTATCGCCCAAGAGCCGAGAAGAAGAGGAAAGCAATAACGAAAGAAATGGTGAAAGCCATGATATACTATTGGATGGTGATTTCATAGCGAAACATTTGGGTCAACTAACACCCATGCAGGAATCTAAGCTATTGGAATTGAGGAAATTATTAGATGATATCGAGGATTTGGATAAAATGCCAGATTATCAAACAATTTTAAGATTCTTAAGGGCACGCGATTGGCATGTTAGTCAGGCCTTTAATATGTTAAAGGACTCATTGAAATGGCGCCAGGAACATAATATTGATACACTACTAACGGATTATAAAATGCCTACCGTGGTTACAGAACACTTTCCGGGTGGTTGGCATCATTATGATAAAGATGGTCGACCGATTTATAGTTTAAGGTTAGGCCATATGGATGTTAAAGGCTTACTAAAGGCCATAGGCACCGAGGGTTTATTGAAATTGGTAAGAATCACACACTGTTAGGGATTTAAAAACTATTTTAAATGATTTACTTTTGTTACAGACTCTACACATCTGCGAGGAGGGCATTAAGAAAATCAATGAATCTGCTCAGAATTTAGGAAAACCTGTATTGGACTGGTGTTTACTGGTGGACTTGGAGGGCCTTTCCATGCGCCATTTATGGCGTCCGGGTGTTAAGGCATTACTTAACATTATAGAAAATGTGGAAAAGAATTATCCCGAAACCATGGGACGTGTTTTGGTTGTTAGAGCCCCTAGGGTATTTCCCATAGCCTGGACCATTGTATCAGCTTTTATAGGTGAGTTATAGAATATGATTTCTATTATGTGCACTTTAATTTTTCTTTTCTTTCTTTTGTTAACAGATGAAAATACACGCTCGAAATTTCTTTTCTATGGCGGTCCCGATTGCTTACACTTGCCGGATGGCTTAGAACAGTATATCGACAATGACATTATACCCGATTTTCTGGGAGGTCCTTGCAAGGTTAGTTCGTTTTATTTATAAATTTTTTATAAGAAAAGAAAGAAAACTTTGTAAATAAAATTAATAATCATTTTTGTTTTTATTTTATTTTATTAAATTTAATTTATGCCTTCCAAAAGCCTTCCTTAAACCAACTATTGTATGTGGATCAGATAAATCCAAAATATTTTACTCATTGTTATTTAGCTAAATGCGATTGTGTAAGACGGGCTAGATTTTCTATTATAATTTTGTATAGATTTTGTAATTTATTTGTTATTTGTAATTTGTTGTTATATTGTATCTACTGTCCTAGAAGTCCAAGTCCTTATTTATCTTTTAGATTTTAATGGAAGTAACACTTCATACCACAAAAAGTGTTTTCTAAATCACATATCTGTACGGTTTCTCAATTTCTCCGGGATAATCACAATTGTTGCTTTCTACCTCATCTCACAATCTTGACATAGCCTTCCTTGCCAAGCGTATGATCACAGGTGCATAAAGCATTCATTGTTTGGATTTAAGGATTTTCACTAAAAGTGCCACCGGACTTAGTTTTCAAAGTCTCAAATGTTAAATACACAACCAGGGCGCAAATAGGGCGATTAGCCCTCTTTATGCAGCTCATTGTACAGTCTAAGGCGGTAGTAATGGTTATAGAAATTCGGTTTAAAGCTGTTTACAGCTGAGGATCAAATGCTCTCTGTAATGTGTGTACTCTACGTGGTAGATGAGTACCAGTACCAGAAATCAGCAATGAGTAGATTCGAATCATACTCGGAATTTCTGCTACTTCTACGCATTCATACTTATTTTAATATTGTTACGTTTTTACCTTTTTCAAAAAACGTTTAAATATGAGTTCGTTAATTGCAAACAAATATGTGCTTAATTTCGGTTAAACTCTTTATTGTCCGCACTATCTTATGTGACACTGTTCGAACTTGTATCACGTAGTATATAACAATAACTACCACAATAATCTATTTATTCGATATTCTTATCACACACAACTATACGCTATTCTTCTTACACTTCTGCTCGCTTAAACACTAACAACTGTTCGGTCGATCTTTACAATTGCGATCTTCAAACCATGAATGTTCTCTTCACACGCAACGCGTCTTCACACAAGGCTGACTGAATTCTCACAGACTCGTTGGCCGCTTTGTCTGGCCTTTTTATATAGTATACTCACGAAATCAGTCTGATGAAGGTTCTTGAAAGAGAACGTTCGGAGTTTCGCCTTCTAGAGAACTCTGTTGCGACTTCATTGTTGTTGGTGTATTTTGTTCACATTACTTGTTGTTGCGTTCTCACTTATTTGGCTATCCCCGTTTCTTTCATGCCGATATTGTTGGTTTACTTGTAACAAGTTCGTTGTATTTGTTAGTGTAGCTATTGTTAATCAACATGTTCATTGTATTTGTTAGTGTTAGTATATTTGTTAGCATTTTAATCTTAAACGATGGGACACCTTTTCGTAACAATATTGTACTCATACTACTCATATTCAAAGTTTGAAGTACTCATCGTACTCATACTTAACAATACACATGATGTTGTTGATTTCGACTCTCCTTTACTCAACATTTACACGAATCACAAAATAAGTATGATTCGGCTACGAACACTACAATACTCACTAGAAGGTTATGTGTTTGCTTTGCTTTTGTCTTTGGCTTTCTTTTTTTTTTTTGTAAATGCAACAACAACTAAGACTGTAAATTTTAATGAATGATTCGAATCACTTACTTATGAGTATTGTAAGTATTTTTCTAAATTTATTAATCTGAGTATGAGTAGGCGTATGAATCAAACATATTTCGAATGTTATGAGTTTGATATCAACGTTGTACTCATACTCATTGCAATCTGTACTTATAAGTCATTGTTGTAGTGAGTACGAATGAATCAGAGTAGTTGAATTTCAATACTGTTGACTCGCTTATACTCAAAATTTCATGAGTACTTATGAGTAGCAAAAAAACGATTCAGTCTGATCTGGGGGTTTCAGCCGTGGTCTTACGTCTAATAAGCCAACACACTACCTACTAGACTACGGCAACTTCTAAGTTAATTACATAATATTAGTGACCATTTCAACCTTTCGGTCAGAATTACGGTCAAGCATCTCTCATCACACCGACTCCGAACGTCAGATTTGAGAAGTTTTTCCTTACAATTAGTTCGCACTCAGAACTTTTTCCCGATGACTTCTGAAAGGGGGATGTCATAGGTAATTTTTAAACTCTTCAGCTTGTGTCGGATTATTCATTAGTCTACGGCGATCACCTAAGTAAAATGCCCGATTGGAAGCCCCAATTTCACAGACGTATTTCAATGCCAGAGTACACATGGAGCAGAAGGCTACACTGACTGGACGTAGCTAGTTTGAGATCAAAGACATGTCTATTGTTAGAATGATAGGATGATTGATAGGATTACCTATAAAAACTGTGTTTACGTTCTTAGTATGTGTAAATCGTCTTATAGTTCTTAAAACACCGGTAGAATTTATTTGTAATTCTGTTCGTATTGTACTTGTCAAACGTCCTTAACCTCAATTAAAATATACTCTTGTATTAACTAGAGTTCTTAAGTTCATTGTCAGCAAAAGCTTTGCATTTTTAAAAACCCTTCAATCTTTCTTATTTTAATAATTCCCATTTCTTTTATTTCCATTGTTGTATTTAGAGCCTAATTCATGAAGGTGGTTTGGTGCCTAAAAATCTGTATAAAATGAACTCTCTGGAAGAGGAAGATCATGCAGATCATGCAACAGCAAAACGTGACACTACCAATGGCAGTCAGGCTATGGGACACCATCAACATCTACATCAGAATCTCTATAAGACGGTGGAATTGAAAACTGGTTACAGTCATGAAGTGGTCATTAAGAATACAGATCCCAAAAGTGTTTTAACATGGGACTTTGATGTCTTACGCAGTGATTTACATTTTACTTTGTATAGAGTAACACAAGATTTGCCAGAAAAGCAAGGTGAGGGAAGAGAATTGTTATATTTGTTTGAGTTCGTAAAGGAATAAATTACGTTTTTCGGTTTATTTATGATAGATTTGGCCATATCCTTCTTTGATATGGCTGACTTACAAGAAGGCGTCAACTATTTCAAGGAGGAACCCAGTTTGATATGTCACAACAAGGAGAGTGTACAAGGTTCACATGTCATGAATCATGCGGATAATTATGTTTTGCATTGGTTTAGTCCCGGCTCTGGCAGTGAGGGACCAGCCCAATTAAACTACTTCTATGAAGTGTTAAGCTCTGCCAATTATCGCGGCTCAATGACAAGTTTACATTCAGGTTTCTCTTCAAATTCAGCCACCAGCTCTCTACAAAGTCGATGATATGAGGCTAACGGTGATAAGCAAGACAACGATGAAGCCCTTAATTTAACGCTTATGCCAGAACATCAACTCAATTCAGGAACTTTAATGGAGAAAAGTCTGAATTAAGAACACCAGCAATTATTTTTACAAAATATTTTTTTTTTTATAAAATTTAAGAAATTTCCTCACAAATCTACAGCCTAGAAAAAAAATTGTGATTTAAAAAGTTTTTTTTTAAGAGTTAGAAAGAGTCCGATTAAAACAAATATAATAAAAAAAAAATATGCGTAAATGACCAAAAGCTACACTCACAGTATATTTATAGTAAAAAAGAAAATTGTTGAAACAAAATTTAAACACAACTCCCATTAATAAGAAAATGGTTGTAAAAAGTTTTTAAATCCAAAACAAACACAAAAAATAATTCAATTTTGAAAACATATATTTTTTTTTTTTTGAGAAAAGAGGTCAATTGTTACAAGAAATATAAATGCTTTTAAGAAACATAAAAAACAAATATTATGGAAAACAAAAACAAATTTTAAAAAGGCATGATGGCCTTTTTTGAAATTTTATTTATAGGCTTTTTCTATATATACAAACATACCTAACAGGTTTTATTAACTATTACAAAACAAAACAAAAAGAAAAATATTTATAATTTTATATTTATTTTGCCAATATTTGATTAATTTGCTTAAAAAAGAAAACAAAACCTTTAATAACGATAAATCCTAAAGGATATGCTAATCTCAAATAACTTTTAAAAATGCTATAGAATATTTTAAATACATATACATACATGCATATATACAAATATAAAATATTTATATAGTTTTAAATTAATTTAAAAAAAATTTTAATTATTTATATATTTTCACACAGTGAATGCAATCTTTTTTCTTTTTGTATAAAACAATTAAAATAATTGAACTTTGTTAGTAAAAATTAATTTAGCTAAATTAAAACCCAATAATAAGATATACATTAACAAATATATATTACATATATAAGAATTTTAATCAAATGTTTCATGTTAATTAAGTGTATAAGTAATAAATTATAAAAAACGAATATAAAAAAATCATTATTCTTTTATTACATACATACATAATTGGCCATTACAACCCCTCAGCCAGGATTACGGCCTAGCTTCTTTTCTTTTACTATTTGACTGAAATACAATAATTTCCCCTTTAAACAGCGAAGTATTTAAATCTTAAATCTGGCATCACTGTTATTTAATGAGAAGAAACATGCAAAAGAAAATAAAATCAAATGCAACTTTGTATTGTTTTTCAGCGTTTAGTTCTGTATGGAGAAAAATTAAAAAAAGTGTTGCCATCTGTTGAGTTTCAGAAAATCGCCTGAAATATATTACAATTATTAAATTAATTTCTTGCTACGGATTTTACATGTTTTCTCATGATATAAAAAGCAAAAGAATTAAATAACTATTTTAAATTAATTAAATAATTAAATAAATCCTTGAAATTTTATTTAAATTTAAGTCCGCTTACCTACTTAACGCTGCAGCATTTTTCTTTCTGCCTACCCACTTAAGTTCACAGCTAACTTATACTTTGCTTAAGTTAAGCCACATTAAAAGTCAGCACTTTTTTCAATTTCAATAAAAAGAAATTGGCAGCACTGCGTCAACTGTATGAAATTAAAAGCAATTGAACAGCTGTTTCATGAGAGAAAGAAAAATGTACAACGAACCAGAATAACAAAACAAAATACATTACAAAACTACTCCAATTGGACGGGTCATTGTATGGTTAATGAATTTAACAATGAAATTCTAATAAACTAAGTGAAAGCAATCAGTAAATATATATAAAAACAAAGTATTACATTCGAACATAATAAATTCACACATTATTAAAGAAAGCCTACGAAAGCGTCGTGTTGAAAACCACAACAACAATTACTTGACGGTCAATAACACTTATCAAGTGAATAAATTCATCAATTGATTAGATTTTATAAACAAAAAAAAACAGAAACTAAAACAACAATAACAAATCGAAAAAGTTTTACCAAAGCATTACAAAGTTTATGTTAATTAAAATGCTTATAACCTAATAGATGAGCAAACAGTTTACCCGTGGCGGTTGGACAAGACGGTATTATTTGCAAAGAGCTTCTCTCTTGATTACGAACAAAAATCACATCAAATATAAAATAAAAAGAATAAAGCAATGGTGCAGTTAAATGATATTGATATGTAAGTGTTGGTGTTGTTATCGTTGGTATTATTATTATGGACATACATAAGTATACAAAATAATTAAAAGAGAGCATTTTTCTAGTTATCACTGAACTTTGAAATACTGAAAGTGCTGTATACGATCTACTAATACATATGTACATATATCCATAAAATCAAAATGTCTCTAAGTTTAAGACAGTTATTAAGTACACACGGTTTGAAAGTGCAAAATATTGCAAAAATGTCTACACAAACTAAAAATTCTATGTTCTCATCCTGGTATGAAAATTATTACAATTCCAGCAGTGATGGATCAGATATTGCCAAAACAAATTCCCAAAATATTTTGGAGGACACGACCATATTTCCGGAATTCAAGTCGGGACCACTTGAAGTGTATCGGGAAAAGTCATCTTTCTGTTACAAACGCATGAATGTCATCTTGGAAGGTGAAGAACACATCAGACTTAAGGTAAGTTTAATTTGACATCGAATTTTGATACGATTTTAAAGTTCAAAGTCTATTTAAAATATTTTGCTTTGTCACATATGTACAACCATAAACAACAATAACAACATAACTAAACACTAAGCAAGTACTTGTTGACAACATCTTCTTGTACCCAGTGTAGTAGATTCGTGTGTAATTAATAAACGGATTAGATTTCTCGTTGTACTTTAACTCTTTCACCAACTTGTTAATCAATAGTGTCTGAGGGGCTATATAACGATATGCCCTCAGCGATATCAATGTACACTCGTACTTATCAACAGACTGTTAATGAGTAACATAAAAATTGTTCTAAAAATTATTGCTTTGGTGCAAAAAAACGTAACGTTAACAATAACCAATAACCCAATTAACACTAAATATACCACAGAGTGTTAAGGCGGTACATAAAATGCACAATCGAAAAATAAGACAACTCATCAAGAAGATATGGATTCTAATTAGTACGGCTATTAGTTAGTTTGAAGATGAGCAGTTATGGTCTCTTTTTACTAAAACAGTTGTTGCTGTTGGCAAATAACTAGGGCTATAGAAAGGAACACATTGAGTCCCTTGGTGTTAGATGTGATATGTCCCAAAAAGATACCAGAGCTTCAGCCGAGTCACTATCAATGAGTTTAACTTGCCGTTGTCCTGACGTAACTCAATTTTAAAACTCTAATATTTTCGGATACTCAACCGACGGTATTCCAATACCATTAATAGTGATATTTAAAACCGATTCTACGTTCTTCGTCCATGCAAGTTTATGGTTCAAATGATTTAACCAGTTTCGTTCTATATGGTCACAGTTTAATTTAAACCTTAGACACCGGAAAACAACAATATTTTAAAATCAATTAAAATAATTTATTTATACAATACGTTCAAGTTTAAAGCTTTAACGTCATGGATACAAAGTCTGTATTTACTAAAAATAATGTGAATTAATTTTAATCCCCAAGAAGGGACTGGGGAATGAATTGTTAAAATCGAATTGTTAATTAGATTAGATTACGAATTTATTATTGAATAGCAACTGTTTTAATTTAGCAGAAACACAATATGTTTCCAATCAAATTTCCTTCAAATGAGAAACAAAAAGTACTCTATATAATGGACTTAGTGGTTTGAATAGCTATGATATCAAAGATACTGTTACGGTCGGGCATTACTTGGGGCCGTTTACGTTCGTCTTTCCGGGCAATGCATTTTTTAACTGCCGAAGATTACGAGAACATTCTAAGTTCAAGACCCTGTGTGCCAGTGTTGAAAAATTCAGTACTTTTCCATATCAAAAATACTGCAGTACCCCCGTGATACATTCAGTACTTTTTTATTATTACATATTTTATATCTTACGCTTTTCAACTATTAATGCATTAGCAACATGTTCAACGTAATGTTAAAGGTAGAATTAGGCCTTACCCCCGGTTATCCAAACGTCCACGGAACGTATGTGCGTTTTTAGAATACGAAAAGCCGAACCGTAATGTAATTTCGGTAAGCATTTGCATTGCTCTTCATATCTATATTAAAAACGAACGTATGTTACATTACGTTTGATTAAACGGGGCTTTTACGTTTTGTTTCGTTCCAAATCAGCTGTTTTTGTCCTGTATGTGTATTAAATATAAATAAATAAATAGTCTAGTAGGAGAAGGTAGTTTTGCAACACTGTTCAAGACCCTGTGTGCTAAAGAAAAATTTATAAAAATTGATTTTTAGTTGCTTCAAAGGCCTATTTATCACAGCTAACCAGTAACGCCCCTACAAGAAATTAATAACCGAAACTAACACATACAAAACTTACTTACTACTACACATGTAGTTTTTATTTGACTTTTTATGCTTCAGAGATGTATTTGTTAATATTTATTAATTTCAAAAACTCAATCGTAGTAGGCTTTGAAAACAAAAGTTTATAATTATGTGAAAAATTGAATAATAAGAAGTTTGTGGAAAAAATAGAAACATAAAGGAAAAAAAGGAAAGTGAATCAAATTTTTTTAAGCTTTTCTATACGGATAGAAGAGTAAGAAGTTGGACATGCTACAAGGAAGGTAAGTGTTTTCTTTTGTGTGATTTATTTGTGAATTTGAAGTCCTCTAATTTTTGGTTACTTTTTTGTATAGTGTTCCAATTGGTAGATGCTGCCATTTAAACCTTGAAGGAACATGGAAGCTCATCTTTGCCAGCTATCAAGAAATACGTCACCAGCACATATAAGGTAGATGCCCAAAAATTCGCTCCATTGATTGGAAGAGTGCTGTTACCAGTGGAAAATTAATTCAAACTAAAGGTAAGGGTGCTTCTGGTTCATTCAAATTGTTAGCTGCTGCTTCAAAGGACCGCCAAAAAGACTGCTGAGAAGAAGAGGGTAAAAAACCGTATAGAAGACTCGTACTGTTAAAGCTAAACCAGCCTGTTTTCTGATTATTTTTTTCTCAATGTTTTATTTTATATTATATTTATATTATATTATATTTATATTATATTATATTATGTATGTGTATTAAAATTTTATAATAAAAATATATGGAAACAAAAAAAATTTTTCATTTTCAATTTAGTCAAATGTCTAGTCACTGTTGACTAGTTAAATGACTAGTCACAGTTAACTAGTTAAATGACTCGTAAACAGTCAACAAGTTTGACTAGTAAACTGTGACTAGTAAACTAGTCATTTGTAACTTAAAAACAAAGAAAGAGTGAGCGGGTTAGATATATGTTTTACAGTCGAAAAAATTCATATGTTAGAAAGAGAAGCAAAATCACATGTACACGAATGTTTACGTAAAGTTTTTCACATTGCCCTTAATAACTTGATGGGAAGTTGTGACTAGTTTATACGTCACACTTTACGGTCAAATAACTAGTTATTTGACTAGTTATGTTCTGGTAGGGCAGTTTTCACTCTGTATATCTGTTGCTTCCAGTGTTGCCAATTTTTTATGGTCAAAACGCGCGGTCCTACTACTCAAATGGCGCTAAAAAGCGCTAAGTAATAATTTTAGTAACTAACTATAATCAAAACGCGTTGAAAAAAGCGCTAAATAATAAAATAAATAGAAAATGTAATGGAATTGTTAAAAAATGTTTTTATTATGTACAGTGCCACAATACATTTTAGAAATTCCATAAATATGTAGCAAAAGTCGGTATAAATAACTAAAGTTTTTATACTTATTATATTAATTTATTTCTGTTTTATTATAAAACAAAAACATTTTAAGTGTTTGTCACAAAACAAGAGAAAAATAAGGAAAAGTTTCTGATGACTCCTTATTTTTACATCGCAAAAATTGTAGGCACCTCCGAGAAGAAGTCAGACTAAATTTAAAATTCAGGGCCTAATATATGAAAATGTTATCCCTTACATTTAGTAGAATATCCCTAAAGCTCAAGCACACAATTTAACCTATTTGGCATTGTTAAGTGTTTTCTGCTGATGTTTGCCGCCATGCACTCAAGAGCAGGTTTTTCGGTTAACTTTTCTTTGAGGTTTAGCGACTATGTAACCGTTCTTCCAAATGATCTCCTAAATAGTCTCTTGGAGTCATATCGGAACTTTGTGCAAGTGTATTAAGCCTGTCGCCTTTGGCAGGCAAATCACATGTTCACATTGGCAGCTGTATGATTGGGTTCATTGACATGTTGGGAGTAATGAACTTTAGCGATTCTTAATTCTTCCGAACTTTTCATGAATTTGTACTTTAGAATGTTTAAATAGTCTCTCTAATTCATTGTTTTCTCAATAAATTCCAAACTGTTCACACTTCGTGCCAACATGCATACATCACTTCGTTCGAAAAAGGAAAACTTAATAAATTAATTAAAAGTCCAAAACTGCTATATATTACTTATATTTTTCCACTGACTTAATTTTAAATTATTAAGACAATTTTCCATTTCGTCAATATCGTCTTCTTCCAAAAATTCAATGATATCTTTTGTCTTATTCGAAAAAATATTTTCGACACTAAATAATGATATTTTATTTTAAATTGTAATATTAGTTGGTAATCTTGATCTTATTTTATGCACTAAAGCTTTAGTAAATTTAATTAAATTTGTCTCTATTAATTCCTTTTCACAACCTTCAATATTATTATCACGACAAGCCTTTGCAAAATTATATCCCAAAGAGCTATATTAAATCAATGGGGAACTAAAAACAATCAAATAGAAAAGCGCCAACCTAGCGCGTTTTCTTAAAAAAGCGTTAAAGAGAAAAAAATGCGACTTTTTGGTGGTTGAAACGCGCTAAATATAGCGCGAAAGGCGCTAAATTGGCAACACTGGTTGCTTCTAACACATTTGCTTTGCAATACATTGTAAGATTTTTTTTCTCCCTCTAAGCCAAAGCGAATTCATGTAACCGGTGGGATTATCTAAACAGCTGATCTCTTTCTTAATGTCAAAATTTTGCTGTTTTTGTGTGTGTTTGTTGTGCGTGTGCGTGTTGTTGTTCATTTTTTTTCCTTTTCCATTTTTTTTCTTCCTATTTTGACAACATTAAAGTTGTTTAACAAAAACAAAATGCCTGTTGTTTTTGCATTGTTGTATTTGTTGTAGACCTGCGGCTACCATATATGAATTTGCCTTGCTCTAAGCCGTCCTGCGTTTATATGTTATGAACGTTTTTCAACTGTCAAAGGTAGCACTACTTGTTATACTTTGCTATTTATATCCTTTGCGATCTAATTTGTACCATTTTCTTTTATAAAGAATTGAAATTCATTTAATCATCGCCCAAAACCTCTTGCGAGATCTCAGGCTTAACAAAAAATTTAGTTTAGACTCATTAGAGTGCTCCTCTCCACGGAAATCTTTAGTAAAAGGCGAAAGATTTATTCGACAACTGAAGAGAAGCCAGAGTAATTTTGACTTTGTAATTGTTAATAATTTATGGTAATTATTGTATGAACTAAATGAGAATTATAAGATTATTTAGAGAATGAGTAAATAAAATACATACAAATTTAGGGGTTGAAAATAAGGGTTTCTTAAGAAGAATTTTTAAAACAGGCAAAATGTTGTAGTGGCAATGAGTTTTCATTTAGAACACAATGATTTGTAGGAGTTTAAAACATCAGGTCAAGTCTGGTCCACTTTAAATTCTCTTCTTCCTACTCGTAAAAAACTTGGTACGAGACACAATCGTTTTCAAGTTTCTTGATAATTTTTTTTTTTTTTGGAATTTTTAATAATTCCCCTTATCGTTAAAAAATTTTCCTCCGAAAATTCTCCACTGTTCCCTAAGTAATGGTAGACTTTGGAACAAAGCCTAGAGTATAAAAAATTCAATTTTAATTCCTTCATTAAGACGCCCTTATCTACAAATTACAAGAGTTTGTCAAAATAAACTTTGAACGTGCAAAAGCGAAACAAAGAGAATATAAAAGAGTTTGTCAAAATACTTTGCAAACTACTTTGAACATGAAAAAGGCGTCATACTACTTTGTGAGCATATCAAAGTGTGTATTCTTGCCTCTGCTTGTTTTCCCATTCTCCCCTATAAAATCAAGATTTTGCAAAGTAAACTTTGAACCTAGAAATGACACAAATAATAAAACAAAGTATACCCCACGTATTTGGTAAAATAAATAACAGCTATGTACTCTCACCCTAGTGTTTTGTTGTTGCAAATATATACACATACACACGTGCTTTTATTATGCAATGTATACAAACGTTTGTTTTTTTTTTTTTGTTTTTTGTTATATTTTTTTCTTTTGTTTATCATTTTTTTTATTATTCAATTTGTGTTATAATTCTCATTGAGTTCATAATATGAATACAATAAGTATTTCTATTTTGGTGGTGTAAAGTTATCGCTTCTCGGCCTTATGGCTAAGATCAAAGTGTAGTATCTGTTCTTATCAGCTTAACATCTGATAGATCCTCCATCGGAGGACAACAAATGTTAAACTGATTTTTGGAAATAGACGGAGTGTTTAGGAGCTTGCTCCACCTCTGTCACGGGTTGGCCCGGTATTGCAGTACCGCCGGGATTTCGGCCCAAATGTAAGAATAAATTTCAAATTAGTTTACATTTTATAAGCTTAGCAGTCCTGTATTATGAATGGGAATTAAGCTCGGTTTTGGGATTAGGAAAATTTGTAGAGAAGTCTGAAAGGAAAGCAAAGACTTCTCCAAGCGAATGGATTTGTGGCACAAAATATAGGCTTTATAATGGGGGAAGATAGAATGAATTGTGAACGGACTATCCACGAATAGCCTGAGGATAGTAAACGAAAATTTGACCGGGGGATTGCAGTCTCGAAGAACTCTTGTTTACAAAAGGGATCACTTAAAGTCCAGTATGTTGCGTAGAGCCTGTGATGAGGAGAATGAATCAATCACGAGAACACATACTTGTAATCTGTGTGACTAATTCATCACATAGGCAAATACCCATGGTTTCATTAAGTACTAGGCAGGGAGTTTCTAACTATTAGTGAAACAGGATCCGAGGAGAAATCATAGGGTGTTTTTTATAGAGGTATAGAACTTTAAGTTGCAATAAAACAACGATGGATTGTTCGATTGAGATGAATTTTATTTATCCGAAAGATAAATCTTGTGGCATTACATTTTAAATATGATTTCTGGCATATGACCGCCACGGCTGGCGCGGATGCAGTCCAATCTGGACGTCCAATTTTCGGTGACTTTTTCCAACATTTGTGGCCGTATATCGGCAATAACACGGCGAATGTTGTCTTCCATATGGTCAAGCGTTTGTGGCTTTACCGCATAGACCAATGACTTTACATAGCCCCACAGAAAGTAGTCTAGCGGTGTTAAATCACAAGATCTTGGAGGCCAATTCACAGGTCCAAAACGTGAAATTAGGCGGTCATCAAACGTGTCTTTCAATAAATCGAAATAAAATTGCACTATTTGCAAACGTTGTTCAGGCGTGAGTCTATTCATGATGAATTGCCAAACCAAACTGAGAATAAATCACTTGAGAGCTGTTATATCGGTCGCCATCTTGAAAAGTAATGCAAACTTAAAGTTCTATACCTCTATAAAAAACACCCATTACTTTGTATACACAGTAAGCCCCGGTTAACCAAACGTCAACGCTACGCTGAACGTAGGATAGGTTCGTTTTTAGCATATGAAGAGCAATGCAAGTGCTTACTGAAATTACATTACGGATCGCTAATCGCTCTCATTACTTTTCATATTCTAAAAACGAACTCAATTTCTGTTACATTCCATGGACGTTTGGCTAATCTGGGCTGTATTCTAATATCTAAAAAATAATCTGCCTATTAGCCTGATATCAAGAAGTAAGGAAGAAAGACGAGTTCCACATGACTCTCCATCAGACCTTTAAAAGTTGTTTTTGAACTGAAAGAGTTTTTTTTCCAAAATTTCTTTCCATAACCTTTTCCAATCTCCTTAATTTTTTCATTTCAGCATCGTATTTGGAATTTTATAGAAAAACATGCCGATTTCCAGCGTGAACCTGAAACCCCTTCAGTAGAACGTCAACGTCAATTGGCCAATAAACGCCAACACATTATGTATGGTCAACATTTCTATGGTCTAAATGAATATCTATCCACACCCCATTTGTCATTGGCTTTCTCTCAGGCCATGTTCAGTTATGAATCAAGTTTTGCTGTTAAATACTCCCTCTCAAATGGTATGTTCCCCAGTACAATCTTAAGTTTGGGCACTGAACGTTTGAGTAAATATGCGGGTAAAATTGCCAGAGGTGAAATTGTGGGTGCATTTGCTTTAACGGAAATATCGCATGGCACAAATGCGCGTGGTATGCGTACTCTGGCCACTTATGACAATAAGTCTCAAGAGTTTATTTTACATACACCCGATTTTGAGGCAGCCAAATGTTGGGTAGGCAACTTGGGTAAGACCTGTACACATGCTATTGTGTATGCCCAGTTATATGTGGCTGATGATAAGTATGTGGGTTTAAGTGCCTTCCTAGTGCCCATACGGGATGAAAAAACTTTACTGGCCTACCCCGGTGTTACTGTGGGTGATTTGGGTGAGAAGGTGGGCTTAAATGGTGTTGATAATGGGTGAGTGAGAGTATTTGAAGGCAATAAGTTGAAGAATTTGATTTAAATTTTGGCTTTTCTTTTCATCTGCAGATTTGTCATGTTCAATAATTATCGCATTCCCAAGGAGAATCTTTTGTCCAAGACGGGTGATATTGATGAGCAAGGCAACTATAGCAGTCCTATCAAGGATAGTCGTAAACGTTTGGGTGCCTCTTTGGGTGCTTTATCTGGTGGTCGTGTTAATATTTGTTCTTTAGCTTATGTAGCCTTAAGCAAGGCCATGGTTATTGCCGTACGCTATTCGGCAGCCCGTAAACAATTTGGCCCTGAGGGAACCAACGAGGAATGGCCTGTAATTGAATATCAGTCGCAGCAATATCGTTTATTCCCTCATTTAGCCACTGCCTATGCCATGCGCATTTTTAGCTTGTGGCTAGGCAAACATAATGTTGATATTAACACTAGATCTATGATGGGTGAGGATACTTCTAATATGGGCATGGAAGTACATGCTCTTTCCTCGGCCGCTAAGCCTGTGTGTGCTTGGGCTGCCCGCGACGGCATACAAGAGTGCCGTGAGGCCTGTGGTGGTCATGGTTATTTGAAATCTACCGGTATTGGCGATTTGCGTAATGATAACGATGCCAATTGCACATATGAGGGAGAGAATAATACTCTTATACAACAGGCCTCCAATTGGTTGGTTAGCTTGAAGCGCGGTCATGCCAACTTTGAGGAAGTATCACCCTTGGATTCGGTTACATTCCTTAAGGATTCGGAACAAATCCTAAAACAAAAGGCTGAAGAGAAAACACCCCAACAGGCTGCCTGTCCACACAGTAAGTGTGTTCGAATTGATAAAACCTACTGGAAATTATTAAAATCCCTTTGTTCCCTTTTATAGATCTTTTGAAAACTTTGAATTGGTTAGTTGCCTATCAGCTAGAGGTTACCGTAAAACGTGTGGATGCTTTAAAACGCCAAGGCTTGAATGCTTTTGAAACCCGCAACAACATGCAAGTGTTTAATGCTCAACCCCTATCCATTATCTATGGTCAACGTTCAATGTATTATGTTTTCTATAAATTCGTTATGAATTTGCCGCAATCAAATGAAAAGTCTGTTCTGCTCAAGCTGTTAAGCTTCTATGGCAGCCATTTGATTACAAAGAATGCGGCTTTGTTCTATCAAGGTGGCTATTTCCGGGCAAATGAACAAATTGAACTGTATCAGGCGGCCATATTGGAGCTTTTGCCTCAACTGAAGAATGAAGCCATATCGCTGGTAGATGCCATAGCGCCTACAGATTTCATTCTAAATTCCCCTCTAGGCATGAGTGATGGCAATGTAAGTTGTATTGTTTTCTTGGCTTTGTTTCGATTTCATTAAAAAAAATTCAAACTTTTCTTTTAGATTTACTTACACTTGCAACGTTCGATTTTAAGTGCTCCTGGCGTTTTTGAACGTCCCGAATGGTGGCGTGAGGTAACCTACAAGGATTATATGCCAAAGGCTAAAATGTAATTTTGCAAGCCCAAATTTTCTTAGAAAATTTTCTGCTTTTCATAGCTAAAATTGTTGTATGATATTGAAATCCTGGGTGCTTATCTTGTGATTTTTGTAGTTTTTTTTCTGTATACATATTTAGTTGTTAAAGTGGTGTTTGTGAAAGCCTTTTTAATCTTAAGTACACATGAAATTTGTTTTAATTTAAACCAAAATAGTTTTATAATAAATAAACATTATTTTTATATACAATCTATCTTCTATCTATCTATCTTCTATAAATGTATATATGTATATGTAAATGAATGTTTGTTTGTATATAATTAATAGAATCGTAAAGTATGCATTTGATCATGTTATGATCTTTTGGAAAGTTGTTGAGCATGAGCCCGGGAAGGTTCTATAAACAATTTCCAACAGGTGGCGCCACTGAAAATTACTAAAAATTATTTAAATCGTAAACTGTGTATTTGATCATATCATGATCTTTAGCAAAGTTGTTGCGCATGAGTCGACGGAGGTTTCTAAGTTGGTATGACCAATATCCGACAGTTGGCACCACTGAAAATTACTAAAAATGAATTAAATCCTAAGCTGTACATTTGATCATGCTATGATGTTTAGCGAAGTTGTTGCTTATGAGCCAGGGAAGGTTGCATAAACAATTTCCGACAGGTGACGCCACTGAAAATTACTAAAAATGAATTAAATCCTAAACTGTAAATTTGATCATGTTATGATCTTTAGCAAAGTTGTTGCGCATGAGCCGACGAAGGCTTATAAGTTGATGCGATTAATTTTCGATAGATGGCGCCACTGAAAATTATTCAAAATGAATGACAAGACATTGGTTGACCTACATCTCAAGCACAGAAGAAAAGAGCATTACGAGCCTCAGAATCAGACGAGCAATGAGCATTGAGACTTGAAAATCTTCGAGTATATGCCGCTGAGACCCATTCGCATGAATCACTTGAACAACGAGAAGTGAGATTAGAAACTGATCGAATGCGTATTGCTCAGGCCCTGAATCGTCTGAATCATTTGGACAACGGAAAACAAAATCAATAAAATGATTCAATATTAATTGAATATTTGTGTAATGTCTTTCCTTCAAAATTTATTTTTGTTGGTGGCGCAACAAAGCGCGCAGGCTATAGCTAGTATACAATATATATGAGAAAAACCAAGTACATGTACTTGCTTTTGTATTCAGAGTAAAACTAGCGAATAATAATCCTTTACATACATACAGAAAAAGAGACCTGCATCAGTTCTGATGATGTCAAAAATATTTCCAAACTAGAAATTTCAATCAGAGCCCAATTATGAGTCTTTTATTTCGTTATGTTGTTGTGCAAACAAATAGGTGGATAATTGGTATTAAGGTAGATGAAACTAAGATTGGCTGACCCCACTCTTGCTAGAACCTCTTGAATTCTGGCCAAGTACTTGCCGCATGTCCTTTGGGAGACATTCGATTAGGCTCCTAACGGACATAATTACTGTGTACTTTTTATTTAAAACGTATGTACATATGTTGGAACCTATGACTACAGACAGAGCTAAAGAGGGTGGATTAACCCTGCAAGGCAGTACATAGAAAATAGACCACAACAACAACAACTAAAAGCAAAGCTATGCAATAGTTCTGCACTGTAAGGTGAAGGGAAAGGGATCAGGAATAAATTGTAAAGAATAGGAGGAAGCGGCAGCTTTGTTAATTCAAAACTCACTTGAGCACACATAGCGTCCCACTGCTAACTAACAACTCCTGATTAATCGCTCCTAACCACCAGTATTATCTGTTAACATTCAAAACCGTTCTGTAAACAAGTCTGAAAGTATTTTGAATTTAGTAATCGATCAGATATCAAGTAGACTATCGAGAAAGTGTAAATTAAAAGAGAGAAGCATATGGAAATTCCGAGACGGAATCCTTAGCCTAACTACTACCTGTACAGAAGTCATTTGCAGGTAAACAAAGTCTCTTCATGTGTTTGTGGTCTGTGTTATGCCTCCATCTGTGTATGATCCGTTTCCTATCTCGTTTCCTTTCCCCTATCTCCCTCCTTTAGGACGTATTACATTGGGTCAATTTGACCTCCGAGTATTGTACCCACTGTCTACCTCGTCTCCTTTTCCCTATCTCTCTTATTATCCCATCTCTCTCCTTTAGGACTTATTACAATGGGTCAATTTAATCTCCGAGTATTGTTTTTATTCCAATGGCAACTAAGTACACGTCCTTTCACCTAAACCTCAGTCTTCCCATGCCCTTGAGGATCCATAAAGTTTTATATTATATGGTTAATTGGTTCAATTTGGATCAGATGAGTTTGGCAATCTACATAGATTACACTTCAGGCCGAAATTTTTCAATGGCCAATGAATACCTTTGTCAAATATTCTAACAGAGGCAAGAGGCCTGTCTATATTCATGTTTGGTTCGCTAGGAATGTGTCAGCTATATCAAGTTCATAGGCTACATAGTTATTCGGAATATGCAACAGGCTTGAGAGTATTCGAAGGAAAAGTCCTACGTAAGATCTTCGATCCGGTGCGAGTTGGCGAGATGATTTCCGCATCCGATTTAACAGTGAGCTGTATGAGCTGCTCAACGACGTAGACGTTGTACAGCGTGTTAATATCCAGCGGCTGCGCTGGCTCGGCCATGTCGTTCGCATGGAGGAGGATGCTCCGGCGAGAGGGGTATTTTATGCGAGAATCTGCGGAAGTTGCCTTTGAAAGGACCAAATCGAGGAAGCCCTGTCATCGATTGGCGTGACTAACTGGGGGTAGGGCCACAAGAAGCAGAGATGCCTGAAAGGATGTGTTGCATCAGGCCGAAATCCGTTAATCGGGTTGTTAATGGCCAATTAAGTAAGTATCCGGAGTGTCGTGCCGTTTATCAGCCAGTTTAGACTTGATGGATTAGTTCTGCAGCGTAATTTATGGCCATTACCCCTGTTTTGAAGCGCAATACTGTAGTCAGGAAAGCGGGCAGGTACAGTGAGCGCCATAAGCGAGTCATCACCCACTATAATTTTAAATTTTCCATTATGTTCTTAAGTATAAAAAAAAGTTCCTTTATCATGAATTGTTGTTTTTGTTTTAACATTTTATAAGTAATAAATACAGGTTTTTATTTTTGGAAATTTATACGACTATTCTCATTTACTTTTCTCGCTATCCAAAAGAAAATGAATTATTTCAGTGGTTTTTACTCACTTTTGGCGCTCACTGTATACGAAGATTAAGGCCTAGGGAAGAAATTTTACTTTATTTTCAGGTTTAAAGTCATCCATGTAGATTTCAATATGTAGAAACCAGAGCAGACCATGCCAGTGATCCAAATTGATACTTGTTTCACTGAGGGCAGAAGAATCTCCGAAAATTGAACTTCTAAAAAATCTTACATACATACATAATTGGATATTACAACCCTTCAGTCAGGATTACGGCCTAGCTTCCCACACCACTCATGTTGTGTGCCTTAATTTTTATTCCTGAGTGGCGGGACCTACAGTTTAACGTCAACTCCGAACGACAAATTTTGAGAAACTTTTTCATGGCAGGTTGATTTACTCTCAGAGTTTTTGCCAGAAATCTGCTGAGAGGAAGTCGTCGAAGAAATATTTTTTTCATATTTTGTTTAGATGTCTAGCTTTACGTCTAATAAGCGAACACACTACCTACTAGACTATGGCGACTACATAATAAAAATCTTAAGAATATTAAATACAAACACCAACATTTTAATCAAGTTTGTAAACAATTTATTTGGACATTTTATATGTATGTATTTTTTTTGAAGTAAAAATAATAATTGGAAAATTACATACATACAGAATTGGCCATTACAACCATTCGGTCAGGATTACGGCCTAGCTTCTCAACTGGAAAGTTAATTTTCTTTAATTTGTTTTAAAAATTTAGAAAATTCATTAAGAGTTAGTGAAAGCAAAGGAGTTATTGTGCATATAAAATTAAAATGTATAAGCTCCTCTAATGGGAAAGAAATTTTCTTTTATAAAAGAATTAAAAAAAGAAAAACAATTCACAATTCATTTATGGCAATACGAAATTCTTTCAAAAAATCAAATCAATCAAACACAGATTGCAAATTATTATTTGTTGCTTTTTAAAAGGTTTTTAGAAATGTTTTGTAATCTTATTTTCAAACGAAATAAAACATAAAAGTATTTGAAATAAATTTTCAAAGATATGGGTATAAGGATAAGAGCAGCAAATTGCTTTTAAATCTTAAAGTTTAACTATTTGCTTACATTTCTAATAAGAATTTTTAATAATTAATATTAACAATTAATTAATAAGTTATGAAATTAATTAGTAAATATGTTCTAAATATAGATATATTTGGTTTAACAATTTTCCTATTTACAAAGTAGTACATATGTATGTATGGTATGTAATGCTATGGTTGGTATGATATATATTGGCTTTTGTATGTTTTTTTATGAATAAAAATTCTTTTTTTTTTTAATAAAACAATCACAGTCAGATAATATTGAAGGAAAACATAACATAAACAAACAATTTAATGAAGCACCATTTGTGAAAAAAACAATGACAAAGACTTACTTCAGGGTACATATATTAAATACCTAAAAGCAAGCCCAACAATAATAACAACACTAAAGTTGTATAGCCTACAAAACTTAATATCATACAGGTTATATCCAAGAAATTAAACCAATGCTAGGAAATTTCACCAGAACCCGATTCCGATGCTAAGAAATCATTTTCACTAATACCATTCACAGATGCTGTTGTTGTCTTTTGGTTTGTACTTGTGCTAGGAGTTACTAGCTTATCAATATTTGCCAAAGTATGCTCGGTTTGTTCGAGCATAGGGATTTGTTGTGGCAAATCACTGGTAGCCCACAGGTATAAGTCTAAAGTTTTTTCCGTACAGTCTGCTATAAATCGTATAAAGGGTCGTATATCACCCTCATTGGCTATTTGGAGGTATTGATAGTATTTGTGCCTAAAAAAAACAAAAAACAAAAGAATTCAAATTAATAATTAAAAATCCATTTTCTAATATGAACATAACATTGTACCTCTGTTGCTTAGGTATTATAACTGGCGGATAACCAGCTCTCATAAGTAAGGTATTCATTAATAATCTGGAAGTGCGACCATTGCCATCAATAAAGGGGTGTATATGCACCAATTTATAATGGGCCAAGGCAGCATGTCTGTACAACAAATAGAAAAAAAATCAATTAAAATAAAACTTTTGAACATTCCTATCCTATCCATTGGTATTCTTACTTAATAGGATGCATTGTTAAAACTTGTTCCGAATTCAACCAATTCTCAAAATGTCTCATTAATATCGATAAATCTCCTGGGCCAGGGGGCACATGTCCCCCCACATAAACCTGCGTACGTCTAAATTCACCACCTTCTATGGGATCCACATGGCCCAAAACACGTCTGTGTATATCCAATATGTCCTTCAAGGTAATTTCCATTCTATAAACAAAACCAAAAACAATACTTTGCTTTAAAATTCTATTTTCTTTGTTCCATTTTCATACTCACTTGTTTACTAAGCTGGCATTAATATATTTCATTGCCAAATCTAAGCCCAATATTTCATTGTGTTCATCTATGGACTTGCCATCGACCGCTGTGCGTGTTTCCAATATTGAACGTGTTTGGGCCAATGTCATTGTATTTCCTTCTATACCCACTGAATGGTAAATATGTTGGAAGTACGCCTCTTTTTTAGCTCTACGCAGAGCAGCATTCGATTCATGTATGCCCGATAGAGCATCACGTTTACGATCCAATTCCATTAAACGTCCCTCGTCAATGGTTTGTACTATGCCAGCTGTACGCTGGCGATTTGCTAAAGCCTCCGAAGAGCTGGGATTAATAGTTAATGCCTAGAGGGAATAAAATTAAAAACATTTCAACAATTGCTTACGTATACAACACACAACATACCTGAAAGTAATATTGATCTGCCAATACAATATCTCTTTGGGAATGTTCCAAATACTCGCCATAACGCAGTAGCACCTCTGGATGTTTGGGTGCCAAAGCATAGGCATGTTCAAACAACTTCTGTGCCTTATCCAGTTTACCAGCCTTATACATGTCCATTGCAAGTTTTAAAGATCCCAAAGCCTCTTTTACATTGGCATCTTCTGTTGGAACATTGGCGACTGCAGCACCACTTTCCCCATAAAATTCTTTCAGAGCCTGACGTTGCAACTGTTCTGTTTCTTGTGAATAAATCGCAAAATCATCTCTTACTTGTATATAATGAACAGCGGGTAAATGTTGCAACTGCCTGCTATTGTCTCCCGGCCAGGGAAAGTGATAATAGACGCATGCCGCCAATATGCCAGATAGGAAAACCACTAAATGATGATATGATAACTTTAAGACCAAAGTAGTTTTGGGTTCTGGCTTCAAAACAAACTCATTCATTTCCATGGCATAGGATGGGCGTTTGTCCGAAGAAATATTGGTGGCTTCTTGATTGGATTCCCTGTGTGAGTGACGTCGTTGCTTTGTCATGTTGGCTTTACTTTTCTTTAAATATTTTTCCTTTAATTACAAGATTTATTTGATTTCTATTTCTCTTTTAACACATTCCATAGCAATATTGCAGTTTTATTTATTTATTTTCGTTTAATTTTTTTATAAATCATTGTTTTTAATAATTTTCTTAAAAGCCGTCTGTAAAAGTTGGCAAATTTCTATGAATTTACAACAAAACTGACGTGTATTTTACAGCTCAACTAACAATTTATACGAGGAAGAAAGAGAGAGAAAGAGAATTTTAACTAAACAGCTGTGAGTTGTTATCACTGCTGTAGTTGTTTTTGTTTGGTGATGGCAGTTAAAAACGATACATTTTTGTTTGAAAAGTGATGCCAGATGGTTCAGAATGAGGGTAAACAGGGAAATGGAGGACAAACATTGTTATTTTAAGATATTTTTTAAATTTCTTACAAAGAAAAGGAATTCTAAAAATAACGGTAAATTAGGTAAAGAAGATGGTTAAAAAGACTTCTCTCCTACTATAAAAAATACTCCATGTGATGAAGAGAAGCGATATCAACGAAGACTAAAGAAAAATGGAAAAAAATAAGAAGAAACACAGCCGAACGAGTTATCTCACAAGATCACTAAATGGATTTCGGCTTCTTTACATTACGAAAACCTATCAAAATCCTAATAGATTTTATTTTCAGCTCCAGCACCTATTATAACCTAGGCTAGGGAAGCATGGATGTTTTAAATCATATCATCACATCACAGTCACATCATCTGATCGATCAGTTCGATGACAGTATGCTTCAGCGCACCCTGTCTTGCAGCTTCATTACCGCACTCATAACAATGATTCGAAACCCAACACATTACCACCCTGTCACTTTCGTTCATTTTGCCACCTGAAGGCAAACTCAACTTAAATTAGTACAGAATCAGTGTTTATGTGGTAGCACAATGGACCCAATGCGGCCTAAGTGTGTCCATCCAAGAAACGTTCTTGGATGGGCAACCACCTCTACCTACCTACCTACCAGTGTCCCTCAGTATGGTATACTCCCTTATCAGCTTCGTCGTTTTTGTGATCGTAAAACACTGTGCTCATCACATACATAGTTTATCGCTAAGCCATACGTAGAGATTGGACCACCAAGTAGTCTGTGAAATCCGGATTCAGCATTCGCATGTCTCTTCAGAATCTTGGCATGTCCAAACTTCATATCGTAGCAACACGTTCATCAAATAGCCTATAAAACTTCATTGTCCTTTCATCACCAGAATAATACCTAGAATCATTTTCCAAATGCTAATCAGTATGGAAGTTCTTAGGGGTACAGGAAGTTTATTATGATCCAGGCTTGTCGGTTTTAGAATGAAATAGATTTTCAATCTGGAACGGAATCTATTAGGATCTGAGTGTTTTCTTAATATGGCATTGTTTGTTGGATAAAGATGACCCTACTTTCTGAAGAGTTTGCAAAGGAGGGCATGTGCTCCGTTAGGTTTTCTGATGTTTAGTATTTTGTCTCCGGAATCAGTTACCTGTTGAGATGTCTTTTATAGTTTTTAATTTTCTCGTCTATCTTCATCTCTATTTGTCTCTCTCCCTCACTCTTTTCTCTTCTCAGAATTTGGAACGAATCTAGTATTAACATTCCCCATTGTCTAATTATCTTCACTGTCTTTTCTTTCTAGCTTTATTAATTTTCTTGTCCTTTTTGGGCAACCTGCTTAATTCAAGGGCGCCCTCTGGGTGGAGGTGCGATTTTTGATTCCTGCCTAACCTACTGTACTCTCCTTATATCACTCTTATACTCCTTGAGCTTGCTACACTTATACATCCCCAGTAGTTTTTTTAATACCATTTCTATATGAATCTTTAGCCCTGGTTAGCCAAATGTCGGCGGAACGTAACAAAATGTGCGTTCGCAATATGAATATGAAAGCAATGAGACCGCATGTCGAACAGTAATGTAATTTCGATCAGCAATTACATTACTTTTCATATGCTGAAAAACGAACGTACGATCCGCTTTACGTTACGTAGACGTTTGACTAAACGGAGCTTTTACGTTCTGTTACGTTACGAATCAGCTGGTTTTTGTTTTGTGTATGAGAAACGTGTACAAGTCGTTAGTTTTTCTATGCCATTCCGTATGTGTATTAAGTATAAAAGAATATTTTTTTTTTATAAAAGTACCACTTGACGCAAAAAAGTACTCTTTCAAGTATACTTAGTTCAGTACTATATCAAAATTTAAATTTTGCAACATTGCTTATAATGCTCTTACACTTTTCCAATACTACTACTCTTACAACAGTCTTGTGTTGCTTTTATACTTGGCCAATTTACACGACTTTGTATCGTGTATGTTGTATTGAATACACTTGGTTGTTTGTGAACGCTCGATGCTATGTTGTATTGTGTATGTCGTATTCTCCTTCATAATTTTTGGCATTCAAACAATTGGTCAATTCACACAAGCCGTTGTATCGTTGTATTCATTGTATTGTTGGACGACTATACAACAGTGTATGATTATTGTTTTTTTTTCATTCACACAACTTGATAGCACGAAACCAATACAACTTTTAAAAACATATGAAAAAATGTGTATAAGTGTATCGGATTTTTACATGAAAATTATAATTATCAACGACAAGCATACACTGTTGTATAGTCGACCAAAAATACAATGAATACAACGATACAACGGCTTGTGTGAATTGACCAACTATACTTTTATCACTCTTTTATCTCTCGTATTACTTTTCTAATACTCAGATACTATTATAAACAGACTGTACAAGCTTTATGAACAACTAATTATGCTGCTTTTTAGTAGGTAGCGTAGATTTTCATTTTAAATTAAACGTAATATTTCTAAAATTATAATTGATCTATCAAGACGGATTTTACAAACGAAACGAACACAATAACAAAAAATAAAAACAAAAATAAAAAAACAACAAAAATTTTCTCATTTTAATTTATTTGAATGCGAAATGAATGTATTTTATTTAAACAAAAAATAAATAAATAAATAAATAAAATAAAATATGTATGTAAACAGGTTTGCACAAACTTACGGTGACGTTTCAATCCAACACGTCACTATGTGTCATAGCGGATAAGTCAAAACCTGCTATATAGTGAGTCTCTATACGTACCCAAGTAAAGGTCATTCATTTAATTTTTATTAGAAAAAAATGATTATTTTTTATCGTTTTTTTAAAATTCATTCATTAAAACCGCATACGAAGAAACAATGCTAGTAGAACCTATAATCGCCAGTAACCGGCTTATGATTCACTGTGATATTTTCAAAATTAAATCGTATTCTGGGGAGATTGGTTAAACCCATTGGAAGACCTGTTTCTTTTGTGTCGTATTCTTTAAATTTATCGAAGTTGTTAAGACGTGCTGGTATTATTTATTTATTTTTTTTCTTTGATTTTAAATTGTTGCTATAAAACTACAATAGAATACTTAGTAGGGAAATAAATAATGTTAAAAACATATTTTGCTATAAAATCAACGATTTTGAAACAATTTTTTTTATATACAAACAACAAATATTTATTTGAAATTTTTGCGCACCCTAACACCGATTAATCAATCATCAATAATCGCTTGCATCTCGTCAATAAAAAAATTAGCAGCAGTATGAATCGAAATAAAGCCAAGGCAAGGAAAAATCAAAGGCAGAGGACCATAACTTATCTGCCTATTACGCTAGTGTCGAAGTCGATTTCGTAAGAACTACGTACAGCGTAGTGTTATATTTGATGCATTGTTCTGAAATCACCTGCCTAGTATTGTTACGAAAATGAAGAATCTTGATGCTGGTGTTTTGCTTTTACATCACTTAACATTAAAATGGTAAACAAGTAAACAAAAATACAACAACAAATACTAGCAGAAAAAAAATGGTAAACAAATAAACAAGAATACAACAACAAATACTAAAAGAATAAATGTAAACAAAATACTCAAACAACAATAATGAAACAATGAAGTTTACATTTATAGAGATCTCGAAAAGGTGAATCCAGGAACATTCGCCTTCAAGAACATTCATCAGTCTGTTTACCCTGGCATATAAAAGGTAACGCAAAGCAGGTGAGTGAGTTAGTGAAGTTCAGTAAGTCTTGTGTGACGACGCGGTGTGTTTGAAGAGAATAATCGTGGTTTGTAGATCTCCGTTACAAAGATCTGTCTAATGAATGTCTAGTAATTGTTATTCACATACATAATTGGCCATTACAACCCTTAAGTCAGGATTACGGCCTACTTCTCACACCACTCATGTTGTGTGCCTTAATTTTATACTTGAATGGTGTGACCTATAGCTTAACGTCGACTTCGAACGACAGATTTTTGAGAAACTATTCATGGCAGGTTTATTTACTCTCAGAGTATTTGCCAGAAATCTGCTGAGAGGAAGTCGCCAAAGAAATATTTTTTTTTTCATATTTCGTATTGATGTCTGACCTGGGGTTCGAACCCGGCGATTATGTATGTATGTATACATATGTATGTATGTATGCAACTTTTGCGGCAAACAAAATCCTCTAAAACCGTCTGCCGTTTGTAGTGCAGCGGGTTCAAATCATGTCTGCAAGAAAGCCTTTTTTTCAGAGGAGATGTATTCTGGTACACAGTTTCGGAGTCAGGAACGTTTTGGCTTTATGAATAGGCGTAGAATAGTATTGGAAAGTCCACAGCTGGTTAAAACTTTGGCCGATATTTTGTATCCCTGACCGTAGAAATGTAAATTAATGCTCACATCGTAAAAGAAAATCCACCAAACCATGAGTAAAGCCGGGTGATGAGGTACGAAAAGTATTAAAGCTTGCCGAGTAACCCCTGCATCATAATAACTGTAACCACTCGTTGTAATTAACTTATTTGGGTGTGATGGACAGTCCACACTTTCCTTGTCATCCATATAAAGCTATGTCTCTCAGCCGATCAGGCGCATACACTTCATGTAGGCATTTAGTGATAATGCTATTTGCATGACACAACTTTCGCAGCATAGCAAATACCGAACGCACCTTTTGTATTCGATCTAGCATATCCTATTTAGCTGCTCCTTTATTTGAAAGAACTTTGTTCGAATTTGTCGAATTGTTGATGTCCGTTGTCTTCTGGTCGTTTATTTGCCTATTACGCTAGTGTCGCAATCGATTACATAAGAACTGCGTACGCTGTACTGTATTTGCTGCATTGTTCTGAAATCAGCTGCCTTGTATTGTTGCGAAAATGAAGAATCTAGATACTGGTGTTTTGCTTTTACATCACTTAACATTAAAATGGTAAACAAATAAACAAAAATACAACAACAAATACTACAAGAATAAATGTAAACAAAATACACAAACAACAATAATGAAACGATGTTGTTTACATTTATAGAGATTTCGAGAAGGTGAAGCCACGAACATTCGCCTTTAAGAACATTCACCATATAAAAGGCAAGGCAAAGCAAGCGAGTGAGTTAGTGAAGTTCGGTCAGTTTTGTGTGGAGACAGGGTGTGTTTGAAGAGTGTAATCGTGATTTGAAGATCTCCATTACAAAGATCTGTCGAACAATTGTCTAGTAATTGTCATCTTTTATGCAAAGCGTGTAAACAAAGGAATAACAAACAAAGCAATTGTTGTTGTTTACATAAAGTAGTGAACAGTAAAACACAGAATTGTACGAATAATAAAGAATTCTAATTACAACTAAGCAGACATTTATTTGTATTTTATTTGCAATATACGGACTCATATTTTAAACGTTTTTAGAAAGTAAAAACGTAACAGTATTGATGTCGTCAGTCGGTTCACCTTAAAGTTGGCCTGCTTATTAAGAGGGCTGGCAATGTGGCTTATGATGACACTATCATTCTCAATAGTCCGACAAACGTTGAACCTTGCTTGTTAAACCAGACAAAGCTTGAATTAAATGTCGCAAATCTTTATAAGATATTAAGAGAGAAAAAAATGTTATTTACAGCTCTAGGCGCCTTCCCCTTACATCTTCGTTTTTCTAACTAATGTTTTACATTAATTTGTACTGTTTTTAATTGTAAGGTTAGTTTACGTTCTAAGAAAACAAGTTTAAAAATTTATTACATTCGGCTCTCAAACAACGTATTTAACAAAAATTTTTGTTTTTTTTTCTTCATTTATTTAAACAATTATTTTATACATGATGTTAAGAAAAATAAAAAAAAAGAAAACGAAATGAAACAAATTATCACTTTCTTTCTGTCGTTCTTGTCTCCCTCAGAAGACCTTATAACCTTTACTTCTTCTCTTTCAGTTTTATTTTTAAGAATTTGGAATCAAGAATTTTAAATAAAAAAAAATATGTATATATTTTTTGGTTGATTTAATACTGAAGATTGATAAGAAATTTATTTTATTTTGAAAAGAAATTCAAAAAAAAAACAAGTGAAAGTTAAGCTTGTGTTTGATAAGAAACTTTTTGGAAAATAAAACTCATGTTTAAAGGCATGTTAAACATAATTTTTCTTAACCAAAAAAAGGAAAAATAAATACTTCTTAATTGTTTCTTGGGAAACTAGTTCCTTAAAATGAATTATCAGATTAACCATTTAATGGTTTCAAAGTCAACTGTCAGGAGTTAAAAATTTTTCGTCTGAAGTCTCATTAATTCGGTGAAAGATATTTCATCCACGAAAACGAGTTGTTTAATAATCAAGGAATGAGTTAAAATATTCAATAAATTCCACAAAATTAACGATGAACTTAAGATTAATTCCAATTGACCTACTGTGCACGGAATTGTCAAGACTTTAAAGAAAGTTAAAGAGATTGAAAGCATTACGATGTGTTCAAATCTGCACATCTTCTACAAAGTACACACGCATACATATATAATTGGTTATTACAACCCTTTAGTCAGGATTCCGACCTAGCTTCGTACATCACATATGTTGTATGCGTTAATTTTATACATGATTGGCGGTACCTGCAGTTTAAACATTTCGTGGCAATTTTTTATTCAATCTGAGATTGTTTGCCAGAAATTTGCAGAAAGGAAGTCGCCAGAGAAATATTTGTTTGTTGGAGAAGTCTGAACTGGGATTGGAACCATGGCCTCACGTCTAATAAGCCGAATTTGTCAATTCTATGGCGTTTTTTTCATTTTATGGCGTATTTTATAATCAGATTTGCACCAACATACGTGATAATTAAAGCCGTCTGATCATCCGAATTTGTCGATTCCACGGCGTTCTGAGCATTAAGCCTATCTTATGGCTTATTTTATGACATATTTTGTAATATACCATAATTCACAATACTCGTGATAATTAAAGACGTATGACCATTTAAAATCTGGTAAATATGCCGACAGGCTTTTAAAACAGATTTTGTGAACAAAATTTTCTTGAGCGATAAAAATCATTTTTTTATTCGATGTTTGCACCAACAAGCAAAATTTGTCACATATGGGGGTTTGAGGACCTGTGTGAAAAAGCTACTGCATTAGAAAAAAGTGACTGTTTGATGCATACTGTGTTCTGAATTCAAAGCGCTCTGAAAACGTACTTTTTTGATCTGCTGTCGAAGATTGTTATTTGGACCATGTGTGGCTTCATCAAGATGTTGGTGCATGAGAAGTTTCCAGAAAGTGTTATTTTCAGAAGCTAAATTGTAATCCAGACTAAAGGGGTTGTAATGATGATTGATCCTAAGTGGTACAACTTCCTTTAACTTACATAACCTATTTCACATTTCGTTGATGTCAATTGGCCACCAACAAATATCATGTCATCGAAAGATAATTCCCTATAATAAGAGTAATTGATGGGGTTGGGATGGATGCATGCAAACAAGCTAAAGTTTCTGATTGTGGTCAACGTGGCGACCTCCAAGATGATCCTTGTCTAGCTGTAGTCAAGTTGACGCGCACACTCCACGAGGTCCCTCCTGGATGGCATACTAGCACCCGCTGGAAGTTAACGAAGCGAAGTCGAATCCCTGGACTTGGAACTTACCACGTAAAAATAAAATCCAATGAAAACCAATACACACAATTGATGTTCGAACAATTGCCTAACAATAACGATTGCTCAACCAAGTCAACGAAGGTCATTTAAGTTACATTTTATTTTGTATATAATGGCATCACAATCAGAGCTTTACTTTTGAAACCAAGGAATGGAAAACTCTTTATAGAAAAAAGTATAGAACATAGGCTCTAAGCAAACTTCATTTAGTGTGATCTAGATACTATAAGCCAACAATTTCAATTCCAACCAATTCATTCTGTCTTTTTCAGTTGTTTGCAAATCAACCTTTATTCCATGAGTATTCGATTCAATTGTCATTCTAGCTGCATCATTATGGGATCTGCTTAGTTCGTGGCCAATCCACGAACTTTTTGTACACGGATTTTAGATTCTGCTGTTGGTGTTCATAATTCTACGTTCAAAAAATACTTTTCCGTAGCAGTTGGTTTGATAAATACCTATAATATTAGCAAGCCTTTTGGCTACGAGGAGTCGGAGCCGTATAAGATAGTAGTTCAGAACGCATGTTTGGATTTTTGTCAAAGCGAAAGTTTTTTTTTTTATTTTAAATAAAATTTACATATTTTTACGCTTAAAGACCTATTTAACCTATTAAAAGTAATTGAGAAAATATTTGTTTTAAAAGTTGTTTTTTTTTTTAATAGTCCCCCCTTTTCTAAAATAAAAAATCTTCTCTGCGTACCTGCTTATCTGCCTAAAACAAAAGTAGTGTAATAAATAAACACACACAGATGTGCTGTTGCCAAAAAAAAAAAAAACAAAATTTAGTCGGCATTTAAAACGTTTGATTAATAATAAATGAGACAGTTTAAGACTCATAAACACCAAATTAGTTTGGTTATTATAAATTAAATAAAATAAAATAAAAAAAACAATAATTATATCCACAGTAGTAAAGATGAGATATTCTTTGGAAAACTCAAAATAAACGTTTTTTTTCTTGTAGTATTACTCACACGTGCCAGAAATGTTTAAATTTCGTGATTATTTATTTGGCAAAAGATGATTTGATGACAAATAAAATTTATGTTTATATTTCATTTTTTTAAATTGGGGCAATTCACACAACTTTGTATCGTGTATGTTGTATTGACTACATTTGTTTGTTTGTGAACGCTCAATGCTATGCCGTATTGTGTATTTCGTGGCATTCAAACAATTTGATAGCCCGAAACCAACACAACATATGAAAACATATACACATTTTTTTTCATTCACACAATTTGATAGCACGGAACCAATACAACTTCCAAAAACATAGGAAAAAAATGTGTATGAGTGTATCGGATTTTTATATGAAAATTATCAACAACAATCATACACTGTTGTATGTTCTTCCAACAATACAATGAATACAACGATACAAAGGCTTGTGTGAATTGACCAATTATTAAAATATAAACAATAATGAATGAAACAATGAAATTAAATTTTTTTTATAATTTTTAGCAATATTTTCAGAACTACCATCGCATTTAAGAAATTTGATCAAAGCTTAATATGACGGGACAAGACATGTTTATAGTGACCCCTTTAATATGCTTACCGGAGATAAACCAGCATTGTGTTTGAAGTAGAAAAATAGATTATGAGAGTGAGAAAAGAGGGAGTAGTTTTTGTGGATTTGTTTGAGGTTAGGTGTTATTCCACATATTAATTATTTAGTCACAAAATTACAACAATTCCAAGTTGACATCTCGCAGCCGATTTTTTGAAGGCAAATTCTTTCAATAAATTCTGGATGTTTTAGAAATATTTTTCTCTCAAATTTCAAACAATGATAGAACAAAAAATGTTCTGTGGTCTGGATGTGAACGCAATGAGGTTCCTACGGCGAAATCTGGTCAGGTATGTACATATCGGGTCCGATCAGTCTAGTCTCACTAAAGGTGGTCTTATTATCACATAATTCTTATGTATATGTTGCGGAAGGAGCATTTCATCTACGCACAGTGTGTTTAAGGAATGGGTTCTCTTTGCAAGGCATTGTGCCATCCATAAACGACCCATATGCTGTGTGCTGTTCTAGATCGAATCCCTTTATCTCTCCAGATCGCGAAACTAATATTGAATAAACAAAGATCCTGACGAAATTCGAAACTATACTAGAGAGTTCAGAGAATCCATTTTGGTAGGTGAGTCAATTCATAAGTCTACCGGATTACAACAGTGTCTTCCAGGCGAAAATGTCGGCTACACAGGAATAGCAAGGATTAGCAAGCATACTTTCTGGGTACTAACAGAACAAACACTAAGACGTTTTATAGCTGTCGTGTGTTTCCTTATGAGATAGTGGAAAAGTATAATATTCTTATCATATGGGTCATAGTGATATTTCAGCCGATCAACTGGCTAGGAGTGGCGCAAGCACCAAACTCTCCGGTAATTAACAATGCTGTTATGGGTTTGAAGTCACCGTATACTAGTAGGTTAGTAGGTAGTTTGTTAGCTTACTAGACGTGAGGCCACGGTTCAAATCCCAGCGCATATATCTCGAACAAAATAAAGTATGAAAAAAATATTTCTTTCGGCGACTTCCTCTCAGCAGATTTTTACAAAAACTCTAAGAGTAAATAAAATTGCCATGAATTGTATGTCTGTTTACTCATGGATTAAATTAACACACACACAACATAAGTTGTGTGCGAGGCTAGGTCGTAATCCCGACTAAAGGGTTGTAGGAGTCAATTAAGTTAAGTAAGCAAGTTATAGATTTTAACAACACCGTGTGGTTGGCTAGAGATTCGAGCAGAATAGGGTAGAAAATCTGGCCAAGGCTAGATAAAAGGCAAAAAATCTGCTCAAACTCCAGAGGAGTAAATTCATCAAGGTTATCATTACGTATTAGCTATCGATATATGGTAAATGCTTTCTACAGGAGATGTAGGGACGAAGAAGAGGAGGAAACTATTTCTTACCTAAGAGTTGGCGAAATCAGCTTAAAGTCTGCAATAAGTGGACATTAGGAGTCTAAGCCACCTAATCAGAAGCTCCAAATGGTTCCAGGTCTTGGAGAAATCCATATATTTGGTATCACAATGGGTTTTATATGACCTAGGCTTGCATATTCCAACTAAGCCACTTAAACGAAAGCTCCGCATGGCTCCAGGATTGGGGGAAATGTATATCTTTGGTATCACAATGGTTTTTATAAGACCTAAGTGTGCATTCTTCCAACGTTTTTTAAGGATGGTCACCTCTACCTACCATCCTACCCAAGCAAGGTACCATTGAGCTTGCGTTTTGCCTAAAAGCTTGACAGATTAATGATTCTAGACCACTGTGGTTTGTTTAAAGAATACTTCACTGAAGTTTATTGTGTTAGTTTGTCACTCAGTGTAAATAGAATTTGTTGGAGGACTATTAAAATGCAAAATTTTTAATACGGCTTAGAAATGTTACTTTGTTTTTTATTACTTCACAATTAAGTCCAGAATTTATTTTTTTATTTATCGGAAATACCAACAAATTAAATAAAAAAATAATCAGATTTATTGCAAAATATATGTACACTGACTGCAGATTGGATAATTTGCAATGGAGACGACAAAACGAAATTTATTGCCATAAATTTGTTAAAATGTTGGTGTTAATGAAATTAAATTGAGTCATTTTATTTTTGCAAAGTAAGATCTTAGATAATATTCTCAAGTATTTCTTTTTTATTTATTTTTTTAATAAATAATTAGAAAAACATATGATTTGATTCCAACACTATTTGGTAGTAGATGGGAGTGGAAGTTATAATTTTAATGATCCATAATAAAATGAGATTGATCGGGGTTTTACCCAACATTTATTTAATTTATAGGAAGACAACAGAATATTTAATAACTTTTGTAAGTAAGTAATGCATTAATATCAATGCATAATGCACAATTTTGTTCAAATAATCTGTGAATAAAAGAAATTTTTTTATTATTTTTGCTAGCAAGGTTAATTTGGCTAAATACATATGAGGGTGGTTGCAAAATTTGCGGAACTTATAAAGAAATTACAACGTATTACATTGACAGCATTATCAGCAATTTTCAATGGCTCCTATATACCGTTTATTGTAACAGTTGCCTCCATACATACATACATACAACCTTTCAGTTAGGATTGCAACCTAGCTTATCACATCACTTATGTTGTGTATGTTATTTTTATGCATAAGTGTTGGGACCTACAGTTTTAAGTCCGATCAGTCCGAACGACAGATTTTTATGTGAAACTTTTCATTGAAATTTCCATTTGCTTTCAGAGATTTTGCCGGAAATCTGCTGAGAGGAAGTCGCCGTAGAAATATGTTTTCATATTTCGTTAGGTTGTGTGTATTAATTTTATAAAGGGTCCGCCATCTAACGTTTTTTTTTTCAACTAGTGCTTATTTCGTGAATGGTAACACTTAGCTCATGTCTGATTTGACAGATAATTAGTTTTATCCTTCCGCTGAACGAATATGGTTGTGTATACGCTTGAACAACGCTGGGAAATATTGCGACATTACTTTGAAAATCATGGTAATGTTGCAGAATGTGTGCGAAAATTGCGTACGGATTTTAGAAGAAGAGAAGAACCGTCAGCTCCGTATGTTCGTTATCGAACTGGCATCCTCATCGATAAACCAAAGCGTGAAAAGCCAAAAACAGTGCGTACACCCGAGAATATTGCTGCTGTGGCAGAAAGTATGCGTGAAGCGTCATCAACATCAATTCACCGTCGTTCTCAACAATTGAACGTTTCGGAGACATCATTGAGACGAATTTTGCCTAAAGACCTTGGTATGACGCCATACAAAGTGCAATTGGTTCAGGAGTTGAAGCCAATTGACCATCCAATGCGTTTTCGCTTCGCTAAGTGGGCCTGCGATCGACTTTCGGAAGATGCCGATTTTGGCAAAAAAAATCATCTTTTCAGATGAAGCTCATTTTGCTCAAATTGACGCATTTGGGGCACAGAAATCCCCGCACGCATACATTGAAAAGCCGACGCACCCAAAACGAGTCACTGTTTGGTGCGAATTTTGGTCCAGAGGCATAATTGGGCCATTTTTCTTCGAAAATGAGCAAGGCGTGGCCGTTACAGTCAATGGCGTTCGTTATCGGGCCATGTTGAACGAATTTTTGTTCACAAAAATTCAAGAGGAGGATATTGGCAACATTTGGTTTCAACAGGACGGCGCTACGTGCCACAAAGCCGAAGCTACACTCGATGTTTTGCGCCCTGTTTTTGAAGATCGCATTATCAGTCGCAGAGCTGATGTCGTTTGGTCACCTCGGAGTTGCGATTTGACACCGTTGGACTA
Source organism: Sarcophaga rosellei (assembly GCA_930367235.1). Lineage (NCBI taxonomy): Eukaryota > Metazoa > Arthropoda > Insecta > Diptera > Sarcophagidae > Sarcophaga > Sarcophaga rosellei. The sequence continues at coordinate 89,586,214 of OV884019.1, forward strand.
TTATTTGTGGGGTGCCGTCAAAGATAAGTGTTACGCCGACAAGCCAGAGACAATTGACGCTTTAAACGACAATATTCGTGAAGCCATTGGTGGTGAAATACAGCTGCACACAATCGATAATATGCTTAAAAATTTGACCGATCGTGTAGGCTACTGCATGGCCAGCCGAGGCAGCCATTTGAATGAAATTATTTTCCATTATTAACCGGAAGGACTGTATTTTCAAATAAAAAAATAAATTTGAGAAAATATTCAGTAGTTTTTTTAAAGCATTGTCAAAAAAAAAGTTATTTGGCGGACCCTTTACATGAGTGACGAGGCCCTCGTTCCCTTAATTCCTATTATTTATACCGTACATTTTCTATGTGGGTTTACTTCTATTATTAAATCACACACATAAAGTATATGATAAATGATATCGAATGTTAATTATTGATTTTATTAGAATGAAAATTAACAGGTACGCTTAACCACACAAATGACTTAAAATTTAAATGAATTCATAAAAAAGAAATGTTTTTTTTAAAAGATTTTTTTTTTTCTTAATAACTCCATTCTATTTGTATTTCATTAAAATGAAAGACAAGCCTCAAGAGTTTTTTTTACCAATAAATTAAAAAAAAAGAGAAAAAAATTTGAAAAGATTCTAAGAAATTGAAGCAAAAAAAAAAACTTCTTATAAATCTAAAAATGTCCAAAAGAGTTTGTTTAAGTTTTAAAATGATTTATGCATAAATATTAAATATTGAATAATAAAATAAATAAATTAAATTTTGAATAACACAACCGATAGAATGATAGAAAGAAAGAGAAATAGAAACCAGTTAAAAAAAAAAATTGAGTAGAAGGAAAAATCAATAAAACTCTCAATAGAATACGAGTACAATGATTGGCAATAAATTTATTTCAAACAAAAAACAACAACAAAAAAAATTTTTTTAAATTAAAAGTTAATGACTAATTATTTGCAAATAAACAAAAGAAGTTTTAAAATTATATTTAAAAAAAACATTTTGAATCATTTGAAATCATTTTGAATTTCTTTTGAACTTCTGAACAATAACAATCAAATCAACCACCACCCACTTGTTCGTTCAACAATTGTAAATTTTACATAAACATTCTGCTTTTTTCTCAGTGTAGGTGGTGGTAATCTGACATTTAACGACACATCATTCAAATTATTGTAACTGTCTCTGTTAAAATATTGTGACGTTTGTTGCTATGCCCTACATTCATACATATGTACATCATAATTACAACCCTTCAGTCAGGACTATGGCCTAGCTTCTCGCACCACTTATGTTGTGTGTGTTAATTTTATGCGTGAGTGGCGGGACTTACAGTTTAAAGTCAATTCCGAACGACAGATTTTTGAGAAACTATTCCTGGCAGGTTCACTTACTCTCAGAGTTTTTGGCAGAAATCTGCTGAGAGGAAGTCGCCGAAGAAATATTTTTTCAATTTTGTTTTGATGTCGGGCCTCACGTTTTATAGACCAACACACTACCAACACGTTACGCTACGTTCATAGTAATTGGATTTCTCATAAAGTTTGTAAAACACAAGAACATTTTTTTACGCTGTTAGTGGTTTGAAAACCACTGGTATAGCAACCCCTATAAAGGGCTTGTGAGAAAAGGGCTTGAGAAAAGTGAGTAAAAATAGTTGACATTTTCCACAAAATTTATGATTTAAACGTGGTCAGACTTGGTCGCAAGGTTTAGCGGTATTAAGGTCATCGTAATCGAACTGCTGTACAAGGCATTGACAAGATTGTAAAGAAATTTTAGGAGGCTAGAAGTGTTACAGATATGATCAGGCCTGTGCCATAAATACTGCTTCTCTTAGAGATAATGTTTCGGATAATCGGAATTCATCGTTTCCAGCTATCGGACCAATTATACGTAATGGGGCTCATTATGTCATTATGTTATGTTTCCTTCATATAAATCCACACAACAAAGCCGGTTTGAAGGTGAGAGCTAGAGACTTTCAATGCAAATTTTATGACCAAAATTTTCTTCAGCGTTAGAACTCATTTTTCATCACATGGTTACGTCAACAAACGAGATTGTTGCTTTCGAGGGCTTGAGGAGAGCCAAGAAGGCATTGAAGGAGAGCTATTGAACTGGAAAAAGTGCTTGTTTTTTGCGCATTATGCACTGGAGGCTGCTTCGAAAGTAATCCTTGGAAGTATTGTTACCCTCAATACAGAGCGCAATGACCACTTTTACCGTCTTGTAATTGAAGATTATGAACAGGAAGGTATGTAGTATCAACAAGATAGTGCCACGCATTAGCATTACACGACATAACCCATTTTGGACTTTATCCTATGATAGGTCATAGTCTAGTAGGTATTGTGTTCATACCCCAGGTTAGACATCTCCAACAGAACGAAATACAATGAAAAATATTTCTTCGGCGACTGCCTCTCTGCAGATTTCTGTCAAAAACTCTGAGATTTAATGGAAATTGTCATGGAAAATTTCTTTAAAATCTGTAGTTTGGAATCGACTTTAAATTGTCGATCGTGCCACTCATGTATGAGTTGTGTGAGAAGCTATGTCGTAGTCCTGACTGGTTGTAATGACCAATTATCTATGTATGTATGTGTGTGTAATTTCGCATTTTGTAAAGTCATGTGATTTGACGCCAGATTTTTGTGGGGCTACGAAAAGGTCGTGTCTAGGTCCACGTGTAAGATCCACTGAAGTCGGCCCATTTGGAAACCAAAATTCGTCAAATTATTGCCAAGAAATCGATCGAAGAAATTTAAATCAAATTAAATTTCGTACGAGCAGCAGCCTAAAGTTCATCGATATCATAGGCTAGGAGAAGACATTATGTGGATACTCTGCAAAGACAACATAATGGATAGTATGGTCGTAGTGCAACGACTATGATTCTGTTTAATTGTTCCAATGAAGTAGCGTATTATGCAGTCGTTGCTTTACAATGTCTTTCTTTCCAATAAAAAAAATCAAGAATTTTTAAAGTGTTTCTTTTTTTTTTATAAAATTTTACAATTTCTTGCAAGCTTCACAAATGCGGTAATAATGGCAGCACAGTTTGTGACCTCAGCTGGTTTACACCGCACAATTTTCAAAACGGATCTCACACTTAATGAATGTGAATTAGAATGGGAATTCAACCATTGATGCGTATGATTCATAAATACACAAACAAACTCTTTTTTATTACATTTTTTATATTTTATTTATTCATTTGTTTTTAATAATATTATTAAACAATTAGCGGTACATATAAAAATAGCTAATTACTCTGTATAATAAAGATTTTTAATTTAATTTAAATGACAGTGCATGGAGACAGACATACATATGTACGTGCAACCTAAAACGCTAGGGGAGTAGCAAGTGTATTATATTTTAAGATAAATATAAGTTCTTAAGCCAGTCAAAAGCTGTACCGTTAAACCGACTCAATGGCCAATAATTTATGTATGTATGTACGACTTGTAATTACTTTCTAACGCTTTTCTTAATAGCTCAATCAAATATGGTCCAATGTTTTATTGTTTTCAATTCTCACCAGTCAATCTATTATTTAGACTAGATACCAGACAATGCTTTATTTTCGGAAAAAGTACTTTTAGAAGCACAAAATATTTTTTAAATATTCAGAGAAGTGCACCAAAATCCTGTTCCTGTATATACGTACGGCTCTAGATAAATTGCTGAAACACAAAATTCTTCTTTTCAATCGATCTTGCGCTTGCTTTGAACGCTAGCAATATTCTTCGTCTAATATATCACCCCGACGTCTTTTCTTTTCTTTTGTTTAAGAAATAAGGCATCCTTCCCCTTATTCTTATAAAATTTCTTTGCTCTGTATCAGTTTCATTAATCAAGTTTTTTCCCGTTAAGTAGCATCTAAGATAATAGGTTTGTCATCAATCATTGCGATCTGTGCACAACTGGAGATTGAATTCTCCTCTTTCTCAAGAACAAAAGTTTTTTTTTCCATTACACCTATTGGGAGCATATTATTTAGTTGATTGCTGTTATTTTCGCGACTTCCTAGATCTTGGAGTATTGTGTTCCTTGGCCTTCTTGGTTTTGAAGATTCCACTCGAGTGCCATTCTTGTTATACACTATCAGTATTCTTTCTAAGTGTATAGCCGAACTATCTTCATTTCTTTCGTTTTATCTGCTTTCTTATGGTAAGGTAAGGTTCCAGATATCCGTGTTGCTGATGTTATTAAGCCAGAATAACGGGTTATTCATTTATCATTTTCAAAAACAAAGAAATCGATCTTTTTGAGCAAGTTATCGATCACTTTATCCCACATTCTGAAAGACTTCAATGTTAGGAGATTTTCTGCCTATACACGGTTTTCAATTAAAGACGTTGAATTGCATGATTTTGGTGGCCAACTGATGTTGCTAAAATGTGTAAATTTTCATACAACCTTGGCCGCATATAGTGTGCGTATGTTAACCAGTTCATTATCTCCAAGATCAAGGGTACCGCATCTAGTATCTAATCCTATTGTCTCTTTTCCAGATGACAGCAATATTTGCCATTCATATTGCTTTAATAATAGGCCGACCTTTTTGGAGATTGCCGGGGGGAAAAGGCTTAATAGGAATGACACTCTCACATTCGACCTAAAGTCAGTTGCCGAATGTGGTCGTATGAAAAAAACAATGCTGCTTATGAACACACAAGTGCAGCATTAATATTGCCGCATCTATATTTAGGGGCAGTGTAAATATTAATTAGTTTGACGTTCTTGATGTTCTGGGCATCAAAATTCAGTGTGGTGTTCGCTGGATTCAATACATTTTTCAAGTGTCGAAAAAAGCATTCATTTGCCACGGTTTCTTAAGATAGTGCAAGATACTTATACTTCACTTTATCTCATCTTTTTACTATTCACACCACTTATATCAGACCGAGAATGAATTACAACTCTCATGTGTGGGCCGGTGCCTCAAAGTTTATTTTGAGGCTTCTCGCCTGCATACAGGAGAGGGCTGCATGCATAATTGGTCACTACAACCCTTCAGCCATCATTACTACCTAGCTTCTCATACCATTTCTGTGGTGTGTGCTAATTTTATACACGAGTAACGTGTAAAGTCGACTCCAAACGACAGATATTTGAGAAACTTTTTTTATTTACTCTCAGAGTTTTTGCCAGAAATCCGCGGAGGGGAAGTCGCCGCAGAATTATTTTTTTAATATTTTGTTCTATTGTTGTTGTATTACCTGGGGGTTGGAACCATGGTCTCACGTCCAACAAGACAACAGACTACTTACTAGGCTAGGGCCACTTCATGGTAGGGTATCAAACTCTATTGATTCATTGAAGCGTCGTTGCAATGTGGCTTGTGCTTCACTGTCCTATCGCTACTACAACGGATTTTCTCTAGCATGATAAAGAGACTTGTTCCCAAAAATCGTGTATTCTTTTGTTTATGATCATTTTATTTTTAATTTAAATTTACACTCTAACTCTTATAACTTCAGAATTCTTAAGAATTAAATTAAAAAAAAAAACCAAACAAATCTTAAATCCGTGTTTGTGGTTTCAGGGCAAATATTTTACGAAATACCCAGTCAAACTTTAATTTACGCAGCATCTTGCAATTATCACACGTTCTGTTTTACTTGCAAATGACAAAAAACAAAACCTCCTTTAGACTTAAATTCTTAAAAAAAAATGTTACAAGGTCAGGTTCAAAATAAAACTCAAAAAACTTTTTAAAAACAAACATTAAAAACTACAAAAAAAAAAAAAAAATTCTGCAAAAAATCCCTTTTCAAAATCCCATATTTTTTTTCGAATATATTCTCAGAATTTTTGAATCCACAAAACTAAAAAAAAAAACACTTACACACGCACTACAAAACAATTTTTCCAATAAAATTAAAAAAGACGAAAACAAAAAATAAAAATAAAATTTTTAAATAATTAATAACGTTAAACTGATAACCGTTAACAATTGATAATACTGAACGAAGATCTCTCTCTCTCTCTCTCTCTGTCTCTGTCATTTAATTCATTTTTCATTCATTCGTTTTAAATTTTAAAAATCTTAATAAACAAAAAAAGATTTCTGAGAAGAGATTTTTAATTGTTATGCTCAACAGATCATCTTCTACATTTCGTTTTGTATGTTGTTCTTCTTATTGTTGTGACGAAATAACGCGTCTTAGCTCCACAGCAAATCATTTATATTACGGTGAATTTTATGCTGCAGTAAGTTAGTTGAGCTCTAGCTCTGAACGCGTTCACATACGGTTTAATTGTATTGGATTTTATATTTCTTTTAAAGCATTGAAGACACTAAATCGTAGTGTTCTTTCAGATTAAGTGATTATTGTGTTGATTTTTTTTTATTAAATATCCTGCAGTTTCTGTTAGTGAAACTGTCTTAAAGGATTTATTTTTTGTAACAATATTTTTTTAATGGAATAAATTAAGTGCTTGTGCGGAAGATAATATAATAAAAAAAAAGTGAGTGTTAATTTTTTTTAATACAAAAATTATAATTAATAAAAAAAATTAAATTTTTTAATAAAAATAAAAAAAGAAATTTAATTTTTTCATAAAAAAATAATAAAAATTTTTCACAGAAAAAAAATATAATTTTTTTAATAAAAACAAAAAAATATTGAAATTTTTTCATAAAAAAATAAAAATTTTTTAATTAAAAAAATTTAGAAATTAAAAATTTTTTAATCAAAAAAATTAAAATTAAAAAAATTTATTAAAAAAATATAAAAAAAATAATATAGAAATTTAAAATAAACTAAAAAAATTTTAATAGCAAAAAATAAAAAATTAAAAAAAAAAAATTAAATGAAAAATTTAAAATTTTTAACTTATAAAAATATTTTATATATTTTTTTAAAATTAAATAAGACGAAGTTAAAAAAAATATTTTATAGTATGAGAATGACAATATTTTGTTCTATGTTTTTTAAGAATTTTTTTAAATAATATATACATTTTTTAATTTTATTTTATTTTCTTAATGCTGTGAATAGCGAATATATTGCATTTTAAAATAATTATTTAAAATTGTAATATAAAAATCTTTAAAAAATACTTAAGCTAATGCAATGGACACTCTAAAATTTATGCTCATTAAAAAAATTTAATATTTTTTAAGCCAGACTTAATTGAAAAATTTTTTAATTGAGTTTAAAATACAACAAAAATTTTGGATTTGAAAATAAAAAAAAAAAAAATAATTCACATAACTAAACTGGAGTTCGGAGTTCCATGATCCAGCGTACTGATAATACACCTACCTGTAATAGATGCTTAGGTACAGTTTTGACACTAATTAGTTAACAAAAAAAGAAGACAAAAATTCTTAGCATCGGCGGTATTCTTTAGCTTTTCACTCGGCTATAATGAGTCTTTTAGTTTCTCAAAAATATTTTTTTAAATTTTTTTTGTCTACACCTTAGGTGATCCATCCGTGAACTCCAATTTTGACATACTTTTTTCCAGCATTTCGGCTAGTATCTTAGCAACGAAAGTTTTAAAATTATCTTCCCGAGCTGGAATTATAGTTGGCTTATTCCTGTGTATGATCCATTTTACATCTTCCGTCAAAAAATCTAGTCTAGTAAGATCAAATCGCATGATTTTGTTGATCTGTCGACTGTTTCAAAGCGTGCGAATAAGCTCGCCTTTAAATATATTTCATAATGTCGCGCACCGAGTATTATGTGATACCATCTTGTTGAAACCATAAGTCGATCAAATTCAATTCTTTCATTTTAGCAAAAAGGAAAAAAATGTCAACATTATTTTCAACCAAATACTGTCAAATGAGATCGCCAGCCCTCAAATCATTCAGATTGAATTGAATTACCCCTGACTGCTCTTAACATTAAACTCGTCTACTTGTTAGTCCACGATAATTATTCGATAATTTTTACGCAACACGTATTTTGATAATAAAATTGAATGATTTGCAAGCAATGTTCGTTTGTAAGTCTAATTCTGGGGGAATATCAAACTTTATTGAACATTTTTGGCTTTATCACATGTCACGAATCTTTTATTTTTATATTAAAAAAAATGCTGAATTCCTATTCAGCAGCTCACATAGGCTATATTGCATCCAATGCATGCCAGTTCAGCATTACTTCTACTGAATTTTTAATCTTTAGAATCTTAACAGTCACGGATTCTATATTTGATTGGTATTTGAGAATGGTAGTTCCAATAGCAGTTAGTAAGCCTAAGGGAATTCATAACGTGTCAGGATTTAGGTTAGATTGTAATCGCTTCTCAAAAAATCTGTCGTTCGGAGTCGACTTTAAACTGTAGGTCCCGCCACTCATGTATAAAATTAACGCACACAACATGAGTGGTGTTGAGAAGCTAGGCCGTAATCCTGACGAAGGGTTGGAATGGCCAATTATGTATGTATATATGTATGTATGTAATCGACTGCGTTTTATCTGACTCCTTATTCTAAGTATATTACTGCACCTCAGATAAATAGATAGGTTTGAGGACGTAAATAGCCATATTGGAAAACCTAAAGAGAGAGCCGAAGCTGATCAAACCAACTTTCTTGGTAATAGTAGGAGGCCAGAAACAAAAGCAGCTACATTCAGCTTAGCCAGCCTAATTCTACTAAACCTTAGGAAAGCATTATTGTCGGCATCCGAAATGGTTGGTTTTTTCAAAGAAGTACTCTCCAGGGTATTCAAATTTCTTCTGCAAAGAAGCCAAAAAATCATAGAAGACATGCTCCATTATCTTCACCTAATCTTTATATTTACATAAGTACATACCCTGTATATAGATGAGCTAAGGCTTATGGCTTCATAGCATCTTGACTTAAACTACCAGCGAATCTCCATAGGCATAGCATGTTGGGAGAATAATTAAAACATTACGATGATATATGTATATTAATTTGCAATATGATGTCATTTAAATTTATTACAAGTAGTTTTTCTGATCGCATAAGTAAACAGTGGAACGAATAAATTAGAAAATTGTATAAATTTGGAAAATATTTTCCGCCTTAAAGTTTCCCATTAACTGGGTGGCCAAAGGTTTCTTCAGATTCATTTAATTCAATTTGTTAATTTGTATTTTACAAAATATTTTATTAAAGAATCTTTCTAATTTAAAAACGAATTTATTTAAAGCCTTCCCCCCCTTATAGATTTTCAAAATACATATTTAAAAATAAAATTGGGTCAGTTTAAAAAAATTATTTATTTTCAACTTGAAACTCCAGCAATTTGTAGAACATTTTTAGATTTTATTTTCTTTTTTTGTTGGGAAATTTTGAAATTTCCAATGACATCACTTTATTTTTATATTCAAATGTTTGACAGCAGATAGAGACACTCTCCCTCTCTCGCTCTCTCTATAGGTGTCTAAAAACAACCCACTGCAATGCATTATTGCCTATGAAATGTTCACACACAAACTGCACTCACTTCACTGTGTAAGCATATGGATACATATGTATTCTGATCTGTTTGTTCTGTCTCTTCGCACATTCTGTTCATCATACAAAGTCATCCAAATGACGGACTAAGTGACTGAGTGGCTGTTGTCATTATTTAAAATAAAAGTTCTAATAAAAAAAACCGCTTTAAATGATGTAAAAATGTGACAGACAGCATTTGAATTTATTTTTGTTTTTCAAATATGTACACAATAAAACACACCCCATGTTGGATTAAAAAAATAATAAAAAAAATTTATAAAAAAAAGGAAATAAATTTAATGTTTCGTTTTCTTAATCTTAAATTTTTTTTTAAAGACCCTCCATATTTTTTTATTTTTTTTTTGCCTTTAAAAATGTCAAGTTTATTGTCATGCATGTATGTGTCGCTGTTTTTTTTTTTTTTGTTTCCTCTGATTTAATTGATAATTCAATTGTTTGAGCATAAAATATCAATTATACTATCAGAATTACAACAATAATAATAAATAATTTTTTTTGTAAAAATCATATTCAAATCAATTTGTCAATTTAAGTGCGTGATCAATTTGTTATTGAATGGAGTTTTTTTTGTTTCTCTTTGAAATTTAAATTAAAATTGAAGGACTTTTTGCAAATTTGATAAATAAATACGAGTTTTTAAATACGATTTTTTTAAATATCCAATATCACAATTAAAAATTTACCTTAAATTGACTTTACTTAAGATAAAAAAAAAAAATCCTGAACATCTTTCAAGGTATTGTTTCAATTCTCGTACGAACTGAAACAGTCTTTACAACAAAGGCAGCCTTTAACTCATGATGTGACACAGTTAATTAAATTCCTATTTAAAAAACCGAGTTTTCTCCATTTAAACCAAAATACTTACCTTAAGACTCTGTGCATCGCTGTGGCATGAACTAAGACAAGAAAATTTAACTTTTCGTCTACCAAACTGTCTCTTGATTGGCAGTTTAACACTTTTTTTTGCACTGCCTGACTTTGAAAGCACTTTGAGACACTATTACTCCGGAGAAGAAGCCGCCGTGGTCTAGTAAGTAGTGTGTCGGCTTATTAGACGAAAGGCCAGAGTTCGAATCCCAGGTCAGACATCAAAACGAAAATATGAAAATATTTCTTCGGCGAGTTCCTCTCAGCAGATTTCTGGCAAAAACTCTGAGAGTAAAAATCGCCACGAAAAGCTTCTCAAAAATCTGTCGTTCGGAGTCGACTTTAAACTGTAGGTCCCGCTACTCATGTATAGAATTAACGCATACAACACGAGTGGTGTGAGAAGCTAGGTCAATTCGATCTCCGGGTACTGTACTTGTCACAGTTGACAAGTACACGTCCTTTAACCTAACCTAACCTACTCTGGAGAAAATAAAGAGATAGTAAGGTTGCTGTAAAAAAGGACGTATTATTGTCCTGGCAAATATTATGGCAATAATGGGTCAGTTTAATAGAGGCATTGTGTCGGTCTCTCTAAAAAGCTAAGTGACCCCAGATTGAGAATAAGGTTTATTAAATTAAAAATAACATGAATAAACCTGGGGAATGCTCTACTTGCTTAAGGCTTTCTTGACGAGACAAATACTTTCACATTCCTTTCCGTCATTTTGACAGGACAGTTCTCCGAACATTAACATAAAGTGTATATGGGATGCTTTATACGATATAGAGTTTCTTCCAAATCTCCATCTGAAGTAAGAATCGAACAGACAATAGCAATGTAAACTCCATAATACTGTATGAAAGTGGGACATGGAATACAGGACAAGAAAATGTTGCTGCGATTCAGGTTTTTGTCGAACGTAGTTCCCGAATAATTTTGGGAATCTTGTGGCCGCTCTATATTTTTATGAAGTGAGAAGTGAGAAGCTAGGCCGTAATACTGACTGAAGGGTTGTAATGGCCAATTATGTTTGTATGTATGAGTGGATGCACCTTAAGCACACTAACAGAGCATATTTTTATGAAATAGCTAGATAGGAACCACTAGGATTTTGAAGGACCTCTACATACAATATGAGAAGGCAGCTCAAAATGAGAGTTTAACCGATATTTCAGGTAGCTTGGTATTAAGCATGATTCTTTTACGACAAAAACAGAACTTTGAGATGAGATTTAATTCTCAGCAGCTGGAACTGAACTAAAACTTAGAAGAACTACCTGGAAAAGTTATTTTGAGCGTCAGTGTTTGGAGATAGCTTTTTAGCAGACATTTTGGTTTCAATTCATTGCAAGTAATCTGCACATATCATACGCTTAGTCGGAGTTTTTTTTATCAATGGCTTGGCATTGATGCAAGAATTCTAAGACTTTCTCATCGGTTGACTTTATATATCAAGCCTCAGAGTCATATAGTAGGACTAATTGTGTGAGCCGATGGCTTTGTTCTTTTTTGTCGCTTGATTTCAATAAGTTCGTCATTGTTTAGTGTTACCTCAGAGCCTTATTTAAGAAGTTCTAGATCATCTCAATGGTAGATGGACCTTTGGGACTAACAGCCTGTACGGTTTTGACATCTACCGCCGCAGGATTGATCCTCACAAAGCTAATAATAAACTTTTCCTGCGTTGGCCATCAGGCGTATTGAATTCGATTTTGTCTCGAATGTAACTTAAAGCGGAAATATCAGCTTCACGAGTTCCTATTATAGTTCCAGGTTATTTGCCGATCCGTAGATTGAGTACGATTTTTCCCAACATAAGAGGCTTAATTGTGAACTTAGAATTTTTTTTTTTATAATCCCCAAATCTGAACAGAACAGAATTTTTAGTCTGCATCGAACATATAACCCCCTTACTGCTACCCACTAAATTATTGCAGCGACCTGAATTTCATATGGTTGATAACATTTAGAAAAACAAATTCAGGTCGCTGTTCTACTTTTACCAACATGTGTTGTATTCGAAATTCTATTAAAATATTGCATATGAAAATATTACTCGTATGTTTAATGACCCAAATTTTAATTCTTTTTTTTTTATTACTCGGTGATAATTTTGCAAAAAAGATTTCATTTTGCACAACCTTCATTCAGCCTGCATTTAATTGTCTTTCACCGGATATCGCCGCAATTTCTAATTTCAAATTTGTCTCAATTTTGAAAAATTTTTTTTTTGTATACAATAATTATGTCATGTTTCAAATAAATTTTGAACGTGTTTTCAAAAATTATTTCTTTTTTGTTGTTTATTTTTTTTTTCAAATCACCTTTTGAACTTTTCATTACGTGTTTATTAAACTGATAATTTCTTTTTTTTAAATATTTTTTTTTTATATAAAATTAATTAGAATTTAGAATAGATAATGGACAAGATTTTGCGTGTAGTATTTAAAAGAAAAAAAATTCATTAAAAAATTTTCTTATCATTTTTCAAAATAGAAAATAAAACTGCTACTCTCACGATCGTTTAGTATTAGAGATTATGAAGAAAAATTAGAACAGTTCTCTTAGTAATACATAATCATGAATGGTTTCCTAAAAAAAACAGAAATATATTTTTTTTTGCCAGAAACAAAAAATCTATACAGATTAGATCAGAAATAGATCAGTTTGCCTCAAAGGAGATCGAGTCGGGTGACCCTAAAATGGATTTGTTTCTAATTAGATGCTCTAACAGCTGAGTTGATTGTTGTAATACCAAATTTATTAACATATTTATTAAATTCGTGGTCTTTGTAAACCAGAATTCAACTGATCTAATAAAATGTAGAACTAAATGTAGAATAGTTTTTATGAAAGCAGATCTCATCTATTTTAAAAAATGTAGGTTATGCTTTCATATTTTTATAATTCTGTACAAATTTTATATAAACCTGTTTGATCTATCCAGATCTAATTAAATCTAAATACATCTAAAATGGAGAACTAAATGTAGACTTAAATGTAGAACAGTTGGCATTAAAGTAGATCTCAACTATCTTAAAAAAATGTGTGTCAATAACTACTTATGCTTTCATATTTTTATTATTCTATACAAATTTTATTTAAACTTATTTGATCTATGCAGACCAAATTAAATCTATTTGATCTAAAATGTAGAACTAAATGTAGAACAGTTTGCATCAAAGTAGATCTCATCTGTTTTAAAAAATGTGGATTAATAACTACTTACGGTTTTATATTTCTATAATTTTCTACAAATTTTATACAAACCTGTTTGATCTATCCAGATCTAATTAAATCTAAACTCATCTAAAATGTAGAACTAAATGTAGAACAGTTTGCATCAAAGCAAATCTCAACTGTTTCTTAATAACTACTTATGCTTGCATGCTTTTATAATTCTGCACAAATTTTATACAAACTTATTTCATCTATCCGAGTCCTAATTACATATATCTAAACTCTTCTAAAAGGTAGAACTAAATGTAGAACAGTTTGCATCAAAGCAGATCTCATATGTTTTAAAAAAAATTTATACTTAAGCAAACATATTTGATCTATGCGGACCTAATTAAATCCAACTGATCTATTAAAATGTAGAAGAAATTTTAATTCTTTTATTCTTCCTTTCTTTTGCAGATTTTTTACACACCTTTGAGAAGCTTTAAAAGTCAAAATGAGAGGCTTATGCCTTGTTTTGGTTTCAGTAGCTTTGGTACATTGTAGTGCCGGCTATGGTGCCTACAATCGTAGAGCAGTAGAATGTGGTGGCTCATATGGAGCCTGTCCCTATACACCAGGTGGTGGTAGTGGTCATTACTCTGCATCCTATACCTCATCTTCATCATCCTCGTCATCGTCGTCCTCCTCCTCAACCTCTTCCTATGGTTCCTGTTGTGGTCTAACTAGTTGGGCTTATAGCCACATTGATGACATTAGACAATTTGCCAATCGTTTGAGACAGGAATACAATAGCATGTCTTCGGGCTCCACTTCAGGCTATAGCACCAGCTATACACCTTGGACGGGTAAGTGTAAATGTTTTGTTTCTTTTTAACGGAGCATTAATTTGTTCTTTTTTGTTTTAGAGAGCATTATTAGCCTGACTGGCAAGACATCTGGTGAATTGGATGCCATTTGCCGCTTACAGAGTGAGCAACTGGTCAATGATATGCGCAATGGTTTGGTCACTTATACTACCATAGCTCAACCGAATTTCTTTGAATGGAAATCATCTGAAATTTTACAAAAATATGCTGTAGCCGGTTTAGACTATGGTCAGCAACAGCAGTCGTTAGACTTGAACAATTTCGATAATGTTCAAACCTATAACTACCCTGCCGAGGTGAAGGTGGTTAATGGCAAGACTTATGTGGTGCATAAAAACGAAACCGAGTCCCATAAACATATGGTTGATGGTACATACGAGAATCCCTATGTAACTGTTGTGAAGAGAAATCGTACTATTAGTACCACCAATAAAGTGCCTGTATATACGGGCAGTTATGTTACCCCCGCCTATGGTTCCAGCACTTATGGTTCTACGAATAGCGGCTATACTAGCGGCGGCCAAGTTTATGTGCCAGCTGGTGGTTCTACTACTGTTACACGCAAGAAGACTATCTACGATTGGGTTAATCAGAATATGGAGCCTAGTGTTGTCGGCTATAGTCCTGTGGTTAATGTCAACTCCCATTGGGGTAGTACAAGTTCAAATCTATACAAACCTCCTGTACATGTGCCCGTAGATACTACTGCCAAATCTGAAGTGGAATCCTTTGATTCTGGTTATCAGCCGCATTATTATCGTCCTGGTTCCACTCTTACCGTTAGACGTTACAATAAAACCATTATAACCAATGCTGATGGTACTGTTGTCTCCGGCTCCGAAAGCCATAAGAAATGGGTCGATGGCAAATTGGTGTATGATACCGAAAGGCCATTCGGTGAATGGTCTGTGCCTAAAGATGAAGAATGGAAACGTGAAGAACGTGAACGTTTCTTTTGGTTCTTGACCAGCTCGGGTAATATTACACCCCAACGTTTGGAAGAGTGGCAAAGACAACAGGAGGAAAGACTTTTGGCCTTGGCCGAACGTTATCATTGCACCTTGGAAGAGATTCAAGAATGGCATCGCAAAGAATTGGAACGTTATCGTGTTTTGTTGGGTCAATATCGTGTCCAAACTACTGATGATACCAACTGGAAACGTTCAGAAAGAGGTCGTTTAGATTGGCTGATCCATCAGAACAGTGTAACCCGTGAGGATTTGGAAAGATGGCAACGTGAAAATAACGACAGATTGGCTCAATTGGCCCGTCAATACCACATTACTGTTGACGAATTGAAGAACTGGCAGATTGAGGAATTGGACCGCCTTTATGTGTATTTCAATGATCTAAACAACTCCATGATTTCCCGACCAGCTACTGGTTCCCTAACACGCACCAGCGAACAAGAACGTTTGGAGGAATTGATCAGACAACATAATGCCACCATCGATCAATTGCAGAACTCCATTAAAATGGATCAACAAAAGCTGTCCGATTTATCGCATAAATATCGTGGTAATGTGGGAGATTTGGAGAAGTGGTTGAAGGGTGAATTGTCGCGTTTGGGTGGCATTATTACCGAGCAACGCAATGAAATGACTCGCATTACCGAATGGCAACAATCGGAACGTCAACGTTTGGAGAATATTGTCAAGAGCCATCGTGGTTCCGTAGGCAACATTGACGAGCAAATGGCCAAAGATCGTATTTACTTGCAAACACTGGCCAATAAGTATCACGTCAGCATTGAGGAATTGGAGAAGTGGCAGAGACAAGAATTGGATCGCTTGCAAAAGGAGGGTCAAATGCAACTTGAATTGGGTATTAAGGAGTGGCAATTGCGTGAGCATGAAAATCTCAAGAAAATCATTGCCCAAAATGATCTTACCCTGGAGGAATTCCAAAGTCAAATTGTTAACGATCGCCATAGACTGCAGAACTTGGCCAACACCTACAATGTACAGATTACCGAAATCCAAGAATGGTTGCGTAAGGAAATCAATGAATTAAAGAGTGAAGGTTTCCTTAATGAGGTGAAAAAGGAATTGTTGGAATGGCAACAAAAGGAAAGAGAGCGTTTAATGCTGATCGTACAACAAAGTCATGCTACCGTGCAAGACTTGGAACTGAAGATCAAAACCGATCAAAGCCATTTAAATCAATTGGCCGCCAATTATAATGTTAAGGTTTCCGAAATCGAAGACTGGCTTAAGAAGGAATTGATGCGTTTGCAAAGCCAAGGTTTGGTTAGGAACGAAGAGCTACACGAATGGCAAAAGGCTGAACGCGATCAAATCATTCTACTGTTGCAGGATAACACATTAACCGTTGAGGAATTCGAACGCAAATTGTTATCCGATCGTCAGAAATTGGCTGATTTGGCCAGGATGTACAATGTTAAGACGACCGAAATTGAAACCTGGATTAAGAAAGAAGGTGAACGTTTACAATCGCTGGGTATGTTGCAAATCCAAGAGCAATTGAACAACTGGCAAAAGATAGAACGTGAACGTCTTATGAATTTGATTCAACAGAACAACTTGTCCATTAAGGAGTTGGAGGAGAAGATCAAGAACGATCATACACACTTGTATAGCACTGCCCACCAACATCAAGTGCGCGTAGAAGAGATTGAAGAGTGGATTAAGAAGGAGATTGCCAGATTACAAGCTGAAGGTTTGGTGGAATTAGAGAAATTGAAAGACTGGCAAACCGAATGGAGAGGCAATTTAACCAACATGGTTAAGGAACGTGACTTTACTGTGGAAGAATTCCACAAATGGCTGTTGGAAGATCGTAACAGACTTCAGGCCTTGGCCATGCAACACAATGTTAAGATTGAAGAAATCGAACAATGGGTTAAGAACGAAGAACAAAGATTTGTAGCCATGGGTCTGCTTAAGCCCAATGAAAAGTTAACC
Source organism: Sarcophaga rosellei (assembly GCA_930367235.1). Classification (NCBI taxonomy): domain Eukaryota; kingdom Metazoa; phylum Arthropoda; class Insecta; order Diptera; family Sarcophagidae; genus Sarcophaga; species Sarcophaga rosellei. The sequence goes on from OV884019.1 coordinate 89,603,535, forward strand.
AATTGGCAAGAAGTGGAAAGACGTTATTTGGAACGCATTACCCAGGAACAATACCAATCCACCGAACAGTTGGAACAAAGACTCCGACAAGATCGTGAGCTTTTGGAAAAATTGGCGCGCGACTATCAAATCCAAGTTGAAGAGATTGAAGGCTGGATGAAGAAGGAATTGGCACGCTTGCGTGATGAGGGTCAGTTGCAAATTAATAACTTGACCTCCTGGCAAATAGCTGAACGTGAACGTTTAGATGCTTTGCTTAAGCAAAATAAACAATGGTCCGTAGAGGAATTTGAACAGGTATTGAGACAAGATCGTGATCATATGCAAAAGACTGCCTTCCAGTATCATACCTCCGTAGAGGAAATCGAGAAATGGATTCAAAGTGAAATCGATCGCTTGCAGCAACAGGGTAAATTGAATGTGGAAAAACTTACACAATGGCAAAAGGAGCAACAACAGCGCATACTCAGTCTGTTGCAACAGCAGTCTGGTATCACTGTTGAGGAATTCGAACGCAAAGTGCAGAAGGATAGATCCTTCCTGATGAACTTGGCACGCCAGTATCATGTCAATGTCAACGAAGTTGAACAGTATGTCCAGAAGGTCATTCAAGATCTCAAGGAGAAGGGCAAATTTGAGTTGGAACAGTTGAAGGGCTGGCAATTGGCCGAACGTGATTACATTCTCACTTTGATTAATAAACACAAAAACGAATGGACCACCAAGGAATACGAGGAAAGTTTAAGAAATGATCGCGATCATCTTAATCAATTGGCTGATTTCTATCGCATTAGCGTTAAGGAAGTGGAAGAATGGATGATACGTGAGTTGTTGCGTTTGCGGAAAGATTCAGGTGAACAGATTGCTAAGTTGGCTGCCTGGCAGGTTTCAGAAGTGGAGAGACTTAAGCAGTTGATCCGGGAAAACAATCGCCTTAACTTGGTGCAATATCAAGTGGAACTTAAGAAACAAAAGGATCACATCCAGCAACTCTCGCAACAGTACTCCATTAGTGTCACTGAAATCGAACAGTGGCTAAGAGAACAGTTGTTGAATCTGAAGACCACTGGTGAAGTGCAAGTGGAAAACCTAACCAAATGGCAAGAAGATGAACAGAAACGTTTAATTGCCTTGTGCTTGCAGCAGCAGAGAGAAATCACCAACGAAGAATTTGAACAGCAATTGAGACGGGATAGGGTACGCTTGCAAAAACTGGCCACTGAATATAATGTGTCCGTGCAACAAATCGAACAATGGATGAAGGATGAATTGCAGCGTCTTAAGAATTCGGGTTTGGTGCAGGTCGAACAATTATCCTACTGGCAAAAGATTGAACGTGAACGTTTGCAAGACTGGTTGAGACAACAGAACAAGGCTGCCACCACCGAGGAATTGGATTCATTCATTAAGCGTGACAAGGCTAGATTACAACGTATTGCACAGGATTATCATGTCGCCGTAGAGGAAATTGAATCCTGGGTGGAACAAGAAGGCGCACGCCTTCAACTCTTGGGCATGGTTAAGGGACCCGATAATAAGATCAACGATTGGGAATTCCATGAATCATGGTCCACCGGCCAGCCACAACAAAACTGGAATAATCATGGCATGGCTACGGACGAGGAAATCTGGAAGGCACAAACCAAGGGACATTTAGTGGCCATAGCCCAAGTGAAACCTATGACCTGGCAAGAATTCGAACAATATCTTAAGAATGAACGACCACGCTGGGAACAATTTGCTTTGCAACATCATATTACCGTGCAAGATATTGAAACCTGGTTGAGACAAGCTGCTCAAGAGTTGGTGCCACAAGGCTTTATCTATGGTTCCACAACCGTGGAGGAATGGGAGATCCAGGAACAGAAACATTTGCAGCAATTAATCAATGATAAATTGCGCAAACAACAACAATGGTCCTTAGAAGAACTGGAACGCCAGTTGATCAATGATCGCAACTACTTGCAACGCTTGGCCCATCAATACCACTTGACTGTGGAACGAATCATCGAATGGTACCGCCAGGAATTGCAAAAGTTATTGAACCAAAGGAAAATTGTAACCGAAAATCTTACCGAATGGCAAAAGGACGAAAAGGATCGCCTGTACAATTTGGTCATACGCAATCCCTATAAGAATCAACAGCAATGGGAACAGGAAATCCTAAAGGATCAGACTACCTTGAACAGAATCTGTGATCAGTATCATGTAACCATTGAGGAAGTGGAAATTTGGATTAGAAACGAAATCAAGCGCTTGGTAAACTTGGGTTTGGTGAAGAGTGTCCACCAACAGGGTAGTGGTAGCTATCCCAATCAATACAATAACTGGCAAGAACAAGAAAGACAAAGGCTGAGAGCCATTGCCCAGGATATACCCATAACCCAGGAAGAATTCTTGGAATTTATTGCCCAAGATGACAATTTCCAAAGACAATTGACCCGCATGTATGGCTGTACCTTGGAAGAGTTGGCTCCTTTCCAAAAGGTGCAAATATCCATTATGAATGGTGAAGGCTTGTTGGACAAAACCCAACTGTTGAAGGTAGAACCCTGGCAAAAGGTGGAAAGAGACCGTCTATACAGTTTCATTAAGGACAAGAGCTATACTTTGGATAATTTGCGCAATTGGCAAAAACAGGAAATGTTGTTCAATAGCTTGGCTGCCAGTATTGGCATTACAGCCCAAGAGCTTAAGGATTGGCAAATAGCCGAATTCGAACGCATACAAAACTTGGCCCAGTACTATCAAATGAATCTCAATCAGTTGCAAGATTTCCGTGACAAAGAATTGCGTTACATTACCTATGTAATGCATAAGAAGACATCCTCCGAACAGGAGAAATTACAATGGGGCTCCAATGAGAACAGACGTTATGGTGTGTTACAACGCAAGACCGGTTTGACAGGCGATAATTTGGTACAATGGCGCCGTAAATTGTATTTGCTTAGCCAGGCACGTTTGCCTTTCAGTTATGGCGGCCCTGGAGGCTGGGAAAATGGTAAGGGCACCACCAGTAGCACTGGCTATCCTAAACCCAATATTTCCAAAGATCGTGGTGATCAGCCACCCAACGTTTTCGATGAGCATATGGACAATGATGAACCTGGTGTAGCCGGTGGCAAATACATGCTGCCAACACCACCTATGGCAGCAATGACATTGGAACCTAGCCAACAAACTGGAGGTTATGGTGCAGCTCATAGTAGTTCTCATAGTGGTTCTCACTATGGTGGTGGTGGTGGTGGTGCTGGTTATAATCAACATTTCAGTCATGGTTATGCTCATGGTGGTGCTCATGGTGACTATGGTCAGCAGCAAGTGCAAATGGACGATGATTATGGCCAACAAGTGCAAATTGAAGATCTCTCTGGACCCTATGGCTCGGCGTCAGCTTCGTCGGCTTCGTCTTCATCTTCCTATACTCATGGCGGCTATGGCCAACAACAACAACAACAGCAGCAGCAGGTAGAGGTAGAAGACCTAACTGGCACTTTTACTCATCGCCAACCCATGGCAAATGAGAAACAAGTTCTGGCCACTGGGGTAAGTTAAAGAATGAATTCATTGTTTGAAAATCGAAATTTAATTATCTTTTCATTTCCTTTCTTTTAGCAAATTGAAGTCCAAGCTGAACCCGAAAGACCTGGTCTCCTTAGCCGTATTAAGAATACAATCTTTGGTTAAAATGCTGCCGCTTTTATGTTTTGAAAGAAATAATACTCTTAAGACTCTGTATAGAAATGAACAAGAAAAAGAAATTCAAACAATTTTTTGACATTTTGTTTTGTCGTTAGTTTCCTTAAATTTAAGATGTTTTCGCCATTTTTCGTAAACGAATTTTTTGTTTTTTAATTTAATTTTTAATTTGTTAGTTTTTTTAAACTTTAGTTTGTAGTATTGAAAGGAAATTTTTATTTGTTTGAAAACGAAAATGCAATGAACAAAATAATTTTTGTATGAATAAAGAAAACGTATATTTAATAATAAATTAATTAATAAATAAATAAATATTATTATTTAAATAAATAAAAAATAAATTTTATTTTATAGTAGAGGCGGTCTTTAATGGCAACCCACGCAAGATAGCCTAACGTCACCAAGCTACATAGTGTTGGTGGTGGTAACTTCTCTTGTAATGAAGACAAAATTGATCGTATTATGACAGTTCTGTTGTAACCATATACCATTTAGTACGTACACTCCAATCGCAGACCAAGCAATATCGATTGTAATATTACTATGGCCCTATGAGTTGACTCAAACGATCGTGAATAACTCTAGGATAGTTAGGGAATGTCGCCGCTGTCTCGACCTTCTTTCTGGGCACTTCACCAGTGTCTCACTGATGTTGGTCATAGTAACATTCCGGGAAACTGTAGGGCCGACGAGCTAGCCAGAGCTGGTGCGCTCCTTCCGAAATCCTCTTTGGTCAAGTTGGACATTGCGTGGAAATTTTTTCGGGACGCCAACCTATCCTGGGTCAATGAGGAGTCTTGCTTCACCGCCAGCCTCACGTGGCCCTCGATCGATAGAAGGCGTACCAACCAATTACTTGGTCTTGGTCGTGCCGTCATGTCAGACACAGTGGCCATGCTTACAGGTCATTGCGTTATGGGTAGACACGCGGAAAGAATGAGGCTCCCATTTAACGACTTCTGTCGTGGATGCAGATCCGCTGAGGAGGAGGAGACTGTAATCCACTTTCTTTGTCAATGCTCGTCTCTTGCTAGGTGTAGATATAGGTTATTTGGCTCTCCATTTCTTGTCAGCTTGACGGAGCTATCATCTATTGATATCAAGGATATACCTTCGTTTATCAAACTTTCTGGTTGGTTTTCCAGTGTAGGGTAGTCGTGCCTTTAATGTGCAGCCCTTGCGCTGACCAACTTATTTCTCTTCCCAGATTTTGGAACTTGGTCAGTATAGGGACTGCGTTCACTCGTGGCATCACAACGGGCCGTTATGCGTTGTCAAGTGAGCTTTGTGCTATCAGAGCTACCGCTCCGACCTAACCTAACCTAACTCAAAAGATTCTTCCAGGATCTTTTTCCGAAATATCGCCCAACTACACCTCCAGACCATAATGCTCACTCAACAATCACTTTTTACTGATGCAAGGGTTTTTCCACAATCACTTTTTACTCACAAATAATTACCACACAATTAATATATTGCTTGTTACGTTTTTACCTTTTAAAAACATTTAAAATATGAGCTCATAGATTGCATTATTATTCGCGCAATTCTGTGTGTCACTGTTCACAACTTTATGTAAACAACAACAATTGCCTCTCTTTTGTTATTCCTCTGTTTATACCCTTTGCATAAACAGCAACAATTACTTTCTTCAAACACACCACGTCTTAACACAAGACTGACTGAACTTCACTCACACAGTCGCCTGCTTTGCCTTGCCTTTTATATGGCAGAGTAAACAGACTTCGCCTTCTTCAAATCTCTATACAACGATGTTTACATTTATTATTGCAGTGTTGTTTATGTATTTTTGTTTACTTGTTTACCATTTGTTTTATTCTGGTGTCTGTTGTTATATTAAGCAGTACGATAATTTGTAAACAGATTTCTTTACTGCATTGTTTTGTTTTTGTAGCTTTTGTTTATAATTTTAATGTTAAGCAAAACATCAGTATCTAGATTTTTCATTTTCGCAACTATATAAATCGCGTTACAAGTGGCGAACCGGCTCTTACTGTATTTCATATGCAAAATACACGGCAATGAGCAGTAAGTTAAGCTCAACTGCTGAGGAAGCCTTGGATTTAAGAAATTCGAATTAAACGCCATAGTTTTACTAAGAGAAACGAGATTTTCAACAGTGCGTCTTTGAGATGATGGCCTGATCTGTGTACATCTGTAAGCTTTCCCCTTCGTTAAATTTTTTATAATTTTAGTAGCAGCAGAAATGGTAATCAACACAAGAGAACTATATATGGCCCCTGGAGATAGTAGCTAAGTTGACATAGCGCTTTGCTTGTACCCAATCGATGAAGAATAATTTGCTCTTCTTCCTCTTCAATGCAGCCCCTGTGGAACTTATTGGCCATATGAGTAATCTTTCCTGAGTAATCGAAATGTAATCTGTAATAACAAATACTATAACATTACTGCCTTGAAGTTTGAGCAAACTTTCCAGCGCCTTTCGTCTATTCTTAGCCAGATGATCTGTTCTAACCCGTCCGTATTCGAAGTCTTACTTAAGGCCGTTCTCTTTTACGTTCTTTATGTGGTTCCCAATGCAGTGAAGAAAAAAAGTTCGATGGCTGCAGCAGTTGTTCAGCTCTATAGCTTCCCGGAATGAGGTTGTTTACTAAACATTATTGCAGCCTGCATGTCTCCCATTTTCATCTGAGAAACAGTGCAATCCGATAGGCTTATCGAATTTGCTATACTCGAGAAGATACCTCCATCCACAGCTTCATCCATTTTGAACCATATGTAGAGATTTGTAAGAAATCGTAATCTTAGACCAGACTATAGGTCGTTTAATAACAGCATGCAGCGTGCATGTCTCTCACATCCTTTTGAGAAACACTGTAATCCGATAGCCTTATCGAATTAGATATGTACTAGAAGATGCCTGCACCCACAGCTTCAGGCATTTCGAACCATATGTACAGATTTGTATGGAACTGTTCACGATGTGCGATACACTATTTTTCCACTCCCAGCTATTCGGAATTGGCGTTCTGAATTTGTGAAGTCATATTGTGGTATTACTTATTGCATACTCCTAAATGATTAGACGGTTACTGCTGAGCCCTTACAATAGTGAGTGTCTTCCCAGGTAGACGAGGTATGGTACATAGTGCACCAGAAATAATAATGCAGGCAGATATTGTAATTACTCGCCATATAAAGTATGTGGGTAGTTCCCCTTCATTCCTCTTAGGTCTAACTAATGCTGTATAGATCGAGGGAGTCTTGCTAGATTCTTGATTTTTCAGCTCTCCCTTATTTCGTTCCGTATATTTGATTCTATCTAATATCTAACTGTCCCGTTAGATATTCATAATAAATACTGATAATTAATAAATGTTAAACAAAAAAGACGTTTTAAAATTTAAACTAAAATATTCTGTTTTTTTATTTACTTTTTCTCCTTATTATTTAATTAATAATTTTATTTTATTTTATTTCATTTTCTTTCTGGTTTTATTTCATAAATATATTCTATATATATTCTATATGCCTATGTATTCATGTATGTAAACAATATTTATATGTACTCATATGTATATAATTTATTTAATTTATTTTATTAATAATTTACATTATAATTACAATATCATTTCATGTTAATTTTGTTCATCTGTGGTGTTTTAGACAATTTAAAAAAAAATCATTAATTTTTAGGACATTTATAAAGTCATAATCGTAATGAGTCTCAATCTAGTTTTAAACATTAGAAAAAAATCAAAAAAAATATGTTGCATATGTTTAAGGGGGCATATGGAAAAATTAGCATACTTTTAGGAGACTATTAAAGTGAGCATATTTCATGAGGTTGCTAAAAGTGTCGGTTTCAAAGTTGTCAGACAAACGAAACTGTCACTTATTAAATATTTTTCATAAGGAGTACCATTCGCCGTATTAACTTATTAGACGTGAGGTCACGGTTTAAACCCTAGGTCAGATATTTCTATCAAATCAAAATATGATATATTTTTTTCAGTGACTTCCTCTCAGTAGATCAAACAAATCTATCCTTCGAAGTCGACTTTAAACTGTAGGTCCCGCCACTTATGGACAAAATTAACACACACAACGTAAGTAGTGTGAGGAGCTAGGTTGTAATCCTAACTGAGGTGTTGGTATGACCCATTATGTATATATGAAGTACCCTTTATTTAGTGAAGGGTTTACGAATATGCATCGATTCGCAGCAGAAGAATTTGTAAAAATAATTAAAACTTTGCCCCCCCCTCAAAAAGAGGATTCAATCATTGCTACATTCTGAGCATTACAAGCTAATTATGGTCGTCTAAGTCTACTATGCAAAGAATTGAAACTACTGTAAAGAAATTAACAGACTGTACTCAGACCTGTAAATTATCACAATAGACGCATTGCCATAAATCTTGAATTAGTCCGAATTAGTCGATTCAGCAGTTGCGCCTATCTTACGCCTCATTATGACGCATTTTGTATTTAAATTTACGTCTGCACATAACAATTAAAGTCGTTTGAAAAACAATGACAACAACAAATCAACCGTCAGTTCTAGAAGTTGACAAATTGAAAATTAACAGAGTATAAACAGAGCTGTTGTGGTAAAAACTGCTGCGTATAGGCATTGTTGAACTTAAAATAAAATTAATTCCAGTTCTATCTGTAAGAAACTAAATACGACTCACAGGCAATTTCCCTATGAGTTTTTGTGGACATAGATGATTTCAATATACGTAAGACCTAAACCTGTTTGTTGATTCTTGTGTCTCGCTGTTATATTCAATATAATGGCTCTAATGAAATTTGGAATTTACTTGCGACAATCAGAACGTAGTATTGTCTTCTTCGTAGACTCAATTCCTTAGGGATCGATTGACAAGATTACTGTAATGGATTAAAGGGATTTATTGTGGGCAGTCAGGCTAACAAAGTTTTACTTTAAGGTATCGATTATAAAACTGCTACGAGAGATGCTCCTCCTCCAGTCTTCATGTCTGTAATGTCTTTTACAATGTAAATGGATTCATTTCTTTTTCTCAACATATGTATTTTCGAAATTTCAACCTCAGGTTTACGGGCCTAGGAGTCATACCCGTATAAAAAATTTACATTATGCATTGTTAATCCAATTTATCGAATCGTTTTACGGTAGTATATTAGCTCCCCAAAAGTATGTTATATTTCTTAGCCTCCTAAAAATATACTTTATTTTTCCCGGTGCCCCTAAATATATGCCAATAATAAAAAAAAACGAATTGTGTTACTATGTTAGGATATGTGAAGTATGACTCTGTGTGGGTTTACTGTTTGAAAATGGAATAGAATAACAATAATTCTTTGGTCCTTAACAGATTTAAAAGAAAACTAAGATCGAAAATTTACAACAAAAATAATTTTTTTCAATGAATTTTCAAAAAAAAAAAAAAATTCTCTTCTTTTCAACTTGTTAAACTGGAATGAGGCACTTTTGTATATTTTCAGGGGTGTGTAGTTAAAATAAATAATTTTCTTCTATTTTTTCTTTTTTTGTTTAAATATATATGTATATACTCATAAGTTTAACAATGATATTTTAATAGATGTATGCAAAATATGTTGCATAGTTTTAGACTGTTTAAAATTCTTCATTTGATCAACTATAATTGCCATTCTCACCATCACTATCAACCAATTGAAAACATTTTGTACTTGCATTTATTGTTGTAGCTGTTGTTGTTGCTGTTGTAGTTGCCATCATATATTCATAACGATTGGGATCATTATCTAGGACATCATATAATCCTTCGCCGGTCTCGTAAAGGACCCGATTTTTTAATTGTTCAATTTGATGCAAGAGCTTTAAGGTCTCATGATCCAAATTATCATCTTCCATTTTTAATTGCTGCTGTTGATCCTCATCTATATCCCATTCTAAGGATTCCGGCGTTGATATATGCGACCAGGAGTTGTGTGAGGAATTACGTGTTATGGAACCATTTCTTAAAACACGGCTATTCGATTTCAAAAGACTTCGTTTTTCATTTTGTTGTTCTTTTAGTTTGTTCGTTGCACACAGAGAATCATTAGTTGGCCCCAATGAGGTCAAAGAAGCCATTGATTGATCCTCGTCTTGATTCATGTATTGCCAGGATTCATCGGCTGATATTTCATCTCTGTTCATGCTGCTGGTGGCCATCATCGTCATACTCAATTGACTGTAGTTTTGTGGTGGTGTTTGTATGTTTTGTTTTTGCTTAAGTAATTGCTGATTAAACTGACGCATTTGTGTGTATTCATGTTCCCATTCCAGATCCAAGGAAGAACTTGCTCTTGAGCTGGATACTCGACTAGGCATGTAGTTAACTGCTGTTTCTTTGGTATGGCCGGATGTTATAAGAAGATTATTGACATCCAGATTTTGTAATTGAATGTCAGAGTAACTGCAATAAATGAGGAGAATATATTAATGCATACTTTAAGGTTGTTAAAAAGTATAGTTAAGCAATTTACTAACACAAACCATTTGGAAAAACCATTGCATGATGAAGAATGAATAGAATATATAATCACTGCCTACTTTTAAGGGTTTTTAAACAGCTTAATTAAGGATAAGTAGTCATTGCCTACTTTTGGGCATCTTATTAATGGAAAAGCATATTCTATAGATCAAAGCCAATGCTTTTTATTATTTTCTTTGTTATTTTAGTCTTCATTATCATAATTAATAGCCTTTGAAATATTCATTTCTTAGTTCTCATTCTCATTCGCTCCATTCCACTAACAATATGGCTTTTATTACTCACCTTTCAACTTGATTTCCATTATTTAATTTGGCATAATTGGTGTCCTGATGCTGCCAAAATTTATCCAAATAGTGTGAAGACTTTTTCTATAAAAAATAGAGAGAAAAAAGAGAAAGAGAAAGAGAGAGAGAGAGAGACAGAGAATATGGCATGAATCAAAGTTATACAAAAAGAAAACCAATTATCAAGCCAAAAGCCATTATTGAATAAGAAAGAATGAATAAAAAAAGGAGAAGTAAAATATTAAGAAAAGTCATTAGCATTACCTTACGTTTGAAATTCCATATGCGAAATATAATATTTCTTTGTCTATAGGTTGCACTAGTATTGGAGACCAAATCTAAATCTTGTTCATCTGTTGATTGATGCCTAAAAGTAGATCAAACACAAAATATTTGCTAAAGAATTCTTGTTAAATAAATAAAAGGTCTGAAGACCTTAGGAATTAAAGTTTTTACAAAGAAACTTATGCACAGAGACAGTAAGAGAAAGACAGTGAGAGAATGAAAGAGAAAAACAGAGCGTAGAACTGTAAAGAACTCATGCATTAATGTTACCACCACGAGACATAGTGAAGATATTACGGTTGATTGTTGTTGTATTTACTCATACGTTAAGCATAATGTGTATTTCTTCTTGTTGTTGCTGTTGTTTTATTTTTTAATATAAAAACTATACTCTTTTGCTTTTGTTTTTGTTGTTGTATACCCTAGACATTTGCTTTCTCTGTATATTTTTTTTGCTTAAGAAACATCATTTAACACTAAAGTACTGAGTACCGAGGAAAACTGTGCAAGCCAGCATACTTTTAGGCTATTGACCTCACATTAGTGGTTGTTTTTTTGTTATTTTGTTTTTGTTAGTTTTTTTTTCATATGTTTTCTGTACTTATTTTTCTGTTGGCTCTAGTTTTGCTTTTTTTCTCTTTCCGATGCATGTTCCACAGTATTTATCTTTGTTTTTATTTTAGCAGAAAATGCATGTTTTTCTTTTAAAATTTTCTTTTTTTTTATTCACATTATTTTGCCTCAACCACATTGTTGGTTAAACTTGTCGTACAAAGTTGGTAAATAATAATAAAAAAGAATATGTGCTAACATGGAGGTAGTTTTTGAGGAGGGTGTGTAACTCCCAATATTATTAGTTGACCTTAAAGTAGGCTCTATTTTTCATGGCCCCTAAATGTATGTGATTGTGTTATAATTTATTAAAGCAGAGCTTAAGGCATTGCCTATAAGAGCATAACTTATTGAGTACTTATTAACTGGTTCCACAACGAAGTTGAAGAGATTGCATGATAAGGAGTGGCCTTGTCTGAAACTTCGCATGATATCCAACAGTTCCGCGATCTGCAGGCCTTATCAGCTTTGCAGGTTTACCAAGTTCAAACTTTACTATAAGAACACGAATGCTGCCTTATAGTGGACAATAATATGGTGTGTGCACACTCTATTTTCATGGGTCTTTTCTACGATTTGGCGTAATGTCATTATTGGTGGTGGACCTATCAGATCTGAAGCTGTATTGATAATATTCAATCAGTGACTTAGCGAGTGACATCTATCATTGATAGAAGGCTTATACCTCTGTTCTGGCGGTCTTCCTTTTTTCGAACAGGACAAGGAATACTAAGATTCTATCATTGGTTTGCCTTTCCTCTAGCCATACACCTTACCAGTTTGTTACTTCCAGCCTAAAGCAAAGTAAGCGGGCAGGCCATCAGGGCCTAAAATTTTGGAGGGGGGTTAGTATCCGGCTTTGTTATCTACCGTTGCCTAGAAATCTCAACCTCTATGGAAGCATATTGGACTATTGTATTGGCGGTAGAAGTGAACTGCACTTTTAAGTAGATGGCGCTGCCTGATTCTCCCGTATTTTTAGTTGTTCACGTTATCCTGTAGGACGTCAGAGGGTTGCTGGATGAATACACATGACCTCATACTCTGGCCGTAGTGGTGCTTACTCGGTTTAACTGAGACAAACTGTGCCCTATAAAATATTGAAGTGCACACTGTACCATCCCTAGCCAGTTCATCAGCATTTCAATGTTTGATTTTATTCTTGAAACCCATCCTAGAGTAACCTGAGAAATGCTTGGCACTCCTGGAACACTTACTAAAATCCATAGAAGTAAAGTATACTTTAAGGCTCCCCTATAATCTAGTATGTGTTATAAGTTAAGGCGCCATCTGTTTTCCCTTTAATATCCATGTCACGCACCTGTTTGTGTTCCAATTTGTTTTGTTTTTTTTCATAATTTTTATGCTTAATGCATATCAAGTAGATATGATTTAATGTCAATAGCGTATAAAATTCGAATAAAACAGGAAAGGAAAAGCAAAAGCAAAATCTAACATCATTCATAGTAAAAGAAGGCGTGATTTGGGCCATTTAGGCCGCTAGAATGGTTAGTAAGTAGTTTATACAGCCATAACACTCCTACTACCTCCACTCAACGTGGTGTGTATAGCATTAGGAGTATGCCTTTAATAAAGAAAGGAAATTATATTTTTTGCTTATGATTCTCTTATGATACAATTAGGCTAAAAGCCAAAATCAAATTCCTACTGCCACACTCAACCATATTCTACGGTTGAGCAGTGTTATAAGACGAACAAGTTTCATAAGAAAATTGTGGCTTTTGTTGGCGGCAATTTCATAAAGATTTCTTGCTTCCTGGCATTTCAATTTTCAATGAATTTGACCCAATTTATTGGCTAAAACCATAGCCTTGACAATAGCGGGCTCCTCTCTTGCCTCCTTCGGTTAAGACTAAAGCATAATTATTATTGTGGGTGGCTTTATAATGAATATCATCATGGTTTTGCTTATATTGCTCAATGCAGTACAATAACCGGAATGAAATGAAATCGTAAGAATGAAATTATTAAAAAGCTTAAGCATACTTTAAGGCTTAAAGTCAGCTGAAAATGAAATCTATAGAAAAGTTTTACTTCAGAAATGTTTGAGACAGATTAATAACAGTTATACTCATACTTTTTGCAACACCAACAAAAGAGACAATGATACAAATAAGCAGTTTTATTATATAAAGCCTAAAACTATGTTTTTCTTAATGTATATACACACATTCCTCGCCATTATTTGTTAAGCATGCTTTAAGAAATGTAGACAATGTTTTCAGGCAAATAGCCTATAAGTAGGCAAATAATAATTGTAAGTATTAAAAAAATAGTTTTTTTCCTTTTCTGTTAAGTAAATGCCTTAAAGTAGACATCACTACTTAATTAGTTTCTAACTTGTGCAAAAATTTTTGACATTTCAAGGAATTATTATTGTTGTAGTTGTGGTATACTTTGGGGTATAACAACCTTGTTAAGCAAAATTGCAGAATATAAAAAAACGAGTTTTTTATGTGAGTCAAAAGAGTCCCTGAAATACCACGTTTACTATGCCGTAAGTCAAGGTAGACTTTATTAACACTTTAATTTAATTTAAGGAGTGTAGCATACGGATACTCTCTGTTATAAATATTTAATAATAATTAAAGAATTTGAATTTTTGTAAGATATTGTGGAAATTTGATTCAGCCTTAGGTTTCAAAATTAATTCAATCATCATAAAAATAGGCAAAGAATAGTATAATTTATTTCGACCTAAAAGTATGCAGCAAATAATAGGGAAGTAAGAGAACTCTATTATATTCCTTCTGAAGAAGTTTTATGGCAACATTAACATGCAGAACCGCCTGGAATAGATGCAACAGTCTGCATGCCCCGTCAGAAAAGCGATTACTATTCTCCGACCATTTCTAGACAATCTGATGTATCAATCAAATCTCTTCCCAAAACAATTACCCATTTGACTTGAGAAGAGTTTTAACTTCTTTTCATATTCCATTCAAAATTGTAGAGTTTACAGGTTCTGTCTAGAATGTGAACGCACCTTAAAGTATGCTTCTAAGATGACACATTACGAACAAAATTATTCCTTTAAAATATATGTTATAGATATGATTATTCATTTGTTTTTACATCGAAATGTATGTTATTAAACAAATATTGTGAAATTATTTTACAATTTTGATTGACCTTTAACCTTAAACTTTGTAAGCCTTTAAAATATTTTTCCAATAATACTTAAATCGCTACCGAAAACAACCTTTTAGAATAAATAGAACATTTTTTTTTTATTATTTGTAAAGCATGTTTTACAGTTTATGGCTACACATTGTAATAAATAACACAAACTCGAAAAAAAAACTGTAGCATACCGAGAAGGGGTAAATTTTTTACAGTAAATAACTAAAGCATATATGGAAGGGATAGGGTATGTATGTAGTATTCAAGTAAATACTACAAATGGTTTTGTGTTTAAGTAAAAAGGATTACAAAGAGCTGTAAAGATAAATTTCGAAGAATTTGTAATACTTTTTTTTTGTAGAAAATATACTTTTAGGTGCCTTAAAAGGAATTAAATTTGATAGAATTCAATTTTGTTAACATGCTGTATGTGTTCTTAATTATTTTGCAAAATGTTTAATGCAAAAAACCATTTGTTTTTGTGGCCTAGTTATGGGCGTTAATTAAAAGCATATGAAATATATATAATTTTTTCTGCCATGCTATGGGCCTTGTTTTTACCCTTTTAAGTGTTTTAAATTTATGGCCTTTTATTTTTTTTCTACTTACATTTAACTCAATTCATTACATTACATTATGTAGTATGGTCAACATTATATTTTTCCACAGTTATTCAAAACAACTGTTGCATACTTATGGTAAATGTGCTGCTTTATATGTATATGTATATAGAAAAAGCATAGCATACTTTATGGCCTTAAATGGCATTATGGCATTTGTAGTTTAACTCACTTCTCTTTCTTTGTTTCTCATATTTTTTTGTTGATGTTTTACAGTCCTATGAATGCTTGTTCATGGCTTTCTTAAATAGTGTAGCAGCATATTGTTTAGCGGAGCATATATTTGGCATATTTTTCGGTTTGTTTTTTTTTTTTGGTTTTACAATGCAATTAAATTGCTGCCTACATTTCGGGCTGTTTGTAAAAAATTCCGTAAAAGTTTTTATATTCTATTTTACATTAATTTCTTTATACATAGCATTTTTAGTTGGCAAACGGAATCATAAATTCTTTTTTTTCCTTCAGTTTATGAATGTACGCTTGAATTGTGGTGTACAGCTGGCTATTCTATTTTTTTTTATTTGTTTGATTTTGTTGCATAAATCACTAGATAAAAAATATTATAAAATACAGCAAATGGCATAAACAATCGTTTATATATGCCTTTATATAGGCAACAGATAATTAAAAATGATGGCAAAAATATACAATAAATTAATGAAATATTGAAGATTCTTGCTTTTGTTGGCAATGAAATGAAAAATATTGTTGCTTTTTAATGTTCAATCATTTAATGCTTTAATACAATATAAAATGTAAAAATTTATACCATACTTTAAGGCAAAATGATATTATAAACTGCATTATCACGGAATTTCAATGTGAATTTTAGATATTTTAAATTCTTTTTTACTCTGGATTCTAGTATTGCAGTTTAGAAATAAAAGAAAGAGACAGACAGCTGTTCAATATGTTTCATCGCTTCTAAACATCCTTTTTTACTCCATGGAAAGGTTATGGCACTTGTCCGTCAGTTTATTTGGCTGCTAGTTACCATAAATTTTCATTTATTCAAACAGAGGGTGACCCTACAGACCACACAAGACACACCCATACCATGTCGGAGTTAAACTCGTACGGACAGAGTGCTCAGATGGCAACCTGATTGCATTGCTTTGTCTCATTTGTGCTTTTTATCCTTCCTAAATAGCGGACAATGAAAGATTGACAATTAAATAAGAAAATAAAGCTTTATCCAATAGTTCTATGGTCTTTTTCTTTTTTAATCTGCTCTTTGTTATCATTTACAACCTCAATATTCTCCTTAAAATATGCTTTACTTTTCAAAATATTATTTTAAACTTTCTCTGCATCAAATTGATGCTACTTGGTTTCTTAAATAAATACTATAAATAATTTTAATTCAGTTTTAAGTTTTTCTTTCCAGCCTTAAGGTTATGCAAAAAAAAAGAACAGAGACAAAAACCCAATTTCTGAGAAAAAGGAGGTTATTTCATGAATATAAATTTGTTTTTAATGGAGGCCTTAATTTAGAGGAAACACTTTTAATTTGTAATAATTGCATCACTTTAATAAAACAAAAACCCTAAAAGAAGGCTTCAATTATATAATTCATCATATTTTTTTTAGAAATTAAACAAAATATTAAATTGCTTATTTGATATTGTTTTTAGTTTTCATTTTAGTTTGAAGTTTGTGTATAACAATGTAAGACATAATGTTTAGAGTGATTTGACATGTGTGACTGACATATTTCCTAAAAATATGCTACAGTTTTAATTAAAATCTTAATATATATGGCAAACATGCTTATGCTTAGATAAATTTTAATAAAGGCAACTTAAGTGTTGGTTTGTAATACTTAAACTACATTTTAAAGTGTTTAAAAAGCCTTAAAGTATTCTTTAATTTTTAGGTTGTTGAATATTTGTATTTATGAAATTTTTAAACAAATATTGCTTTTAAATTTCTGGTATATGTTATATAAGCCCATTTAGTAGTGAAAAGGTAGGCTTTAAAATTTTCTCTATTGAAGAAGTAAACTTATGTTTGCTATGAAATTTTCTTTAGAAAAATACCTTAAAGAAAATTTGAGCCGTTATATAAATTTTCTTTTATTTTATATTTACTATAATGGCATAAATAGTGTTTAAAAGCCTTAAAATAGGCTTTATTTTTTTGTTTATTTTAATAAATGTACTATTTTTGTGAAAGAGAAATAATAAATGATATTTAAGCCTTTAAATTAAATTTATTTTATTATTTGTAGAAAATTAGTCTGTTTTTGTTGCATATTTTTAGGCAAAAGTTGTGTTTTTTTCTTAATAGTGTTAGTAGCATGGCTCTCTTATAATTTCAAGTATTTTTACAACTTTAAGAAATTTTTTTAAGCCACAAGCTGAGCATGCAATACTGCAGTTATATATTTACACACACCCAACAACTGAACATTCCATAACAACCCCTTGAAATATGTTATAAAAAATACAAGAGAAAAAAAATTGTGAAAGGCTATACAATGCAACAAATAAAAGAGAAAGAAGGGAAAAAACCGAAACCACAATATTGAAACGAAAACCATGTCTAATAATACCATAAAAAACCCAACAAGACACTTAAAAAACCAAGAAATTTTTTTTTAGAAGAGAGTATAAAAAAGTGTCCTTAAAGTAGGCTACAAAGAAATTTTAAAAATACTCAAGACTATGGCAAAAAAAAACAACAAATTTTTCCTCAAAATAAATTTCATTAAATTTATAAAAACAAACACACACACAGAATGAAACAAAAATAAACACTGTAAAACAATGAAAATATTTTATTTTTGTTTGACGTGTCGTTTTTTTTTTATTATTCTTGTTGTTTGTTTATAAATATTTAAATTCTCCTAAAAATATGTTTGTATGCTAAAGAAAAATGAAACTTTTTCTTGCGTTTCTTAGCTTAGCTTTTATGTTTGTAAAACAATGTTTATATATACACGGCTTATGCAAAAGTATTACAAAGAAAAATACGAAAATAAAGTAAAAAGAATTTCTCTTTGCCACTTTTAAATACTGTAGCATATGCCAAGGGATTGTATTTTTTAAATAATATTAAAAAAACCATACTGAATTATGTTTTAGTATTACAAGCATAGAAAGAGAAATATTTTCAAGATTTTGAATGGATTTAGTTTCTGTTCCAAATACATTTAATACTATGCTGCTAGTACTCCATTTTAAGTAGTCGTATCGCCAAAATATATGCCAGCATTTGCATATCAAAATATTGAATATATTGTGTAAGTTTTTTCTGAAAACAATAAGCCAAATGGAATTAATGTTGGAGTATTTCTTGTTCTTATTCTAAAACAGGAAATGCACAACCTGCTTCAGCTGTAGAAGCATTAAATGCTTTTTTAAATATATACAGCATATATTTAGGAGGTGTTATAATATGCATACTCTTGTTAGGTATGTAAAATCTGTAATAATATAGTAGTAAACCACATTCTCTGGAATATTTTTGAATCTTTAATTTACATAAATGGAGTTTTTCATATCACAGTTCAGCGAAAGAGAAAAATAAGTTCTTTTTTATATAAGCACAGCATATCATTAGGAGCTTTTAAGTATATATACTTAGAAAAGCCATAAACCTAGCGATATCGAGAGTTAGAGGCTGTTATCAATTGTCCCCGACAGATTTACATTGTATTCGCAATCTGACTTGTATGCATTGCTATGCTCACATGAATTCTGCAGAACGACGCCTGAAAGCAGATTTTTTCAATAACGGGAGACTTTAATACCAATATTTGGGTCATTACAACTCTTTAGTCAGGATTACAACCTTGCTTCCCACGCCACTTATGTTGCGTGCGTTAATTTTATCCGTCAGTGGCGGGACCTGCTCTTTAATGTCGACTCCGAGAAGACTGTTGAGAGAAAGTCTAAAAAAGAAATGTTTTTTAATTTTTAGTTTTGTTCCAGATGTATGAGTTGGGGTTTGAACCGTGGTCTCATGTTTCATAAGCCAACTAGACTACGGCGACCTATGCGAGGTTAATATAGTCGTTACAATTCTTCTACTGAGCAGGGAATTGCCAAGATTTGAAGCAAACTTGATTAGACTGGAAGCTTAAAAGTTGTGGTTAGGCACGTGAGTTGGCGCAATGCGCGGATCGCCGAAAAGATCGCTTCTGTTGCAAAAAGTGTGACGGATAATTCGAATTTATAAATTCCACGGCGTTCTTAGTATTTTGGAGTATCAAACGGCTCAATAATGAGTAGTATCCACAATACGGCATTGTACTCTGTACACTAAAGCATTGCAATCATAGCCTTATGTGTGTTTTTTGAGGCAAATAATAGTGTAACCCTATTTAACTGCAATTCATGTCTCTCCCACTTTATCTTTTTTCTTAATCAAGCCTTAACACATACTTTGTTTATGCCCCCCATATAATTTATTTAAAAGTTCATTAACCTTAGATTAAGCCCTTCTCATTTATTTCTGCTATTGTAGATGTTGTTGCTGTTGATTGTTGTTGTTGTTGTAACTTAAGGCTATTTTAATTACAGCTATGCCTGAAGTGGTCTCTTTAAAACAGTCACACCATAACATATGCTTAATATCTCTTCAGTTTACCATGACAACCTAAAAGTATGCTGCATATAATTTTCTTTTTTATTTTATTATACACTCTGTTAGGCGAGAAACAACAAAAGCAACAATAACAATTTAAATTTGTATTCAATTAAATTCAATGACTTTGTCAATGTTTTGTTGTTATTATTGTTGCTATTTTATTGAGTTAAAAAAAATTCTCATTTCTTTAAGGGGGGAGTCCACTGAGATAGGGAGAGAATGAGAAAGTGTGCATTTAAAAGAGAAAACACTTTTAATTTAATTAAATGTTAAACAAAAACTAAATAAAAATGAAATTAGAAATGCTTTCAAAGAAACCATAGGCCCCCTGCCTTAAAACGCAAACTAGAGAGACGTGCCTCTTTCTCCATATCCTTTCATATTCTAATTTTTATTAGAGAACACGAAAGCAATATTGGAATAAACAAAGACTGAGAGAGAGAGAGATATAGAGAGGGAGAAGAGCACTTATAACAAACAGTAATCTAATGTAGATAAATGGAGCCAAGTCTCTAAAGTATTTCTATGGTCAGTTTAAACGTGGGTAGGGTGTAAAATGTAAAAGTGATTGACTCAAAAGTAATACTTATACAAACTATAATAACAACTAACAACTATAATAACAACAAACAATGACAATGTAATAAAAAAAAAAACAAAATTGGCAGACAAGTAGCACACTAAAAATAGATTCGCTTTCTTTCTTTTTCTTCTTCGTTTTCTTCTTTTCATTATTTTTCGATAAATTATATTAAGGATTAGGGCGTAGAATCAATTAGAAAAAGATTGATTTCATGGGCATACTTAAAATAACGAAGGCACAGGAGAAGGTAGGGGGCACACAAGTAAGATTTTATTTAAGAATACTTGGAAAACGATAAACTAAGATGCTAAGGCAGTCCCGTAAAAGTATTAATTTATTAATACTTTATATGTTATATATTTAATATAACAACAAACACCAGCATAAAAAAATGATAAACAAGTGAACAAAAATACAACAACAATCACCAGCATAAAAGAAATGGTAAACAAGTAAACAAAAATATACCAACAGCACTACAATAATAAATGTAAACAACGATTATATGTAAACAACGATGTTTACATTTATAGAGATTTCGAGAAGGCGAGGTCATGAAGATTCGCCTTCCAGAACATTCAACAGACTGTTTACTCTGCCATATAAAAGGCAAGGCAAAGCAAGCGAGTGAGTTAGTGAAGTTCAGTCAGTCTTGTGTGAAGACACGGTGTGTTTGAAGAGAGTAATCGTGGTTTGAAAATCTCTGGCTGCACATTAAAAGTGCTGGAGGAGAGAGTTTAATTAAGTATCTACATATATGGGCAAGGCAGTATAGACACCGTTGATGGTCTCATTACTGGATATTGTATATGACGAAGATGGGCTCAAACTCAGCTTAATGTTGCCGTAAAAAGAATCACATGAGCTTGGGCCATGCAGAGGTGTTCACTGACCTGTCGCGAATAATCTGGATCTGGGAACTGAGTGTTTTTATTGGTGCTCCTCACACTATTCTCTGCTTGAGGGTCGTAATGGAGTACCTCCAGCCCACAGGACTTTCTGTATTCATTAAACAAAAGGAATGTTGTAAAGACCTAAAGGCTCTATATCTCTGCAACCACAGGGTCACTACAACTGTCCTTAGATAAAATCTATTCATTGTTTGATTCAGGCATAAGGGCGGATTTCACGATCGACCTACTCACTATCTGATACACGTAGTGATGTTTTTCTTTGGGTTGAGGATTTTTATTCCTGATAGGCATTCATTAAGGACTGATATACCCGTCTTTACGAATTGACGCACTGATGAGGAGGTTTTTTGTAGGAATAACGAACGGAAAGTCCCTTACATGGTAAATTTGATTAAAACTGCAGCATCTGTCAAACGTAGATATTTGCTGTACTGAATGCAATTGAGCCCGTAATAGCTTCTGCTTCTTAAAATGCAGGTTCTTATGTGAATTTTATCAAAGATTGCATTGGTCTGCTCTATGTCACGACTGGTTCGTAACTGTAAGGGTAAGTTGTAACCCCTGAAACTAATCGGAGCTGTCACTTTTACGTAGTATACAATGGAACGAACATCATTAACTCTGTGGGTGTACTTCCTCGATAAGATTTGCTGTAACTTTACCAATTCTCATATATTCGGCTTCCCTTGTATTTATTTCAAGAGAAATAATGCACTCTAATCTACTCTAGTCTTATAATTTTGCTTGCATGTTGGAGATCTTGCGCTAGAGGAGACAAATATCATCCGAAATTTCGCCAATTGACGTCAGAAACACCATGCATATTCCTTTTTCTCCGCTCAGACCATGCTCATAATATCATTCAGCACGATGACGAATACCTGACGTGATAGGGGCTATCCTTGTTTTTATATAAGGGTTCTGTATCCTTGTACACTGCTTTGATGATTTGAGTGCGGAACAGCCATAATACATAAGTACGTAATTGGTCATTATAACCCTTCAGTTAGGATTACAATCTAGCTTCTCACACCACTTATGTTGTGTGTGTGTGTTAATTTTATACATGAGTGGCGGTACCTGCAGCTTAAAGTCGACTCCGAACGATAGAATTTTATTTGCTTTGAGAGTTTTGTTTGCCAGAAATCTGCTGATAAGAAGTCACCGAAGAAATATTTTCTCATATTTCGTTTTGTTCGTGAATGTCTGACCTGTGGTTCGAACCGTGGTCTCACGTCTAATAAGCCAACCTACCTAAAGCGACTTCAGTCATAATGCTACAAAGCATTCTGAGGGAATAAGGAGAATGACACTAGAAAGGTATCCTTAATACTCCGTAGTCGCTGTAGTCTAGTAGGTAGTGTGTTCGCTTGTTAGACGTAAAGCTCGGATTCGAGGCCCAGGGCAGACATCAAAATGAAATATGAAAAAAATATTTCTTCGGCGACTTCCTCTCAGCAGATTTCTGGCAAAAACTCTGAGAGAAAATAAATAAACCTGCCATGAAAAAGTGAAAAAAGGTAAAATCCTAATAACTAGTCTGTTTTCCCTTCTAAAAACTACTTTTTCAAGTAATAAGCTCCACATTTTATTACACTATCATGGTTATATGTATAAACGCCGCTAACATTGTCGGGGTTATGATTACGAGTAGAGAGAATTGGACTTCAGTGGCGAATTACGTGGAGCGTATCCTAAGACTGAAGAAGAGAGATCTCGAGGCTGCAGAACATGTAGGCACGCCGGCATAGATGATACTTGCACACGTGTCAAACAAAATCCGACACCAGGGACCTGGATGAAAGGAATAGTGGAGACACTTAGATGTATTCTCAACTTTCGACACGCAATCCGAAGGCGGATATGAACACGCAGGGGCCAAAGGGCCAAAATGACTTCACTTCGAAGTAATACCACCGTAGTTCCGGAGTGGGTACCACAAGTCCACGAGACGAGGGGGGATTTAGTGGGTGAGGGCCCCAAACACGGAGGATGTGGCGACTTTCTCTATGGTGCGGTTAGGTACCCCTCATGCAATATATATTGTAGGCTTTATTTAAAGCGGGCCTATTTAGTATGACTTTTACTGTCCCTTTCTCTCATAAAATATTCAAAATTGTATTGCACTTACCCCAAACATGATGACACCAAACTGGAGACTTTCTTTGTCTTGGAGTTGTGTTGATTTGTTGTATTTCTACCCAGACAGGAACCCATTATAATAAAATTTTATTTATTTTTTGTTTTTGTAGAGTTTTCCGGACCTACTACGTCCACTTCTTCTTTGGCTTCTTTTTACACGAAAGTACAGGTCTTTTGTTTTTCCGAAAGAAAAGAAAGAAAATTCAAATGCATTCGAAAGGAAAACATATTTTTTGTCTATTGTTGTTGTTGTTGCTGTTGTTTTATTGTCGTCTTCTTTTTGTATGTAATTTTATTGTTATTGTTTTGAAAACAAAAGGACCTGTCTGTCGTCTGTATAGAAGATGGCTAAACAATGTGACAATCATACGATTTTTTTGTTTTTTGTTGTTGTTGTTTGCAAAAGGTATGCCTTTTGAACCATGAAAAACATGGCTATTAAACAGTCTTTCCGTTTTTCCTTTTTTTTTGGGGGGATTTTTTTTGTTGCTGTTTTTCCAATAGTTTTTAGGTGTTGTTAATAAATTTTGTTGTTGGTTTTTTTAAAGTAACCTTGAGTACGAAAAAAAAAGAAATTAATTTTTTTTTGTTTGTTTATTTTTTTTTTTAGGGTCAAAGGAAAACACCAGGAACCAAAACCTTTAAATTGTTAAACAATAGGTCAAGGATTTATACGGTCTAGTATTGCAAAATATTAAAGGGAAAAAAGGGAAGAAAAACTTTCCCTAACTTCCATATTTTCTTTTTTCTCTCTGTATTATTTTCTTTACTTGTTTTGTTTTGTTTTTGGTTTCTGCTTTGTTTTGCATAGGAAAACTTTCACTTTTCATATACAAATTTTTGTTATTGCTGTTGTTGTTGTGTTGTGCAAACTAACGGAATTTCCATTTCATTTCATTATGATGGTGGTGCGTGCATTCTCTTGATTATAAATTTTCTTTTTCATTATGTACACTTTCTTAATAATTTTGAATTTTCTTTAAATCACTTTTATTTTTCCATTAAATCCACAATTTGTTTTTATTTATATTTGTATTATTCTTCCTTAGATTCCTGTCCTCTCTCTCTCTATCTTACTCTTACTACCATTACGTTTCTTTGTGTATGCTTTTAATTTCATGTAATATTTCCCGTTTGTATGTCTTTTTTTTTTTTTGCTTTTTTGCTTCCTTTCCGTTTTATTTATTATTTGGTTTCGTGACTCTTGCCTCTTAGTAGTCAGTGACGTATGACAGTTTCTGTATGACTCCTGTCTAACTATAGCGGTTGTTTATTCTTATACTCTTACAATTTTATTCAATCACTCTTACTCAAGCGCCTGCAGCTGTTCGTGTATATGTAAGCGCCATATTGTGTATCCCAGCTAGCATTTGGAAGATTGTTTTTAAAAAAATAACCTTGCTGAGTCTTTTTAGAGTACTTTTGGTGATATTTCCGTTATTTATTATTATATTCTACTTATACGGAAGATTGAAAAACGCTTAATCAAAAACAGATCAGGCAGGTGTTTGAAAAGTGATTGTAATTACGTATTTTATGATCACATTTTAAGCAGATAGATGATTAAACACTGCTTTTTTACACCCTCTCTGTATAAATTGTCATTTATGTAAAAGATGGCTATGAAATAAAATACAATTTGTTTTTAAATATAAATATAATATTCTTTCTTTGGTAGACGCCAACTTCCTTTCAGCAGATTTCTGGCAAGAACTCCAAATATCTCAAAAATCTGTCGTTCGGAGTCAACGTTAACTCTAGGTCCCGCCACTCACGTATAAAATTAACGTACACAATATGAGTGGTGTGTGAAGCTAGGCCGTAACCTGACTGAAAGGTTGTAATGGCCAATTGTGTATGCATACATACATGCTTCCTTTGTTACTCAATGTTCATACGAACGTGATTTTTGAGATCGCGGCAGAGTAAACGTATGTAGGTCTTAGAAAGCCGACTAAAAACACATTTTGAAATACGACTAATAAATGACTCAAATTATAATCATAAATGACCCAAAAATGAATCCAAATTAATACAAACATGACTGATAAATGACAATAACAGGACTCCTAAACATACTGATAAATTACTCATAAAAGACTCGTATGCGATTAAACGATGACTAAAAGACGACTCGAAAAAGAATCACAAATGACGATAAATAAGACTAATAAATGATCAGAAAGCGATTCGAAAATGATTATAAGACTACTAGAAAAAGAGTCGAAAATTACTCTACACTAATATAGAAAACGACTCATAAATGACTTTTTTAGAAGAATCGCCTGTAGTCACTTTTTTCTCCCGACAAAAGAGTCTTTTATGATTAGAAAATGAGCGCATATTCTAGCTTTTCAATCGCGCAGGAGAATCGAAAAAGACTCGGATTTGATTAAAAATTTCCAAAAATGCTGGCTGGGATGTGTTTTGTAGTGTACTACCACTATGAAGAATGAGTACAGCTGTTTGATTTGAGTAAGCTTTTTCTCTCTTTATCTTTCAACTTGATACTCTCTCTTGTAAACTTTTCGAAAGGTGTTGCCATAGTTCTAAAATTAATTAGAAATTTGCAAGATATGTTGGCCGTATTTAATATTTTTCCACGGATTAAATAATAAACTATTCATTCGGAAGCAGTCCTTTTAGAAGATAATTATCTTATCGTTGGTCAATTAAAAGTTTCTTTGAAAGGATTATGAAGATTAATCCACATACACATATATAAAACTATGATTTTGAAGCAATTTTTATGTCATTTATAATGCTTGAACCTTATCATTTTGTACGAAATATAATGCTCCCTTCGGGATTGGTTGCAGCTTTCAATACTTTGAATATAGTTTTCAACCAATTTTTTAACATTTTCATAACATGTTTTCGTTGCCCCTGTTATATCTGTATCTTGTCCAACTCAATTTGACATGCTTTCTGATTTGCTCTGTGTGTCCAGAGCATGGATGTTTAGGCCACTACCAATCTGATCTTTATGGCATGTATTTAATGCAATGCCTACCTAGTTTTGTCAACAACTCCACATTAGTGAGTGAAAGGAATACACCCTGTGGACACACTCTGTTTGTGCTAATCCTTATTGTCTCATTCCCTGCAAATCGTGCAATCCTAGCAAATTCTGATATTCGTCTGGTCTCTATCCTCCCCCTTTTATCTAAAGCCTTATTTATGACCTCGTATGGAATGTTATTTAATGCGCCAAACATGACCAGAAATGCACAAACGGCTATCTCTTTCACATTCAAGGTCTCTTGGGTGTTGTAAGTCTACAAATGCTGTCTCAGTAGATCTGCCTGTATTTCGGATGCATCTGAGTGTTGTTTCGGATGCGTTGGTACCCTCTTCAATATCAATACGGATAGTTGTTCATAATTTTCTCAAGAGTTTTCAACAATAAAGACATAAGAAGGGTATTAACCAGGCTGTTGGCATGTACCGAAGAGCTAGGCTTATATTTATTAAACACAACAATAGTTCTTCTGTACCCGTTTATTATGGGACAGGAAGACTCATTGCATTTCCGAAGTCTTCAGGAATAAATGTGTTAAAAATCCATTCTCTCCGGTGCGTTGCAACTGTGAGAATTAATAAATTCAGTAACAGTTCTGTCTTTTCAGTTTCGTCATCTGTTTAGCTATCACCCTCCCAAAATCCATTCTTCGCTAGAGATTTATATACACACTGCTACCTCTGATAAGGGTTCTATTCCCTCTCAGAATTTCCTTAAACTGTATAATTACATACGAGTTCATACATAATTGGTCATTAAAACCCTTTTGTCAGCATTACGACCTAGTTTCTCACATCACTTATATTGTGTGTTTTAATTTTATACACGAGTGGTGGGACCTACAGTCTAAAGTCGACTCCAAATGACAGATTTTTGAGAAATTTCTCACGGCAATTTTATTTACTCTCAGAGTTTTTTTTTTGCAGAAATCTGCTAAGAGGAAGTCGCCTGAGTCATATTTCGTTTTGCTGGAAATGTTTGACCTAATAAGCCAACATACTACTTATTAGACTACGCCGACTGTGTTGAACGTATAACTTGATATTTTAATTTCGAGGTCGGAGGATAGAAATCGAAAAAAAAATAAAATTACATGTTGATATAAATGTTTGTCCCGGGATCAAATAACTAAACAGTGGTAACACTGTGCACTACCACAATAACGAAGTACTCTTTGATTAAGTTTTCGCTCTCTCTCTCTCTGACATTTGTAAATACTCTTTGGCATTTCCTTTACTACACCTTACACAATCGCATGTTTGTAGTAGTAAGTAGTATAGCAAAAAAATGTATACAATTGTTGTAATTGAACAGCTGTTTGCAGGGTTACCTTTGTATTTAAATTGTACGAAGAAATTGAATTTTTTTTTTATAAAATTAAATACAATAACATACATACATACATAATTGGCCATTACAACCCTTCAGTCAGGATTACGGCCTAGCTTCCCAACACCACTCATGTTGTGTGCGTTAATTTTATACATGAGTGGCGGGACCTACAGTTTAAAGTCGACTCCGAACGCCAAATTTTTTGAGAAGCTTTTCATGGCAATTTTTACTCTCAGAGTTTTTGCCAGAAATCTGCTGAGAGGAAGTCGCCGAAGAAATATTTTTTTTTTCATATTTTCGTTTTGATGTCTGACCTGGGATTTGAAGCCGGACTTTTCGTCTAATAAGCCAACACACTACTTACTAGACCACGGCGACTTCAATACAATAACGCTTCTTTTTAAAATAAATAAACAAATTCGTTTTAAAACAATTGATTTATTAAAGCGTATTAAATGCTAAACAATACAAACATTTCGGTAAGTCATATATTTCACAAAACAATGGTAACCCTGTTGTCTTGTTTATATACAAGAAAAGCTCGGGCGCCTTATCTTTCACTTTTTTTATGGAACTTTTTTGTCTAGATTGCCTTTTTTACTGTTATTTTTGTCTGTTATAGAATTAAGGAGTTAAGACTTTGATTTAATTTTTCTTTAATGTTTGTTTCAGACACTTTAGTGCAAGCTTTTCAGCGTTTAAGCTTAAAAGCTGGAAGCTTTTTTAATAAAAGTTCTAAGCATCTCTTTTAATCTTTAAAGCTTTTGCTAAAATTAATTACAAAATTTTACAACAGGATTTATAAATGAATTGTAAAAGCAGAGACAGAGAGAGCTTTACTAAGTTTGTTTACAGAGTTGTAAAAATAGGCATTAGATTTTTAGGCATGAACTTAAAACCGTTCTTTTTAAACGATTTTCAAAAGATTTTTCAATTCCAAAAGTAAGGTTAAGAATGAAACAATAAAACTTTTATTGCATTATTATGCCTGGACCTTAGTATTTTGTGCAAAATATGAGATCGTTTAATGAACTTCTTTGATTTCATGTTCAAATCGTGTGGTCTTGGTGGCCAATTGACCATTGCCGAAAACGTTTAATTATTTTTCCTGGAAACTTCGCTACGCAATAAAGCCAAAATTGGTTATGTTGTGCTGCTTAGGCACCATTTGGTTGAACTCACACATTGTCAGGTTCATAGTCTTCAATTGCATGTCCTAAAACATGGTTCTAACACGTCTCTAGCGCTTTGGCATGACGGTAACGGCCCAATGGCACTTCTAAGGCCATAATATGTTGCGAATAGTTACTTTCTCCAAATATTAGTGTGGAAATCTTCTGAATTGTATATGTTCAGCCGTATTTAATTATTGCGGGAGTTAAACTCTACGCGGAAGAAGATACGAATCCCAATTCAAAACATGCTATAATAAGCTGTAAGGTAAGCCCAATAACTGAGAACACTTTGGAATCGATAAATCGCAGTGCCTAAAAGGTGATGATGCACAGGCCAGACCACATACTTTTTGGGGCGGTTATGACGACGATGACCTCGATTACTTCATTCCTATGTGCATTACATGTGTCTTTTTTACATTGTTTTCCCGTTCTTTATGTTCTCAGTCAGCTCAGCGAGTTGATTTGTATTATCCTGAATCTTTTCTAGTCCATGCGAAATGAATTCATTGATTTGTGTTATCTTGAATGTTTTCTAGGAAGTCGCCGTAGTCTAGTATGTTGCGTGTTTGCTTCTTAGACGAAAAGCCTGGCTTCAAATCCCAAGTCAGACATCAAAACGAAATATGAAAAAAAAATATTTCTTCGGCGACTTCCTCTCAGCAGATTTCTGGCAAAAACTCTGAGAGCAAATAAATCTGCCATGAAGAAGTTTCTCAAAATTTGTCGTTCGGAGTCGACGTTAAACTGTAGGTCCCGCCATTCAAGTATAAAATTAAGGCACACAACATGAGTGGTGTGAGAAGCTAGGCCGTAATCCTGACTGAAGGGTTGTAATGGCCAATTATGTATGTATATACATATGTATGTGTGGATGTTTTCTAGTCCAAGCGTAATTTCCATAATTCGTTTCTTCTCTTTGCATGACATAATGACTGATAATAAGCGGCCTCAAGATCTCTAGAGTATGTGTGTTACTACAGCTTAGATTGTTCAAGAATGCCCCGTGTCTCTAAAGGAAATAGCAAAACTCTTATGTGTATTCTGGACACAAATGTGATGTTTTTCCAAAGGCTGGTTTAACAGGCCGTAATCCTGACTGAAGGGCCACTTATGTTATGTTATGGTTTAACAAAGGAGAGAGGCAAATAATTGGTTTTACACCAAATTTTAATCATTTGCCGAAGAAAGATGGAATAGTGAACCCGCTTGGAGTTAAACCAAGCAGATGTGGACATTTGTATATATACAGAAGAAAATTTATATTAAACCTGGTTTTGATTCATCTTAGGAAAATCATAATAGTTATAATAGGATACTCGCCCCTGCTTCTAATACCTATGAATGCCTCAGAAACCACACAGATCGTCCTCTTTGTCATTATTTGGAACTTAATAACCTGAATCGAAGGATTCTTGAACTATCACTACTTCACACTGAGTCACAGAAAATGTTTACCTAGAGGGGATTTATATACATTTCAATCAGAAATGCCGGCTAGAAGTTATAGGAATGAACGACGGATTGAATACCATTGGTATTATAACAGGACCTCATAAATTAAGCTTTTGAGGCTGCTGGCAATTTAATCGAACATAGAGAGCTTGACGACAGCAAGTATACACATACATACATAATTGGCCATTACAACCCTTCAGTCAGGATTACGGCCTAGCTTCTCACACCATTCATGTTGTGTGCTTAATTTTATACGTGAGTGGTGGGACCTACAGTTTAACGTCGACTCCGAACGACAGATTTTGAGAAACTTTTTCATGGCAGGTTTATTTACTGTCAGAGTTTTTTCCAGGAATCTGCTGAGAGAAAGTCGCCGAAGAAATATTTTTTTTTCATATTTCGTTTTGATGTCTGACCTGGGTTTTGAACCTGGGCTTTAAGTCCAATGAGCGAACGCACTACCTACTAGACCACCACGACTTCATCACTCAAGTTGTGTGTGTTAATTTTATCCATATAAGCGACGGGACCTACAGTCTAATGTCTATAGCCTCTGCAGTCTATAGCCTCTGTGGTCTGTAGCCTCTGTGGTCTATACCCTTCACAGTCTATAGCTTCTGAGGTCTATAGTAGTAAGGACATCACAGGACGATAGTTTTTGCTGTTCAGTGATTTCCTTGGACTTAGCAGTGAATTTAATTAAAATATCAGCAAGTATAATTACTAATAAAAATGTTAATAGCGAGCATAGCGAGCACCAGCATTAGTTGTTTAATAATCGTTTACCATTCTATTATTTAAATTCACCAAATTCCCACTAAAAAATATTTTTACTGATGCTACTACCCTCGTATATTAATTTCTCTGCACTTTCCATTTCCTTACAACCCTAAAGGATCTCCAAACCTCTCTAAAATTTAATATAAAAACCTATTCCATTGAAAGTCCCTTAACTTAGGCAACGTTTTTTTTATATTTCAAGCTGTTTTGGTTCTCCTTACCTACCCACTTTCACAATTAAAATTTCAACAAAAAATTAAAAGAGAATTAAATAATGCGTGGGAAATACAACCTACTCAATTAAATTTGTATTGGGCTGTTACTTTATCATGCCGATAGACCTACTTTGAAAAGGAGATAACAGAAAAAGAGCAAAAAAAGAAAAAAATACATAAAAAAACTGTCATACATGCGCCTTTTTTAGCCACAGGATGGTGGGTTTGTTTAGTAGAAAATGAAAAAAAAATAAAAAAAATCAAGAAAAGCTTTCATATTTAGCTGGTATTGTTGTTTTTCTTAGTTTTTTTCTTTTTGTTTTCCTCCCGTGGTATTATTTTCATAAAAAAAACACACACAACAACCCTTAACGTTGATTGGTTACACGATTTATATGTTTTGTTCAGCTACGTTGCATTATGTGTATGTGTGTATAGCGACAAAGGAAAAAAGACTCTTTTGGTTGTGTTGTATTTTTTTCATGATTTTTGATTTACTTTAATTTAAATGCGAGTGTAAATGTAAATGTTATCATAACAACACATTTGCTTTGTGATATGAAAACAACAACAACATTTAAGGCTAACAATCATAACAAAATGGAAAAAGCTTTGGTTTACTTACACACACACACACACACACACTGTAATAAATTTTAGTTAAATTAGAGCTGAAGGCATAAAAGAGCGCAGGAGTATTAGAAAGAATAAGTTTCTTTTGAGAGCGAGTTTAGTTTCTTTTCTTGTTATGTGACAGAGAGAGAGAGAGCGAGAGCATCCAAGCTACTTTTGTTTTCAAGGCCGGGAGTATATAATAAAGGGATTTTTCATAGATTCGTTAAGTGAGCGTTAAAGCATATAATAAACCGTTAATTTGAAATGTTTTAGTAAAACTAATGGCAAGAGCATGATAGTGTAAATGAGTATTTATGAGGGAAATTTAATTTCCTTTAAGAAAGTTACTGTTTTTATGTTTTAATTCGTTTTTTTTGTTATTATTTTTGTATGAGCAATAGAGAGAGCGTTAAAGCTATTTTATTTCAAGGGAAATAAGTAAAGTAAGTAAAGAATAAAGGGAATTTTTATAAATTAAGTTGTTGAGCTTTTCGTTGTAAAAAAAAACCCAATAATTTGAGTCGTTAATTTGAATTTGAATATGAATTTGGATAATAATGACGAAAGAACATAAGACCTTAAACAAAGTTTTTAATAAAAAGAGTACAGTAAGACCCCGCTTAAAGCGGTGGATACGTTCCAATAACTTCCAGCGCTAAACGAAACAGCGTTAAACGAGGCAACTAATAAATCAATTGTGACGCAGGAAAGATGCGTTGGTATTGCGGAATATCCATTTGGAATCTTTATTCTGGACAGACTAACAAAAGAGCGTTGAAAAAGATACGTAGTATACACCATTGCTATATAGTGCACTACTTTTGTACTACCACATAATACTGAAATAGCCTTACTGTACGTCAGATATGTTGAAAAACACAAAATATGGAAGAATGTATCTTCGGTATCTTCTTAACATTTTATAAATGTCATTGGAACCAAACACAAACAATTAATTAATGGATCTGATTGCGGTTTATCTCAAAACTTCGCAGGCATTGAAGCTAAAGTACCTAAATCTTGCATTTATTGGAGACTTTTTGAGATTTATGTTGGATGGCAAACTATCCTGAAAGCCTAATATTTTCTGTAGGTAAAGTAAGATTGCCATTGCTCTCTATACTTGCTATATAATGTTACAGAGTATCTACGAAACAATGGTTGAATGTATCTTGACATACAGATGCCAAATATAGTCATTATTATTACATTATTAAGCTGATTTATTATTGGAAACATGAGATATACTATGGTTAGGTTAGGTTAGGTTAGAGGACTTGTACTTGCCAACTGTGACAAGTACAGTACCCGGAGGTCGAATTGGCCTATTGTACAACGTCCTAGCTTCTCACACCACTCGTGTTGTGTGCGTTAATTTTATACATGAGTAGCGGGACCTACAGTTTAAAGTCGACTCCGAACGACAGATTTTTGAGAAGCTTTTTATGGCAATTTTTACTCTCAGAGTTTTTGCCAGAAATCTGCTGAGAGGAAGTCGCCGAAGAAATATTTTCATATTTTCGTTTTGATGTCTGACCTGGGATTCGAACTGCGATATATTATACTCCCCTGCCATTTTATCGGGTAAACCTATAATGCCTCTTCTTAGCAATAATAACAATTCCCTACCTAGCATTTGATATGTAGTCTATGTTTTCCTTCTGAGACGTATTAATGGCGCTCAGGTTCCAAGAATGTGTTATTATTCTCATTCATCCTTATCGTCCCAGAGTCTACATGTACACACATGGCCTTGAAACGAATTCCATTCTGATCAAGTATACCCTGAGTCCACAATACGCTGTCTAAAGACCGATTACCTACCTTAGGTTATTACTGTATAGTCTGATACAGGACTCTGAGTTCCTCGCATTGTAATTTCCAACCAAAAATTTTAATTGCCTCAAATCCACTTCGTTTGAGAAGATTCCTTGCCTGTCTTTATCTTCCCTTTCGTTAAGCATACCTTTCCAAGCATCCACAGAATGCCTGTCCAAGATTCCTTACCTGTCTTCATCTTCCCTTTCGTTAAGCACACCTTTCCAAGCATCCACAGAAGGGTTGTGTTACCATCAATGGCGTGAAAAAACCTCTCCTCTCGTCTGCTTGCTCATTTCATGCAGGCAAATTTTTTACTTTAGACATTTCATTTAGAACCTGCAAGCTTAGAATTGATGATTGGATTGGACTGGATAATCGACTTTAAACTCTAAAGAGCTCGCTAGGTATTGTTGTGGTTGTAGTCATTACAGAATATTGTATCATCGATTGGGTACAAAATAAATGAGAAATATTTTGCTTTTTAAGCATTCCAACGATCTTGTCTTTGTTTAGCGATTTGAGATAGTTTTTGGACGATCTAATTCGATTACGTTATACGGGTTGGGAGGGGCATCTTCGAAAAGACTTCTTAAACAAGTGTTTGTCATACTTACCACGACCATGCAAAGATCATTTGGAGACTTCCATTAGACATAATTTAACTCTATTGCTTACAGAACACTTGCTCTGTTCCACCCCTACTTAGGCATTATTTGCTATTTAAATCCTAACGAACGTCTCTTTGATATCTGTCCTCAACCGTGAATGACGATGATTCGTCGAGGATCATCGGATCATTCAAATGTGGCTCATATATGGGCTTCAGAATATAGGAATATATGTAGTTGATGAACAACTTTGCTGATGAACTGACTAGCAGCGACACGAAGCTTCGCTTTTTTTAATGATAAAAAGAAGGCTGAATTACTGATTTACACGTTTCCTGTCATCTTCGATTGAGCTCTCCAATATAACGAGACGGTAAGTATAGAATGTTTTATCCTCAACATTAATTATGGTATCACAATGCGCCCAAAAGCTGTACTAAGTGGGAGCTTGTGCCACCTAACTTAACTTAGTTTGTAGTAAGAGCCCTCATTTTATTACATGTACCTTGGACACGTTTAAAACAAGTTGACTGCCGACTACGAGATAACTCGTAGATTGTGTTCCCTTCTAGGGTGCCAACTACGAGTTATCTCGTACTCACTAAACCTGCCATTTTTGTGTAGCTACGAATAAAATCGTATTACATATATACAGTGAGCGCCATAAGTGAGTCAACACCCACTATAATTTTAAATTTTCTACTATGTTCTTAAGTATAAAAAAAATGTTCCTTTATCATGAATTGTTGTTTTTGTTTTAACATTTTATAAGTAATAAATAAACGTTTTTATTTTTGGAAATTTATTCGACTATTCGACATTTACTTTTCTCGCTATCCTAAGAAAATGAATTATTTCAGTGGTGTTTACTCACTTTTGGCGCTCACTGTATATTACTACTGTATACACATGCACCGTTCGGTGTATTACATAAATCATTTGTGTGTAAAATATGACGCATGAGCGATATTTAATTCGTAATAAATAAAAAAAAGTACTCATACGCCCTGTACCATTTTAGAAGGAAAAAAAAATTAATAGCCAACACTTTATAATTTTTAATTCAATTATATTTCGAATTAAATTCCATTAATTTATTTGACTTAAGCAGTTAAACATTAAAATCCTCTTTCTCTCCTTTACACACTTCTCTTACAGTGTATCGTTTCGTTTTGGTATTTCCCAAAGGTATCTTAAGTCGCCAACATAAAATTTAAAATATTCATTGAAGCAATAGAAATAACTGTTAACGCAAAAAAAAATACAATTTTCTCACTTTCATTTGCATACTGCCAACATGCTTTAATTTCTGAACTCCTATTCTTTATTAGAAATACTTTTATACTCTTATTTTCTATTGTTTTCCCGTATTTCTTTTATCTCTTAAGTCCTTCCGTTGCTCTTAAATTTCAATTTGTAAACAAAACCTCTGTTATGGATGTGTTACTGTAATAAGCACGTGTTTCTTCATAACAAAAGCGGTTTTTGTTTTTGTTTTAGTTCGCTCTCGTTTCATGCACACTATACGCTCTTTTCGGTTTTTCTCACACTGTAAGCTTACTATGTTATTAAAAGGTAAACAAAAATGATTTTTAACTGAAGTACTGTTAATGCTTAATTCAATAACATTTAATGTTAAAACGGGTTTGCTCGTTTTGTATGCTTGCATTGGTACGGTTTTTTTTCTTCGTTGTGATATTTAACATTTGATGTTAATAATGTTTTTGGTGTTTTTGGCTTTAGCCTTATAAAACCAGCAACAACAATAAAAGTAACTCTCTTTTACAAACACTTGAACACATGTTAAAATAATAAGGAAAACTGTTGTAGTTTTTTCTTCTTTTTGTTTTTTGTAGGCAAAATGTGTGCGCTCGTAAGTTTATTTATATTACGTGTGTGTGTGTTTTTGTTTTTGCAACATTGTAAACGATGACGAGGACGATGGTGATGACGATGCTGATGGTATTGGTATGATGACGATAAAGTCTAAGACTTCCTCTGCTGGCATATAAAAAACATTTCAGTAATAAAACGAACGTTGTCGAACGTGGTTGTTTAAAAACGGCATTAAATACTAAGCAACGGTTGCGGTGATATTTGTTTTTTTTCTGTGGTTTTTAAGCAAAACCACAGTGCTTTTTATGATGATGGCTTAATGGCAAATAAACAAAAATTCTTAAGATTTAAATGCGAAATTAATATGGAGTGGAATATTAAGAATGTGGTTACATTGTTTATATAAAAGTAATGAATATATTTACATAAAATAATATTACAGGAATATAATAAAAAAACATACATTTTTTTAATAAAAAATATACAC
The DNA here is from genome assembly GCA_930367235.1 of Sarcophaga rosellei. Classification (NCBI taxonomy): domain Eukaryota; kingdom Metazoa; phylum Arthropoda; class Insecta; order Diptera; family Sarcophagidae; genus Sarcophaga; species Sarcophaga rosellei. The sequence continues at coordinate 89,640,254 of OV884019.1, forward strand.
AAAAAAATTTAATTTTATTATAACAGGTAAAAGACAACTAGGAATTTAAAAATATGAATAAAATCTAATAAATCAAAATGAAAAAAATATAAGAATTATAAAAATATTTTGAATAAATTATTATAAAACAAAAGAAAATATAAAAAAATTGTAATGGAATTTAGAACATAAAATTGAAATACAATATAAAATATAGATAGCAATACAAAAGAAAATTATAAAATAATTATTAAAATCCAAAACCTGGAATTAAAATAAAAATTATATAAAATATAAAGAAAAGAGAAAAATAAAAATAAAATATAAATATAAAAATAATAATATAAAAATAAAATATAATTTATATAAAATATAAAAAAACATAAAAATAAAAATAAAATTTAAATATAAATTTAAAAACACAAAAAGGAAAAATTATGAAACTTATAAAATAAATTTATGATGTAAATTTATGTATGTAAGTATGTATGTAAAAAAAGGATAAAAAAGTAAAATAAATAAAAACTATATAAATTTATTAACTAAAAAACAAATAAATTTAAATAAAAAAATGTTTTATATAAAATAAAATAATAATATATGTATGTGAAATAAAAAAAACAGAATTAATATCAAAATTGTTAAAAACAAACAATCAAAAAAAAAAAAAAATAATAAATTTATTAAAAGAAAAAATAAATAAAATTTAAAAAATCAATTCAAAATTTAAATAAATAATAAAAAAAAAATAAAATAAATAATAAAAAATAAATAATTAAAAATAAAATATTAAAACTAAAAAAACAAACAATAAAAAAAATTTATAAATATGTATATCAAACAATTTAATACTAATATAAAAGTTTTATATAATATACAAATTTTATATAATATAAAATATATATAATATAGAAATTTTATAATATAAAATAATAATATATAATATAAACATTTTATATAATAAAAAATTCAAAAATTAGAAAAATTAATTTAAAAAAAACTAATAAATAAATAAAAAATTTAATAATAATATAAAACTATCATATGTATGTATGTTATTAAAATAAATTATAATTAACTAAAATATGAAATAAAAATGTAAAAAATTTTAAAAATGTATTTAAAGTTAATAAAAAAAAAAAAAATATACTTCTTCAATCAAAAAATAAATCACAATTATAAAAATTAAAAAATATAATTATAATTATCTAAACTAACTAAGTATGTAATAAAAATAAAAACTAAATAAATTAATAAATAAAATGTTTATAAAATTATTATAAGTATAACAGATATTAAAAAAGTAATGCAAATAATAGAATAAAATAACTGAAAGTAAATAAATACTAAAATAAAAACATGATTTAATCAATCAATAATAATAAAAAACAATAATAAAAAAACATCAAAAAAAAAAAATAAAAATAAAAAAATTCAAAAAATAACAAATAAAATCACAATTAAATTTCTGGATCTTAAAACAAGAATAATTCGCAAACCAAAAATTATTTTAAATAAAATAAAATTACAAATATTTGTGCTAAAAAAAAATTAAAAAAAAAAATTTAAATTTAAAAATTAAAAAAGTGAAAAAAATAATATAAATAATAATAAAAAAATTAAACAAATGGCTTAAAGTTATTAAAGCAATTATGTTAAAGTGTATAAAATTTCAAATATTTTCGTTAAATTCTGCAAAAAAGAAACAAAACTGAAAAAGGTAAACAATCAGGTGGGAAAACAATATTAAAAAATCATTGTTATTATTGTATTATTATTTTTCTTAAAATTATAAATACATATGTATGTAATTTTCAAATTGCTAAGAGTTAAGCCTAAGGCCTAATGCTCACTGTAGCTGTAATAGATATACTCTAGTTTGATAATTTAAACTGCTTAAGGTCGGAAGCATGTTTTTTAGTGACTCTCAGAGACTTATAAGAAGGGGGACTGTCTTTTTTCTTTCAAGCCAATAGAACATAGATTTGTACTCGAATGTTCGCTAGATTTCACGAAAAATATATGTTAGGGTGTCATAATTAAACAGTTGCGATTTCATGTGTCCAAGAGCTGGACAGTCACATGGAAAGTGTTCCATTGTTTCAATGAACTCCCCATATAACAAGATTTTACTGCTACTCGACTGAGCTCACATGAGCTCCCTTAGTTCACACTTTTTCGGACTTAATAACCCTATTCATATACTTAGAAACCTATATCTAGAAACCTGAGAGGATCAGCACATAGGGATTATCGATTCAGCATCGAAGTTTGACAGGTGATAACGGCCATCTTGTTGATGCCTTCTCTACTCAATCTGTTTACCATGAACGACCAGAGACAACGACATATATATTATCTGATTAAGCTCTAGAACAGTTGGCATTTAACCTTAGTTTTCATTGAAATATATTCAGCTTTGAGAGCCATTACGGTTGGGGTGGATGACACTAAACCACATAAAAGCCAGGATATCCAATATATCCTAAAAACGACACTGGTTGGTGTAGATTTTAGACTGGTGATGTCACCATCCATGGTCCATATTTCTTTAAGGACAACATTAGACAAGCCATCACTCTCAACGGCGAACACTATAATTCAGTGATTACCATCTGAATTCAATGATCTACTTATCAAAATCATGCGATTTGGGGGTTTGGAGCAATACGGATCATTCACCCCGCCAACCCAAAATCCACACCGAGAACGTGTGATTTGACTCCGCTAGTCTTTTTCTTAAGGTGTTTTCTGAAGTCGTTGGTGTATGCGAATAAGCCACAAACCAAAACGGGCCCTCAAGGCCAATGTAATTGGTGCTATCGATTAACTTCAGTAGAATTTAGCCGCCTTATAATCATGGAAAATGGAACATTTCGGATGTGCTGTATACAAAAAAGGCGTGATCATTACAACCTTTCAGTTAGGATTACGACCTAGCTTCTCACACTATGTGTGTGTTAATTTTATATATGAGTGGCGCGACCTGCAGTTGAAAGCAGATTTTTAGGAAACTTTTTTGTCAGAAAACTGCTGAATGGAAGTTGCCGGAAAAATAACTTTTCATAGCGAAATGTCTCATCTAGGGTTTAAAACCGAGATTTCACGTCCAATAAAGCGACACACTACCTAATAAACTACGGCGACTAGACTACGGCAACGATGCTATATTACACATAAATAATGACATCAATAGGTCTTTCAAATGAATACAATAATTTCGATAACATCTTACAAACACAGGCATACACACATAATTGGTCATTAGAACCCTTTAGTCAAGATTACGACCTAGTTTCTCACACCACTTAAATTGTGTGTGTTAATTTTGTATATGAGTGGCGGGACCTGCAGTTTAAAGTCGACTCCGAATTACAGATTTTTGGGAAACTTTTCATATCTCACACCCACACTTAATAAAATTTGAAGACATTCATGGAAAACTTAACCAAACTAAGCTCTAGAATCGAATATATTCGACTTTAATTGTTTAGCAAAGTCCAAACCCAAAATACTGTCTTAATAACACTTAACCTCTTTTGTTCTCTTTACAAGCAGGAAAACAAAGAATTTTTTCTACTCCGAGAACTCTTTACATAAAAAAACGTTATTTGAGCAAACAACTCAAACAAAAAGAGCAATTTATAACAACAACAATAAGTACAAGGAAAACTTTTTATACTTCTCTTCAACTAATCAATCAATCATTAATTAAACCCATTAAACATGTATATACACATACAAACACAAGAAATCTCTTGCAAAAATTACTTGAAACAACAAAAACAACAAAAACAACTTTAATAACATAGCATCATAATAAGAATACAATAAGAAGAAATTTTCTTTAAACAAGTTTTAGTAGCCAAAAAAAAATACGAGAGAAAGGAGTAAATATTTAGCAATAAATATAAAGAAAGAGATAGCAAGAAAGAGAGTGAGAGAGTGAGTAGTAAATGTAAAGAAATTGTAACAGTTAAACAAGCAAAGTGCGCATATTATGGCCAATGATTTACAATAACAACACAATTTAATATGAAAAATAAACACAGACTAACGGAAAACTTATTTGTATTTGTTTCTTTTTTACAAACACAATCAAACTCTCTAAGGAAATTTACTTATTTAGAGTTTTACTTGAAACAAGTACTCAGTACTCGCACTCGTACTCAGTGTAGCGAAGCCATGACAAAGCAATAACAGCAGCAGAGACACATACAAATACACTCAAACAAATTACTGTGCATTGAATAAAATACTCCAAAGATTTTACAACATAACGATACGTTTCGATAGAGACTTCTTGGAAACGTGTGTTTGATCTCTCGTAAAACTAATGAAAAAAATCAAACTGTTTTATTTACTCTGCTGTCTTTTCTCTCGGTTTGTTTTGTTTTTGTATGGTAAATTCCCTATGGTAGTTGCAACTGGCATTCTGATACTTCGTTTTTCTTCATTTTTTAATTGCTATTTTACATGTTAATGTAAGAAAAACAATAAAACAAACGGTGGAAGAAAGAAAAAAATAATGAACAAAATTTAAAAAAAGAAACAGTAAAGAACTGTTAAAGGGTCCGCCAAATAACTTTTTTTTTTGAAAATACTTAAAAAAAACTACTGAATATTTTCTCAAATTTCTTTTTTTATTTGAAAGTACAATCCTTCCGGTTAATAATGGAAAATAATTTTATTCAAATGGCTGCCTCGGCTGGCCATGCAGTAGCCTACATGATCGGTCCAATTTTTAAGCACATTATCGATTGTGTGCAGCTGTATTTCACCAATGGCTTCACGTATATTGAGCGTCAATTGTCTCTGGCTTGTCGGCGTAACACTTATCTTTGACGGCACCCCACAAATAATAGTCCAACGGTGTTAAATCGCAGCTCCGAGGTGGCCAAACGACATCAGCTCTGCGACTGATAATGCGATCTTCAAAAACAGGGCGCAAAACATCGAGTGTAGCTTCGGCTGTGTGGCACGTAGCGCCGTCCTGTTGAAACCAAATGTTGCCAATATCCTCCTCTTGAATTTTTGTGAAAAAAAATTCGTTCAACATGGCCCGATAACGATCGCCATTGACTGTAACGGCCACTCCTTGCTCATTTTCGAAAAAAATGGCCCAATTATGCCTCTGGACCAAAATCCGCACCAAACAGTGACTCGTTTTGGATGCGTCGGCTTTTCAATGTATGCGTGCGGGTTTTCTGTGCCCCAAATGCGACAATTTTGCTTTTTTACATACCCGCCAAGATCAAAAGGAGCTTCATCTGAAACGATGATTTTTTTGCCAAAATCGGCATCTTCTGTAAGTTCGAAGCGAAGCGTATACACAACCATATTCGTTCAGCGGAAGGATAAAACTAATTATCTGTCAAATCAGACATGAGCTAAGTGTTACCATTCACGAAATAAGCACTAGTTGAAAAAAAAACGTTAGATGGCGGACCCGATATAATTATAAACTAAAGTGGAAGCGAAAAAACACAAAAAAGGAAAGAAAACAGCAGAGAAGTTTTCAATAAAATATAGTACAAGAAAACGGATATTCGAATTTGTAACGGTAATTATAAATGAGAAGAGTAATTATTATTATTATTAAGTAGAGAGCTTATAAGCTGAGAGCGGAAGGAACAGAAAAAATAAGAAGTAGTTTACGTGTGAGAATATAATGCTAAATAGGTATTGAACAGAAAGACTGAGGAGAAAAAGGGAGCAATGATACCAGAGAGATATACAATAATTCCGTTTTTTTTTTTGATTAACAGTTAAATTTCTTTAAAGTAAACTAATCGGTGATACTAGACTAGCCACATTTTTTTGTGATTTCTTGAAATTTGACAGTCTGTAGATCACTTAACAAGAAATCTACTTCTTCTTATATATAAAAATGAATGTGTGTTTATTTGTTTGTGGGTTTGTTTGTTTGAAGTCTATAGACGGCTAAACGGCTGTACCGATTTTCTTGAAATTTTTACAGTATCTTCCTGTATGCCTAGGAGGAGTTATAGGCTACTATTTACATTGAAATAAGCAAATAAAATAAAATAAATAAAAAAAAGTATGAGTGTTATTGTCTAACAAAATATTACGTATACGTCAACCGTCAGCTCTATGTAATATTTTATACACGACAGTAATTGCAATACGTCTATGTATATATAAATATGAATGTGTGTTTGTGGGTTTGTTTGTTTGAAGTCCATAGATGGCTAAACGGCTGGACCGAAAATTTCAAGTAGGCGAGGTGCCACGTCCACATACCCAATAAGTATTTAATATCGCATATCTCATAAACTGCAACAGCTAGAGTCCTCAAATTTTGTATGGATGACTTTGACGCATATATGAACAAAATGGGCGTATCACCTCCCATCTAAAAAAATATTAAATTAGTATATCTAAGAATATATGTATAACAGTTAGACTCCTAAAATTCTGTCGAAGCCACTTTAATATCAATATAAATATTTTAGACAAAAATGGACTGACTAAAACAACAGGGCGCGTGGCACCTCCCAAATGAATCTATATATATAAAAACTAGAATAAGAAATAATTATTATAAAACATTGTAAACATCATTAACAAAATAAATTTTTTAAAATCCAGACTTCTTCTTATTTTATTACGTTGAGGTTATTGACTAACAATAATAAAAATATACATAAGAAAAAAATGTATATCAATATATTTTGAATCTTTAAATATTTCATATCGATAGGAGTAGCGAAGCACGCCGGGTTTTAGCTAGTTTTTTTTTATAAACAACTCACCATTATGTTCGAACTAGTAATGTACGTTAAAACAGAGGAGGGAAAGAGGGAGTAGTGTTAGCATATATTAAATTTGATCTCTTGATATTATAAGTCACAAAAAAGATCCCTGCAGGATGGGGGTTCCACATACGGATGGTATGGTTAATGAACGTATTCTGTCTGTAATGCACTGTGTGATCACAAACGTATGTGCACTAAATGTGAGAAAGACGAATGTTACCTAAGAATATATGATTTACAGGAACAAGCCTGCCAAGTAGTAATACAGCAGTGAACCACATTGCAACGATGCTTCCAATAATCAAAAGAGTTCAATATCCTGCCGTCATTAATCAGCACCTTGGTCCTTTCTTGTATGCGGTCGAGAAGCCTTACATAGGCTAAAAGGCAGCGACCCCTATATGAGAAATTTAATCGATTTTCGGTCGGATATACATATGTAGTGTAAATAGTAAGCAGATCAGATGAAGTATTTTTTGCACCTTCTTAGGAAATATGGCACTTGAATACTTAGTATTCCGAAGACTTGAAGAATGTCAAGAACTTTTGACTCCCTCATGTAAATGACTGCTTCTGAATTGGATGCACAAACTTTTTCATGGCCGGTTTATTTACTCTCAGAATTTTTGCCAGAAATCTGTTGAGAGGTGGGGCTCGAACCCGGGCTTTACGTCTTATAAGCGAACACACTACCTACTAGACTATGGCGACTTATGAAATATACTCCTCATTAATACTCTCTCGTACATGTTTTCTTTCTTTCCAGTTTTACAGAGGCTTAAAGAGCTGTTGATCAAGTGAAGATTAAAAATATCTCCTCCTGTTTATCTCTATCCTCTTTCAAGATACTTTTTGAATTCTGACAGTATTAGTCTAAAATATACTCCTCATATCACATTTATTTTCTCTCATAGAAACGCTCTTCCCCTCCAGCTTTTTAGAGGCTTTATAGAGCTGCTGGTCATGATTAGAAGTGTATGTAATCCTTCTGTTATTTTATAGTCTGACTTGTTCGAAACTAATGTTCGAAATCTGTTGATCTCTCTTTCAAAATAACTTTGTTTTTTTATGCAATCACTTTGAATATTAATTAATATTAATATTTAATTAAAGAGAAAACAAAAACAAAAAAAATTAAAATATACAAATAAATATAAAAATTAAATCATCAAAAAGCACAATAAAAATACCACTCATACATCAACAAACTCAACTCATATACGAGTAACTGTTCAAAAAAAAAAAAAAAAAGAGAAAATAACTGTTTATTTAAAAATTCCTTGACTTGATTTCATGTTGCTTTGTTGCTGATGCTGTTGACTTTTGTAATTGTAGTCTGGCTTATCACTCTCGGTAGTTATTAAGGAGAGATACAGTCGTCTTAAAATACAAATACAAAGTAAAAGAAAAGAAAAAAGTCAAAGAGTTTACGGGTAAAGAAGAAAAACAAATGAAGAGAGGCATTGAGTAGCACAGAGAAGAAGTTGTACTTTGCCTTTAATTGAAAGGGAAAGGCGAATGGAAAAAGTATTGCTTTCATTATGATGATTTGTTTTTCAATTGCATTTTACTTTCTTCTTTTGATGGAAGACATTATTTTTTTTTAAAAAGTAAAAAAATTAAAAAGAATAATTATTGTGAAATAAAACTTTACTTGTTGAAATTAAAATAAAATTATTCCTCAAAATGTCCTTAAGATAAGAATTATAAAGACTTTCTTCAACCACTTGTTCTATTTTAAGTGTTGCAACAGTAAAAGAGACAAGACAGAAAGAAAACAGGTACACAAACAAAGAGAGGGGGGGGGGGGGGTGTTATTGTTTCTCTTAAACAAAAGATAAAAATCATAATAATTAAATAAACAAATCATTGACCTGATTATAAGGATTTCTATGAAGTTTTCAAGGAACAAAAATATTGAAAAATTAAAGGCTCTTGCAAACAAAAAAAAAAAAAGCAATGAAAACCCAACAAGAAAATTGTATTTATTGAAAAATTTTTCATAAAAAATGATCGATTATCGATAATCGAAAAATGCAATTTTTATCCCATCAAGAAAATTGTATGTATTGAAAAAAGTTTTCATAGAAAATTATCGATTATCGATAATCGATATAGAAAATTATAGTTACATTGAAAATTTTCTTAAGAAAATTGTTGTTATCAATAAGTTTTATATAGAAAACTTTTAGAAAATTGTAGTAATCGAATAGTTTACTACATAAAATAATCATTTTCGATAAGTTTTATAAAACAATGCACTTGACGGTATATTTTCCATGGAAAAATGAAGTTATCGAAACATTTTCTAAGCAAATGTTTTTCATTAGGAAAATATATATTTGATAATCGATAAATTATCTCTAGATAATAATAGTTATCGATAAATTGATTATATAAAATTTAAGTACATAATTAATAAATATCTAGAGAAAATTGTATAAGAAAAATAGTATTTATCAAAGATTTTTTTACTGAAAATTGCAGTTATCGAAAAATTGCCTTAAGGCCGCCTTACAGTCCTCTTAAGGAGATAGGCTCTTTAAAGAAAATTGTATTTATCGATAGTATAGCATAGCTATTTAAAAGTTTGATTTATTGAAATTTATAATTATCGATACATTTTTTTTAAAGAAATTCTACTTATATGTAGGTGAATTTCTTAAAGAAAAATGTAGTTATCGAAAAATCTTTTATAGAAAGTGATATTTATCGCAGAATATTATTAACAGAAAATTTTCTTAAGAAATTTATAGTTATCGAAACATTTTCTTACAAAAATAGTATATCCTGAAAAAATTACCTAGAGGATACTATTGTTATCGAAAAATTTTCTATGAATTGTTAAAGAAAGCGTTCAGCGTTTCTTTCGATAATTATTGTTGTCCATTATTTATCTATAGAAAATGCTGTTTTCGATAGAAAAGTGCATTCACTGAAATGTGTGCTGAAGAAAATTGAAGTTATCTAAATATTTTCTATGAAAGACTGTAGTAGTAGATTTATTTTCTTCATAATATATTGATTATTGAAACATTTTCTGAATCCAACTGTTGCTGACGATAAGTTTTTTTTTTTTTTATTGAAAATTACAGTTATCGTTATCGAAATTTTTTTGAAATATTAATAAATAAATTTTGTTTTCTGAAAGATTTTCTATAATAACATTTAGTTATTAAGAATATTATAAAGAACAATTTTTTATTATCGATAAATTGAAAGTTACAGTTATTTTCAAGTAATCAATCAATTATCTATAGTTTTCCTTAAGTTCTTGAAAGAACATCCACATTTTTGTTGAAAGTTATGGTTATCGATAAGTATTCTACATGGAATTTTAGCTACCCTTTAGTTTTCTGTATAAATGTTTTTCAATCGATAAGTTTTCTATTTAAATTCCATTTTACTGGAAAATTTCTATGTATAAAATTGTAGTTATCGGTAAGTTTACTAATGAAACACGTTTTTATCGAAAAGAAATTGTTAAAAGTTGTATTTATCGTTAAGGTTTATGTGGAAATATTTTAAGTTAACGTTGTGTTCTCTATTGAAAATTGTCGATAACTTATTTTTCTCGATAACTTGTGATAAAGCTTTATTGTTTTTAATATTTTCTGCCCACTGATGCTGTAACTCAAACTTAACTGTGTTTTTTTGTATAATTATCGTTGAATGTTCCAGAAAATTTTATGGTTATCGTTAAGTTTTCTACACACAATTTTTTTTATAGAAATTTTACCGTTTTACCGTTATGAAGAAAATATTTCTTCGACGACTTCCTCTCAGCAGATTTCTGGTAAAAACACTGAGAGTAAATAAACCTGCCATGAAAGAGTTTCTCAAAAATCTGTTGTTCGGTGTCAACGATAAACTGTAGGTACCACCACTCACGTATAAAATTAACGCACACAACATGAGTGGTGTGAGATTTTGTATGTATGATGTAAAATACAGAATATTGTAATTCATTCAAATATTTTCTCTTTTTTGTCCTTTACTTTCGTAGCCTCAACTTAGCCTTTAGGTTTGTTAATGTGACATTTTTTGTGATCCCTAAATTTCATTGTTTTATAAATTATAGCAGAATATTAATGTCATAACGCTTTTAATTTTGGCGCTCTTTTTTTGAAAATTATTTGATTCACTTTTGTATTTTATTCTTACATTTTTTTTCTTTTTAAATTTCTTTCCTTTTTCATAGAGTTTTTAACTCCATGGAAAATTTTTAAACAAATTATGATGAGTATAATAGAAGAGCAATAAAAAAGGATATGCGTTTAAAACAGGATTATGTTTAAAAGAATCAAAAAAAAAAAAAAAATTATAAAGGCTATAAAAACTTTTAATACAGATTTATTTAAATAGTTTTACGTATCTTTTTCTTTCTTCTTCTACGATTAATTATTTTATCCTGTCTCTCTTGTGTTTGCTTTTCTTTTTCTAAAAATAATTTATTTTAATTTTAATTATGCAGGATATTCTAATAAGTTGAGTACAATTTATGAAATATGCTCAAATTATTGCATACTTTTGGGGATATTAAAAAAATAATAATTTTTGTTTAGCTAAGCTAATGAGTTATAAGAGATTAAACTAAATTTAACCATTCAAAGGCCATTAATTAAGGATTAAAAAGTTCAAAAATGCAAATAAATTTACTAGAAAATCAATGTCTGTTGAACTAAATCTATGCCGCATTGGTTTAAAAATAAAAATGTGGCATATTTTTATGCTTATTTAAATAACAGCCACCACGTAGTTGTCTATAAAGTTTTCGTGGTACCTAACAAACTAATGGGAAAGTTGTGTTTTCTATAAAAAAAGATTTTCTATAAAAAATTCAATTATCGAAATTTTTTTATAAATAAAAATAGTTATCGAAAAATATAGTTACCGAAAAACTTTTTTTTGAAAAATATAGTTGTCGAAAAACCTATTATAAAAAATTTTGTTATCGAAAAGTTTTCTGTAGAAAAATTAGTTATCGAAAAACCTTTTAAAAATTTTCTATAAAAAAATATAATTATTGAAAAGTTTTTTATAGAAAAATATAATTATTGAAAAGTTTTCTATAAAAAAATTTAGTTATCGAAAAATTTAGTTATCGAAAAATGTTCAATAGAAAAATTTAGGTATCCAAAAACCTTTTATAGGAAAATTTAGTTATCGATAAATTTATTGTTAGAAAACTTTGTGTAGAAAAAGTTTTTTTTAGAAATTTATTGTTAAAAAGTTAAGTTATCGAAAATTTTGCTTTAGAAAATTTTGTTTTTCTTTCTTTAGAAAAATTTAGTTATCGAAAAATGTTCTGTAGATCGAAACATTTCTCATAGAAAAATTTTGTCATCGAGAAATTTTCTATAGAAAAATTTAGTTATCGAGAAATTTTCTATAGAAAAATTTAGTTATCGCGCAATTTTCTATATAAAAATTTACTTATCGAAAATTTTTTATAAGAAAATTTAGTTATCGTGAAGTTTTCTACAGCAAAATTTAGTTATCGAAAAAATATAGAAAAATTTAGTTATCGAACAATATCTATAGAAAAATAAAGTTATCGATATGTTTTCTGAAGAAAAATTTAGTTATCGAAAAATTTTCTATAGAAAAATTTAATTATCGAAATATTTTCTATAGAAGTTTTTATTTATCATTATGTTTTCTATAGAAAATTATAGCTATAGAAATATTTATTAAGCCATACATTTTCTGTTGAAAATTATAGCTATCGATAAATTTCTTATAAGAAATTTGAAACATTGATAAATTTCTTCTAGAAAATTTAAATCATCTATTACTTTGTAGATTTTCCAGTTATCGAAGACTTTCTAAATGAAATGAGTTATCGATAAAATTTTTATGTAATAAGTTGAACCATCAGTTTTTTAAGAATAAAGAAATACATACCTTAACAAATTTTCCTTTCTATGGTTAAACTTTTTGCCAGTTAAACTATTAAAGCTTTAACAATAATTAAATTAATGCTCTAGAAATAAACAGAGAATGAAGAGACTTAAAGAGTGAAGGAAACAAGAACCATTCATTGCAACTGTAACGACAACATCTAAAACTAACCTTGAGAACAGTTTTGTTACAATGAAAACACACAGTGGCATAGTGGTGGGGGTTGAGACAACAACATTTGCAACAATAACAATAACAATGTTTGTTTAGACTTTTCCGTGTATACGCTAGTTTACAACGACAACAACGATAACAACATTACAAAACGATAACAAAGTAAACTAACATTAACCGTTGACTTTCTTTTATGAAAATTCTTCGAGGCGTATATAAAGTTAACTTTAGTTAGGTTTTCAACAAATACAACAAAAAAAAAGGCAAAAAATGAGTTTAAGTGCAGTTCTATGAGCACTTCTTCTCTCTGCTCTTATGTTTGTTTGCTTTTTTTCTGTATAAACCACTCAAAACTAATGCAAACAAAGTACAGGGAAAGAGAGAAAAATAATAAAAAAATATGAAAAGTTAGGAGGATATAAACAAATTCATCAAGGAAATATGAATAATACAGTGAGCTAACATAAACAAACATACACACACACACTGGTATGCTTATATACATATGTACACACATACTAAAACATAAATGCACATACAAATGTAATTAAAGCATAAAAATAACAATGTCTATTAATAAAGTAAAACAGAAAAAAAAAATTGAGAGAAAGAAAAAAAGAGAGAATTACTCTATAAAGCCATCGACATACACTCACAACCCACTCAAGCACACTTGCATACATACACTAGAACATAGACTTCCATGACTTTCATAGTAAAAGTTATTGTTGTTCCTAATAATGGTCATAGCGAATTAGAAAAACTAAGAGATAAAGAGAAAATCCGAAAGGGAATGAGAGTAAAAAAGCATATGTTCGTAGTAAGTAAGTTATAATGATAGTTTTAAACGTATTACAGTTCATCTCATAGTCATTGTTATAATAATACTATGAGTATGTGTATGTATGTGAGTATGTGTGTGTGTGGGATATCAATGTTTGTATGAGTCGTTAACTAATTGGCTTTTTTTCAAGTATTATTCTCATTTAAATACTCACATTTGTTATGTTAGTCTTTGAAAAAACTTTTAAAAAGAGAGAGAGAATATACTCACACATACATACATGCATACATTATAAGTAATTTGTGTAAATTGTATGGTCAATTAATTGCTCATTTGCAATACAATTATACTCGCGCTATCTATGATGTACTCTGTGATAATAATGTTTTTTTCTTAAATTTTTTATGAAGGCAAACACTGTATGGCAATTACAATAGGGAGAGGAATATTATCAAAAGAGTTTATTTCTTTTCTTTGTAAACTTTTTTTTTTTTTTAAAATAATGTATGCGGCATACATTAATAGGTGGAGATAAAAACCTAATTAAAGGAATCTAAACATATCTTGAGAGGTTGTGGCATAATAAATTATGAACGTTTTTCTTTGGAATTACATAAAATTGAATTATAAGCTTTGGTTTATTATAATCTATATTTGTAGTATAGTCCAATAGGTAGTGTGCCGCTCAGACGCCTCGAACAAAACGAAATATAAAAAAAAAAAAATAATTTTTTCGGCGATTTCCACTTAGGAGTATTCTGGCAAAATTAAATGAAATTTCTATGAAAAATTTTTCAAAAATCTGTTGTTCGTTTTTATATTGTAATTTCCTCCACTCATGGCTAAAGTTAACACACAAAACGTAGGTGGGGGTAAGTCTGACTAAACAGGTTGTAATGACAATGTTATCAATTGTAAATGGAAGTTATTGAATATTTTCTCTATTAATGGAAATTGTAGTTATTGAAAACTTAACTGATTGAAAATTGTAGAGAATATTATTTACTTAAGAATTTATTTTTCAAAAATTATAATTATTTAAAATTTTATTTATCGAAAGATATCGAAAATTTGTTGTTGCCAAGGAAAGCGGTAATCGATAATAGCGGTTATGGATAATAGCAGTTAATGATAATAACAGCTATAGATGACAGTAGTTAGTAGTAATAGTAGATATCGATAATAATAGTTATTGCTTACAGCAGTAATCGATGACAGTGGATATCGGTAATAGTAGTTTTTGATAATAGTACTTAGTATTAATAGTAGTTGTCGCTAATAGTAGTTATAGGTAATACTAGTGAGTAGTAATAGCAGTTAGTAGTAGCAGTAGTTATCGATAATAGCATTTATCAGTAATATTAGTTATAGATGATAGAAGTAATCGATAATAATAGTTAGCAGTAATAGTAGATATCAATTATGTTAGTTATTGACAATAGTAGTTATCGATGATAGTAGTTAGTTGATATCGATAATAATAATTATCAATAATAACTGTTATGTATAATATAAGTTATCGATCATAGTAGTTATCGATAATAATAGTTAGTAATAATAGTAGATATCGATTTTGGTAGTTATTGATAATAGCAGTTATCGATGATAGTAGTTAGTTGCAATAGTAGTTATCGATGGTAGTAGTTGTAGCTACCATTATCGATAACAATAGTTATCTATAACTATATATCGAAAATGGTTGTTATTGATAACTATCATTATCGATAGTAGTTGTTATTGATAAATACCATTATCGATAGTAGTTGTTATTTATAACTACCATTATCGATAATAGTTGTTATTGATAACTACCATTATATATTTGTTATTATATAGTTGTTATTGATAACTACCATTATCGATAATATTTGTTATCGATGACTACCATTACCGATAATAGTTGTTATCGGCAAAATTTGTTATCAATAATAGTTGTTATCAATAATAGTTATTATCAATAATAGTTGTTATCGATAATAGTTGTTATCGATAATAGTTATTATCAATAATAGTTGTTATCGATAATAGTTGTTATCGATAATAGTAATTTTCGATAAAATTAGTTATTATTGATAGTAATTGTTGATAGTTATTGACAATATTATTTATCGATAATATTAGTTATATAATCATAGCATCGAAAATTTTACGTGACAGAATTTAAACTCATTACAAATTTTAAAATTGGAAGTTGTAGCTGCAAAAATATTTATCGAAATTTATAGCTATCGATAACTTTGTACACTAAAAATTTTAATATACGAAATTGTGGAAATATTAAAAAATTTCAGTTAATTGTGGTGAAATTTTCTATCGAATATTAAATTAATTCATAAATTTTCGATAGCTGCCTAACTATGACATATTTACCACATTCAATCCGATCACTTAGACTGATGTAATTCACTTACTTATTTAATTTTCTTAATATGACGAATTATTGCAATTTATTTAGAAAATTATTTTTTATTTGGCATTTTTGTTTTATTTTTATTTCGTTCAATTTCTTGAATTGGTTTTTGAATAAATCTTTAATACACTTTCACAAACCCTTGTTAACATTATAGGCCAACCAACTATCAACCTTTTAAAATAACCTTGACTTTATAAATATTTAAGCCAAAACAACAAGCCACACTCTGCCAAATATTGTAAAAAGCAGAAAAACAGAAACAAAACAAAGTCCAGAACAAGGAGAGAAGAGTGTAATACCAAGACCACAAACATAATTTAGAGCACATGTAAAACACTACAACAACAACAACATATAATACTCTTAACGATTTTATTTTTGTATATTGAAAGTATTACGAAAAATAAAAAAAAGAGAGAGGAAAATTTAAAAAAAATAACGAAAAAAAGACGAGAAACGAGTAACGAAAATATTCAAACTAAATTGAGTGCCAAATTTTGCATAAAAAATATTACACAGAACAACATTGCAAATTGCATGTGTGTGTAAGAGTGTGAGAGTGTAAAATGCAACCATAAATAAAATAAACGGTAATACAAACACAAACAACATAAATTGTGAAAGGAAAAACAAAATGTTACAAAAACAAAAATGAAAGGAATTATAATTTAATGCGGTTTGTTTGCATCGAAATGAAAAACATAGAGAGTGTAAGTGTAGTAGTAACGGCATGAATAGATTGAGAGAGAGGGAGTGGAAGAGAAGAGCATTTTATTTTTAATATAATGATAGGAAAAATTCAATTTCCATTATTGCAAGGATTAAGAAGAAAAAAAGAATCAAAAGTAATACAAATTGATTGAAATATGTATGTTGGAGAGATGAGAGCGAATTAAAGAAGAGTGTGTGGGAAATTTATGATTTTCATTTAAATTTATTAAAGCATAGTTTTAGGTGGAACAGAGAGATAATATTCTATTTGCAATAACGGGTTTTAGTCATTTAATGATTGAATGAGATTTTTGTTTATTACTGAATGCAATTTGGAATCGATATACTCTTCTGAGAGGGACTATACTGTGGTATTAAGATGAATACAAGACATGTGGTTGAACAGAAAAGAGGGTATTTGGTATCAGAGTACAATATTCTGAATTCATAGGAAAGTTAGAAAGTATTTGATAGGGGAAGTTGATGCAAACGCTAGATGTGCCCAATTGAAACAGATATAGAACCAAACGATGTCTTATATTTAAAGTTAAAGATTTTGGGAATAAGTTTGGTATAATTTTATACATGACTTTGGACTAAAAACCGAGAAATATTAGAAAAAAATTCTTACTTTTCTTTATATTCCATGTCTTGATTAAAAAAAAACACATCAAGAATTTAATCCTTAAATATTTAATATTTTCATTAAAAACCAATATTTACATTGCAAATCGTATTTATACTCGTAATATATCATTTACTTGTTCAAGTTCAAAGCATATTTTCAGGCATTTTTATTTCTCTGTTTTTAAAGCATACTTTCCAGGACTTACATTTTCTTTATTATAAATTTTTATAATTTTATTTGAAGCATATTTCTAGGCTTTAAGTAAAACAAAACGAAACGAAATGAAAGTGTATATATGATGCTTGAGATGATACGTGTTTTCTAATGTAAATGCCATTGTTAATGTTGTTGTTGCTGTTGTTGTTGTTGCAGACATAGAAAACTGCATTAACTTTGTCACACACACAAAGCTGTATTATCCTCTACTTTCTGGCCCTCCCTAAACCTTTTCTCTCTTTCTATGGCCTTTCCATTTTTCCTTTTAACCCAGAGTGTCATTCATTCATTTCTATACCCGGGTATATGAAATTTTATAAACCTGAGGCTTCTTTTAGCCATTTGTCATTAAAACTGTGCTTCTCTATATACATACATAAGCAGCACTCTATACAGAGAAAGAATGAAAGAGAGAGAGCGAAAGTGAATGTGTAAGAGAGAGAAAGAGTGTGAAGTTACTCTTACCTACATTGCATACGTATGTATATACGTATTGCATGTAGATTTTGCATTCATATGGGTGTGAAAAATGCTGTTGTGCTTGAAAGTTTAGTTTTTTTTTTTGAAGCCATGAATTATGCGACTTTGTGGTTTTATTGCCAACATTTCTACCGTAAAAACTGTAAAAATGGAAAAACAAAATGACAGTAACAATACATGCAGTTGAACTTTGACTTTTAGTTTCTCTTCATCTTCAACTAAACCCTTTCATGTGTTAAAATTGTGACGCAGAGAGAGAGAGAGAGTAAGTGTGAGTTAGAGAAATAGAGAAACTCTTTAATGTATGTGTGAAGTTAGAATTGATGGCAGTTTTCCTTTCTCTTTTTTCGTTTTGATTTTTGTGTGAAACCAGGACAAAGCAGTAGTGAAGTTTACATTTTTTTTGTTGCTCGTTTTTGAAAGACAAATAATTTAAATTAGACACTTTGGTTAGAAAAGTAGAGTAATTTTGTGATAAAATATTGCATTAAACTTGTCAAATTTAATGCTGAATGATAGACAGTCATAGTCACTATGATGTTGCTATTGCTATTGTTTAGAGGTACTAAAAATATTACGACGGCATGATGTATATGACTTCAACATACTGTTACGAAATTGTAAAATCAAGATACTGGTGTTTTGGTGTTTTGCTCTTACATGGCTTAACATTAAAATTAGAAACAAAAGCTACAAAAACAAAGCAATGCAAGTATTTGCAAATTATCGTACTGCTTAATATTACAACAAATATCAGCACAAAAAAGTGGTAAACAAGTAAAGAAAAATACAACAACAAACACCAGCATAAAAAAGTGGTAAATAAAAATACAACAACAAACACCAGCATAAAAAACTGGTAAACAAGTAAACAAAAATACGCCTACAACGATGTTTACATTTATAGAAATTTCGAGAAGACGAAGTCATGAACATTCATCAGACTGTTTATTTTGCCATATAAAACGCAAGGCAAAGCAGGCGAGTGATTTACGGAATTTCAGTCAGTCTTGTGTGACGACGCGGTGCGTTTGAAGAGAGTAATCGTGGTTTGAAGATCTCCGTTACAAAAATCTGTCGTATAATTACTTAGTGATTGTTATTGTTTATGTAATGGGTGTAAAGAGAGCAATACCAAAGAAAAGCAATTGTTGTTGTTGTTTACATCAAGTTGTGAAAAGTGGCACACAGAATTGTGTGAATAATAAAAAATTTTAATTAAAACGAAAAACAAATTTATTTTTATTTTATTTGCAATCTGTGAGCTCATATTTGAAACGTTGTTAAAAGGCAAAAACTTAACAATACATATCAAGCGTTGCACTAGATTATCTCCCTCTGAACCTTGTTGCCTGGCAGCTGGTCTAGAACTTGATACACGCTCAAATGTAATACATAGCCGGAAGCCCAGTTATTATTCCTAGACTATTTTTGTGCAGTCCCATGCAATTCTTAAGCCTTACTTACTTACTTAACTCTTTAGTCAGCATTACGTTCTAGTTCTTTACATCAATTATGAATGGTGGAATATCTGAGCTGGAATTTGAACTACGAACCCTCTTCTAAGATGGACTTAAAACTTTTCCTCTTTAACTAGTAAAAGTATAGATTGGCTAGTTAAAGCCATGTTTGGCTTGACAATTCTCTTTCCATATCTTCCACTCTCCACCAAGAATATCTTCCTAAATTCCTCTTCTCTCTCCGTAGAAATATTCTCTATTTTCTCTGCCTATCTCGTAATCCAAAAGTTCCTCGAAGGAAGGACCAATAATTTAATATTGTTATCTTGAGCACGCTCTCTACCTCTAGGGTTCACTATAATATCCCACTCACTCGCTAGTGTCTCTTACAACCTAGCTTCTCCACTCCCTATCTCGATATCTACTTGCATATGCTACCATTGGGTTCGTTTGCATATATCTGGTCTCCCAACAGGGAGTTTTGAACTTTGCTAGTTCATAATGGCCATCTTGTTGATGGAGGAGTGCTTCATGAACGACCCTCTTTATAATGTTTTGCGGCTTAATAGCCTTGATCGGTAGTTTCAGGCTGTAGCTTCATGGGTGTAGGCATAGTGCTGCCTTCCTTGTCATAGTCGTCAGTCGTATACCGTGCAATTTCTCATTGGTTTTACGAAAATTCTAAAAATTTTTTTCCCTCCATTAGAGTTCAAGTAATAGCGGTTGTCTACTTCTTCTAAGCAATTTTTTTAAAAGTCGTGGAATTCCTAAGTATATATATAAGCATGTTAAAAAATTCCTCTTAAATTTCCATGTAATTTACTGATATTCTATGTAAAGCTTACAGTATTTCATTGATAATTGGTTACTCTGAAGCACGTATTTTTTTTCTTTAAGAGATTACCCATACAACCATACAACATAAACTCATATAATTGTTGTTCTTGTGGTTATTGTTGTTGCTGTAAATAATTGTTTACAAGAAAGAAAAAAAAACATGCACAATAGTGTTGTTTATTGATGTCTTCCTCGTTAAGTCTTATCATTACAACAACAGCAATCGATTGTTAATAAAAATTTTAATACTCTTACAAGTATTTTGTGTTTTCCTCTCATTGTGTTATTGTGCTCGTGATTCTACTCATGATTGTGATTGTATTTGTAATTCATTTGATTCACATTTGTTTTGTTAATTTTATTTCACGATAAAAATTGTAAAATCATCATAAGCTCATTAGCGTCGATTTTTCTTGTTGTTGTTGTTGCTCAATTTCATGGGTAATTTGTATGAATGCATGGATGACAGGGCAGAGCACCTTTGATTTCATTTCTGTTCAATACATTTCAATTGATTCGCTTTCATTTGAATTTCTTTGTGTTCATTTGCTTTGTTTTGTTTCGGTTTGGTTTTTATTTTCCAGCCACTTAAGCGTATGATGAATGGTTTTAGTGCGTCAGTGCGTGTGGAAATTGAATTAAATATTAAGTATACGTTTGGGGATGGCGGACGCCTTCAATTATTATAAATGGACGCATAAAGGTCATCATGAGTTTGTTTTATCATGGAAAATATTTTCAATTTAATGATGATTGTGTGGGATTTAATAGGCTTAACGTACTAATTTGAGAAAATAACCTACGAAATCTAGTAAGCACCGTGACAGAAAAACCATTAAATAATAGGTTAAATGGGAAGCTTTCGCGTTGTAATATCATTAGTATCTATTACTCAATGGACTTGTATTCAAATCATCTTTGGCAATACACAAGCTGTTAATACATTCAGTGTGTATCAGAATCCATCGTCGCAAAAGTCGCTGGTTAATTACAGAAAAGATATTTTGTGCCTTTCTCTTCTACCCTTTTATTATAGCTAGTGATAATACTACTATTTCTACTGCTAAAACTACTGCTACTCATGCTATTACTACTAGATTACTAGTACTGCTACTTTAATTTGCTACTACTGCTAAAACTACTGCTACTTTTTTCAATTCAAATTATTTATTATTATTATTAATATTACTATTAAAAAATTCGATACATATGATATTAATTACATTAATCAGAGCTACTCATTAGCTAATCTGCTAAGCCATTGGCTTGTCAGCAGGAAAAAGAAATTATTTACTCTAATATATAAATTCAAATTAGCAATACTTAAATTGGAACAAGTTCCTTGCGAACTTATAAAATAATTGTTCAAAAAATTCTTCCTCTTTACTGTATAGGCTTCATTACGATAATGCTAATGTTAATGCTACTACTATATTACTACTACTGCTACTTTAGTTGCTACGACTACTACAACTACTGATACTAATGCTACTACTACTGCTACTTAAGTTGCTACTGCTGCTACTAATGCTACTACTACTATATTACTATTGCTACTTCTGCTACTTTAGTTGCTACTACTGCTACAACTACTGCTACTAATACGACTACTACTCTATTACTATTAATACTACTGCTACTTTAGTTGCTACTACTGCTACAACTACTGCTACTAATGACACTACTACTTTATTACTATTACTACTACTGCTACGACTATGACTGCTACTATTACTGCTACTACTACTTTTTTTACTGCTACAACTACTGCTACTACTACGACTGCTACTGCTAGCATTACGACTGCTACTACTAGTATTACGACTGCTACTACTACTTTTTCTACTGCTACTACTACTTTTTCTACTACGACTGCTATTACTAGCATTACTACTGCTACTACTAGTTTTACTACTTCTACAACTACTGCTACTACTATTGCTATACTACTACTACTACTACTTGTGCAGTATTTCAAGTCTCCGAGTGTATGTACCCAAAGACCTCTGCCTTATATATATAACTCACGGGTGTTTCATTAAGCCCTTCCATTGAAATTATTTATTCGTTTGAAATACCTATTGATGCCATTATGTGTGGAATGAAATATGCTTCAAATAACCTCCACAGCTTCTCTGGATGGAGCGCTAACGTAATGTTTAATTTTCCATGACTCTGGCACATAAATCAGGCTGACTTACCCCGATGACTTTGAAGACCTCTAAGGTTTATGGCTTATTAGCATGTATGTAACTGCGACTTAAAAACCCACACACAAGAAAATATGTCATGATATCCGTGGCCAGTGAGATAATAATACCCTTAACTCGCTTGTGAAGAAAATATAATACGGAATGAGCTGTATGGCATGTAGCGCGAATCCCGTTAAAATGATATGTCGTTGGTGTCCAGATCATCCAATTCAGGCCAGAAGACCTACAGTTCTCTTCGCTGACATTTTCCAAGAAATATGGGCTAATGACGCCGAAAATTCAAATTTCACAATTTTTGGATGGCATGTGGATTGGTATCATCCTAAATCCGGCTATTTTGCTTGTTCACATACCCATTTAGCCAGAAATGGGCCTCATAGCCGAAGATGATTTTTCTACGAAAATAGTACTCATTATTAACGTCGTTCTTAAAGAAGTAGGGATATTTGACGTCGAAAGCCAAAAATCAAACAGAAACTTTTTTAGGTTGAATTGGACGCTTTTAGATGTCGCCGCAGTCTAGTAGGCAGTTGGCTTATTTGACATGAGGCCTCGATTCAACCTCCAGGTCAGACATCTGGAACATAATGAATTATGAAAAACGTGTATTTCTTAGGCGACTTCCTCTCGGCAGATTTCTGGCAAAAACTCTGAAAATAAATAAAAAATGGTCATGGTCATTCAACATGATGACTGTTCATAACATAATTGGCTCATTACAACCCTTCAGTCAGGATTACGGCCTAGCTTCTCAACACCACTCATGTTGTGTGCGTTAATTTTATACATGAGTGGCGGGACCTACAGTTTAAAGTCGACTCCGAACGACAGATTTTTTTTTTTTTTTTGAGAAACTTTTCATGGCAATTTTTACTCTCAGAGTTTTTGCCAGAAATCTGCTGAGAGGAAGTCGCCGAAGAAATACTTTTTGTATTTTGTTTTTGTTGTCTAGCCTGGGATTCGAACTCGGGCCTTTCGTCTAATAAGCCAACACACTACCTACTAGACCACGGCGACTTCATGATGAACATG
Source organism: Sarcophaga rosellei (assembly GCA_930367235.1). Taxonomy (NCBI): domain Eukaryota; kingdom Metazoa; phylum Arthropoda; class Insecta; order Diptera; family Sarcophagidae; genus Sarcophaga; species Sarcophaga rosellei. Next base: position 89,663,864 of record OV884019.1, read on the forward strand.
ATGACTGTTACCAATCCTTTAATTGTTCCCAAGTGCCTGTTGAAAGACCCTACTTGCATATAATAATTAAGTTTCAAGCTAACATCATAGTTTAAATATATTTTGAGGTTTTCAACAGAATATAATAAAATCTGTCAACTCAATTTTTATAGTTTTTTATGATGAAGTTTTATTTAAAAACTAAAAACAATTATTTTTTCCATTTTTTTTCAGTTGCACTCATAGAAAGATATCGCTGCCTTAATAGAAAAAGAGTTTAATTATACTTATATATACATATCTTTAGTTAGATATGGGAGTTGTATTTTTGTATTTCCATGGATGAACTTTCAATAGAAGATTTTAAAAAATGTTTTCCAAAAAAAAAACACGAAAATAATTTAAAACATTTTTATATCCATGCAGCGATATGTTTGTATTTGAATATTTGAAAAAAAAAACACACACATTGAGATGAAAAATCAATATGTTAACATAATAAAAATTGATAAAATTATTCGGAAAAATAAAAATCCTGTGTCATATCCTGTGTAATATTACATGACAATTTGTAAAAACGAACAAAAAAAAAAACAAAAAAAGAAAAAACAAATTAAATTAGAAAAAAAACTATTTTTATTACATGCATATGAAATTTAATGCATATTCATGTCTAACAAAATATTGTTCGTTTTTTATTTTCTTGTTATTATTTTCATTTTTAATAACAATTTTTTTTTTGTATTGAAACTACAAAATTAGAAGTAATAAAATGGAAATCAGAAGCACAAAAAAAAATTTTAAAAATTTCAGAAAATTTCAAGTCAACCATAAACGTGTTAAAAATATGTATATTCAAGTATTTTTCAGTGTATTTGCTGAAACTCTTTCTTTAAAAAAATTTCAACAATTTTTAGCTACACGTAGTGAGCTAAATTAAGCTTTAAATTTCAAATTTAGCCCACAATGCTTCTTTTGTGTTTAAAGGTTAAAGGTTAGGTTAAGTAAGATGGCGCACTTTTTCACGAAAGGGGTCCCACTTAGGTCACCATTTTCTTTTTTCGCTGAGGGGTATATGTACCTAACCGCACTATAGAGGAAGTCGTCACATCCGCCGTGTGTGGGGCTCTCGTCTCGCGGATTCGTGTGCCCACTCCGGAACTACGGTGGTATTACTTCGGAGTGGAGTCCTTTTGGCCTTTTGGCCCCTGCGTGCTAATATCCGCGTTCGGATTGCGTGTCGAAAGTTGAGAATACATCTAAGTGCCTCCACTATTACTTTCGTCCAGGTCCCTGTTTCGAATTTCTTTTGACACGTGTGCCAGTATCATCTATGACGGCGTGCCTACATGTTCTGCAGCCTCAAGATCTCTCTTCTTCATCATTTATGCCCCTTCAAATACCACAGTCAATATTTAACCTGGTCATCAAACTTTTCCTAGAGGAGATCGACTTGAATTCAAAATCAATCTCTCTTTTGTAACAATCTTTATATTAAATAACTCAGTCACGAATGTCGAAAAGTGAAAAGTCAAAAACCTCCTTCTTTTCATGATAAAAACCAATCTCTTCTTCCCCTTTAAATTCACAACTGCTGCAGAAATCGTTTGACGATCGTTTTAACATGTCTACCATGAACACAGTAACTCATGAGAATCGCTATTATGCGATGGATTACATACGTACATAATTGGCCACAGGACACTGCGAGATTAGATCACTGACAAGAATCTAGAACAGATCCCAGCCGCACTATTGCAGGATAAGTTGTGACGAGGAGCAGTTAGGAACTATCGAACACATCCTCTGTAACTTTCCAGCCCTTAGCAGGTTGAGATTGAGGACCCTAGGCAGGGGCGCCTTCGAAAGTTTGGACTCTTTGTCTAGAGCCGACATTAAGTCACTCCATAGATAAATAGGTTGAGCTGGTTGAGAAGTGCTAGGGCTTCAAGGTTGTAGTCGCGCTCTCTTGTGTGTTTCCGTTTTTTCTTCATTTATTTATCCTCCCTTTCCTACCTCTTCTCCTTTTCTAATTTCCTTATCTTCTTCACTATGCTCGCTCTATCTGTGGCCTCAAACCTAATCTAACCTACGTAATTGGCCATTAACCACTCGATCCACGGATTTTGGCCTGCCTTCATTTCTTGACCAACTTTGTCCTGAATTTGGTCCTGCCAACGCATACCAGTTCATTCCATACGGCGACTTCCACTAATCTCCTCATTAAATACCCTCCGGTAGCACTTCCATACTGCAACAAAACGCTGAGAATTAACTAGTCTATTTTCTCCTCTCCTGCTCCTGCAAAGTCATTGGCCAATTGGCCAAGCCCAATATCTATTGCAGCGCAAAATGTTTTTAAGGAGTTTGAGCGAACTTTTCGTGTGTCATATACATAGCCTAGCCTGATTTCTTGTCGTAGACAATTATATTCTTAATTTGCAGGTTTTTAGTGAGGTTCAGAATGTAAAGAATTCGCTTCATAGTATTCCGAAATCTCACTATGTTCCGATACCTATGCGAAGTGGAGACTGCGTCGCTCTATCTTCCCATCGGCAGCCGTATTCTAGAAGTCGTTATGCTACAACCCAGTGTCGATCTCCCAGCTCGGGGAAATCCTTATGTCAGCCGTACATATATTCTAGAAGTTGTTATGCTACTACTTAAAGTCTTGGCAGCTGCCTAGATAACAGGAAATATAGTAATATATTTGCCAGAACAGTAGCTCGTACAGCCTACTCTTCTATTTGAAATATTGAGCGTTATCGAATGAGTTATTCTCGGCAACTTCGACGACATGATGACTCCATCCACAGGTTCATTCACTTTCTAAACATTTGTAAAGATTTCAATCGAATCATTCATGAGGTTCATCATTTACTCATACCCCGCTATGGCGGACGGATGTTCTAATCTTCCTTGAGAAGTCATGGTGTAGTATCACGCCTGAATGTCTCAAATTTTTGAATGATCGATATTCGTAGCATAGTCAAGTTACCGATCAATGCTGACTAGTATTACCTGCTGAGTATTTCAGTAAAGATTCTGGGTGAAGTGACGTAAAATTGCTTACGAGAGTGTGCTATGTTGGAAGTGGAAATGGAAGGACACTGATCTTTGTATCCATCGTGTCAAGGGGCTTGTGTTTTGTTCTAACAATAAATTCCTAGCGTACCAGGGAATCGTCATACCAGCAAGGCAATATAACTCTGACTACTGCTGTCATGATACGATAAGTCATTCAGCCCAGTTAGATAGGTCGTATGAGTTCATAGAAATTCTTGTAATAATTCAGAGAAGTTGACGCTGTTATAATTGTGTCACGGCTATAGCTTGATCAGTTCATTCCAATCTGATTTATTGTCGTTGATATCAGTATTCAATTTTCGCCTTCTAGACTGGTTGCTTTGCCTTGCCTTTTATATAGCAAAGGAAACAGTCTGATGACTGTTCTTGGAGGCGAATGTTCATGACTATGCCTTCTCGAAATATCCATTAATGTAAACATTGTTGTTTACGTTTATTATTGTAGTGTTGTTGGTATACTTTTGTTTACTTGGTTACTATTTGCAAACAGGTTTGTTTATTTGCATTGTTTTGTTTCCGTATCTTTTGTTTATAATTTTAATGTTAAGCGATATAAAAGCCATACACCAGATTAATATGATTTTTTCTTTACTACGGGATCATTTGCATTCAACCCATGTGGGTAGCGATGTAATGGCTTTTACATCCAGATTAATATGATTTTTTCTTTACTACGGGATCATTTTCAGTCAACCCATGTGGGTATTGGAGATCCTTTCATGCTCTTCTCCTATTCGTCCTGCATATACTGGTCTTGCAGAACAGCTTTTAAAGATTTTTTCTCCATTTTAATTGCTTTTGTTTGTCGCGAATCATTCTTTTGTTCACAAATATGGTTCAAAATAATTTCATTATTAAATAATTATGATTGAAAAAATAAAAAACGAAGAGAGAAGAGAGAGAGAAAAAAATTATTAAATTAATTTTATCTTTATTTGTTGCAGATTAATGACAAAAAAACAACAACAACAACAAGAACAATCAACAATAACAACAGCGCCGACACATGGCAAACCCCAGAAAAACAAAACCAAACCAAGCCAGCACATGCTGATACAGATGGTATGGTGTCTGTTAAACAATGAATGCCAGCTTAAGTGTGAATGAATGAATGAATGGTGCATAGAGAGACAAGTGGCATGCAACATGCATGTATAAATGGCTAAATGGTTAAAAAGCCAAATACAATGGAGGCTGGCATTTATAAGTGACAATGGATTGACAAATATTGCCGCTGATACTGGGGCATTGTTTTAAAACAAAAAAACAGACAAAAAAAAAAGAGAAGAAGATGAAATTAACAATTAAAAATAATAATAAAAAAACAACAAAAGTACCTTTTCATGTTAATTAATTGATAAAAAAAACAAACAATTAATTATTTAATAACAAAAAAAAAAGCCACAAATAAAAATTATTATTGAAATTAAAAAAGAAAAGAAAAAAAAAATATTTTTTTAATTAAAAAAAAAAATAAAAAAAAAATACAAAAATAATTAAAAAAAAACCATTTATAGTTGAAAAATATTACAAACAAAAATATTTTTATTTAATAATAAAAACAAAAAAATATTTCGCCTATACATTGTTGAATATTAAAAATTAATTAAAAATACGGTCTACGGTTTTTTTTCTTGAAAATTTTTTTGCAATTAACATTTAATTTAAATTACAATATTATTAACAAAAATAAAACACTCAAAAAATTCCGAAATTCCTTTAAAAAATATAAAAATTAAGTGAAAAACCAAACCAATTAAATATTTCATCAATTGCGTTAATCAAAACAATTAAATTTTTAATCACCAGTAAAGCATCTAAAAAATTAGAAAAAAAATGCTTAAAAAATCTTTAATGTCTGTCAAACTCTCCTCCTTTATCAATAAAATGCCTTTACTATACCACTTGGCCATTATGATTACCTGGTCACTGTTGGTAATTTGGCATTCATCATCTATACAGGGTGTAGCAGCTGGTGGCAGTACGGCTGCCTCTTCAAGTTCTGTTAATAATGGTAAGTTTTTAAAGAAATTAAAAATAAAACAAAAAAAAAAATTAAAACAAATTTCTTTTAATTAAACATTTAATGTTTGATTTTTAAGCCTATTTAAGCATTTAATTACACTAGCCTGGTGATTTAAAACTGTTGATTACTACGTACGTATGTATGTTGTATGTTGATCATCATTAATTCATATGTATGCTGATGATTATTTTAATTATTTCCTTTGTTATTATAAAAATTGAGTTGATTTTTGTCGAAAAACACAAATTAAATGCATATTAAAATAACCAACGCAATTAAAGACCCTGTAGGAAATGACTACAGAAATTTTGTTGGTAACTCTTAGTCGGAAAGCGCTCTAAAGAACAACACGAAAGCTTAGATGTATGCCGATAAGACATCCTAATTCATTGGTGGTCCGTCTTTCGTTGAGGAGTTTTAACATTCAATATCCAAAATGATGCTTGTTTCTTAGAGGCCTTGAACCAGTTATGTGAATTGCTATCACCCACGCTGTGTTCGATTGGAAAATATAAGTTTGTTTTTGGAACTCAGTATAATGAGTTCAATTTATATTTAATTTTCGTTTAATATTTGAAGTTCCTAGTGGGTCACTTTGTCTATTTAAATATTTATGAAAATCAACAAACAAATTATAATCACAGTTTTATTTGCCGGTTTTTTTTGTGTGCGTTCATTATGAATATTTTCACATACAAATGATTGAATTTTAAATTGAAAAAAAAAAAAAAAATTATTTAAATGATAGAAACATTATGTGGAAAAACAAATGAGAGAAATTATTTAAATATGCGTAGAAATTTAAAATTTTTAAATTAAAAAAAATTAATTCTTAAGCCCTAATGCCTAGCAAGGTCTGCTATACACTTAGGAACTACTGTTTGAAATAAATAATGACATTGCAGTCTGATGCTGTATCTTCGTTCCGGCAGCCGGGTAAAAGCTGCTGGCTATTTTACTTACTTACTTAATTGGCCATAACAACCCGTTTAACGGATTTCGGCCTGCCGTAACACATCTTTCCAGGCGCCTCTGCTTCTTGCGCGCCTACGCCAGTTGGTCACACCAATCGATGACAGGGCTTCCTCGATTTGGTCCTTCCAACGGATACAAGGTCGTCCTCTTCGCCGACTTCCGCAGATTCCCGCATCAAATACCCGTCTCGCCGGAGCATCCTCCTCCATTCGAACGACATGGCCGAGCCAGCGCAGCCGCTGGATATTAATACGCTGTACAACGTCTACGCCGTTGATGAGCTGATACAGCTCACTGTTGGATCGTATGCGTAAATCATCGTCAACTCGCACAGGATCGAAGATCTTACGTAGAACTTTCCTCCCGAACACTCTCAAGCCTGGATGCTGCATCTGTTCTTAATAGGGTCCATGCCTCTGCGCCATAAAGAAGCACGGGGAGGATGAGCGCCTTGTAGAGTGTTAGTTTCGTCGCACGAGAGAGGTCTCTGCTACTCAATTGCCTACTGAGACCATAATAACACCTGTTGGCAAGAGTGATTCTACGCTTGATCTCCAGACTGACATCATGGATAGATGAATTTCTTGACCGTATCCAAAGTATAGTTATCGGCCGTAATCTGAGAATCAATACGCCGCGCGTCTCTACTTGTTGATAACATATACTTTGTTCTGCCCTCATTTACTGCCAGACCCATCTTACTAGACTCTCGTCCAATAGCACTAAAGGCAGCAGTAACATCTCGCTTGGTACGCGCTATAATGTCAATGTCGTCAGCGTACGCAAGCAACTGGACACTTTTTTGAAAAATAGTGCCATTGCGATGCACTCCCGCCTTTCGCAGAACACTCTCCATGACGAAGTTGAAGAGGTCGCATGATAAGGGGTCGCCTTGTCTGAAACCTCGCACGGTATCAAAAGGTTCGGAGAGGTCCTTTCCTATTTTGACGGAGGTACAGGAATTGCTCAACGTCATTCTGCATATCCTTATCAGCTTCGCAGGTATACCGAGCTCAGCTGCCTATTTTACATTAATTTATTGTTGAGATATCTACTACAGTAGTCATATCCGTCAATGCTCTCTTCAATATAATAATCCCAACTTGACCTAGCCATCACAGCCGCTAAATATTAATTCACTGCATAACGTCCATGTCGTTGTCGTTGTACTTATACAACTCATCGGTTGCATATCCGATTTAAGCACAGAAGTGTGCGATAACGTATTATGTTTTAAAAGATCTGGCAATATCTGGTCGAACAAAAGTTAACGTACTCAGGACACGATGGGCTCTGAATTCGGAATATCTTCTTTCTCTCCATTAGACTTATGCTTGTATATTCACACAGTGCTAGTCTGCTAACCATTCCAGAATTTTGACTATTCAGCCCAATGACACTAAATTCATCATGCCCACTATGATCTGTGACTTAATTTTACCTACGAATAAGGAGACCGACCTACAGTTTAAACATTGACTTCGAATGAAAGAAAGTTTTTGAGAAAATTTGCATGGCAATTTTATTTGCTCTCATAATTCCTATTAGAAGACCTTTGAGAGGAAGTCGCCTCTAGAAATAAATTTCTATATACAGTGGTACTTCGATTTTCCGTGACGGTCGGGACCGTCATATTTATATAAAAACTAAATAATTCAAGGTTTTTATATACATACATGTTTCAAAAATATAAAAAAAAATAATTTTGTCAGAAAAAAAGGGAATTCCCCTTTTTCGCTTGTTTGTCCAAAATAATAGAAAAAAATTTTTGCTTATAATCACAGATAATAGAGGTAATCACGGTTAAATGATGCAGAAAAATTTAAGTCGATCCAAAAATAAAATCAAGTCTATGCAAAATATTTTCTTTTTCCATCCCGTATAACTGATGTTGCCGGATAATCGAATCACGGATAATCAAGGTTCTTTCTGTATTTCGTTTTATTGGAGATGTCTGAGTTTGTTCAAATCCTGATTATTTTTATAAAAGGCCTTTTACTCGCATGAGCACTCATTTCTTTACTCCTAGTAATATGCAATCGAAGAGCATAAATAGCTGCTTGCCAGTCAACACAAATACAGTTGCATTCATGCAGCACTTTCGCCTCAGAAAGTGGTAGTGGGGATGTAACCTTAAACGTCAAGATCTTCTCTTTAAAGGCAACGGTAGCGAAAAATTCGACGATTATCATCACAATTAAAGGCGTATTTTAAAGGTTACAACAGAGCTGTCCATATAGAACACAGACTGATTCCCTACAAGAGATTGGTAGTCTTCTACAGTGCGGCAAATAAATGTTCGCATACTGAGGTTAATTATATGCAAAAAATCAAGGGAAAAATAAGTCCAATAACACGCAAATAAGACGAACCTACGGATATCTAACCAGACTTCATCTTAGGAAACTTATGGCACTTGAAACGATTCACTGACCCGTGAGTGCAGAAGCTTAGAGGAAGGTATTATTGTGCATTACTATTGTAGGGTAAAATTTAATCGCTAAAACCCTTTATTACCTCGATAACAATTGGTTGACAAGGCGAATGAATATACAGTGAGCGCCATAAGTGAGTCAACACCCACTATAATTTTAAATTTTCTATTATGTTCTTAAGTATAAAAAAAGTTCCGTTATCATGAATTGTTGTTTTTGTTTTAACATTTTATAAGTAATAAATAAACGTTTTTTTTTTTGGACATTTATTCGACTATTCTCATTTACTTTTCTTGCTATCCTAAGAAAATGAATTATTTCAGTGGTGTTTACTGACTTTTGGCGCTCACTGTACATATATAATTAGTCATTACAACCCTTTAGTAGGGATTACAACCTAGTTTCTCACATCACTTATGTTGTGTGTGTTCAATTTTATACATGAGTCTACTCCGAACGACAGATTTTTGAAAAACTTTTCATGGCAATTTTATTTACTCTCACAGTTTTTGCAAGAAGACTGCTAAGAGGAAGTCGCCGCAGAAATCTTTTTTTGTAATTCGTTTAGTTAGAGATGCCTGACCTCGGGTTTCAACCGAGGCCTCATGTATAATAAGCCAGCACACTACCTAATAGACCACGGCCACCTTCAAGGCGATTGTGGATTAATTAAAATCTCATAACCATTTGAGAAGAGGATTGAATGAGTATCAGTCAAAGCCTATTAATATAGAGTTGCGAGACATTAGGGCCAGGCTATACAATCCTGAAGTCAAGGATTTTTTTGGTATACTATTGTAGGGTAATCCTTAGCCGCTAGTACCACCGTAGTGGTGGATTTGTTTACTTGTTGTTTTTCTGTAAAATCATTTGCCAATTAATTTAAAATACATTTTATTATACAGATCTGGCGTCTATTTGGCATAATCTTACAAGAATCATTAAAATTTGATTTCATACTTGTTAAACTCACCCGCTCGTTTATTATTTTCGCTTCCTTTTTTTTTTTTGTTTTTTTCTTCTTTACTTTCCCTTTTTCACTTATAAATTATTCATATTATCTGGCATTTGTTTGTGTTCTTTTTTTTTGCTAATTTATGCCTCCTGCCAAAAAAGGAATTCTCTACTAAATTTCACAAGAAACGTGAAATAAAGGTCATGCGGAAATTAAAATAAAATTCTTTAAGGAATCTTACAAGTACTACTAGTACTTGCCTTTGCAAATAAACTGTGAGGCCCCTGAATATTTCCACTTGTACGCGCCTGCAAATAAAACACCAAATTTATGTGTTATTTATTATTGTTGTTTTTTTTGCCTTGTGTTTATAAGGCTCTTGTTTTGCTCTCTTTTTTTTTTGTTGGGTGTACGCTACTACGCCGCCTTTAAAATAAAGCAACAATAATTTTATTTATAATAACAATAACAACAATAGTACTTTAGTAACCTCTTAACATTTATCAAAATAAACACAATAACGGTTATAATTTTATAAGAGCCAAGAACTTACACAGCAAAAAACAATACCAAACGAGAAAGAGACGGAGAGAGCGAAAGCAGAATACTGGGTTGTAAATATCATAAAAATTACACTTAATTTGGCACATGAGTGTTTTTAATACAATAACAACTACAACTATGTCGTAGAGAGAAAAAAAACGAACATCAACGAACACATGTAATAATAAAAACACTCGCAGACACACATACACATACAATAACATTATTATGCATTGTACTTATTACTACAGTGCTACAGAATAAAAATTAAGTGTTCATGCTCGCTTGTGTATGCTTTTCAAACTGTAAATGTAAATGTGTGTATGCCTGAGTGTGTTTGTTTTTATGAGTGTCAACATTAACATGATGTTTAACATTCCATAAGAAATCTTGACATTTTACATGAACAATCTGTTCATTGTTTACTTGCTTTTGTTGTTGTTGTTGTTATTGTTGCTGTTGTTGTTATTGTTGTTCTTTTGTTTACTACTTCAACGAAAAAGGTATTTTAATGATTATATAAGGAGTGAGAGAGAGAGAGACAAAGAGCGAAAGTATTAGAGTAAGAGATCTTTAAGAATTAACTGCATACTTTAGGGGCTTAGTTTTTATTTTAAAAGGATGGCATAGTAAACAGGCTTTAAATGTTCGAGATAAAGGATAGCAATTTAATCTTTTATGTTTTAAATATTTAATTGTTTAAATGTCAGCAGTAAATAATTATATATTTAAAGGTCAAGATGAAATATTTTAATTGCAGGAAATTAAAAATGTTTGTAATTGATTTGTGGCATTAAATGGAACTTTTTAAAGCTTAATTTTTAATTTACTTTTGGCACTTATAGTTTATGGTTTTATTTGTTTTTATTGTTTGTTTTTGTTCGATTTTTGTTATAAAGAAAATCAGAAATATTTTTTTTTTCTTAAAAACCGTGCTTTATTTAGATGATTTTTTGAAAACGCATGCCAATCACAAGATTGCCTATTGCAAGCTACGACTTTTTGCAACTTTTTGGCAATTTATAGATACCGATCGGAAAGAAAACTGTTCATGTTCTACTAAGAATCAATACAGCCAATTTTTGATACCCTGTTCTAAGGTAAAGCATATTTCAGTGAGAGCAAGCTGTATTAATCGGATCAAATGATGATGAGAAGTGACAAGGTCTGGGATATATGGCGGGGGTGCGGCCATTCATTGTGTTTCAAAATAATTTTTGACCCGTCCCGTAATATGTTGCTGATCATTGTCATGATGGAAAATTACCGACACGTATATGGTTGTATATTCAAGAGTTAAGTGTTGTCTGCATATGTCTCCTGTGACAATATGGCCCCGTTTTAGCGGCCGATAATGATCCCACTCTTCTGATGCCACCAAACACAGAACATAACATTGGAGCATTGGATATTTTACTTACTTACTCACTTAATTACTCACTACAATCCTTTAGTGAGGTCGACAACCTAGCTTTTCGCACCACCTATATTGTGTGTTAGGTTAGGTTAGGTTAGAGGACGTATACTTGTCAACTGTGAGAAGTACAGTACCCGGAGGTCGAATTAAGCCCCTGGCTTCTCACACCATTCGTGTTGTGTGCGTTAATTTTATACATGAGTAGAGGAACCTACAGTTTAAAGTCGACTCCGAACGACAGATTTTTGAGAAGGTGTTCATGGCAATTTTTACTCTCAGAGTTTTTGCCAGAAATCTGCTGAGAGCAAGTCTCCAATGAAATACTTTCATATTTTCGTTTTGATGTCCGACCTGGGATTTGAACTCGGACCTTTCGTCTAATAAGCCAACACACTGCCTACTAGACCACGGCGACTTCTTTATTGTGTGTTAATTTTATATATAAGTGGAATGATCTACAGTTTAAAGACAACTTCGAATTAGATTTTTAGGAAATTTTTTTATTGGAAATTTAATTAGTCTGAGAGTTTTCGCCAAGGAAATAAATATTTTTCATATTTCATTACCTTCAAGCAGTATAAGCTGGGGTTTTAATAACAAGCTCGAGGGTATTAAGCCAACACACTACCAACTAGATAATGAATAGCTTAGCTAGACAAATATATCACTAAAATCGTCTACATAGTAGCCACTGATGTCATATCTCCTACATAGTAGTGAGCATGTACCATAACCATGCCGCAGGAAGCCGCTATTATAAGCTCACATGATCTTTGAAGGAGTTTGCAAATGTAGCGAACTGATTGGAGAGCTTGATGGCCACGCTGGGTCAGATTATCTGCTGTACTGTTGCCTAGGATGTCTTTATGTACCGGGACAGATACGATATTTATGCCTTCTTGAGAGATCTAAGGCAGCTATAAACTGTTCTGAAGTTTGTTATGCTAGAACCTTTGAATCAGAAGGAAGGAAGTACTTAATTCGTCATTACAACCATTTAGTCAGAATTACAACCTAATTTCTCACAACACTCATGTGTTATCTATGAGTGGCTAGACCTAATGCCACTCTACTAGACTGTGATAGCGACATTGAAACAATCCCTTTATGAGAGTTTTTATGCCTCTACAGCTTCAAATAAAAAATTTTTTTAAAATAATTTTGTAATCACAACCATTTTTCCGATAATATTGTTTAAACTTTAATAAACTTCTCGGAAATATTTTTTCCTTTTTTCTCTTTTAACATTTTAATTTAAATTTCAACTTTTTTTATTTCTTATCAGATTGTTTTTATTATTGTTGCCTGGAGTATTATTATTGTATTAACTTTTAATAATTACCACATGCAATAAATTTTCTCTCAATCTCAATCGAATATATACACACATACATACACACGATATGCATACATACACATTACACATATATATAAAACCACAGGTAACCACATTGTGATATGTGGAGAGCAAATAACGTCATAAGTTTTGTGATTTCACTAGGAATACTATAATTAACAGGGTTGCCATGTAGCATGAAATGCAGAGAACAAAGTGGCATAAAACGTAGTTAATTTTCGTAAAATAAAGCTCAGCAGTTTTCAGACAAAAGCTAAGAGAGAAAATAAAATTGCCATGAAAAGTTTCTCAAAAAAATTTGTCGTTTGGAAATGACTTTAAAGTGTAAGAAGCTAGGTCGTAATCCTGACTGAAGAGTTGTAATGCATACATACATACATAATTGGTCATTACAACCCTTCAGTCAGGATTACGACTTAGCTTCTCACACCACTTACGTTGTGTGTGTTAATTTTACTCCGGCCATTTTGTTTCAATTGCTTGCTTAAATATCATTCACTGTTGACAGTAGTGATCGGAATCAATTGTTTGTCCAGGTAGCATAAGTTTAAAATGATCAGTTCTTTTCTCATTTTGTTTCCCGTTGTCCAGATGATTCAGACGAACGGACCTGAGTAGTACGCATTCGATCAGCTTCTAACCCCAATTCTCGTTGTTCAATTGATTCATGCGAACGGGTCTCAGTGGCATGTACTCGAAGATTTTCAAGTCTCAATGTTCGTTGCTCCTCTGATTCTAAGGCTCGTAATGTTCTTTTCTTTCGTGCTTGAGGCGGAGGTCGACCAATGCCTTGTCATTAATTTTGAATACTTTTCAGTGGCGCCATCTAACGGAAATTAATAACAGCAATTTAGAAGCCTTCGTCGGCTCATGCGCAACAACTTAGCTAAAGATCATAACATGATCAAATGTACAATTTAGGATTTAATTCATTTTGAATAATTTTCAGTGGCGCCACCTGTCGGATATTGGTCATACCAACTTAGAAACCTTCCCTGGCTCATGACCAACAACTTTCCTGAAGATCATAACATGATCAAATGCATAGTTTACGATTTAATTCATTTTTCGTAATTTTCAGTGGCGCCACCTGTCGGATATTGGTCATACCAACTTATAAGCCTTCGTCGGCTCATGCGCAACAACTTAGCTAAAGATCATAACATGATCAAATGTACAATTTAGGATTTAATTCATTTTGAATAATTTTCAGTGGCGCCACCTGTCGGATATTGGTCATACCAACTTAGAAACTTTCCCGGGCTCATGACCAACAACTTTCCTGAAGATCATAACATGGTCAAATGCATAGTTTACGATTCTATTAAATACATACAAACAAACATTCATTTTTATATGTATATACATATATAGAAGATTACATAGAGCTAACGGGTGACGTATACGTAATATTTTGTTAGACAATAACAGTCATACTGTTTTATTTTATTTTATTTTATTTGCCTATTTCAACGTAAAAAGTAGCCTATAACTCCTTCCCGACTTACAGGAAGATACTGTGAAAATTTCAAGAAAATCGGTTCAGCCGTTTAGCCGTCTATAGACTTCAGACAAACCCACAAACAAATAAACACATATTCATTTTTATATCTAAAGAAGAAGAAGATTCAGATTGGTTGCCCTTAAAGTATGTTTAGTTGCGGTGTCACAGTGATGATTGACATCTAACCATCGATAACGATGAATTGCCATTGCAATGGCAACTCTTTCTCTCTCTCTCTCTCTCTCTCTCTTGCTCTGTTATGTTTACATTTACTTTTCAGAAAATTAAAAAAAAAAAGAAATCGAAATCATAAGTAAACAATATTTAATTGCAACCAATTTATTTTCTTTTTCCCATAAGTTCTACAAAAATTTTGTAGGGAGTGAACAACATTTCAACATGAAAATTAAATTTTTAATCACAATATTTTTACACATACAATTACTAACACATACACACGCATGCATGTATATAAAACTACTGTTTAAATAACAACTTAAACATTAACATGTAAATTTATTGAAATCTTTCGACAGAGACAGTCTGAAGAGCATAGAAAAACGGTGAGAGAGGGAGAGAGAGAGAGAGGGAGAGATGTACAGAGTTATACAGAGAATATATGGCTTTAAATGTGTTTATATTTGCTGTTGTCCAATATGTGTTCATTGACTTTTTGTTTCTCTCTCTCTCTCTATCTCTCTGTTTGTGTGCATGTGTTTCAGTGCATACAACTAGGCGTGTGTGTGTGTGTGATTTTAAAATGTCAGACAATATGGGGTTTTGTATCAGTTCATAAATAATAATGCAAATGACATAATTTTTATTGCATTTAAGGAGTTTAAAGAGAAAAATTTATAATTTTTGGAAAATAGTTTTGAAATGCAGACAAACTAAGATCCTTACAAGATAGTTTAAATTTGTATTTTGATGAGGCATGCTTTAAAAGGCTTTGTAAAATATTTTGGCATGCATATACGTACATATGTAATGAATTTTAATTCATATGAATCACATGCAGTGTATACCAACTGCAGTTAATTTACAGAGAATCGATTAATAATCGATTTCAGTTGTCAAATTAATTTAAAAGAAAATTCAAAATCTATATTTCAATAGACAATTAACGAGTAAATCGTACATTTCCTCAGTAAAATCAAAGAGGATGTCTAATAGTAGTTTCATAAACCTCTTTCCCATTGTTGATTCAAAAGTGATCCTGATGTCATAAGTTCATTCACAGTTTTGTTGCCAGCAATGTTGTAATGAAGTCGCCT
The DNA here is from genome assembly GCA_930367235.1 of Sarcophaga rosellei. Classification (NCBI taxonomy): domain Eukaryota; kingdom Metazoa; phylum Arthropoda; class Insecta; order Diptera; family Sarcophagidae; genus Sarcophaga; species Sarcophaga rosellei. Next base: position 89,679,416 of record OV884019.1, read on the forward strand.
TAGGCTAGTAGGTAGGTAGGTTAGGTGGAAGTGGCTGTCCCTCGATGGAGTCTTGAGCGGACACACTTAGGCTGCACGCAGGGCCCATTGTGATACCACGGTTTCTCATTTCCCCTATTCTAGCAACTATTCGGAGCTTCCAATGAAGCGACTCAGACTGCCAATTTCCATACATGACAGTTCATCTATATCCTCCAAGTATTTAGTAGGCACCCAGGTACCTCTTTCTCCTCCGACCAAGTGCCGGACATGTGTACAGTAGGTGAAGAATAGTCTCATCCTCCTCTTCATCTCCATAGCTTCTGCAGAAATCATTCGCAAAATGTCCAAAAACCAATAAGCCTCGCATGTGTTCCCATAATGCAATGCCCCGTAATAACCTCGACAACAGTGTTGAGTCAACTTCTTTGGAGTCTTAGCAAAGTCACCGTGCGTCTCCTATCCAGCCTTGGCCAGATCTTTTGCTCCGCTCTGCTCTTGTCCCAAGTAGCCCACATTCTGTTGACGAGATCTACGGTTGCATTGTCAATTATATGTTTGCAGGTACCCATAGGGATCCCCAATGTAGAGAATTCATCAGAGAGTTCGATGGTCGTGCCCCTCCTGGCCAGTTCAACTGCTCTGCAGTGCTGGTACCCATGTGATACAGACATCATATCGGTTCACCACCTCATTGACGTATCTGCCACAGTCGTACACGGTGTACGACTTGGAGTTTATTACACTGGAATCCAATGTCTTGATAGCCGCTTGGCCGCTATCGGAATAGGCTAGTAGTTAGTTCGGTAGCTTATTAGACGTGAGGCCACGGATCAAACCTCTTGATTAAATCGAAATATGAAAAACATTTCAGATTTTTGACAAAAACTCTCAGTGTAAATAACAATTGCCATGAAAACTTTCCCAAAAATCTGTCTTTCGGAGACGACTTTAAACTGTAGGTCCCTGCGTTACCTGAATATCTGGGCACAAATTGTTGCTATTGAGCGCGTATATGTTTTCTCACTAGTTCCGTGCTTTTTAATAACCCCTAGAGTTTCCAAAAGAATGACAATGTAGTTCCCTAACTTTGGTTCCGTAGCTAAAGACATCAGTTCTTGTGATACCTTACACTTAATAAAGTTATGTACTATAGTTCAGGATTAAACCTTCATTTGGTTTCCAATTCAATAAAACCGAGGGCTGAGATTATTTAATTGAGTGATATTATTTATCTTGCTTGCTAACGCTTAATGGAAGACCCTATGTAATCATTGGAAGTTTTCAAGACTGAAATATTTTGTATTGCACTTTACAACACTTAGGTACTTACTTAGTTCGTCATTACAACCCTTTAGTCAGGATTAGAACCTAGCTTATCACACCACCCATGAATGGCCTGGACCTATAATTCAATGCCAACTTTGAACGACCGACTTTTGAGAAACTTTTCATAGGAATTTTATTTATTCGCAGATTTTTTGTAATGTTCTTTCATATTTGGTTTTTTTTCAAGGTGTCTGAGCCATGATTTGAACCATGGACTCGTGGCTAATAAGCTAACATACTATTCACGAGACTAAGAAACATTTCGTTTATTGTTTACTTCAATTTCAAAGCCATTTTTAAAAGCTTAACTCATGCCATTGTACTCAAATTTAATTAAAAAAAAAATACCTCCTAAGTGTATGCTCATTTTAAATAATTCGCCTGTATATACTCTTTAAAATATGCATACACATAAAAAATATGATGCCTTAACGGTTTTTGAACAATAATTCCAATCAAAAGTAATTGACTGCTTACACTATACTACATAGACAATAACAATAACAACAACTACTATTACAACAATAAAAACGAATTTATTTGATGCCATTTTCTACATACTTACTGCAATGCCTTTTACCGTTATATGATGTTTTGTCTCTTACTTTCTCTTTTCTTTCCTTCATTACATTTCCTAAATAAAAGTGAATTTTACAATCTCTCTTGAAAATTAACGTTTTATCCGGTTGTTCTCTTTCTCTCTCCTTATTTTGCAATATGTTTGGTTATGTGTGTGCATAAAAGTATATGCCCGTTAGATGTGTGTGTGTTAAGGTCTGTGGCTGAGTCTTTCTAGTTTTCTCTTTATCACACACAAACTTTACTGTAAACATGCGAGTACAGTATTGTAAATCTATCTGTGTATGTGTATGCATGTGTTTGTATACATTTTCTACTTATTCTGTATATCGTTTGTACCCGATAATGTTTATAAACAGCTTCGCTTTAAATGCATGCATGACTGTGTGTGTGTGTCTGTATGCATGCACATGACTATAATAAACCAGTTCCAGTTATAACTACCAGTACGTACAATTGCAATTCACCTTTTGCTTACTGTTCTCTCCCCCTACCTCTCTTTGTTTTTGTGCTCTTTTGTTAGTGAGATGCCCTTAGAGTTGCTGTTGTTGTTTTGTTTGTTATAACGTTACAGTGACTATTCAATTGTTATCTCGGTTAGCTGTAGTAGAACAAAAGTAATATAAACAACAACAACAACAACAATAACAACAATAGTGTATGATAAACAATGTTGTTGATATTTCTCTCAGCAATACTTACATGCTGCTGCAGCCATTACTCGTTCAACTACTTCGTCGACTATTTTACAACCACTCTTGCTAAGTGCATAAATTAGTGCCGAACAGTGGCAGAGTTTTCTACAAAAGGAAAGCGGGTTATTTGGTTGCAATATACTTATATAGGGGGTATTTCATGCTTACGGGTTTCAAAATATATGATCGTAGTGAGATGCTTATGTGGGGCAAGTCTTGTTGTCATTAAAGACTGGTACAGGACTGAATGAAACTACAGGTCTTACGATTTCAATGAGCTAATGTGATTTAATTTAGCCCGTCTATTAGGGACTTTTAACGTATATTTGCCCATAAGCATAAGAATATAATTTCATTAATGTTCTATCAATACAAGTGCCACAAAAGTGGCAAATAAATAAGTGAAACAAGTCCCCTGTAACCTAGTTCCCTTATAGAAAGCTTCTCAGAATGTTTATGAAGAAAAAAATTGCTCAGGCATTATAACATGTTTGATCGGACCTCTAAGTGATGTAAATAAGACACCAAACAGCTGAGTTAAAGGGGAAACTGCGCCAACTTCTTCAAGAACTGTGGCAATTAAAATACTCTCCATACATACTTACTTAATTGACCATTAATAAATCGATTATCGGATTTCGTTCTGCCTTAACACATCCTTCCTAGCGCCTCTGCTTTTTCCGCGCCTATGCCAGTTGGTCACAGCAATCGATGACAGGGCTTTCTCGATTTGGTCCTTCCAACGCATATAAGGTCGTCCTCTTCGCCGATTTCAGCCGACCCTTGCATCAAATACTTGTCTCGCCGGACCATCCTCCTTCATTCGAACGACATGGCCGAGCCAGCGCAGCCGCTGGATGCTAATACGCTGCACAGCGCCTATGTCGTTGAGGAGCTCATACAGCTCACTGTTGGATCGGATGGGGAAATCATTGCCAACACGCATACATACATACTTAACTTAACAAAAATCCTTTGGTAGCCTAGGACCCGATAATGGAGTGCCAACTTTGTTAAATCAAAACTTACTTGATCACAAATTGTTGTTGTTGTTGTTGTGAAACCACTTGAAGCGACGTTCTAGAAGTTGTCTAACAATTTCGAATCAAACGGTTTTGAGAATCATAATGACTCTCGTAAAAGCAAGTTGGAAACCCAGCATGAAAGTTTAATGGATTTAGCGATTGAGCCGATATCCGGGAACGACGGCACTGTTAACCTATCGAAAGAGGGTAAGCGAAGTGAAATAATTCCAGGTCAAGCTAGAAACGGGCATTGACAAACTATATTCTCATCCTCCTCCTCAACAAATCGACAACATCTGTAGAAGTTACAGTAGCTCAATAGGTAGTATGTTGGCTTATTATACAAGAATTCGTGGTTCAAACCCCAACTCAGATATCTCGAATGAAACAAAATATGAAGAAAAAATATTTCTTACGGCAACTTCCTCTCAGAGTTGGCGTTGAACAGCAGCTTTCGCCACTCATGCATAAAATTAACACACACGATATGGGTGTTTAGAGAGGCTAGGTTGTAATCCTGGCTAAATAAGTTCCTCCCTTCGAGATCCAACACATTTCCGATAACATGTGGTCACATCCCAGTGAAACAGTTTTTAGAACTTTCATGAAAGGAGTATAGTCTGCCTTCAGAGCAGAAGTCGTCGTAGTCTAGTACGTAGTGTATTGCTTTATTCGATGTGAGGCCACGGTTTATACTCCAGATCAGACGTGTCAAGCAAAATTAAAACAAAAAATATATTTCTTTCGGCGACTTCTTCTCAGCAGATTTCTGGCTAAAACCATGGTAGTAAACTAAATTGCTATGAAAAGCTTCTCTCAACATTGTGTTTCATATGGAAATGCCCACACAATTCATTCGTGCAATACTCTCAATTGCCATTAAAACTTTACCACAGCCACAAGTGGGACCAAGATGACGTAGCTCAACAGAGTGACTTCTTACCTTCTATTAAATTTAACAAATCGGAAGCAAAAAAAAAAAACCAAAGAAGAAAAATTAAATTCCTAATTTTTGTTTCTTCTTTAAAAAGTTCATACAACAGAGAGTATAGTTCTTGAAATAAGAAAAAAAAGAGGAGAGGAAAAAAACTCTATAAGAATGAGCAAAATTAAGTGGTTTTTGTTAAAGTAACTTGTAATCTGATATCCCCTAAAATAGGTTAAATTAAGTGGAAAACTTTCTTAACAAGACAACGACAACGACAACAGCAACAATAACAATAACAACACAAGTTTAAACAATTTTTGTTTTTTATAAATTCTTGACTTCAAAAATTTTTAAATATTTGATAAGCCACCGGCACACCAATTTACCCACATTGAGCTTTGCAAAGAGGAAATAAAAAAAAGTTTCGTTTTTAACTTAAATTAAAGCATACTTTTCAGGGTTGTTTATATTTATTTATATGGTGAAAATTTGCAACAAAAAACGAACGTTACTGTTTCCGTTTTTTATTTTATTTTAAAAGTGCAAAAACTTTTTGCATACATTTAGGCTTTTTGAAAAAATGTTATTTGAAACAGTCTATTTTAAGGGGCGTAAGAAAAATAAATGAAAGTGTTTTAAAACTACACGAAATTGTTGTTGTTTTTTTGTTTTTGGTAGAAAAGTTTTCCTTTGTGTGTGAAATGGAAAGTTGGTAACATAAATGAAATTGGCCTTGGCTAGTCAAAGCATAAAATGAAGAGTACTCGTAGCTAATTCATTAAAATGGACACAAAGGTCTCTGGTTTTTTCTTTTTCAGTTCTTAATCAAGGAATTAAAATGCAATAAAGGGGATTAAATTTGCTGGAAATGAGAAATACGCTCACTGTGTTGTTGTTTGAAATGTCAGCCCCTCTTCTAGAATTAGCATGGAATCAGCCGGTATTTCTTAGATAACTGGTAAATCTATCCAAGGTCGCATTTAGAACACTGTATGACCTCCAGCTCAAATGGAGGTCATACATATATATACATACATACGTATATACATACATATCAGAAGCAATGGGAACCTGTCCTACAAGGCCGCTGTAATCTCTGTTCGATGTACATATGTTGGTTATATATTGTTGTACCGGCTAGAGTCTAGTGCAAGATCCTGTTCTTTTAGGAGTACATGTTTGGGATAAAAACATTTATTGAGCTTGGATTGAAAATCTTCCAAGCAAAAGTCTATGCTGAACAAGAGGCGGTGAAGTTGGGTGTGTGAGAGGAAAGGGCAGCTGTGGTGAAGAGGGTAGCTGCTTGGGAAATAAAGAAGAGATGGACCAACATTGGCACTGACACGAAGGGTACGCGGATGTACAGCAGCTTCAAGGTACAGCGGACGAGACAAAGAGGGGTGGTGGCGGGGAGCACAGTGCACACTGTCGCGATTTCATATAACGAGTGGCCAAAAATAGAAGGAGTAATAGTAGAGTAATGAAATTTGGCACACCTATATTAATTGGTAAAACATAATTATACCTAAAATTTGGTCATTTAAAGTCAAAGGATTCGTGTCCTTCCCATATATCCTGAAATTAAAAATTGCTATAACTTGGAGGGAACAAAAGATATGTTAATAAAATTTGGTACACTTGTTAGTTTTAAAATGCTTAATACTTCCTCCAAATTTCGTTCAATATGGAGCAAGGATACGCCTACCTTAAAAATGTCCTTTTTCAAAAAAGTATAAAAAAAAAAATTGAATATATATTTTTTTCGAATCGCAAATTATGATTTAAATGTTTTACTAACTCATTAAAATTTAATTTTCTCACAATCCGTATATCCTTAGACAATTTTAAGGATAAGTTTTTACCATAGCTGAAATACTAATTAAACAATATTTTATTAAACAATTTAAAATTTGTTTGTATATATTTTAAATATTTAAATTTATACATATAAGTGAAAAGACACTTGTACTTGGTTCCTAATTAAATTTATTTATGTTTAAATATAAAAAATCGATGATCTAGAAAAATTTACATCACTTCCTCAACTCAGCCTACAAAAACCTACTTTTTCCACGTCTATATTTTGTCCAATTATTACTAATTTTTAAAAGAATGAATTTTAGTTAGTCCTTCTCTATATCTGCTAGAAATCTTTGAATACAACTTTCCACAAATTGTACAATATGATGCAACACAGTTGTTGTATTATTTTTCTTAAGCTGCACCCATTGCTCAAAAATATCACGAATCTGCAATGATGTTGACACTAAAAGTATTTATAACGCCCACAAAAGCAGTCAGAAGCAGCTGAAATTTATATATGTATGTTAAAGTACATACTTGTGGCAATAAAATATCAAAAAATTTCAAAAGTGATATTGGGTGTTTTTTTTTAATTCACTACTGAAGTTAATAAATGTATGAAAATCTTAATTTTTTGAAGACCTGTACTTTGGCTAAGGATATTTCACATACGATTAATATTTTTAAACAATTATAGCGTTGTAATTACAACTACATACCTGGCTTACAATTCTATTACAAATAATTTAGTCATTAGCAAAAGAATTTTTGAATTTTAACTATGACAAAAATATGTCAAATTTCAAGTTTTCGCACAAATTTTCTATATTGTATAAGAATTCTTAACTTTGAGATACAATAACTAAAAAACTATGCAAAAGTTTATAAAAAAAATTTACATATCAACTAATAGAAGTGTTTTCTATAAGATAAAGGTAAAAAAATATTCAATTTCCCACATTGACTTTAACCATTTTTGGCCACGCTCGCGACAGTGTGCGACGGTCGTATGGAAGGGAAAAGAAGGCGGGAAGCGCAGCTTGGGCAAAGAAAGTTGCATTGGCGATGTGTGCGTGGATGAAAAGATGGAAGCGGAAAAGGTGCGGGTTACAACACCCCCAAAAGTATGTTAAACATTTTATAATTTTAAATTAAAGTAAAAATCTGTAGTATACTTTATGGTTCAAAATTCTAAGCCAACCTAAAAGTATGCTAAACATTCTATATTTTTAAATAAAAATAAAAATCTACAATCGTCGTTCTAACGTCAATCAAAAATGAAAATAAAAGAAGGTTTGTGGCTCCACTAAGGGCTTAACATTTTTGCCATCGTTTTATTTCCCTTAAAACTGTTTGCCTTAACAATTGTTAACCCTTTAACGTTGTTTTCTAAACCCTTTCCAATCACATGGCATTTGAAAATGTTTCCCAAACCCTGAGAGGCAATAAATATATGAAAAACCAAGTCCTGATTTAAATTTCATTGACATTGATTTTTGATGGCCACAAAATGTTTGTGAATTTTTTTGTTTTTCTCAAAAATAATTCCAAATAATATTCTAATTTCCATTGTTCATTGTTGTTGTTGCATTTGTATTATATTTTATTGTATTTTTTTTTCGATTTTATTTCGTTTTTATTTGTGATTTTTTTTTTAGTTTTTTTTGGTTGACTGCCTGATTGCTGTGTGTGTGGTACAACTCCTGCTGGGAGTTGCTAAGCTGAACTGCTGTTGTTAAGCTGCTCATAATAATGTGCACGAAAACCAAAACACATGTTGTCAACAATACAATACATTTTCAAGTGGCTTTAGGGCATTAGAACATGATTTAAACATGAGCAAATATTTTCCGATTCTTTTTTTTTTGGTTTTCTTTTTTGGTTTTATAGAAAGGAGTTATTTTTTTTGCATTATTTTGTGGCGTATACCATATAAAACAGTTATAAACATGATAAATATGATTGAAACCAATAAAGAAAAAAAATTCCGGGAAAATATTTTATTGTGTTAAAAGCAATTGAAAAAGAAAATGGAAAAAAATATGCCAAAAAATATGCAAAAAAAATAAGAATTTTTTTCCTGGAATCATGTGGAAATTTTTGCATTTATTTTCGCTGTTATAGATGATTGGTTATACGACAATCTGACACACATTAATTATTCAAAATATTCAGAATATTGAGAATATTAGTTAGAGTTTAACTATTATATGGTATGCACCTTAAAAATTTGCATGTATTAAAATTAATCATACGCCACAGATGCCGCAATAAATATACGGAAATTTCCTAAAAATATTTTTAAAGTAGCGTTTTGTACTTATTCGTACCATTAAAGTACCAATTTTGTTTCAAATTTATTCCTATAAACATGATTTCCATGAAATATGCTCTAAAAATCATAAGAATTTTATTTTACAGCCCTAGCATATGCTTTAATTCATCATCACCAATTATGGCCTGTAAAGTATGCTTTAATTTTTCCCTATTTATTAAGACATTACTAAGTAAGAAGTTATCGAATAACAAAAAAAAAACACAACAACAACAACAACAACTAATAGAGCTTCGGCTATAATTGTATAATCAAATATAAACAAAATGTTCATGTTCATATCCGTTATAAAACACTTACATTTCGCACAGATAAAGTTTTCAACTCGAAAGCATTTCACTTTTTAAAGCATGAAAACAGGCGCATCAAATCTTTATGGCAACTTATCAAATAAAAATGTTGTAAAAGCGCAAAAGAGCAAAGAAAACTATAAAAAATTTATTCTCAATGTGTTCAAAATGTTTGCTTTTTATGAGGATTTCTTCGTTAAGTTTGGCAAATCAAAATTTGGAAATTTTTTTCCTTTTTCATTTTATCACATGTAGCCGCGGCATTAACACTGGGGAATCGTTGTTTATGGTATTTCAGACATTTCCACAACAGCGAAAGACTTTTTATTTCATGTGGAACATTGTTTTAAATCACACAAGAAAGAAAAAAAGAAAAAATAAGCAAGAAATAGTTGTTGAGGATGTTTTTAAAGCGTTGAATTTATTTAAATCGTATTTTCCGTTGTATAAAGAGGGGAAGGTATGCCAAGATATGTATTTGGAAAAACTAATGAACAAATTTTCAATTAAAATAAACAACAAATTTTTTAAGTGATGCCAACACAAATTTTGGCGAATATCTGCTTGTAAAGAAGATTTTTGTGGTTGACGCTATTAAATTTTAATTAATTAAAACTTTCCATGGAAATGGAGTGATTTAATGCCTAGTTTAGATTCGAACGGAAGGTACGGCGCGAAGGGTACGCGAGTGCACAACAAGATTAACTTACAGCGGCGGCGGGAAACACTATGGAAGATGACAAGGGAGTACATGGAAAGGAAAAAGGAGGTATGTGGATGAAAAGTATGCTAAACATAATATATATTTTTAAATAAAATCTAAATCTGCAGTATACTTTATGGGGACATTTCTTCGCCATCCTAAAAGTATGCTAAACATCCTATATTTTTAAATTAAAATCAATATCTGTAGCATACTTTATGGGGCAAAAATTATACTAAACATCCTATATTTTTAAGATTAAAATCTGCGGCATATGTTGTGGGGAAAAATTCTACACCACCCTAAAAGTATGCTAAATATTACATATGTATCTGCAGGAACATTATCGAACCAGGTTTGTTGCTCCACTATGGGTTTATAATTTTTCCATCATTTTATTTCCCCTTCAAAACTGTTTGCTTCAACAATTGTTAACCCTTTAACGTTGTTTTCTAAACCCTTTACAATCCCGTGCCATTGAAAATGTACTCGATTTTAGGGAACTTGCTCATCCCTTGAAGGACAGCAATATTAGCCACAAAATCTTGGTATAAAGAAGCTGTCAGATCAGCTAGCAAAGCAATTGTCTAGGAGTTACTTTTGAATTTGATTAGAGACAGCATACAGTTTGCTTTGAGAACAGTCAACAAATGTATAGCTGGCCCCAGCCATTGGCTTAAAAGATAAGACTACTAGTCAGTGACTATAGGGGTTCCAGGCTATCTCTCGTAATCGTGCCTTCTGTGCAAAAAACATGTCCGGCAAACAGTGGACCAAAAGCCTCCTCCAATAGTCTAGTAGGCATCTATCTAACCTACCAGTACCTAACCTGGTCCACTACATAGGCGCGCCTTCCCTTATCTTGTTTACTTTGCTTAAAAGTTTCCACGTCCATTTATATTGCATGCCTCCATTCTTCTGTCTGTCTAGCCAGGCCTTGCTTTCCCTTTATAGGCTTTCCCCCTTCCCTTTGTGTAGCAGCCTGAAAATATGTGTGAATATTTTATTTTATTTCATTCGTTACGATTTTGTGTTCTTTTTTTATTGGTTTTCTGTTTTATTTTTATTTTATGAGTCCATTTGCTTGTTTAGTCTCTCTATTAAAAGTTTTTAAGGATATGTTTGTTATAGTTGTTGTTGTTGCTGCTGTTGATTTGTACAATTTGTGGCGTTAAAAAGATTTCCTTTTTTATTGTTTTTTTTTCTTTTTTTTAGTTTCAGTGTTCTAACCCAATTGTTGTTGTTGTTCTTCGGGGCTAGTTTTTTTTTTTTTTTTTTATCAAAAAAATAGAAAACCAGCCGGAATAAAACAAAAAACAGAAAAACTGTTAATGCTTCAATGAATTACGCCGTATTGTTGTTGTTTTTCTAGAATTTTATTGTTATTTTTATTACAGTTGTTGATGCTGATGTTGCCGGTGATGATTATGTTGATTTGTCTGAATTTGATTGTTATCGGGATTTATTTCTCTATAAAACAATAAATTTTGTATTTCTCTCCTTTTACGTTTTCATTTTTATTTTCTATTTTTCTGTCGGTCGGTTAGTTTTCTTTTGAAAAGGTTTTAATTGTAGGAGTTTGATTTCACGTAAAATTAAGCATTATTAAGTTAAATGAACCCTAAAAATATGCTTTGATTTAAACAAGCCAAAAGTAGGCTTAAGTTTTTTTCTTTTTCCAAACAAAATAAATGGTTTATGTTATGTATTGAAATGTTTTGTTGGTTTGGTTCTGTGTTTTTAGGGAGTAGGATAAATATTAATTCATGCGTAAATATTGCATACTTTTAGGATTATTTCTACTAAATTTAATAGAAAAATCTTTGTTTTTAGTATGTGTTTTTGTTTCTTTTGTAGTTAAAATAAGCTTTGAATACAATTTTGAGTTTATTTTTTAAAAGAAAAAAAGAAAAAAGGGAATTTATTTTTGTGTACTTATGCTAGCTAAGGTGGAGGTAACGTGGTGTAAGGTTAAAGTGCATGACTATAAAACTGAGCAATGTGGATGCAAAGTTAGCTAAAGATGAAAAATATATTACAATTTTGAAACTTAAGGTGGCTCAAACACTTATTATATAATTCATAAAATTCTGCTAACATGGTATAATAAAATTGAGAGGTTTCAATTCCTTTCAAGTAAGTCGTCTCGAAGGCTCCATTATGCTAGCAGAGGGAATAACATCAACAGCGGATATCTCAGGAAGATCAGAGTAAAATACCTTTTGGAAAAGGCAAGCACTCAAGGAACAAAGCTCCTCAACTCATTACAACCAATACATACATAATTGGCCATTACAACCCTTCAATCAGGATTACGGTCTAGCTTCTCACACCACTCATGTTGAGTGCCTTAATTTTATACTTGAGTGGCGGGACCTACAGTTTAACATCGCCTCTACAATTGGCCGATCGTGCGGCAGTCGTATGCGATTGCAATCAGATTTAGTCATGAGGCAGCGTTTATAAACCTTCTGACTCCACCGAAGATGAGTCAGATGACATCAACAGCAAACATAATAGGAAATAACGGGCAGCTCAGAGTAGGACTCTATAAGCAAAATTCCTTACCATTACAAGCAATACAATAACTCAATATATATTGTTTATAAAAACAACATGGCAACCCTATTATCCCAGAATTTGCCACAGTTGGCTAATCATCTTCCACAAAGTTGTCTCATTCGATTTAGGATATGTAGTGTATACAACGGTTTTCATATTCTGTCATAATGATCAGTTTCAAATCGAAAGCCTGACTTTATTAATGAAGTCCAGGATAGGCTATTAGGGTCTGCTTAATATTAATCTTTCAATATGATCCACTTTAGTATATTGTACTGTGTCACTTAGTTCTTGAAATCTTTCGCATCTTAAAACTTGTAGACTCATCTTCTGTAGTTAAAGCACTCTCTTAGTTCAATCTCGATGAGAGATATTGGTCCATAAAAATCATAGCTTTAGTATTAGTCAATGTCTGGGATATAGTTTCCTCTGAAAGGATAGTAGGAAAACTGGTCGTTAAAAGATATAATACTTGCAGAGGATATGGTGTTGGTCCCAGTAGGCAGCGGAAAAAAACTGCTAGTTGCTTAGCTATCTTTTGTACACACTGCAAAACGATTATAGGAGGTGCGGAAAAAACGACCAGTTTATTTTTGCCTCTATAGCAGATTCACTTTCAATAATAGTTTTTCGCTGTCCTTATAAAATTTTTGAAATCATTAGATTCCTTTGTAGATCGATAATATTTATTTATTATTTATTTATTAATTACAATACACTTACAAATTATATTCTAATTTTATACGAGCGGAGTAACTTGACCATATGCTCGGTGTAGTGTCACAGACCAGAGTCTCTGGTGGGAATCGAACCGACGACCCTCACGCTAATAGTCTAGCACACTACCCACTAGACTACCAGGGCACCCAGATCGATAATAATTTCAGGCTTAGTTTACTAGTAAACTGTTTACGGACTACTACTGGCCTACTTTAATCTCGTGCTAGCATCTCTATCTATATCTGTCTATCTATATCTGTGTCAGACTGCATCCACCATGTCTGGTCGTAGTCGAATGAAACTTTCTTTATGGTACTGATAGACAGACATACTGATTGACAGAGTACACAAGTTGGGTTAATAATGTGTCCAAGAAACTCCCTGATACGACCTAAGATGATAACATCAACAGCGAACAGCCTTCCTACTATAGGCTAGAGTAGGATGCTACGAGTGAAATTTCTTACCATTATAACCAATTAAAAAGTTTTGACCAACAACATGGCAACTCTATTATTCCAGAATTTGCCACAGTACGCTAATCATCTGCCACAAACTAGTTGTATTCGATAATATGACATGTTCGCAGTATTCCAATTTAGGATGCTAAGAGTAAAGTTCCTTACCATTATAAATAATTACAAAGTTTTGACCAACAACTTGGCAACTCTATTATTCCAGAATTTGCAACAGTAGGCCAATCATCTGCCACAAAGTAGTCGTATTCGATTTTGATTTCAATTTCTATCATTACAGTAAAGAAAGTCTTTATTGCAACAGTTCCAGATAGAAGGCTTAACTTTATTGATAACATCCTGTAGAGGTTATTAGGATCTGTTTACTATTCTGATCATCAGTGCAATCTCTTGCACTCCAACTAAGGCAATATTTTTTATATCCAATTGGCTTACCTCTTAGGTCCTATTGAAGTGAAGACCTGCGCTGGTGGCAGTAAGGCTCAATGCAATTAAATCCTGGCTTTACAGGGATGCCTGGACAAATTATAAAATTCCTTAAAAAAAGTGTTTCAAAACATATCCTGCGCTGTCATTAAACAGCAACATTTTTATCTCACTTTTAAAGCCTTACTTTAAACACTTTTTAAATATTTCTATCAAATCTTTCTATTCCATTTCAATTCCATTTCTATTCCATGCTAGTTAATCCTCCTTTCCCTCTACCCGAATACTGTCATTCATTAGTCACACTAAATCTTTACTTTCACTGTTCATTTCGCTTTTGAAACTACAAGACATTCACAATTAATTAAGCCACATCGTGTAAATGTTGTGAAACTAATCCTTTCCGCAAATACTAACACACACACATACTATATATATGTGTATGTATATACAGACACAACCAAGCAGTCAACCATTTTATTGGCTACCAACTGTCTGGCAGTCATTTATCTCGCCTTAAAGGCTCAAATATTTTCAACAACTTTTTGTGTTTTTTTCTTGCTTGCCTGCTTGATTTGCCACCCTCCTAACCGCACCTTTAAAAGAAGAAAAGAATGTGATAAAAAAAAGTGGATAAAAGAAGAGCAAAAAAAATATATATATTGGCAGCCTAATTTTTCTTTTTATTGCCTGCAAATCCCCGCCAATTTAAAAATGTTGAAAGAAATCACAGCCACAAACTCCCCCTCCCCCCAAAAAGAAAATGTGGAAAAAACGAGAGTATAACGGTTATATAATAAATTGACTTTAACACCCAATATTTGGCATTTACAACACTATTACATACAATTACAAAGAATACGAATACTAAACGAGAGTGAGAGAGAGAGAAATCATAGAAATCGCTATGAAAGTGGGAGACCTTCAATAGAAAAGGAAATCACAAATTAAGTACCGTTCCATATGTATATATGTGTGTGCTTAGGTTTTATCTTGTTAAATAGAAATTTATATGTTATACTGTGTGTAAGAGTGCTGTGTGCTGTGTATGTATGTGTGAGAAAGGGAGATTGTTAGCTTATAAGTATGCATGTGTGTGTGTGTATCGTGATAATTACCCATATTCTTACAGGTCGACAAATCAATTTAAGTGTGTTAATAATGCCAAATAATGTTGTTGTTGTTGTTTTTGCTTTTATTACCATTAATGATGGTAGGGGTTGGCTGTTGTGTTCATTTTATAAGGAAATATAAGCTTAATGAGACCTAAGGAATACATGATTTGTAAAGATTTTATTCGGAAGAAATTCTATAAGCAATTAGGAGAGAAAGTTTTCCGTTTGTATTGGCTTAAGTTTTACACACCAATATTCGGTAATGTATTGGATGTTGAAGATGAGAGCCTGTGATCCAAACCGCAGCTAAGACATCTTGTACGAAGAAATATGAAAAGTTTCAAAAAAATCTGCTGCTCGGAGTCCACTTTAAACTGTAAGGCTATAGAGCCAGGAACTCATGAATAAAATTAACACGCACAACTTGGGTGGCGTGAGAAGCTAGGTGGTAATCCTAACTAAGAGAGAGTGAGAGAGAGAGAGAGAAAATATGTGCTGTTTCGTTTCCTTTGAATGAAAATTCGGTTAGCGATCAAGCAGGCAATCTTTTCTACTGATAAAGTATTACATATGGAGGAGTATTTATTCCCAATTGTATTATTTTATACGAATCACATAGTTAAGGAGGTTGGTAGTCATTCTGGCTAATTTATTCGGAATTTATCTCAAGTGAAAGAAGCACTTTAAAAATCTGTATTTTCTAGAAAAAAATAAACAATATTCGTGGACAAGCTCGACTGTTATGAAGTTTGCGAGTAGCCTTATAGCAGTCTTACTATCTGGGTAGATCAGCAAATTCTTATGAAATATTCTGTTATTGATCAGCCCTTATCGTCAAAAGGCCGTAGTCAGACTTTCACCATAATAATCCAGCATACATTGAAGTAGCCATTGTCTAGTAGGTAGTGTGTTGACTTATTAGACGTGAGACCACGGTTCAAACCATCAAACCATCAAAACATCAAAACGAAATATAAAAAAAAATTTCTTCGGCGACTTCCTCTCAGCAGATTTCTGGCAAAAATTGTGAGATTAAATCAAAAATGTGTCGTTGGGAAACGACTTTAAACTGTAGGTGGTCCCTTCACTCATAGTAACACACGCAACGTAAGTGGTGTCAGAAACTAGGTCGTAATCCTAACTGAAGGGTTGTAATGACCAATTATGTTTGCATGTATGTACGCTGAAGTTATGACACAAAATTCGACAAGTTCTGGCCAGCGAAAGGCCGAGCTATGTATGTGTGTATGTATTCTGATACTTTACTCAGATCAGTAGTCAACTGAGGGTTGTCTGACCTTCATGACAATAATCCAGCATAGATTAGGTTAGGTTAGAGGACGTGTACTTGCAGGGCGAATTGACCCATTGTACAACGTCCTTAAAGAGGGAAGGATAATAGAGAGAATAGGATAAAAAGGAGAGGATGTAGGAAAGTGAGAAATCCAGCATACATATATTTCTAGAGAATTTATAGAAAGATTTCATTTCTAAATACTGAAACTGGGCAGGTATGTTCGAGAATGTCTATGTACGTCTTAGAGTGAAATACAAAAAACCAACAGAAGTCTTTGGATCCATGGTAATCGTTCGAGAAAGCAGAACGAAGTTAAATAAAATATGCAGGATGTAGTAAGTGAAAGAAAAATGCAGTAAGCAAGGCAAAATAATTCTTTAAGCGAAAATCAATTTATACAGCTCAGCCTGATTAATGAAACTGCAGTGATTTCTGGGCGAAAGTCATGGCCATTTTGAAAGCGAAGCAATGCTTGTTAGGTTGTGAGATTTATTTCTGAAAAACTCGTATTTAACTCATTTATCTAAACCGCAATTAAGTCTTTAATACATGTCATTTAGACGTCCGTCTTTGTCGAGGGTTTCTCCGGTTTCATTCCATTATGTTAATTACGTCTCAATGACCTTTAAAGCAATCAGTCACCGGTTTGACATTGGGCTGATTGCTTATAAATCACTGCCTTTATGTAGCTTAAGACTCCTAGCTGAAGTCGTCGTAGTCTAATAGATAGTGTGTTTGCTTATTGGATGTAAGGCCACGGTTCAAACCCCATGTCAGATATCATAA
Organism: Sarcophaga rosellei; assembly: GCA_930367235.1. Classification (NCBI taxonomy): domain Eukaryota; kingdom Metazoa; phylum Arthropoda; class Insecta; order Diptera; family Sarcophagidae; genus Sarcophaga; species Sarcophaga rosellei. The sequence goes on from OV884019.1 coordinate 89,696,464, forward strand.
CGATATATGTCTTCATATATATTTCTTGGGCCACTTCCTCTCAGCAGATTTCTGGCAAGAACTCTGAGAGTAAATCGAAATTGCCATGAAAAGTTTGCTCAAAAATCTGTCATTCGTAATCGACTTTAAACTGTAGGTCCCGCCACTTATAGAATAAAATTAACACACAGAACATAAAGCGGTGTGAGAAACTTGGTAGTAATCCTGGCTGAAGGGTTGTAATGAACAATTCAGACTCCTAGCTATGTAGCTACTTTGTTCTGTCGCTACCTGAAAATCACTACAAATATCATCCAAATCATAATGAAACTTCAGTTCTGAGATCCTCACAGAAGAACCTAGCCAGTCACGAAGATCGAGCAGTATTGAGAGACTTCATCGGCCCTAGTTCTGTTTTTACAACGCCTTAAAATACTTTGCCTTTAAATATTATAAATTTCGCAGTCCTTTTAAACTTATTCAACCAACTTGCCAGGACTTGTGGTTTTGCTACACCTTATAGTCACTTGAAACCATGGTGACAACCAATGATCAGTTTCTGTAAATTGCAATTCCTAATGACAAGCAAGTCAATGACTTTCAATGCTTTAGTTTTTTCTGCTTCTAATAAATCTAGACACGGCAACGTTTTAATAATAACGTGTTTACATTAAATACAGACTCATTATTAAATTGAGAGGTAACGAGAGAGAGAGAGAGAGAGAGACAGGCAGTATGTGTATGCTGATGTGTGCGAGCAACCAGAGAGCCACAATATTATCACGGCATGATACAGTTGTTATTTACCGTGATTATAAACATGCTACTACAACAACAACTACAGCAACAACTATTTGGAGGTAGGTGTTCATTTTGTAGGCTACCGTGTGTGTAAGCTCATGGCTTCTACGAAGTGTTTATGTGTGTGCGGGTAAAAGTTATTTTCATTTTGTTTTTCGGTTTTCTTGTTTTTTTTGCTGTGGTGTTTTGCTTCGGTCAACAAAACGGAAATCACAGCATATGATGGTTATTTTTTCCTCTCTCTCTCGCTCTACCTCTTACATTTTTGTTGTTATTTGTTAGGTAGAGTGAGTGTGTATTTTGTATTTGCTTAGTAGCGGGAATCCTGGTTAACACAAAATAATGATAATTACAGTGTGTATGTAAGCATCTACATACATGGGAGTAATGGGAGTAAAACACACACACATTAAAACGTGCTGGAGATTATCTTAAGGTACTAGAGAGAGAGAGAGAGAGAGTATGGGAGAAGTGTATGTTTATTAACGTTTGGTAACCCACATAATATAATGCAAATGTATACGCTTGGCTGTGTGTATGTGTATGTAAACAAATGCATTTATTTGTACATGTTTTAGAAAGAAAAGAAAAAAAATTATTTTTGTTAACAACAACATGAGAAGACGACACACATTAAAGTATGGAATGCCAGGATAATACAATTATTTTTGTTCTTATTTTTCCTTTCTTTTATTGCTTTTGTTTTGTGAAATGTTTCATATTTAAGGGTAATGCTGTTAAGGGTCATTTTACATTAAAAAACACAATTTTTTTAAATTTTATTTTTATTTCCTCAATTTGCTTTAAGAAAATGGATTTTTTATTCAATTTTCCTTTAATTTAATTTTTTTTTTAATTTTTCTTTTTACCACTTGATTTAGAATGACCCATATATGTACATACGTACAATATACAGCAGTACTGTATGTGTTTAGTATTAAATTATAACCATAGTCGGCTATGTATACAGTTGTATGTATGTCTAAATATAATTTCTGTAATAAATCCTAGTCCATATTAAAGGCATAATAGATAAAAGGACCTTGACTTATGGTTACATTTAAATGGAGGACATAAAATTCAGTTAATATTTTTAAAGAATAGAAATTCCAGGCGACAATTTGATTTTGAATTTAAAAAAAAAAAAATTGAATTAAAAATGAAAATTAAATAAAAAGGAAAAAGAATACTCTCTTAAGCTTCATACGTTAGTAGTAGTGATACTAATATTTGCACAAAACGGTTGACTTTGCCTAAGAGTTAGCCACGCCCATCGCCTTATTTCAATTTAAAGTTAAAGGAGTAGGACTAGACTGTTTGTCACTAAATTAGTCACAGCCTAGTACTCATTTAAACGCAATAAACGTTGACAAGCCTGTCAATACTCTTTGAAGTTTGAAGACAAGAACATTGCCCGGTATGAGTAAAAAAGTGTTGGGATAGCTTGGCGAAAAAGAATCTAACATTATCGCCATTGTAAATTTAATGGAATATGTTATGACGTGATAGCATTCTAAATGGAAACCTCATCTTATGTTTCTATGTCTGATAATGCCTCCTGACCTAATATTTAAGTTTTGTACATACAAATTTTTAAAATATATACACACGCTCAACATGGCTGGTGTGAGAAGCTAGGTTGTAATCTTAGCTAAAGGGTCACAATAACCTATTAAGTAAGAATCTTTAAATTTAAATAAAACAAGGGGGTGAGTAAAATTCAGAAATTGTGTTTGCCTGGTACATATTGCATTAGCTTGTTATAAAAGAGACCGTGGTTCAAATCCCAGCTCAAATATTTTGAATAAAACGAAAAAAAGGAAAATTTATTTCTTCATGGTAAAAACTCTGAATGTAAATATATTGGAAATCAAAAGTTCCCCAAATCTATTTTTCGGGCATGATAAAATTAACTCGCACAACCTATGTTGTGCTGGAGGAGCTGGGTTGTAATCCTGACTAAACGGTTGCAATGACCATTTAAGTAAGTGTGTAAGAGATATCATTGACATTTTTTATTCGTTTTAAGGAAAATAACTTCGTTCATATGGCCGCCACGGCTTCTCTGTATGGAGTACATCCAAAATATCTAATTTTCCATTACTCTGGCTCATAAATCGGATTGAAAATGGCCGATTGCATGAGTTATATTAGCTTTGTGGAACATTGTGGTTTGTAACTTATTCTTAAATACCCGTGACTTAAGGAAACCTCACAAGAAAAAGCCTAAGCACGATCTCGATGGCCAGTTCACATCACCTCCAAGTGAGATGATCATGCCCTCAAATTGCTGGTGCAGAATATCCAATATGACATGAATTGTGTGGCACGTAGCTTTGTTCGGTTAAAACCAGATATTATGCATTAATTTTATACATTATTGAAGGGACGTACAATTTAAAGTCGATTCCGAATGACAGATTTTTGAGAAACTTTTCATGGCAATTGTTATTTACTCTCACAGTTTTTGCCAGAAATCTGTTGAGAGGAAATCACCGAAAGAAATATTTTTTTATATTTCATTTTGTTGGCGATGTCTGGGATGGAGTTTGAACCACTGCCTCACGTCTAATAACCCACTACACATTACCTACTAGACTATATCGACTATAGATGAAGATGATTATTCGATGAAAATGAGGTTCAGTTTCCAATTACTCCATAGCCAGTTGCAGTTTTATAATTTAGGCGCGTTGGATACAGCTTTCATCTATATAGCTTTAGCAAGATAGCCTTTATCGAAATTCCCTGTCAGAGTTCCAAAGTTACTGTTGTGAAATAAAAAACATCCGATATTATAGGATTTGTCACTGCATTGTTCCTCGGTTTATAAATTATTTGAAGAAAAACTGCTTCAACTAACAAAATTTGATACAACGATAATTAATAAATAAAAAATTAAGGTTTTTTTTTCTTCTTAAATTTCTTTATAAATCTTAAGAAAAACTGTTATAAATAGAATCTCAACAAGCTCATAAATTAGGAAACTTAATTTTTAAATTTAATACTCTACGTACACTTTTATGTTCCTCATAAATTCTCATTTAAGTCCATTATTCATGACTACGTACGCAACAATCGCTTGTATGTTCTTCTTAAAGTCTAAATAAACTAAACAAAGAGCGAAGCGCTTGTCTCGAAGTTGTCACAGGCCAATGATGAAATAAATAAGGAAGAAAAAAAAACATGAAAATAAAAATAAAATGAAAAAGAAAGAAAATTTGCCATAAAAATGAAAAGCAAATCTGAAAATCTTTTAATGAATTATTATATGATCCTTAAACCCATAACTTGTTTAAGCTTTGCTTGCTCGCTCGCATATGATAAATGCTGCCATAAAAAAACAACAAAAATTGCACAAAAACTATATTAAATTGGCCATAAACTGGTAAAACTGGAAATGAAAACAATGGCTAAAGCAACAGCATCAAAAAAGGGGTTCAGTTTGTTTTTTATTTGCCTTTTTTTTTAAGTCATAACATAGCCAGGGAAATGCTATAATAAAGAAAGTGAATGGAGCTAAGCAACAGTAAAAATAAAGGATTCATAAGCATTTATTTATAAGGGAGAGAGCATATATGCTCTTCGAAATAAGCTACAGCAGAGGGAAAAATGTTTTGGACAAAGAGGAAAGACTCAATGACATCTATGTCTTCTTAAATGAAATTTTTATGGCGAATATTTTAGTGTTCTTGTTAAACATGTCGTGGGTCACTAATCACTAACGTGGGCTAACAACTGCAAGGATATAAAAGTTTAGTTATTAAAACATTGAACGGGTAGAAATTTGTATAACACAATAGGGCACTAAATCTATCTCTAAAATGGACGATAATAGATGACAGCTAAACCTATCTTCTTTTCCAATATATTCCATACATTATAGTAAGGAAGAGGTCCAGGATGTGTCTAATTTTGTATGGGGTCAGGACGAAGTCATCATCAAAATTCTCGAAGTTGTGTCCGGTGAAAGAACGGGTTCTTGTGCACAGAGGGGAAAACCGGTAGAAAAGTACCGAAATTGATACAATTCGTTGTCAAAAGTGAGCTTACCACGTTTGTTAACATTTCGACAACGGATGTGTATAAAATTTTAATAACACCCAGCTCATTTTGACAACCACCGTGGTCATTTCGATAGTTTACAGTTTTTTTTGTCTGTTTTAAAGCGGAAATATTTACGATTTATCTTTCTAAAGTTTTAGAAGGCAAAAATTGGATTAGAAAAGCACATAAAACGGGCAAAATTAATACTTTTGTGCAAAAAGTAAGTAAAAAGTGCGATAAAGCTATTTAAAAAATTACAGTTTCTAGTGGATAACGGCAATTACGTACGATCCTTCAAAGTGTTCAAAAAAAGTTTCACACGGCACTCGTAGATGTGAGAGAAAAATTGTCCATTTGTGAGAGTCGGATTGCTTTGGTTGCCAATTGTTAACGTGGTGTATCAAATCAACAACAGATGTTGTTGAAAAATTATAAACACTTTTGTGTCAATTTGGTACCAAACGTGTATAATTTTCAAACGTCTTTTTTCTCTCTGTGTGAGCGACGTAAAACCGACTGCTTTGAATTCCATTACACACTCTCACGGACAGTGGTTATGCTTTCGGTCGACGTACGGGTGTTGATCGATTGTGAATAGCCCTCTCAGTAGGACAATTATGGCGATTGTAAAATATGCAGAATATGCGATAACATGCCCGAAAAAACACTCATTTTGTATGCATTTTGCATGTGCTGTTGAATATCATATTCGTCCATGGAAATTTGATAAGACAAACTGAATAAATGACAACTAATTTGACAGTAGTCTAGTAGGTAGTGTGTTGACTTATTAGACGTGAGGCCATGGTTCTAACACAAGGTCAGACATGTCGAATATTTCTCATGGCGATTTCCTGTCAACAGATTTCGATCAATTATGTATGTATTATGTATGTATGTATTTGTGTGAGATATCGCCGAAGTTTTATATTCGTTTAATGCCATTATTTTTGGAATGCGCATCCTAAATGCCAAATTTTCCATGACTCAGACATATAAATCAGTCTAAATTTGAGCGATAGCATGCATCATGCTGGCTTTGAGGACCACTAGGGTTTGAAGAAAACTGCACAAAAAAGTCTGACGTGGGCAAATTGCACGATGTTGACAGCCAGTTTACATCACCTCCAAGTGAGTAAACCATGCCTTCAAATCGCTCGTGCAGAATATTAAATGTAGCATGAATTCTGTGACAAGTAACGCCGTGCTATATAAACCACATATCGTTGGTTCACAGATCATCCAATTAAATCCAAAAGAAGTTATTATTCATCAATATATAGCGTTCGTCTTTGACTGTAATGGCACTGCCATTATGGTTCTTAACGACATATGTGCCGGTGCTAGCTTCAGCTCAAAACCTACATCAAACAGTGAATTTTTCAGAATTCATTGGACTCTCTTAAGTCTTATGTGTATTAGTATTGTCACAAATTAGACGGTTTTTGCTTGTGTTCACGTACCGTTCATCCAGAAATTGGATCTCATTTCGAGTGAAGATTTGTCGATGAAAATTAGTTTGAGTTTACCAATTACTCCACAGTCTATTCACCGAACCCATGTCGCTATTTATGTTCATTTACCATCAGTTTATGATTCATTTCAATTTTGTACGACTGCAGACTTAAGTGACAACGCAAAAGTCGCCAAGTTGAGAGAAATTCTAGAAGAAGAGTTATTGTAAGCTATGCGAAATCGATAACTTCGGATTTTACTGCCCGCTTTCAAGGGCAGCGGCAATGTTTTCGCCAGATCTTGAGTTTTTCCAACATACGGGTGTTGATGGATTGTTTTCTGAACCAATGAACTCGAATTTATCTACCACATTGGGAATAGTCCTCTGGGTAGCAGGATTATGGAGATCGTTTTCCCGAACAGAATACATATTTTAAATTATTTGAAAATAATTTTTATTATTTGCGTGTGTTGTTGAATGCTACATCCACTACATGCACGATGATTTGGCAAAATAATCGGAAAAAATGGCAACAAATGTGTCAAATCAAGCTTCATAAAAATGCCCGCTATCCACTGTCAAATTGAGTTAGTCCCTGCTGGCAGAGTTGTTAGGTTAGGTTAGGTTAGGTCGGAGTGGTAGCTCTGATATCACAAAGCTCACTTGAGCACGCATAGCGGCCCGTTGTGATGCCACGGGTGAACGCAGTCCCTGTACTAACCAAGTTCCACCAAAATCAGGGAAAAGGAGGTGGCAGAGTTGTTACGTGTTTTATTATACCAAAATCTTCATCAAATCGAGTAATAAGTGCCTCAATACTAGGTTCTCCTTAAAGCAGCTGCCTTTGAGTGTAGAAACGATTAAAAACCCGAAAAAATTAAATCCAAAGAAATCTAAGATTTCAAAACCAAGTCCAAAGATGAATTGATTTTTGCTTAAATTTTTTTAAATCCTTTTTTTCTGGCTTAAATGTTCTCCTGCAACAACAACAACTTTTTTTTCTACCAATTTCTTTTATTTTTTTCTCCTTTTTTTTTTTTGAGGAAAAAATGGTAGAAATGAATGAGAATTTCCAATTTCTATGTAAATTTTCTACACAATGAATTTTCATTTTAAAGACAAAGAAGAGAGGGAGCGACAGAAAACGAAACCATTTTAACTTGTTGCTGTTGGTGGTTGCTGTCTAGGTTCAAGTGATAGTTATGCCTCCTCATACCCGCAGCAATTGTAAAGAGTTGTTTTGTGTGTTTAAAAGGTCTTCGAGTATTTTTATCTTTTAGTTTTGTTGTTGTTGCTATTGTTGTTGTTGTTTATTTTAAATGTTAATTTTCTGTTTCTATTTTTTTTTGTCGGTTTTGTTCTCTTTATTGAAATCTCTCTCATTTTTTTCTGTTTTCTCTGTGATTGTCTAAATGTTTTTGATTTCTTAGCCAAGTTTTTTAATTTTTTTTTTGCTTTTTTCTGTTGCCCTTTTACCAACATTTGTGGTTCTATTGATTTTTGTTGAGTTTTTCTTTCAAAAAAACCAAATGAATGTATACGAGTGTGTGTGTTTGTGTGTTTTAGTATTTTTTTTTTGTTTAAAATTGTTTGACACTTTTGGTGTCAAAGTTTAATTCTTTCTTTTTTTTTTTAATTTTTTCTCGACTGTTTTGTTGCTGTTGATTTCTGTTCTGTTCTGTACTTTTAATTTTTCATTTCTTGTTTTTTCTATTTTTTTTTCCATTCTCAATTGCCATTTGTTTGATTTTATTTGCACTTCTTTTAGTAGTTTTTTGTTTTCATTCTCTCTTCACTCCTAACAAGTGGTTTTGACAGATTTCTGGCATTTTTTTTCTGGGGTTGAGTTATTCAAACAATTCAATAGACGAGCAAATCTATGAAATGTTTTGTAAATTTAATTTGAAATTGTAAAAGTTTTTCTTTTCTCTTTTTTTTTGTTTTTGTTTTTGTTTTTGTTTTTTGCTCAATGTAAAGTTAGAAAATCAATAATTTTGTAAAAACATTTACAACCGGCAACTGAAATTAAATTTCCTTGAAGCATTGTACACGAACTTTACTTTAATTCTTGCAACATATTGAAAATGCAATGAATGTAACGGATCTTTTAACAGGAACTTCAGCAATTTAATGGTTGATAACGGCCATCTAGTTGCTGCCTAATCTAAGAAATTAGTTGCCATTTTTTCCGTTTATTTTGCCAAATCACCATGAATGATTGTAGCTTTCAACAACACATGCAAATAACAAAATTTTCTTTTTCAACATGGGTGTTCTGTTCGGGAAATGTCACACGAGCATCGGCCATTTTGCGATCTCCATAATCGTCTTACCGAGAAAACTATTCACAATGTGGTAGATAAATTCGTGTTCATTGGTTCCACAAACAATCCACCAACGCCCTATGTTGACAAAACACAAGATCTGATGAAAACATTGTCGCTGTCCTTGAAAGCGGTCAGTAAAATCCGAAGTTATCGATTTCTCGCGGCTTACAAAAACTCTGCCTCTCAACAACACACGCAAATAATAAAAATTATTTTTTGTTAAAATGTGGGGAAAACGATCTGCATAATCCTGCTACCCAGAGGACTATTCCCAATGTGGTAGATAAATTCGAGTTCATTGGTTCAGCAAACAATCTATCAACACCCGTACGTTGACAAACTCAAGATCTGACGAAAACATTGCCGCTGTCCTTGAAAGCGGGCAGTAAAATCCGAGGCTTGCAAGAGCTCTTCCTCTCGAATTTCTCTCAACTTGGCGAATTTTGCATCGTGACTTAAGCCAGCAGTTGTAGAAAATTTAAATGAACCCGGACTTGAAGGTAAATGATCATAAATAACGACATGGGTTCGATGAAAAGGCTCCGGAGCATTTGTTGAACTCAAACTAATTTTCAACGAAAAATATTAACTCGGAATGAGTTCCAATTTCTGGATGAACGGTACGTAAACAAGCAAAAATGGTCTAATTTGGGACAAAACTAATCTATATAAGGCTTAAGAGAGCCCCATGAATGCTGCATAAATTCACTGTTTAATGTGGATTTTGGGCTGAAGGCGTCATCGGCACATAAATATGTATGTATGTCTTTAAGAACGACATTGGCTGTGCGATTACAGTCAAAGACGAGCTCAATCAGTTAATGAATACCAACTTCATTTGGCATGAATTGGATGATCTGTGCACCAACGATATGTGGTTTCTACAGCAAGGCACTACATGCCACAGAACTCCTGCTACATTTGATATTCGGCACGAGCGATTAAAGGGCATTATACCCTCACATGGAGGTGATGTAAACTGGCCACTAGGTTCATGAAATTCGATCCCATTAGACATTTTCTTACGTGCTGAAGAGAAAAAACTCACAGCGGCCCTCAAAGTCAACATGATCCATGTTTTCATTCAAATTCAATCTGATTTATACGTCAAAGTCGTTCGAAGTTGACTTTAAGCTGTAGTTCCCGCCGCTCATGCATAAAATGAGCACAGACAACATAAGTTGTGTGAGATGCTAGGTCGTTACTCCCTGGCTGGTTGTAATTACCAATTGTGCATGTAGTACGTGTGGAATATTACGTATTGAATATTTCGAATGCTCTTCATACGGAGAAGTCTTTTTTGAGGACTTTTGAACGATGTTATATTCGACATATAATGGCACCCATAGATCATCTCACATGAAGGTGATGTGAACTGGCTATTTTGAGATCATGTGATTTGAGCCTGTTAGACTTTCGCAGGTGTAAGGAGTTATAAACCAAAGCAATCTTCAAAGCCAACATAACCCATGCCATGAGGCAAATTAAGCCTAATTTATACTATAGAGTCATGGAAAATTTGATATTTCGAATGCATTTTATCAAAGTGAAGCTGTTCCATACAGATTGACATCAGTAGGTCTTTCAAGCGAATAGTTTCGTTGGTATTTAAGGCACAATTTATGTCTTTTTTTAAATTTTTAAGGAAATTTACAAACACATATAATTGCTTATTCTAATAACCCTTCAATCAAGATTACGATCTAGCTTCTCACAGCACTTATGTTGTATGTGTTAATTTGTAGACATGAGTGGCGGCGACCTACAGTTTAAAGCCGTCTCGGAAGGATAGATTCTTTTAAGAAACTTTTCATGGCAATATTTTATTTACTTCCGGAGTTTTTACCAGAAATCTGCTGAGAGGAAGTTGCCGAAGAAATATTGTTTTCATATTTCGTTTAGTTGGAGATGACTGATCTAGGGATTGAACCGTGGTCTCACGTCTAATAAGCCAATTAAAGTTCCAATGCAATATAAATATGAGATAATGAGGTGATTTTGTAAATATTTCTCCGAATTCTTTTTATTATTTTTCTCTTCTAATGAATAAATTTTCATTCAATTTAAAGCAAAGAAAAAAATAAAATAAAGAAAAAATTCCATATATTTTGTGTCTCGTTCGTTTATCCAATTTCCTAAGATTTCACTTGTTGTTAAAATCAAATATTTAACAAGTGAACAAAAGACAATCCCCCCTCCACAACAAATAAAGTGACATAAATGTAACCTCTTAACACAGACACACACACCTCCCTCAACCCCCTCCTGCCAATAGAAAACAGCAGGATAATGTATAGAAATATTTCGGCTAATAATTGAACTCGTATAAGTAGCATCGATAGTTGTCACACATACATATTGTGTTGTTTTTATATGAAATAAAAGCAGCAGAGAAGAGAGGAGAGAGAACATATTGCGGAGATCCATTTTCTATTTTCATACTAACAATGCTATTATTGTTGTTGTTGTTTTATTTCATAGGGTTGCTAGCAAATATTTTCAAGACAGACAGACAGACTTGTTGGCTTGTGTGTGTGTGTGTTATTTGTTTAAAAGCAAAGAGAGAAACCAAAAATATTTCGTCTGATAAATACTAGTCAATAAGGATATAACACAAACACATACAGACATACAAATATACTTACATTTGGACATACATTCCTACATACGTACAATACATTCCTATAAATAATAATAATATATGTGTGTCATATGGCTGTATGGAATGTTTTAAATGCCAATGTATTGTTGTTACTGTCTGTTGTTATACATACATATGTATTGTAAGATTATTATCGATAACTACTGGTAACAAATACAATGAAAAAAAATTTTGGAACATAATAACGTAACGTATAATTTTCTATACATAAAGCGATAAACGAAATAAAAGAAAAGAATGAAAGAAATATTTTATTTCGTAGGAGGTGGCTTTTATTGTCACACTCATAACTTTGGTTTTTTTTTTTGAAAGAGAGCAAAAGTTGACAAGCACACCAGTTCATACACTTACAGTGTGTCACAAATATATGTGATACAGTATATCTCAGTTAACTGCTTAAAATTTCTTAGAAGGAAATTCTATCTTGGTGGAAAAGAATTTGGGAAAGACAGACACATAAGCAGTATGGATGTTGCTAAAGAGCTAGGCTTTCATTACTAAACAGTTAACAACCATTTGAAGAAATTTCAGCACACAAAAAAAAGGTCGATATTTGAAGTTGCCATACACTAGTAGGTAGTGTGTTGGCTTATTAGATGTGAGGCCACGGTTCAAACCCCAGGTCAGACATCAAAACAAAAATATGAACAAATATTTCTTCAACGACTTCCTCTCAGCAGTAAAATCTCTCTGAGAGTAAAATAAAATTGCCATTAGAAGTTTCTCCAAAAAATCTTTCATTCGGATTTGGCTTTAAACTTTAGGGATCCCGCCACTCATGTATGAAATTAACACACACCACATAATTGATGTGAGAAGCTAGGTTGGAATCCTGACTAAAGGAATCATTACTAAACAGTTATCAACGATTTAAAGAAATCTGGATATATAAGAAAGCTCGATGTTCCAGTGCCACTTGAATTAGTAGAGAAATATTTAATGAATCGTAATTTTGTAATCATAAAAGTGAATCACGTACAACAACTAAGTATGTACTTACTAATTTAATTGGTTTGTACAATATTGTAGCCAGGATTCCAACCTATCTTAATACACACCTCCATGTTGTGTGCGTTAATTTCATCCATGAGTAGCAGAACCTGTAGTTTCCAAGCGACAGTTTCCAAAAACTTTTATTTACTGCCAGAGTTATTGCTCTCTGGGCTAATATGTCTATACAAACTACCTATTAGACTACGGTGAAGCCAGTACACTATCCACTACACTATCGAAATATTTATTTATTTATTTATTTATTAATTACAATACAATTACAAATTATATTCTAATTATATACGAGCGGAGTAACTTGACCATATGCTCGGTGTAGTGTAACAGACCAGAGCCTCTGGTGGGAATCGAACCCACGACCCTCTCACTAACAGTCTAGCACACTACCCACTAGCCCAACTATCTAAATAATATACCAGAATTATATTGTTATTGAAATATTGTTAGAAAAATATGTCCATTTTGATACTACAAGCACGTTCTACTGGTGACCTGTTGGTATTACTATCAGAAACGGGTAACCAGTTTATTCAACAATTTGACAGGGTATGACACTCTTTACATCTATTGATACTTATTGCTTATGGTGGTGATAGTCACTTCTTTCGATTTATAAAATTTTATCAAGGATCGCAGAAGTTCCTATTTTGAATCCTTCTGGAGAGTATACGTAAGTTGTTGTCTATATACATATCCATAGTCCAGGTTGGTGATATTTAACATCATAGTGACGAATCGTTAGTCGCAAATCCGTGGTTCAAATCCCAGCTCAGACTTCTCAGGCCTTGTAAAATCAAAAAATAATTCCCTGGAAGTCATCCGAGAGTGAATTAAATTACCATGAAAAGTTTCTTAAATATCTGGGGTTCGGAGTCAGTTGTAAACTGTAGGCCCTTCACACAAAACATGGGTGCTGTGAGAAACTAGGTTGTGGTCCTGACTTTAGGGTTGTAATGAGCACTTAAGTAAGTGATGAATTGCTTTTAGTACATTTTCTAGTGTTTCAAATTATTTTCGAATATATATTCTTCCGATAAATACCTACTTAGGTATCGATATTTAGGTTTAAAAATGTTTGTTATCGAAATTTCAGAATTTTGTTTTTATTTTGTGTTAATAAATATTCTTTCGATAAATATCTAGTTATCGATAATTATGTTCAAAAATATTTGTTAACGAAATTTCTGTATTTTTGTTTGTTTGTTATTTTGTAATGTTTTACAAAATAATTGTTGTGCAATCGTTACATGCTTCACTTTCACTGGAATTTTTAAGTTTCCTCTATACGTAGTTACATATCTATGGTGCTGTAGCAAAAATTGCCTTCTACTTGAATGCTTACTAGACAACATTGGTAACATTATGTGTTGTAACATTGTTAGTCTCTGGTTTTTTGTTCTTTATTCTTCTTCTTATTTATCTTATTGTATACGATTTTAACTAGCGGCGTTCATTTTATTTGTACAATTCAATTCCTTCTGTTGCTGCTCCTCTTCCATTACAATTCCATTCTCTCTGCGTTGCCATTTAAAATGTAGCAGCATAATATCATTGCCATTGTCCACTCACTGTTGTTTAGAAGGAGAGTGAGGAAGGTATGTATGTAAGTGGGTGTGGGGTGTTTGTAGAGCTGGTTGTTTCATTTCATGTGTTCATTTTTTCGACTTATTTTGTGACATTATTGGCATTCAATTTGAATTATCTTTCTGTGCTCATTTTCTTTCATTCGAAAATAAGTTTTATTATGAGCTTTTTTTGCTCATTCTTCTCTAAAATCGTATAACAAAAAAATTGTTATAAAAAGGCATTACAGTTGCAGAGTTTTCTTCCAATTCTCTCCGTTTCTATTTAATTTTTAAAGCTTAAGAGTGCCTGCTGCAAACACAGGCACAAGCACAAGCACACAATAAAGAAAGTCTCTTTAAGTGATTGTCAATTCATTCATTGTTGTTTTCCATTCGATAACAATAACAGGAAAAAGTTTCTTTTCTTTTGTATAAACTTTACAGTTTTGCCTGTTTGATCCTTTTGTCCAAAAGTATTTCTGTTTTTTTCTTCCTACTGATAGATTATAATTTTTGCGCTTTTTAACTTTTTATGGTCATTAGCAAGGGAAAGAAAGAAATGTCATGAAAACGCTGGAAATTATGAGTTCAATAGATCGATTACTTAGTCAAATAATAAAAAATCAAATAAATCGAATTGATAACTATGTCCTACAAACAGATTGATATAAAATAATATTTCGATTCAAGAAATAAATAAAATTTAGGCTCAGTACTAAACATTTCAATTAAATTACAATTTAGATTTGCATTTATCGATAAAAATAAATTTTGTTTCTGATAGGTTAGGTTAAGTTTAATTTGCAGCTGTCGATAAGTTCTGTGTATAAAAATTATTAAAACAAAGTATACTAAAAAAGAAAAATTATTTTTATAAAGAGTTATCGATATAATATAGATAGAAGAAACAAAACCAAAACCTAAATATTAAATTTCTATATGGAAATTTCGATAACTACAACAATATAATGATAAGAAAATTTAAGAATATATAAATTATTATTACAAAAACAACAAAACAATTGATATAGGAATTACGATAACAAAACTTTCAATATAGATATTTCGATAATATAGACATTTCAATATATAATATGTATAATTATAAAAATTTCGATAACAAAAATTTTTAATGTAAAAATTGCGATAACACGAAATTTTTATATTGAATTGAATATTGAAACATTTATTTTTATCGAAATTTCTATAACATACATTGAAATATATATTGAAGTATTGTAAATATGAATTTTCATATAGAACGTTCGATAATATGTATTGAAATTTCAGTAACAAAATTCTTTGTATGAAAATTTCGATAACATATATATTTATAAAAAAATAATAATAATTAAAATTTTTATGTAGAAATTGCGATAACAATTTATACTAAAACAACATTTATATTAAAATTTCGATAATTATAGTTTTTATATAGAAATTTCGTTAACAAAGTTCTTTGCATTGAAATTTATGCAACATATACGTTTATATAAAAATTTCGATAACACAAGTTTTTATATAGAAGAGTCAATTACAAACTTCATTTTATAGAAATTTCGATATCATATAAGTTTACATAAAAAATTTCGATAACAAACATTTTTGTATAGATATTTCAATAAAAAAATTCTTTGTATCTGAATTGCGATTGCAAAAATTTTAATATAGAAATTTCGATTATAAAAATTTTTCTATAGAAATATCGATATCGTTAATTATAATATAGATATTTCGATAAGAAAATTATTGAAATCGAAATTTCATTAACTTTGTTTATATAAAAATTTCGATAACAAAAGTTTTTATATAGAAGATTCAATAACAAAATTCATTGTATCAAAATTTCGATAAGATATAGGTTTTCAAAAAAATTTCGAAAACAAACGCTTTTATATTTAAATTTGATAACAAAATTCTTTGTATCTTTATTATAAGAAAGTTTTTTGTAACGAAATTTCGATAACACATGTATATTTTTATGTAACAATTTTAATAACGAACGTTTTTATATTGAAATGTTGATAATAAATGTTTTTATGTAGAAATTTTGATAACAAAAAATTTTACATAAAAATTTCGATAACAATAATTTCGATAAATTTTTTTTTATATAAATTTACATTGTTTATATAAAAATTTTGATAACACAAGTTTTTATATAAGAATATAAAAAAGAAAACATTGTTTGTATTGAAGTTTCGGTAACATATACGTTTTCAAAAAAATTTCGATAACAAACGTTTCTATGTATATTTAAATTTTGATAACAAAATTCTATGTATTTTTATATAATAACATATATGTATGTTTAAATAACAAACGTTTCTATATTTAAATTTCGATAACAAAATTCTATGTATTTTTCGATTGCAAACATTTATATATTGAAATATCAATGAAAAGGTTTTTATATAGAAATTTCGATAACAGAAAATTTTACATTAAAATTTCGATAACAACAATTTTATTATTATATAATGTACATGAAAAGGTTTAAACTTCGGCATGCTCTTCACCTTTTTCATTATTTTATGATAATAACTGTAAAGTTATGAGAATTTTTCTCATTAAAGAAAACAATGATCCGAATAACCGTAATATTTTCTCTCCAGGGTTGTGTGTGTACGTTGCTGTTTCGACCCTAAAAATATGCTGCGAAAGAAATTACCCTAATAGCACACATAAATAATACGGTCATGCTTTTAAAATCTTGATCCCCCTCTGCGGTTTAATTTTCGCGTGTCTATTGAAATATGTTTTCCTTGAGACTTTTTTATTTGAAATTTGGTTTGTTAGAGATTTCTTGTTTTCTTTTTTTTTTCCTTCATTTTGTTTAAAATTTTTATTTTTAATTTGCGTCTAAAATATAAAAGATTTTTTTTTCATTTTTATAATTTTTTTTTTAGCTGGTAAAGTTGTGTTAAAGCATATGGTTTTGTTTTGTGTATCAAAGGTCTTTTGTGTGCCTTTTGAAAACAAGTGCCCCCAGGAGAACAATTTATTGTATTAACGTGGTAGCAAATAAATTTAATGAGTTCAAGCTGAACCTGCTTTTGATATTTCCGCCCCCCCTTTCAGTTCCCCTCAAGAAGGTGTTTGAAATCATAAAACTGCTTAAAGGAGGCTGCTAAGACAGTAACAAAGCATTTAATTGCTTAAGCAACCTATTTTAGTAGAAATCAAGGGAATTTAAAAGTAATTGCCGTTTAACATACAGTTTCTTAAGAAGCCATCGCCCCAGCAATTAAGTAAAACAGACACTCGGTCGTAAATTTGTTTTTTTTTTTTTAATTTAAAAAAGTTTTCTTTCCTTTTATGATGCTTCTGTCTTGAAAATACTAACGAAAGGTATGTTGAAATTTGTTTTTTTATGATTAAAAAAAATCGATAACTTTATAAATATAATTAAAGAAAATATAAAACAAAGAAATCTCGTTTTTTTTATTAAATTCTAAACGATAAAATAAAGTTTATACTATACAAAGTGAATTTAAGCGAAAAATAAATTTAAAATTAACAAAAAAAAAATTTTCAATTTTTATTTGCATTTACTGCACTCCTCCTCGCTCTCGCAAATATCACACAATTTCGATTGGACTTCATAGAAGGCAGTGGCCTTCTTATCGGTATCATAATAATCGTACAACTTAATAGGGGCGGGCTTTTGCATGGCAACAGCATGGGTTCTAATGGCCTCCACCATTAGGCAAGTCTCATCATCCTTGTGCAAGTGATCGAAATAGATTACCAACAAGGAATTGGAATTTTTCAATTCGACATTCTGCAAAATGCCAATAAAAAATATGAATTTTCTCTTTATAAACAATAATAAGAATCGATAACACTTACACTAACACCCTTAAGTTTGTTCAAATCCTTAACGATTTCATCATCGATAACATAGCCGGATGGTGTTGAGATTTCCAATAAAGCCATGTTGGAAGAGGCTCCCTCGCCCACATAGTTAACACATACCAACATATTCAATTGTGAAGGATTATTCGATTTATCGAGTTTTGTTGTCTTGATGGTAAAACTGGGCTTGGGTTCCTTTTCGAAAATGTTGTATTGATAGGCAATTTGAACAAGAGCAGCACCAGTACCCTTGGCAGTAAAATCAACAGTTTTGGTTTTAGGCGGCAGCTGAAGAAAGAAAAATTAAAAACAATTAAATTTAAAACAATGAAAACGAAATAATCGATAAAACTATGTTCTGACGAAGAAATTTATCGTTAAAATAAATTAATCTTCGAAGAAAAAAGCTTAAAAAGTTATGTAAAAATAAATTATTTCAAGGAAGATATCGATAACTTTAAATTCAAACTAAAAATTATCGATAACATTAAATTTTTTTTTTTTTTTTTAATGTTTATTTAATACATATTTAGAATATAATAGAAACTCCAAATAAACAAAGAGTGCAGTGATTTGAATTTTTTTATATATACAAAGTCCCATTTTAAAGAGCTCTCAAGTATAATTTGTAATAAAGTTAATATTTTTTTTCTTACTTAATAATAAACTTAAACATAATAATATATATATAATAACTTTACATTTTTATTAAGAAAAGAAATTAATCGAAAGCATTAATATTTTTCATTTAATTAACAAAAATTCTTTCTCGAAAATAGAAATATGCTAAAAACTCTTATCGATAACATTAACTATCGATTTAATAATTTTGGCAATAAAGAGATTAATAATGCTAAATTATTTCTTCTTCTTCTTGTTTTATAAACGAAAATTAATATTAAAAGAAAAAAATATTGTTAAAAAAGTTATATAAAAACTAAAAAGTTATCGATAACTTTAAAATAAATTATCGAAAATATTAACTTTTCCATAAATTTATTATTTTCAAGCCCAAAAACAGTATACGGAGAATTTTTCGACAATAGTAATTAATCAAACAACTTTTAGCGATAACATTAATTATCGATAGCACAAATTTGTCGTTAAAAAATTCTCAAAAAGAAATTTTTTTAATTATTTATCTTATAACAAAAAAATGAATGAAAAAAGATAAGAAGTTATCGATAACATTAATTTCTAATTGTTATCGATAACAGTCAGATCTCTGTTTATGGAAAAAATTCCGTTAATATTGTTTACGATAATTTTTTTTGATTTAAAAAAAAAACGAAAAAAAATACTTTAAATACAAAATTATCGATAGCAAAAATTTTAAAAATATTAAGCAGAAGGACTTACCTCCACATTCTGGTACAGAATACCATTCTCTTCAGTCAATTTAACGGTTTCCTTTTTGTCTTTCGCGTCAATGTCGACAGTCATTTTAGCAGGTTCGTAGTCGGCAAACTGGGCAAATTTAATGAGAGCTGATAAGCCCACAACAGTATCTTGAGACGAGGCAAAACCACCATAACTATTACGCTGAGCAATTAGCCACTTAATAATGGGCAAAATATCATCGAGTTTGGTTGAATCCTGATCCAAGAGGGTAAGCAACCCATAGGAAGTGATTTCCACATCCCTACTGAAGACATACCACCACCATCTGGGTCCCCAGGATGTCTTTTTATCCTCCGACCACCACATACGATCTGATTCGGTTTTAGACAAAGCTTTGAATTTGGACAATTGCTCCTTAGCGGCACTATGTTTGGCTTTGTTCAGAGTATATGTACCTATTGATTTGGCATGAAGAGCATCGGTTTTATCGATATTAGCGGCTATATAGTCTACAGCACGTTGGACTTCGGAAGAGTATTTCTCGGCCAAAGTATTATTCTCCAGGAAGGCCAATACAGCAGCAGATGTCAAAACAATGTCGTTTCTTTGGGCAGCATAGAAATAGTCACCCTTTTCAGTGAATGAACCATTGGCTGCCTGTTGTTGTTTCAAGTATTCCAAAGAATTATCGATTATTTTGTCATCGATATCGACAAATTCCTTCATACGTAGGAATGATCTGACAACATAGGCTGTTAACCAAGTTGAACCATTAAGGGGCTTGTCCTTGATAATCGATTGACCAAAACTGCTAAAGGAATTGTCATTGTGGCGATATCTTAACATGTTCTGATAGCCAGTTTCCATATTGTAACGCAATTTCGTTTGCAAGGCCGGAGTCAAACGTTTGGAGTTCTGCAGGTATTTCATTACCAAATAGTTGGGCATAAGAGCAGACATCGTTTGTTCACCGCAACCAACAGGCAAACGCACCAAGTTATCCAAGTTATTTAGGACAGGACCCAAAATATCACCCACTACACCAACTTCGACATGCTCAGAATCTGGAACCAAGTCTTCGGGTAATTCCAGTTCAAAAGAGTTCTTTACCTCGGGCTTTTCTTTAAGGTTAACGAAATAGGCACGATTGGCATATTGGGTAAGACCTTCGGGTACCACTTTCATGGCCTTGTGTATGGCATCACCAGCTACTGGTGAAATGGCAGTGAATTTCAACATAACATTGCCCAGAACCTTGGGTCTAATTAGGAAGGATACACCAGCAGCGCCATTGGCCGGTACACGTACAGACTTTGTACGTTTGGGCTCGACAATGACCTCATTGCTGAACTCGGTGAATTCGTATTCATCATCGCTATTGTCGAGTGTAACTTCGACATCTAAAGCCTTGTCCAAATAGTTGAATACCAAGGCAGGCACATTGATAACCTCACCTAAAAAGGTCAAAGCACAAGAAAATGGTTTCAGATTTAAGGAGCGTTTTTTGAGGGTTTAAGGGGAAATTACCTCGTTTAACGGAATAGGGCAGTCTGATGGATATGAAGAAGGGCAGGAATGTTGTAATTTTGGTAGAGTCTCTGGTGACACCCAAACCCTTGGTGGGATTCAAAGAGAAGGCAGTCAGAACCCAAGAAGTAATAGTCTCGGGGATTTTCTTGCTCCAGGTAAATTCCTTGGCCTCAGTGCTATTTTTTGTTCAGGGTTTAGTAAAGGTTTTGTTTCTAATTACAGGGCAATACTTACTTTTCAATATCGGCAAATAACCAGGTCTCCGAGAAATCCTTGCGTACCTGTACACTGTTAGCAGAAATGCCAGCACCACCGCCACCGCCACTGACACCTGAAGCTGCTTGAGGGGCTAGCGCAGCTAAGCTGCCGGCACCAAGCTTTGTTGTCTTAAGAGCAAATTCATCATTATTAATAAAGCCGCGATCAGCAGATGCAGAGTAAGGCCCTACAAATTTAATGAAAAAATACATTGTAAACCTACCGTGCTGTGAAACTCTTGCAAACTCTCCCGCAACAACTCACTTGACATGTAATCGGGCTTGGTATAGTTATAGAAATAGTTAGCATTGGTCAAAGTAACGCAACCAGCCTGGGTGCCTGGATAATACGAATAGCCTCCTTGACTGGGCGTATTGGTTGAGTACGAACCCAAAACCCAATTGAATTCATGGGGATTTAAATCGTTATTGCGTCTCAAAAGCAAAACACTTTGATCCACTGCCATTAGGCCAACAAAAGAATTCGGTTCGGTTTGAATTTTTAAAGCCACCTCCTGGCCGGGCTTTACTTGTTCGGCAGCAGTAACATTGATCTGAAAAACAAGAAACATTTTTGGTTTTTGTCTTCCGCAGAAAAAGAATTTCAAACTTGAACTCACCTGATTCTGTAGCTCATAGTCAATGTGATATCTTTGCTCGGCGTAGTGATATTCACCCTTATCGTCCACATAGTAAGCGTACATTACAAAGTTTGGAGCCCAATTAATGTCCGGTGTTAAGGTTAAATTATAGACTTTGGGCTTGTCGGGCAAATCAATATGACCGCTCTTCAATATATTGCCACGGCCAATGATATTGTAATCGATATATGGCAGAGGTTGACTCGAGTTCAAAGTAAATTCCTCGGCTTTATTCAAATGTAATCTGAAACCAAGGCGAATTCAATTAAAAAACTATCATTTACAAAACTATTATCGATAACACAATAAAAAATTCTAATTCGATAACAATTTTACTTACTTCTGATCGTAAGAGTATTTATCCAACAGATCGAAATATTCCTTGGGTTTCTCATCTTTTTCCTTAGGTGGATCCACTTTCTTAGGTTCTCTGTGCTGGTAAGCGCTATAAATTTCTCTTTGTTCATCCAAATACTTCATGTCCATCTTATAGTAGTGAGTATAGCCTTCATATTCTGGCAAATCTTGTAGTTTAACCAACATTTCAACAAAGCCAGTTTCATTCATATGACCTTTGAACTTAAGCTCACGATTTTCGGATACTGGTGGTTCTGTAGTCGTTATCACCACTGTGTCATCATCATTGTCACTTAATTCGCGTTGACGATGCCACCAGTGGTTTTTATTCAAAACTTCTGTGTAGATCAACTCAACTTCCGATTTAGTATCCTTGAGCGTAGAACCGTCAATGTAAGTCAGCTGGAAGAGTACTTTCATTTCCTTGTCAGCAACAAATGTGGAACAGGTATCATACGAGATACACTGCATGCTATAGCGGTAAGGATACAGAGTAAATGAGGAAGTGCCATTAATTTTAACACCCGTAAACTGTTCTTCGACGGTGGCTTCAATGCCCATGTATGTGGGCGAGTTCTTATAGGGTAAATAGGGTTCATATTCTTTGACATTGAAATCTATTTTTGCTTTGCCTTTAACCATATCGGCTGTCTTGATAAGTGTGGGTGCTGGCTTCTTTTCAGTAGTACTATCTCCATTACGACTATGATCGAAATAATAACCACTGCCCATGGATATTATGACGGTAGCTTTGCCATCCAAAGGTTTGCCATAGGTGTAGCTGAAATGATATAAAAACATTATCATCTTATATTTATCGATAGTAAACAATGTTTGCTATCTTATCGATAGCAAAATTTTTCGTTAACAAAATTATCTCTATAGAAAAGTTTTCGATAACAAAACTATTTGTATAGAAAAGTTTTCGATAACATAACTATTTCTATAGAAAAGTTTTCGATAACAAAACTATTTTTATAGAAAAGTTTTCTATAACAAAACTATTTTTATAGAAAAGTTTTCGATAACAAAACTATTTCTATAGAAAAGTTTTCGATAACAAAACTATTTCTATAGAAAAGTTTTCGATAACAAAACTATTTCTATAGAAAAGTTTTCGATAACAAAACTATTTCTATAGAAAAGTTTTCGATAACAAAACTATTTCTATAGAAATCGATAACAAAAATACCTCTATAGAAAAGTTCTCGATAACAAAACAATCTCTATTTCTATTCTATAGAAATATTTCTATTTCTATTTCTATTTATAGAAATAGAAATATAATATATTTCTATAGAAATAGATCTATTTCTATAGAAATATTTCTATAGAAATATATCTATTTCTATAGAAATATTTTTGTTATCGAAAACATCTATAGAAATCGATAACAGAAATAACTCTATAGAAAAGTTTTCGATAACAAAACTATCTCTATAGGAAAGTTTCTATAGAAAAGTTTTCGATAGCAACTATTTCTACAGAAAAGTTTTCGATAACAAAACTGTTTCTATAGAAAAAACTATTTCCATAAAAAAGTTTCGATATCAAAACTATTTCTATAGAAAATTTTTCGATATCAAAAGTATTTCTATAGAAAATTTTTCGATAACAAAAATATTTCTATAGAAATCGATAACAAAAATACCTCTATAGAAAAGTTTTTGATAATAAAACTATCTCTATAGAAATAGTTTTGTTATCGAAAACTTTTCGATAACAAAAATATTAGTATAGAAAAGTATTTGATAACAAAACTATTAGTATAGATGTTTTCGATAACAAAACTATTTCTATAGAAAATTTATTGATAACTACAATATTTCTATAAAAAATTTTTTGATAACAAAAATATTTCTACATAGAAAATTGCTCGATGACAAAAATATTTCTATATAGAAAATTGTTTGATGACAAAATTATTCCTATAGAGAAAATTGTTTGATAACAAAATTATTCCTATAGAGAAAATTGTTCGATAACAAAAATATTTCTATAGAGAAAATTGAAATTTTTCGATAACAAAGCTTTATCTATAGAAAAGTTTTTGATAACAAAAATATTTCCTTGGAAAACTTTTCGATAACAACAACCAAATTTCGATAACAAGTTTCAAAATAATAATAACTTACTTGGCTCTGACTACAACTTGCATGTCACCATCCTTTACTGAAACTGCTTCGGTGGCTTCTACCTTGACCACATATTTGGGAAGAACATATTTATCCACCTCAAAGTAGACTGTTCTATCGTAACGTGCGCCATTTTTGACGCCCATACGCCAGCCACCAGTTACAGGAAATTCAGAAATTCTAAATTTACCCGTATGAACACCTTTGGTGACTTTGAAGTCTCTGATTTCCTTAATGCGATTACGTTTGCCATCCTCAATCCAGATGAAAGCACCCTTTTCAGGCTGACCTGGTTTAAGATCTTTGTCTAGGAAGATGATTCTGTAGTTAATTTCATCACCCGGCTTGTAAAGACCCTTATCGGTTTGGATGCGGACGTGATTATTAAATTTCGTATTGTATAAACGTGTGGAATTCTTAAAGTTATCCATGCAGTTAACACCCTCAGCAGTGAGATTATAGTCACCCTGCTCTAGTTCGGGTACATCGAACTCGACATGTTTTACTTCATTAGAGGAAGCCTCTACCACTTTGGTTTCATTGTACAACAGTCCCGTTATGCCGACTTTTATTTGACAGGGCTGAGCAGCATGATGTATGGCTACAGCGGCTGTATATTTTTCACCCGAATGTATGGTGCCAGGTGCGATAACAGTATATTTTCTGAAATTGGAAAAAGAAGAAAATGAAAAAAAAATAAATATTTTTTAATGTAAAATTTCTAATCTTATTAGAGTTCAAATTTATTTGTTCAAAGGTCAACGAGACAAAGCTTATCTTTATGTTTGAGTATCCCCTGAAAGCAGACTCGGACAATGTTTAAATTGAAATTCCCATCTGTGTGTGTTTTTGACTGCCTTTCTTATCAGTTAGAAATATTTTTCTTTTGTTTTTGTAACATGCTTGTCTATTGAATAATACATAATATATATAAACAAATAGAGTGCTATTATTGCGTTATCACAGAATGTTTAATTAATTTTAAACAAATTTTTACAAAAAATAATTAAAATTGTTATTGTCATTTCAAGACGAGTTCAAATAGTTTCGATTAAATTTAGGAACAGGAAAAAGAAAAACATTTTTTTCTATTACGTTTATCAGTTAATAGGAAATTAAGTTGAGTACTAAAACGAGCGTAAATAAACAGTCAATACTGGCTGCTTTAATGTCGTGACTTTAAACTCCAAATACCGCCACTCATGTATAAAAATGAACATACACAACATGGGTGGTGTGAGAAGCTAGGTTGTAATCCTTACTAAAGTGGTATACTACTCTACCCTACTGCCTTTAGTCTCATTCTCCTTACTACAGTTTATAGGCCTGAAGTGGCCGTAGTCTAGTGATTAGTGTGTTGGCTTATTAGACGTGAGGCCACGGTTCAAACCCCAGCTTAGACAAACCCAACCAAAACGAAATATGAAAAAATATCTCTTCTTCCTACAGATTTCTGGTAAAAAGTCATGTAAAGTTGCTCAAAAAAATCTGCCGTTCGGAGTCGACTTTGAACTGTAAGTCCCACAACATGGGTGGTGAGAGAAGCTGGGTTGTTATCCTGACTAAAGGGCAGGTATGTAAGTAAAGTTGCCCCTTGATGAGCATTTATACTTTTTGTTGAGACGAGCATTTACAAGCTGGAAGATTCTATTGAGAACTTTTCTGCCAGAGAGAGTCTCAAGAACAGAGGCTAACAATTTGGAAAAGAAAATTTAAAGTCTACTGAGAAATGTTGGTACTTTTTTTTAGAGTTTTGGTACCTTTTTTAAATTTTGAACATTTCTGTTAAATTTTTGTTACTTTTAGAAAATTCTGACGAACATATGGGATTTCATCGCCTTGTTTGGAAAAGAAGCTTTGAAGTCTACTGAGAAATTTTGGTACTTTTTTTTATAGTTTTGGTACTTTTTGTAAATTTGTATTACTTTTATTAAATTTTGACGACATATGGGATTTCATCACCTTGTTTGGAAAAGAAACTTTGAAGTATACTGAGAAATTTTGGTACTTTTTTTCCTATTTTTGGTACCCTTTTTAAATGTTTGTTACTTTTAGTAAATTCTGAAAAATATATGGGAATTCATCGTATCGTTTGCAAAAGAAACTTCGAAGTCTACTGAGAAATTTGGGTACTTTTTTTTAGAGTTTTGGTACTTTTTAAAATTTTTATTACTTTTAGTAAATTCTGACGAACATATGGGATTTCATCGTAACGTTTGCAAAAGAAATTTTGAAGTCTACTGAACATTTTAGTACTTTTTTTAGAGTTTTGGTATTTTTTTTTTAAATTTACTTTTAGAATATTCTGAAAAACATATGGGATTTCATCTCATCGTTTGCAAAAGAAACTTTGAAGTCTACTGAGAAAATTTGGTACTTTTTTTTAGATTTTTTTTACCTTTTTTAAATTTTTGTTACTTCTAGTAAATTCTGACAAACATATTGGATTTCATCGTAACGTTTGCAAAATAAACTTTGAAGTCTACTGAGAAATTTGGGTACTTTTTTTTAGAGTTTTGGTACTTTTTTAAATTTTTATTACTTTTAGTAAATTCTGACGAACATATGGGATTTCATCGTAACGTTTGCAAAAGAAATTTTGAAGTCTACTGAGAAAATCTGGTACTTTTTTTTACAGTTTTGGTACTTTTTTTAATTTTTATTACTTTTATTGAATTCTGACTAAATATGGGATTTCATCGCATCGTTTGAGAAGAAACTTTGAAGTCTATTGAAAAATTTTGTACTTTTTTTTAGATTTTTGGTACCTTTTTTATATTTTGAAAATTTTTGTTGAATTCCGACGAACATATGCAATTTTATCGCATCTTTTGGAAAAGAAACTTTGAAGCCCACTGAGAAATTTTGGTACTTTTTTTTAGAGGTTTGGTACTTTTTTAAATTTGTATTACTTTTAGTAAATTCTAACGAACATATGGGGTTCCACTTTAACGTAATATTGAAAAAAAAATCTTTTTTTTTTTTCTAAAAAACTTTAGTTTTTAATTTTCCATCAAATGATGTTAAAAATTCCGACTATTTTTTGATTGTTTTTTTTTTTTGTTCACACCTCATAAAACATAAAAAATTATTAGAAATTTCAATTAAAATTTTGTAATTTTTGTTTTATAGAATAATAACAATAAAAACAAGTAAAATCAAAGAGTAAACAGTGTAAACAAAACATATCATGAAGTAAACATGGAAACAGAATTTTTTTTTATCTGTCAGTCAAGTTCAAGGCAGAGTTCATCTTCAATGTTGTGCCATAATTTATGTTTCATAAATGTTGGTTAAAACCTACAACAACAACAACAACAACAACAACATTAAGAAATGTTTAAAAATTTTTTATAAATTTGTGGGTTTTTTTTAAATTTTTTTTCTTGGTTTGTGGTTGTCGGTTCTCGGTTGTTAATTTGGTTCTGGTTATGTGGGAGGCAGACTTGTTTGTATGTTTAAGCCGGCACTTAATTTATCATGTTGTTGTTGTTGTTATTGTTGTTATTAATGTTGACGATACTGATGTATTAACAGATTTCGACTGTTTTTTTATGGCAATTTTTGTTTTGTTTTGTTGGTCTTTCGTTTATTTTTTTGTTTCTCAAGTTTTTCAGTTTTATTGTTCAAACAAAATTAATCATGTTTAAAAATTTTTTTTTTTGAAAATAATGACCAGTTTTTGTTGTCACTTGTTGTTTATAAATAGTTTGTTTAAAAGGAAAAAAAAATCAAAAAGGCTTTTGGGGATGTTAAGTAGGTATACAAAATATTAGCTTGTTTGTATAGCCAACACTATGGGCTGGAGAGGTTAAGGAAATTAAATTTTTGTTGAATACAATCTGTTTTTAAACTTAAAAAGTGTGGCATTTGCAACACTTGATTATACACATATGGCTTGTGTGCTAATATTTGCAATCGATTTTCGCTTCGCCAATGAACAAAGTTCCTGTCTTTCTTGCCACATTTATGAGCAGCTTGGCTTCACAATACTTTTTCAATGTCGTAAAGAGTGTCGTAAAGATCCTCGTTTGTTCAACAAAGGTTATTCGAAATATGTCGCATCGCTTTCAACATGAGGGAAGGGCTTTGTATGTTTTAAATGTCATGTATAAAATTACACACAACATAAGTGGTGTGAGACACCAGGACGTTATCTGTCTGAAGGGTTTTAATGACCAACTATGTATGTATGTATGTATGTATTAGAAGAATATTATTGTCAACGTTGAGATAAATTCGTAAAAAGTTTGGAAACCACTCAAGCAACAAATTTGAAAGGTTCACACACTAGTTAAAGCTCATGTAACGTTTAAACGCTCTCAAAACAAATATTTTAACATCGAAACGTTACTGGCGATATCAATTGGATCCCTTGTGACAAACTTAATCTGCAGAGAAAATAATGAGGATAAGGCCACAATGCTCTGTATTTGATATAATGAAAAGGTACCCGGGTTATATGTTCAACAGAAAAGTTTTTGGCTCAAAGAATTTAAAAAGTGATTTGAAGAGACAGAAGCATATAATTTAGGATAGGAGGAAGTGGCACTTGAGTGCAATACCAAACAAATCAATGTTTCAGGTTAAACGGTTTTGATAGTCAGCCTGTATACCTTGACTTAAAGCACATACATAACTGGTCATTACAATCCTTCTGTCAGGATTACAACCGAGTTTCTCACATCACGCATTACCCACAGTTTTAAAGACGACTCCCAACGACAGACTTTTTGAGAAACATTTCATGGCAAATTTTATTTACTCGAACAGTTTTTCTTAGAAATTTGGTTAGAGGAAGTCGCCGTGAGAAATATTTATTCATATTTCGTTATGTTGGAGATGTCAGACCTGGGGTTTGAACCGTGGCCTTACGTCTAATAATCCAACACACTACGTTCCAGACTACGACGACTTCACAATTTTCTTAATTTCGAGAATAACTTTGTGTTGTACTCTCAGGATAGGTTAGGAGGTAGTGGCATCTTAAATCCACTTGAAGGCGATACCATACGAGTCAATATTTCAGGCTAAATGATCACGTCAACGAGCACGCAATTTAAGTTTGAGCACTCCTTTTAGATTATGCTGAAAATTAGCCTGAAGGTTTGAAATTTTTTTTTGCATGACCTCCGAATTTAAGAAACTAAAACTTACTCCAATTATTGAGACAAACTACATCGTACCAGTGAAGTCTCTAAGAAGTCAATGAGCCACATACTTACATATTAAATTGACAGAGATATTCACAAGCTACAATTTAAATAGGGCACTGCTTTTCATTCATTTCAGGCCAGACAATTGCTGCAGCGAAGCTAGGATCCTTCTCAGCATAGGATGTGTTACCATGCCCTCTATACCTCTGCCTGATAGGTTCGTAGGCGATTGGCATAGTAGTGTAGCTGCTTTCGCATGTTCTTCACTGGCCCTTTTGACCTCACGAGCATATGAAATTAACACAAGTTGTGGCAGGTCCCAACCAACTTAAAGTTGAGAGTAACGCTCGAAAGAGATTTAATAGCCACTTGAGTGTTAGAAAATATGAAAATATCATTTCCCCTTCCACAGAAACATCCGTCCATTTGAGTTTTAAACATACTATAGAGTTGCAGTAGAAGTCGCCGTGGTCTAGTAGGTAGTGTGTTGGCTTATTAGACGAAAGGCCCGAGTTCGAACCCCAGGCCAGACATTAAAAAACAAAATACAAAAAGTATTTCTTCGGCGACTTTCTCTCAGCAGATTTCTGGCAAAAACTCTGAGAGTAAAAATTGTCATGAAAAGCTTCTCAAAAAATCTGTCGTTCGGAGTCGACTTTAAACTGTAGGTCCCGCCACTCATATATAAAATTAACGCACAACATGGGTGGAATGAGGAGATGGGTTGTTATCTTGACTGAAGGGTTCTAATGGCCAATTATTATATATGAATTTGGACAAAGTGCTATTAATCGTATGAAAGCAATGAGAGTGCTATTGCACAAGATTATTCTATTCATGATAAACGCATACGTGATGAAAGTCGTCGTAGTCTAGTAGGTAGTGTGTTGGTTCAAACCCCAGCCCAGATATCGCCATGAATAAAACGAAATATGATATAATATATCTTAGGCAACTTCTTGTCCCCTGCTTTCTGGCAAAAATTCAGAGAAGTAAATAAAATTGGCATGAAAAAGTTTCTCAAAAATTTGTCGTTCGGAGTCGACATTAAAGTGTAGGTCCCGCCACTTATGGATAAAAATTAACACACACAATATGGGTGGAATGAAAAGATGGGTTGTGATCTTGACTAAAGGGCTGTAATGACCAAATAAGTAAGGGATGAGCGTTGTAAACGTACTTAAGGCTGAATTATATAAAAAAAATGCTCTGAAAAGTAAATAAAATTGCCAATGAAACGTTTCTTAAAAAAATCGGTCATTTAGGAGTCGACTTTAAACTGTAGGTCCCGGACAAAATTAACACTTACAATATAAGTGGTGAGAGAAACTAGGTTGTAATCCTAACTAAAGGGTTGTAATGATCAATTAAGTAGGTAAAGCTGCCATTATTGTTCAGACACAATATTGAGTGAATTGTGCTGTTGAGAAGTTATGGTCGGACAACATGGGTTAAAGCAGCTCAAGTATCCTTTTTGGGATATTCATAAGGCCTTCAAAAGGCTATTATAACTGGAGTGAATGATATGTTCTTTTCTCTTTAAATTAAGCCGCTTAAATTCATCAGAATTTCTCACCATTTTATGAGTTTTAAGGGTATGTATGCGTAAAAATGGGTAAAAAAAAATTCTGTGTACATATTTATAAATACGAGGCTTTGAAAAAATCCGCATGATCCATAGCATTCATATGCAAGAAAATTAACATGCTTTCAATAAAAAAAACAGAATTTTTTTTTCACAGAATTTCGTGGCTGCAAATGATTGTTTGCAGGAGGACATACACAGAAGAAAAAATTTGGCTTTCATGTCACTAAAAACCAATATCTCATGGCTATAAAAAAAAAAACATATTAAATTATTTATTTATTTATTTATGCAAAGGCAATCTTATTTAATATTAATTTTTTCATGTCACTTTGTATGTCAACTCGGGTGACATAATATTTTCACATTGTGTTTTTGTCTTCATGTCTTTTGTAAAGAAAAAAAAAATTTTTTTTAAAGAAAAATAAGCCAAAAAATTTAATTTAAATCAGGTTTAAAAGTCATTAATAAACGGAGCTGTTTAAATAAATGATTGAAAAAAAAAACACAAACACCAGAAAAAAAAATTAAAAAACAAATGAATATTATTTCATAATAATTATATTTTTTTTTTAATTTTAAATTATCATTATCAATGCATTTAAATTAAATAAATTTTTCTTTATTTGCTTTTTTGTTGTTGATGTTGTTGTTTTTGCAATTATTATTAGCAAATTAAGAAGCTCATGATTAGCAAACATTTTTAGAAATTTTAAAAACGAACGAAATGAACAGGAATATTATTTATTTAGTTTCTTGCATTGTATAAATTATAAACGAAATAAAAAAAAAAAAACGGTAAATTAATAACGTAAACAAAAATGAACAAATAGAAAAACTTATTTGCATATATTTACATATGCATAGTAACATATAATTTCGTTAATGAATTTGAATGAACGTCAGTAATATAATCTGCCATCGCCTGAAGCCAGAGAAATTTGTGATTTCTTTATGACTTATGACGTCATATGTCATAAAAAATAATCAATTTTTTTTTCTGTTTTAAAACAAGATGTATTTTATTCTTTTTTTTTAACAAGAAAGAAAGTTTCAAGTGAAGAAATACAAAGGACGGATAATTTAAGCTTTTCTAGGAAAAGATTTAGCGGTAATTGCCTTCACTGTTGTTCAAGAGACTGCAAAGCTTTTTACAACAAGACTCAGCAGTAACTGTCTTCACTTTGGTTCAATGGACTCCAAACCTATTTACAACAAGACTCAGCAGTAATTGTCTTCACTTTGATTCAACGGATTGCAAAACTTTTTACACCAGAAGTCAGCCAGCAGTAATTGCTTTCAGTTTGGTTCAACGGATTTCAAACCTTTTTATAACAAAACTCAGCAGTAATTGTCTTTACTTTGATTCAACGGATTTCAAACCTTTTTACGATAGGACTCAACAGTAATTGTCTTCACTTTGTTACAAGCTTGGGTGTTTTGCAATACTTGCAGTATTTTTAACGTTGAAAGGGTTGTCATTTCACCATGAATAGACTAACGAAAGACAACGCTTGTAAATCATTGAATTTTGTTATCAAGAGTTTTGTATGATGCAGTTCAAGAGCTGCCAATGAAGCCCTGAATTATGCAATGTTTGTTTAGATTTATAGGTCGAAGGCATCACGGATCGCATGCTTCCATATCGTTGAATACAGATTTGCTTTCAGAAGATTTTTGGCCAAAAACTGATAAGCCATGAAAAGCTTCTCAAAAATCTGTCATTCGGAATTGACTTGAAACTGTTGGTCTCGCCACTCATATATGAAATTAACTCGCACAAGCACATGTGCTGTGAGAGGCTAAGTCGGTTGCAATTCTGACTGAAGTGTTGTAATGACCAATACACATATGCATGCGAATATGAAATCTAATCTGCTATGTAAAGTATGGTTTTCTGTTGGCATATCTCTATTAATTCTTTGAATCACTCGTTGCAGGAAGTTGTAGAGTTAAGTTAGTGGCAATTGGCATTTTCCAGCCAATTGGTGTGCCAATGACAAGAAAAGTTTGAAATAATCTCTTAATAAGCAAAACGGCGATTTCTCGTGCCCAAATGATGTTTAAAATAATATAATGAATTTGAAAAATGTTTACATTTTTAAAGCAGATGTCATTTCTTTTATCTCTTTTAGTACAGAGTTTTTTGCAATTGAATTTAAAATTTTAATTTCTTTTTTTCCCCTTTCTTTTCAATTTAAAATTCCAGTCTATTGATTTTAATCGTATGCATAATAAATATTATATTTTTGTTTTGTTATTATTGTTGTTGTTATTGTTTTTTTTTTAAATAAAAACCATTCTAAATTATTCCTGTTAAATTAAATTATAATTATACCATGTAGTTAGACATGATTTGCTGGAATAAATAAAAAACGTGGAAAACGTGTGCTTCAAACTAAGCATTTAAAATCACCCGTTTTTTTTTTGTCCAAATGCACAATGGGTCGTTTATTGCTAATGAAAAACTAAAGATTTTTAATAACAATTTTTTATTCCATTTTTTTAAATGACATTTTAACGCCTTGATTTTTATTGATTTTTTAAAACAATTTTCATTTCCCTAGCAATCGTATTGAAGTTTTTAAGTGTGTTTTTAAATTAAATTTTTTTTTAATTTAATTTTTTCAAATTGTTTTTAAGCCATAAACAATGTTTCAAGCTTAAATATATAAAATAAATATCAATTCAATGTTATTTTATTTAATAACATATAATATTACCCTGGCACGTGACAAAAAACAAAAATAAAAATAATTTAACAAAACAATTGCATTCGCAAAATAACAACAACAACAATAGCAAAAAAAATAGTTTCATTTTATAGCTCTTCAAGCCAAAAAAGTAAACAAAAAAAATTTTGTTTTTTTTGTTTTTATTTAAAATGACTACAGGTTTTAAAATGTTTTTATACAGCCCGAGGGGATCTTTTAAGTAATATTTTGGGAAAAAAAATTAAAAATTATTTCTAAGAAAATAGAAAAAAAAATAAATAAATTTGAATATGGAATTGTTGTTACCTTGTTAGCGGTCATTTGGACGTTACCCTGCATCGTCCCCGCTTTATCTTTTTAAACAAGTTTCTTTAACATTAATTTTATTAATTATGTACTTATTATTCTAAGTGCCCTGGTAGAATACTGTTTAGTGTGCTAAAATATCAGTGTGATGGTCATGAAGCCACCCTTGATTCTGGCATATTGTACTTCACCGAGTATAAGATCTAAGCGACTTACATACATACATACAGTAAGACCCCGGGGGATACGTTCCAATAAGTTCCAGCGCTAAACGAAACAGCGTTAAACGAGGCAACTAATAAATCAACTGTGACGCAGGAAATATGCGTTCATACTGTGACTGCGACTTCGGAAAATACAGTTGTAATCTTTATTCTGGACAGACTAACAAAAGAGCGATGAAATAGACACATAGTATACACCGTCGTTATATAGTGCATTGCTTCTGTACTACCGCGTAATACTGCAACAGTGTTAAGCGGAGCAACGTTAAGCAGGGTCTTACTGTACATAGTACATAATTATTACAACCCTTCAGTAAGGGTTACGACCTAGCTTCTCACATCACCTATGTTGTATGTGTTAATTTCAGTCGCTGGACCAACAGTTTAAAGTCGACTCCGAATGACAGATTTTTGAGAAACTTTTCATAGCAAATTTAATTGCTCCCAGAGTTTTTGCCAGAAATCTGCTGAGAGATAGACGTAATATTTTCATTTTGATGTCTGACCTGGGGTTTGAAGCGTAACCTTACGTCTTAATAAGCTAACACACTGCCTACTAGACTACGGCAAGTTCTAAGGTCTAATCTACTTAGCTTATAATAATACAATGCGGCCCTATGCTCCCTAGAGGAGGTTCCAAAAGAGGAACTTATATAATAATACACTTTAAAAAAGCATCTGCCAATGTTGTAGTCCACCGTAGTCTAGTAGGTAGTGTGTGCGCTTATTAGACGAAAAGTCCGGGTTCGAGCCCCAGGCCAGACATCAAAATGAAGCAGATTTCTGGCAAAAACTCTGAGAGTCAATAAACCTGCCATGAAAATGTTTCTCAAAAATCTGTCGTTCGAAGACGACGTCAAACTGTAGGTCCCGCCATTCAAGTATAAAATTAAGGCACACAGCATAAGTGGGTGTGAGAAGCTAGGCCGTAATCCTGACTGAAGGGTTGGAATGGCCAATTATGTATGTATGCAATGTAGCTCTACCTTAACCAAACTAGAATGCTTCCAATTATTTTAAAAATGCAATATTTTTTGGACGTCAACATTGGCAACGATTTAAAGTTGCAGTTTTCAAGGTTTGAACGCATTGCTAAACCATAAGTAGATCATTTCTAGACTGTAACCAAATGTATGTCTTGTGATTTAAGTTAAAGGCGGTTAATGCTGCACTTTGAAAAGACTATGCTTAGTGTCGTCAGTCCGCTTCTCTGATTCGCATGTTTGCCTTAAGGCTCAACTGTGTAGTTATTACTACTAGAATACGATCGAATATTGAATTAAAGTATAACGTCCGAGAGAAGAGTGTGACTAGACTAACCCTCAGTTTTTATAAGGCCAACGGTTTTTCTTCTGCAGGGAAATAATAGAAGTATTATATGCTATTTATTCCTTTTTAGGAGTCCCTGTATTGAAGTAGGTAGATGACAGCCAATGGTTCAAAACCCAGCTTAGACATCTCGAACAAAAAAAAAAAAAAACAAAAAAAAAATACTTCGTTCGACGGCCAGTTTTCAGCACACTTCTGGAAAAAATTTCAAAAGTGAATAAAATTGCCATGAAAAGTTTCTCAAAAATTGTGGTTCCCTTCACTTCGGGATAACATTAACATATACAACCTGGGTGGTGTGAGAAGCTATGTTGTAATTCTGACTAAGAGGATTATATTAACTAACAAATACGTTGACTGTCGACTACGAGATAACTCGTAGATTGCGTTCCCTTCTAGGGTGCCAACTACGAGTTATCTCGTACTCACTAAACCAGACATTTTTCTACCGTATTATATCAGTGCTAGTATCGATAAATGGCCTCTGGGAAAAGAACGAAAAGTCAATGTTGAAGTGCGTGGTCAGTTTTTTGAAAATTGCCGCGGCAGTCAACGTGTTAAGTAAGTAAGTAAGTAAGATCTGCTGAAAACTTGTACAATATTTAGCCCCCTCTACACACTTTAACGTGTGTTGTGCTAATATTAAGGCTATTATTGAAAGAATTATCAGAATATGAAAGAAGAAAAAATCTTTCCTGTAATTGCGCCGTTTTACGAATGGTTGGACTTAAACACTTTGGTGCACGTCTCTTCTATGATCTGATCTGTCACGGATAAATCTTGTTAGTCTTGTGGGGGCTATAGGTTGGTTTCTGAGGGCGTTGCACTTTTTCTCTTATCACCTTCGCGTGCACATAACGGAGTCCAGGTGTTGAGATATCGCCACTAGAAGCTTACCCATTCGAAGGGTTAAAAAAAAGTGGTAAAGGGGACTAAATATTGCACACGTTTTCAGCAGATCAACTTACTTACTTACTTAACACGTTGATGGCCGCGGAAATTTTCAGAAAACTGGCCACGCACTTCAACATTGACTTTTCGTTCTTTTCCCAGAGGCCATTTATCGATACTAGCACTGATCTCGAGTTTTAGGTATGGTAAAAGCTTAGTTTGGAAGAGGAGACATATCTAAGCGTATAGATTATCCATATTAAAACACTTTGCATGAATCGGAAGAAACACTTGACTCGGTAGTAGACTTGACTAAGGCAAATCGGTTCTTAGTATTCAGTCCCGTATCAAGGCGAAATGGGATCAGAATTTGTCAATTTGCCTGGGAAATTAAAGTAGATACAACCCCTTTCAGTCATATTATTACGAAGGAAGAGGTGATGGCGAATTAATTACGTTGATTGGTTCTATTGTAAACGACTTCGAAGTCGCCGGTAGTCTAGTAGGTAGTGTGTTGTCTTATTAGACGAAAGGTCAGACGAATCCCAGGTCAGACATCAAAACGAAAAATATGAAAATATTTCTTCGGCGACTTCCTCTCAGCAGATTTCTGGCAAAAACTCTGAGAGTAAAAATTGCCATGAAAAGCTTCTCAAAAAATCTGTCGTTCGGAGTCGACTTTAAAGTGTAGGTTCCGACATACATACATACATAATTGGCCATTACAACCCTTCAGTCAGGATTACGGCCTAGCTACTCAACACCACTCATGTTGTGTGCGTTAATTTTATACATGAGTGGCGGGACCTACAGTTTTAAAGTCGACTCCGAACGACAGAATCTGCTGAGAGGAAGTCGCCGAAGAAATATTTTTTCATATTTCATTTTGATGTCTGACCTGGGGTTCGAACCTGGGCTTTACTTCTAATAAGCGAATACACTACCTACTAGACTACGGCGACTCATATATAAAATTAACTCACACAACATGAGTGGTGTGAGAAGCTAGGCCGTAATCCTGACTAAAGGGCTGTAATGGCCAATTATGTATGTATGTATGATTGGTTCTATTTTTGCTTATCACAGGTTCTGGAAATTTTAGCGAAAACTAGTATCATACAGAAATTACTGAGAAAAATTACTTTGAACTCTTAAGAGAATCGGTTGCGGTTGTTATCAAGTGGTTGGATGGCTGCGTATGACCTACAAATTGATACAGATGTGATTTGACTCTTTCAGGCACTCGATTTTTCTCTCAAAATTTTATTTCCAATGAAGAAAGAAACAAAAAATTTCTATATTTGTAAAGAAACATTTCAGAACTCACGATTATCTTGCAATTTTTTAAAACAATATAGATTTATGGCAGGTTTGTTTACACCTCCAGTACAAATGTATTTCTATTGAATAAATTTTCATTTACTTTGAAAACAATTCGAAAAATCCCCCCACTTTTTAGCACAATTAACATACTTATTTATATTGTTTGTTTTTCTTATTAATTTCATACAATTCTAAGTAAATTGTCGTTTGTCGTCATCACTGTGTTTTATATGCAATTTTTTTTTATTGGGGAAATCCCAATCCCAATACACTTGAACAGGTATTTAAACAAATAACAAAACTTTTTATTAATTAACTAAATATTAAAAATCAATAAATATGTATGTATGTAGGTTCCATGAAAATTATTTATTTTTTCTGTGTGTTGCTTGACAAACTTACCCTTCTGCATTAGCATAGGCTGAGGCAAAAATTTGCATGAAGCAAATGCCAAGACAAACGATTAAACGCATGATGCGTTTGTGTGTATTTTAAATTTAATTCACCGGCTTAATTATCGTATTAATTGCGTTAATTTATTAGGCACGTTTAAAAAACCGGGTTTTTTTTAATGTAATTTTCCAAGTGTTTTTTTTCGATTTCAACAATTCGTCGTTGTTTTTTTCTTTCCTAAAAGTGAACTGCTCTTGTGAACAGTCAAGCAGTGACTGAAGTGGATGTGTTTGAGGAGACGTGGTTTAAGAAATAAAAATTTTTGTTTTGAAATTGAAACTGATCTTTGGCTTAAATTTTCTTGTTGTTGTTGTTGTCGTTGTTGCTTATACAATTTCGAAAGTGTTTTGTAGAGTTTTACTCTCGCTGTTTAGCATATAATGTTTGTTTTTGTTGTTGTTGTTGCTGTTTGTTTTTTCGAAACAGGTAGAGAAGTAAAAATAAAAACAAAAATCAAAATAAACACAAGATTTTGAGTGAAATACTCTACAGTTTGTATCAGTTAAAGTGTGTTTACTTGTTTGTTTTTGTTTTCTTGGGAAATCACAAGAAAAAGAAGAATAAAAAGAAGAAGAGAGAAAAAACACACACACACACAAATTAATTGTAAACAATAAATATTAACAATTATTTTTGTTGTTGTTGTTGCTGTTGCTTCTTTTGATTCATCATCATATTTGTCAATATAAAGCTTACGCACACACTCTCATGCTTAACTGTATGTGCTTGTATTGGTTTAGTCTAGCTGTAGTAAACAATAGTGTTAGTTGTTGTTGTGCTACTTACAATTTTTTTTGTTTGTTTTTGTTATGATTTCATAGACTTTTTTGTTTTGTTTTGTTTTGATTTGTTTTGATTTTTTTATTGTTGTTGTTAGTTTTTTCAAAAGAGGGCTTTTGTTGTTGTTGTTGCTTTAGCGTTTTTTTTAACTTTTATTTTAAATGTTTTATTTTTTATTTGATAGCGCGAGAGACAATAAAACCTCAATCAAGGCTTTTTTGTTATTGGTTTTGCTGTCTATGATTGTGGTTTTAACACACACACACACACAGTGAAATGCAAATTCACTTGATCGATTCTTAATTAAACCTTAAACGTAAATGGGGGCTTATTCAGGCGCCTATTTACAACATATTTCTTAAAGTTAAACGACTACGAATTGTATGTTTTAAAAAATAATTTAAAATTATTTCAAAACTTACAGTGCGTAATAAAATTTTTCTATCGAATTATATTTCGATCTATTCAAAGCATAAAGATAATATCAGAAATATTGTTTAAAAATGTTTGAAGTTGCCGTAGTCTGGTAAGTAGGGTGATAGCTTAGTATGTATCAGAGATCAGCAATGAATCCCTTTTCCGCTACTCATAAGTACTCATGCAATTTTAAGTATGAATGTGTCAACAGTATTAAAATTCAACTACTCTGATTCATTCGGATTCATGACAACATTTATTTATAAATACAAGTTGCAATGAGTATGAGTACAACGTTGACATCAAACTCATAACATTCGAAATATGTTTGATTCATACGCCTACTTATTCAGATTCATAAATTTAGAAAAAAATACTTATAATACTCATAAATGATTCAAGTGATTCGAATCATTCATCAAAATTTACAGTAGTAGTTGTTGTTGCATTTACAAAGAAAGAAGAAAGATACATAAACAAAAAAGACAAAGACAGCAAGCAGAGCAAACACAGAATCATCTTGTGAGTATTGTAGTGCTCGTATGCGAATCATACTTATTTTGTGATTCGTGTATACGATGAATCATGGAGAATCGAAATCAATAACATCATGCATATTGGTAAATATGAGTACGACGAGTATTTCAAACTTTGAATATGAGTAGTATGAGTATGATCTTATATATAAAAATGAATGTGTGTTTGATTGTATGTTTGTATGTTTGAAGTTTATAGACGATTAAACGGCTGAACCGATTTTCTTGAAATTTTCACAGTATCTTCCTGTATGTCTGGAAGGAGTTATAGGATACTTTTTATGTTGATATTCCAAATGAGCGAGGGGCCATGACCATGTATACTACATACTACATACTTAATATTTAATTGCATTTGAAATATATTACTCATACGCATAGTAGTTACCCCTACAAGTATGCTATCTGTGATTCTTGATGTATAAAACCAAAGAAAATAAAGTGTAAAGAACGACGCGGGGGTAAAGATAGAAGGGAAAGAAAAAAATTTTGTAACCAACATTTGTGAAAAAATTCACCAAATAAGAAAAAATATAACCAAAATTAAATTCGTAGACTTTTGTTTTATTTATTTTTTTTTCGAGTTTAAATTATCTATATATATAAAAATGAATGTACTTTATGGAATCGTAAACTATGCATTTAATCTTTAGCAAAGTTGTGGCGCATGAGCCGACGAAGGTTTCTAAGTTGGTATAACCAATTTCCGACAGGTGGCGCCACTGAAAATTCTTCGAAATTAATTAAATCGTAAACTGTGCATTTGATCCTGTGTTGAAAAGAAAAGAAAAGAGCATTACTAGCCTCAGAATCAGCATTGAGACTGAAAAATCTTCGAGTACATGCCGCACAGATCCGTTCGCTTGAATCACTTGAACAATGAATCACTTGATCGAATGCGTACTACTTAGGCCCGTTCGTCTGAATCATCTGGACAACGGGAAACAAAATCAATAAAATGATTCAAACTTAATTGGATATTTGTCTAATGTCTTTCCTTCAAATTTATTTTAGTTTGCAGTGCAGCAAAGCGCGCAGGGTACAGCTAGTATTAAAATAAGTATGAATGCCTATAAGTATCAGAAATTTTGAGTATGATTCGAATCTACTCATCGTTTTGAATACTTATTGCTGATCTCTGGTATGTACATATATATGAAGCCACGGTTTAAATCTTAGGTCAGACATCTCGAACAAAACGACAACGCCCAGCTCTTACTTACTTCCTCACTTAATTAGTCATTACAGGTATCAGCTACTCATTCCACCCATGTTGTGTGTGTGTTAATTTTTATCCACGAGCAATGGGATCTTCAGTTTAAAGTCGACAGATTTTTGAGACATTTTTCATGGAAATTTTAATGACTCTCAGATTTTTGTACCAGAAGACTGCTGAGAGGCAGCGTCGAGAGAAATATTGTTTCATATTTCATTGCGTTGGTGATGTATGAGCTAGTGTTTTAACCGTTCCCTCATGTCTAGTAAACCTTTGGAAATTGATTCGTAACGTGAACGTGGATTACGTGCTAGGAAAAGTATCACTCTGTGGTATGTAAACTATTCTGTGGGATTAAGGGGTGTTCAATGGAAACTTGTAAATATTCATTGTTCCAGTTTGACCATAGAAACACTGGAGTCAATTAGAATCATTAGAACTTTATACGAGATTCGAAATGTTTAAAGCAGTATCAAATAAATAATAATAATGAATACATTGTTACTGTTATTGTTACTTTTTTCACATAATTTCAGTGTCAATAAATCAATTCATCCATCCATCTAAATTCAATTCTATTCAATCATTAAAGATGTTAGCCTTGGTACTTTTTGTTTGACGTATTTTAACGGTTCACCTTCATTAGAAATTTGATGGCAAATAAAAAAAAACAAAAACAAAAAAATATTCTATTGAAGTTATTTCTGTATATCAAATTAGCACTTTTACTTGATTTTTTTATTATAAAAAAAAAATAAAAACAAAAACAAAAAATTCTAGAAGAGTTACGACTTTTGTTTGCAGTTGTAATTAGTTTTGCAGGTTCAAAAAAAAATTAACCCTTAAAGCTGTAAGAAAATGTAATTATTGAATGCGAATATATCATAAGTAAGCATAGATTAGGAACACCTTAGCAAACCCACTAAAAACTAGGTCCATTTAAGAGAATTAGAGAGAGAGAGAGAGAGCTTGACAATCGTAGAAACGCTTGAAGCCGTCGTAGTCTAGTTGGTAATGTGTTGGCTTATTAGACGTGAAGTGTCGGTTTAAACCCCCGGCCAGACATTTTCAACAGAGCGAGATTTCAGCAGACTTCTAGTAAAATTTCAAAAAATCTGTCGTTCGGA
The DNA here is from genome assembly GCA_930367235.1 of Sarcophaga rosellei. Lineage (NCBI taxonomy): Eukaryota > Metazoa > Arthropoda > Insecta > Diptera > Sarcophagidae > Sarcophaga > Sarcophaga rosellei. The sequence goes on from OV884019.1 coordinate 89,738,488, forward strand.
GTTGGCTTTAAACTGTACGACCCTCCACTCATTGATAAAATTAACACACACAACATAAGTGATTTGATAAACTACTTCACGATGATTTCCGCATTCGATCCAACAATGAGCTGTATGAGCTCGTCAAGGACGTGGACATTGTGCAGCATATTAACATCCAGCGGTCGCTGTGGCTCGGCCATGTCGTTCGAATGGATGAGAATGTTCCGGCATGACGGGTATCTGATGCTGGGATTTTCGAAAGCCTGCAAAGAGGACGACCTTGTTTGCGTTGGAAAACCCATGTCGAGGAAGCCCTGTCATCGATTGGTGTGACCAACTGCCGAAGACGCACAAGAAGCCTGGAAGGTTGTGATAAATCAGGTCGAAATCCGATAATCGAGTTGTTAACACTGCTAATCTTTTATGGTTCCCCTGACCAATAACAGATTTAATACCTCAGCGATCTGGTGCAACTTCTTCAATGGCAATGTCACTAAAGCCTGTTTACACAATACATACTATATGTACGTGTAGTAGCCTGTTGGCAACCAAGTACTTCATTGCTTCTAGATATTTGTAGGTTGAGTGTAGAGAAGCAGACTTTAGAGGTACACTAAAGCCCTGATTAGCCCAACTTCCATTGAACGTACGTTCGTTTTTAGCATATAAAGAACAATGTAAATGCTTACCGAAACTACATTACAGTTCAGTAATCGCTTTTATTACTTTTCGTATTCTAAAAGCTTAACGTACGTTGCGTTGCGTTCCGTTACGTTCCGTAGACGTTTGACTAATCGGGGCTTAAGTCTATAACAACATGCGACGTAATAAATCGAGCGGCTATTTGCTTGGGATCAATGATCAAATTGTAAGAGGTTTTAGAAGCTAGGAATCAAACATACCTCTTGGCAGCTGGGTACTATTAAAAGAGTTCACCTCCTTCCTAAAAAAGAACTCCTAAGCCTCAAGGCAGAATTTACCTGTAAAGGATACAGAATGTAGTAAGAGAACGTTAAACCTTTCAATAGGTTAAAGAGAGGATTTTAAACATGATAAAATGTCTGGAAAGTAATTTATTAGACAAAAATGCAAAAGGACTGTATGCGTACCAAAGCTACAAACAGGTTACTAAAGCTATAAACAGGGCACTAAAGCTATAAAAAGGGTACCAAAGCTATAAAAAGAGCGCCAAAGCTATAAGCAGGGTACAAAAGCGTACCAAAGCTAAAAAAGGGGTACCGAAGCTGTAAAAAGAGTACCAAAGCTATAAACAGGGTACCAAAGCTATAAAAAGGGTACTAACGCTATAAAAAGGGTACAAAACTACAAACAGGGTACCAAAGCTAAAAACAGGGTACCAAAGCTACAACCAGGGTACCATAGCTATAAAAAGGGTACCAAAGCTGTAAAAAGAGTACCAAAGCTATAAAGAGGGTACCGAAGCAATAAAAGGAGTGCCAAAGCTATAAAAAGCGTACCAAAGCTATAAACAGGGTACCAAAGCTATTGAAAGGGTACCAAAGCTATAAAAAGAGTGTCAAAGCTATAAGCAGGGTGCCAAAGCTATAAAAAAGGAGTGCCAAAGCTATAAAAAGCGTACCAAAGCCACAAACAGGGTACCATAGCTATAAACAGGGTACCAAAGCTATAAAAAGGGTATTAAAGCTGTAAAAAGTGTACCAATGCTATAAAAAGGGTACCAAAGCTACAAAGAGGGTACCAAAACTACAAACAGGGTACCAAAGCTATAAACAGGGTACCAAAGCTATTGTAAAATGCTCGGCAAAATGTATCGAACTAAAAAGAAAGTACTAAATGAGGTAGAAGAAGTATTTATTTTAAAATAAGATGAGTTTACTGTGGTAGTTTTATAAATTTTTGGACCGCTCATGCATATACAGAGCGTAGATCATTGTTCACTAATCTAGATTGGATTGTACCAGTCACGTCCAGAATCAATCGAATTGGTAGGGAGATCCTGGTTGTATCACCTTTTGGAAAGTAGTTCTGATACTCATGGGTCGGGACTGCGTAGCATAAACTATTGAAATGAGTTTCAGTTGATCCCAGTCTACCCTCTATAGGCAGTAAGACATTCTAAGGAATTTCAATTTATTAATTTTTTTTTTGTATTCCTAAAACTTATTAAATAAGTTCCGCTAATGTAGCATATAGCTCCACCTAACATCATAATTAGTTGCAACAATTTAATTTTAATTTCATGCCGGTACTTTAAATTTTAATTTTGAAGATGATTCACAGTCGAATTACGACGACAATAATGAATTCATGACTTGTATGCCAAAGCACGTTTCATTAAATTGAAGGGACTTTTTCTTTTGTTTTGTTCTCACCTGTCATAACAATTATGGGGTGGGGTGCATTATTTTGTACAGACGTTAAAATAGAAATACCGGCAACAATTTTACAGGTTTTTTGTTTGAATTTTCGTTGTCGGGTTTTTAGTTTTTTTTTTGTTTATTTTTTCTCCAAAAGCAACTATTCAGAATATTATTACAAAAACAACAACTAAAAGCGAAGCAAATATTCTAGATGAGTTTTAAAAACACTATCTAAAATTGATCTAATGAATATCCCTCCCAATAAATATGAAAATAATTGCTACGAGGGTGGTAATAAAATTCAGCGAAATAGCAAATAAAAACACACAGTAAAACTAGGAACAATTTTCTTAATGCGTTCACATTATCGATTTTATTTCACCTGGAAGTGACATAAAATAGCTTCAATCCCTGGTTTATGGTAATTTTTTAAAATTTTCATCAGCAGCGCCCTCTATCTTAAAATTTAATTTTTTTTTTTTTTTAACATCAAACAATTTTGTCAAGTTTAAATAGAGATTTCCAACAGGGGTTTACGATGTTTGACATTTGACAGTTGACATTTGTGAATGAAGCTGAATCTGTCAACTTAGTTGTCATTTATTCAGTTTGCTTCCCAAACTGATCATGGACGAATAAAGCATTCAATAACAAGTAGAAATAATTAAATTGTTTGATCAAAATGTGTGATCTGTTTGGACAATGTTTTCATTGAAGAATCGTCTTAAGCGTGAATATCTATCTACCATGAAATCTAAAAGTGTACAAAGCATTTCGAGGTACTCTTTGGGAATATTGGACTTTCTCTTATGGAGTTTTCTTAAATCGCAGGTGTATACGAATCAGCCACAAACCACAGCTGACCTCAAAGCCAACATAACATATACCATTCTGTCCTAACATTGGACATTTCAGCGTTTAAATTTCAAATCTTCAGTTGTGAAGGCTGTTAATACCTACAGTAAGCGCCAAAAGAAAGTGGACATTAAAAAAATATATATATTGTTACGAAAATGAACAATCTAGATACTGGTGTTTTGCTTTTATATCGCTTAACATTAAAATTATATACAAAAAATGCAACAACAAACACCAGCATAGAAAAATGATAAACAAGTAAACAAAAATATTCGAACTACACTATAAGAATAAATGTAAACAATATACATAAACAACAATAATGAGCGAAAAAAAACCATGTTTACATTTTTAGAGATTTCGGGAAAACGAAGCCACGAACATTCGCCTTCAAGAACATTTATCAGACTGTTTACTCTGCCATTTAAAAGGCAAGGCAAAGTAGGCGAGTCAGTTAGTAAAATTTCAGTTAGTCTTGTGTGGAGACATGGTGTGTTTGAAGTGAGTAATTGTGGTTTAAATATCTCCATTACAAAAATCAGTTGAACAATTGTCTAGTAATTGTTATTGTTTATTCAAAAGGTGTAAACAAAGGAATAACAAAGAAAGCAATTGTTGTTGTTATTTACATAAAGTTGTGAACAGTGGCACATAGAATTGTGTTAATAATTGTGGATTTTAATTGAAATGAAACATAGAAAATTAATTTATTTAATTTGCAATCTACGAGCTCATATTTTAAACGTTTTTAAAAGGTAAAATAGTAACAATATTTTATTTTTATTTTAAAATTGTTTCATTGACAGTTTTTAAAATTGAAAAAAAAAAATAAATTTTTAAATTTCGAAAAATTGTCAAAAACTTATGGGCACTCTCCTAAAAGTTCTAAAAGTTCGGTGATTGTAAGAATTTTATCCATAGCGTACAGTTCTTTTGACGCTCAATGTATGGCCTGTGAAATGTTATTCATTATTTTCTTCGTCTTTATTAGAGTCGTTCATTTAAGAGAGATACAAGTTAAGCACAGGTAGTTATGACAACCATAATACTATGTTTGTTCAGACGTGTACTTTTATTGAGACAATGTTTGATTATTTGAGTATAATATTTTAAGTGTTCAGATATAATATAAGCAATATTCATTTGACAGCTGGTAAACAAAACAGCTGGTTGTTTCAACAACATTGTTTTTGAATTGCTTTTTTTTTGTTTGTCGTTGTTGACATTTGAGCTGTCAAATATCAACAGAAAGTGTTCGAAAAACTGTAATATGCTCACTGAACTTACTTATGACAGTGCTGTATTTTAAATTGTAATCAATATTAAAACAATTTGCGGATTTATTGCGCAATAATTAATTGAAATTTTATATGAAATATTGACCTCAATAATGGCGTTTATTGCGATTTACGCAATAAGAGTGCATGTGTAAACATAGTATAAGCAAATTTGTTGTTCCTAACACCACTAATGAGTTCATCAATTCTTCAGCTATGTAGTCTGGGGCTTCGCAATTTGTCTACATGTCCAGCTGATTGGTTATGTAGATTTCTTTATTAAAATGGGTCCGGAGAAACCTGCCTGTTCATCCTGCAGACTGTATTTTTTTTTGTTTGGTTTTGAATTGTTTCTTGTCTTAAGGCTACAGACCTTAAATGGAATAAGTTTGGCAAATTTTTTTTTTACTTTTAGAAGACTGCTCAGTGAGACCAATTGTTTTTGATAAAAACTCTACCCCTACAAGGTGTTGCTTTGCTTTTTTACAAAGTCTCATCATCACTCGAACATCAAGTCGACAAATTTTCCAACAACCCTCGTAAATAATGCAAAATAACAAAATAACGAAAAAAATCTGAAAATAAAATCTGTTTGAATAACCAAATTGTCATGTTCCATGAATTATAAATTTTATTGAATGAAAAAAATCAAAATAAAATGAATTAAAACTATAATGAAAATTATGGCATGGCATAGCATTAAAAATTATATTTTTAAATTAAAATTAAAAAAATAACAACAAAAATATCTCATTTAAATGATGACGTCTGTTTGGCAATTAAACTTGCATTAATGAATGGGATGGACGGTTTTTCAACAACATTTTTATTTATTTAAAGGCAATAAAATTAAATGATTTTTTTTTTGTGAAATTTGTTGTCTATTTTAATAAATAAAACTAATTATTTATGAACGATATTATTATATACATATACTCCAGCAAATAGAATAAAAAAAAAAAATTTTTAAATAAAAAATTAGTCGAGAATTTTTCAAAATTTAAGTGATTGTTGGCGTGTTTTTTGCCATTTAAATGGGGTTTTTCAAATACGTATTTTATTTATAAATTGAAATTTTGAGAAATATTTGATTTCCCCCAAAATATTAGAAGAAATCCCGATGCGATTACTCATTACCACTTTATTTTGTTTCAGTTACAGAAAAAGCCTTCTATTGACTTCAACATCTAGAAAGTGCAGGCTTCCTGCATTAGTAACATGACTAGTAATACTGAATACTAATCATATGCCCTTTCTAAAGAAGGTGGGAAAAGATGCGACACAATAAAACCTAATTTAAGCAACGCAAGTAGGTCGTGTTAAGAGATCATATGCTCTGGAACCCGAAGGTTACTTCAGAGCTACATTTATTGCCACTGATGGCCACGTGAACAGAATGATTGTTACATGGACAGCCTTCAAGGCCTTCGTAATTGCCTAAGGTGTACTAAGACGTTCGTTTATATTTTTAAGTCCACTTACATACCTACATAACTGGTCATTACAACCCTTCAGTCAGTGTTACGACCTTGCTTCTCATACCACTTATGTTGTGTGTGTTAATTTTATACATGAGTGGCGGAACCTACAGTTTAAAGTCGAATCCGAATGAAAGATTTTTTTTGAGAAACTTTTCATGACAAATTTTGTTTTAGTCTCAGAGTTTTTGCCGGAAGTCTGCTGAGAGGAAGTCACCGAAAAAATATTTTTTTCATATTTTCATTTTGATGTCTGACCCGGAGTTTGAACCGAGGCCTCATGTCTAATAAGCCAACACACTACCTACTAGACTACGGCGGCGTAACTCTGGAACCTGAAGCGTTAATGGATCATTAGAAACCCGTTTTTCGCATTTCGGCCTACTTTAATACACTCCTTTAGGCGCCACTACTTCTTGCGCTGCTTCGCCATTTGGTCAGACTAATCGATGATGGGGCTTATTCAATATGGTACTTCCAATGCACAGAGAAGTTCGTTCCCTACGCCGAAATCTGCTAGTCCCCGCATCAAATACTCTTTCATTCGAAAGAGATGGTCGAGTTAGCGCAACGGCGTTGACAAGCTCATACAGTTTATTATTGGATCGAACGCGGTAATCATAGCCAACTCCCACTGGATTGAAGATCTTACGTAGAACTTTTTTCTTGACTACCCTCAAGGCTGCTGGATCGATGCTTAATAGTGTTCATGCTTCGCCGCCATTAAGAAGCGAGGGGAAAAATATGCTATTTGTAGAGTATAAGTATTGTCGCACGAGAGAGAAGCCTCGGCTACTCAATTCATTATTCAGACCATAATAGAATTTAATGGAGTTGCAGTAGGGACTCTACTTCATTCTTCATCGCCTTATCAGCTTCGCAAGAATGCCGAGCTCACGATTCCTTATGGGGCAATCGAAACCTGTTTTATAGTCGACAAAATGATGGTGTGTGTCGGCTCATTTATCATGAATCTACTGCAGAATTTCACGTAAAGTGGAGATCTAGTGGATGATGCACTTGTCACGGATGAGGTCCAATCAGTGTTTTGATAAGTGGCTTCAGTCTTTCACAAAATATGCACATAAGAACTTTGTAGGCGACAGGAAGAATAGTTATACCCCTGTAGTTGGCGCATATTGTTGACGTATAACCTTCTCGTGGCCCCTACTGGGTGGTTTATTAGCATCCGGTAGGCGTTAACTGATGAGTGCCGTATATTCCAAGCAACTGAACTTTAAATTTGGATTATGCGTTCAGCGATTACGGTCACTTATGGCTGAACAAGCAAACATTTTTGATTTTGGAATAACACGAATTCATATGAGAGATTCAGGAGTATCCATTGCATTCCGCAAAAGTCACTCTTTGCTGCAGATTTTAGGCTCTGTCAGCCTAATATCGGTTCATATTTCTTTGAGAAATATGAAAGAGGACAGCTTCCTGCGAATCCTGGCTTATTTTGGCGTTGAAATACAAAATAATTGTTTTGCAATAACTTTTTTTAAAATTTTATTCTGTTAACGTTTTTCAAATATTCCTTCAAAGAATACAAAATAAAATCCTTTTGTTTCTTTTAAATCCCTACACGTTCCAAAAAAAAAAAAACAATATTCAACAGGACCTTTTTTTGTACATTATGATGATGTACGAGAATGTCAGGAAGTATTTATTTTATTTATAAAAACCCCTTTGGTTTGTTTCTCTTTTTGCTTTGGTTTTTGCTCAAAATCCTTTCAAATGTTACAAAATGTCATCATATTGTCACAACATAAGGAATCATTTAGATGATGAACATATTTATGGTCTAAGTGTTGACATTAAATACACACCCATACAGACACACACACATATACACAGAGAGAGGGAGAGAGAAACATACAACAAGTTTCAGAGCCACAGTCAGACAGTTTTCTAAAGACAAATAAAATGGAATGAAAAATAAACTTTTGGGAAATGAATGAAAGAATGACAAAAACGGCAGTGAGACAGACATACAAACAGCCACTGATACATTTGCTAATACAACAACAGCAGTACCAAGAGAGAGCAGACATTGAAACAAAGAAAACAAAAAATCATTTCAAAAATATGACAGACGAACAAAAACCACACAATGGGAGAGAGAGGGAGAGGGAGGAAGGGAGATAGAAAGACAAATAAGTACCATTTCCCATAAGCCACTTAAAAGACAAATTTAAACACAAACAGATAACAAATCCCCTACAACAACAATAACAATAAAATTAAGTGAAAAAAAGGGACGAAAGGATCATAAATATACAACTTCCTTAACTTAAAACACATACACTACTGTACTACCACACTAACACACAAATACTTAGCTTAAACCCAAGCAGAGGAAGTAATATTTTTAACAGTTATAACAACCAGAGAATAAGAGACAGATAGAGAGAGAGAGAGAGAGACAGAGGCTGTGAAGTAGTAACAGTGTTACTCATAAATTTTATTTAAATATTTAAAATTTGTTGTCTTGTAACGCATTTATTTTATTGTCTTTTAAATCTTTTCTTCCTCTCTTTATCTCTCTCTCTCTCTCTCTCTCTCTCTCTGTCTCACTTTGGTTTATGTTTACAAGTGTTAATATTGTGATTTATTTACGGATTTATTTTTGAAGTTTGCCACTTCATAAAAATTTTAATAAACTTGAATGTTTAATAATAATTTATACTGGAGGTGGCAGGGGAAAACATGACATTGGATTTCCTGTTCGGCTTATTTCCCATGGATTTCGTATCTGACATAATGGGGCGTATGATTGTTATTAATTTGTCATTTCAAATGAATTTATAGTTTGTGCCTATCATATACGATGATATTTTTCATAATTTAAATGGGATTTTAGCAGAAATAAAATGATATGAGGAAATTTATATATACAAGATGTTTTGTGGTTATTACTCCTGTAGAATACTTTCAAATATTTGGAGTTAAAAAATAGATAAAGTATACGCCTTAGTCGCCGTAGTCTAGTTGGTAGTGTTTTGGCTTATTAAACGAAACCCCATGATTCAAACCCCGACTTAGATAGCTCGAAATATTATAAAAACAATTTATTTCGTCGTCTTCCTTTCAGCAGTCTTCTGCTAAAAAGTTTGAGAAATAAAATAAATTTGCCGTGAAAAGTTTCTTAAACATCTGTCGTTCGGAATCGACTTTAAAATGTAGGTCCCGCCACTCATGTATATAATTAACGCACACATCATAAATGCCATGAGAAGCTAGATTGTAATCCTGACTAATGGGTTGTAACGAGTAATTAAGTAAGTAATTAAGCCTTAGGTGGCTGTCCACTCAAAAAAAAGTTGGATAGACCCACTTAGGTCACATAAGAGCCATTGTGGTATCCAGTTTTCTATTTTTCCCTATTGCCGAAACCAATCGAAGCTTCTTAAGAAGCGAATCAGACTACCAATGTCTAGTTCGTGATAGTACGCTTAGAACGCTAATGTGGTAGACAATAAATTGCTTTTCTTACTATGGCATAGTGCGGTAATTGTACCAGTGACAGCGGTTTATGTTATGCTGCTACTTAAGAAAACCCCACATGAAAAAGTCTAACATCGTCAAAAAGTATGATAACGGTGGCCAGATTACATAACCTTTACGTGATATGAGCATGTTCCGAAATTACTCGTACTGGATACTCAATGTGATATGAGCTGTGTTGCGTTCCTATTGTGTGTCATCCTATTGAAACCAGAAGTCCTTGGTGATCAGATCATACAATTCAGGCCAAGGAGTTGGTAGCCATCGGCTTATGTGTGATCGTCATTGACAGTGATGGCATGACCCACGTTGCTCTCAAAGAAATATGGATAGATGGTGGCGACAGCTCAGAATTCAAAAAATAACGGCGATTTTTTGCTATATAGTATACGCTTTTGAATCTCAAGGAATATTGTCCCAAAAAGGGAAATTTTGTTTACTTGCGTATGTACTCATCCAGAAATGTGCTTCATGTCCAAAGATGTTCTTTCGATTAAGGGGCAGATACCAACTGTTTCAGAGTCCTTTCTGCAAACATGCATATTGATTTATGGTCATTTACATTTAGTTCCTGGTCCTTTGGGCCTAGTACAGTCCTATGGTATTGGTATAGTCCTGTGGTCAACGTACAGTGCTGTGGTTCGAATATTGTTCGAATATATTAAATTTTGTTTGGCTCCAAGCTCACGTAACGATTCAAAATTCACCAGATTGTGGCTTGCGAATGGACGAATTCTTGTGAGCTACCTCGGATTCTCACAGACAGAGGCGTTGTTTTAAAGTGATCTTACGTTTCGTTCTCGTATTACTGCTGATCGATAGTTTACTGAGCCAGTGGACACGAATTTATACACCACATTGCGATTATGTAGTCCTCTCGTTATGAAAATTATGGAGATCGTAAAATGGGTGAGGGGCCGGTTATGTTATCCAAACAGAATTCACTTTTTGATAAAATGATCAGGGGAGTCCAGTCCATTGTCTAGAAATTTGAGTTGTGCGTGGGGCTTGCAAAATTATCTTAGGCCATGACGCGCATTTCAGGCTGAAAATGTTCGATTTTGGGACAATTCATATGAGAGACCCAAGGACGTCCACTGCGTCTGGGGCTGGCAGGTTCATCGGTTCATTATTTTGATAAAAAGATTTGGTACAACGTGATGTTGAACGCTGTAACCTTCAACGTTGATTTGTCACAACAGTCATCGGAAATGACAACTAATTTGACAGATAAAGCGTCAACAAGATGGACGTTATTAACGATTAAATTTTGGAAGTCCCTTTGAAAGGCTCTGTATTTATATTTGGAATTTGTTTATCAATCCCTCAGTCATTGCGACTGTGGGCCCACATTTTCTGCTGTTTTTTAGATATTTTCTTTGAGATCGTTATGCACTAGGAATTATATTTTTTTCCAACTGTTTAGAGCTGATGGAAACGTAAGTTGAGGTATCTGATCAAATACTCGCAGTCTTCCAGTTCTCTCTATAGCTCCACATTATGTCGATGAGCTTCTCTAATTCAGCTACTCCGCTCTGAACTTCCATGCTAATGTTCCTTGCCCTCGTCATTGCCACTCTAATCTTTCGGACAACACCCTAGCACTTATTAAGGGTCTCCTCCAACGAGTTTCTCATTTTGCATATAAACTTCTGTCTAAGGGAACTGTGTCCCAAAAGCGGTTCCTCTGTTCCGCAATGCTCTGGTTGCGATGCGTGCGATTGCTCACCTTCCTGCACAGATTTTGATGTCGTGCCACTTTTCTCGATCCCGGTGTTCCTCCCAGATGTGTTCTGAGAGTTCGCCGTTGTCTGGGATTTTTTCACCGGTCATCGCCTGATTTTTGGCCTGCTCATAAAGGCAACCTCGCCCTGCATCATATCTTCTACTTCTAGTATTCTTTCATTCATCTTTTCTATTCGGGTTCCATCTTCAAGCTGCTATCTCCTATCGACTATGCAGTTGTCCCTTAGAGACCACGAGGGTGCCTATGGTGATCAGTGAAGTCCTCGCTAGGGTTAACGCAAATCCTTATGGGAGTCTGCGTTCAGAGCCAGGTCGGACACCACTTGAGTCATTTTCAAAATCGATATTCCATACATAGTCCAGGTCTTGTCTTCTCACATTAGCAAGTACCCAGCGTATGCTGAGTACCAGTATCAAGGGAGCGCCTGATCTAAGATATGGAGGCTGTGAGCTGCTTGGTATGTACTTGCAAGGATAGCACTGGGCTTCACCAAGTTGAAACCAATCAGTGACGTTGCCTTGTAGTTACATAACCGCTCCCCATACAGTTGCGGTATTAGAGATGAAAACTTTAAAATGCATTCACCTATGTGTGTTCCCCCCCATGCCATGTACATGACGTAGAATTTCTTTTCCCAAAAAATTTGAATTTCTTATCTCGTTAGCAATTTATTTCAAATTAATTTCTCTGCTGCTTTATGACTGTTGCTTCGAACACTTAAAATTCTGGCTGCTGTATGTGAGACATGCAGCCTTGTAAGGAAATATTTTCGTTTCTTATCTAAATTTAACATATTTTTTCTTGAATTCAAATTCATGCTCTTTCGTTTCATAATATTTGTGTGGGTAAAATATTTAATTTACCCCACCCCCCCCCCCCCCCCCTCCCAACAAAAAAAAGGAAAAGAAGGAAAAGGGAATAAAGTATTGATAAATTTCCGTTACAATAACAGTAAATTTTTTTTAACAAACATTTACTTATTGACAGCATTTCTTCCTCTCTAAACCTCTCATCCATGTGTTCCCTTCACATATTGCTTGTCTTAAACGAAATCTCAGTTCAGAATGTTCAGACTTGACTCGTGAGTAATAAAATTAAAATGCGGCAAAAGAAAGTTGGTTGCTGCCACAACGATTCGCTATATTTTGCTCGTACTTTCTTTGGTTTTTTGTTTTTCTAAAGCTATGGGGAATAAGGGAGAGAGAGAGAAACAAACAAACAAACAAATAAAAAATGATAACAAGAACAACGAAAACAAATTGTAAGGAAAACAAAAAATACCAGCAAAAGCTAAAGCATAATTTTTAAGTTCACCACATGCACACACACACACTCAGTTACAAACCCTAGCTCAGCTGTTGTTACGGCAACAGCAGCATCACTTAGAAAACATGCATGTACTCGCACTCACACTCATACACTAGCATTTGAATGGAGAAAAAAAACACCATTTTTATGCATGTCTTCTGTTTTATTTTACACTCGTACAAGTACGTCTATGTGTTTGCCTGTGTGTGTATTTGTTTGTATGTTTACCGCTATAATTCATAAAATTATCTGTAGATTTCGTTTTCGTTTCGTTTCCTTTTTTTCGTGTTATTTTTTTGAAGCATAAAAGCGAAAATGCAAACAAATTGCCATGTCGCTCCTTGGTTTACGATTGTAGCATGAAAGGGAAGATTGTTAGACAGCCATGACGGTGGTTTATAAAGGTTTTTGTTGCTGTTTAAGTGGCAACAAAGGAATCTTGTTATGATGACTTTATGGAAAATATGCAAATAATGCAATATGTACGCTAGGAACTGAGAATTCTGGTTCGTTAAGGGGTTCCCGAAAAGGCCTTGGATAGCCAACGGCAGTCCCAAAATGCTGTTTAGATTGGGCTGTGGTATATATGATTTATTAAAGGTTCTGGCAACTACAATGTATTTTAAGGGGAGGTCATGGCCCTATTAAAGATGTACAATGTTTGGTGGATAATGCTTCTGATAAACTCAGATAGCTAGGCTGCCATCAAGTCCCTATCGAACGCCACCAAATCGTCTGCACTAGTCAATGAATGCTGGCTACTTCTATGGGCAATTTCGGATTTTTTAAAGCTAAATCTTACGATTGTAGTCCCCGTAGTGTAGTAGGTAGTGTGTTCGCTTATTAGACGTAAAGCCCGGGTCGAGCCCCAGGCCAGACATCAAAACGAAATGTGAAAAAAAATATTTCTTCGGCGATTTCTGGCAAAAACTCTCAGAGTAAACAAACCTGCCATGAAAAAGTTTCTCAAAATCTGTCGTTCGGAGTCGACGTTAAACTGTAGGTCCCGCCACTCATGCATAAAATTAACGCACACAACATGAGTGGTGTTGAGAAGCTAGGCCGTAATCCTGACTGAAGGGTTGTAATGGCCAATTATGTATGTATGTATGTATATATGTAAATCTTACAAGTCTTACAATGCCAAGCTACTGATGATCTAGTCTGGACGCCTACAAGGTTTACAACACCTAACGTGTTACCGCGCATAGCTATTCCAATTGCTTTAATTAAACTTGAGTTTCTCTGGTCGTTGTATAGAGAAACTCTGTGCGGAATGAAATAGTAAACATTGGAGAGGATAGACTAAATACCTTACCTAACATCGATAACAATAGGAAAATTTCGTAAATGGTTTCGATATCATTATATCTCGAAGATAAACTATGCCGTATATCATCAGTAGAGGACAACTGACGTCATTACTATTGACTTTTTAAACGTTTATGTATTATTTTTGGGCCATTTGGGATCTCTGCTTAAGTTTAAGTAGTTTAGGTCGAAACGAAGGGACATTGAGAACCAGGTGGATCTTATTGCCTTTCGATCGCATATTATCACCGCTAGTAGGAGAGTGCAGGAACAATATCTTTTCTTTGTTAAGCAACCCAGGCCATCAAGACTTCTATGGAAATGAAAGACACAATGAACTAGCCAGTGCAGTATTTGCTGTGCCTCGATTAAAAAAAATATTCTCGACTATTACCTCGAAAAGGAAAAATTTTAGATAAAGGGCTCTGAGATCCGAAAGGCTATCAAGGCCGGACATTAAAACAGGCGCCCTAGTTTACACAAGGGCCTCTGTTAATAGTAAAGAAACCGTAAGGAATATTAATGGTTGTGTTAATCGAGCAACGGACGACTGAGGATCAACAGCAAAGGATTGTGTCATAGTTTAACGATATAGAAAAAGAAGAGATGGGTGATTGCTTTCTATGTAGTGGTCCTAGTCCATAAATACCAACGTTGTCGTTAATAATATGTGAAAAAGATCAGGCACATGAGCGTTATGGACGTAATTCTCTGTAGACAGCCAGTGTGTCAATATCTTTCATACATACATAATTGGCCATTACAACCCTTCAGTCAGGATTACGGCCTAGCTTCTCAACAATACTCATGTTGCGTGCGTTAATTTTATACATGAGTGGCGGGACCTACAGTTTAAAGTCGACTCCGAACGACAGATTTTTTGAGAAGCTTTTTCATGGCAATTTTTACTCTCAGAGTTTTTGCCAGAAATCTGCTGAGAGGAAGTCGCCGAAGAAATATTTTTTCATATTTTCGTTTGATGTCTGACCTGGGATTCGAACTCGGGCCTTTCGTCTAATAAGCCAACACACTACCTACTAGACCACGGCGACTTCTATATCAATCAATCAATATCTTTCACAAAGTCTATTAAAGCCCCGATTAGCCAAACGTTCACGGAATGTAACTGAACGTACGTTTGTTTTTGGAATACTTAAAGTAATGAAAGCGATTACCGAACCGTAATGTAATTTCGATAGGCAATACCTTTCACAAAGTCTACTAAAGCCTCATGTTTAAGCCCCGATTAGCCAAACGTTCGCGAAACGTAACTGAACGTACGTTTGTTTTTGGAATACTTAAAGTAATGAAAATGATTACAGAACTGTAATGTAATTTCGATACGCATTCACATTGTCCTTCATATGTTCAAAAGGAACGTACTATCACTTTTATTCCATGGACGTTTGGCTAACCAGGGCTTTACTGTCTTACCGTCTTACAGTTTACCAGATGGCTTAGGTATATGAAGACAAGGACAATGGCTTAAAATATTATCCACTGTTTCTTATGCGTCTTGACAAAACCCATAACATTCCACCTATTAATGTTGAGTCTATATTAGCAACCAATTAATCTCGTGGTCTTATTACCCTGTACCCACTGTTTCATTAAAACTCTGTATTTTAGAAAATTATTTTAAAGATATTCATAATTTTTGTTCCTACGAAATGTTTACCGTTTTCAAAAATATTTTTCGACTTTTCCTTAGAAAAACTACATTACATATTATTCTATTAAACAAATGAAAATTGCTTTTCCTTTGCGCATCAGGTAAGGAAAGAAGGAAATTGTTTTTCTATCAAAAGGGAAACGAAAATATTGTTTTATGAACTTTGATTATTCACGTGTAATAATTAAATAATTTTACATATTTTTTAATATTTTTTTATATTTTTTTAGAAAATAATTAAGAAATTGCTGAATTTCAGAAGTTACTGAAGCGTTTTTTTTCAAAGCAATTCATGACAATACGCAACTGCTAAACAGGCAGGGGTCTTAATAAGAAATGGATTTCATATTAAAGGTTAAGAATCTTATATGAAACTGGAATAAATATAAGAAGGGCTCTGAACAGTTTCTGAAGGGAAACTGAAGCTGGTATCTTTAACCATTAAACCAAAAGAACTAGTACACACAGTCCAACGTTGTTCTCAAAGAAATATGAATCAAATGAAAAGAAAAATAACAACGTGAGGCTTATTAATAAAATGAAGAAGAAATTTTCACACATCTCGTAAAAAAGCCCTTTTCATTAAGGTTAATTGGTTTCTTCCATCTAATAGGCCTACTTAGAAGACAACATGCTTGACAAATAAGATGCTTGACAAACAATATACTTGACAAAAAGATGCTTGATAAACAATGTGCTTGACAAACATTATACTTGATAAACAAATTGCTTGTCAAACAATATGCTTGATAAACACGATGCTTGAGGAATATGATACTTGACAAACAAGATGCTTGATAAACACGATGCTTGACAAACAAGATGCTTGATAAAGCCCTTTTCATTATGGTTAATTGGTTTCTTCCATCTACTAGGCTTACCTAGAAGACAACATGCTTGAAAAATAATATGCTTGATAAACAACATGCTTGACAAATAATATGCTTGACAGACAATATCTTGATACACACGATGCTTGATAAAGCAATTTTCATTATGGTTAATTGGTTTCTTCCACCTAATAGGCCTACTTAGAAGACGACATGCTTGACAAATAATATGCTTGAGAAACAAGATACTTGATGAACAAGATGCTTGATAAACAAGGTGTTTGACAAACGAGATGCTTGGTACACAAGGGATGGACAAACAAGACGCTTGACGAACAAGACGTTTGACAAACAAGATGCTGGACAAGTAATATACTTGATAAACAGTATTCTTAATAAACTAGATGCTTGACAAGAAAGATGCTTGCCAAACAACACACAGTACTTGTTAGATCCTCTGGACACGCTTATGTCCATATTAATAAAATTCTTAGAGATGATCAAGAGTCTTATTTTACTGCCAGACTCACTTGGCCTAAATTGGGATAGGAAGCGTGTTAATTAAATATATAAACAGAATCGTAGGAACATCTCTGTCAACCTATATTCATTTCACGAGACCTTGCGTATCAGGCATGTACGCTTAGGAACTTTTGTAGAGCTTAAATACCCACTGAGGAGGAGCAATTTAAAGCTTCCTTTACTAACCAGTGACCATCACTGAATCCTTTTCGATAGTTTAACAAAGCTATCGTAACTTAACATTGAATCGATTACTAAAGTCCTTATACTCTCTGGCTGGTTTTCAGCTTATTTAATTTATGCTGATGAAGCAGGGGGGGGGGGGGGGGTTACCGATAAATCAGAACTGTCATTTAGCTCTATGGCATTACTTCATATATTATCACAAGGGTTCACTGCGAGTGCTACAATTAGTTTTCATTTTAATGAAGCTTGCTTTCTCTCGATATAATCACTTATGCATTTCTGATGATTTCCGAAACAGTGTGGGACAGTTCAGGATCAGTTCTGGTGTACTATTTCTGCTCATATTTATTGGGGTCATGCGCTAGATAAATAAGCGATGTTTCAAAGAAACTCTTTCTCTCTCTGCTGTACATACACATGTAAGTAGTCAACTATTCTTGACTAAATGATGGTAATTTTTAAATATTTCTTGGATAAATCCAATCCTGTTTACCACGTTTTTTAGAAGCAACTTTGGTAGGTGGTTCAATTGATATCGAATTCCTACAAATAATTTTTCTGTTTAATTTAAAATTTTCTTCCATTTATTTCGCTTTAATATCCATTCAACTTTCTTAGAAAAATTCAATTCAAAAGCTGGAGACAAAGTATAACCAAAACTTCAATTCCTTTTCTTCATACAACAACTTTAAAACTTGAACAAAAAAAAAAGAACTCATCAAATAATTGTAATTATTTTCTTAACGGTGTAACAACAACAACAACAAAAAATGAAAGTTACTTTTAATAACAACAAAAAAAAAAAAAGAACGCCATCATGTTTAACAGAGTCAATGAACTTCTCATTACCAAGTCACTCCAGCCAGCCAGTCAGTTAGGAATTCTCTGTAGTCAGTTTGAAAGAAAGTCGCGGTAAATAAACAATAAACTTGAGACAACTTAAACAACAACAACAATAACAATAACAACAAAAACAAATTTGAGTATAACTTTAATAAAAAGTTACAAATTTCCACAAAAAAAGGAGAGAAAAACGAAAGACTTGACTTGACTTGAGAAAAGTTGAAAAAGTTTCACGCAAAAAAAAACTCAAGCGAAACAAAATATTTTCAAAATGAAAATAAAATTTTAAGAAACAAAGAAGAAGTGGAAGAGGATGAGGACAGGAAGTCTTAAGGAGTTAAGATGCTATAAAATAAGTATCATTTCACGGTGTTATAACATTTTTGGTAGAGGAGACAAAGTTATTTATAAATTTTTTAATGAATTAATATTAATCATACGCCTAGGGGGGGGGGGGATGGCTAATTTTATGTGTACTTAGGCTTAAGTGCCTCCAACATGTATTGGGCTTCGAAGTAATATCACAGTAGTTCCGGAGTGGGCATAAGGAATCCAAAAGAGGAGGGGGAGATTTAGTGGGTGAGGGCCCCACACACGGGGAATAGTGACGACTACCCCTATGGTGCGGTTAGGTACATTTACTCCCCCTCAGCGTCAAAAAAGATGTTTCGAATTGCCAAATATATTTTTAATATGTGTAGGTAGATTCAAATCCAGGGAGGATGATAGAGGTTGAGGAAACAAATGCTAGGGACGAAATGATAAGACTTCGTACAAGCAGAGGTTGCAATGAGGTAAAGATCTTAAACTACTATTGAGCAGCTTGTCTGTGGATGTGTATGTTAGTCGAGTTGAAGATAAAAGGTCTTACCATTTAAGAGACGAAAAAACTTCCGTATGAAATTGGACCGACTGAAACTGAAGACAAAATGTGTGAAACCATTACTGGATAGTAAACTAACATGGAAAGCTCTTAGAGACACTATTCACTAGGATGATAACAGATACATATACCGGCAGGAAAATCTTTAAAGTGCTATCCAAGAATTATTTACTGGATACTATGATGGTGAGGATCTAGTCGCCGTAGTCTAGTAGGTAGTGTGTTGGCTTATTAGATGTGAGGCCACAGTTCAAACAACAGTACAGACATCAAAACGAAAATATGAAAAAAAATCTCTCAGCAGATTTCTGGCAAAAACTCTGACTATATGAGCAATGAAAAGTTTCTCAAAAATATGTCTTTCGGAGTAAAACTAAAACTGTAGGTCCCACTAATCATGTATAAAAATTAGCACACACAACATAAGTGGTGTAAGAAGCTAGGTCGTAATCCTGACTGACAATTATGTACGTATGTATCAGAGATCAGCAATGAGTATTCAAAAAGATGAGTAGATTCGAATCATACTCATAATATCTGATAGGTATACGCATTCATACTTATTTTAATATCATGCTCCTACTACTCATATTCGTCGTGCTCATACTTAACAATACGCATGATATTGTTGATTTCGACTCTCCTTTACTCAACATTTACAAGAATCACAAAATAAGTATGATTCGCGTACGAACACTACAATACGCACTAAAAGGTTGTGTGTTTGCCTTGCTTGCTGTAACAACAACTAAGAGTGTAAATTTCGATGAGTGATTCGAATCACTCGAATCATTTATGAGTATTATAATTATTTTTCTGAATTTATGAATCGGAATGAGTAGGCGTATGAATCAAACATATTTCGAATGTTATGAGTTTGATGTCATCTTTGTACTCATACTCATAGCAACCTATACTAATAAATCAATGTTGTACGTGTGAGTACGAATGAATCAGAGTAGTTGAATTTCAATACTGTTGACTCACTCATACTCAAAATTTCATGAGTACTTATGAGCAGGGAAAAAACGATTCATTGCTGATTTCTGGTACGTATGATTGGTGAGGGTAGTTATATCCACTGAAAAGTTGATAGAATTTTTGGATCGTTGTATTTGTATTAGAATATCCGAACTATGGAGGCTATATTTAGGGTAATGGGAGACAAATCTAACACGAAATTCATGCCAGTCCATCGTGAGTTAAAATATCGATTGGATTACAGCTCTCTCCTTAATTGCCCCTGGACTGCAGAAGAAACTCTTATTATATGGCTGCACAAAGAGTCTGAATAATAAGATTAAATGAAGCAATTTAAAGGCTCTACATACTCTTTGAAGGGATGTATCATTCCATGGTATACGAATGAGTTAAGCATGGACTAAGGAACAGAGGCGGAAATATTCTGTTCCAGAGTGAAATATTTGGAATTTGTGAGGAAACTTGCGAGCACCTTGCTAGCGGAAGTCTATGCCATCGAAAGATGTGTTCATTTTCAGTGTGATATAAAGTCTGAAGGACGAGCTTATAGCCAAGCTATCAGACAGTTGGAGGTCCTTTCAATCCGTCCCTTCGTATGAGGTTGGCTAGAGATTACAACTGCCTTACTAAACTATGTAAATCAGCTCGGCTATGGGAGTGGAGTTTGCCTGGTTTGGACCACAGGTCATGTAAGAATTTATGTCAAGTTGGCAGATCAGCTTGAGAGCTTGGCTTGTATAAAGCAAGCGTGGGTAAGCTCATTCCGTTAGGTAGAGGAATTAGGATGTCCTGGATCCTAGGTTATGCGGAATTTACGATAATGAGCGGGCAGATGAGCTGGCGAGGCGAAAAATCTTTCTGTAGAGTTGCAAGAGAAGTTTGAAAGAGTATTCTGGTCAAAAGGAAAAGCGGGGAGAAGTAGAGACTCTTTTCCAACCAAACATGTGTGAAGCAATGTGAACTTTTTCTGGCTAATAAAAATCGAAGAAGTTGAAGTGATGCTTCAAGACAATTCTGAAGTTGCCAGGGTATAGGCCTTCTGACTAAGCACTCAGATTCTAAAGCCACTTGTTGAACTTCAAACCAAATATGTAGATTCTATGATGAGAAATGATTGAATTAGCAGAACACAAACTGAGCGGTGTTAACGCACATCTCAGAAGGAACATCAAAGACTATGTAGGGAAGTGGGTAAGTATTGCCACCGAATGACATCCTAAATTTTATCAGAGCAACAGTATTGGGAGAGACATTATAGGCACACCATATGTAGATTGAGTACCATACAAGAGGTCATATGATTGCAATATTCCAGCAGTTCAGTACATAGGCGACCGACTTTATTAGCTTTTAGGATAATCTTATTATTTACTGGGCTCCTTTTTCTCTTAGACTGTGCTTAATCTTCAAAATTTCCTATAAAACTCACAAGTTATTAGGAAAACAAACATTTTCTGCTATAATTTTGACCCTTAGTGTACAATAAATATATCAATTATAAGCATTTAATTTCTCTTTCTTCTCTGTTCTCTTTTTTATTACCACAATTTAAATTTTCCTTTTTGTAAGACATTCGTAAGGATTTATTATACATTCTCTCGCACCTTACCACACTGTCTTCCTCTCTCTCTCGCTCGCTCCCATGCCTGAATAATGCCAAGTGATATGATGCAGAGCAGGCAACTTGTGAATGTCATTAACATTTCAAATGGCATTTTTTTTAGGTTAAACCAGACTTTATGGCATGTCGATAAGCTGTGTGTGTGTGTGGACTTTAATAGACTGAAAGACATTTATTCAAGAGAATTAAAATATTTATTTGCGGTTAAATTGTTCATAACAAATGATTTTGATTTTGGCATTTTGCAAGAAATGTTCCTTGAAAAATACCGCACAAATATGAGATTCAAATAATTTAACTCGACTGAGTGAAGATGAGTTTTTAGATGCAATTAACTAAGTATCATAAGATGATAAATAAATAATTAAGAAATTGTTATTAAATTAAAAAAAACTCTGACTGTAATTGTTCACAGCATAACCCAGGGTTCATAATTTTTTCTCAACTATAATGCACTGTATTACCATTGAATCAGATCATCATGGCTTTCTGTCCATAAAATGATTCTACTAAGCCATCTCATACGAATCTATAAGAGGTAAGGCTGAGAGATCATAGTCTTTACTGCAAAGGATCTCAGTCCTACAAGTCTAAACTCATTGTTTATTAAAGGATTCTCGACGACGTGGTACTAACGTCGAACGAATTTCCTACTCTTGCCAGTAGTTCTCAACATGCCTACACTCAGCCCGAACTGATTTGGAGGACAGTGGATATAAAAACTATTCACCAGGAGTCTTCACTGTACTCTATTACCATTAAATTCGCTCATCATGGCTTTGCCTTTCCGTCCATAAAATAATTCTACTAAGCCATCTCATACGAATCCATTACGATTGCTGCATGTCCCTGTTAATCGATAAGAGGTGAGGGTCGTTTTTATCTCCTAGACTGAGAGATCATAATCTTGACTGCAAATGATCTCAGGCCCACAAGTCTAAACTCATTCCCTATCAAAGGAATAACGGCTAATGACTTTCCTGCCCTTGCTAGTAGTTCTTAACATGTCTACACTGAGACCGAACTGATTGGGAAGGCTGTGGATATAAAAAGTATTCACCACCAGCCTTCGTTGACGTGTCTATTCAGGGTTGTTATTAACGCTTTCGGAACACTTAAAATCAATTAAGGCGTTGTTAAGTTCATCGTAGAGCTCTTGCCCAGAAAAGTTGTTACAGATCGTATAGACAAGACCTTTTGGGTAAAAGAAGTGAACAGAAACATATCACAAGATAAAGTTTTTCACCTTAGCTGTGGAATATCATTGCGGAGGAACCGTTGAAGGAGCTGCAACGATAAGATTTTAAAGTCCTTGATTATTCAAATAATTTCGTCAACACTTTACTCTGGACGTGCTGCAATTCTTGGAAGCCATAGACATATCCGGGCCTATTATATGGTTTCTTTAAATTTATTGGTCTGATATCCGGAGAGATCCACGACATACTAACGGCTTCAATTTGCTGGAGAAAAAGCTAATTCGAACGTCCCCGGCCACACACTAACCCACCCTCACCCGACCGCGGAGGGCTCGTCCCCATAACGTAGGGACACGTACACACCACAGTCCGGACTGTAGCGGGTAAGGGAAAAGTAATGGCAACAAGAACATAAATCAGCTACAGAACTTAATCACAAGCTGAATAAACTAACAATTAACAGGAACTACCTATAACTAGAACGAAAATAATGGTGGTGATATTAAATTCCCATTTAGGCAGTAGCTTCCTATTGTGAAAGCGGCACAATATTGTTTCGAACTGAGATGTTCCCTAAAAATGTCTTCATTTACTTGAACAGTGAGTCCATCCTCGACTATGCTATCGTCGATGAATGCTGGGGACTTCTGAGATTGGAGTGGTAGCTTTGATACCAAAAAGCTTGAGCATGCATAGTGGCCCGTTGTGAAACCATAGTTAAACACAATCCCTGTGCAGGAGTAGTCGAATATTACGCTTAAAATTTTCAGTGGGTATAGATATTCCGCTTGCCTTTGATAAACTGGGAATTAACCAGTCGTTTCAAAAAAACGCTCAACTTCCTTGGCAGCAGAAAAATTGCTAGACTGATACGGATAAGAAGAAGATAATTTGTCTTCTGTCCTTAAATTGATTGGGTACCTTTCTGCTATGGTCACAGATTTTTTTGATAGCCTTTTGCTGATAGACTTGGCAGACTCTCGAACTATCGATGACTATCGTTCATCTCATATGTCAGTCTGGGGCTGTTACCATTTAATGAGATCTCACCCTTCAGAAAGAGGCCGCTAGGCTATAAAGTCTTGTCACAATGCTTAGATTTATTAGAGGTCGCAGCAAATTACAGAATCTGGCTTGACTCTTTCCGATTATGTCCTCTCAGTGGGTAGCAAAATCTCTCTTCTTTCGTTTGCAGTCAAAGTGCAAACCCGATGTGTCAGTAGAAGTTAAATTTGTTAGTTTGTATATCACAACGTTGCGGTCACTAAATCGAAACGAAAATTTTATAGTGTTAGATAAGTCCGTCGCCGTAGTATAGTTGGTAGTGGGTTGTCTTGCTAGACGAGAGGCCACGGTTCAAACCCCAGGTCAGATATCTCCGACAAAACGAAATATGAAGACAATATTTCTTCGACGACTTTCTCTCAAAAAATCTGTCGTTCGAAGTCGTCTTTAAACTGTGTCTCCCGCCACTCATGTATAAAATTAACACACACAACATAAGTGGTATGAGAAGCTAAGTCGTAATCATGACTGATGTGATGTTGTAATGACCAATTATGTATGTATATATGTATAGTATGTACATATATAGTTGTGTCCAATATGTAGAATTGCAGATGTAGATATGTAGACAATATGTAGACATGCAGTATAGAATTCAGTCTGAAATAGTTTGTGAGTCGAAAGCTAAAGCCTCAAAAAATTGGTATTTGGAATGTCATTTCAATCCCTAAAGATTCCGAAAGTGTTAATTTTTCTAGGAAGCACTTGTTTATATCCTTTAAATTGTCCTTCCAACTTTCTACCCTAATTGAATCCCTTTCAAATTGAATTAAGAATTCATAAATGCATCGTTTTTAATCAATAACTTCCATATATTACGAACCCTTTAAAGAAAAATTAAAAAACAAAATACACGTTACTCTTCTTTGCTATCCATTTAAAAGCCCCAACCACATATTTTTTGTTGTTTGCATTTGCCGCCATTCCACTCCTTGCATAAAATGTCATCTTCCTTTTGGTTTGCCAATAAATATTTGGTCCTTAACAATGTCCTGCACTCTTATGCACTCTCGGTTTTTCTCTCTTTTGGCCATAAAACTGGTAATAACTTACAGTCAAACTATAATGGTTCATTAACTTTCAGTTCCTCCAGTTCTTTCCCCCCTGTTACTCGGTTTTCTGTCTTCATATTCTGCTGTTTCAATCAACTTGTTTTGGGGGAAACAAAATATTTTCGCAAAAATTTGTCTTTCTTTCTTTCTGGGTAAAAGCCAAGTTAAGAAAAAAAATACAAAAACAAACTTCTAAATAACCAACAATCACAACAACAACAATAACAACAACAAGTTATAAATCTTTACAGACTTAAGAAACGCTTAAACGGGGGAGAAGTGTAGAACAAGGTAATCATTTCTAGGCATTACAAATGCTTGTAAGCATGAAGATGAATGAGCAAATGAGAGGCATGAACGAAGCAATGAATGAATGCATGAACGAAAAATAGATGTAAGGTACGAGAGGCCAACAAGTCTATTAAAAATGTATCTAAACTTTCCCAATAACCAAGGCATTCGACTTCATAACCAACCGTTAAGTTATGAAATATTTTTGCATAAGCCTAGTAAGAGAGGGATGGCGAGAAAGAGAGAGAAAAAAGGAAGAAATCATGAATACTTTTTGTGCCTTTAAAAAAGAAAGAAAAAGTAACATGAGTACTTAAGGAAGATTACAATGAAAAATCTATTGAAAGACAAAAAACAAGAGTAATTAATGAATCTAGGACAGACAAAACAGTCAAGACCACTCTTAAAGGGTTAAAAATTACGTACAAAATACAGTGTCCTTCAAAAATGGCCGTCTTTGAATTATTTGCAAAAAGGCGATTCTTTTAAGTCAGTTTTCGAACACTTTTTCGTACATAACGGGCAGAACTTGGTTAGGATAGGTTCAGCTGGCAACCGTATCAATTGGCAGAACTTACTTGGGAACAGTTTACTTGGGCACAGCTTACTTGGGCACAGTTTACTTGGGAACAGCATACTTGGGAACAGCTTACTTGGGAACAGTTTACTTGGGAACAGCATACTTGGGAACAGCTTACTTGAGAATAGTTTATATGGGCACAACTTACTTGGGTACAGTTTACTTGGGAACAGCATACTTGGGAACAGCTTACTTGGGAACAGTTTACATGGGTACAACTTACTTGGGTACTGCTTACTTGGGCACAGTTTACTTGGGCACAACTTACTTGGGTACATCTTACTTGGGAACAGTTTACTTGGGAACAGCATACTTGGGAACAGCTTACTTGGGAACAGTTTACTTGGCCACAACTTACTTGGGTACAGCTTACTTGGGAACAGTTTACTTGGGAACAGCTTACTTGGGAACAGTTTACTTGGGAACAGTTTACTTGGGAACAGCATACTTGGGAACAGCTTACTTGAGAATAGTTTATATGGGCACAACTTACTTGGGTACAGTTTACTTGGGAACAGCATACTTGGGAACAGCTTACTTGGGAACAGTTTACATGGGTACAACTTACTTGGGTACTGCTTACTTGGGAACAGTTTACTTGGGAACAGCTTACTTGGGAACAACTTACTTGGGCACTGTTTACTTGGTTACAGCCTACTTGGGAACAGTTTACTTAGGAACAGCATACTTGGGAACAGCTTACTTGGGAACAGTTTACATGGGTACAACTTACTTGGGTACTGCTTACTTGGGAACAGTTTACTTGGGAACAGCTTACTTGGGCACAGCTTACTTGGGAACAGCGTACTTGGGCACAGTTTACTAGGGCACAGTTTACTTGGGTAGAACTCACTTGGGCGCAGTTTACTTAACCACAGCTTACTTGGGTACAGCTTACATGGGCACAGCTTACATGGGTTCAGCTTACTTAGGCACAGTTTACTTGGGTACACTTTACTTGGGCACACTTTACTTGGGCATACTTTACTTGTGCACAGTTTACTTGGGTACAGCTTACTTAAGAACAGCTTACTTGGGAACAGCTTATTTGGCACAGTTTACTTGGGTACAAATTACTTGGGTACAATTTACTTGGGCACAGTTTACTTGGGTACAGCCTACTTGGGCACAGTCTACTTGGCCACAGTTTACTTAGGTAGTGTGTGGCTTATTAGAGGCTACGGTTCAAACCCCAGGTCAGACATCTCCAGGACATGAAATAATATTTCATCGGCGACTTCCTCTCATACGATTTCTGCCAAAAACTCTGAGAGTAAATGAGCTATGAAAAGTTTCTCAAAAATCTGTCGTTCGCAGTCGACTGTAAACTGTAGGTCCCGCCATTCATCCTGTATGAAATTAACACACACAACATAAGTGAAGTCAGAAGCTAGGTCGTAATCCTAACTGAAGAGATGTACTTATTTGAGTCCTATAAAGCTCCGTTGCAATACCGATGGCAATAGTAACAAGGTGTTTGAACCATAACTGATTGTCTGGAGTCCGTTTTCGTATTTTTAGGACGACCTGAGATCATTCGCACTGGATATCGATAGTCGTCCAGTTTTGCAATTAAAAGGCCTTGAAAGTACTTAAGACAGCAAGGGTATCACTATACATACATATGTACAGAAAATTAATGTGAAAAGAAATTATTTTGTTTCTTACAACAATAAAGAGTATTTTTATATGTAATTTTTTTATTTTTTTATTAAAAATCTTCCTGAAATAATAGAAACACAGTCATTGAATTTATTTCTCCAAACATTCGTTTTTTTTCTTGTCTGCCATTTTATTTTAAAAAATTTATAAAATTTTTCTTTTTGTTATTGTTTTTCCCTGATGATTAAATGATTTATTTTATTAAAACGCTTGTTAAACAATGCTCATGTATTAGAGACGAACACCAACAACCAGCTACAACGTGTAGCCATTACGACTATTACAACTCTACTTGAGTCACTTACCCACTTAAGGGATGAACTGGACAAAAACTTTTGATACGATGAGTAGAAATATTATAAAAAAAAACCGAAGAAGAAAATTCAATTGTTAAGTGCAAAAACAAATACTAAGGAAAATGAAATCAAAAACCAACAACATCAACAACAACAAAAGAAGAAGAAAAGTACTAAAGTGACTTGCTGCAGAGTTGCATTAACTTTTCTTGGTTTTTTTTCTTCCTTTGCTTCTCCTCTTTTCACCAACAATTTTTGATATTTTTTGTTCTAAATATCATTGTTGTTGTTACTTTTTCTTTTGTTGTTTTTGTTGTTTTTATTTTGCAATTTGATTTCATGCATCATAAACAAGAAATTCGTAAAAATGCAGCTGCAACATCATCAACATCAATATCACCAGCAGCAACAGCAGCAACAACAGCAGCTGATGACCAGTTGAAAGACAAAAAAAGAAAAGAAAAGGAAAGGACAAAAACAAGAAGAAAAAACAAGAAAAGTCAAGAAAAAATAAATCACTTTAGAATGTGGAACAAAAAGCGAAGAGTTGATAGAAGATGTATGGATAGAATGAAAATTATTTTCAATTTTTTTTCTTGAACCAAAACGCACCTCAATACTCAGATAAAAAGAGTTCAAATTTGTGAACAAACGTGCGTGCATTTTAGTCCAGCAGGCATGAGTCCTTGGTTCAAACCTTAGCTCGAATATCTGGAATAAAACGAATTATGAACAAATATTTCTTCGTTGATTTTCTCTTAGCAGTTTTCTGGCAAAAACTCATGAGAAGTAAATAAAATTACATGGAAAAGCTTCTCAAAAATCTATCTTTCGAAGTCGCCTTTAAACTGTAAGTTCCGCGCCTCATGAATAAAATTAACACACAGAGCATGGGTGATGTAAGAAGCTAGGTTGTAATCCTGATTAAATGGGTTGTAATGACCATTGCAAGTTAAGCAATGTTCGATATGGTCAGGGCTATGCAACATTACAGTGTACGCTCTTCTTTTAAAAAAGAGTGAAACGGATAATGCAAATTTATTGATTTTACGTCGTATCAGTAATTGGGCCTACCTATGGCCTCATTATAGCGTATTTTGTATTTGCATTTACAAAGTTAAACTCTTCCAACTAATAAGGCTGACTGATCATTATTCACAACACCGTATGCTGATTTCTCGAAAAAAATTTTCTTCAACAAAGACTGACTGTTTGGTGCATAGAAGATTTTGTAAGGAGCGTTTAGTATGTATTTTTTCTAAATTGACACTGCAAGTGCCAATACCACTAATTTTAAGCGCTCCAGCCGTGTAGTAATCAAATGTTTTCAGCCTTAAATTAAAAATAATGTTGCTGTTTGTTGTATAGATCAGGCAGTGCAATGAGCCAAACTACCCGAACGATTTTGCCTTTATTGCATTAGAAATTTCCAGAAGAAGTAATCTTCCATATCATTGACCATCAATATCACGCATTTAGACCTGGACATGTTAGACCTCCTTTAAGTGGCTTCTTTAGCGACTGTGTCTTTGGGAATAATCCCCTAGCATTGAAGCACTGAACAACAGAATTTACATTGAACCTATCAAGATTCCATAACTGTTATAGCAGAACGATCTCATAACGACTCCTGCGGAAGCTCCAAGGACGAGTAAGCAGAGGAGAACCCAGAACGTTTTCTCTGTCAGGACCCGGTGCTTGGAAACCTAAAAAGAAAACCCTTGGGTATCCAGAATTTGGTGATAAAACATGACAAGCTAAAGGTGATTTGAAAAAATTCTCAACTACATAAGACACTCGGGATGATTGGGAGATGTCAACCAGGAGCTGTAATTATATGACTCTTTTAATCTCTTTGGTGGGGAATATTGAAAAAGCTCTGGTATACAAACATTACCCGCTGTCAGCTCTCCTTAACGTGGATGGATAAGAAGACACCCGACTCACTTCTATGCAATTCTTACGTGCCAGTCTCCTTTTGGCAGGTTTGCGGAATGACTTGGCAATCCGTCGAATGACTTCTGCAGGAGCTAAGGGTCTGAGGAACGCTAAGAAACTGTATTTCACCTTATATTTCAGTATCCTGCTCGGATATCTTTAATCTCTCACTTTCTAACATTACTATGCAGTGAAAATTTTTAGTTATCGATATCTTTAAAAGCTGAATAATATGAATTATCGATAAATCTCTTTTTTTAAAATTATTAATACATCTACGTTTGGAAAGTTTTCAGTTATCGATATTCCTGTGTGTAGAAATTTTCAGTTATCGATATCTTTAAATATTAAATTATTTCAGTTATCGATAAATTTTGTTTCTGATAATATCAATATCTCAACGTTTCGCGAATTTTTAGTGATCGAGGCTCCTGTATGTAGAATTTTTCAGTTATCGATATTTTTAAATATTAAATTATTTCAGTTATCGATAAATCTTGTTTCTATCTCAATGTTTCGAAAATATTTAGTTATCGTTAATCCTGTGTATAGAATTTTTCAGTTATCTATATTTCTAAATATTAAATTATTTCAGTTATCGATAAATCTTGTTTCTATCTCAATGTTTCGAAAATATTTAGTTATCGTTAATCCTGTGTATAGAATTTTTCAGTTATCGATATTTCTAAATTTTGAAAACATACAGAAATCGATAAATCCATTGAAATTTTTTATTTGTCGATATTATAAGTTCACAATTTTACTTTTTAATGTGAAAATATTTAGTTGTCGACAGATCAAAATCGATTTTTCTATTGAAAGTTTTTCGATAAATATTTGTTTATATCGAAACTTACAGTTATCGATATCATATATCTGACATCATATCAGAATATTTCCAACCTAGGCAGTTATCGATTTTTCTATTGAAAGTTTTTCGATAAATATTTGCTTATTACAGTTATCGATATCATATAACCTGCATCATATCAGAATATTTCCCACCTAGGCAGTTATCGATTTGTCTATTGAAAGTTTTTCGATAAATATTTGTTTATATTGAAACTTACAGTTATCGATATTTAAGGTATCGATGATTTTCTGTAATTTTTTACTATAAAATTACTCAACTGTGGATATTTCTATGCAGTTAATTTTGTTATCGATTTTTTCAGTACTATTTTTTGGTTATCGATATTAATATCGATTTAAAATTTTAGTTATCGATATTTCTATTGAAAATTTTCATTTACCGATATTTTCTCTATATAAATATATGTCTGTTAATGAACATTTTTATATTAAAAGTTTTTGTGATGTTTAGTTATCGTATTGTTTACTATGGACTTGTTTCCGTTTTAACGATTTATTACGCTGTTAAAATTGGTTAGAATGTGTGTTTAAATCCTAATGAAATTGATGTGATCCAATTAAAATCTCTTCACAATGGTGGCAAGCAAATCACCCCCTACTTAACGTACTTAAATGATGTCTTAAGAACTGTCTTTCGTAGTTTTCTTGTTTTAAAGTATCGTTTAGTGCTTGTCCCCCTTTTTCTTTTATTTCGCAGCACACATACATCATTTAATTTCTTTTATTTTATAACCCGGGTTGTCATTTGAAACTTTATTATTGTGAGAGAGTTTTTCTTAATAGACAACCCCTTGTCCAACCTCCTGTTACCTCCTTCGTCTTTAAAAATCATGAACAACAACTGATTGTATGAGGCACGAACCAATTTTTTTTTCTCGCCAACAATTGTTTAAGATTTCTTGTGTCTTCTGGTGGAAGAAATAAAAAGTTTAAGAAAAGTACAATAAAAATAAATAACTAAAAAAAATTGCCAAATAAAAGCATTCAAATGGTGTTGGATGGGGGAAGGGAGGGGAAGGAGAAAAGGAATTTGAAAGGAATTGGATTGTATAACGATGTGTTGAATGTTGAAATGACTGCGAAATTGTTGAAAAATAACTTTTTAAGCTAATAAAACTATTTTCAAAAGAATTTATATGAGAAAGTTTTTGAAAAATAAACAGTACGTGTATGTGTGTGTGTGTGTGTCGTTGTGTATGTGAGGAATTTCCAACAGGGTTTCTCAATAGTTGAAGATAACTGTACAGAACAGTTACTCTGTAAATATTTTACAAAGAGGATGGCGTCTCAGCTATATTGTTCCAAAGCATTGTTTCTATACATTGTTCCTATACATTGTTCCTTAACCTTGTTCCTAAACATTGTTTCTAAACATTGTTTTTAAACATTGCTCATAAAGCTTGTTCCTTGAGCAGTTACTCTAAAAATATTTTACAAAGAGATTGAGATCTCATCAATATTCTTAATAAACATTGTTCATAAATATTGTTTCTAAACATTGTTCCTAAACATTGTTTCTAAACATTGTTCCTAAACATGCATTGCATGACCATTAAAATAGATTTTGTTGCTTGGTTTTGTTTAGTTCGTTGAGTTTATTTGTCTTAAAGAAGTTTCCTGTAGAATTGTTTCGTTTTTTCTATCTTTTGCTTGTTACATGAAATTGTTTAAGTTTTCTGTTATTTTTTTTAAATTTTTTTGTTTCTTATTTTCCGGTTGCTTTTGTTAGAGGTGTTAACAACACACTATTACTACTACCCTTATTAGATATTACCCAACATGACTACTAAGTTAGTTACTTACACAAACCTATGTGATTTTGATAGATAAAGTATTTAATTGCCTGTAAAATGTTGGCACTTAAAAGAGTGCCAATAGAAATATTTGCAGGGAGAAGGGGTCTCATTAGAGAGAGCTAGAGGGACAAAGTTTTGGAGGAGAGGTTTAGGAAACGACATTTTTTTAATGAAAACAAAATTACGATTTTAATTTCAGTTCTTTTTCTATTATGATTGAAGGGATTCACGTACAGTTCAACAATCTAGAGGTTTTGGAAAGAAGAATCATTAGTGACCAGATAATTCACAATGCTTTTGAGGCTTCGTTATCAGCTTGGTACTCCATGAGCGGCTTCATTAGCATTGAAAGAAACCCAGAGTTTGTAGTCCTAATTCAATCCATGATAACAAAAGCGGAGAATTACGGCACTCTTCTATGCGTATTCTACTGACGTGTTTGCCTTTCTCTCGCTTCTAACCTCCTGCTGAAGCAGAGAAATGTAATGGAGGCTAAATAGTCCTTAAAAACTAGGGCCACTAACTTTTTACAATCCTGGGAGTTCGTACACATATGTATTTCGCTGGACTCCATGACTTTTAATAATTTTCTGGACAAGAAATTAGAGTCCGGAATTTCAACTAGGAGCCTTTGATCTATAAACTTTGGGGTTCTCTGCAATGCCCTTGAGGTCTTAACGACAAAAATGAAAAAAGAACAAAGCTATGCTGTTAATGGTGGAGGAATTTTTGTTGAAATTCTTTTGATTTATATACTCGAAGAAATAGGCTGCAAATACAAATTTTATTAAAAAAATGTTTTCCGGGGATTTCCCGCCAAAATTATTCAAAGGTAGCTATTATATTTATTCAACTGCAGAGGGATTTCAGGCCAGGCTTGGAACGTAGATCAAAATTTCCATCAATTTATAGGGTTCTTGGCTTTGTTACACTCATTTTTCTCCCGCCATTGTGCAGGCAGGCTTTACTGTATTATGAGGATCAGAGCATATGTAATATTTCTAGGTTCTGCTTGCTTGACCTGAGTAAAGAGGGGCCTAATTGCTTTTTTTTTTGTTGAATTGCATGGCCATCTCCATCTTATTATGTATTAATGTTCGTACAGGTCTTTGTTTTACTGAAAGTCATGCCCATAAATGCCGCATTTATTTGCACATATCTTTTGGAGCCTTGAATCTAAAAAGGAGGAGGATAAGACTATCATTAAACACATGTGACCGGGCCCAGATGTTGTCGTACATACATATGCGAAGGTTCTTGGCCTCATATTTCCTGTCATCTCTGAATGAATCTTTTAAAATTCAATGCAAAGTTCACCAAAAACCAGCATATTTTTGAAGTGTCGAAAGAAACATTCAAGAGCTTCTTCGGCTTCTGTAGATGGCACTAGAAATACAGTGAGCGCTAAAAGTGAGTAAACACCACTGAAATAATTCATTTTCTTAGGATAGCGAGAAAACTAAATGAGAATAGTCGAATAAATTTCCAAAAATAAAAACGTTTATTTATTACATATAAAATGTTAAAACAAAAACAACAATTCATGATAAAGGAACTTTTTTTTATACTTAAGAACATAATAGAAAATTTAAAATTATAGTGGGTGTTGACTCACTTATGGCGCTCACTGTACTTCGTTCCATTTGAGCTGCAA
The DNA here is from genome assembly GCA_930367235.1 of Sarcophaga rosellei. Lineage (NCBI taxonomy): Eukaryota > Metazoa > Arthropoda > Insecta > Diptera > Sarcophagidae > Sarcophaga > Sarcophaga rosellei. Next base: position 89,772,245 of record OV884019.1, read on the forward strand.
ACTATTTACATCACGTACATATATGCTTTATAAAATGATCTCAATTCTCATGTTGAGATGCTACATATTGCCTCAACGTCTATTTGGATCATTTACAGCATAGGTTGGATGTCCATATTAGTGACTGAAAGGCATGCACCTCTATTGATTCATTACCACAAGTACAGGGTAAGAAAGTTCATGAGAGCAATAAAGGGACTTGTATGCAAAGTCGCCGTAGTCTAGTAGGTAGAGTGTTCGCCCTGGTTTGAGCCCCAGGCCAGACATCAAAACGAAATACATTTGAAAAAAAATATTTCTTCGGCGACTTCCTCTCAGCAGATTTCTGTCAAAAACTCTGAGAGTAAATAAAATTGTCATGAAAAAGTTTCTCAAAAATCTGTTGTTCGGAGTCGACGTTAAACTGTAGGTCCCGCCACTCAAGTATAAAATTAAGGCACACAACATGAGTGGCGTGAGATGATAGGCCGTAATCCTGACTTAAGGGTTGTAATTTTCTTTTTTTTCGCACTACACCGCTAACTCCATCATCAGGTCATACAATGTTTATTTGTAAAGAAAGAACTCTGCATTGAACTCTTGGTAATTGTTAAATTGGCATTGTTTGTCTAACCGCGACTGAAACAAATGCCTACACATATAAATACCTACACTTAAATACACACTTAAATAACACAACAACAACAGCAACAATAACAATAATAGAAATAACAACTAAAGTAGAAACGTTTTTAACGATTAAACAAACAAAACAAATCCTTTTTCTATCAATTACTCTCTCCCTCTCTCTCTCTCTCTCTCTCTCTCTCTCTCTTGTTTTTAATTCCAAATCTCTCTTTTCTGCTACTCACTTTACCCCACAAAACTGTTTGGTTTGGTTTGGTTACACTGATTTGTTTCATTCATTTACTCATTCATTCATTCAGTCATTTGTTCATTCATTTATTCAGTCGTTCATTCATTCATTTGTTCATGCATTCATTCATTGGTTCATTCATTTACTCATTCATTCATTCAGTCATTTGTTCATTCATTTGTTCATTCATTTATTCATTCACTCTGATGAGAGTATTTCATTTCATTCCATTTCATTCATTGTTAACAAGCAACAAAACAATGATCGTTTTTCATTGTTTTTCTTTTTCTTCTTTTATTGCTATTGTTTTTTGTTGTTGTAGATGTAGTTGTTGTTGTTGTTGCTGTTGAAATTAAATGCTTGGCTTGGCTTTTAAGTGAAATAAAGTGCCGTTTGCCAATAAATAAACGAACACAAACACACTCTTTCAAACAAAACAATAAACAAGTTGGCTAATAAAAGTGGCATGAAAAAGAGATGCAAGATGAAAGAGCAAAAGAGAGAGATAGAGAGAGAGAAAGCATAAAAAAGTTACACACAGGTAAAGCAAAAAATTTAGAAAAACTAAATAAAATCTGATTGTTCTACACTGTTTAGGACAACTGTAGAATCTCATACATTGTAAAAGGATTTTTAGAGTAAATATGTACACTGTGGAACAAAAGTGATCACATAGGTTACATTAAATTGTTAACAACCTTTCAAATATCCTTCTGTAACAGCTTGTTTGTCCACATTCCATGGCTGGCAGCCTTTGGGTGTCCACTGTCCTGTGACTAGTATTTTATTTTGATGCTATAAGTGGGGTCTGGGAAGATTTATCGCGTAGAGCGTCCTCCTTATATTCAGAAAGACGTAGACTTGTCCGACCTCTGTAGAAGTGATTAATTTTTCCACATTTCTTTGAGGAATGGGTAAACTGTGCTGAGTGTAATTCAAATCTCCCAACTGTTCTCAATTATGAATGAAACAGCTGTTGCTAATGGGTCAACAAAATTCTATTTTTCTATGACCCTATGGCCAGAAAATTCCTTTGAGAGTAATCGATGAAAGTCTCGTGACATTTGACCAATGGTCTGTAAAAGTAAATGAAATATTTAGTTGTGGCCATGCCTAACTACAAAGGAAAGCCACCATCTGACTCACTTTCTTACTTAACTGGCCATTAACACGCCGATCAATGGATTTTGACCTGACTTAACACAACGTTCCAGGCGCCTCTGTTTCTTGAGCGCCTACGCCAGTTGGTCACACTAATAAATGACTTGGCTTCCTCGATCTTCCGCGATACCTGCATCAAATACCATTCTCGCCGGAGCATCCTTCTCCATTCTAACGACATGGCCGAGCCAGCGCAGCAGCTGGATATTAATACGCTGCTCGAGGTCTATTTCGTTGAAGAGCCCATACAGTTCACTGGTAGATGGGATGTGGAAATCATCACCAACACGGACTGCACCGAAGATTCTCTCGATTTTTAGTACGGATAACAAGAGAGCCGTCTTCTGTTCTTAAGCCCCATGGCCATACATCGCTCAACAAATCTTTAACAAGATTTAGTTTGAACTCGGGTTGGTTTTCTCTAGGGAATGTTTAATCACCGGGTTGATTTGATTATGCAATCACAACGATACTAAGCAGAGATCAGCAATGAATCGTTTTTTCGCTAATCATAAGTACTCATGAAATTTTGAGTATGAATGAGTCAACAGTATTAAAATTCAACTACTCTGATTCATTCGTACTCACACGTACAACATTGATTTATTAGTATAGGTTGCAATGAGTATGAGTACAATGTTGACATCAAACTCATACCACATTCGAAATATGTTTGATTCATACGCCTATTCATTCAGAATCATAAATTTAGAAAAATACTTATAATACTCATAAATGATGCGCGTGATTCGACTCATTCATAAAAATTTACAGTCTTCGTTGTTGTTGCATTGACAAAAAAAAAGGAAGAAAGAAAAAGACAAAGACAGCAAGCAAAGCAAACACACAACCTTCTAGTGAGTATTTTAGTGTTCGTACGCGAATCATACTTATTTTGTGATTCCTGTAAATGTTGAGTAAGGGATAGTTGAAATCAACAACATCATGCGCGTATTGTTAAATATGAATACGATGAGTACTTCAAACTTTGAATATGAGTAGTATGAGTATGATATTAAAATAAGTATGAATGCGTATAAGTATCAGAAATTATGAGTATGATTGGAATCTACACATCTTTTTGAATACTCATTATTGATTTCTGGTACTAAGTGCTGGCCTAATTGGGATCTTTTCCTTTAGGGGGTTCCGCCGTATTACCTAACATAACTTAATCTATGAACATTGTATCTTTCAAATGTGAGCGTTTGGTGAGTATTTGATATTATTGGGCAGTATTTGTACGAAAATAACCCAGGAAGCATTGTTATAGTAATATTAGTGCTCTGTAGTCGTATGATATTCGACTTTTTTTGGGAGTTTAACTAAAGATTACTAATTGAACAGTCTGTGGTGGTGCTGCAAGCTATACAACTTACTTACTTACAATGAGCGTTATGTTTATCTGCGAGTGGCAGGACCTACAAATTAACGTTGACTTCGAACAACAGATTTAAGACTCTTTTCATGGCAATTTTATTTTATTTACTCTCAGAGTTTTTGTCTGAAGACTGAAAGTAAGCCGCCAAGGGAAATATTTGTACATATTTTGTTTCGTTCGACATGTCTGAGCCAGAGTTTGAACCGCGGATCGAATCCAATAAGCCACCACTCCAACTACTTTACTACTACGATTTCTACACACTACAACAGATTTAGGCTGCATTATATGAGAACTTTTCAAATTGTTTTATGAGTCCATACTAAAGACTAAGTCGTTAAAGTACAATATTTGAGACGTTATCTCCACGATACTGCCTCAATTCTGTGAAATTGTCGTCGAAAATTACCTCAAAAGGATCAACTGCAGCAACTTTTGTGCACCTTTTCTGCTGTTGTACCAAAATACTTTAGAGCATCCGTGGTGAAACGTACTACTTTACTTGTACCTAACTAAAGCATGTCCGTTGTAAAGTAGGGGAAGCATATGATTTGAAAAAAAAACATTTCTTTCTTCAGTGATTATCTTGCATTCTAAGGGGGTTTTTGAAGGATAACAATTGTTAATTTTAGGCGCTCAGTTCCCAGTTCATACACTAGCCTTGTAGGTAATGATTTTCTCTACTTTTACCACAGCATTTATGTTTTTAGGCATTTGTGCTTGTGACGTAGTATGTCATGTACTTCACAACAGTATTACTTTACATTGACATTGCCAGCTCTGCCTTGAATTATTAATGCTAATAAGGACTGTCATGCTATATTTAAATCAAAAATTTCATCTGTAAGTCAATCAGTATAATTACCTGTTAAAAGCATCAGCAATAACAGCATTGTTGTGGTGGTGGTGGTGTAGAGTTTAACAATAACAAAACCACGGCATGCTTACATACATTGATTTGAATAGAGAAACAAAAAAGGCCTTAGGAGAGAGACAGACAGAGAGAGAGAGAGACAGAGAGAGAGAGAGAGAGCGCGAGAGAGTGAGACTGTTTATATTAAAAACAAACTCTGCTTAAACACACTGTGATTCCAAACGTGAAATACAATCTTAGAAGTGATTGAGAGAGGCAGTTAAACTTTCATTGCAAAACCAATAGGAAATTGTTGTTGTTGTGGTTTTTGTAGCCGCAATTATTTCAATGCATGCGTCTGTATTTGTATTAGTTTTGTAATGCCCAACTGTTTAACAAGCAACGTACAATGGCAGCAACAATACGAACGGCTACAATATGGCTGTACATCTATACTACTACTACACTTAAAAACAGCTCGTATTCGTTAACACAAAAACAAAACGAAACAATGCAGGAAAGGGAAATGAGTATAAAAACTTTGTTGTTTTTTTTGTTGCTTTTGTGTGTTAATGGAAGATAAAATTTTTTTTGTCTGCCTTTTACGTATTTACAGTTGGTTTTTGTGATCCTTTTATTTGTTTATTTCTCTCTTTCTGTGTACATGTTTATTGTTGCTTTTCAACAACTGTTTTACTGTTTACAATAATAATTCAATTTGATTAGTTGAGAGAGATTTTGTTTTCTTCTTCTCTTGGATTTGTTTTGTTTTTCTTGTTGGTTTTGTTAAAGTGTGTGTATGTGTGTCTGTGATTGTAGTAGAGTTAATAAACTCGTTAAAATATTCATTTTTCGTGTATTTTGTTTAGCGAAAAGAGGGAGAAGAGTGAGAGAGAACACATTAAATGAAGAAGAGAATTGTAATAATTGATTAATAATTGTTAGCTTAATTAGTGAATATTTGTTAATGCGTTAGTGTTGGTTTATTAAAGAAGAAATCGGCAATTAAAATTAATTATTAACTGGCCGGCTATTCTAATAATTATTGGAAAAGAAAATATTATATTGAAAAGGAGAGTGATATTGTGGAAAGAGAGAAGAAATTTTATTGGTGAGAGAGAGAAAGAGAGAGAGGACTTAAGAGTATAATAATGAGTGTCTTGTTTATAGGTTCATAACTTCGCTTTAACAGCGCTGATATTTCATGTTGTCATTTTGTTTGACATTTCATTATGGATAGATAGACCAAGTTAATGCCGTCAAATGGCTGTCATTTTTGTTTATCAAACTAATGTTTCTATTTGTCATACTTATTGTGCAATATGTGCATTTCATATCTACATAATCGTCCTTCTTGATGATTACAACCCTGTAGTCAGGTCTACAACCTAACTTGTTACACCACCCATGTTGTGTGGGTGCTTAATTTTATTCTATAAGTGGCGGGACCTACAGTTTAAAAGCAATTCCAAACGACAGATTTTTGAGAAACTTTTCAAATGACAAAGAAGTGTGATTGACATTAATTTTCATTTAAAAAGTCACCCTCAGCGATGAGGCTTCCTTCGCACAGTTCTGGACAAACGGATACGTAAAGAAACCAAAATTTTCATTCTTGTACGATACCAATCCATATGAGATCCAAGAGCATTCAATATTTTTCGAAAAAGTTTCTGTTTGGTAAGGATTTGAGCCAAGTGCATCATGGGTCCATATTTCTTTGAGAACAACGTTGGCTACACCATCACAGTCAATAGCGCGCGTTATAGACCATTAGGTACTAACTTCTTTCGGCCTGAAATGGGTTACTTGGATACTAAAGACATGTGGATTCGAAAGCGCGTCACTTCGTTTCACACAGCTCATGTCACATTGAATATTTTGAACGTGTGATCTTAGGGCACTGTCATCTCATGAGATTGCTCTGCTATATAGCCACCGAAATCGTGCGATTAACCCAGGCAGACTTTTGTATGAGATTTTCTTAAGTCGCCGGCATATGCGAATAAGCCACAAGCTACAGCGGCCCTCAAAGTCAATATAATCCATGCCATCATTCAAATTCATTACGATTCATTAGGACTTATCCGCCAGAGTCATGGAAAACAGGACATTTCAGATGCTATCCAGCCAGGCAAAGCCGAGGCAAGTATTTGGATCACCTTATATTTCAAATATAATGGCATCAATTGGTGTTTCAAAGGAATAAATAATTTCGATATTAACTTGAACACATTTTTTTTAGTTTTTATGTTTTAAAGATCGGCAATGCTTAATGGAAGATCCGATAAGGTTTTAACTTCATCACACGAGTTTTTTGCATTACAATTTCCGAGGCATTAAAAGGCAACTAATTTTTTTGTACTTTTTTTTTGTAAAAAGGATTTAAAAAGCATTTATTTCTGTTTTTTAGTAAATTTTTTGGTACCTTTTTTGGTACCTATTTTGGTAAAAAGTGTATAAAAAGCATTTATTTCTGGTGTTTAGTACAGTTTTTGATATTTTTTTTAATAAAAAGGATTTAAAAAAATTTATTTCTGTGTTTTAATACCGTTTTTGGTACTTTTTTGGTATCTATATTGTTAAAAAGGGTTTAAAATGCATTTATTTCTGTTTTTTTTAGTACATTTGGTGTCTTTTTAGGTATTTTTTAGATAAAATTTTTTGGTACTATTTTTAAAAACTTTTATGGTACTTTTTTGGTACCTTTTCTTAGTTTTTAGTACAGTTTTTGGTATTAAAAAAAAGTATTTAAAAAGAATTTATTTCTGTATTTTATTACCGTTTTTGGTACTTTTTAGTACCTAAGTATTTTGGTAAAAAGAGTATAAAAAGCAATTATTTCAGTTTTTAGTATATTTTTTGTTGTCTTTTTAGGTACTTTTTATATAAATTTTTTGGTACTTTTTAAAAAACTTTTATGGTACTTTTTTGGTACCTTTTCTTAATTTTAATTCTATAAAAAAGGAATAATAAAAAACCTAACTTAACTTAAAACTTGAGACAAACCGTACTTTTATGCGTATTTACGCCCACTTAAAAATGCCCACTTTTCTGCTCCACTTGCATTAAGCTAAGCCAACAACCATTGCCTTGCATGGCCATCTCTAGTTTAACTTATAATTTCATTACATTTTGCATTCATTAATGTGGCACGACTGCTGCCAACATTTTGTGCCGCACTGTAAAGCATTTCATAAATGTGAGTTGGATCAGCATTCTCCTCTTGCGTTACGGTATGCAACTGTTTTACCGCCTCCAAATAGGTGTCATATTTTAAAGAATTCTCAAAATCCTGCTTAAAATCATCATACAACTGTTGTATGCGTTTCAGGGGACGTGACTGGGCATCGTATAATGAAAGCTCTGCATTGGCAGGCAATTGTTGTTTCCAAATGTCATGCAAATGATCGATGAATTCAAAATTACTAAACAAAAAGGCCACCACTAAGTCAAGGCCTTTTTGTTTTAATTTCTCAAATATTTCCATTAAATCATGCTGGTCCAATGAGGAATTCTTTAACAATTCATAGTCCAAGGCCAAATGATTCTGCAAATAGTCGTACAAACGCTGGCGTTTGCTATAGAAGTCCGAGGTGTTGAGAAGATTATCGATTTCAATGACAATTTTTTGCAAAGCCTCCGAATGAGGTGTAACATCCGCGTCTTCACCTGTTTGGGGTTGTAGAACTTCTTTCAAGAGCTTGCGTATGACGATCAAATAGTCGTTGATGACATCGGCACCAAAATTTTTCACTTTTTCATACAAATCCTGACCAAATTGTTTGACATTTAGGGAGACTGTTTGATTCGCCTTTAAACCCAAACGATTCATCATGCTCACCATATGCTCCTCACTTAAGGGGGTCAATAGAGAGGGTCGTGTATTGGCATTACTGCTGGCTGATGCTGGATGCTCTTTCTGTTTTACTTTAAATTGTTTACAGAGATAAAAGTAACGCTGCTGATGGATATCCTCGAAACTATATTCTTGCATCTCATAGAAGTTATCCTTGAGTTTCTGCAGAAAGATTACATTCCTCAGGCCATACATATTCTCACGACTGCAATACTTATGCTCTTCCATATCCAAATATTGTTTGATAAACACAATCTTAGGCTCTAGTCGCTCTGCATTTAAGGCCGCTTGCAATTCATCTTGAAAGCTGTCTTGCACGGAAGCCGGGTTTTTAACGGTTTTTAGGAAATCATTCAAGTAACCTTCAGCATAGCTTTTCATTACGTGTGCAATCCTTTCAAGGAATTCTCTTTGGAAATCCTTGGACGACAAAGAGATCTCTTTGGCATTGGCAAACTAAAAGGAAAGCCTTGTAAATATTTTATTTGGAACAAGAACTAGTTTCATACCTCTAAACAGCCTACAAACAAAGCCCCACATATTATCGTATATAAAATTTTTCTCATATTCTAGTCCCAGTTCAATGAATTCTTGCTTACACCACGTCTTATAACACACTGAATGCCCAGCGGTAAGTTGTTCGAATGGAGGCATTAAATCGATTTAATTTATGTAATGCCATAGGTCAGTGAGGTATTATCGATTGAATATAAAATTTTACTTTCAGAGAGGCTATGGAATTAAAAAAGAACAACAACAACAACAACAAATTATTCAAATGTTCAAATACTATGGTTGGTATGAATATTTATTTTCTTGTTTTTCTTTAATTCGCATAAATTTACCAACGAAAGTGTAAACACACGGCGATTTTTGAAAACAACAAATCCACTGTGTTCTACAATGTTCTCTTGAGTTTTGGAATACAGTGCATTATAAAAGTTAGACCAACAAAAGATAATAAAGCGTGGGCCATTTAAAAGTTTTTCCAAATTTAATTGTTTTATTGTAAAGTACAATTGTTTCGATTAGAAATGGAAGAATATTTCATTGATAAGGTTGCCGCTGCTGGCCCCACAATGCCCCATTCGATCGTAGCAATTTTCATGCATTTATTCGAGTATATGGGGTTGTATCTCGGCAATGGCATCAGGAATGTTGTTGTTCAAATGCTCAATTGTCCCTGGCTTGTAGTCACAACATTTTTCTTTAACTCCGCCCTACAGAAAACAGTCCAACGGTGTCAAAATGCAGCTTCTTGAAGGCCAATTGACATCACCAGTTCGGCTAATTAAACTGTCAGCAAACGTTTGACGCACTAAACCGATTGTGGCATGAAATGTGTGGCAAGTTGCACTATCTTGTTGAAACCAAACAGCGTTCACATTAATACCATGAAGAGAGGGTACAAAAAAAAAAATCGGTTATCATGGTGCGATGGGTGTCTCCATTGACCGTAATGGTTGCGCTGTCCTCATTTTCAAAGAAAATATGGGCAAATAAAGCCTCCGCTTCACAAGATGCTTCAAACGGTCACTCGTTACGGGTACATCACAATGGGTGATTCCATTCTTCCATTTCTAACCGCTCATGATTCCATCGAGAGGACAGCCAGTTCTACCTACATAACGGGTACATTGGCATCTGTCAGAGCACGTGTGGGGTTTCTGATCTCCAAAGACGGCAATTTTTCTTGTTAACGCACCCTCCAAAATCAAGATGATTTTCTTTGGCAAAATCTACATCGTCGCACAGTTTCTCATTGGCTCATCTAGCGAAGCGAAATCGAAGCAGATGGTCATGCAACAAAAGATGATTTTTGTTTGACAAATTCGGCATCATCGTGCAGGTTTTCGTTGACTGATCTAGTTGCCGTTGTAGGTAGTGTCTTGGCTTATTAGACGTGAGTCCACGGTTCAAACCTCAGCACAGACATCTCCAACAAAACGAAAGCATGAAAATATATTTCTCACGGCGGCTTCCTCCCAGCAGATTTCTGGCAAAAACTGTGAGATTAAATAAAAATTTTCCATGAAAAAGTTCTCAAAAACCTGTCGGAATCGACTTTAAACTCGCCACTCTTGTATAAAAATTAATACACACAACATAAGTGGTGTGGGAAACTAGGTTGTAATCCTGACTAAAGCGTTGTAATGACCAATTATGTATGCGTATGTGTGATCTAGCGAAGCGAAAACAAAGCGGATGGTCATGCGGCTTTAACTCTGGAACCTATTGAACGTTGTAAGGCGTCATAACGAGAGTTTTTTTCTCTCAAATTTCGATGTAAACTGGTGTGTGAAATGTTCAGTTCTTGAGAACGATGATGCCACAGCTTCGCTATTTTCGCGTGCACACACTGAACGAGCTCGCTCACGTCTTGGCGCATCAAAACTGACACCAGTTTCACGTACTTTTGCAATAAACTTGCGTATACAGGGCACTGTTGCTCCCTTTTTGCGATGAAATTTTGTACTACATTTTCGTGCAATTCCCATCAATTGTCTTTGTTTTGAAAATAAATTTCCAATAAATCCCCACGTTCCTTGACAGTAAATCGATTCATTACGTTCAGTGGAGAAAATATACTGAATTTTGTGACAGAATAGAATGACATAAGTATTACCGATAGCTCAAATTTAATCCGATTGTTAAAACTTTATGCTTCAATAGTGTGAAGGACATCTGACTCCCTTACTTAACTGACCATTTTAACCCTTTAGGCAGGATTACACTCCAGTTTTTCGCACCACGCATATTGTGTTCGTTAATTTTATCCGTGAGTGGCAGAACCTACAGTTAAAATTCGACTTCGAACGACAGATTTTTGAGTAACTTTACATCGCAATTTTATTTTATTCGCAGAGTTTTTGCCAGAAATCTCTTGAGTGGAAGTCGTCTAAGAAATATTTTTTTTTTTCATATTTCGTTTTGATATTTGACCTGGGATACAAACCCGAGCTTTACGTCTAACTTCTCTGCCGCTCTATAAGGTCTCCCATTGAATGCATTTTACGCCGATTTTCCAATTTTGCCAAGCCAGTTTCACATGTGGCACTATGATTGACTTTTCGTTGGAATTGATTATAGAAACGTCGCCACAATGCATCCTTCGAATGCATTTTTTAACTGTTTATTGCAGTTTGGCTATTCTAATGTCAGTGCCCAAGGTTTATTAGACTTTGTAAGTGGGCTGTTCTTATAGTTCAGTTGATCCTCTAAGACTCGGAGGATCTTATATTAGGTTAGGTTAGTGTGGTAGCTTTATACCCAAAAGCTCACTTGAGCACGCAGAGCGGCCCATTGTGACGCCACAGGTGAACGCAGTCCCTGTCCTGACCAAGTTCCCCCAAACATAGGAAGTAGAAGTCGGTCAGCGCAAGGTCTGCACATCTTAAAGCATGACGCTGGAAAACCAGCGCTGGAAAACCAGCCAGAAAGTTTGATAAACGAGGCTATATCCTTGACATCAATGGATGATAGCTTCCAAATAATCTATATCTGCACCTCGCAAGAGATGGGCATTGACAAAGAAAGTGGATAACGGTTTCATCCTCCTCAGCGGTTCTGCACCCACTGCAGAAGTCGTTAAATGGGAACTGCATTCTCTCTGCGTGTCTACCCATAACACAGTGACCTGTAAGCAAGACCACTGTGATTGAGATGATGCCACGACCAAGTCCAAGTAACTGGTTGGTACGCCCTCTATCCATCAGGGGATAGGTTGGCGTCTCGAAAAATTTCCGCATGATGGCCACTTTGAACAAGGTAAGTGGCATTCCTAAGCTGATTGAATAGGATTCTGGAAGTAGTGCGTCAGCTCTGGCTAGCTCGTCGGCCCTACAGTTTCCCGGAATGTCACAGTGTCCGGGGACCCAGACAAGTGTGATACTGAAGCGCCCAGAGGATCTTATGACGGTATGGGGTCTATCCAAATACTATTGGCTACACACGTTCTGTCAGTAATTTCAAAGCTTCCAAGAATCTTCGCCTAAAGTCCTTAAGTCAGGTGTCCGGCAATGACTACTTGAGGTTTTCAGCCTTAAATCTTATAATTTTTAATATGATGGCTTAACATTCTCCTTTTTCTATTGAAAAAGATTCCTTTTTTGAAGATTTTAAATTTTTAATTGCCTCTTAATTCATTAGAATTGTTAAACGATTTATCGCCGCCGTATTAAAATAACTTTTTGGTTAAATTCTCCTGCATTATCTTCAGCATCTGAACCTTTTGGCCTTTCAATTCATGGCCGGCCATACAATGGCCTCTGTTATTTGTTTGCCTGTCTGTGTGTGTGTGTAATAAATACCTATGAGTGTATCATTATCACTTCAATAATTTCATTATTTTATTACACAAACAAATTAATGTTTAATAAAGAAATTTTCCATACAACAGACAAGGCTCGAAGAGGCACAAAATGACAGAAGAAAACATGGCTATACAAATAACAACAAACAACAACAACATGGCTACCAATGAAAATAATAACAATCTGCCAACAACATAAAAGCGATCACAAAAACATGCCAAAAAATTAGTCCTGTTAACTTAATTTGAAAATTTTTGTTGGTTGGGCTCGTCTATAAATACAAACAGAAACATATGAAAGAAAGAGAAAGAGATCGAGTGAGCCAGTAAATGTATGTGTATGAGAGTGCATTTGCTTTTTGCTTGTTTGTTTGAGGCTTTTGTGTAGATGTGTGTGTATAAGTGAAAAGAAAATTAAACCACAATGTGCACTCATGCATGACGCCACAAACTAGCATTAAATAAACACACACAAACCTACACGCAACACACCCGCCTACATGCAAACGTAAATAGAAACACAGACACAGACACTAAAAGACAGTAAAAGAACGTAAACAAACAGGAATAAAAAAACCTTCATAACAACATATACACAGGCTTAGCCAAACACAAATACTCAAAATAAACCAGAAAATAAACAAACTCATGCATACACACATACATTCATCGAACATACATAACTGTGGTGAATCCACTAAACAAGTACTTTCGTAATATCTAAAATGCATACACTAACACACACACACACACTCACGAAAATAACGAGACAAAGAGACAGTGTTATTATAACCATTGAGAGAAACAAATTATAACGTTGTTGATTTTAATGTTTAACATTATTTAGTAATGCTCTCTTCTTTTATTCTATCACACCCTCTCCCTCTCTCTCTCTGTCACTCTGTCTCTCTGTCACTCTTTGATGTTACTGTTTACATGTAGTTTTTGCTTTAGAAATTTATGCTTGAACGTTTGCTAGTATAAGTGTGTGTTGATTTAAGCAACTGAGAGAGAGAGAGAGAAGGAGTACAATAGTAACAGTGTATGTGTTTTTCTTTAGATTGTGATAATATTTGTTATTTTCTATTGTATAGGCCTACACATTCCGAAGGATGACTGTTTGAAGATATTTATAAAGAAGCAATAAATACAGTTGCGAGCAAAATAATGCAAATCAGGGAACCTCGTGTTATTATAAACCGTCGTCGCTGTAGTCTAGTAGCTGGTGTGTTGGGGCCCACGGTTCAAAAACCAGCTTAGGCAACTTGAACATAACGAAGGTTAGGTTAGATCAGGTTAGAGGACGTGTACTTGTCAAGTGTGACAAGTACAGTACCAGGAGGACGAATTAACCCATTGTACAACGTCCTAGCTTCTCACACCACTCATGTTGTGTGCCTTAATTTTATACTTGAGTGGCGGGACCTACAGTTTAAAGTCTACTCTGAACGACAGATTTTTTGAGAAGCTTTTTCATGGCAGGTTTATTTACTCTCAGAGTTTTTGCCAGAAATCTGCTAAGAGGAAGTCGCTGAAGAAATATTTATTTTTCATATTTCGTTTTTGATGTCTGGCCTGGGGCTCGAACCCGGACTTTACGTCTAATAAGCGAACACACTACTTACTAGACTACGGCGACTACTCCTCTCTGCACTTTCCGGGCAAAAAATTCTGTGCAAGATCTGTAGTTCAGAATCGAATCCCGCCACTTATGTATGGAAATTACCGCACACACAACATAATTAGTGTGAGAAACAAGGTTGTAGTCTTAACTAAAGGCTTGTAATGATCAATTAAGTAAAATATTAGCCTCGTGCACGACCGGTAACTATACTTTCGATATAGTCAAGGAATTTATTTATCTTGGCCCCGCGTGGAGATCAAGCCCAGGGTCACTCTTGCCAACAGGTGCTACTACAATAGGCAATTGAGTAGCAGAGACCTACCGCGTTCAGCAAAACTAATACTCTACAAGACGCTCATCCTCCACGCGCTGATTAAACACTAATGCAGCAGCCTTGAGAGTATTCGAGAGAAAAGTTTGCGCAAGATTTTCGGTCCAGTGCGAGTTGGCGATAATTTCCACATCCGATCCCACAGTAGGCTGTATGAGATCTTCAATGACATAGACGTTTTGCAGCGTATTAATATCCACCGGCTGCGCTGGCTCGGCCATGTCGTTCGAATGGAGGAGGATGCTCCAGCGGGATGGGTATTTGATGCGTTGATCTGCAGAAGTCGGCGAAGAGGATGGCCTTGTTTGCGTTGGAAGGACCCGATCGAGAAAGCCCTGTCATCGATTGGTGTGACCCACTGGCTTTGGCGCGCAAGAAGCAGAGACGCCTGGAAGGATGCAGGCGGAAATCTGTTAATCGGTTTGTTAATGACCAATTAATTAAGTAAGTAATTAAGTTAGCCTCGCACAGGTTTCGACGTTTATGTGCTGACTTTTTTGTTTTTCTCTCTACAGAATCTATTGAATTGAAAATTTGTTTGAGCCTACTGAGCAGAAGATTGGTTACAGTGTCTGGACTATACCCTATATATACATACATACATACAGAATTGGCCATTACAACCCTTCAGTCAGGATTACGGCCTAGCTTCTTACACCACTCCTGTTGTGTGCCTTAATTTTATACTTGAGTGGTGGACCCTACAGTTTAATGTCGACTCCGAACGACAAATTTTGAGAAAGTTTTTGCTAGAAATATGCAGAGAGGAAGTCGCCGAAGAAATATTTCATTTTGATGCCTGGCCTGGAGCTCGAACCCGGACTTGACATCTAATAAGCGAACACACTACCTACTAGACTACGGCGACGACTATACTCTATAATCCCTATAATCACTATAATCGATCAATAAAAGTTTTGATTGTCTTAAAGTGTCTCTCCTATTGGTTAGATTATCTGCTCATTGTCCTAAAAAATCACTTTACCTAAGACGCAGCAAAATGTGGCCCCATTTGCGCTGATTGGCTAATACAGCTTGCTTGGAGAGTACCACACTATTTTCGAGTTAACCTTATGAGAGCCAAATGCTTGTAAGGCGGTTTGATTGGCAGATATTCTTCCAATTTCCCTTCCTCAAAATATTTCTTCCTGGGATCAACAATTTCAGCAACTGTCCCAATAACTGTCTCCGATCTATTTGATCCATATAGGACAGAATTGATTCACTCTAATTGCAAAGTCTCGATGGGTAGACTTTTCCAACATCTTAGAGCCTTCTAGTTCTGTACACGGAACAGTTAAGGAGTAACCTGTAAGCCAGTCGATTTATTAAGTGACAAAGTCCCCTGTTGAATCTCGTATTAGAGCCTCAAGCACACTACTGTATTCAAAGGTCCGGACTGCCATAACCAACGGACTCAAATCCAAAAGGACCTCTAGTGCCAGTGTAGGAGAGGTTTACTACTCTCGTTTACACCATCAGTCTATGTGTCTTGTCCAACTCCATAGGCACAGTTTTTAGAATACATTTGCCTACCCAAACTAAAACCCAATAGGGCATAGGGCACTATTGGTCCGACTATCATGATATCCTTACAGTGCACAATACCATAGTTTCACCCCCTCGAGATACCTGTAAGACTTCTGTATTTCATTAAGACATTTCTGTCTTCTGATGATCTCTACATGAACTTTCCATGTCAGTTTACGATTCAGTGATGTTCCCAGACATTGTAACTCCAGTTTCCATGATATGACTCCACCCAGGAGTCAAATATATTTCCAATTAGAAAGTTTTCTTTCTATTGTGGTTTCTTAACCCGACTGGCAATCTTAAAATCTTTTTGAATAATATCTCTTCTGAAAAGTTATCCGCATACCCTTCGCCGTTAATGTCCATGTTTCCACAACCAAGTGCCATATTAATGATGAACGAGGTCTTCGCTGTGATTATTTTTGTTATTATTTCGTTCCTTACATTTGTTTTTGCAAGTCATAATACATTATGATCCTTAAAATTCCATTGTTTTCTGCTATATTTCTTGTCACCACTGTCGAGCATATGTTTCTATCTGCCTTTTGTGTTCGTATATGCGTTGAAGTGTACTCAAGTGTATGAGTGTTTCAAGATTGTTATGCTAATGCTGATTGTTGACTGCTTGCTGAATGCTTAAGATTTTCTTTCTATTTCAACATGTTGTTGTTGTTGTTGCTGTTGCTGACTGCGTATATGTATATCTGTCCGTCTGTCTTTGTGTCTGTTGTATGCTATGAAACAGTATTTATTTTAAATAAACCAAAATGCCACAGACAGACCAACCAAATGGACAGACAGAGACAGAAAAAGCATTAGACAAACGACCAACAAAGTATTTAAATTCAGATTGTTTTAAAGCCATATACAACAACAACAACAACAATAAAACAATTTTCTTAATTAAGTTGCATTCGTTTTAAGACATAAAATTGGGCAAAATTGTATACGTTTAAGCTGTTGTTATTCGTTTGGAATGAAATCAATTGAAGGGGAAATTGAATTTTTTTTTGTTTTATTTGAAATGAAATCAAAAGAAAGTATGGGCACTTAAAGACCAATAAAGATTGAACAAAATTTTATCAGAACAAAGTAATCATCAGAGATATTGCTGTAGAAATGAATACAAAGCCAACGGCTATGCAGGATGATGAAGTTTTTAAAAATGTTTATAAAAGCCTACGAATAATTGTGAAAGATTATGGCTTAAATGTCATTGTTAAATGGCATTTTGATTTCCTTTTAAATACTCGTATGGCAACTGAATGAAAACTTACTTACTCACTAAACTGGCCATTAATAATCCGATTAACGGCTTTTGGTCTGCCTTAACACATCCTTCCAGGCGTCTCTGCTTTTTGCGAGCATACGCCAGTTGGTCACACCAATCGATGACAGGGCTTCCTCGATTTGGTCCTCCCAACGCAAACAAGGTCCCCCTCTTCGCCGACTTCTGCAAATACCATTCTCGCCGAAGCATCCTCTACAATTCGAACGACATGGCCGAGCTAGCGCAGCCGCTAGATGTTAATACGCTGCACAACGCCCATGTCGTTGAGAAGCTTATACAGCTTACTGTTGGATCCTGTGGAAACTATCGCCAACTCGCACTGAACAGAAGATCTAACGTAGGACTTTTCTCTCCAGTACTATCGAGGCTGCTGCATCAGTGCTTAATAGTGTCCATGCTCCTGTGAATCAAAATCTAGAGTAATGTTCCAAATACCTACAAGATCTTTTGAAGACTGCTATGCGAAGACTTCATTTCATATCCTTGCTTGCATCAAATTCAATCTGCTTACAGGAAAAAGTATTCTAGAGGGAACACAAGCCTTATGTTAATCATCTGATCGACCACCGATTTTCCCACTTTCTCAAAGCCAACCTGAAAAGCTCATCCAAAAAATTCCCATGATGCTTCTAATATATGCACAGACTTTTTCCTTTATCACGTTAATAGCAAGTTAAACTCAGGTGGTAACGGGCACAAACTGAACTCCGTTAACTTCCCATAATAATATCCGCTCATACACCTTGAGTGGACAACCGCTTCTACCTAATTACCTACCTAATATCCCTTGCCTTTCAATGAAGTTCATATAATAAATCATCAGCTTATAAATGAAAACGGTTACCGAAAGGGGCTTTCGAACTATGACAGTTGACAGCCACAACTGTCAAACTAATTGTCATTTCTTTAGTTTGTTTAGCAATTAACCACACTTGCAAACAATAATTTTTTTTGGTAAAAATTAGAGTTCTGTTCGGGTAACAATCCCGTTTTACGATCGCCATAATCACACTACCGCGGGTACTTTCCGCAATATGGTGATATTCAAGTCTACTGGTTTAGAAAACGATCAACCAATGTCATTACTTTAGCCAGGGCAACAACCTTTAGACAGGACAACAAACTAGCCTCTGAAGCCTCCCACGGTGTGTGAGTTAATTTTGGACTTACAGTTTAAAGTCGGTGCACACGACAAATTTGAAACTTTGAAGGAAGAGTCATCAATGTTCTTGATTTCGTGACACAGGACGCTGTTCAGGAAATAGTTCCTGACTGTTTAGAAAGTACTTAGTTGGTCATTGCTTTAGTCGGGACAACAACCTTTAGGCAGAATAATCCAACGCATCGCAGACCAACGCATTTGCAGACCAAAACTTGTCGTATTCTGCTGTGGCCAACTTTGAAGCATGAGTCTACAATGTTCTTGATTTCATAACACAGGACGCTGTTTAGGAAATAATTCCGGACTGTTTAGTACTTACTTAGTTGGTCATTACTTTAGTCAGGACAACAACCCACCTGGCTTCTCTAACCACTCTTGCTGTATGTGTCAATTTTTATACATGAGTTGGGGGACTTACAGTTTAAAGTCGACTCCGAACGATAAATTTGAGACAATTTTTAGAATCTAAGGATCTATTTATAGCACATCATTATAATCTAGTATGACGCTAGGATGTGTGGCTATTCCACCAAATTGGATCGATTTTTAATGACCAACAGAGCAATATTTGAATATTTCTTTACAATAACTTGATTGTCTTCATGTACACATTTGTTACGGACTGAATTGTGACCATAGCTTCCATGGCTTTCAGTCTTATTCAATGGCTGTCCTTAGAGAAGATTATGAGGCTAAGTCTTCCGACTTCTCCCTCCTATTTCGAGGGGAACTTGGTCAGTACAGGGACTTCGTTTGCCTGTGGCGTCACAATGGGGCGCTATGCGTGCTCAAGGGAGCTTTTGGGTATAAAGCTACACCTAACCCCTAACCTAACCTAACCTAACCTAACCTTCCGACATAACTGCAGTGCGATTTCTCAAAAATTAAAATCATTGAAGTAGGTTGTGAAGAAGTAATTAATGTCAATCCTAAATTCCAACTTACCAAGTTCTGTCAACATGGGTGCCTGTTAAGGGGTTAAACAGGGGTCAGATTTACTGCCTTAAAAGGTCTCAATATCCAAAAAGGGCTTCAATTGTAAATATGCAGAACAGCTAATAAAAGCATTGCCTATACACTGGTCTGTGCAGTAACTTAGTAAGAACTGAAACCTGTTTTAATAGAAATAAAATAATATTAGATGGTCACCTTATTTCCTAACCTTTTACTGGCATACGGCATACGGCATTCATTAATTATTTAAAGTTTATTAAACAAATAAATTTTCCTTACGGTTCAGGGTCATTCTTAAGTTAATAACCCTAAAGTGTAAAGGGGAAGCGGTTGTGAGGCGTTATTTGTTGGCAAATGAATTTCAATTTTGTTGCCATATTTTGTTGTTATTTTAGTTGTTATTTCAGTTGTTGTTGTTATTATTGTAAATTCACTTTTTACTTCGAGTTGATAGAATTTCACTGCCACAGAGAGAGAGAGAGAGAGAGAGAGAGAGAGAGAAAGAGTGATACGGCTGCTACCATGGCTACATTAACAATCATTAGATGCGAAGTGAAATACTTCTGTGTTTTGTTGTGTTGTGCTGTGGTGTGAATTGTTCAGGGAGCCAACTTTATATTGGGCCACTAAAGCAATTTCATACGAAATATGAAAATAATTTCTATGGCCCGCTTCCACCAAGTTTACCTCAATGAAAAACAAAAATTCATTATTTCGGTTGCTATTGAAATTTAAACATGAACCCTAAATGGCATATATTCAAGGGATTCACAGGTTATGGAAAATCATAAAATTAAAGCATACTTTTAGGTTACAAATCTTAAAATATGCTGTGATAGCCTTTATAGCATGCAAGCGATACAACGTTCAGTTCATAATTATTATTATAACGAGCAAGAGATAAAATTTATTTGTATTTTATGTGCTACTTCCTTCCCCTGTTCCCTGTTCTCTTGCCCTCCCAGGGGCTGCCTTTTTATGATGGTGGCGGTGTTGTTGTGTAGTGATTTTCTAATTTAGTTTTGGTTTTATTTTCAAATAAAATTACGAAACACACACAGTAATTGTTTTGCTATGAATAGATCGTTCGTTGAATAGATGGAGATATTTGGAGCGCTGAGGTGTTGTTTAGCAATTAAATTTAATTGTTATTGTCTCCATTGCTACAACCAAAAAAGTAATCGTTGGGGGTGGGTGACGGAGCAAACAGAGGCACTAGAGTGTAACAGCCAGGGATGTAAAACTAAATATGGGTAGGGTAGGGAAGTCAACTACACAACGTTAATATTAAATAAAGTCACTGAAATGTTAATGAAAATTTTAATGAATTAATTACTAATGAAAGACGGCATATTGTGTTGTTGTTGTTTTTTACTTTTGATAAGGGCTGTTGGTTTTGATTATTTTAAAGAGTTTTAAATTCTTTAATTTATACTCACTTTTGTTTTGAAATTTAAATTTGAAATTTTCTTCTCTTTCTTTTTTCCAGTTGAAACGGAAGATCCTGAATTTACCGATGTCATCGATAATATTACAGTACCTGCTGGTAGAAATATAAAATTAGCCTGCTCTGTTAAAAATCTTGGTTCATATAAGGTAAGCCACACCCTTTAGAAATTATGTATTAAGGAATTTAATAAATTTTTTTTCACATTACAAAAGAAAGTTTAGGGGGGTCTTTATATAGGAAATCCAGCTTGTAAGGACTTTAACAAACATTTGCTAGTAAAAGTAGCTCTTAAGAAAGCCCTCAAATATAGCCTTCACACGTCATTCTATGCGGAATAGCCAGCAACTCTATTAAGATCATACATAACATACATAATTGGTCCTTATAACCTTTCAGTCAGGATTACAACCAGAGCTCAGCAATGAATCGTTTTTTCGCCAACAAGTCAACAGTATTGAAATTCAACCACTCTGATTCATTCGTACTCACACGTACAACATTGATTTATAAGTATAGGTTGCTATGAGTATGAGTACAACGTTGACATCAAACTTATAACATTCGAAATATGTTTGATACATACACCTACTGATATAGATTCATAAATTTAGAAAAATACTTATAATACTCATAAATGATTCGACTGATTCGATTCATTCATCAAAATTTACAGTCCTAGTTGTTGTTGTTGTTGTTGCATTAAAAAAAAAAAAACAGAAGAAAGAAAAAGACAAAGACAGCAAGCAAAGCAAACACATAACCCTCTAGTGAGTATTGTAGCGTTCGTAAGCGAATCATACATATTTTGTGATTCTCGTATATGTTGAGTAAAAGAGAGACGAAATCAACAAAATCATGCATATTGTTAAGTATGAATACGATGAGTACTTTAAACTTTGAATATGAGTAGTATGAGTATGATATTAAAATAAGTATGAATTCGTATAAGCATCAGAAATTATGAGTATGATTCGAATCGACTCTTCTTTTTATATATTCATTGCTGATCTCTGGTTGACAACCCAGTTTCTTACACCACTTATGTTGTGTGCGTTAATTTTTATACATGAGTGACGTGACCTACAGTTTAAGCTCGTCTCCAAACGACAGATATTTCGAGCAACTTTTCATGGCAATTTTTTATTTACTCTCGCTGTTTTTGCCAGAAATCTGCTGAAAGGAAGACGCCGAATGTTTTTTCATATTTTCGTTTTGCTGTCTGACCTGGGGTTTGAATCGTGGCTTCGCCTCCAATAAGCCAACACACACTAACTACTAGACTACGGAAACTTCCACCTGTTGTCAAACAATATTAAAAGGTTTTGCGTATTTAGAAAAGATTTTATTTCGCAACCAGAATGCCAGCTTTTAGAAAAAATGGCAACCCAAATATATTTTTACACATATAGATGGCAACTCTGTCGGCCTAGAACCTTTGGAGAAGAAGAAAAATTACTTGCTTAGCCACAAAACCTCGATTTATAAAACAGGAACGAGTGAACAATAATGCAAAAGCATATAAAAAAATGCAGCGGCCCCAATGATATGTGAGCTGGGGTTTGAATCGTGCCCTCACTTCTAATAAGTCAATGCATTACGACCTAACTACGGTGACTTTATTTCTGCTAGATTAGGTTAGGTCGGAGTGGTAGCTCTGATATCACAAAGCTCACAGCATAGCGGACCGTTGTGATGCCACGGGTAAACGCAGTCCCTTTTACTGACCAAGTTCCACCAAAATCAGATAAGAGGAAGAAGTTAGTCAGCGCAAGGGCTGCTCATTATTTCTTTTACATTCTCGAATTTCGATTGCAGTCAATCGTTACTCTTCGGCAACAGGAGAATTAGGAAGTCTTTCAAGAGAATTACTATGATACAGCTTTACAAGTGACTGTGACTACCCGACAAAGGAAGATATTACATTGAAATTTACTGCGACTGCTGCAGAATGATACTTATACCAGAAGGATTAAGTTTTTCTTAATTGATTGCAAAGTATACTTCATTTACTACCAGTTTGACAACTTCTAGAAACTAACTGTTGATTTGTTGTTGTCGTTTTTTGTGTGGTTTTTCTACTTTTACTTTGTTTTTTTTTTCTTTACGTCTTCAGAATAATGTTTGTTTTGTTTTCGCTACCACTGTTAAAACTGTAAGCAAGATACAGGAGCAGGAAAACATTGTCTTTCATTTCATGTGTCAGTGCCGTGTATTCTTGCCATGCAGAGGTGGAAGCTTCTAATCTCTGATATCGTTCACCGAGCTCTTTAATATAAAGATTGCTGCAATAGCAAGATTTATTTTGGTGTAAGAATCATTTTCTCTAAGAAATGGTTGCACCCCAGGTAGAATTAATTATGGTATCACAATGGGGTCTAAATGGGACCTCTTCCTTCGAGGGAATAACCTAACCTCAACAAGATCTAGAACTGCAAGCTCGGTTGCTAATAATTTCGTAATCAAATGTGCATTATTGATGTACCTAACTACCGGGGTATGGAGAGAATTTCCTTTAACTAGAAAATATCAGAGGTAAACTTCGAAGAATGTTGTCAAATGTCACATGGACTGCTTTGGCACAGGTACACAGTAAAAAAAAATTAGTAGGATTTGAAAAACTACTAGAGGTGTCTCTGACCTAAGGAAGACAATGAATGCAATTGTTACTTCTCGATACTTCTGGTTATTTCTAGGGGTCCTCGTAATGTAGTAAAAAATGAGTGGGCTTATTAGACGTGAGGCCACGGTTCATACCCCAGGAACCTAGGTTGCTAGAAGCTAGGTTGTAATCCTAACTGATGCGTTGTAATGATTAATTATGTAAGTGTGTACGTACATGAGTAGAATGTTAGATGTCCTTACAGGGACTTGATTCTACGAATGCATTTGGGCTGCGTATATCATGATACAGTTTCAGATGTATAAAATCCCAGGGCTCAAGGTGATATATAGCTTTGGTGAGCAGGCATTAAACATTATTTTTTAATGATGATTCTCTCTCTCTCTCTCAAACCTATTTTCTTACTTACAATTTTTAGTTTTCAATTGTTTTCGATAAAAAGATGAAGTTCTATTTACAATATAAACTAAATAAATAGGCCCTTGGCAGTAAAAATTGTAACAATTTTTATTTAATTAAGAAATTATGTGAAACAAAATTGTGGAAAATATTTTTTTGAAAATAAATAAAGAAAAATAGTTTCTATATGTTTGTTCATATTTTTAAACAATAACAAGAATGTAAATTTTTTTTTCTAAAATTCCAATAAAATTCTACATAAGAATTTAAGTCCTTAAAACAATTTATCAATCGATTCTTTGT
The DNA here is from genome assembly GCA_930367235.1 of Sarcophaga rosellei. Taxonomy (NCBI): domain Eukaryota; kingdom Metazoa; phylum Arthropoda; class Insecta; order Diptera; family Sarcophagidae; genus Sarcophaga; species Sarcophaga rosellei. Next base: position 89,796,334 of record OV884019.1, read on the forward strand.
TTTCTCCTTTTTAAAACAAAAGCCATTATAATTTCTTTGTATGGGAGAAATAACAAAAAAAACTAGAATATCTGTCTGTCCATTATAAAAATGTTATCTCTGTCAATTGACAAATTACCAACAACAGCATAAAAAAATAAAAGAAATATAAAATAATTCGAAACATATTTGAAAAATGTTGTGCATTGCAATCCTTTTTTTATATTTTTATCATCACAAGTTTTACAACTCCCCCTAAAAGTATACAAATTGTAGAGTAAACTACAAAAAACAGCCTTAACGGTATGCAATAGAAAAAAACATACAAAAACTTAGAACACAAGGCCGGCAAATCTTGTTTTTTTTTTTAACATACAATACAAGAATAGAATATTTGTTCAACAATGTTAGTTAGAAAAATAATTTACACATACATACGTACATACACACATACACACAGATTGTTAAAAATGTAACTCGTTTAAGGCACAAGGAAAAAGAGATAAAGGGGATGAGTAAAAAAGAAAGAAGTTAACAGTCCTCCTCTGTTTCATGTGTGTGTGTGTGTGTGTGACTAAGCTAACATGACTTTGTTTAAATTGTATTACTTTTATGCCCTACAGGTAATTGCTAAAGACAGCTTTGTAATCGAGCACAATGGGCGGTGGACCAGCTAGTAAAAGTTGAAAATTGCCACACAAAACAGTAAAAAAATCAAGCCACACCACATCACACCACATACGAGTGATAATAGAATAAATTGTAGAAAATTTTTGCCATTTTCCCTTTCTAACTCTTACGGTCTGTCAACACAAATTTTCACAAATAATAAAACGTGACTATGCATGCTAAAATAGCTGCAAAAAGTATAAAGAAATACTGCTCCATGTAAAGGTATAGAAGCCTACATACTGAGGTCTATCTGTAGGTATGTAAACATATTTTGGTGTATATATTTAGGCATATGCATGTGTGTTAGTTTGTTTGACTACTTGGGTTAGGTTAGCTCAGATTAGTAAGTAAGCTACTTACGGTTTAGAATTCCTTTTCCCAAAGAAAGAAAGGTTCCAGTTACCCGGAGTCGTTTAAAATCAAAAACTTTCTCTAACCTAAGAGGCTAACAATAGAAGAGTCGAGATAGGAGAATCCAAGACAAGGGTAAGTGACTTATACTCCACTGATCCAAAGTGCTACAATATTTCAGAAAGTTTATAATGATGGCAGCGAAGCACAACGGGCTTACAAAACATACTTTTTTATGTGCCACCCTGTTGTTGGCTTTATTTCGACTGACAACTCTTAATAAAAAATTTACTTGGGGATAATTTGTAAGTTTAAAATAATATTGACATGAATTTGATTAAAAATTATTTGACTTGCCAGCCAGTTATTGAATATTCTAAAAAGAAACACAAAAATTCACAAAAAGAACTGCATACTTTAAGGCATATTTAAAAATATTAAAGTAATGGAAACAATGTAATGTAATACAATTTCCAAAAAAAGTAACTTTAATGGATCAATTTAGTTCTAGAAATATAGTTTTTAAATTAATTGTTTATTTACAAAGAAAAAAAACATTCTAATATTTTATAAATCATATTTTAGGGCAAATTTTATTTTTTTTTTTTGGAAAAAAGAAAATTTATAAAAAAAATAACTTTCATTGAAATTTGATTCGTTAAAAATGATAAAACTTTAAAAATTGGAAAAATAATTGATTTAATACATACTTTCAGGTGTTGAAGAGTTTAAGATTTTGTAAAATACTTTAAGGTATAAATTTAATGACAAAAACTTTAAAGATTCTTTTTATGTATAGTAGTTATTCGAGAAGTTATCCTAAATTTGTAATATACAGTGAGCGCCAAAAGTGAGTATACACCACTGAAATAATTCATTTTCTTAGGATAGCGAGAAAAGTAAATGAGAATAGTCGAATAAATTTCCAAAAATAAAAATGTTTATTTATTACTTATAAAATGTTAGAACAAAAACAACAATTCATGACAAAAGGAACTTTTTTTATACTTAAGAACATAATAGAAAATTTAAAATTATAGTGGATGTTGACTCAGTTATGGTGCTCGCTGTATATTTCAAACCATAATAGGACACTGCAATCTATAGGATCTATGGTATTCATCAGGCGTATAGTTTGTAAAGTAGTAGATAGCCTTTTTAATGAATGAAAACAAATTCTGTATTATTATTATGATTCTGTATAGTACTAAACGACCTACCGTACATCCCTCAACCCTGATATACATATATGTATGCATCTCTTTAGCATGCCATCTGGTACCAATAAACATAACTTCCTGCCTAATCTCTGATAAGTCTGCAGGATAACACATTTCAAATTTGTGTTCTGTGTTCTAATCTGCACATTCGGCTTATTCTGTTCAAGTGTTCCTTGAGCTAGAGGATCGTTTACCATTCTGAGGCTATTCATGGATAGTCTGATGCAAGATTCAATATCCCTCACAGAGACATTATGTTTCCCCTTTCAATTTCATGGAAATCTAACAAAAACTTCGCATCTGAATAAAATTTCAGTTGCTCAACTATTTCTGACGCCTGTGGGCATAATCTGCAATCCAAGTCCTTTATTACCATTCTCCGTAGACGTGATCTCAATCCACAATGATCCGTATGAAAATCCATTTGGTGTTATATATCTGACCTGCTATAATTGAGAACATCAGCACAACACCAAAGCTGAGAGCTGTTTTACTCTTTTTCTTGATTAGCAATTACATTAGATGACCTAGACACCAATGACATATGTCGTTTCAAAAGAACGGCTCTGGCTCACGCCACATTCAATATTTTACACGAGCGATTTGAGGGCATGGTCATCTCATGTACATACATAAAAGTGTTATAACCAGGCCATTAAGAACCTGCGATTTGAGCCCGCTAGACTTTTCCTTATATAGTTTTCTTAAAACGCAGCTGTATGCAAATAGGCCATAAGACCACAACAATCCACGCCTTCAGTCAGATGCGCTCCTCCAAGCCAGGCTGAAGCAAAAGTTATATTCCCCACATAATGGCTTTCGAAAAAATAAAAATTTTCGATGATATCTTACACCGATGAGCAATTGATCATAGACTTTGCTTATCTGGAAATAATTTCACTTGAGATTGTACATTGATTAAGGCTCGATGTACACTCTCGTTATCGTTACTCGATATCTGACATGCACACATAATTGGTCATTACAACCCTTCAGCCAGGATTACAACCTAGATTCATACACCACACCAGTTTTGTTGTGTTCTTCCCAGGAATCTGACTTGCTATTGGAGCGATCATTAAATTAATTAATTCATGCTTTAATAAAAAGCCCTGATGCTTATTGCTAAGACTGGGTAAATGGGGACTGATGCTCATTGTTAAGACTGGGCAATTGGGGACTTTTCAAGGAGGCTTTAAGGCATCCATTTGTACTAGAGTATGTCTATACGGTACGCCTTACTGTCCTTATTTTTTCCCCTTATTAGATCGATAGGAAAAGATTTTACTCTGAATTAGGGCAATCGCTTTTTGCAATTTCACAGTTGTGTAAACAATTTCCTTTATTTCCCCTCTCCCTAGAGGCCTTTAAATTGATTCAATAAATATTTTTTAAAATTCTATTCTAAAAATTTATTGAAATTGATTTGTTCCGTTTTGTTGGAAAAACTTTTATTTAAATTTTCTATTTAAACATTGCCTTCCTCCTTGAGTCATATTAAATATGGGAACTTTGACACTCTGGCTGTCGTTCACCATCATTAAAATTTTCCATTTTATTAAACTTTTTGAACTTGAATGGCTCGAAATGATGTTGTCACTGTCCTGGCTGGCTGGCTGGCTAGCGAGTATTCAGAACTTTATCCTCCTGTTACAGTAGAGTTTCTAACATTTTTTTCTTTTTATTTCTATGGCAGTATCATTTTCCTATTTTTTTCCTGCTCTTGTTTTATTTTTCAATTTTCATAAATTGTCTGGTGACTGTTTGATGCCTGTTGGTGTGCTTGGCGTAGCTGTTTAATGTCATGATACTCTGATGCTTTAATAGCCGGAGTAGTTTATACAAAATTGAAAAGTAATTTAAAGATTTTAATTAAAAACAAACGAAGAATGTGTTATAAAATGTTATGCAACATTGATTTCATAGAAAATTTAAATAAAATTCTATTATTCTTTGAAGGTCTTGCCTTAAAGCAAACTTAAAGTATTGATTACTTAGCAGTGTGTAGATAGCTATGAAATAATTTTATTATAATCACCCCAAAAACAAAAATAAATAATTTAAATTAACATTTCGATTAACAACAAAACAATTTAATGGCATTCATACATACATAATTAGCCATTACACCCGTCAGTCAAAATTACGGCCTAGCTTCTTACACCACTCATGCTGTGCGCCTTAATTTTATACTTGATTTATACTACAGTGTAATGTCTATAGCCTCTGCAGTCTCTAGCCTCTGTGGTCTTTAGCCTCTGTGGTCTATACCCTCCGCAGTCTACAGCTTCTGTGGTCTGTAGTAGTAAGGACATCCCAGGACGATAGTTTCTGCAGTTCAGTGATATCCTTGGACTTAGTAGTGAATTCAATTAAAATATCTGTTGGTAGGCAGATAAAAATACTGAAACCTTGTCTAGCATCACTTTCTGCTGATTTTTTATGTACTATTACTACTAATAATAGTAGTACTACTAATAGTACTACTAATAATAGTAGCAGTATTATAACTACTACTATTACTACCACCACTAATAGTACTACTAATAACAGTTATAATAGTAGTAGGTGTAGTTATAGTAGTGGCAGTAGTTATTATAGTGGCAGTGGTAATAGTAGTAGTTGTTGTAATAGATGTAGTAGTAGTAATAGAAGTGGCAGTAGTAACAGTAGTAGTAGTAGTAGTAGTTGTAGTAATAGTAGTAGTAGTTATTAGTAGATTATCAGGACATTATTATAGTGGCAGTAGTAATAGAGGTAGTAGTAGTAATAGCAGTAGCAGTAGTAACAGTAGTAGTATTAGTAGTTGTAGTAATAGTAGTAGTAATAGTAGTAGTAATTTATTAGTAGATTATCAGGACATTATTATAGTGGCAGTAGTAATAGAGGTAGTAGTAGTAATAGCAGTAGCAGTAGTAACAGTAGTAGTAGTAGTAGTAGTAATTGTAGTAATAGTAGTAGTAATAGTAGTAGTAATTTATTAGTAGATTATCAAGACATGAAAATAATTATACAATCCCTTCATTCCATTTCTAATCTCCACTGTATTCATATTTTTTTATACAACAAAAAATACCACCATAAATTGCTACCAAGTCATTTTCAGCTAACAATATATAATCGAAAACTAACAATTACAACAACAACAACTCTGTTGCTGCCTTAAGACTATGATGACATTTTTCCATGCACCTCAACATTAATGACATTAATTCATTTAATTAAGTGTTAAAGCGCCTAAATGTATGCTTCACTTAAATACAAAACTTTTTTGCAAAACTCTATGTATTCAACAATCCTTAATAGAAACTTAAATTTTAAAATCAAATGAAATTCCAGGTCACAGAAACTTTTTGCTTCAATTCGTTTTACCAAAACTGAAATCTATTTGTAAAGGGCTATCCATTTCGTGCTTTCAAAAGTATGGGACTGGAATTCGACATCTGTCAAACTAAGTTGTGAAACCAATTGTTTTCTTTTCAGTTGAAAGTCTGACATTGATGAAAATGGATCGCTTAACTATCACACAACGCATAAAAATTATCAAAATTATCTAGTACAAAAATGGTGACTCTGCCACAGCCATGTATCGTAGTTTAAGAGGAGATTATGGTTTACATAAACGTCCAACTACGCAAGCAATTGGCAAAATTGTGAAGAAATTTGAAGAGACTGGAGTGGTTACATATATTGAAAGGCCTGTGCATCATCGTTTCGTTCGTTCCGCTGAAAATATCGCTATTGTAAGTGAAAGTGTTGCCAAAGACCCGAATGTGTCGATTCCTCGTCGTTGTCAGGAATTAGTACTGTCTTACGGCACATTATGGCGTATTTTGCATTTAGATCTACGCCTACATCCATATAAAGTCCAGCTCACGCAACAACTGAAGCCAGCTGACCATTCACAACGTCGTAGATACGTGGAATGGGTGCTTGAACAACAGGCGGTGGACGTCAATTTTTCGAACAAAATTCTCTTCAGCGATGAAACACATTTCACACTTGGTGGGTATGTTAATAAACAAAATTGTCGTATTTGGGGTTCTGAGAATCCTCAAGTAATTGAAGAGAGGCCATTACATCCAGAAAAAGTCACTGTTTGGTGCGCTCTTTGGTCCGAAGGTGTGATTGGACCTTACCTCTTCGTAAACGACGATGGAACGACTGTCACCGTCAATTCGGAGTGTTATGGTCATATGATAACCGACTTTTGTTTGCCTGCTATTGAAGAATACGACTTGGAGAATATGTGGTTTCAACAAGACGGTGCCACATGCCACACAACTCGAACGAATATGGCTTTATTGCAAGAGGCATTTCCTGGCCGCGTAATTTCTCGTCGTGGCGATATCAACTGGCCACCAAGATCTAGAGATTTGACACCATTAGACTTTTTGTGGGCCACGCGAATGACGCGTGCTTATGCAGATAAACCTTCAACTCTTGAGCATTTAAAAACCAACATTCGTCAAGTTATGGCTGAAATAAAAAAAAAGTAATCGAAAATTACCTCAAAAGAATCAATGCTTGCAACATGTAGTGATGTAGTGTTTCACACATAATATCAACGTTCAAACTTTACAAATAAAAAAGAAATATCATGAAAAAAAAGTATTTTATATGTGTTTTATTTATGTTTACTTTTGAAACCACGAAATGGATAACCCGATATAACAATAATATATATAACAATGGATAACCCCTTATGCTTAATTAATATTTATTTTTTTTGATTTTCGAATCATCATTTAGTAATTATGACCTTAATTGTTGGCCTTTAAATATGTATGTACGTACATGACGACTTAATAATAATTGTTTCTCAATCACGTACAAGTGCATATAGGAAAATTTTGCCAAAATTAAAATGTTCATGTGTCTTGTAATGAAATCAAATGAAGTGGAACATGCATTACGCCTTCAATTATTAATTAGGACAGGCATTGATTATTAGCAATTAAATCTATATAAAAAGGGGAGGACCATTAAAGCTGAAGTAATAAATTAATATTGTTTTGAAGCGTTAAAATTGTAAAAAAAAACTTGTAAAATTGTTGCATTTTCAAGATTGTGGCATATTCTGGAACAAAATCAAATTAACTGCCGCCAAAAACATTGCAATTAAAGCTTTTTGATAAAGTGAGCACATTTGCTCTGGCACGTTTTCCATTCGCATTACTTCCTGCCTCTACAAAGGTGTTTTTTGTAATACCTTTCTAGTTTCCATCTAAGTTAGTTGCCAGCCACTAGGCCACACTTGTTTTAAGAAGAGTATATGCTTTGCCATGCTGGTGCCCTATTCCCTCAAAGTTCTTCTCCTTTCTGTATAAGAATCACCAGAATGTAGACACGATTGACGACAGAGGATTTTCTACTCAAATCCTAGATTGAAATGATTATTGCTCTCACAAAATCATCTCTTGGAAGTCTCTGGCAGTTCACCTAGACATTCCTATGTTTGAGGACAGGATAGGCAGCGGAAAGTATCTTTTCGCCCTCCACGCCTCCTGAGTAATGATCATTAATCACACTTCGGAATTGATTCTGAGTAAGGGATCAACTAGTTTGAGTAATCTCTGTTGGCTTTCTTAATCAAGCAGCACTCAGACCTTTATCGGGCTTAACACTAAACCTACCGATACTTCATGTATTCCTATTCCTACCAAAGGGGGTCAAATGACCCCTTGCGGTATTTGAGGTGCATTACATATATTTCTCGGTAAAAAAAATTGACAAGAGAGGAGTAAATCTTGGAAAACACATTCGATGTATTTTGTAATAAAATTCGTAAAGGCAAATGGCGATGTGATAATGTTATTTTCAAGAAATTCTGGCAAAAAATTCAAAATGGGTAATTTGACCCGTCATTGGTAGGTTTAGTGTTAACTGTCGACGCTAAACTGACTGGAACTTATAAGTTTTCCGTGAACTTGTTCTCGTAGCAGTGTCTCGTATGGTTTTCTGGTCACAGGAGCATACATACGTACATTGATCATTATCAGGATTACCTCTAGTCAGGATTACAACCATTTAGTCAGGATTACAATCCAGCTTCTTATACCCACTTATGTTGTGTGTGTTAATTTAATACATCAGTGGCGGGACCTACGACAGGTTTTTGAGAATATTTTCATGGCAATTTTGTTTGACTCTCAGAGTTCTTGCCTGGAGAATGCTGAGGTGAAGTCAGCGAAGAAATATTTTTTCGTTTTGTTGGAGGTATCTGACCTGGGGCTTTAACCGCGGCCTCACGTCTAATGAGCCGATGCTCTACTTACTAGGCTGCAGTGACAGGATGATTACTACTCTCACCATATCATCTCCAGAGACTCTGTGATAGTTCATTTCGACACTTATAGGCTTAATGATAGGTTAGACACTGGATTTTGTTTCAAAAACTAAACATGAAAGCATCTTTCCGCCTTCTAGCGTTATTCATGCCGAAGAAATAATCATTAGCTACACTGCGGAATTGTTCCTTAGCAAGGGATTTCCTAGTATAAGTATCTCCATCGTCTCTGTTAAATAATCAGCTTTCAAATCTCACTCGATTGTGACTGTCATCTCCAAAACTGATCGGAACTTTAATGTTTTCCCTGAACTAATTCTGGTAGCAGTGAAGTATCTATCTCATAGGTCACAGGAACATCTTGGGTAATTCAACAGCCATTAATGAATAGCCATTGCACTTGGTAGAGCAAGCCTACTGTTACCAAGTACTGACGCCTTTAAATTATCTTTCAGGTAAAGCTATGATTTTCTTTCGCTCGTTTCTTTCGAAACTAGAAGAAAAGTGAACCAGCTATTTTAATCCATTCGTCTGCCGCTGTTTTATTTTCACAACTAATTTCCCAATGGATAGGCATACGGAGTGAAATCGCTTAACCTTGCCATTGATTTTTGCAGGAATTATAGATCACCTGCTGAAGAGGAAAACATAGTACACTTCGTATGTCAATGTCCGTCTCTAGTATGTCATCTCGCATTTACCTCATCCTTTCTTGATAGTTTAACGGAACCATCGTTTCTTGCCATCAAATCAGTTGTTCTATTCTAAGGAAGTCATGGTGCAAGCAGAAGCTTATTTAGGGGTTATTTAATTTACTTCATGTAGTTACGCAATAAGCGGTTATATGTTCTCAGATGAGGTGATACGCCTTCATACTCAATAGAGACTAGAGCAACCTCTTTACCATTTCTTTTATTTTCCTCACATCTTAGATTCCTTGATTTTTTTGGTAACGTAATGAATAATTCAAATCAATTTTTGTTATTATCAGCTGCACAGTCTTATCAGATTTCCCTTTTCTCGGATTAAAATCACTGACTTTTATTATAAATTCCGCTTTTCCTCAACCCTTTAGAGTCATTTAATCACATTTTAAAATTTAACATATGTTAACGGCGTAACATTTTCCACATTTTACAGCATACTTTTAGGCTGAATATTTAAATGTTGAATTTTTTATTTCCATTTGATTGGACATTGTAAACTTTTGTTTATTTCCAATCGGTTATCTTTTAATGCCTCACTTCCTCTCCATAATACTTTCGATACGATTTGTCTTCAAGTTTCCCTTGTGTTTTTTCTGCCATTTAAGTTCTCGTAGCTTATCTTAAAGACTTTGACAGATTTTCTGTTAATTTTTCAATGTCTTCACTGTCTTTACGTGTTAAGTTTTGTTTTCTGTGTCATTTCAACAATTTTTTTTCTACGAGTTTTCTTGAGTTTTTCTTTCCCCCTGTTTTTCGTTTTTCATTGGCTTTATAGTTTTTCCCTTAGTTTATCCAATGTTTCAATAGTTTTCCATTGTTGTACGTATGTTCGTTCATTCGTTTTTCCAGCATCATTGCTTAGCTGATTATGTTAAATAAACAACATGGAAAAACATCATGTCAAGGAGAACGGAAAAGAGGAAAAACTCAGCTGGTTTCATTCATTTTCTAGAGTAGCTTTACACATACAGCCATGGAGTTGTATTTTCTTATTTTCTTGTTTTGTTTTTGTATTTTATTTGATAGGAAGTTTGATTCCTTGCTTAAGATTACATTGTAAACGATTGTTTTTGTATGTGCCCCAACATTTATAAAATAGTTGCGACTATTTTATTTAAAGTTCACGGAGGAGCCTTAAAAAGGGCCTTTTTTGTAATGAATCCTTGGAAATTTATGGTAGAACCTAACCTTAGGAAAAGACCTCTGAAACCGCATGCATTGCATTGAGCTACTTGAATTCATTCTTAGAGGTTTCAGATCTTTTGTTTCATAGGGCCCTTGGTTTCTCACCTAGTTTTGGAAGATAACTTTCTTGCTCTGTGGAACAATGTTATGAACCAGCATTATGCATTTGTCCACGTAGCTATCGAAAATCAATCAAACTTTTGGCATAAATTTGTTAATGAAAGAAAAAGAACATTTCAAGTATTTTCGCATACATACGCACATAATTGGTCATTACAATCCTTCAGACATGATCGCGACCTAGCTTCTCATACACACTTATGTTGTGTGTGTTTTATTTATTCTATAAGTGGCGGTACTTACAGTTTAAAGTCGTTTTCGACCAATAGATTCTTGAGAAACTTTTTCATGGCAATTTTATTTTCTTTGCCAAAAATCTTCTGAGAGGAAGTCGCCGTCAGGAATACGACCTTGTTTCTCACATAACTTAAGTTGTGTGCGTTAATTTTATACATGAGTGGCGGTACGTACAGTCTCAAGTCGACTCCGAAAGATAGATTTTTGAGAAACTCTTCGAATTTTTGCCAGAAATCTACTGAGAGGAAGTCGTCGAAGAAATATATCTTCATATTTTCGTTTTGTTGGTGGTGTCAGATCTGGGGTTCGAACGGTGGTCTCATGTTTCATAAGCCAACACACTACCTACTAGACTACGGTGACTGGTTGCTTTCCCATAAAGTCAGCCAATCGATCATGAAGTCAATGTTGTAGCAAAAAAAAAAAAAAAAAAAAATACTGTATGGAGTTGGATACTCCAAGGCCATGTATACCTTCAACATATCCTGATAACGCTTGCCATATCAAGTAGAAATGCTCCGTATTCTAGAACAAGATTGGATTCCTATGTAACTGTGAGGAGCCGTGGCAAGCTTTGGATATGTTGAGCCAGGCGAAGCCGCTATATAAGGTTTGGTTGGTTTAAGAACTTCTTTTGCTGGCGTTGTTTGTGAGGGAATTGGCGCCAATTCTTTGAAGGAGTCTGGGTAGACAGTGTGGTATGACAGTAATCCAAAGGTTGTCTTCTTGGACCACTGAATCCGTGGTCAAGGACATTGTTTTCTGATATGTTTCCGACAAGTGCGTCTTCGAAGCAGAGAGCATTCTAGTGGTGTAAGTAATCTACTTTGTGATTATGTAATCTTTGGGTATACTGACAATGGGGATAGCATTAAGCTATCATAAAGGCTTCCTGATTATTCCAGCCTATTGCGGTCTGAAGAGATTACAACCACCAAGGCAACAGAGATAGTTCGACAATAATAACAGGGTGGTTATATGTTTGCATACTTAAGCTACCTTGAAGGAACTAACTGGTTACTATGTTAGCTTGAAATTATTTTGAATCTGCAGAGAGCTCACCAGAATGCTTTTAGACTTCAATAAAGTGCTAATGTGTTAGGAAATTGTGATGTCTATGTTATGTTGTGTCAAACGCTTAAGATAAGCTTGCAGGCGAACCTGATTAAGTGGTGAGTTAGATTACCCTGGGATTCCTTAGGCTGATCCATTAGGTTATGAGAAGGAAAACGGACTTTTCATGATAAAAAAGAGAATATTCTAGATTTTGATCTCTAAATAGCGCCCCCTTTAAGAAACCCCTATTCTGTTTGACTTGTATTGCTTTGCCTGGCCTGCCAGTATTTTTAAAAAACATTCTCTTCTTGTGTCATTACTTCGGCATATAACAGGGCTTAGATTTGTTCGAACAGCAGCAATAGTAACGATAACATGAGTCATGTTTAATGTAAAACAAAAACAAAGACTAAAAACAAAAACATAAAACACAGAAAAAATTCTAAAAAAAAAGAAGAGGATGTGAAAAAAAGAATTAATGATCTGTAGTTTATCTACTCAGACAACCATAACATTTCAGTGCTAAAACAATAAAAAACAAAAAAAAAATTCTATAAAAATAGAAATTCTATAAAAAATTATAGAAAGCAAATAAAAATTAAAAACAATAAAAATAAAACGAGAAAGAGATTACAGCAGCAACGGGAGAAAAAAAAAATAAAATAAAAAAGAAGGAAGAATTTATATACTCTACACATACATACAGTGAGCGTTAAAAGAAACTGTACACTAAGAATAAAATTCGAGTAATCACCAAACTCAACTTTTATCACTTAAGGCGAGTGCCCGAAAAAATTTGATAATATTTCGAAATTTTTAGGAATTTTTTTTGTTTGTTTTAATTTTAAAAACTGGTAATGAAACAATTTTAAAATAAAAATAACGGTAATTTATTAATGTTTATATTTTTTTTAATGTACAATTTCTTTTGACGCTCACTGTACATTCATATGAAAAAAAGGATGCTAGAAAATAAATTCTTATAAGCGTTTTAGTGGTAACAACATCGCAAAAAATGGAGGATTTTTAATTAAAAAACCTCAACAAATATTTCTTTAAATGCCTTTAAACGTTACAATTTAAGCAGTTTTTCTTTTTAATATTTGCTTTAAATTTCATTCGCGACATATCACGTGACACAAAATTAGTTTGAATGTATACCATGGGGGCAAAATTTGTCGTGGTCAAAGTTCCTTCATTAATAGCTTCCTAACTTTAAATTAAAATAAAACAGTGTAAATGAGGTCGCCTTAGTCTAGTAAGTACTGTTCACTGCTTGGAAGAAGCATTTGTGAAACCATATCAGAAAACACTGAACGTAGATTCAGTGCCGGTATGTCTACGTAGGTTATTCTCTCTCTTCAATCTACCCAGACCCCTTCAAATACATAATAGTAAATAATTGCTTGGCACCAATTCCTTTAACACCAACACCAGTGAAAGAGGTCCTTAAACCAACTGTCTTGAAACCTGAGGCATCCAGAATTTTCAAAAAGACATTTCCTTGCGCCTTATCTAGCAACTTCCCCTGGCTCAACGTCTCCAAAGATTCCCATGGCTCCTCACAGCTTTACTTATAAGGAATCCTATCTTGTTCAAGAATACTGAGCATTTCTACTTAATATGGCAAGCGTTATCAGGAGGTGTTAAAGGTATACAGGCATGACCATGGAGTATCCAACTCCATACAGTATTTTTTTGCTACAACATTGACTTCATGAGCGATTTGCTGACATGTATGAAATTAACATATGTAACATAAGTGGTGTGAGAAACAAGGTTGTAATCCTGACTATAAAGGGTTGTAATGACCAGTTATATATGCTATGCATAGTGTGTGTGAAATGTCATTGAAATATTTCTGTTCGTTTCAAAGACCTAGTAATGCTATTACACGCGCATACAACACAGTACAAATGTCCGCCATGGCTTACTTGGGTAAAGCGCATTCGAAATGTAAAATTTTTCATGTTCCTGCCTCATATATAAGGTTAAATTGGATCCATTAAATAAGCCATGTTGGCTTTGCGGACATTTGTGACACAAGAAAGCCACACAAGAAAAAGTTTAACGTGATCTAATCTTATAATCATGGTGGCCTATTCACATTTTATCCACGTGGAATAACCATGGCCTCAAATCTCTCATGCGGTATACCCAATGTGTCATGGCCATAGCAAACTAACATAAGAGACATTGCTTGCTTGTAGAATTAGACAGTGTGTACATACATATGTACATATATAATTGATCATTGCAACCATTCTTCTCACACGACTAATGTTATGTGCGTTAATTTCATACCTACAGTTTAAAGTCGATTCTGAAGGACGGATTTTTGAGAAACTTTTCATGGCAATTTCCATTTACTCTCAGAATTTTTGCCGGAAATCTGCTGAGAGGAAGTCACTGTCATATTCCGTTTTGTTGGAAATGTTTGACTTGAAGTTTGAACCGTGGCCTGATGTCTAGTAAGCCAACACACTACGTACCAGGCTATGAGGACTTCAGTGTGTACGACTTATGAAAAACACAATGAATCGAGTAGTTTACGCGTTTCATAAATGATGACCAAAGACAAAGAGTGTTCGAGACAACCAAAAGAGTTTGAAGGCCATAATTGGGCTGCATTACTCGATCTAGAGAAAGATCAGACGCAAGAAAAGGTTCATTAAAAGTTCCTCATGGTTGCTACAAAGCATTCGTTCAAAAGTAAGGAATTTGGTCGCCACACCATCCGAGAACACATGACTTAGAGACTTTGAAAAACGACTGTGCAGGTCTGAAATGCTGTTTGAACGCTTAAAAAAGAAATCATTTCTGGTTCGAATTATCACCGGCAACGACAAATGAATTTCTTACGACAAACCCAAGTGCAAGAAATCATATGTGAAGCGAGGGCAAAGAGCAGACAATCTACAGACAATCAAAATATCCATTCCGCCAAGGCAATACAGAAACATGTCATCGTCATTACAATATTTTAGTCAGGACTACAATCCAGCTTCTCAATCCAACCATACTATGTGTAAAAATTTTATACGTGAGTGGCGTAGCCTACAGCTCAACATCGACTCCGAACGACAGATTCTTGAGAAACCTTTCATGGCAATTTTATTTCTACTCAGAATTTTTACCAAAATGCTGTGTGTGTATGCGGAAGGAATATTGTTTTCATATTTTGTTTTGTTTGAGATGTCTGCACTGTGGTTTGAATCACTGGCCCTTGTCTATTAAGCCATTAAGCCAGCATACTCTCTGTTAGTCTATGAAGACATTCACACCATCCAGGAACTGATGCGTTAAGAACTACTAAAACCGGACCATACTATTATGGAGGATCTCTACAGACACCAAATAATTCGTTTGAAACAAGCTTTGTTCGAAAAAATGATACGAATATGCCATAAGACACGAGACCATTATTTTCCATCATGGCAATGCTTAGCCATAGTGCCATAAAAAAACAATTTGGAAAACAGGGAATGAGAAGTTTTACCTCAACAGGCGTATTTCCATTTATTTGGATCGATACAGAATGCTTTGACTAGAAAACGTTTCATTTTAAAGTAGAGTATCAAAAGTTTGCTCAATTCTCGCTTGACCACTAAAAATGAACGATTTTTTTGGACAAGAAACCTCAAATATGACAGAAAGAACGGTAAAGGAAATGACATGTTCTCTCCCAAGAACTGTCTTAATAAAGCATTTATTTTCAATAAAAGTTATGCCAGCAATAAAGCAATTTTTATTGCCTCTCCAAAGTGCTTTAATCTATCTTTAAATCATATTTATTTAGGAAGGAGAATTGCAAAATATGCCAAAGAATTTAAGAAAAATTAAATCAATTGTTATATGCACAGTATTTGCATTGGCAGAAGCGAATACGTGCCTAGAAATTATTTGCAAATTCATTTACTTTCACTAAGAAAGTGACCCCTTAAAGTATGCTAAAATATTTTCTCTCGCTTTCTCTCTCTGTACATGAAGAGATGTTCTTATATAAAATACATGTTCTTATCTGCACATCTGCATTGTGTGATTATCATACAAGAACAACAAAAAAACTCATTTTAAAGTTTTATTGGATTTGCTTCTTCCATCTGACATTTGCTTCTGTTATTGAGTTTTTTGTCTGTCCACACACTTTTGTTATAGTTTTTCTAGGTTAATTTTTATTTGAGTGTGTGCTCTCAAAATGTTGCCTATTTTTAGGTAAAGGGAAGGAAGTAGTAAGGGGGAAAGGCAAGTGTAAAACTAATTCTAATACTAATAAAATTAATAAGCCCTGCCTTGTGTTATAATGAACACCACAACGACACCGACTTTATTTAGTTTTTGTAGACTAAAGAAAGACTTTTTTATGCTATTATGTGGTTAAACTCCAACACACAGCCACCGACAGACATCTACACCTATAAGCATGGCTAAATGCTTTGGCATAACACACACACACACACACAAGCATAAATATATGAATTTTTCGAAATTTAAACCCAAGAGTCAAGAGTGTAAGCGATGCCTTGTGGTAAGTGAACAAAAGTCGTCTGGTTAATTGTGGCAGCATTTAATAGCCTGTAATAACTAATTAGTAATGTACAATAACATAAGAGTTACATTGTTTGTTTACTACTCTTATTACCTCTGCTGCAAAAGTTCACAGGCCTCTAATGTTGTTGGTTGGTTGAGTGTTGCTGCTCCTGCTAAATATTATTTGAGTTTCGTGTCAAGCCAACTTATGCCTTTCATGTGATTTGCCATTAGCTCTCCTCTCCTGTGCAAGCATTTATTACCCACTTAAAGTAGTTTAAATAACATGGCAATTATTTGATTTTTGTCACTTTATATTTGAGGTTAAAAAGTTTACTTTGCTTAGCATACTTTTAGGCTTGTAATGTCCAGTATTTAGTTGCCTAAGTAGTGGCGTAAAATGTTTTTTAATAAGCTCGAATGGACGTTAGTGATTAAATGAATTGAAAAATATGCATTTAAGTTGTTAAATAAAGCGCTTCAGTAGAGCAGTGAAAAATTTTTAAAGTCAACTGTTAAGTGGCAATAAAAGTGTTATTTTTGCATAAGAAAATTGGACGGTACTCCAGTTTAAATGTAAAAAAATGTAAAGAAGAGCTTTCATTCAATTTGTATAGACAATTTTAAAGCAGTGCAATTACTAACACTGCATTTTTTTCTATTGCACGGTGTTAATTTCACATATTTTCTACATCAATCAACTGTGTTGAGACATTTCGGAAAATTTCAATTTAATAAGAATTTTTTTTGTGTACATATTTCAAGGCGATAATTTTTCCATTATTTTGAAAGATTATTACACACGATGGAGAGATTGATATGCGGATTATATTGTTACAAACAAATTGGATTATAAAAAACAAACATTTTTTTTTGGCAATAAAATTTTTCAACTAAAAAACTTCATAAAATCATAAACAAATTGAAAAAGTTTTCCGTTTAAGAAAAGAATGAAATTTTCAGTATGACTGCAACTCGTTTATATGTATGTTGAGATGCAGGGAAAAAATGTCATCATAGTCTTAATGTAGCAACAGAGTTGTTGTTGTTGTAATTTTTAGTTTTCGATTATATATTGTTAGCTGAAAATGACTTGTTAGCAATTTATGGTGGTATTTTTTGTTGTGTAAAAAAATATGCATACAGTGGAGATTAGAAATGGAATGAAAGGATTGTATGTTTCTTTTCATGTCCTGATAATCTACTAATAAATTACTACTACTACTAATATTGCTATTACTACTATTACTACTACTATTACTACTACTAATATTGCTATTATTACTACTACTACTACTAAAAATACTACTAATACTACTACTACTACTACTTCTACAGATACTACTACTACTACTTCTCCAGATACTACTACTATTACTAGAACTGATTCTACTACTGTTATTAGTATTACTACTACTATCACTACTACTATTACTACAACAACTTCTACTACTGTTACTACCATTACTACTGATACTATTACTACTACTACTACAGATACTACTACTATTACTGGAACTACTTATACTACTATTACTGCGACTACTATTACTACTACTGCTATTGCTACTATTAGCGGTCTGGACATCTATTGGGAAAAGGTTGTTGGTAAACACATATACGTACCTTAATTGTGTGTCTACAAAACGCGGATGCTCTCTCGGTTACAAACGATTCGACTGGACTGGTTGGATTTTTCAAGTTTTCAAAAAACTTGGGTTTCAAAAGAAGCAAAATGAAATTTACAAAAAAAAATTACTACTACTACTACTACTCCCATTACTGCTGCCACTACTATTACTACAACTACTACTATTACTACTACTACTCCTATTACTGTCACTACTATTACTACAACTACTACTATTACTACTACTATTACTACTACTATTACTGCTACTATTACTACTAATATTACTACTACTATTACTGCTATTATTACAACTACTAATATTACTACTACTATTGCCGCAACTACTTCTATTTTCTAAGATTTGATTTAAAAAGTTCACTGTGATTCTTCCAAAGCCCAGGATTTGTTTTGGTCGCCTACTGACAGCTCTCTACTGAGACAGTCCAATGGCGGTAAGAGGGTGGATTATTGGATTATGTATTGTTTAAAGCAGTTGGCAATTTAACTTAAGCCTCGTATTGGCGTGGTATTAGGCACATTTAGCTAACTTCTACAACCACAGCATATTCTGTCAAGTATTTGAGGTGAACTGTCATCAGACTAGAGTTTTAGAGACTATTGAATGTAGATTGTGGAAT
The DNA here is from genome assembly GCA_930367235.1 of Sarcophaga rosellei. Classification (NCBI taxonomy): domain Eukaryota; kingdom Metazoa; phylum Arthropoda; class Insecta; order Diptera; family Sarcophagidae; genus Sarcophaga; species Sarcophaga rosellei. The sequence goes on from OV884019.1 coordinate 89,814,951, forward strand.
AGGAGCTGTAGAACAGAGGCCATAGACCACAGAGGTAATAGACCACAGAGATTATAGAAAACAGAGCTTATAGACCACAGAGACTATAGATTGCGGAGGGTATAGGCCACAGAAGGTTCTTTCCACGGAGGCTATAGACCACAGAGGCTATGGACAATAGAGGTTATAGACCACAGGGGCTATAGACCACAGAGGCTATAGACCACAGAGGCTATAGACTACAGAGGTTATAGACCACAGAGGCTATAGGCTGCAGAAGTTATAGACCACAGAGGCTACAGACAAGAGAGGCTAGAGACCACAGAGGCTACAAACAAGAGAGACTATAGACCACAGAGCCAATAGGCCACAGAGGCTACAGTCCACAGACGCCATAGACAACAGCGGTTATAGACCACAGAGGTTACAGATCACAAAGGCTATAGGCATTGTATTGAATTCCTAGATGAGAGCTCTTAAGTTTTAACCTCAAATCTTACTTTTTGAAGACAGAAATATGATTCAAGATCTATTTCAGTGATTTACTAGAGCTCAGGGGGTAAGCCAAACATTGTGATGAAAAGCTTCTTAAATCTGTTGTCCAACGTCGACATTACTGTGTAGGTTCCGCCTCCCATGGAAAAAATTAACACCCACAACTTGGGTGGTGTTAAAAGCTAGGTTCTAATACTGACTAAAAGTTTGTAATAGCCAATGAAGTAAAGTTAGAACAGATAAGAATTCTGAGACATTAAAGGATTTATTATTGTATGTCTGCTATTCATCACTTTTGCCTCTGACTGTTTATATAATTTCATAATGTGTCTCCTCAGGCATTGTCATTTGATATGAAGACAACCAATATCAGCAAGTGTATCACCTTTGGCATCATATTAGTGAAGTTGTTGTAAAATAAACTTTTTCCCATGTGTCAGGGAATGAAACTTTTTCTCCATTCTATTTTGGACAAAATCTTTAGTTTTTGTTTTCTTGAGCTAATCTTTCACAGCAAAAGTAAAATTGATGATTTTCTCCAAAACACAATGTAACTTGTGTGTTCGTTCGTACGTTAACAATATAGGACGACGAAGTTTTTGACTTTAGCAGGAGCAGCAGCAGTAGCAGTACAAAAACTACTTTTATTGGCAACACACATATGACAGGCATTCACACTAGAAGACAGATGTAGAGGAACTTAAATATTGTGCTATACCCTAGACAACACATACAGGAGAGAGAGGAGACAGGAGAGGAGAGGATAGGAAAATAACATATTTGTCATTAAATGTCACAGAATGGTAGAAACTTTTCTTTGTCAACTGCCTTTAAAATTAATAACACACTGAACTTTAAGCCGAAAAGTATACGAAAAATTATTCGAAAAAAAACCACAATTTTCCACAAACGTGATGAAAATTTCTAAAAAAAAATAAAATAAAAGGATATTGCCAGGACATAAATGTCTTCATTGAATACGATTTCTATGATGATGGCAAATTAATGAAAGAAATTATAAGTTTTTCTTTTATTTTTTGGCTTCTATATCTGCTGGTAGCAATAAATAAAAACAATCCCCCACACAGAATTTATATCGATTCTGTTAATAATTCTTTCCCATTTTCGTTTTTGCAGGTGGCGTGGATGCATTTCGAACAGAGTGCCATATTAACGGTACACAATCATGTAATTACCCGTAATCCTCGCATTAGTGTGACACATGACAAGCATGACAAGCATCGCACCTGGTTTCTGCACATCAACAATGTCCAGGAGGAGGATAGAGGACGTTATATGTGTCAAATTAATACAGTGACAGCTAAAACCCAATATGGTTTCGTTAAAGTTGTTGGTAAGTCGCCATTTTAATTTGATTTGTATTAAAAAAAAGAAAAGAAATTAATAGGTGCGGTAAATGTAAGAATGATATACAAATTTGTATCATTAAGAATATTATTGAGTCGCCCCTCTATGTTTCTATATTTTGGTAAGAATTATTTTGTGGGCGTGGTATGGTGGTGGGCGTTGGTGGTTTGAAATAAATTTTTTGTAAACGACTTTTTTTGGATAAAATTAAACACAAATACACTTAAATTAAGATTTTCTGTGGTGGAAGAATATTATGTCTTAATCAGTGTGAAGCTATCCAAACAAAAACATTGATTTCTCTTTTTTCGTTGAACTTTGACAGTTGATGGCAGCCAACTTGTTGAAGCTACATCATCTAAATTACTAACTAACTTAACTTAATTGCTCATTACAACTCTACAGTCAGGTTCAAATCCCAGTTCCTTATAGCAACCATGCTGTGTGTGTTAATTTTTCCATGAGTGGCGGAACCTACAGTTTAAAGTCGACTCCGAACGACAGATTTGTGAAAAACTTCTTCATGGTAATTGTATTTTCCTTTCAGAGTTTTTGGCAGAAATCTGCTGAGGAATAGGCGCTGAAGAAATATTTGTTTATATTTCGGTCTAACCTGAGGTTTGAACTATGGTCCTACTCGTTTAATAAGCCAATATACAGCCAACTATACTACGATGGTTGTTGTCAAATTTGTTGTCATTTATTCATTTTGTTTGGTAAAATCTCCTCGGGTAGATGTTACAGTCAGCATTACGTGAAAATACGCCTGAGCTTTACCCACTATGTACTTCGATGAATGTGGTGAATAAATACGTGTCCGCTGGTTCAGTAAGAGATCGTCCAATACCCTGACATCGATGAAACGCAAGATCTGCCGAAAATATTGTCTTTGTTCGTGTTACATATATCCAAGGGAAATGATTTCGGAAATGATTGTGTCGTGCCTTGAGCCTGCACGCGTATAAAATTCAGTTTAGCCGTCTATGGACTTCAAACAAAAAAAACCCACAAACAAATAAACACACATTAATTTTTGTATTTATAGATGTAAAATTTATTAAAAAATTACATATGTGACGTATGAGTGATATTTAATGCCATAAAGTTCATACGTCAAAAAATCATAGATTTTTTATTTCATACTTGTCAGGATAACTATTCTAGTAAATGTATTATGATGCGTATGAGTAATATATTTCAAATGCAATTAAATATTAAGTATGTAGTATATGTGGGCGTGGCACCTCGCTCATTTGAAATTTCAACATGAAAGGTAGCCAATAACTCCTTCCAGACATACAGGAAGATACTGTGAATCGTCTATAAGGTTCAAACATACAAACATACAAACAAACACACACTCATTTATATATATATAGATTTCAAGGAAGGAAGCGCTTCACAAAGTACACTATCTTCTTATATATAAAAATGAATGTGTGTTTGATTGTATGTTTGTATGTTTGTATGTTTGAAGTTTATAGACGATTAAACGGCTAAACCGATTTTCTTGAAATTTTCACAGTATCTTCCTGTATGTCTGGAAGGAGTTATAGGCTACTTTTTATGTTGATATTCCAAATGAGCGAGGGGCCATGCCCATGTATACTACATACTACATACTTAATATTTAATTGCATTTGAAATATATTACTCATACGCATAGTAGTTACCCCTACAAGTATGCTATCTGTGATTCTTGATGTATAAAACCAAAGAAAATAAAGTGTAAAGAACGACGCGGGGGGAAACATAGAAGGGAAAGAAAAAAATTTTTAGCCTCAGAATCAGCATTGAGACTGAAAAATCTTAGAGTACATGCCGCACAGATCCGTTCGCATGAATCACTTGAACAATGAATCACTTGATCGAATGCGTACTACTCAGGCCCGTTCGTCTGAATCATCTGGACAACGGGAAACAAAATCAATAAAATGATTCAAACTTAATTGGATATTTGTCTAATGTCTTTCCTTCAAATTTATTTTAGTTTGTAGTGCAGCAAAGCGCGTAGGGTACAGCTAGTATTTTATATTCAAATCTTTTAAAAAAATTCAGTGACATATAAACCTAGTAAGCTGTGCTACTTAAAGGCATTTTCAAGTTTTCTTATGTAAAAAATCAAAGAAAATGAATCTCTAACGAAGAAATGGAAATGATACATCACTGCTCATAGATAAGAAATAAAGGTCCATCATGTGTGTGAAACAAAATTAATTACAAAATTTATCATCATTTAAGAGCAGAAGAAATACCAGATAAAGTCCATAATGAAAAAGGCATTTGCTTTTGATAAAAATTCTACAAAACTAAGTAGTGTTTACGATTAAAAAAAAAAAAAATAAATAACTTCAGGGCTTGTTTAAATTAAAGCCATTGTTTCAGTTCAAAATCGTTGTCTCATACGATAATCATCATGCTTTTTATCTTTGAAATGGAAGGTAATTTCTAAAGGAATTTTACAATTATTTGAACTTGTAGCGACGCAATCTGCGATAAACATGATGAAACAAGTAAAAATATACGTTAACCATGACAAGGCATTCATGTAAACAAAATGCTTCAATTATGGTTATAAACGTATGAGTAATTTTACATCCAAAAATTATCGCAAAAAAGGAATTTATATACTGGAATTTATAATTCCTTTCAAGCGACTCAGGTTGAATATTTATTTTATAAGTCATGGACACATAGTCCTATTCAAGACACCATGTAATCATTTTTCTAAACAATAATTCGAGAATACTACCAGTAGTTGTGAAATGACCCGCTTTATACCCATAACAGCCGTAGCAAACCTTTAGTAAATAACATCAGCATTGAAAGAGCTCTGTTGATAGAAAAAAAAAAAAAAAAAATACAAAAGTAAACGCATATAAATTGCATTTATGGCATATTCTTTCTTTTCTCTCTAATACCCTACACTACTATAGATCTTAGGTGACTGGTTATGACATTTGTAACATCGAAAAAAAATTAATTTTGTCTCTGCTTCAATTATTTAAATCCATCGAGGATTTTCTAAGGGAAAAGATTCTCTAAGTATAAAAAATGTCGGAAGTAAAGACCAAATCTTTGGGATAGTAAACTGACATGAAAGGCTCTTAAACAGAACATTTCAAGGCAGGTCAAACATCTCATAATAATAAGCAGAACAATTGCAAGAAACCTTAGGACTATGCACTGAATTCATACCATGATGTTCAGGTCAAACTCGAGCTATGGGTCCATTGTTTGGCTTGGGAGCAAGGACTTGAACACAGTTCAGTTGGAGTTTAAAGAAAATATATTAGGGATAGCTTATATAGGATGAAAGAAGCACATTGTACGATAATATATGCGAGGTCCGACATCTCGATCAAAACCAAAATTAAAAAAATATTTCTTCCTCTCATCAGTTTTGCTGGAAAAAAACTCTGAAATTGCCATAAAACGTTTCTCAAAAATCTGTCGTCCGGAGTCGACTTTGAACTATAGGTCTCGCCGCTTATGGATAAAATTATCACACACACCTACGTTATGTACGTCAAGTACATAACAATTTCTAAAGACGTTATAATAGGTTAGGTTAGGTCGTAGTGGTAGCTCTGATATCGCAAAGCTCACTTGAGCACGCTTAGCGGCCCGTTGTGATGCCACGGGTGAATGCAGTCCCTGTACTAACCAAGCTCCACCAAAATCAGGGAAAAGGAAGAAGTTGGTCAGCGCAAGGGCTGCACAACAAAAGCACGACTACGCCGCACTGGAAAACCAGCCAGAAAGTTTGATGAACTAGGCAATATCCTTGATGTCAATAGATGATAGCTCCGTTAAGCTAACAAGGAATGGGGAGCCAAATAACATATATCTACACCTAGCAAGAAACGGGCACTGGCAAAGAAAGTGAACAACAGTTTCCTCTTCCTCAGTGTACCTATATCAACGGCAGAAGTCGTTGAAAGGGAGCCTCATTCTTTCCGCGTGTCTATCCATGATGCAATGACCTGTAAGCACGGCCACTGTAGTCGAGATGACATCACGACCAAGATCAAGCAAACGGTTGGTACGCCTTCTATCCATCTTGGGCCAGGTGAGTCTAGCGGTGGAGCAGAAAGACATTATAATGCAGAAACGAAATTCTATTGCCGCAAACAGAGCACATCCCTCTCACTCTCTTAACAGCTGCTCAATGCCTTCCTAGTATTCATGACGAAATTTTGTTCTTTATCTATGAATAAGTCGCCGTGGTCTAGGTGGTAGTGTGTTGGCTTATTAGACGAAAGGCCCGAGTTCGAATCCCAGGTCAGACATCAAAACGAAAATATGAAAATATTTCTTCGGCGACTTCCTCTCAGCAGATTTCTGGCAAAAACTCTGAGAGTAAAAATTGTCATGAAAAGCTTCTCAAAAAATCTGTCGTTCGGAGTCGACTTTAAACTGTAGGTCCCGCCACTCATGTATAAAATTAACGCACACAACATGAGTGGTGTTGAGAAGCTAGGCCGTAATCCTGACTGAAGGGTTGTAATGGCCAATTATGTATGTATGTATGTATCTATGAATAATAATATGATATTTCCATTCCTTAATTGTAGCTTCATTTTCATTGATTTTTAATATAAGAAATCCTAAAAATGTCTTTAAGCAGCGCTATGTTTCATAAAGTCACCATAGTCTAGCAGGCAGTGTGTTGGCTTATTAAACGTGAGGCCACGGTTCAAACCACAGGTCAAATATTTCCAACAAAACGAAATAAAAAATAATTTTCCGGCGACTTTCTTCCTCCGAACAGCCTTTGCGTAAAAACTCTGAGAAATAAAATAAAATGGGAATGAAAAATTTCTCAAAAATTTGTCATTCGGAATCGACTTTAAACTGTTGGGCCTACCACTCAGGTATATTGACACGTATATGTATGTATATGCCATATACCGTGTGGAATATACTATCGCTCAAATGGTCACCATGACTTCTCTGGTGGAAGCGCATCCGAAAAGTTTAATTTTCCATGATTCTGGCATATAACTCAGGCAGAATTCTCATTGCCCACGACTTAAGAAAACCAAATAAGAAAAAACCTGACTGGATTAAATCGCCAGTGATGGCCAGTTTTAGTTCACATCATCTCCACGTGAGCTCTAGTGCTCAGCGTGGACAATGGCGTTCTCAAAAAAAATATATATGCTCCAATGGCGCCGCCAGCCCAATGTTCTTACCAAACACTGATTTTTCTGGAATGCATTGGATGCTCTCGGATCTCAGTTGGATTGATATCGCCCCAAATTCGACAATATTGTTTTGTTTAAGGACCCATTCCCATCGCTGAGTATGATTACGTCCGAACAAATTTTCATTATTTGCACGTGTTGTTTAATCTTATAACCCTCCATGGAAAAATGGATTGAATAAACGATAACTTATTTGACAGATAAAGTTTCAAAAAGATGGCCGTTATCGGCTTTCAAATTTCGGAAATCCCTAATGAAATGCATTAAAATCATGATTTCAAATCAGTCATTTAAAGATGTACAAAACGTAGGGGACTACGTAGTCATACTTGTTTGCATGTGACAGTTTTGTAGTCTATTTTTTTTTATAAAACTGAAGAGAAAGAAGAATAAAAAAAAGTCACACAAAACATATGAAATTGTGTAAAAATGTTTGCGAAAAAAAAGACGGAGAGACACAAACGCAAAATATGTTTTGTGTTGCATTGAAAAGTCTTATGACGACAAATAACCAGAGGCACATATGTTGACTTTCAAAATAACGTGGATGAATTGTGAAGGACAAAATCATGAGATTTCTGATTAAAATTTCAAATCAAATCAAAATTTTTTTTTTCAAAACGTAGTCATAATACATGAATCTGCCTGCGTAATATTATTACGAAAATTAAGAATCCATATACTAGTGTTTTGCTTTCACATCGCTTAACATTAAAATTACAAACAAAAGTTACAAAAACAAAACTATGCATGTAAACAAACTTCTCTACTAATTACCATACTGCTTAATATAGCAACAAACACCAGCATAAAAAGTGATAAACAAGTAAACAAAAATATACCAACAAACACCAGCATACAAAAAAAAAAATGGTAAACTAGTAAACAAAACTACAACTGCCAAAACCCGCATCTAAAATGGTAAACAAGTAAATAAAAATACAACTGCCAAACACCAGCATCAGAAATGGTAAACAAATAAACAAAAATATACCAACAACACTACAATAATAAATGTAAACAATAATGTTTACAATTAAAGAGGTTTCAAGAAGGCGAAGTCATGAACGTTCGCCTTCAAGAACATTTATCAGACTGTTTACCCTGCCAGCCGAGATAGTTAGTGACGTTCAGTCAGTTTTGTGTGCGTTTGAAGAGAGTAATCATGGTTTGAAGATCTACGTTGCAAACATCTGCCTAACAATTGTTTAGTGATTGTTATTGTTTATGGAAAGGGGTGTAAACAGAAGAATAATAAAGAAGAGCAATTGTTGTCGTTTACATCAAGTTGTGAACTTGACACAAAGAATTGTGCGAATAATAAAGAATTTTAATTAAAACTAAATGCAAATTTATTTTTATTTTTTTTTTTGCAATCTATGAGCTCATATTTTAAACGTTTTAAAAGGTAAAAATGTGACAATATTATGTCAACTTCAATTTAATTGCCTTCTAAATGTGACTACCTTTCGTGCGTTTAACGCTGGCACGTAGAGAATTTCATATCAAACATAAAACACATGTTAAAGTGAAAATATTCAACGCAAATACAATTTAAAGCAACAGTTTAGTGGGAAATATAAATACCAACATACACACACACAGACTCATACTCATACATATGCATATACATACACGTTCACTTACACAGATTTATATGTATTCCTTAAAGGACATATGTATGCAATATGTTAGAGCATACGAACGCATACAAACATTTTTTAAATGTTTTTGGGGGGGAGTAATAGAATATGAAAATATTTGCAATTCCTCAAGGCTATTTGCATGTGTGTAGAGGTTAAAACCAAGCAACGGTTTTTATAAATGCGAGTGCGAATGTGTGTGTGTGTATTTGGTTATGTTTTTGGTATTTGTTTTAGAGCCCCTCAGTTATGACATTTTTTGGTTTTGCCAATCATAGCTCGCTATGGTTAAACATACACACACACACTCATACTGATGTAGATAATAAAACAAAACAAAAAACAAACAAAAAAATGGAAATAAAATCTGTCACAGACAATTTTTTATGGGATTCATTCTCCACAATGGTAATAAAAAAAATATGAAAGCTATTGCCGGTCAAGGTTAGCTAGTGTTATGCCCTACGTTGTAATGGAATTATTTGATTCAATTAACTGTAGTAAGGCAGCTAAGGAGTTTTGTTATTAGAATTTTAAGTAAAAATTTGTATGCAAGCCAAGATTTTTTGTTAGCAACGCTTCCAAAAGTAGGCCAAGTATTATGTTGTTTTTGCTTAGATATGTGGAATCATGACCAAAGCTATGCTACTTAGATTCAAGAAAAAGTAGCCGTTAGTAGACTATATGCAAATGGTAGTCCAGAGGGTGCTCTTTCCAACCGTGGTAGTGAAATAGCTGTACTAATTTTGTGATTCGAGATTTTCAATTTTAAAAACACCGATTTTTTGACCAAAAATATATGCAAATTCTCTAAAAGATCAGTGGTCATTTATGGACATATAAGAAATAGTACACCATACAGACTATATGCAAATGGTAGTCCAGAGGGTGCAAAAAGTTATCTTATTCGTCTAATATGGTTAGCCAGGAAAGTTCTTCTGGACAACTCATTTTTTAATCTGAAGCGGTATCTTTAAATCATACTCCCATCAGTATGGATTGATTCCTTTCAATCGATTTATTAGGTTTTGATTCAGAAAATCTGAGCATAACGGGGCTTTAGTACGCATCAGAAATATTAGAAGTAACATTGGGCGTTTGAAACAGTAACGTTTGTTTGATGGCGGGATTTTTCCTTAAAATCCTTTAATTTACTAAGACAGACAGGCTGCAATTAAATCATTAACGAACATATTTCCAACGGTCCCGATTCTCATGTATAAAATTAACGCACACAACACGAGTGGTGTGAGAAGCTAGGACGTTGTACGTTGTACTGTCTTTCAACTCATGTGCCTGTGACCTACTCTTGCCATGAAAACACAAAGGTTATTGAACTCTCACTTTCTGACATCCTTCACTGAGCTTTCGAATATAAAGATTGCTGCAAGAGCAGGACTTTGGTTGGTTGGTTTCCTCTATCGACAACTTATCTTAAGCGTCGAGGCTCATTTTTAACTCAATGCACTCATCAACGAACATAATTTTCGATGGAAAGAGCAGTCTAAGGCTCTTCAAGTGCTTTAAATGTATCCAGAAATACGGGCTTGTTCGGTATACTGGTTCCGTTCGCTGTACAGTTAAGAAGGGAGCTGTTAACACCTGTGATGATTCCAGGCGTCATACTTGTTTCTTATCATCAACACTTCCTATCAACAAGACTCCAAATCCAGCACAGTCAGCAAGGCCAGTCTAAGGCACATGCTCATTGGCCTGGAAATATCCAACATATGCCATTCTATCCAAATTTCATTTAAAATTCATTTCACCTGCTCATATAATGGCCGCATATGTCAAGTGACGCTTGATTTTCCTGCAAGCCTGCTAGCGTTGAGGGACAGGGTGTCACTTTGATTGTTGCAGTGTAGGGTATCGAATCGAATAAAAAACGTTTTAATTTAACACCGCAGATTTGGTTTGTTTTTCTCATGTATTTTTAAACAAAAATATCACATTTTTCTTACGTTTCATTTTTTAACAGCAACATCACACAACAATAACAAAAAAATTTCGTTACAATAACATGGCATTTCCAACAAATTTCTCTCTCTCTTTGGTCTCGAGAGAGAAATATCATGGGCCTAGGCAAGTCAAATACAACCAAAAGTGCATAAAGCTTGCATAAACAACAACAACAACAACTAAAAGAAAACAAAAATAATGGCGTCTACAAAAACAATTTCTATTTCAAAACACACTACACAAGATTAATTGTCAATGTGGGGATTTGGTTGGAAGTGTGTTTCCATTTTTTTTTTTTTGGAATTGTGAAATGTGCACGGAAAAAGAGTTTTTTTTGGGAAAATTTTTTTTTTTTTGTATTTTCTAAAATCAGAAAAAAAGCAAGAAAATCTAATAAAAAAAGGATCATAAAACATATTTTTTGTTTTTGGGGTTTTCATAAATTTGTCAAGAAAGCGTAGAATGTTTATGGTTTCACTGGCAATAAAATACAATTTTTTTGTCGCCGTAAGAATTTTGAAATTTTGAAAAACCAAACGACGAGAAAATTAAATTTTTTCTTTAAATTTTGTATGTGTTTTTTTGAAATATTTTGCAATTTTTAGTGTCAATATACATATAATTGGTCATTACAACCCTTCAATCAGGCTTACGACCTGATGTTGTGTGAGTTAATTTTACGCACTATTGGCGGGACCTACAGTTTAAAGTCGACTCCAACTTATCGGCAATTTTTTTACTCTCAGAGTCTTCTGGTATTTTTCAAGCCAAAGTTTATATCGTCGAAAGACTTTTTCAAATCAACTTGACAGTTAGCCCATCTTCGGCTTTATCCCATCAGGTTGACTCAAGATTAGTATGAGACTGTCTCAGTAAGTTGAATCAGATTAGCTGGCTCACAGATCTTATCAGAATTCAGGATAATAAGCATGATATGAGCATTCTAAGAAAGAGATTTTTCACACTGGAAATTGGTTTGCGATGGCCAGTGTAGATTCACTTAACGTATGTCTATAATAGAAACCACACTTCAAAATCAAAATGTATATTTTGCGATGAGGAAATCATACCATCAGAACAGAACATGTGTATTATGAAAGAAACGACCATAAGCCCTCCTTTATGAGGTAAAGATAGGAAGTAGCAGGCATCACATGGAACTACAGAGCTACTAGACTATTAAATAAGAAGATAATGGACTTATATTCACAGTCAGAATGACTGCTCATCTCATACGGGACAATAGATTTATGAAATAAATATTTAAAACAGATTTTCACTATTGAAGAGCGACTGAAATGAAAGGTTTAAGAAGTGGATTCTTTTCAAGACATAGAATGGACCTTCCCGTCTGTGAATATATTCCACATAACATATGCTCAATGCTAGATCAATCGAAAACAGAATGGATAAAAAACTTTACTTTGTTCAGTAAGACAAGTGTATTGCACGATACCTTATATATGTAGTTTTTGCCTTTTCCAAATTAGACACTTTTTAATTATTAGTGTAATTAATAATATTTATTTAGAAATATAATGAGAGATGTTACTCTCTTGGCGATCGAACTACAAGTGTCAGATCTAACTTAAAACTATTCGCTAATTCTAAAATAGCGTCTGTATTCGTAGAGTCGCATTCAATCGTATTAGTGTTGCATTCTGTCGTATTTACGTCAGTAAGTGTTGCCACTCCTAGTGGTACGTCCTGTTCCCACATATGGGTAGGTAGGTTGGAGTGCTAGCTTTGATACCAAAAGCTCACTTTATCACGCAGAGAGGCCCGTTACCGAGTTCCACCTTCCAACTAGAGAAGAAGTTGATCAGCGCTAGGGCTGCACATTAAAAGCCCGAATACCACACGCTGGAAAACATTCCCGAAAATATTACGAACGAAGCTATATCCTTGACATCAATAGATGATAGCTCCGTCAAGCTGACAAGAATTGGAGAGCCAAATAACCTATATGGACCTCGCAAGAGATGGCCATTGACAAAGAAAGTGAATAACAGTCTCCTCCCGGGCAGAAGTCATTAGATGGGAGCTGAATTCTTTCCGCGTGTCTTCCCATAACACAATGACTTGTAAGAATGGCCACTGTAATCGAGATGACGTTATGATCAGGTGCGAGTAACTGTCTGGTGCGCCTTATATCCATCGATATAAGGTGATCCATGGTGAGTTATTGTGAATTGCAAATATAGGAAAAATGATCGTGAAGAATCACAATAATTTGTGCTATTCACAGCAATAGTAGCTGCTCTAACTTGTGATTTTCTTGTTGTAGAAGCTCTTGCCGAAGGTATTCAAAAATCTCTCATGGTATTCTTTTAAAAGGTGTCATAGTGAAGCCTTCCACGTATTAATGAAAGTTATACTACTACTTTTTTAAAACAAATTTCTGTATAATCAGAGGTTGTTATTAGCATAAGCCATTCTTACATACATAATTAGTCATTAAAATCCTTCAGTCAGGATTACGACCTTGCTTCTCACACCACTTATGTTGTGTGCGTTAATTTTATACATGAGTGGCGGGATGTACAGTTCAAAGTCAACTCCGAACGACAGATGTTTGTGAAACTTTTCATGGCCATTTCCATTTACTCTCAGAGTTTTTGCCAGAAAACTGCTGAGAGGAAGTCGCCAAAGAAATCTGACCAGGGGCTTGAACCGTAGCCTTACGTCTAATAAGCCAATACACTACCTACTAGACCAGGGCGACTACATAAGCCATAAGCCTTGCCATATTGTTCACTGACATATTCTCCCAATTCCTTATCCCAATTTCTTATCTCTTTTTAAGTTTTCTATTTGCCATGAGTGTTTAAGAGTCGCATATCTTTTGATATCAATTTCATGATGGTTCTCTGCTAGAAATATTAATTTCAATATTTTTCTTTTGCAAACACAATTAATTCTCGTCAAAAAACTTAACTCATTTGCAAACCAAAAAAAAAATAAAACTTATCATACAAATTAGATTAGATATACGATATTAGAAAAAATGTACAACAAAAACGAACATCAAATGCAAGAAAACCATGACATCTCTTAAGCTGATGTGTTATACAAGCGCTTAATATGTTGTCTTAGGCAGCCTTAGCCAGTCAAACAGCTAGCCAAACAGCTAGCCAGTCACCCAGCCAGCTTATGGTGGAAAAAGTGATTTTCTTAATTAAATTGTATGTCAAAAACTTTTCCAGTAAAAACTAACACAAGCACAAGAAAGCCAACAAAAAGAAAACTTTTACCACCATATTGGACGACCATAGAAAGAAAAACAAGAACAAAGAAAAACAAGTTGTTGGAATCAAAATCCATAAGCCTAAAGCTTAGAACAGCTTAAATCATTTGTCGACATCTGCGGAATATCAATGAAATATTGTGTATTTAACACACACACGCACACAAACAAATACAGAAGGAAAAAATTGTTTTCCAAGAAAAATTGTTTTAAGGAGCGGGGGAGGCAATGAAAAGCAAAGGAGAGAAAAAAAATTATAGAAAAACTTTTGTATGCAATAAGTCAAACTAACACCACCAACTGAAGGCAACTGAAGCAAGAAAGAAGAAAAAATATTTATTACCGTACAAGCAGAATGGGCGCAAAAACCGACAAGCAGCAGGCCAGCAGGCTACAAAGCCATTCACAACTGAAAATCCATGTAATGACAGTTGACAATATCTTTTTAGTTGTCATACACATACAAAGCAAAAAAAAAAAACGAAAACAGAAGAAACCCCCCAAAACCAAGACTGCAAAGTAGTAGGAGCACTAAAGCAGTTCATGGTCTAGCTGACCAATATGGCATGAAAATCTTATGCCACTTTTTTCTCTTCCTTTCTTTCTTTTCTTTCTTCCTTTATTGTCCATGGTTTTCTTGCAAAAATTTCCAGTTGTTATGCAGGACACACAACTTCCTTTCAAGCTTAACACCAACATCATGCTCAGGCATACCAAAACAAATTCAAAAAAGACCAAGTTTCTCTTGGTAGTTTGTGAAGAAAAAAAGTGTGTATGTGTGTGTGTGTGTGTAGAGCATGTCAATGTGGACAAAAGTTATCATAGAAAATTAATAGAAAAAGTCAAAAATTGTTTTACTATTTTGTTGTTGTTATTTATTTATATATTGAAAACTTGAAAGTTGCATTTGGCGTTTTTTCGTCATTCCAATGTAGTTGTTGTTGTTAACACTTGCACTCATGCTAAATATGCACATAACATGGACAGAAATTTGAGAAGAGCCAAGAAATACAATTTTTTTTTCTTCAAATCTTTTTAGATTTTCAATATTTTAAAGCATAAATCATCAGAACATACGAGGGTCATAGGTAAAAGTACCACTGCAAACTATGGCATCAATGGCATTATGCGTACTTATACATACGTGTAATAGATTTTTATTTGAAAATTTGTATGTCAACTGACCCATGACTGGGCCACTACTGTGGAACATCATGTACGATGGTGTACTTCGACTGCGATTGCCAAACGGGACTACAATTGTGGACTTTGCAGATGACATTGCCATAGTCTCGGTGGCTAAGACGGTAACGGAAATAGAGGAGAAAACGAACACAGCGATTCGAAGTGTTGGAGCATGGCTGGATGAGGCAGGTTTGACACTTGCTGCACATAAAACGGAGGCCGTCTTGATAAGCGGTCGGAAGATAGTGGAGAAAATGAAAGTGACCTTTGGAGGTACCAGGATCGAATCAAATAGAGCGATAAAATACCTGTGAGTGATTATCGACGACAGGTTGAATTTCAAGGAGCACGTGAAATACACCGGCGAAAAGGCATCTGTAACACAGGGAGCACTGGCGAGGATGATGCCAAATATTGGAGGACCAGGTCCATTCAAAAGGAGAATAATTTCGGCGGTTGTAACGTCGATAATGCTATATGCATGCCCAATATGGTCGGAGGCACTCTCCGTGGGCACGACAAGGAGAATACTGTCCTCGGTGTATTGTCTAAGCGCGATTAGACGGATAAGTGGTTTCAGGACAGTGTCTGATGAAGTGGTATTTTTTATTGGCAAAGTCAATAACGATAGATATGAGGAGGATATACTTTCGCCGTCTCGAGTATCCAGGACGAATAGCAGATATAAAAGCGGAGGAACGAAGAAATTCCATGCACAAATGGCAGTCATGATGGGAGAGCAGTTTAAAGGAGAGGTGGACATTTCGCCTTGTCCCTGATATAATCCTTTGGATGAAGGACAAACATTGCGAGCTGAACTACTACGTGACCCAGTTCCTAACTGGTCATGGGTGCTTCAGGAAGTACCTGCACAGATTTAGTCATGATACTTCCCCGATATGCTCAAACTGTGTAGATGAGGATTAAGATGCGGAGCATATTCTAACATGCTGCCCCAGATTTAGATGGCCCGGAGGAACGAGTTTAGGACCAAACCGGCTAATGGAAGAGCTGCTGAATTGTAGGAATCTATGGAGCCAATATAGTCAGAGAATGGCTGAAGTTATGCTAGAACTCCGAAGACTGGAGAAACGGAGTCGAAATTTGGGTTAATGTGATGAAGCTTTCGAGCTAACCAGCCCTCGGTGAAGTAATACCTTACGGCAGTCCCGCGGGGGGAGAGTGGTTGAAGTGTGTAGGGGGTGGGTTTAGTACGTAGGCACCAGTGTTGGTGAATCGTGCACTCTTTTGTTGGAACAAAAGTGTCTTTCGAAGATTCCCACCTCCGGCTCAAGACAAAAAAAAACATATGTATGTATGTATTTCGAACTTTTCCAATACTTTTCAATATACAACAAGACATTTTGGCATACTGCACAATTGGAGAAAAGAACCTTAAAAAGCCAGGAACTTATCACTCGTCCCCAGATTTCTTAGGAAAAGTTTACATGTTTATGAACATGTATACGAATACATATATTAAGCGTGCATGAGTAAGTGTATGTGTTTAATAAGATTTCACGTTATCAAGCAGCCGGAGTTTATTGTTTAAGCTGTCAGTGTGGTTTTTAACTATCCTAGTTGTTATCTTTTATTTCTTCTTCAGCTTCTTCTTCTTTTTCTTCAGTTAGCTAGCTGTTGTCATAAAACGTTTATTAGTTTTGTTTTAAGAAAACTTTTTTGGCAGTTTAGTTGATTTTTTTTTTTTTTTTTTGTGAGTTTTATTAGTTTCGTTTCAATGCGTTTGCAACCCCCCGCTGTCTCTCTCCCTCTCTCTCTGTCTGTTGTAGTAGTTTTGTGATACTTTTTCCCCCATTTTGGTTAAGCGATGATACCGTTTTTCTTATCTGCCGTTTTAAAAACTAAAACAGCCAACGTTGGCAGCAATGTTCGAAGCAATGTTTGCACGGATTGTTGTCAACATATTGACAATCTTGTTGGGTTAACTAATTGCTTATTGTTGTTGTTGTTATTGTTCCTGTTGCTGTTACTATCTCGAGTAAGAAAGAAAAGAAAAAGCTTAAAGCACTAATAGGGATAATTAAGACAAGAGCTAATGATTGAGAGCAGCAGCATTAAAGCAATAAAATAAAGCAATGTGTAGGATTATTAAAGCCAAAAGAAGAAAATAAAACGATATAAAAAGGAACTCTTCAAATGCCATAAAAGGGAAAGTAATATAAGCCTTGGGAATGTAAAGAATTATGAAAACATAAGCAATAAACAACATACCTTATGGTATACTTTATATGCCTTAATCAGTTTGGAAAAGAAAAACTATAAAAATAGAGAGAAAAATTAGATTTAAAGAGTCTGTAGAGTAAAACTAAGATACATTTATAAAAAGCAAACAATTTAAAATAGAAATATGTATTAATATTTTTCATGATACGATAAGAGATAAGAGAATATGTATTTCAGAAGGACATGTCATTTCTTAATTTCTCACAATCGTACACAAAAGCATGAAATAACTCATGTTTACGCTTAACATATTGGGTAGGTATAGGTGCTTACTGTTACGTTTTTACTTTTTAAAAACGTTTAAAATATGAGCTCGTAGCTTGCAAATAAAATAAAAATAAATTGGTGTCGTTTTAATTAACATTTTTTATTATTCGCACAATTCTGTGTGCCACTGTTTACAACTTTATGTAAACAACAACAATTGCTCTTCTTTATTATTCCTCTGTTTACACCTTTTTGCATAAACGATAATAATCACTAAACAATTATACGACAGGAATTTGCAAAGGAGATCTTCAAACCACGATTACTTTCTTCAAACGCATCGCGTCTCCACACAAGCTTGACTGACTTCTACTGACACGTTGCCTGCTTTGCCTTGCTTTTTATATGGCAACGTAAAAAGTCTAATGAATGTTCTTGAAGGTCAATGTTCGTGGCTTGTTGTTTGTGTATTTTGTTTACATCTATTCTTGTGGTATTTGTTGTTGTATTTTTGTTTACTTGTTTATCCCTGTTTTTATGCTGGTGATTGTTGCTATATTACGCCGTGTGATAATTTGTAAACAAGTTCATTGTTTTTGTTTTTGTAGTTTTTTTTTATAATTTTAATGTTAAACAATGCAAAAGCAAAACACCAGTATCTAGATTTTTCCATTTTCGTAACAATAGTTTCTATAAAAAGATGTCTAGATTTCTGTTTTCCAAAGATCTCAAGACTCATTGAGTATATCAAATTCCTACTTATTGAACTCATCTCCACTGCTATTTGGCAGTACTTTGCATTACGTTCTTCCATTAGTTTATCTTTCTTTCATAGGCAATAATACCGTAAGGGTTTCGAGGATTTTCTCCGCTATTCGCAATACTCCATTGAATGCTTTCATAAGCTTTTCCATTGCGTCCCTATTATGGTCGATGGCATCACCGCCATTATATAGTTTACCAATAATTTCGGACTGATGATGATCTTTAAGATGTTCGAATACAATTGAGGACATTTTGGTGAGATGTCGTAACCAAAGTGCTATAACCAGTCACCAAACAGTGCTGTTAACTGAAGTGTGCTGAATTGTGGCAAGAATCTCCAAAGGCCATTATTTTGAAAAGAAATCTTATATTCAGATAGACTATTAAGATATTAAATTCTCACATAATAACCTCAGGATCCTGTTCAGGATGCAGCTAGTCACTCCAAGAGTACTACATTCATATTGTATAGGTAGTGAGCAGCTGCAGAGCAGTTAAATTGGACACACGTGGCCCGACCACTTCTAACTTTTGGCGGGACCTACAGTTTAACGTCGACTCGGAACGACAGAACAGATTTTTGAGAAACTTTTTTCATTGCAATTTTATTTTATTCACAGATTTTTTGCCAGAAATCTACTGAGAGGAAGTCGCCGAAGAAATATATTTTTTTTCATATTTCGTTTTGATGTCTGAGCTGGGATACGAACTCGGGCTTTACGTCTAACAAACCAACCCAGTACCTACTATACTACGATGACTTCTCTGTCTTATGTACAGCAAGTTCTTTATTTCTTGCTTTGTATTCGTTTTCTGCCCAATTTAGCGACTAAAGCTATTACAATCTGTTGCTGTTATACTATAGTCCTCTTCTGTAAATGTATTCATTCATACTCTAGAGTTTCTCACATTCCATATAAGGGTTCAAAGTATTGCTGACACTAAATATTCTTCCACTTCATCGTTCATTGAATATATTTCCATATTCACTGTTATTCCACAGACCTATGCTGTTAAAATGTACCTTCATTCTTTTCCGTTTATTCCTATTAAGATTTAAAAGTCACTTAACTGTCCCATCTCTGGAACGCCCAATGGATTTTAACGATTTTACTTACCCTGCCGTTGAGGTTAGTTTTTAATCCACCATAATAATTCGATCTGTAGCGCCACAATTTCAATTTTCCAAGCATAAATCCTGTGATTATCTAGCCACATTTATTGGGTAGATTATGTGCCCCTTCATTTCCTCCCTCGGCCAAATGACTCATGTACTCAGTTAAAGTACACTATACTTCGCCTAGAGAAATCCTTCCCCACTTCGTTACAATTTAAAAAATTTCTAAGAATTCTGTTTCCTTCACTCTCGTTAAAACTATTTTTTGAATAAAATCGAATCAAATTTGCTTTGGTTATGAAAGCTCTGGCCTCCTCATAATATATATACGATATTTCTATAAATTATCGGGTACTATTTTTGTTTCAATAAATTTTCCTTACAATTGAAGATGTTCATACAATAAAACCTTTCTTCCGTATTAAAAAATAAAACCTAGCCTCTGAGACGTATACGTGATATTTAATTCGTTAAACAACACCACTCATCCATATGCATCAACTTTTCCATGTTACAAAATAAAACCTCGTTATTAAGACGTATACGTGATATTTAATTAATTTACGAATATTGCTCATACGCACCCACGTTTTTCAGTTTAGTATGCCAATGTAATAAATCACAAGGAAGTGTTAAAAATTTGATTTTTATTTAAGAAAAATTAGAAATTTTTGTTTAAAATATTTTTTTTTAATTTTTTTTCTAATTTTTTTAATTTCAAGGCTATTTTAATAGAAAATTATTGGAAAATAATTTTTTTCTATACTTTTTTACACCTTTAATTGCCTTAAAAATTAAAACAAGTCCTTGTGAAAATATGCTTTATTATACATGCATACATGAATATTTTAATTAAATTATAAATATTTTAATTTAATAATAAAAACGAATTTCAATGTTTTTATAATAAAAAATCCAATTTAGTTGTCACCTTTTTTTTTGTATTTTTTATGCGACAGAAAAAAGCCGGTCATGGCAAAAAGTTAACATATTTGAAAAATAGAATTTTTATTTTGTTGTTGTTTTTATTATTATTTTTTTTTTATTTTTGTCGCAAATAAGTTTAAATATAATTATAATTTTGTTATATTTTTATTAAATTAAAATAAACCCATCGTGTTGTTTTTTCGTTTCGCTTTTTTTGTTGTATTTTTACTGGCAGCCATTATCAGATTAAATTTGATTGTATTTTGTTTTTCTGTCTCTCTCTCTTTCTCTCTCTTTTCTATACAATATTATAATGCATCGAAACTATAAATGCTGACTTTTTGTTTCGTGTGGTATTGGGTAGGGGTAAAAGCATATTAGAATGCCTCTTTATTCCTCTTTTGCTAGCAGATCTTCAATACCAGCTCCCTGAAAGTGACATAGGCAAACTTATTCCACAGTATACATATTGAAATCTTGTTAAAACCACTGGTTTTAGAATAATTGTGAATCAAATCACATTGTTACCCTACCAAGCAGGCGTAAACCACGAAATTTTCGAGTTCTTTAGAAATAGAAAAATTTTATCAAATTTTTTGTGGATACTTCTATGGAATAAAATGCGTATATTGACTCTACGTGATGGTAATTCATGTCTTCTTGGTCACTTACATACGTACACACACTTTTATAATTGGCCATTACAACCCTTCATTCAGGATTACGACCTAGCCACCACTCATGTTGTGTGCCTGGTCTGGGGCCCTTGGTCACTTAGGTGTTTGTTATTGCTTAAAAACTGATCTTTTTTTTGTCATAAAATGCCTTATTAAAACTGTTTTTTATAAGTGTTGGCCATCGAAAGTGGCTAATTTTTCTCACCTTTTTGCCAATTTGTGGATTTCATTTTGATACTCTACTCTGAAGTAAATTGTTCTTCATCAATCAAAATAGTCAGAAAAGTCAAGCCTTAGGGCAGCAGTAACTCTTCCCATGCAAATATTTTGCAAATCGTTTCTGACAGGCACTGCAATATGTAGCCGAGAGTTTTCCCGATTGAAATTTGTAGCTTGTGTGTCTGATTGTATATCCATTGCGCGTTTCGTGAGTCAATGCTCACTTCAAACGAATTAATTGTCGTCTATACTGGTCCCAGCGATTGTCTAGCCAGGCTTTATCACCTCATAATAATCGATCCCACCTTTCTGATGCCACCAAATACACTGCATTGCCTTGGTTATTATTATCTGCTGGGCCGTAGAGTTTGCTTGCTTACCACAATTCACATATGATTTCATGTGTTTGGGGTTGCCGTAATGAATCCAATTTTTGTTGCCATTCTAAGCAAAAATGACTTCCTGTTGAAGCCATCAAACAGTATTTCGACATACAAAGTCGTTTTACAATGTCTGTCGGCTTCAGTCGATGTGACAACTATTTTCCTTGCTTTTGAAGCGGTTTAAGCTCATCTGCCTGCTCTGATCAAGTCTGAAAATTCCCATGAGACAAAAAGTTCAGCACAGTGAGTTGTACAACATTACCTAGCTGGTTAGTGACTGCCAAATTGTATTGTATGTCTCTTGAAATCTGTTTTAGTTGAACTGCGTATATCTTTCGATGCCTTAGACTACCGATTTCCTATAGTTTCCCCATAAGCTTGAAATGTTACACTCTGAGAGTCTGAAGTTGCCGTAGTCTAGTAGGTAGTGTGTTCGCGTATTAGGCGTAAAGCCCGGATTCGAGCCCCTGGCCAGACATCAATACAAAAATAGGAATAAAAAGTATTTCTTCGGCGACTTCCTCTCAGCAGGATTCTGGCAAAAACTCTGAGAGTAAATAAAACTGCTATGAAAAAATCTGTCGTTCTCAAAAATCTGTCGTTCGGAGTCGCTGTTATAGTGTAGGTCCCGCCACTCCAGTATAAAATTAAGGCACACACCATGAGTGGTGTGTGAAGCTAGGTCGTAATCCTGACTGAATTGTTGTCATGGCCAATTATGTTTCTGCTTCTGTCCCTCTATCTGTACCCTTTCTACAAAGTGCTCAGTTTAATCTTATTGTTCGGTCTATGTGTGCAGCATTTTCCAAAATCACAAAGTTCACTGGCTCTGTCCAGGGGTAGTTAAGTAAAGAACTATCAGTCCCACAATTTGTCAGATCCTGATACTACCAAATGTGTATCTACCGTATCTCTCTATATTCTTGTAACTTTGGCCTTCGGTATCTTACACAGCGAACCTAAATCCAACAGATCCTCTGCTGCATGCCAGATTCTCATTGCCACGGTTATACCAATACATGACAGTCTCTGTATCTAATTAAACTCCGTTTAAGCTGATAAATTTTGCTATACTGATACTAACTTCCTTAATACAGCTTTAGAAACCTCTAGTCAGGTTTACAACCTAGCCTAGTCACACCACCCATATTGTGTGAGTTAATTTTATGCATGAGTGACAAGATCTACTATTTAACGCCGACTTAGAACGACAGATTTGAGTTGATTTCCATGATTTTTTGCCAGAAGACTCATGATTAGCTACTACACTAAGACGACTTGCTTTACCGAGAGCAGAAGAAATTGCAAATGAATTTTTTTTTGAAAGGAAAAACACTTTCCCCCTTTACAGATATGATTATCAATCGCCTATTCCGCCTAATCAAATGCAATGAAACGAATGTTTTTTAAGTTCAACTAGGCCTTGTAATAATAGCTACTTTTTAATTTATATTATGGAGTTAAAATATATATAAAAAACGAACATTTAATACATGCTCATATGCACTTACATATACAATTGCAAATAACGTGCTCTGCTGTAAATATAAATCCCTAAAGTATGCTGCCAAATATGCTTTAATAGGCAATATAAGCACAAAACAAAATGTTAAATACTCTCTCTAAATTGCTTATGTATTCATCAACATATGCATGTGCATATGCATGTGCAATGTGCATGTGAATGTATGCATGCATGTGGATAAGTGTTAGTGTGTTGCCTTTTTAATGTCATCAAAATAATTGAATTTAATAAATTGCCTCATTATGCTGAATTTAGCAAAATGAACAAAAGTTACTCTCTGCTGATCTCTCACTCTCTTCTTCCCTCGCTCTCTCTCTCTGTCATTTATACACGTTGCCCTTTAAGCGAAAATATAACAACGTGAACAAATTAAAAATTTTTATGAAAAACAAACAAAAAATTCAGGCACGGCGTCATGCCAACGACACCCAAAGAAGGTTATAAATATTCAGTGCCATAGAGAGAGAGCGAGAGAGAGGGATTGTTCTACAAAATACTACCCGCAGAGAATTCCGTTATAGGTACTCTACAACACATACATAGAGTGAAAAAACAATGCTAAATAATGTTTATTTTTATTACATACACTTGACCACCAAAGACACAAACCAAAAAAAAAGGAGCGAGAGAGCGATATAGGCGAAAAAAAACCCATAAAGCAGGGTAATTTACGTTTTTGTAATAACAAAAAAGAATTTTTTTTCTATAGAGGGTGCTGTTAATACATGCATGTTCCATTTACTAATACAGATGCTTTTAAATTCTCTTACATGTGCACACGTACAATATACTCCTAGTGATGTCAGGCTTAACTGCAGGCGCAACAAAAAAAAAGGAATGATCACATACACACACTCGCTCAAACAAATGTTTTAAAGTGCATTTACGTTGTCAGCATTAAAATGTTGCCAGTCATTTATTTGTTTTAATATTTTAAAGCACAATGGGCTGTTAAAGCACAAAATAAGAACAAAATTTTCAGAACAATATTTCCATGTGCCGGTGGGAATAAGGAAAGTTTTGAAAAAGAGAGATTTCTATGAAGGAAAGGTTCGTACGCGAACTTGGACAAAACACAGTCCATTACGGAGCACGTTTAAAACGATTACGTTTGCGAATGTTAATTTTGATTGCCGCTGTTGTAGTGTAGAAAAGCCACTGTACAAAGACCATACGATCTGTTGTATTATAATGCCTTATCCCAGCCATTGGTCTGATAAACTTCGATGTGCTGCTCGGTGTTAACAAAAATGATTCTCTACAGAGCACCTAATATGCTCTCAAATGCTTTCTTCCAGATGGGAAGCATAAATGTCTCGAAGGTTTCAAATATGATTCACATTCATCATCACCAAACCTACATATTGGGTTCGGAACTCAAATTGATAAGTTCACCGCACTTTGTACTCGATATCTTACCTACTTACTTAATTGGCTGCCATCCTTCCATGCCTTCGGCCTGCTTCTTGCACGCCTACGCCAGTTGGCATCACGCCAATCGATAACAGTTCTTCCTCTATCTGGTTCTTCCAACACAAACAAGGTCATCCTCTTCGACGACTTCCGCAGAACCCCGCATCAAATACCCGTCTCGCCAGAGCATCCTCCTCCATTCGAACGACATGGCCGAACCAGCGCAGCCACTAGATGTTAATACGCTGCACAACGTCCATGTTGTTGAGGAGCTCATACAGCCTACTGTTGGATCGGATGCGGAAACTATCGCCCACTTGTAGGACTTTTTCTCTCGATTACTCTGAAGGTTGCTGCATCAGTGATTAATAGGGTCCATACCCCTGCGTCATAAAGAACCACGGGGAGGATGTGCATCTTGTAGAGGTCTCTGCTACTCAATTGCCTATTGAGACCATAGTAGCATCTGTTGGCAGGAGTGATCCCGCACTTGATCACCAGGCTAACATCAATTTTTGTTGGTAACGGCAGGGCCAAGATGAATAAATTCCTTGACTATATCGAAAGTATAATTATCGGGCGTAATCTGAGGTCAGCACGTCGAAAACATTAACTTCGTTATGCCCTCATTAGCTGTAATGAATCCAAGTCTGTTGCCCTTTGCACAGATTTGACACAAAATTTACTTCTCTTTACGCAGTTCCATTTACTTTTCTTCAATCATTTCAGTTCTCCATCTTCCCAAAGATTTTGAAATTGTTAGTGTTAGTGACTGCCCATGATTTTTCAAATTCTTCCGGATTATCCCAAAGTAATCTTCTAGGCCTCATCACCTAATAAGCTAACCACCAGCCAAGCGATAAATTTTTAATATTTTTCCCTTTTAATAACCATCAATCATGCCTATTTCCCATTGCTGCGCTGCTCATTTTATTTAATTTGTGAGCAGTATTATGATTTCAGCATCCTTTTAAAGCCCATTGTTAAGCTCTTTGAATAAATGACTGACTGCAGTTGCCCAAAAAACTGGCAAAAAATACAACAACAACAAAGAACAGCTAAAAACGATACGAAAAGCCTTTCAATGTTTCGAAATACGAGGAATAGTAACGAGGGTTGTTTCCAAAAATTGCCGAGACTGAGAATGAAAACACAATTTTGGATAAGAAGGGCTTCAATAGGTTGGTCCTCATCAAATTCTATCGCCATAACAAACTCCTGAATACTATTCGAGGTCTTTAAGAGCAATTCCCTGACTACAGCTTGAGAGAAGTTTCCTCCTTGGAGATTTATGATCCCAAGTTAAGGTTACAGCACACAATAAAGGGCTGTATAGACCAGAGATCAGCAATGAGTACTCAAAAAGTTGAGTAGATTCGAATCATACTCATAATTTCTGATACTTATACGCATTCATACTTATTTGAATATCATACTCATAGTACTCATATTTAAAGTTTGAAGTACTCATCGTATTCATACTTAACAATACGCATGCTCTCCTTTACTCAACATTTACAAGAATCACAAAATAAGTAAGATTCGCATATGAACACGACAATACTCACTAGAAGGTGAAGTGTGTTTGCTTTGCTTGCTGTCCTTGTATTTTTCTTTCTCTTTTTTGTAAATGCAACAACAACTAAGACTGTAAATTTTGATGAATGATTCGGATCACGAGTATTATATATTTATGAGTATTATAAGTATTTTTCTAAATTTATAAATCTGAATGAGTAGGCGTATGAATCAAACATATTTGGAGTGTTATGAGTTTGATGTCAACATTGTACTCATACTCATCGCTCATCCTGTACTTATAAATCAATGCTGTAGTGAGTACGAATGAATCAGAGTAGTTGAATTTCAATACTGTTGACTCACTCATACTCAAAACTTCATGAGTACTTATGAGTAGCGAAAAACCGATTCATTGCTGATCTCTGGTATGTATGGTTGTATGTAGTTTGAGAGATGCAGCTTCAACAAGATGTCCTCCATCAATTGTTGAAGTTAAGAACACAGCAGAAAATGCTTTGGAGTCTAAAGGAATCACCATATATCCGTTCTTTTATTTCATAACATCCCTCGTATTTCATTTGTATGATTATTTAAGTATATGCATGTGGTAGTGATATTTGGATGAGTGTGTATATGCCATATACTACACAGCAATTTTTATGCATTAAGTCTCTGTAATAAATTTTCACGAATTTATATCAAATTTTTGTTGTTGTTGTTGCTTTTTTTTTTTTTGATATTTTGGGGTATTTTGTTAACGTGGTTTTAATTTTGTCTACATGTTGCAATGATTTTGTGTACATTTTTAATTGTATTGCACAGTTTTTGAAGGGGAAGGGGGGGGGCTATAGAGAGGTATAACGTTACAGTAACGAAAAAGAAACAGAAAAGAGAGCGAAAGAGATAGAGAGATATATTAAATAAAATCCCCAAGAGTTTATGAGTGCATGCATGCAACAAATTAAAATAAAATGTTTCAGTCATTTAGTGTTGCTGGTGTTGCCTTGCATTTCAAAGTGACAGAGGCGGTTAAGGGATATAAAACGCCACCTAAAGTTTTATATATTTTTTAGTTTTTAATGATTTATTATTTGTTGTTTTTCTGTTTTTTTCCACCAAATTTAAACTTATTTTTTATAATCATAACCCCACAGACTAGCAACTTTCAAAAAATGATAATTTTGTGTCACAATATTCTCTTCTTTTTTTTGCTGTTTTTGCTAAATAAATTTAAAATTTTTATGTGAATTTATTTGATTGTGGCAGAAAAAATACAAAAAACATGGGAAAATATAACCAAATACTCTTGCAACCACAAATTAGTGTTTGGGGACTTTCCTAAATGGTATCACAAGTGATAGTTGGCATATAAAATGTTGATAATTATTGCCAGGATTCATGGTCAGTGTTATGTTTATAAATTTATGGCTTAAATAATTATGATTTAAATAGTAAATGTTCGTGGTAAATAAATTATAAAACCAACAATAATTGTTTTTAACATGGGAATTAAATGATTTTTATTTTACAAAGGAAGGTAAATTCAGGATACAGAACATTTCTCTTCATTGTGATTGCATTTAATATATTGTACGTCTACTTGTCGAATTTAAACTTATTTCTGTATAGAAATGCCATACATACGAGTACATACATAATTGGTCATTACAACACTTTAGTCAGTATTACGACCTAGTTTCTCACACCCCGTATGTTGCATGTGTTAGTTTTATATGTACACTAGCTGTAACCAGCGCGCGTTGCTGCGGCATCAACTAAAATGAATTTTCAGGAAAGACATTACACAAATATATTTTGAATCATTTTATGGATTTTGTTTCCCATTGTCCAGATGATTCAGACGAACGGGCCTAAGTAGTACGTATTAGATCAGTTTCTTATCTCAGTTGTCTTTGTTGAAGTGATTCATGCAAACGGGTCTCAGCGGCTTGTACTCGAAGATTTCCCAATCTCAATGCTTCTTGAGGTGAAGGTCGACCAATTGCTAGTCGCTTTGGAGGCATGATTGCACGGGAACGACGTGAAAAATTAGTTTAATCCAATTGAACTCAACAGCATTCTTAAAAATTTTCCAAAATGAGAATGTTTCAAACTTGTGATTGACATTTTGCGGGAATGAGTTATACTAAATGTTATTAAAATCATAAATGATGAATCCTAAAATGTCTGGTATTTCTCCAATCAACACATGATCAACTACATGATTTACTATTAAATTCATTTTGAATAATTCTCAGCAGCGCTATTTATCGGAAATTAATCGCACTAACTTAGAAACCGACTTAGTCATCTTATGCGCAACAACTTTGCTGAAGATCATATCCTGATCAAATGCACAGTTTACGATTTAATTCATTTTGAGTAGTTTTCAGTGACGCCACCTGTTGGATATTGGTCATACCAACTTAAAAACTTTCCCGGGCTTGTAAGCAACAACTTTGCTGGACATCATAACATGATCAAAAACATAGTTTACGATTCTATTAATTACATACAAACAAACATTCATTTTTATATATATAGATGTGGGCGTGGCACCTCGCCTACTTGAAATTTTAAAATAAAAAGTAGCCTATAGTTCCTTCCAGACATACAGGAAGGTACTGTTAGAATTTCAAGAAAATCGGTCCAACCGTTTAGCCGTCTATAGACTTCAAACAAACCCATAAACAAATAAACACACATTCATTTTTATATATAAGAAGAAGAAGAAAGATGAGTGATGGGACCTACAGTTTAAAATCGATTCTGAACGACAGATTTTTTTGAGAAACTTTTCATGGCATATTTTTTATTTTCTCTCAGAGTTTTTG
Organism: Sarcophaga rosellei; assembly: GCA_930367235.1. Taxonomy (NCBI): domain Eukaryota; kingdom Metazoa; phylum Arthropoda; class Insecta; order Diptera; family Sarcophagidae; genus Sarcophaga; species Sarcophaga rosellei. The sequence continues at coordinate 89,843,872 of OV884019.1, forward strand.
ACAGAAATCTACTGAGAGACAGTCGCCGAAAAAATATTGTTTCATATTTCATGACCTGTGGTTTGAATCGCGGCTTCATGTATAATACGTCCACACACTACCTACTAGATTACGGCGACTGGAACGAAAAAATTACATTGCCTTCCATGTCTTGTGTCTACCAATCCTTACATGCTGCTCGATGTTGGCAAGAATAACTCCCTGCCTAGTGCTTTATATGCACTCAACTGCATTCTCCTGGGATACATCAACGCTGCACTGAGTCTAAGTATTTTTATCTATATATTGAGCTCAAGGCGATCCTTATTATAAGCAAGTGCCCTTTGAGCCTGTAGTGTCAGGTCTAACAACCCTTTCCTAAACTAAGGCTATCCAAATCTTGCATGCTGCTCGGTGTCGGCAAGAATAACTCCCTGCCTAGTGGCTCCAATCTCTTTTCATTGTAAGTACTTAACAAAACTTCAGATGGCTTGCTGCCCTATTAAGCCCTGTGCTCTGGTATATAGGGGCGTTTATAATGGTATTCTCGATAGAAGGGAAAACGGATAGAATTAGAAACTCTTTACGAGCTAAAGAAGGTTTGAGAAATTGTAAGTTTTTGTTGGCTGATTACAATGATAACTTTTTGAACTTCGCATCACACTACCCTGAAGCTAGCTGTGGTTAACACTCGATCTTTTTGACCGGCTACTGTGGACTTAAATAATCAGAGGCCAACATACTGATTTTGGAACGAGAGGATACATTTGTTATGAAACTTGATGTAAAATTTTTATTTTTATTTTGGAAATTTTATAATCCCTTTTGGGAATTACGAACTTTAGTAGAATATATGATGAAACTTAAAAAAAAAAAACTTTTTAATTTCATTACGGGATCTTTTTCTTCTTTTTTTTTCTTCATTAAAAGAAATAAATCTATCAATTCATGTTTTATTTTTCTTTCAATTCCGTTTTGCTTTTTTAATCATTTGAATTATTTTCTCGTATGTTTTTTCCTGTTGTTTTCTCTGCTGCAGTATCAGGTACCTTTTACATCCCATTGGTTTTGCTTTATAAAAATTGCTGAATTGAATTTTATTTTCTTCCTTCCTTTCTTTGTTTTCTTTGTTTTTGTTTTGTATTTTTTTATTATTTGTGTTCGTTCATGTTGTATAACCTTTTTGTTAAATAAATCTTGTTTTCAAATCTCTTTATTACACTAGAAAACAATAACAGGAAATAAAAGAGTGTGGCATTTAGAGGAAACCATTGTAAGCATGTAAACAAACACTATTTTAGAGTGAGCATTCGACTAAAGTTAGGTTACTTAACGCAATTAGCAACTGTCTGCTGGTCTTGTGCTTTATTTCATTAGACCCCTAAGAAGCAGAGCAGATTTCTGGCAAAAACTCTGAGAGTAAATAAAAAAAATTGCCATGAAAAGTTTCTTAAGAAAAATCTGTCGTTCGGAGTCTACTTTATACTATAGGCCTCACCACTAATGTATAAAATTAGCGTACACAACATAAGTGGTTTGAGAAGCTAGGTTGTAATCCTAACTGAATGGTTGTAATGACCAATTATGTGTGTATGTATGAACTAGTGCAGTGATAGGCCACGAAGCTCTCAGAGTTCTTACTAGTCGACTGCTGAGAGGATGTCGCCGAAGAAATAATTTTTCATATTTCATTCCGTTCGAGATGTCTGAACTATGGGCTCACGTCTAATAAGCTAACGCAATATCTACTCTAACTTATTCCAATGATGGACTTTCCATCTGAGCTAACAGACTGGCTGTGTATGTGTCTCATTTTAATAAAGGAGCAGAAGCCCGCTCGCAGCCTCACCAAGAAAGAAAACAGACATTGCAATCGCCTTTTAGTACTTGCTGATGGTTGATAGGCATCAAAAATATCGCCCAGGGATAATCACGTGAACATTTCTGAGTCGACTTGGAATATGTTTAACAGGGATTATCGAGGATAAGCAGCTTGCAATTGCACGAACAAGGAGAACAGACGATTGCAGCGTCTTTCTATTTGCCGATGGTTGATAGGTATCAAGAATATCACCCAGGGATAACCACGGAAAGGCTTATGAGCCGGAAACGCACGTCGTAGTCACACCAACAAGAAGTACAGACGCTGCAATCGTCCCTTACAAGTCGTCGATGGTTGATAGGTAGTAAGGACATCGCCCAAGTGATTTGAAATGTATTGAATATTGCTTAGCCACTATACGAAGCCTTTGGTTGGTAGGTACCAAGAACATCGTCCAGGGATAACCACGTACGAGTTTGTAAATCGACTTGGAATTTTTTGAACAGGGATTACTAAGGATATGCAGCTTACAGTCGCACCAACAAAGAAAACATTCCTCTCTTACAGGTTGTCGATAGTTAACAAATATTAAGGACATCACCCAATAATAACCACTTAGAGGTTTATGAGTCGACTTGAAATGTATTGAACATTGCTTAGCCAGGATACGAAGTCGTTGGTCAGTAGGTATCAATAATATCGTCCAGGGATAACCCCGTAGAGATTTCTGCGTCGACTTGGAATGTGTTGAATAGGCATCAGGCTGGACACGCAGCTTACAGTCACAGCAGTAAGGAGATTAAACGCTGCAATCGTTTGTTGCTGCTTGCCGTTGGTTGATAGGCTTCAAGAACATTGCCCAAGGATAACTATGCATAGGTTTATTTGGCTGGATACGCCAATTTATACCGATCACAAGCCTTACCTTATGATTGCACCCTCTGACCACCATGGGAGCCAATTTTTTTTATTTTCTTTTACGCCGATAAGGGGTAAATGTACCTAATCGCACCACAGAGGAAGTCGTCACATCCTCCGCGTATGGGGCCTTCACCCACTAAAGCCCCCCTCGTCTCGTGGACTCTTTGTGCCCACTCCGGAATAATATGGTATTACTTCGGATTGGAGTCCCTTTGGCCTGCGTGCTCATATCCGCGTCTGGATTGCGTGTCCTTTCGTCCAGGTCCCTGTTTCTGATTTCGTTTGACACGTGCGCCAGTATCATCTATGCCGGCGTGCCTACATGTTCTGCAGCCTCAAAATCTCTCTTCTTCAGTCTTAAAATGCGCTCCACGTAATTCGCCACTGAGGCCCAATTTTCTCTACTCGCAATCATAACCCCGACAATGTTAGCGGCCGTGATCGTTCCAATTATTGATGCCAGTACAGAGCGATAGCTCTGCCAGCGTGGACATTCGAAAACAGTGTGCTCTGCATCGTCAATTACTTCTCTTCCTCGTAAAGACAGTAAGAGGAGGCGGTCTTGCCCATTCTGTGCAGATATTTTCTAAAATATCCGTGACTCGATAGCATCTGTGTAACGTAGTAATTTACCTTTCCAAATTTGTGAAGAATCCATGGCTTTATGTCCGGAATAAGTCACGCCGTCCACCTTCCTCTATCTTCATCGTTCCATCGTCGTTGCCATTTTGAGATGCTGATTTCCCTGAAGTGCCCGGTTATGTGATATCCAACTGATTTCGCCTTATAAATCTCCATCCGCTCTGCTGCCAGCAGATTCACAGGGATTGTAACTGCTATCACAAGTACGGCTGGGGCGGACACTGTACGATATACCAACGTGATACGCAATGCAGCCTATGCCTCTTGTAGGAATGATGGAACCTTGTGTACAACCATTCAGTTGTTGCTGAAGGTTTAGAACTGAACATGTAGTTTTCTTCTCTTACGGTTCTTATGCTTATGCGCAGTGGGAGTACTAAATTGCAGGTTAGGTAACTTTAAAGCCACTGTAGTAAAGAGTCCGTTAAGGTTCTTATGACAGAGGCTTGAAAAGAACTGAAGCAATCCCAACATCACTGAGTATGTGGGTAGACCCATCCATATTTGTATTGCTTGCAAACTGAATTTGTTTTTTAAGCCTTGCTTTGCTAATTTTCTCGTTTATTTTTAAATGTTTTAACTGCTGCTAGACAATCTCTTGCCGCTGCTCTAGCGCACTTTATAAGGCTTCACCCTTTAAAACAAAGAAACGAAAGAAAAAACAAAAAATCCTTTAAACTCTTGCCTTAATTTTTTAGCACATAAACAATATTTCTTTGCTTGTTGTTGCTTTTGTAGTTGTTATTATTACCCATACAGTGATAAAGAGAGACAGAGGGAGAGGAAAAACAAGAGCAAATAAAAAACACAGTGAGAAGACCGTGTAATAATTGAGCAGAAACATTTGCCGCCCACTCTGTCTAGCAAAAGAGACTCAGTTAGCAAGACACACACACACACACACACATACCCACACAAACACATCTATTCTTTTATTACACCAAGCAATGCGTGATTTAGTGGCCTCTATATCGTCACTTTACCAACAAGCCGCTAAGGATAAAGTAGCGGAACAAGAGAAAAAGGTCAGAACCAATGATAGGAGCACTCAGACGATCCTACAACAGGAGACACCTTGTGGTCCGAAGAGGCAGAGAGAAGAATTGGAGAAACCAAGGGGAACACCATCAAAGAAGACCAGGACAATCCGTCCTCGTGGACAAGTCAAGCCTGCCGCTGAGGCTAGAAGTAGCGACTCGGCAGGGAGACCAGCAACGGCTTCGAACCAGACTATGGTAGTGCCTGCAGCGACAGAGAAAGACACTCAGGAGCAAAATGATTGGATCTTGAAAACTAGGAAGCGCAGAAAACCTCCAAGACCGGATGCAGTTATTATAAAGCCAACTGAGAAGCTTTCCTTTGCGGACATTCTAAGGAAGGTAAGAAACGCCCCGGAACTTAAATCAGTCGGGGAGGATGTTCAGCTCGTGAAGAAGACACAAAAGGGCGAAATCCTTTTGGAATTTAGAAGATCAGCCGAGGTGGCTACGGAGACGCACCGTGCTAAGCTGAAGAACTTACTGGCAGAAGAGATAGAGGTCAGAACGATAACAGAGGAGGCCACTTTCGAATTGAGATACCTGGACGAGGTTACAACTGAGGAGGAAATAATCGCCGCATGGAAGGACCAAATCGGCGAAATACAACCGTCGGCTCTCAAGACGATCAGAAGCGTTCCAGGAGGCACTAGGACGGCGATAATTGCAATCCCCACGAAGATGGCATACAGGGCCGAGGAAGTTGGCAAACTGCGTGTAGGGTGGACAGTTTGCCGTTTGTTGAGGAAGCTGACCCCAAGGAGATGTTACAAGTGCTTAGATTTCGGGCATGTAGCTGGAAAGTGTCGCAGCAATAGCGACTGGTCCAAACACTGCTTCAAGTGCGGTTCGCAGGGTCACCTTGCCAAGGCTTGTGGGCGTGACCCCCACTGCCTTCTCTGTAGAGGCGATCCAGATGCTGACGCGAAACATATTACCGGAGGACATAAGTGCGCACACTATCTGGCGGCACGACGGAAGTTAACAGGCGCGGGTAAATGAGAGTTCTGCAGTTGAACTTGAACCACTGCGAAGCGGCGCAGGAGCTGCTTAAGCAGACTGTACGGGAGCAGAGAATAGACTTGTCAATACTGAGCGAGCACTACAGAACATCTGGGAACCAACGTTGGATAACCAGCAAATGCAACAAGGCTTCGATATGGTCCTGTGGTAAATTCCCAGTGGGGAATGTCGACGACAGGTGGGAGAGCTTTGTGAAATGCACCGTTAATGGGGTGCATTTCTTCAGCTGTTATCTTCCCCCTAGCCTTTCAATAGAAGACTTTAGACGCAGAATAGATGACATCGTTAAGGAAGCAAGGAACGTGAGACCTGTGGTAATTGCCGGGGATTTCAATGCTTGGGCTGTTGAATGGGGCTCGGCATGCACTAACACAAGAGGAGAATGCTTACTCGATGCATTTGCAACGTTGGAGGTTGTGTTACTTAATAGTGGTGACAAGGATACATTCTCGAGGAATGGACGCTGCTCAAAAATTGACCTGACATTTGTCAGCGACTCCCTGGCGTCCTCATCTACCTGGTCGGTGTCTGACATCTACACACATAGTGATCACCAGGCAATCATTTTCGAAATTCGGGAACGCTCTACGGGACACAACGTTCCTGCCGCACCGCCGAACCCTCTTTGGAAGGACTCCACCTTTGACAGGGAAACCTTCGTCCTCGCATTGGAGGACATTCGGTTATTCGGGAACGCGAATGACAAAGCGACGGGACTTATGCGCTCCATAACGGAGGCTTGCAACGTTTCTATGGCAAGGAGGCGCCATATGTCTGGAAAGAAACACGTCTACTGGTGGAACGCGGATATAGCGGACCTAAGGCGTAAATGTAATCGCGCACGGCGGCTATTCCAAAGGGCCAGAGGCCGTGATGAATTTGCTGAACTACGGGAAATGTATAGAAGGTGTAGGGCCAGCCTTAATGGGGCCATTGCATACAGCAAGAGAAGATGCTACAAGGAAATGTGCGCCGATGTGGATGAGAATCCCTGGGGAACTGGATATAAGGTGGTGATGAGAAAGCTGAACTGCTTCCGACCACCAGCAACGACGTGTGCTCTTGAGCTGCAATCAATCGTCAGGAGCCTTTTTCCGCAGAAGGCCGAGATTACGTACTCCGTGCGAGACATGAGGTCCCCAGAGGAAATCACCGAAGTCAGCAGCCAGGAATTTGAGGCGGCCTGCAAGGAGATGAAACTAAATAAGGCACCGGGGATTGACGGGATCCCAAACATCGCTCTTAAAGCAGCCATTGAGAGTAACACTGAGCTGTTTAGGCAGGTTTTTAATGCTTGTATCCAGGAGAGAACGTTCCCTAGGATATGGAAAAGGCAGAGGCTGGTTCTCATTCCGAAGGGTAACAACGCACAGGATGCCTCGGGATACCGCCCGCTCTGTATGATAGACACAGCCGGGAAACTTTTGGAGAGGATAATCTGTAGGAGACTAGAAGCATTTCTAGGGGGAGAAGGCCTGTCGGATCGCCAATTTGGCTTCCGGAAAGCACGTTCCACCTTGGATGCGATAGAAACAGTAGTGACAGTGGCAAAGGACGCCATCAGCGGTGAGCGTTGGCTGGAGGGCGATAAGGAGTATTGCGCTATCATCACCTTGGACGTCAAGAATGCATTCAACTCTGCGGATTGGGATGCCACGTTAGCTGCCCTGGATGAAAAGGGCGTACCGAACTACTTAGTGGAACTAATTAAGGACTATTTTAAGGATAGAGTACTCATATACGACACGAACGACGGCAGAAAGTCATACGCGGTGACTGCGGGCGTCCCACAGGGTTCCGTCCTGGGCCCTATATTGTGGAACGTCATGTATGACGGTGTACTGAGGCTTAGACTCCCTAGAGGTGCACATATCATTGGATTTGCGGACGATATTGCCCTGGTGATAAGAGGAAAACATCTAGACGAATTGGTGAGAACGTGTAACACTGCGGTGGGCACGGTCAGAAGCTGGATAACAGAAAAAGGTCTCAAACTTGCTGACCACAAAACAGATGTCCTACTTGTAAGCAGTAGAAAGAGGATTGAATTTATTACCATAACGGTGGGTGACCAGCGCATAACATCAAAGCAGGCGATTAAATACTTGGGAGTGATGATTGATAACAGGCTCACGTTTAAGGAACACTTGACGTACATCGGTGAGAAATGTGCGGCGACGACATGTGCACTTGCCCGATTAATGCCTAACCTAGGAGGCCCGAAACAGGAGAGAAGACGGCTACTGATGAAAGTAGTGACATCGGTCGCCATATATGCAGCCCCTATATGGGCCGAGGCTATGGATAGGAGGACCTATAGAGCAGGAATTGAAACGGCCCACAGGAGGTCAGCTCTCAGGGTAATCTCCGCCTTCCGGACGGTGTCTACTGATGCAGCACTAGTGATAGCGGGAATGATGCCCCTGAAACTAGTAGTAGACGTAGAGAAGAGGAAACAGGACGCAAGGAGGGGGACGAATCTTTTAAACCCCGTGCAAATAGTTGACGATGCCATGGATAGATGGCAACAAGACTGGTCCAATTCCAGCAAAGGAAGATGGACCTACAGACTCATCCCAAGTATAGGCGAATGGACCAAAAGGAAACACGGCCAGGTGAACTTCCACCTGACACAGTTGCTAACGGGCCACGGATGTTATAGAGCATATCTCTATAAGTATGGACACGACGTAGATGAAGCATGCCCAGAATGCCGTAATGAGAAGGAGACGGCGGAGCATGTTTTCTTTACCTGCCCGCGGTACGACGATCAACGAATTTGCCTGGTGAGGACATTAGGATCCCAGGTAACACCCGATAATGTGGTTAGGCTAATGCTAACCTCAAGTGACAACTGGAACGCAGTATGTGTTTTCGCGAGGAGGGTTTTGATGCGGCAAAGATTGGCTGAGAGAGCAAGATCAGCAGAATTAGAAGGCAGCACTCGCTGAATCTCCACCCCCCCGAAGTAATACTTGATTGTGGTCCCGGGGGGGGCAAATGGTTGAAAGTGTGACGAACGAGGTTGGGTTTAGTACGCAGGCGCTTAGCAAGCCGAGAGTAAGTCTTGCGGCGAATCGTGCACATTGGTAGGCCGGGCTACCAATGTCTTTTGAAGATTCCCAACCTTTAGCTCGTAAAGCTATAAAAAAAAAAAAACATCTATTCTTTTGGAGCAAAGACGCCTTTAAGCCGGTATTATTTGCTATGCATGAAGAGCATAAAAAAATTATTTTTTTTGTTGTTCTTGCTTTGCATGCCAGTGTAAGTAAAGATTCATTGTCTATGTTGTAGTGTGTGTGTTGGTTGTTGGTGGTGGTGTTGGTTAGTTAGTTGGAGTCAAGTGTAAGCAACTTATAAGAAGAGACAAAACAAAAAGCGCCATCAACCATAAAATAGTGCACTTCCGTTTTTAATGTCATGCTTATAATTTGTCTTTCCTTACACCACCCCCCGCGCCCTTCTGTTTTTGTTGTTATTCAAGTAAAAATTATTTTTTTATGGTTTTTGGTTTCTGTTGTTGTTGTTTTCTTTCCTTTAGAGAGTTTCTTTTTTCAACTGTTTTGGAGTCATTTATTGTACTGAAGTAGGGACAGTTTCAATTTCTTTCCCATTTCTATTTTTTTCTTCTTCTTTTTTTTAATCTGAAGTATCAGTTCTTGACAAAAGAGAAGCAAAAACAATAACAACCTAGTTGAAGTACATAGTTGTTAAGAAAAACAGTTTTTCTTTTGAACAAAAAGAGAAGAAAAGAAAAACTCAACTGTGACCTGAGATTGAATGAAAAATTATGTCTTTTGAAGAAGAGAAATTCAAAATTTTAAGCTTCAAATAGGCTCTAATTTAAAAGAAAAGCATAATAAACAACCCTCGTATTTACTTTGTTGGTCATTAGAATCCTTTAGTCAGGCTTACAACCTAGCTCCTCACACTACTCATCTTGAGTGTGGCCCACAGTTTAAAGTCGTCTCCTTTTCATATTTAGTTTTGTTTGAGCAGTCTAAGCTGGGATTTGGCATCTCATCTAAAAAGCCATTAAATTGGAGTTTCCCTCACTCATGGATAAATTCAACACATACAAAGTGAATGGTCTGAAGAGATAGGTTGTGATCCTGACTAAAAGGCTTGGAATGACTAAGTAAGTAAGTTAAATAGCGTAGCGCGCTTAATACAAAAACAGATGATCGCTCCCAACCTCATCAACTATGAGCACAGAAACAGAAATTGCGTCTCACAACTTGCAGTTGCTTGACCGGTTTTAAGAACATTACCCGGGGTTAAGGACATGGAGGTTTGTGACTTCAAACATGATGAACATGGCTAGTGAGCTACTTACTTACTTAACTGGCCATTAATAACCCGATTAATGGATTTCGGTCTGCCTTAACACATCCTTCCAGGCGTCCCTGCTTCTTGTGCGCCAGTTGGTCACCTCATCAATGACAGGACTGCCCCGATTAGATCCTTCCAACGCAAACAACGTCTTCGCCGACTTCCGCAGATCCCTGTATCAAATACCCGTTTCGCCGGAGCATCCCCCTCCATTCGAACACATGGCCGAGCCAGCTTAGCGGCTGGATATTAATACGCTGCACAAGGTCTATGTCGTTGAGGAGCTGATACAGCTGACTGTTGCATCGAATTAGGGAATTTTCGCCAAATCGCACTGGACAGAAGATCTTGCGTAAAATTTTTTCTTGAATACTCTCAAGGCTGCTGCATCAGTGCTTAAGAATGTCCATGGCTAACTAGGGCGGCACCAATTCAAAACTGATCAGAAGCTTTAATTTGCCATTAAAACCTTTCGTCCGCATGAGAAGCAATGCTTCTTGCAGAAAGACTGCACTTATATTACAAGATACATGAGTTCCACTCCCCGGTCCCAGATTAAAACAGGGCTGGGCCTACTAACTTTGAATGCCTTAGTCAAGGTGGAAGTGTAAGAAAGTCAGAGGAATGGAGGTATATCCATTTGTTATTCTATGGGACGTAGGCGGTTCGATATTAGGGGTATTGTGGCGTCACCCTTCGGATTGTTATACAGACAGATATTGAGCCGGGTTGTTAAGGACCTGAATCTCTAAACTTCGCCAGTCGATGTGTGTGGTTACCATTGCAATGATCAGTGATCTTATTAGCAACGTGTAGAAATCTAAGTGTCTCCTATGTTGCTTTGGTGACTATGAGATGATATCATGACGAACTGTTATGAGCTTTTATGGTAGTAGACGGATCCCTCAATATCCAGTCTGAACCCATGGGATTGGTATATGTATATTGCAGCGAATATTAAGCTGCCGATGATACGAAGACGGAAAGAGTTGCAGTACCAGGAATTTACTCTCATGAACTTCTCCTTTCGGATATTAAGGAATTGAATTTCGAAACTTTGGCAGTCAATGTACGTGGATAGCATTGCGACGATCGGTACTCCCATTAACAACATAATTAAGATAACAACATAATTAAGAACATAAGATGAAAGTGGCTTCTATCGACGATCGGCAGTCTCATTAACAACGTAATGAGATGAAGACGTCACTGGTCTATGCAGCTACTTGGCCTCACTTGGCCGATATCAACTGACTGGATCGTTAGTTCTTCGGCCATTCGAGGGAATGCTGTTGGCAGCAAGTGTACATCCCTTTGGAATAGCTCTTTGATGGCTCTGCTGAACTTGATAGATGAAAGAAAATGAAAATGGCTTGGACAGTTTTGTTGTTTGAGAGAGTATAAGAGAAAAGTATAAAATTAAGGCACACAACATGAAGTGGTGTGAGAAGCTAGGCCGTAATCCTGACTGAAGGGTTGTAATGGCCAATTATGTGTATGTGAGAGAGGGAGAGAGATAGTGAGAGGGAGAGAGAGAGGAAGATGGAGAGAGATAGGCTTTTAAGGGACTTATTTATTGGCCACTGCTTTTCAGGCGTGTTTCGGACAACATGTGTTACGCATATCAAATTACATAAGAGTTGTCAGATCCTTATGATTGTCCTGCTCTACAGGGTCTTACACTTAGGCACCGTTAGGGATGTGAATTCCACTACATGCTCTCTCTCAAACATGTGTCTCTAAAAAATCTGATCAGTATTATCAAGAGTACCGTTTGATTCCCCCGGAGACTACGTAGTTAACGGTTTCCTATTTAAGAGAGGACGAGAAGCATGTGGTCTGATGGCAAAACTTGTAGAATATCCATGATACTCTTGTCTGATTTTCAGGTCAGGTTTGTAACTAGGCTTCTCATGGCTGTAGTTACTTGATATCATCAACAATCCGCTCCATTTGTTGCATTTGTTGAGCAGATAAAAATTTTATATTTTTATTTTAATTCTCCTCTACAAGGGCATATATTGCAAATGTTGGTTACATTTATGGTCATAATTTTGTTAAAAAAAAAACAAGTTTTTTTATGTTATTTTTCAGCTCTTTTCTACATGTCCAGTACATGTCCGAAACAATCCACTTCACTGACCAGCACAATGTTTTTGTTTTTTGCCTTTGTTTTTATCGTATTATTTTATTCTTTTTTTTTGGGGGGGTTATTTAAGTTTTGTTTAAACATTTTGTTGTACATTCTCTCTGCTTCATTATATCTCTGCGGGGTATCATTGTATCTCTCTTTATCTCACCGTCGTCTGTAAAATGCTACATTTTCTTTAAATTTCCTCAGGTTCCTCGTGTTCCTGGCGGTTTATTTTCCTGTTCCTTATTTTGTTTTTCATTTTTGTTTCTTTGTTTTCTTTCATTTCTGTTACGATTTCAATGCAGAGATTCAATTTCAATTCTACAATGTCAGCGTGTGTATGCCTTTTGCTTGGCTTTTTTTTTTTTCTGTTGCACAACCCTTTGGAGGATATGTTGCTCGTCTGTTTGGGGTCTTTCCTTTCAAACAGGGCCATGGCTTTTTAAAACATTTGGTTGCCGTTTTATTTACCATTTTTGTAGCCTTAAGGGTCCACAGTTTTAAGGACCGTCAGGCTTTTTTTCTTGTCTTGCTTGCATTTCCTACTGCTGTTGGTCTCCTTTTTTTTTAATGTCAGTGTCGTGACTTGTACTTGTTTTAAGAGAATGTCAGCTAAAAAGCAAGAAAAAAGGAACAAAAAAGAAGACGGAAATTTGCATAGTTTTGTGTGACAAATAATAAAATTTTGTTAAGAACGGCTGACATTTAATACTGGAAACTAAAGAATAGAGACACAATGGCTGGTTATAGGTTGTCACGAGTCCTTTTCACATTTTTAGATGATAAATTTTTTCCCTGTTAGCAGAATCTCGTAATGTTTTGTCATATGTTTACAGTTCTCTTCTTTTGCTATGATCTTCTGCATGCCAATTTCTGGTGTTAGAGCTCCATGTTACGTGGCTTACAGATCACTTTGCCATCAGTTGCACTGAGAGATGATGATAAGTTCTGAGTCTCTTCAGTAGCATTTTAAATCCCAAATGCCTCATTAGTTCACTCAACCTAACCCTCTTAATTTTGTTGACGACTTATGTACATAGGTACATAATTCATTCAGGGTTACTACCTAGCTTCTCACATAACTTATATTGTGTGTGTTAATTTTATACGTGTTTATACAGTTTAAGGTCAATTCCGAACGACAGATTTTTTTGAAAAACTTTTCATGGCAATTTTATTTACTTTCAGAGTTTTTGCCAGAAATCTGCTGAGATTAAGTCGCCGAAGTAATACTTTTTCATTTTTCGTTGAGTTGAAGATGTCTGACCTGGGGTTCGAACTGAGGCCTCACGTCTAGAAAGCCAAAGCCGTGGTCTAGTAGGCAGTGTACTAGACCACGGCGACTTCAATTGATTGTTAATGAGGTTACGAATAGTTTTTCAGCTTCCGTTCTTGATCCATATGGCATCGACGAGTTGTTCTATAACTTGGTAAATTTCCGCCTCTACTCTACTAAACTTGTTTCACGTCTATACGGCTTCTTTTCTCATATTCCTTGTCTTTATATTCAGTATCGATCTGCTACAAGTATTCATAGTAGTATTAGTATTCATGGTACTCTTCATTTTGGATTGTTACTTAGTCTTCTTTATTTCTACGAAGAAAATACGAAATGTAGTGATAATTGTGACTCATACATACTCGTATATGTGTTAAGGAACTTTCAATTACTATCCTGAGGAGTAAGAATTTTGGAGCCTAGGCTTATGTCCGGATTTTTAGGTGGGTCTCCTGAAAGTATTAGAAATTTGTGATGAAGTTTTTATGAGCTTCCAGCCTCTTGTATTTGTTGTTTGAGAGTACCATTCTAGTAGCCCAAGAACAAAAATCTCCTGCCCCTACACAGCATTCTGCAGTTAACCTCTACGCATCATCGTATCGCATTAACTTTGCTCTGAAATCCCTCTATGTTTTCGACAGAAGTACGGTAGCAGCTTATAAGAAAACAATCGTCCAGCATATAGCATATATGGATCCAGTATGGTCGACAGATCATTGACTATCTGTCGCTTGTGTGGGCTGTTGAGTGATGACTACAATAGTTGCTGCTTTCTTCACAGAGGCACTTTTTAACAGAGGCAGATACTGATTAAATGAAATGATCACGCTCTCCATACCATTGATGGATATAACATTCAACAACACGTGCAAAAAATCGAATCGTTTTATCAAACTGTATACTCCGATCGAGCAAAGTACCGTCTGGTTTGCCTATTTTACGATCGCCATTATCTTTCTACCGAAAAGATTATTCGGTAGTATAGGTTGGTTCAAACGCTAGATATGCTGAAAGCAACACAGTTGTCTGTGAGAGTGTACAATAAAATCCGAGGCAATCTGTTTTACGTCGTTCACAAGAACTCGGCCTTTCGTAGATTACACACACACATAACATACATAATTGGTAACTCTTCAGTTAGGATTACGACCTAGCTTCCCATATCACTTAAGTTGCGTCTCTTATTTTCATACATAAGTGGCTGGACCTACACTTTAAAATCAACTCCGAACGACAAATTTTTTAAGAACCTTTTCATGGCATTTTTTTTATATTCACAGAGTTTTTTTGCCAGAAATCTGCTGAGAGGATGTCGCCGTTGAAATATTTTTTTGTATTTCGGTTTGTTGGAAATGTTTTACCTGGGGGATTGATCCTTGACCTCACGTCTAATAAGCTAAACACTATTTACTGGACTACTACGACTTCAACTTCGTCCACCATACTGCTTTAAATCCTATTTAGCAACCGTCGGAGACTGAGAGTGTGCAGGACAACCCGAGGTAATTCATTTCTGGTCACTCACAGAAGAACGCGGCCTTTCGTTGACTGCAAATTTTTCTTGTACCCGCACAAAATTCATCTGTTTCAGGAGCTGAAGTTTAGCAACCATACACCACAATGTATATACTTGGACGGAGCTCTGAAGCTGTTGGCAACTGAGAATAATTCTCAACTAACAATCATCTTTAGGAGTTAAATCCATTTCTGTATGAAAGGGCACGTGAACGTGTCGAATTTATGGGGATACTAATCCACATGATATTCATGTGCATCGTCCGATGCATGCAGAAAAGTTTTTGTTTGAGAACAACATTACAAACCAATATAACACGATGATTTCCAACTTTTTTTTTGACCTGAATTAGATAATCTGGACACCAACGATATGTGGTTTCAACAGGACAAGGCAATATGCCACAGAGCTTCTGAGAGTAAATAAAATTGCTATGAAAAGTTTCGCAATCATCCTTCATTAGGAGTCGATGTTAAACTGTAGGGAACCTATACTCATACATACAACTTAGGTGGTGTACGAAACTAGGTTGTAATCCTGACTTAAGGGCTGTAATCACACATCAAGTAAGTGAGGAGATCTTGGTTTTATTTATCATTTTCCGTGGATTTGAAAATAATAGCGAACAGACCTATTTAAAAGGTTTCTTAACTGAGCTTCTTCCACTGGTCATTTGTTTCTTAGCACACACACACTTACACAGACACGGACACATATAAAACAAGCAATAACAATTTGTCAGCTATATAACGGTTTGTTTATGTAAAATACGTTTTACGGTCTTTCATATTTTCCACTCTAACTCGCTGGCTTTCTCTCGCTCTCTCTTCTATTACTTTCTGCCTCTATGTAGGTATGAGTGCTAGTAGCCTGTATGTGCGTGTGGTTGTGTGTGTGTTTGTTTATTTAGATTTCTTTTTTTTCTCAACTTTACAGAAGATAACGTAAATGGAAAATGACAAAGTAATTAAGGGTCAGAGTTGGAAAAGGTTGCAAGCTTTGCTTTGCTTTGCTTGTTTATTTTTTCACTTTTTTTGTTAGTTTTTCTGTGATTCTTTTTGGTTGTTTTTTTCTGTTGTTGTTACAACCGACCACTTTGAATTTTTCACTCTTGATGTTGTTGTTGTTGTTGTTATTGTTGTTATCATTGTTGTTGGCATTGTTATTATTTACATGCTATTTGGCTTTACTGCTGTTGTTTGTTTGTTTGTTATTTTTAAGCCAAAGTGTAGTAGAGTAGAGAGTTGTTACTGCCATCAAAAACGCAGCAGAAAAACCAAAAAAAAAAATCATCCTGTGTAATAAAAATCTAGGAAAATAAAAACCGAAACTCAATTTTATTCTATGCAGATGACAAATATTTATTTTGATTTAAAAAAGAAATTTATGTTGTGGCACCAACAAAACATCCATTTCAAAATTTTCATATTTTCTGTGTATATTTTTACAATGTTTTTTTTGTTTTTTTTTTTTGGAGAAATCTAACCAAAATAAAAAGTCAATTTGAATTTGTCAAGAATAACAGTCCAGAAATAAATGCTAAAAATAAACTGGCAAATAAAAAATAACACAATATTTTCCTGTTGATGACTAGCAGAACAAAAAAAAAATGCAGAAAAAAAAATGCAAAATTATGGCCAATTTTTATTTACATAGAGAAGAGGTAACGAAATTCCATTTTAAAAATCATGGAAGTTCATTAAAAGTTTTTAGTCGGATTCTTCAGAGATTTCGTTCATTTTACTGCTTGAAATCCTATTTGCATCGATGCTATTAAGTCGCCATAGTCTAGTGATAGTAGTAGAAAGGCTTTTTAGACGCGCGACCACGGTACAAACCCCAGATCAGACATCTTGAAAATAGGTAGGTAGGTAGGTAGGTAGAAGTGGCTGTCCCCTCGATGGAATCATGAGCGGACACACTTAGGCCGCAAACAGGGCCCATTGTGATACCACAGTGCCACATTTCCCCTATTCCAGGAACCACTTGGAGCTTCCGATGAAGCGATTCAGACTGCCAATATCCGTGCATGACAGTTCAGCTAGGTCCTCCATGTAGTAGGCACCCAGGTGTCTTTTTCTCCTTTGACCAAGTGCCGGCCATGTGCACAGTAGATGAAGAATAGTTTCTTCCTCTTCCTCATCTCCACAGCTTCTGCAGAAATCATTCGCGAGGTGTCCAAGTCCAATACGCCTCGCATGCGTTCCTATAATACAATGCCCCGTAATAACCCCGATAACAGCGCTGAACCTGCTTCTTTGGAGTTTAAGCAGAGTCGCCGTGCGCCTCCTATCCAGCCTTGGCCAGATTTTTTGCGCCGTTCTGCCCTTATCCGAAGCCGCCCAACTTCTGTTGACAAGGTCCACGATTGCATTGTCAATTATAAGCTTGCAGGTATCCAAAGGGATCCCCAATGTAGAGAATTCATCAGAGAGTTCGATGGTCGTACCCTTTCTGGCCAGTTCGTCCGCTCTGCAGTTGCCGGGAATATCTCTATGTCCCGGTACCCATGTAATACAGACATCATATCGGCTCGCCATCTCATTGAGACATCTGCGACAGTCGTTCACCGTCTTTGATTTTATTACATTAGAATCCAGTGCCTCTTGATGGCCGCTTGGCTGTCGGAAAGTATGGTGATTTCTCGCCTGTGAACATTTTTGTCCACAATAATTTTCACCGCAGCCTGAATTGCCGACACTTCCGCCTGAAATACGCTGCAGTGATCTGGTAGCCTTATAGACTTGGATATTCCAATTGATTTCGAATAAATACCAATTCCAACGGCTCCTTCCAATTTGGAGCCATCGGTGTAGATTTGTACGGCATTCCCCGCGGGATGCACCGCATCTTTTCTCCAGTCCTCCCTTTTCGGGATGGAAGTCCTATAAATCTTGGAAATAAGAACATGAACAAATATTTCTTCGGCAACTTCCTCTCAGCAGATTTCTACCAAAACTTCTCAGAGTAAATAAGAGTCGACTTTAAACTGTAGATCCAGCCCCTCATATATGAAATTAATACACACAACACCAGTGGAGTGAAAAGCTAGGTCGTAATCCTGACTGAGAGGTTGTAATGGCCAATTATGTATGTATGTATGTATGTATGTTTTTTTTTGTCTTGAGCCGGAGGTGGGAATCTTCTAAAGACACTTCGGTTCCAACAAAAGAGTGCACGATTCACCATCACTGGTGCCTACATACTAAACCCACCCCCTACACACTTCAACCACTCTCCCCCCGCGGGACTGCCGTAAGGTATTACTTCGCGGAGGGCTGGTTAGCTCGAAAGCTTCGTCACATTAAGTCAAATTTCGCCTCCGTTTCTCCAGACCTCGGAATTCTAGCATAACTTCAGCCATTCTCTGACTATATTGGCTCCATAGAATCTTACAATTCAACAGCTCTTCCATTAGCCGGCTTGGTCCTAAACTCGTTTCTCCGGTCCATCTAAATATCGGGCAGCACGTTAGAATATGCTCCGCAGCTTCCTCCTCATCTACACATTTTAGCCATACAGGGGAAGTGTCATGACCAAATCTGTTCAGGTACTTCCTGAAGCACCCATGGCCAGTTAGGGACTGGGTCACGTGGTAGTTCAGCTCGCAATAGTTGTTCTTCATCCAAAGGGTTACATCAGGGGCAAGGCGAAATGTCCATCTCTCCTTTAAACTGCTCTCCCATCGTGACTGCCATTTGTGCATGATAGCCCTTCGTTTCTCCGCTTCTATAGCTGCTATTTGTTGTATGTATGTATGTATGTAAGTATGTATGTATATATATATATATATATATGGTCACATTTATGGCCTCATGTTGAGTCTTGCATAGTTGACTGATGTGCCAATAGAAATTGTAGGATTTGCAACCGCCACTCTTTTTTCGGGCCATTTCCTAACTTCTGCAGATAATCCTCCACAGTACAATTGAATCGTTTGACCGGTGTAGGAAAAGTTTTTCTGTTTTCAAATTCTTAAAATTTCTGCCTTAATCTAAACATTTATTGAAGTAATCCATTGATGGAAGAAAATAACAATGCTTGTAGTTGTTTACATTGTGATGCAGAATTGTTATGCTGAAACTATCCTCGGCACCTTGCTGAGCACATTTACAATCTGTTTTGCATAATCACCATGCATAGATATAGCATTCAACTACACATGCAAATAATAAAATTGTTTTTCAAAATGGGTGTCCTGTTCTGACACTTGTTTACGTCGAAAAGTCATCTTCACTTCTTCTTCTCACTAAAATTGTGGAATTTCTTACAACATCAATCGACATGAGATCCAAGATTGTCTAATGTATCCTGAATATTTCGTTTTGTTGGATATGTCTGACCTGGGGGTTTGAATCGTGGCTACCTACAAGACTAAGGCGACTTTTATACACGAAATGCCGTCAAAACGATCTGCAAACGAATAAAAACTTTCGCTGATATTTCGCACACGCTTTGTTTTATTAAAATTTGAAGAAAAGCTCTTTAGAAAGCTTTTCCCATCACAATTATGCTGCTAAGGTACACCAAGCAAATCTTCCGGAGCAATACCTACCGTCTACAATAATTCTATGAGGGCCTTAAATGTTTCGGGCGCCGGGCACAGACTAAGCGACATTACTTTAAACTACGTATCCTTAATTCTTGGAAGAGGTTAATACTATGTTCACGTATGCAACTTTATTGCGTAAATATTGATCTCAATATTTCACATAAAATCTCAATTAATTATTGCTCAATTAAATGCTAATTGTTATAATATTGATTAAAACTTTAAATACAGCACTGTCATAAGTCTGTTTAGTGAGCACATTATAACTAACCGAACACTTCCAGTTGATATTTGACAACTCAAATGTCAACAACGACAAAAAAAAAATATGGCAACTTTCAAACAAACACACAAAAACACGCGACCAAAATAAAAACAATGTTGTTGTTTATCAGATGTTAAATGAATATTGCGTATATTTATTATACCTGAACGGTTAAAATATTGTTATCAATTAACCGAATATTGTTCTCAATTAAATTGCATACGTGAACATAGTAGAACTGTCCTTTCTATGGAAGCCTTTCAGTTTCCTGTGAAACAAGCAAAATCATATGCAACCACAATTTTCTTTGGATAAGGCTACCGGTGAGCTCAAAGGACCATTTGTAGAGTTTATTGTGAAAGGCGTGTGATTGTAGTAGACTTAGCCTAGAAGCTAGTATATTGGACGTGTGGCCTCGGTTCAAACATTAGGTCAGACTAAACCAAATATTGAAAAATATTTCTCCGGCGACTTCCTCTTTGCAGATTTCTGGCAAAAACTCTGAGAGCAAAATAAAATTCCCATGAAAAGTTCGTCAGCAATCTGTGGTTTGGAGTCAACTTTAAACTATAGGTTCCGTCACTCATGTTTAAAAATGAACGCACACAGCAAAAGTGTTGTAACGAACAATTCTGTATGTATGTATGCATTGTGAATGACAGAAGAAGGCCCTTGAAGGAAAAAGTGCCAATTAGGCCAGCATTTAGGCTCATTATTGTACAATGGGTCAACTTGTCCTTCGGCTACTGTACTTGTTACATTTGACAAGTATACGTTCTCCAACCTAGGCCTATTGTGATGCCCTTCAAGGCTTGTAATGTCATCATTTTACAGCTAAACAGAGTATGTTTGTAATCATTAGGAGTAGCATGCAATCCAACTAAATGGAATGTAGAAAAGGTGCCGCTTAAGATTACTTAGGAAATCTCATCAGTCTTTCATTGCTTTTCCTTAAAACTTGAAACACTTGAAAACAAACTTGAAAAAAAAAATTTTAATTTCTACTTCATTACTACGGGCCTATTTATGTGATTATTTTTACTTCAATTACCTGTTTAGTATTCAATTCAGCGTCATAAATAATGTATGTATGCATGTATGTATTATCGATGAATTTAAATACCCTGTAATTAAATTTATTGAATTTCAATTGTCTCACAGGGGGATTCTTTTCCTTTCTGTTGTTCTGCTTTCGCATCACGTTTGAAACTTCTCAACAAACTGCTGTTGGTGCTGCTTATGGTGAGGCTGCCACACGAATCACACAGAACATCCTTTAAATAAAAATAAAAAAATTCATATTCAAAATTAAAAATAAAATCGATTATATTTTCCTTCTTCTTCTTCTGCTTCTGTCTTGAGGTTTACGTTGTTCTTGCTGCATTTTTATTTTCTCATTTTATTCCTTTCGATATGCAAATATTTTTCTAGAACACAAATTTGAATATCATTGATGCGATGCATTGCATCATATGCTGCTGCTGCCTGATGCTGCTGCTATAGCTGCCTGGTACTCCATTTTTTTTTTGCTACACAGTAATAAAAAAAAAGAGAAAAAGGATATGAAAAGAAAATAAAATGCATTGATTCAAATCTTAAAAACATAATAATACATACATACACATACACATACACACTCACACACACACTCATACTCAAACAAACATATACAAACACACCACCACGTAGTTATATTATATAAATATTAGCACACAGGGAAAGGCAACTTTTAAACTGTGGTTAGACAGTTTGGAAACGTTTGAAAGAATGAAAGAAGGAAAAATAGAACGAAATTTAAACTGCATTTGTGGCTAAATATTGATAAGGGAAGACACAAGCACGATTTAAAAATTTAAATCAAAGAATAAAAAATGATTTATGTTCAGGAGATTTATTTTCATTTCTTGGGAAAACTTGAACTTGCATTTGAAGTTCACGGAGGCGGCTTAAAGTAGTGATTGAAGGGTTCGATCAATCTAGGTTCCATCATACTTACTAACTTACTTAATTGGCCATTAACAACCCGATTAACGGATTTCGGCCTGCCTTAACATATTCTTCCAGGCGCCTCTGCTTCTTGAGCGCCTTAACCAGTTGGCCACACCAATTGATGACAGGGCTTCCTCGATATGGTCCTTCCAACGCAAACAAGGTCGTCCTCTTCGAAGACTATCGCAAATCCTCGCATCAAATATTCATCTCGCCGAAGCAATCTCCTCCATTCGAACGACAGGGTCGAGCATGCGCAGCCGCTGGATGTTAATACGCTGCCGAACAACCATATCGTTGAGGAGCTCATAAAGCTCATTGTTGGATGGGATGAGGAAATCATCGCTAATACGCACTGGACCGAAGGTTCCATCATAATTATCGAAATTTGAAACTTAGGAAAACTCAAGCTCAGAAGAATCTATCCAGTAAGCCATTGACATCTGATTGTAGCAGATAGATAGAATTACAAGATCAAGCAGTCCCCACCTTTTTTTTTTATAGAAATGCAATAAAAATCGAGGAGTTAAGTTTGTCACTAAGGGAACTTGCGTGCATTTTTCAAACGAAAGATATCCTCAATTCAACTCGGAAGGCTTATACAAAGAACAGGACACAGCAACTCTATATGCAACTCGAATCTTATGAGGTTAATTCGAAAATTAGTAGGCAGATGAGTTTCCAAGGAGGTGGGCTTCTAGGCTACAGCACCAATAGAGCCAGAAATTTTCTGTTGAATGTGAATACTTGCATGGATAGGTACATATATTTAGGGTGAGGCAAGATAGGCAGATGAAGAGACTCTTTTTAAATATACAAAGTAATGGAGGCAGAAACTTATTGTTGAAAGTGAAGACTTGCGTGAAAATGAATACTTAGGGAAAGAAATGATAGGGGAGAGGCAGAGACTTTTCTCAAATCAAATGTGACAATTAAAGTCTTTGTTGATTAATTATAATGGAAGGAGATGTATGTCATGCAATATACTATACAGATATAACCTGACCAGCTATTTCAATAGGCGCCGTAGAAGCAAAGAACGCAAAGCAAAATTTTTCAATCGTGCATTCAAAACTAAGATTGGCACCAAAGAAGGTGTATGCCTGATAGAATTTGGAAGATAATTGTTCATTATGAAGTCGAAACTATTGAAGTTGAAGTCGCCGTTAGTCTAATGCTGTACTTAGGTTGTTGTGGTAGTCGACTTATTAAACGTAGTTCAAACTCCAACCCAGACATTTGGAACTTAAGGAAATATGTATAAAAAGAAAATATTTCTTTGGCGACTTTCTCTCAGCAGCCTTCTGGCCGAAGCTCTGAGAGTAAATAAAAAATTTCCATGAAAAAGTTTCTTAAAAATCTGTCATTCGGAATGGACTTTCAACCGTAGGTCCCGCCACACATTTATGAATTAATACACACAACATAAGTAGAGTGAGAAGCTAGGTCGCAATCTTAACTGCAGGGTTGTAATGATTAGTTATGCATGTAGTAACTAGCCATTTGACTAGGCACTGTCGGCATAAAGAATACAAAGCAAAGTTTTCCAGTTATTTCCGAAACTAGGGTGTGCACACACATACGCATAATTTGTCACTTACTACTCTTCAGTCAGTATTACGATTTAGCTTTTGACACCAATTATGTTATGTGTACTAGTATCGCACATGAGTGGTGAGACCACGGTTTAAAGTCCATACCGAATGCAGATTTTTGAGAAATTTTTTCGTGGCACTTTACTCTCAGAGTTTTTGACAGAAATCTGCTGAGAGGTAGACGCCGATGAAATATTCAAATTCGTTTTGTTGAAAATGTCTGACCTGGGGTTTGAACTAAGGTCTCATGTCTAATATTCCAACACACTACTTACTAGATTACGGCAATAAGCAGATGTAGGTTAGGTTAGGTTAGAGGACATGTACTTGTGAACTGTGACAAGTACAGTAGCAGGAGGTCGAATTGACCCATTGTACAACGTCCTAGCTTCTCACACCACTCGTGTTGTGTGCGTTAATTTTATACATGAGTGGCGGGACCTACAGTTTAACGTCGCCTCCGAACGACAGATTTTTTGAGAAGCTTTTCATGGCAATTTTTCCTCTCAGAGTTTTTGACAGAAATCTGCTGAGAGGAAGTCGCCGAAGAAATATTTTCAGATTTTCGTTTTGATGTCTGACCTGGGATTCGAACTCGAGCCTTTCGTCTAATAAGCCAACACACTACCTACTAGATCACGGCGACTTCTAAGCAGTTGTATGTCTGGCGGAATTTGGATAGAACGGATTGATTTTGATCTTTACTGTTACCCGGTTAAATTGAAGCAAGAAATACAATTAAAACGACCAGAATTGCTCAACAGAAAAGATGTTGTGCTACATCATGATAACACTGAACCACCCATCATAGATCTTGTCACGATATTTTGATGCATACACTATACACCGCTTGCATGTTCATACCTCTTCATAATGTATGCCATTAAGGCCTACAAAACACAATTGAATCGTTCTAACGATTTGAAAACCTAAAAGTTCTACACAACGTAACCGTACAATATTTGAAATCGAATTGCTTTCGAACACCAATATTTTGTGCTTAATTGCATAACTTTGTATGTAAAGATCAATGTAGAGTTGAAATAAATTTTACTACCGCAGCTTATAAAATGTATTTCATTCTGAAGTATTAAAACCAGTTTTTTGTTTAAATGCAATTGACAGCATATGGAGAGAATCAGTCCATTTATGACAAAGGGCTTCTCTTTTCTGTTGCCTTTGTTTCCATAGTACATACACATTTTGGTTGAGTTGCTAGAGCAGCAGCAACTTTATGGCCATCAGTCTCCGAGCATTATTCCTCATTAAAATATGTGTGTTTTGTATCAAAAACCCGACAGAAAAGGCAATAATAAAACGAAAAATTAAAGAAAAAAATTGCCACCAAATACAAGCAACACATCTGTTGTTTGCTTTGGTATCAGTCACGCTCAATTTGCAATATTCCACCAAAATATGTCAGACATAACCCAGCAAACATTTTCGTAAATAACAATTAATTTCAAGAAATTTAATTTCTTCCTCGTATTGAATTAAAAAAAATTCGAAGCAAATTTTAAGCCTAACTTGTTTATTTTTTAGTGGCTTGTTAAAATGTTTGCTGGGTTAGCCTAGGAAATAATATTAAGCTCTCATATATGCAGTATATATTGTGTATATTTAATATCAAAAAAAAAAATTCTACGTTTTTGCTGTTGTTGCTAGAACTGACATAATATCACGTTTTATGAGTATTTTTAATATTAAACGAACAATCGACTAAACGACTATGCATTCACATGCATACATACATACATACTAGGCCGTGAGTGTTTGTGCCAGTGTTAGTGTTTGAGTGTAATTTTAACAAGCACATTTTTGGTTGGTGAGATCAATAACACATGGCGCTAAAAACCCTCTTATTGTGTACGGAAGTAAAACAAAAACAAAAAAAGGTTATCATCAGTAACAGCCGAATTATTGGTGTGATGCTATCAAAAGTAAATAAATGTGTGTATAAAAGTGTTGCAATAAATATTATGATTAAAATTGTATTATTCTTAAGTTTTTTCAACTCAAAGTCCGTGTTAAATTTTGTAGGAATTTATAACATTAAATTACTCTTTCTTAATGACCATTCATCAAGAAGTAGTTTATAAAACATTTCAAAACATTCATTCAGCTCACTTCGTATCGTCATAAAATAGCAATTTAGATAGCTGAATTACCTTTATAGTTATGCTTTTATAAAAATTATATTTTAATTTATATAAATTGTCTATTCAGCTAGCTGAATTGCTTTAAAAATTATGTTTAAAATTTATTTTTTCCCTTAATTCTTTATAAAACACCTATTCAGCTAGCTGAATTGCATTTATAGTTATGCCTTTAAAAAAATTATAATTTATTTCCTCTCAATTCTTTATAAAATACTTATTCAGCTAGCTGAATTGAGTTTAGAGTTATGATTTTATAAAAATTATATATTATTCCCTTTTAATTCTTTATAAAATACTAATTCAGCTAGCTGAATTATTATAAAATGAGACTGTAATAAAAAATGATTTTTATTTTTAAATGATATATTACAAACTGTACATTCAGCCAGCTGAATTGGTACTAAGAGTAGATTCAAATTAAAAATAATGTGTTATATAATCAGAAAACAACATTAAACACATATTCAGCTGGCTAAATTGCAATAGAAAGTGTCTATTATGAAAAACTTTCCTTTATTTTTACATATTACGATACAGAACACATATTCAGCAAGATAACTTGGGCCGAAAAGAAAAGTTTGTTAAAAAACTACTTTGAACGCCTATTCAGCTAGCTGAATTGCATTAAAAATTATGCTTTAATAAAACTTATACTTTCTTTGACTTTAATTCACTACAAAGTAACCATTTAGCTACCTGAATAACTACAAAAGAAGATTTAATAAAATTTTCTATTTTATTTTTACATAATATATTATAAAACTCACATTCAGCTAGCTGAATTTAAAGAAGAAAGATTATAATTTAAAAAAAGTTTAAATGTTCATAAAACTGTATTTAATATCTATTCAGCTAGCTGAATTGCAAAAGGCAGTAGATATAATAAAAATCTGTTTTAATTTTTTACGTAATACGGTACAAAACACTTATTCAGCTGATAAAATTTGATCATTAAAGTCGATTAAAAAAATGTTTGCTTATAAACGAGTTTAAACATCTATTCAGTTGGCTGAATCCGAATTAAAGCTATTTAAGTCAAATCATATTATGCGAAATACGAAAATAAAAATATTGTTTTCGGCGACTTGCTCTCAGCATACTTCTGGCAAAAACGTTGAGAGAAAAAAATGCTATCAATAGTTTCTCAGAAATCTGTCGTACGGAGTCGACTTTAAACTGTAGGTCCCATCACTCATGGATAAAATGAACATACACAACATGTGTGGTGTGAGTAGCTAGGTTGTAAGTCTGACTAAAGGATGCTTATAAGAACTTACGTAAGTAAGTTATTTCGTTGAAAACCTTTCCTCAATTCTGCGAGCTGGTATTGTTCAGCTAAATATTTGAAAATTTTGGCTTTTAAATTGATGTTTTTCTCTTTGCATAACTTCAAAACCTGCCTGACGCATAGTCCTCTTTGTATGTGTATCTGACGTTATCCCCATTCTAGTAGACTTACTGCAACAAAAATGTTCAACTGTTTACGATAACAAACGCTTTTACTCAGCTATCTCTTCATACTCAGATAAAATAATCAAAAAACTCTTTTGTTTGCTTTGATGATGAGTAACAAAAACAATTTATTTGTTTGATCTACTGAATCAATATTTTGGGCCAAACAAACGATGTGATATCACGTATTTTCGTTATAATTTTAGAATTAAAAAAACAACAACAAACAATAAAAATTCTCAATGAATGAGACAAATTCGTGCAAATATTTAGAATATAATTCACAATTTTTTTCTTTTTTTCTCCTTAAAAATGTTCAAATTTCGATGATTCAATCACCTGAGTAATGACGGAAAGTACAATTTGTCAGCTGAATTGCAATATCAATACGGATATTAAATAAGCTATGCAATCAACATACAGGATAGTGCATTACAACTAACCTGAATCTTTCATTAGATAACTTTCTTTGAATTTTCATTGGTCAGTTGATTTCGTCAAAAAAGACAAGACCTGGGTACCACTAGCCAATATCTCCACTGCCCGTATACTCAAAATTCTGAAAAGCATTACAGTTGGGTTGACAAGCTCATGGGCTAACATAGATAATTTTTGTTCGAGGGCAACACAAAGATTTTAGCAATTTTGTAGTATGATTTGTCTGTAGCCCTAGAAGAAGGCACAGCATCAGTTACTACCTCTTCATAGGACTTAAATCATTTTCATTGAGCATTCTGTAGTGGCCTGAGAACAGAAAAAATTCTAGGGTACCAAATCCGACAGTAATTCGAAATCTTATTCATGATATTTCGCAAAAGTTCTCATTGGCACATGCTCCAAGACATTGTCCTGATGAAACAGTAGTTTCATTCAGTCTTCTGTGAAGACGCGTTGCGTGTGAAGAGAATAATCGTGGTTTGAAGATATCCGTTATGAAGATCTGCCGGACAATTGTTATTGTTTACTCAAAAGAGTGTAAAGAAGAATAACAAACAAAGCAATTGTTGTTGTTTACATCAAGCTGAAGTTGAAAGTAAAACATATTATTATTAAATCTGCTTGCTAATTTTAAAGGATTTTGGATTTCAAGCTAATTCAGCTAGCTGAATTGTAAGAAAGTAACATTTTAAATAATATTATAACATAATTTTCATGAATAGTTTATTTAATGCCAATTCATCTAGCTGAATATGAAAGAAAAGCACATGATTATTAAATTTACTTTTTAATTTGAAAGGATTTTGGATTTTAAGCTCATTCAGCTAGCTGAATTGTAAGAAAATAACATTTTAAATAATATTATAACATAATTTCAATGCATAATTTATTTAATGCCAATTCAGATAGCTGAATGTTAAAGTGAAATATATTTTTATTAATTTACTTCTTAAATTTAGAGGATTTAATATTTCAAGGTAATTCAGCTAGCTGAATTAAAAGAAAATAATATTTTGAACTATATTATAATGTAATTTTCATGTATAATTTGTTTAATGCCAATTCAGCTAGCTGAATATCAAAGTAAAGCACATGATTATTAAATTTACTTGTTAATTTTGAAGAATTGTGGATTTCAAGCTAATTCAGCTAGCTGAATTGTAAGAAAATAACATTTTAAATAGTATTATAACATAATATTATATATAATATATTTAATGTCAATTCAGCAAGCTTGTAATATTTTCCTTTATTTTGTTTGTGTATTATTACAGTTCCTCCAAATATTGATGATTCCTTGACATCCAGTGATGTTATTGTTAGAGAAGGTGATAATGTTACTTTAAGATGTAAAGCGAAAGGTAGTCCTGAACCCTCTATACGCTGGAAAAGAGATGATGGTCTTAGAATTGTTGTCAATAAATCCTTAGAGGGTAATGGTTTGGAAAGAAAATTAAAAGAAAAATTTAAATTAAAGAAGAGAAATTTTTTTCTTTTTATTTTAGTTCCCGAAGTTGATGGTGATGTTTTGGAATTGGAAAGGATTTCGCGTTTACATATGGGTGCCTATCTATGCATAGCGACAAATGGTGTGCCACCTAGTGTTTCGAAACGCATCAAAGTCAGTGTCGACTGTAAGTACTGCTTCTTTAAAATTGTAGAATTTAAAGCATTCTAAACATTCATTAACGTAATGATCGGAATTTGCATTCATTTGCATTTAATTACAGCATCATTACACCTATGCTTACAATTGTGTTTTTGTTTTTAGTTTCACCGATGGTATCAATACCTCATCAGCTGGTTGGCATACCCATGTATTTCAATATTACATTAGAATGCTTCATAGAAGCTAATCCCACTTCATTAAACTATTGGACGAGAGAAACCGATCAAATGATTACAGATTCAAACAAATACAAGTAAGTTGATGGCGAAAAAAACACTCGATTTTCATATTTAACTCAACAATTTACGAGTTTTTCTTTTTTGAAATGTCTTTTAAAAATTAACTCAATTGGCTTTAGAGAGTCTTAATTAACGTCTCATAGACTCATCGATATTCTCACAACTGCATGCTTCTTTATTTGTTTATAAGAGTACAGGGGAAAAAAAACTCAAAAGATTTCATTTGAATTACGCTCACATTCCAAACGTTTAACTCTTTAATGTTGATGTAAAAAGTACTTTTAGTTGAAATTCATTTTAGTACTTTAGCAAAACAACAAAAATTATTGTTTTAAAAAGTACTCTTTTTTAAAGTACTTTTCTATTTTCGTATTAAATAGTACCATAATTTTTTATATTAAATACGAATTGAAATCTTTTTTCAATGGTTGCCTTAAAAAGTACTTTTCCATTTTCGCATAAAAAGTACCAAAATTTAATCGAATTGAAACTGTTTTTCTAAATTAAATTAAATTTCTATCTTACAATTTATTTAATATTTTAGTACTAAAAAAGTACTTAAAGGTTTGGTACCCTATAAGCAAATACTAAAATCAGAAGAAAAAACAATTTTTCAATGTTAAATGCCTATTTAAAATAAAAGAAATTCTTTTGAAAGACATAAAAAGTACTTTTTTTGAGCAGTATTAATTTTCCTTAAGTACTATAAAAAGTGCCCAACTTTTTTAATACCATTTACATTAGAAAAAAAAAATCAGAGACAGAAACTAATTCCCTACACTGAATCAACAAAAACTTAAAATAAAAGTACTTTTTTTCAATTTTGGTACTGAAAGAGTACTACTATTTTTGATAATTTTTAGGTACTAAAATTAGAAAATATATAAACTTATTTCATAATGGAAATTTAATTTTTGTGCAAAACAAAACCAATAAAATAGCAAATAGATTTATATGTAAAAGTGGAACTTTTTTCTATGGTACTTTTTTCCATGATACTTTTTTATTTTGAAATAATTTTTTTTACAAAGTTCTAAAATCAAAAACCATTTTTTTT
The DNA here is from genome assembly GCA_930367235.1 of Sarcophaga rosellei. Classification (NCBI taxonomy): domain Eukaryota; kingdom Metazoa; phylum Arthropoda; class Insecta; order Diptera; family Sarcophagidae; genus Sarcophaga; species Sarcophaga rosellei. Next base: position 89,873,972 of record OV884019.1, read on the forward strand.
TAACAAGAAAAATTTGTATGGTACTTTTCTAAAATATTTGGTGCATTTTTAACTTATTGAAATCCTGTAATTTCCATGCAATTTAACATGTTTTCTTGTATTTTTACAAATAAAATGGGTTTCTAAAAATATTATTTATTGGTACTTTTATTTACAACTTGGGTACTTTTTGTAAATTTATTAAATTTATAAATTTGTTATCACACTAACCACCAGACGACCAATGAATTTAATTTTAAAGGAACTTGAGATGTTTTCTTGCATTTTATACAATTGAATATATGTATTGCCAAAAATATTTTGTGGTACTTTTTTCAAATCTGGTACATTTTTTAAATTTATTAAAATTTACAAAATTTTAAGTACATTTTTTTTAAATACATAATATTAATTTTTTTTTTATCAGTAAGAATTAGTCGTTGGTACTTTTTTAATAACAAATGTTGGTACTTTTTTATTTTTTAATGTATATGTACATACTTTTAAAGCAATTTTCCATTTTTCTTGTATTTTATAAATAAAATGTATTCTAACAAATATTTTCTTACTGGTAGCTTCTTTTTGGCAATTTTGGTACTTAAAAAAAAAAAAAAAATGGTACTTTTTTTAATTTTTAAAATCATGTACTTCTAAAGTAATTTTCCATTTTTCTTGCATTTGATAAATAAAATGAAATTTAAAAAAAAAATATTTTTACCAGTACTTTTTCTCTATTTTTTTTTTTTTTTTTGGAAATTTTGGTACTTTTTAAAAAAAATGTTGGCACTTTTTTTTAATCATGTACTTTTAAAGCAATTTTCCATTTCATTTTTTATTTATTGGTACTGTTTGTTTTATTAACTTTGGTACTTTTTTATTAAAAAAAATTTGGTCCTTTTTTATTTTTCCAAATGATGTACTTGTAAAGTAATTTTCCATTTTTCTTGCATTTGATAAATAAAATGAATTTCAAAAAGTATTTTTTTTACTGGTACGTACTAGTTTTGTATTAATTTTTGGTATTTTTTTAAAAAATTTTGGTACTTTTTTTTAATCATGTACTTTTAAAACAGTATTCCATTTTCTTGCATTTTATAAATAAAATGAAATAAAAAAATTTTTTTTACCGGTACTTTTTGGCGCAATTTGAGTACTTTTTAAAATTTTTTAAAATTATTAAGAAGAAATAAATTAAAATTTGTTTTTTTAAATTTTTAACATGTATTTTTAACATGTCTTTAAAGGGTTAATGAGAATATGTTTTGTTTTTGGCTCAATGTTTAGACATCTGTTAAGCATATTTTTTGTTTTTGAAATTCAACAAAATCTCGTGGTTTACGTTTCATTATCAATCAGTCTGTATTCCACTTTTAAGTTACCAAGTACATAAGACAAATGCAAGTGAAACGGAATTTTAAATAAAAAAAAAAAATAAAAAAATAAAATTTTTTTTAACAAAAACCATGCTTTCGAAATATTTGTATTTTTTAATGTGTTTGCATGGGGCTTTCGCCTTTCATACAGTAGGAGAAAGAAGACATTATACGGTTAATGATGAACAGTATCAGAATATAGTCATGAATGTGAATAGCACAGTGGATCCGTGTGATGATTTTTATGCCTATGCTTGTGGCAGTTATGCTGAAAATCATCCTGATATCAACTACCAGGAAATCACCAGCTTTGTGGATTACCAATACAATCATCAATTATTGAACTTAATGGATACATTGTACCAGCAAGACTATCAGGTCACCGATCAATGTCAATCATTTGTGGAGAAGACGAGAATTTATTTAAAATCATGCCGTACAACAACGGAACGTGATATTAAAAAATATTTCGATGAAATCAAACCAGCTAAGCAACTAAACTGGCCCATATGGCAGCCAAGGCAGTGGCGTAAGGAAGGCAAAGCCACCAGACTATTCGATGTATGGTCCTTAGTGGGTCGTATACAATCGTATGGCTTGAATAATGTGCTAATAAATCAAGAGATTGTAGCGGAAGAAGATGGCACGTTTAGTATTATGTTGGAGCCACCCGTGCCAGAGGAGGGTACTACTTTGCCGGAAACAATGATAATGATTGTTTTGCTTAAGAGGCTAGGCATTGATAAGACTGAAAAGATTATCGCAAATTTAACACAATTAGATGAAAAGCTTTTAAGCATTCTTAGGCTTGTGGATGATGAAAATGAAGACAGCATAGCACTTCGCTATGGCCAATTGGACTCGGCTTATCCACAGCTTAATTTGAAGCAATATTTTCGAGAATTATTTCCTAAAGAATTACCAGCAAATACTTTAATTTTAATAAGGAAACCCAACTACTTACAACAACTCAACGATAATATGTGGCAGATATTTGAAAGGCGGACCATGTGCAATTATTTGATGTTAAAGTTCTTAGAGTATTTAGCCAAGGATAGTGTACCCGAGTTTACTGCCTTGGCTTGCATTAAGGAGCTGAGAAATAAAATGGATGTATCGGTTAACTATCTGTATAAAGAACATATTTTGTGTAAAGATATTGGCGAGATCAATAAAGATATAAAAGAACTGCAGCAATATTTATTGATAGAGTATGATAAGATTTTCAATGAGAATCATCTCCAATTAAATGCCCAGCAATTACAGCTTTTAAGGCGAAAATTACACGATGTTACCTTAAATGTAGGCAATTTGCCTTTAAATTCTACTTACATGGTGATCGAGAATTACTATGAAAATGTGCCACCATTGGATAGAAACAATTACTTTAAGAATCATTTACTATTGCTAAAGCATAGATTTGAAAAGTCATTACTTTATATACCCCATCAGACCCACTATATAGTGGCCGATAATAGTGTGGGCAGCGATTCGGGTGCTTTGTATGTGCCCAAACAGAATATGATCATGTTGCCTTTCGGTAGTCTGCAAAGACCATTCTATCACCTCAACTATCTGCCTGTATATAAAATCTCTCTGTTGGCTTTCATTTTAGCCCATGAGTATACACATGCTTTTGATTCGACCGGCTTAAATTTCAATGGTCATGGCGAGCAATCCGACCAGGTGGCAACCATATTAGAAGAACGAAGTTTTCAAAACTCTCTCGAATGTTTACAGTCTCAACTCACCACCGATAGTATAGATGAACGTATTGCTGATATTGTAGGTTCACGTGTGGTATACAATTTATTTAAGAATCATCCAAAGACAAAGGAATTTTTCTGTTCTCCTTATGACACACCATATAACTGTGATAGTACGTTGGCATCATTGCGGAATTTCTATCCGAAACAATTCTATCTCAATATGGCACAATTCTTTTGTGGCAAATCACAATTGGAATTCGTTGATCATGATTCGGATTCGGCGCGCATAAATCAAGTTGCAATAAATTCGGAAGGATTTGCAAAGGCATTCCATTGTCCTTTGGGTAGTAAAATGAATCCAGAGCATAAGTGTCGTATTTACTAGGATTAAGTGTAATTAAAAATAAAAATACAAATTTTAAATAATAGAAAATAGAACATGAGATTAAGAACAACATAAAGAAATTGGAAAAAATATTTATTAAAGGACCGAATACATATATGGCAAGTATCCATGGAAGTTTCTCAAACTGTCAAACAGTTTGAATCGAAATCGATAAAGTAAGGTAAGGCATGGTATAGAGCTAACTCTGATCCATAAAGTCAAATCACAAATATTTGAGTCTTATTTTAGTAAGCAACGTGACATGTGACTCTAATGTGCAGTGCAGTCTCAGCCCAAGATGTTCCATTTGATGTTTAAAGTTGTGTGGGTGGAGCTATAGTTTGGCATGATCATGTACAAAAAGCCTCATGTTGATCGAGAACTTAATGGCTACCCAATGAGCCAAAGAGAGTGTCAAGAGTAGGGATTTTTTTAAACTAAACATTGCAGGCTTTAGATCAGAAACTTTACATGACTTCGAATCTATGCTAACAGATCGTAGCTTTTATCACAGACATTTTAACGTAAACCATGTTGCCATATTCGAAAATCATTATTCCGTTCAAATACCTAATTGACCATTACTTCCCTTTAGACAGGATTACGACCTAGCTTCTCACCCCACCTATGTTGCGCGTGTTGATTTTATACATGAGTGGTGGGGCTTACAGTTTAAAGTCGACACCGAACAACAGATTTTTAATAATTTTTGAAAAATTGTTGGTAATTTTCTTTACCCTGAGAGTCTTTACAAGAAATCTGCTGAGAGGAAGTCACCGATAAGAAAATATGTTTTCATATTTAGTTAGATGGCTGACGTGCGCTGACCAACTTCTTCCTTTTCCCTGATTTTGGTGGCATCACAACGGGCCGCTATGCGTGCTCAAGTGAGCTTTGTAATATCAGAGCTACCACTCTGACCTAACCTAGATGGCTGACCTGGGGTTTGAGCCGTGGCCGCACGTCTTATAAGCTTACACTCTACCAACCAGACTACGCCGATGCTTGATGTGCTGTTATCTCTCGTAAATAGCAGTGGTCATTTTAAAATCCTTAAAGTAGAATCTAAAGAATCTCTTAATTGGATAAGGCTTCCATGACAGAGGAATTTTTAGCTATAGTATATATATATATATATATATATATATATATATATATATTAAAACTGAATTATCTGCCATTCGTTCAATTATTTGATATTACCAAGCAAAAGAAGGTAAGCTAATGGCAAACAGGTTAGCTAAGGCTGATATTGAACTTTATGGTACTGTTTTAAATGGCTGTTGTCCAGTAGGTAAAGTGTTGGCTTATTACATGTGAGGCGTGGTTCATACTCCAGCCCGAACATCTAGAACATAACGAAATATGAAAAAAAACTTTCTTCAACGATTTTCTCTCAGCAGTCTTCTGACAAAAATCTGAAATTAAAATAAAATTGACATGAAAAATTTTTCAAAAATCTGTCCTTCAAAGTTTTGCTTCTCATGTATGAAATGAACACACACAACATGAGTGGTGTTAGAAGCTAGGTTGTAGACTTGACTACAGGGTTGTAATGAGTTCAGTAAGTAAGTAAGTAAGTAAGTAAGTAAGATCAATAGGTGATGCTTGCATAGTAAATGGTAAATGATGATAAAAAGTTGATCAATTATGGCAATATTGAGCAAAAATAATCAAGTTTTAAAACTCGATGAACAAACACTAACAAAAATACAAAATGGGTTTAAAAATTTTGTGGGACTTTGAGGATACCATTTACTATGACCAATTTCCCGTTCAGCTCGATATTCGCCTTCTCAATCATTTGAGAATAGCAATCAGGCACACCGTCGTCTAGTTAGTAATGTGTTGGCTGATTAGATGTGAGGTCACGGTTCAAACCCCAGGTCAGATATTTCCAACAATACAGATATTTCGTATTCGGCGTCTTCCTTTCAGCGGATCACTGGCCAACAGTTTGATAGTAAATAAAAAAAAAAATGTATCGTTTGGAGTGGACTTTAAATTGTAACACCCGCCACTCACTTGTATAAAATTAAAGCACCTAATAGACAGCGGTATGAGAAGCTAGGTTGTAATGATCAACTATGCATGTATGTATGCTAGTATTCACAAGCCAATGCCGGATAGCTGGTTTATCGATAATAATGGGATGATTTAGATTTAGATCGGAGTGGTAGCTCTGATTTAAAAAAGCACACTTGAGTACGCCTAGCGTCATTGTGACGCCACAGGTAAACAAAGTATCTATACTGACCAGAGTAGAGGAAGAAATTGGTCAGCGCAAGGGCTACAGTAGTCTAGTAGGTAATGTGTTAGTTTATTAGGGGTCAGGCCGCAGTTCAAATCGCAGGTCAGTCATCTCGACCATAACGAAATATGAGGACAATAATTCTTCGGCTAATGCCTCTCAGTAGACTTCTAGCAAAAACTCTGAGAGTAAATAAAAAATTGCCATGAAAAGCTGTAGGTCCCGCTACTTATGTATAAAATTAATACACGCAACATATGTAAGTGGTTTGAGAAACAAGCTTGTAATCCTGACTGAAGGGTTGTAATTACCAATTACATATGTATGCTATGTGTGATGTGTGTGAGATGTCATTGAAGTATGTATTTCTGTTGGTTTCAAAGACTTAGTAATGGAACTTATGTTCGTTTTTAGCATATGAAGAGCAATGCAAATCCTTACCGATGTTACAATACGGTTCTGCAATGGCGTTTCGTATTCTAAAAACGCAGGTAAGTGTCCGTGAATGTTTGACTTGCCGGGACTAAAGCCTGATCCTATCTTGAACTTGTTACTAATACATTAATAGTTGTAACAATTAAAAGGTACTGAAAGCGTTGCGGGCGTACTGAATGAAATGAGTTTATAATGAAAAAGTACTGGAAAAAGTACAAAAGTACTGAATATTTCAACATTGGACTCGGGTCTATTTCAACTGACAAAACAATTTCAATTACAGAAAATATAACAAGCCTTCAGTCAGGATTACAACCTAGCCTCGCACACCACTTATGTTGTGTGCATTAATTTTACAAATGAATATTGGAACCTACAGTTTGAAGTAGAAACTCTTCATGACAATTTTATATACTCTCGGAACATAATGAATTTCAATTGCTTTGACTTTTGTTTTTGAGTGAGCACGACGACCTTTTTTTTTTTTTGGGAGGAGATGATCTCATGGACATTTGTTATGTTAGTGGAAGGAGAGTTAATAACAGCATTGGATAGATACTCTCCTTTCAAGTTAGGATTTTTGGAGAGAAATAAAAGTTTCAAAAGCCTTTACAAAAGAGCTTAAAATATCAGCAGATGGCATACATACATACAATTTTCTTATCTTTCATTCAGAAGCTGAAAACAAACAAATTTTCAGTTGCAATTAAAATTTCGCAGTGAAAACATAAAAACCAAGAAACAAACGGAACATGTTAGCAATTAAAAAACATTTCATTCTTGTGGCATTAAATTATTTGATCTTTTTCAACAAAGAAATCTTAGGCGAAATTGATCTTAGTCCACTAACTGATCTAATCAATGCAGCCAATACTGTATTGTCAATATCACTTTCGCTTAATATGACAGCAGATCCCTGTGAGAATTTCTATCAGTATAGTTGCGGTAATTACAATGGCTATCCCTTTGCTGATAAGGATATCCAAGAAATGACACAGTATTTGGATGATGAATACAATACAAAGCTAATGCAGCTGATTACAGCTAAGCTTGCTCAACCAAGAAATCTGTTTGCCAACAAAAACCAAACAATTCTAGAAAAAACCTTGTATTACTATGAGGCTTGTCGTGCGGAAAATCCAAGAAATGTTAGGAATTATTTTGAGGAGCTTCAAATCAACTGGCCGTTACTGGTTAATGGACAATTCGTTTATAGAGGTGAATACTTTTGGCAAGTATTAGGCAAATTGCACGGCTATAATTGGAATAATCTGATAATAAAACATGAAATCACTGCCAGTAAGGATGGCAGTTTAAATATTATTTTAGTACCCGGTTTTAACCATCTGCCAAGTGATGATGATATTGTAAATCATCTTAGATCTTTAAATGCCTCCAATGCGAGTGTAGTAGAAGAATTGAAAGCAATGGAATTGAATTGGTATGAAATATTTCAAGCCTTTGATGATAACAACAGCGAGGACTATTCAATAGAAATGTCCTATCAGCATATGGCACTAGAATATCCTTTTCTTCGAATTTACCTACAAGCGATGCTAAATCAAAAAGTGAATAACATTGTTAAGGTCTCGTTAAGCAGTGTTTCATTTTTCAAATATCTACGTGTTATACAATGGACGTCCGACATGCTTCGACAACAGTTGAATTATCTGGTGATGCATTTCCATCTCTATCTGCTCGAGGACAGTACAAAAGGCTTCAACGATCAGGCTTGCCTAGAAGATTTACGAAATAAACTTGATTTGCCTGTCAGTTACATGTATTATAAAGAAATAGTTTCTCAAGTTGTCAAAATCTATCACGATCTCAGTCGTATAATAAATCAACTGGTATCTATTGCTGCGGAAGTCTTTGAAGAAAATCATCTAAAACTCTCCAGCGCGCAACTTGAGAATTTGAAAAATAAATTGGAAAACATAAGATTTAATTTGGGAAATTTGCCCTCTACTGTGGCATATGAAACCATTGAAAGCATTTACTTGGATGTACCAAATCTAGACAGAAGAAATTATTTTAAAAATCATTTACTTCTTCTCAAGCATCGTTTCGTTAAGTCTTTGACGTATCAAGACGATCACGACTATTTTATACATCCCGATAATGACGCCAGTTCCGGTACCACGTATTATGTGCCCAAACAAAATTTGGTGGTTATACCCTTTGCCAATGTACAATATCCCTCTTACCAAAATGGTTTATATTCTCTATTGATAGTGCCTGTGATGGGCTTTTTAATAGCCCATGAAATGGGTCATGCCTTTGACACCAGTGGTCTAGCGATAATGGGCGACAGTTCAATCCTACAACAGCCTTCATATTTGCAGTCATTAAAATGTCTGGAAAATCAAGAACCCTCTGAGTATATGGGTGAACGTATTGCTGATCTATTTGCAGAACGTGTTGTATACCGGACCTATGACAAATATTACAATGGTTGCCCACATACACTTATAAATTGGCAACGTTATTTCTATTTAATTATGGCCCAGTTCTTTTGTTACAAGGGTAATCCCCAATTCCTTGAACATGATCCGAGTGATGTACGTTTACATCAGATTGTTAAAAATTGTGATGTGTTTGCCGATGTTTTCAATTGTCCATTGGATAGCCCCATGAATCCACGAAAGAAATGTCGTTTATTTTAATACATCTTAATGTAAACAGAAAACACAATAAAAATTATCTTTAATATTATTTAAAAACAAACAGAAAAACCTCCTTTTTTTAAATTGCTTTCAAGCTTGAATTTATTTTTCCATTTTTCTTGGAAATTCCCAGTGCAACTGAAGTTTGATTTCGCATTGAGTTTGCCAATGAGAGTGATAAGAAAATTTTAATACAAATTAAATCAGTTTTGCATAAAGTGCCTCTCCATCTTTTTTTTAAAAAAAAAAAGAAATTTAATCGACATCCCCAATATTTTTTATAAAAAACTCTCGTTTTCAGTTTATAAACGACTCCGAATGACAGACTTTTGAGAAACTTTTCATGGCAATTTTATTTACTTTTTTGTCAGAAGACTGATGTCATTCGAAAGTTGTTTTGTTCATATTGTTACGAAAATGAAAAAAAAATCTAGATACTGGTGTTTTGCTTTTACATTAAAATTATAAACAAAATCTACAAAAACAAAACAATGTAGTAAACAAATGTGATTACAAATGATCATACTGCTTGATGTAATAACAAACACCAGCATAAAAAATGGCAAACAAGTAAACAAAATAAACAAACAATACTACAAGAATAAATGTAAACAACGATGTGAAGTCATGTTTTAAATTAAAACACATACATTATCGCTAATGTTAACATATTTATGAGGAATTTATTTTTAAAAAATATTTTTTATACAAGAAACGAAACCATAAATCAATCAAAACAAGTGTTTGATTTAGTGATAGCTGAGATAACCACAGCTAGAGAGCTGAATATTGAAATGATTGTGCTCCTTAAGCGTGGAAATGTACGCCGAACTTAATGCTAAAATTCAGCAGAGATAGAGGAAAAGAACTTATGAGAGGCACAGAGAGAGAGAGAGAGGGAAACGTTATACAAATAAAATTTATTTTGTATTGAATTCTTCTTATCATTCATGATAAGCCTTGCAAATCACGTCTTTAGTTGCACTTTAAGCTTCAAAGTAAAAGCACAAAGAAAAAGAACCACGTAACGCCGAGGATCATGAAAGAATTTAAAAATCAATTCGTTTTCATTGCAATAATCTACACGCTCTGTTTGAATACAGAAATCAACGGCTATTTTGTATACAATCCCTTAATCAATCAAAGGTTTGAAAACGACATTAAAAGATCAATCAATACAACAGCAGATCCTTGCGAGGATTTCTATGCATACAGTTGCGGTAATTATAATGGCTATCCGGATAGTGATGAAAATGTACAGGAAATTACACAATACATGGATCAAAAGTTCAATGAAAAATTAAAGCAACTATTTAAACCAGAAAATCTTTTTATCAGACTTTTATCAAAATCCAAAAATTTTTTCCATTTTGGTAAGAAATCTCAAACAATACGGGAGAAAACACAAAATTACTACCAGGCATGCTTGAGAGAAAAACGAAAGAATTTTGGGAAATATTTCAAGGAACTACAAATCAAATGGGCTTTACTACCGGAAGAATGTGATACATGTTGGGGTATTAGAAGTGAACATTTTTGGCAAACGTTAGGCCAATTGCAAGGTTATAATTGGAATAATCTCATAATAACACATGAAATCACAGCCAGTAAGGATGGCAGTTTAAATATTATTTTAGAACCCGCATATGATAATGAGCAGCAGCCATCTAACCAACCACCAAATATAGCCGTAGAGGGTATTCTAAATGCTTTAAAGGTTGAGAATGCCTCTGTCATAGTACAACAATTAAAAGATACACAACAAAAATGGTTGGAAATATTTCAAAATAATACCACGAGCGAGTACATTGAAACCGAAATGTCATTTGAGGAGTTAGCATTAGAATATCCTTTTCTTAGATTATATTTACAAAAGCTACTTAAACCAATGCATAATAAAATCAGCAAAATCTTGTTAAAAAACTTTTCCTATTTCCAATATCTTCAGGAAATAAAGTGGCCAACCGAAGTATGGCAACAGCAGTTGAATTATTTAATGTTGCACTTTCTGTTCTATTTGTTTGAGGACAGTAGTCAAGAATTCACTGAAAATGCATGTGTGGTGGACTTAAGAAATAAACTTGATTTGGCTGTTAATTACATGTATTATGATGAAATATTCCTAAAGGACTACAGATACTATCAGCTAGAATTAAAGCCTTTATACCAACGACTACAAATAACGTTTCAAGATATCTTTGAAGAAAATCGACTTAATCTTACTACCCAACAAGTTGAAGACATGAAAATAAAATTGCAAAACATTCAATTTAATCTGGGAAATCTGCCCTACCCCGTATCAATTGAAATAATAGACAAATTTTACGAGGATGTGCCAAATCTAGACAATGGAAATTATTTTAAAAATCATTTGCTTCTACTACAACATCGTTTTCGTAAGTCTTTGTTATACAAAGAAAATCTCAATTTTTATATAACACCCGATAACAGTTTGGCTAGTTCCAGTTCGTTGTTTTATGTGCCCAAACAAAATCTGGTGGTTATACCCTTTGCCAGCTTACAATATCCCTTGTATCATTATAGCTTCTATCCTCCATACCAATTGTCTTTAATGGGTTTCCTAATGGCCCATGAAATGGGACATGCTTTTGATAGCAACGGTCTAATGTTATCAAATCATTATTCCATTGTAGAACAGGATTTCTATAAAAAATCGTTGGAATGCATGCAAAACCAACAACCCACTGAAGATATTGAGGAACGTATAGCTGATCTATTTGCAGAACGTGTAGTATACCAAACCTATGAAACATTTTATAATGCTGTAAACAATACAAATTGGCAACGTCAGTTCTACTTAAGCATGGCCCAATACTTTTGTAATAAAGATGATCTCGAATTCATTGAACATGATGCAGATGATGTACGTTTACAACAGATTGTTATGAATTCTAAAGGATTTGCCAAGGCTTTCAATTGTGCGTTGGATAGCCCCATGAATCCCCTAGAGAAGTGTCACTTGTTTTAATAAATCTTAATATGAACATAAAACAAAATACGAATTAATTTAAATTTTTTTATAAGAAAAAAGTACTTTTTGAAAAATATCAAAAAAGTACCACAAGAAAAAGACTTAAAAATAGTAATAAAAATAATAAAAATGAACTTTTTTTAATAATTACAGAAAAAGTGCTTAAAAAAGTTTTTAAACATTATAGCCTTCTTCTATATTTTATTTTACATGGGATATTTTGTATTAAAAGTACTTGACTAAAAAAGTACATTACTACAAAGCACTTTACTTATTAAAAAGCACTTTGTTAAAAAGTACTTTATTATTATTTATTATATTATTATTATACTTTTCATGAAGTACTTTTTAATAAAGCCCTTTTAAGTAATGTACTTTTTACTTTATTAACTTTTACACTTTACTTTATTAACTTTTTATAAAGTGCTTTCTAATAAAGTACTTCATAGAAGTACTTCATAAAAAATACTTTATTAAAAAGTACTTCTTAAAAAAGTTCTTTTATCACGAATTGTTGTTTTCGTTTTAACATTTTATAAGTAATAAATAAACGTATTTATTTTTGGAAATTTATTCGACTATTCTCATTTACTTTTCTCGGTATCCTAAGAAAATGAATTATTTCAGAGGTGTTTACCGACTTTTGGCACTCACTGTATATATATATATATATATTGTTGTAGTGTTGTTTGTGTGTTTTGTTTACATTTATTATTGTAGTGTTATTTGTGTATTTTTGTTTACTTGTTTACCATTTTTTTCATGCTGGTGTTTGATAATTTGTAAACAGGTTTGTTTACTGCATTGTTTTGTGTTTGTAGCTTTTGTTTATAATTATAATGTAAAAGCAAAATACCAGTATCTAGACTTTTTCCTTTTCATTTTCGTAACAATATGAACGACTTCTGAACGACATCATACTTTTCACAAAAAAGTAAACAGAATTGCCATGAAAACTTTCTCAAAAGTCTGCCATTCGGAGTCGGTTAAAAACTGAAAGAAAATGAAAGTTTTATATAAAAAATGTTGGGGATGCCGATTAAAGTTTCTTTTGTAAAAGAGAAAGCGAGAGAGAGAGAGAGAGCTTTCCCAGCGGATTTTTTTCCCCTTACATCTTCCAACTGAGACAATGTAGATGCGACTAATTCAAAGTCTATATTGAGTTTCCACTTACATTTACACAGCGATGGCCTAGGCCGAATGATAGGTCCAACTCTACCGACAATGTAAGCAAAGGTCGGATGGGTCCATTTATTATACTGATTCAAAGGGTACCCAGATATGTCTCAATGCAAATAATCTTTAATAGTAGACATTGTATTAATATTAGATGTGTCCGATTAGGATCGATAATGGGATGAGTTTGAACTATTAAATAATTAAATTAACTAAAATTTCAACAGAGTTTAAATCGATTAATTAATCAATAAAACAATAAATTAAATTTTTCCGGTTTTTTTTATTGTAACAGATTTTTCGAAAGTGTCTGGCCTTGTGAACTTTGAAGCAATATCTAATGTTTTTGGCGTAATCCTTTTCATTTGATTCCTCGCATCGGTCAGCTTCTGAAATAAGGATTAAAAACAAACAAAATTAAATTTGTGACATGAAAAATCTAAACTAACATACTATACTATAGACTTGACTGCAGACTAAACTATAGACTAGACTATAAAATGTACTATAGACTAGACTATATACTATACTATAGGCTTGACTATATAATGAACTTTAGACTTGACTATATAATGAACTACACTTTAGACTAATATAGATAATAAATATTTAGCAAAAAGTTTATAAGTTAAAAAAAGTAATTTACCGAAAATGGCCATATTTAATAGTTTAAATTCTTTAAACGTCTTCTTATTTTGGATGCCGTCATAATTGTGTGATAGATAATATAATGGAAATGTCTATGATTTTACAAAAGTTTTCTGTAAGGCCTTCTGGTGAAATTCTAATTTTAATAATGCTAACCTGAAAAAAAATAAATTATTAGAAATAGTAATATGATATTTTTTAAATAATCTTACATACATATTTTTCGAAATCTTCTTGAATTTTTTCTCTACAATATTCATTCATTTCCTCCTCAGATCTAATTGGGAAGTTTTGCGTTGTAGGAATCGTTGTTTGTCTTTACCATTTCTTTTAAAATTGCTAATTCTTGGGAATGAGCTCCCGTATTAATTCCAATTTTCTTTTCTACTTCATCCAATCGATTATTAATTTTAGTTAATACCAGTATCATGTCAGATTGGTTATTTAAAATTTGGTCCAATTTATGAATTATTTCATTTGCTTTGTCTGAAGTAGGTTAGGTTAGGTTAGAGGACGTGTACTTATCAACTGTGACAAGTACAGTACCCGGACGTCGAATTGACCCATTGTACAAAACGTCCTAGCTTCTCACACCACTCGTGTTGTATGTGTTAATTTTATACATGAGTACCGGTACCTTCAGTTTAAAGTCGACTCCGACCGACAGATTTTTGAGAAGCTTTTCATGGCAATTTTTACTGTCAGAGTTTTTGCCAGAAATCTGCTGAGATTAAGTCGCCGAAGAAATATTTTCATATTTTCGTTTTGATGTCTGACCTGGGATTCGAACTCGGGCCTTTCGTCTAATAAGCCGACACACTACCTACTAGACCATGGCGTCTTCACTGTCTGAAGTAAGAAAAAACACAATAATTACAATTTTTGAATAATAATATAATTACAGTTTTTCATATATTACCATTTGTTGAAAATTCATATTGTATTTTGATAAAAAGCGCCATTTCCAAACAAAAAAAGTATCTGCTGTGTAAATAATAGGTATAACGAGGAAATCATCATCGATCGGAAATGAAACAAATTTATAAGCAATATTATCTGCAAGAATTTTTTCTTCATGTGATAGAGAGTTATTTGATACTACGTACTACTACGACTTTTAATGCCAATGTGCATATACGTTCCAGGTGTAACCGTTCTGGTAATCATATTATTTGTTGTTCTAAAGTTATTGACTGAAGCTGGAACGTCCAGGCCTTCTGACCGAAGAATCTCTAATAGCTCATTGCAGCATGTCTTACCTGGCAGGTATTTCCTATACCAAGACGATAATTTATCATTTAATCCTCCTGTATTATCTTCAGTAATGGTCACACTTGTTGATGGTTGATGAAATTCGTCGTCCTGATAATTTTGTACAATCTGATCATTTATTACAGTTGGTCAATTCACACAAGCCTTTGCATCGTTGTATTCATTGTATTGTTGGAAGAACATACAACAGTGTATGATTGTTGTTGATAATTTTCATATAAAAATCCGATACACTCATACACATTTTTTTCCTATGTTTTTGGAAGTTGTATTGGTTTCGTGCTATCAAATTGTGTGAATGAAAAAAATGTGTACAATATGTTTTCATATGTTGTGTTGGTTTCGGGCTATCAAATTTTTTGAATGCCACGAAATACACAATACGGCATAGCATTGAGCGTTCACAAACAAACAAATGTAGTCAATACAACGTACAGCATACAAAGTTGTGTGAATTGCCCAAATATTATTGTTTTCTAAACAGTCCGTTGTAACATCTACATTTCTTTTTAAATTTTCAGCTTCCACTTTTTTTAATCGTCTTAAATTCCTTTTACTATTTTTACTTTTACACTTACTATTTTTAATTTATACATATTTATTTAATTAATTGTTTATTTTTAATACCACAATCACGGTTAAACCACTTGTACATTCAAAAACACTTTACAATATGAAATTTTACTTTGAAAGAGTAGAAAAAACAAAGAAACACCAAAAAATAAATAACGGAACATCGGCTGAATCAAAACAAACAACAAAACTATATTAACAATATGATACTACATTACTTAGCCATCCAATTCAGATGCCAGTACGATGGCAAAATTTTATTCGATTTTGTCTTGTTCTTTAATACGTACATATATGTATTTCATTTTACAATTGGTCAATTCACACAAGCCGTTGTATCGTTGTATTCATTGTATTGTTGGAATAACATACAACAGTGTATGCTTGTTGTTGATAATTTTCATATAAAAATCCAATACACTTATACACATTTTTTCCATATGTTTTTTAAAGTTGTATTGGTTTTGTGCTATCAAATTGTTTGAATGCCACGAAATACACAATACAGCATAGCGCTGAGCGTTCACAAACAAATAAATGTATTCAATACAACATACACGATACAAAGTTGTGTGAATTGCCCAAATGTAATAGCAATAGGACTCATCTAAATCGGATGCTAGTTGTATGCTTTTAACCAATTTAATTTTATGTTTTCCTATTGACATTATAGTATACAGTTGGATGTGTTTTAAATTGTGATAACCTGCGGACTGGTGGGTTGATAAGAGAGAGAGAGAGAGAGGAACTTTTTGCAAAACTGATTTATTTTGTATTTGAATTTTCTTATCGTACTCATTGACAAAATCAATGCTAATTCAGACTTCAGTTGAACTTGGAATTTCCAAGAAAAATGGAAAAATAAATTCAAGCTTGAAAGGAGGTTTTTCTGTTTGTTCTGTAAATAATATTAAAGATAATTTTTATTGTGTTTTCTGTTTACATTAAGATGTATTAAAATAAACGACATTTCTTTCGTGGATTCATGGGGCTATCCAATGGACAATTGAAAACATTGGCAAACATATCAGAATTCTTAACAATCTGATGTAAACGTACATCACTGGGATCATGTTCAATGAATTTGAGTTCACCTTTATTACAAAAGAACTGGGCCATAATTAAATAGAAATAACGTTGCCAATTTATAAGTGTATGTGGGCAACCATTGTAATATTTGTCATAGGTCCGGTATACAACACGTTCTGCAAATAGATCAGCAATACGTTCACCCATATACTCAGAGGGTTCTTGATTTTCCAGACATTTTAATGACTGCAAATATGAAGGCTGTTGTAGGATTGAACTGTCGCCCATTATCGCTAGACCACTGGTGTCAAAGGCATGACCCATTTCATGGGCTATTAAAAAGCCCATCACAGGCACTATCAATAGAGAATATAAACCATTTTGGTAAGAGGGATATTGTACATTGGCAAAGGGTATAACCACCAAATTTTGTTTGGGCACATAATACGTGGTACCGGAACTGGCGTCATTATCGGGATGTATAAAATAGTCGTGATCGTCTTGATACGTCAAAGACTTAACGAAACGATGCTTGAGAAGAAGTAAATGATTTTTAAAATAATTTCTTCTGTCTAGATTTGGTACATCCAAGTAAATGCTTTCAATGGTTTCATATGCCACAGTAGAGGGCAAATTTCCCACATTAAATCTTATGTTTTCCAATTTATTTTTCAAATTCTCAAGTTGCGCGCTGGAGAGTTTTAGATGATTTTCTTCAAAGACTTCCGCAGCAATAGATACCAGTTGATTTATTATACGATTGAGATCGTGATAGATTTTGACAACTTGAGAAACTATTGCTTTATAATACATGTAACTGACAGGCAAATCAAGTTTATTTCGTAAATCTTCTATGCAAGCCAGATCGTTGAAGCCTTTTGTACTGTCCCCGAGCAGATAGAGATGGAAATGCATCACCAGATAATTCAACTGTTGTCGAAGCATGTCGGACGTCCATTGTATAACACGTAGATATTTGAAAAATGAAACACTGCTTAACGAGACCTTAACAATGTTATTCACTTTTTGATTTAGCATCGCTTGTAGATAAATTCGAAGAAAAGGATATTCTAGTGCCATATGCTGATAGGACATTTCTATTGAATAGTCCTCGCTGTTGTTATCATCAAAGGCTTGAAATATTTCATACCAATTCAATTCCATTGCTTTCAATTCTTCTACTACACTCGCATTGGAGGCATTTAAAGATCTAAGATGATTTACAATATCATCATCACTTGGCAGATGGTTAAAACCGGGTACTAAAATAATATTTAAACTGCCATCCTTATTGGCAGTGATTTCATGTGTTATTATCAGATTATTCCAATTGTAACCTTGCAATTGGCCCAAGGCTTGCCAAAAGTATTCATTTCTATAAGCCCTACGTTCATTAATCAGTAACGGCCAGTTGATTTGAAGCTCCTCAAAATAATTCCTAACATTTCTTGGATTTTCCGCACGACAAGCCTCATAGTAATACAAGGTTTTTTCTAGAATTGTTTGGTTTTTGTTGGCAAACAGAATTCTTGGTTGAGCAAGCTTAGCTGTAATCAGCTGCATTAGCTTTGTATTGTATTCATCATCCAAATACTGTGTCATTTCTTGGATATCCTTATCAGCAAAGGGATAGCCATTGTAATTACCGCAACTATACTGATAGAAATTCTCACAGGGATCTGCTGTCATATTAAGCGAAAGTGATATTGACAATACAGTATTGGCTGCATTGATTAGATCAGTTAGCGGACTAAGATCAATTTCGCCTAAGATTTCTTTGTTGAAAAAGATCAAATAATTTATTGCCACAAGAATGAAATGTTTTTTAATTTCTAACATGTTCCGTTTATTTATTGTTTTTTAATGTTTTCACTACGAAATTTTAATTGCAACTGATTATTTGTGTGCCATCTGCTGATATTTAAAGCTCTCTTGCAAATGCTTTATCATTTCCCTCTAGAAATCATAACACGAGAAGACAGTATCTATACATTTCTGTTATAAACTCTCGATCCGCTAACATAACAAATGTCCATGAGAAGTGAAAATTGCCGCCACTTATGTATAGAAATTAATACACATAATATGAGTGGTGTTAGAAGCTAGGCCGTAATTCTGACTTAAGGGTTGTAATGACCAATTATGTATCTATGTATGTAGGTATGTATGTTCATCATGAACTATCCAGCAAACCAAACACAAGCATTAAGCTTGAAAAAGTCTTAAGAAAATTTTGAAAAAGGTTATAGTAACAATTGTAGAAAAATCGATACGGAAGCCTCGTGATAATATTATTGGGCAATTCACACAACTTTGTATCGTGTATGTCGTATTGAATACATTTGTTTGTTTGTGAACGCTCAATGCTATGCTGTATTGTGTATTTCGTGGCATTCAAACAATTTGATAGTCCGAAACGAACACAACATATGAAAACATTTTTTCATTCACGCAATATCAATTCACGCATTGATAGCACGAAACCAATACAACTTTTAAAAACATATGGGAAAAATGTGTATAAGTGTATCGAATTTTTATATGAAAATTATCAACAACAATCACACACTGTTGTATGTTCTTCCAACAATACAATGAATACAACGATACAACGGCTTGTGTGAATTGACCATATATTAAGTGTTGTATATAAAATCTTACTCGTCTCAATATTTTCATAAGCTTTTCAACATAAATGACAAGCTTGAAAATAATAAAAAAATTTATTTTCTTCAATTTAATATTATTTATTTATATATTATATTGTTTATTAGTTTTATAATTGTTTCAGAGTTTAATTCGATTTTATGCGAAATTGAAATATGTAGGTACGAGTGTCCTTTATAAGCTGATCCTTTGTTATTCCAATGGCCAATGCTGCACCTATAAATTGTAGATATTTAATAATAATAATACATATTGTATTTAAAATTTTGTTATTTTTTAATTTTTACTTACTTCGTATTGCCTTTGTTGTGCTTAGGTTTCGTACACTTTTCTTTGATTCAGTGCCTTTCCAGGATAACTGTTCACCTAATACGTCAGTTATTATTTTTCTCCAGCAATTTGTTGTAAAATTTAATTTAAAAACTATTGAGAATACTAAGTTTTCTTCAATCGTCAGATTTCTTTAACCATACTTTAGAAATAGTTGTGTTTAACAATAGTTTCTCAAGCATAGTTGAAAACTGCTTCTGAATTCACATTTTAAAAACATTATTTTAATATTAATCAAAAAAAAAAAAACTTGAAAACAAGTTATATTGCGGTTTGATTGCTAAATGGTATGTTGGGTAATATCACAATTACTTGTCAAAATTCACTAGAAATGACAAACACCATTTTGGATCGGATGAGTCATTAGTATTGACCCGGCAAGCCATTTAAAACACATTCATTATCGCTAATGTTAACATATTTCTAGGAATTTATTTTTAAAAAATATTTGGAAACTAGAAACGTACAGATTATTGCTCTTTGAAAGCATAAATCAATCAAAACAAGTGTTTGATATAGGGTTAGCTGAGATAACCACGGAATGGAATGGAAATGTAAGCCGAACTTAATGCTAAAATTCAGCAGAGATAGAGGAAATGAACTTATGAGAGGCACAGAGGGAGAGAGAGAGGGAAACGTTATACAAATAAAATTTATTTTGTATTTGAATTCTTCTTATAATGCATGATAAGCCTTGCTAAGCTTCAAAGTAAAAGCACAAAGAAAAAGAACCACGTAACGCAGAGAATCATCAAAGAAGTTAAAAATCAATTCGTTTTCATTGCAATAATCTATACGCTCTGTTTGCATACAGAAATCAACGGCTATTTTGTATACAATCCCTTAATCAATCAAAAGTTTGAAAACGACATTAAAAGATCAATCAATACAACAGCAGATCTTTGCGAGCATTTCTACAACGACTACAAATAACGTTTCAAGATATCTTTGAAGAAAATCAACTTAATCTTACCAGCCAACAAGTTGGAGATATGAAAATAAAATTGCAAAGCATTCAATTTATTCTGGAGAATCTGCCCTATCCCGTGTCAATTGAAATAATAGACAAATTTTACGAGGATATGCCAAATCTAGACAATGGAAATTATTTTAAAAATCATTTGCTTCTACTACAACATCGTTTTCGTAAGTCTTTGCTGTACCAAAAAGATCTAAATTTTTATATAACATCCGATAACAGCTTGGCTAGTTCCAGTACGTTGTTTTATGTGCCCAAACAAAATCTGGTGGTTATACCCTTTGCCAGCTTACAATATCCCTTGTATCATTATACGTTTAAACCTCTCTACCAAATATCTTTAATGGGCTTCATAATGGCCCATGAAATGGGACATGCCTTTGATAAAAACGAACTAATGACAACAGGCCATGACTTGATTGTAGATCAAGATTTATATAAGAAATCTTTAGAATGCATGCAAAACCAATACCCCACCAATGATATCGATGAACGTATAGCTGATCTATTTGGGGAACGTGCTGCATACCGCACATATGAAACCTTCTATAATGCTGTTAACAATACAAATTGGCAACGACAGTTTTACTTAAGCATGGCCCAGTTATTTTGTAATAAAGGTGATCTCGAATTTATTGAACATGATCCCAGTGATGTACCCTTACATCAGATTGTTATGAATTCTAAAGGATTTGCCAAGGCTTTCAATTGCACATTGGATAGCCCCATGAATCCCCAAGAGAAGTGTCGTTTGTTTTAATAAATTTTAATATGAACATAAAACAAAATACGAATTAATTTTAATTTCTTTTTTTTTTAAGAAAAAATACTTTTTGAAAAAAAAAAAAATCAAAAAAGTACCTCAAGAAAAAGACTTAAAAATAGTAATAAAAATAATAAAAATGAACTTTTTTAATAATCATAGCGTTTGTTTCAATGTTTAATTTTATTTTTATTTTTTAAAGTACTTTTAATAAAAAAATGTGTTTAGTCATTATAGCCCTCTTCTATACTTTATTTTACATGGGATATTTTGTAGAAAAAAAAGTACTTTATTAAAAAGTACTTGACTAAAAAGTACTTAACTAAAAGTACTTTATTAAAAAGAACTTTACTAAAAAGCGCTTTACCAAAAAGTACTTTACTAAAAAGAGCTTTATAAAAAAGTACTTTATTAAAAAGTACTTTATTCATTAAGAAGCACTTTATTATTATTTATTTATTATATTATTATTATACTTTTTATAAGGTACTTTTCAATAAAGTACTTTTTATAAAGTACTTTTTACTTTATTAACTTTTACACTTTACTTTTTTAATTAAATACTTTATTAAAAAGTACTTCTTAAAAAGTACTTTATTAAAAAGTACTTCATAATTATATACTTTATTAAAAAGTACTTCATAATTATATACTTTATTAAAAAGTACTTCTTAAAAAGTACTTTATTAAAAAGTACTTCATAAACAGTACTTTATTAAAAAGTACTTCATAAACAGTACTTTATTAAAAAGTACTTCATAAACAGTACTTTATTAAAAAGTACTTGATTCAAAAGTGCTTTATTAAAATGTACTTTATTAAAAAGTACTTTATTAAAATGCAGTTTAGTAAAAAGTACTTTATTAAAATGTACTTTATTAAAAAGTACTTTATTAAAATGTACTTTAGTAAAAAGTACTTTATTTATAACAAGAGGACTGTCATCGTCTCTCCTAGAACCTTAGCTCATGCAGAAGCCTGTTGGCATTCTATGGAATGACAAGCCTATTGGCATGTCTTCTGTTTTCCCTGATCCACTCAACTGTGCCATGTGATTTAAGAACCGAAATTGATCAGGAATTTCCCTGCCCATACAAATCCGGCTCAGTCTGGCAACATTGCACGTACCTTTCTCCTGCCAACGAAGTTTATGTTGTAGAGTAGAGAATATCGAATATTTATTCGATAAAATTTTGAGTACAATATCGTCTGCGACTGGCATTTTTCGACAATGTTCCTGTGGAATAATCCGATATTTTCCTGTAAAATCCTCGGCAATCATTGACGAGGAAGGATGTTCGTTCATGACATGTTGGCTGCCTTCCTTTTCAAGTAAATCCAGAGATTTTCAGGGAATATCTTTTTCAAAATTGTCATGACCTCTGTTTTAAAAGCTTTGTTGGGGACAGCCGTAACAGCTAGGCTGTAATCTTGACTGAAGGCCAATTGTAATGGCCAATTATGTACGTATGTATGTATGTTGGGGACAGCCCACACGGGAGTTTAATATCTGGACCCTTTATAAAAATAGGGAAACTCACTCTGCCCAAAATTTTGAAGTCATGGTTATAAATCTCAAGGATCCCATTAATAAGTTCCGTATCTTCAGACCACAAGCCACTATATACATACATAAATAATAGATAATTACAGCCCTTTAGTCAGGATTACGACCTAAGCCTCTACTTCGAATTATAAAATTAAATGCCGTATCTGGAAAGTTACAAGAACCTGAATGTCTTCTCAAAATTTCAGCGTGTCCATAGCGCAGATTGGTCCCGGATTTAACTGCATTGAGCCTTAAATACATACATAATTGGCCATTACAACTCTTCAGTCAGGATTACGGCCTAGCTTCTCATGTTGTGTGCCTAAAATTTGTATACTTGAGTGGCGGGATCTACAGTTTAACGTCAACTCCGAACGACAGAATTTGAGAAATTTTTTCATGGCAGGTTTGCAATATTTACTAGTCGCCGAAGAAGTATTTTTCTCATATTTCGTGTTGATGTCTGGCCTGGGGCTCGAAGCAGGACTTTACGTCTAATAAGCGAACACACTACCTACTAGACTATGGCGACTGTTGCATTGAGCTTTAGCGCCACCTCAATTCTCATCTCAATTGTCTGCTTCAAGAGAAGGTCTGAGGGAAACCAATTGAGTAAAGCAAATAATACGTTGCTCGGAGTGGAACACAGTAGACTGACGATGAGAAAGACTGGCTGCCTTCGAACTCTGTCTCTCAACTAGTGTATAGTGACATTGATATTTACTTGCCAATGCCGTAAAACAAGTTTGATTGTACCACGGCCCAATAAAGTCAGTAAGTGATGGTGGTTCTAAGCCCCCTGAAGTGACCTACGGCTCTTTCAGAGGCATATAGAGCTATGATCTCTCTATTATGTTATCTACTCCTGAGTGATTCACTGTTTACGAAACTGGAATGTCAACAGATTATCTCCTCCTATCTGTTGTGAAAATCTATACAGAATTACGAGACCCCGAAAGAGAGCTTACAAGAGTACCGAACATTAACTAGCAGTAGTTGTAAGAGTAGTAGAGAGAGAAATGTATTCAAAACTATAGGAAATGTAAGTCAGATTTGCAGTTGTGAGGAGGCAGGCTAGAGAACTTAGAAGAGACTTGCATATTCAATTTTAAATC
Organism: Sarcophaga rosellei; assembly: GCA_930367235.1. NCBI lineage: Eukaryota > Metazoa > Arthropoda > Insecta > Diptera > Sarcophagidae > Sarcophaga > Sarcophaga rosellei. Next base: position 89,897,863 of record OV884019.1, read on the forward strand.
TTTTTCGATTAGTAATCGATACGATAAGAAAATCAAATCAAATAGTTGCGCTTTGAGTTTCACCGTAAAAATATCAGAAAAAAAACGAAAACGGATCATGCAAACGATTAAAAAACATTCCATCGTTTCGATGGCAATAATTATGTTCATCTTTTTGAACACTAAAGTCGAAAGCTTTTGTTACCATAAACAACATTTTTTTCAATACGACGACGGCTTTAATGAGGATTGGGAAAGTAAAATACAACATTCACTTAACAGAACGGTAAATCCTTGCGACGATTTCTATGCATACAGTTGCGGTAATTATAATGGCTATACCGACAACAGTGATGAAAGTGTACAGGAAATTACACAATACATGGATCAAAAGTTCAATGCAAAATTAAAGCACTTGTTTGAACCCAAACGCAGTGCTGATAAGAAGTGTTCGTATAAAGTGAGATTGTTTACGTATGTCTGCGTTCAATTGTCGAATGCATTGGCTCGTATATGGAATACAGGGCATAATAATTGCGAAACCAATGAACAAACCTTTCGGCAGAAAACACAAAATTACTACGAGTCATGTGTGAGAGAAAAGGGTACGAATATAATGAAATATTTTGAGGAGCTACAAATAAGGTGGCCGTTCCCAACAACCGAACACGAAACGAGTGTAGCATTTACTAGAGAAGACTTTTGGCAAATGTTAGGCAAACTGCAAGGTTATAATTGGAATAATCTCATAATAACACATGAAATCACAGCCAGTAAGGATGGCAGTTTAAATATTATTTTAGAACCCGCATATAATAATGAACAGCAGCCATCTAACCAACCAGCAGATATTGCCGTAGAGGGTATTCTAAAGGCTTTAAAGGTTGAGAATGCCTCTGTCATAGTACAACAATTAAAAGATACACAACAAAAATGGTTGGAAATATTTCAAAATGATACCACAAACGAGTACACTTATACTGACATCACCTTAAAGAATCTGACCTTAGAGTATCCATTCCTTAAATTGTATCTGCAACAGTTACTAGGTGGGGAAATTCATAAAATTGACGGCATTTGGTTAAAAAATGTTGCATTTTTTAAATATTTCCATGAAATCCAGTGGTCAGCTGAAGACTGGCAACAGCAAATGAATTATATTATGTTGCACTTCCTGTTCTATTTGTTTGAGGACAGTACCCCGGAGTTTACTAAGAAATCTTGTATAAAAGATTTAAGAAATAAACTTAATGTGGCCGTTAATTACATGTATTATGAGAAAATATTCTTAGAAAAGCAAATAATGTATGACGACATGCTCAACCGTTTAAAGACTCAAAATGAATATGTTATACAGAAACTTTTCGAAGAAAACAAGCTTAATCTCACCACACAACAAGTAAAGGATTTAAAGGATAAATTGCTAAGTATCCGAATTAATCTAGGAAATCTACCCCATCCTGTGACAAGTAAAACGTTAGAAAAATTTTACGAGGATGTGCCAGCTCTAGACGAGGGAAATTATTTTAAAAATCATTTACTTATACTACAACATCGTTTTCGTAAGTCTTTGTTATACAAAGAAAATCTCAATTTTTATATAACATCCGATAACAGTTTGGCTAGTTCCAGTACGTTGTTTTATGTGCCCAAACAAAATCTGGTGGTTATACCCTTTGCCAGCTTACAATATCCCTTGTATCATTATAGCTTCTATCCTCAATATCAATTGTCTTTAATGGGTTTCCTAATGGCCCATGAAATGGGACATGCTTTTGATAGCAACGGTCTAACGTTATCAAATTATTATTCCATTGTAGAACAGGATTTCTATAACAAATCGTTGGAATGCATGCAAAACCAAAAGCCCACTGAAGATATTGATGAACGAATAGCTGATCTATTTGCAGAACGTGTAGCCTATCGGACCTATGAAACGTTTTATAGTGTTGACGACAGCGGAAAGTCTCAACGTCAGTTCTACTTAAGCATGGCCCAGTTCTTCTGTAATAAAGGTGATCTTGAGTTTATCGATCATGATGCCGATGCTGTACGTTTACATCAGATTGTTATGAATTCTAAAGGATTTGCCAAGGCTTTCAATTGTCCGCTGGACAGCCCCATGAATCCCCAAGAGAAGTGTCGTTTATATTAATAAATTGGAGTGTAGTATTGCATGAAAATGGAAATAAATTTTTAAAATTTTTTTTGATAAAAAAAATTTCTTAGGGAATATTGGGGAAGTATCCTTAAGAAAAAAATAATTGAAAGTGTTAATGTGAAATAAATTGAAAAAGAAAAAAAATAAATAAATAATTCGTAGCATTTTTCCTTCAAAAGTAATACAATTCACTGATCCACTGGTTAGAACGATTTAATGCCTTTGGTTGATCTTGTATGCCGGTAAAGCATTGAGGGGCATGGTAAGCCAATATACAAGCCAGGATGTATTAGGAAAAAGTACTTATGAATTAGACCTGGACGGACATAAAATAACAGCAGATTATAATAAGAGATTCGCCAAAGTCTAGTAGACAGTGTGTTAGCTTATTAGACATGAAGCCCCGGTTAAACTCCCAGATCAGACATTTCAAATAAAACGAAAGCGATGACATCCTCTCAGTAGATTTCTGGCAAAATATCTCTGATAGTAAAAAAAATTGCTATGAAAAGTTTCTCAAACATCTGTCGCTCAAAGTCGATTTTAAATTGTAGGCCGCGCTAGGCATGTGTAAAATTAACGCACACAACATTAGCTAGGTGCGAGAGGCTAGGTCGTAGCTATGACTGAAGCAACATAGTCAATGACAACATGTTCAATGTTGGAATAATTTATTTCTTATTATTCATACACAACCCTTCATTACAACCCTTCAGTTCGGATTACAACCCTAGCTTCTCGCGCCTAGCTTATGTCGTGTGCATTAATTTTACACATGAGTGACGGAATCAAAAGACAGGAGTTTGAGAAACACACGATGTAAAATAAGTATCCTGTTATAGATTTCCTAGATTTTCCAATTTTTTTTTACGCGGTTAAAATTCATTGGAAAGCAAAGTTTTTCTTTTTGTCTTTGAAATTACATCTCCTATAATAGGTGATGACATGCACTTTACTATTTTACGTGTTTATACTAGACATTTACATCTCTTAGCCTGCCATATCAAGCAACGTATCAAGCGGTTGCTAGATCTTCTTTGAATGCATTTTATTCCGGGAATCACATCGCGTGAGGAGAGAGAGACAATGTCAGCTAAAAAGAAGAAAAAAAAAGAAAAAAAAAACTACAAAACTGATAAAGAATCAGATTTTTTTGTTGTTCTTTCTGTTTTTTTCGTTTTCATTCAGCTTAGTTTAGATTGCTACTCCATATAAAGAAATGAAATGAAATTTGAATAACAAAAAACAACAAATGAAATCTATTCATAGAGCGAGCGAATATAAAAATGTTAATGAAATAAAAAAAAAAACAACAAATTCTGGAAGTAAAAAATAATGAAAAGAAAACCGAAAAGAAGAACACTTTGAAATGCAAAATAAAATCTCAAAACTAAAGCCTTGGGTTGGAGACGAAAGTGAAATGAGCTACACAGGCTGTATTAAAACGTTAATAGCAGGAACGTAGATAAAGATGACTGTCCATTTAAACGCGATTGAACAGACACACTTGGGCCATATAGGGCCCATAGTTAGAGCCAAGTTTTTCATTATCCCCTTGTCCCGATACCCCTCGGAGTTTATATTGCCAATGTCAATGCGTGATAGTTCTTGTAGATTTCCTACATAGTAGGCACCAACATGCCTTCTTCTTCATAGTGACATAGTGCCGGCTATATATCCAAATATACACACAAGTACATATGTAAATGGTCATTGCAACCCTTTAGTCAGTATTACGACTTAGTTTCTCACACCACTTATATTGTCTGCGTTAATTTTATACATCAGTGGCGGGACCTGCAGTTTAAAGGCGACTACGAGCGGCAGATTTTTGAGAAACTTTTCATGTCAAATTTATTTACTCTCAGAGTTTTTGCCACAAATATGCCGAGAGGAAGTCGACGAAGAAATATTTTTTTCATCTGGCCTTACGTCTAATAAGCTAACATACTACCTACTAGACCTTTTAAAAACGTTTAAAATACGAGCTCGTAGATTACAAATAAAATAAAAATAAATCTGTGTATAGTTTCAATTTTAAATTCTTTATTATTATTCGCACAATTCTATGTGCCACTGTTTACAACTTTATGTAAACAACAACAATTGCTTTGTTTGTTATTCCTCTGTTTACATCCTTTGCATAAACAATAACAATAGGTAATCAATTACACGACTGATTTTTGTAATGGAGATCTTCTCTCTCTTCAAACGCATCTCGTCTTCACACAAGACTGACTGACTCCACAGTTGTGGAGGTTAATTTTATATATGAGTAGTGGAACCCTCAGCTGAAAGTCGACTCCGAATGACAGATTTTTGAGAAATTTTTACTGAGCTTTTGCTAGAAATCTGCTGAGAGAAATTCGTGGAAGAAATATTTGTTCATATTTTAGTGTAAGACGTCTGATCTGGGATCTGAACCGTGGCCTTACGTCTAATAAGCTAACACACTACCCACTAGTCTATGGCGGTTTCGTGTACCCAGTAGGCGAAAACCAGTTTCCTCTCATTCCTCATCTCTACAGCTCCTGCAGAAATCGTTAGCAAGTTGTACAAACCCACACCACAGCCACAAGCTTGTTGGTTTTCAAATGGATTCCTCAAGTTGAGAATTCATTGGAAAGTTCAATAGTTGCGCCACGCCTGGCCAGTTCATTTGCTTTACAATTACTAGGAATACAACTGAGTGCTGGTACCCATATGATATGGATATGACATCTTTCTGCAATCTCATTGAGATATCTGCTACAGCTGTACGCTGTCTTGGAGATAATCTCATTGGAATTCAATACCCCCCTGGGGGTATTTGCGTCCCCAAAAATGTTCGACACACAATTTATTGTCATTACCTCCGCCTAAAAGACGTTATAGTGATCTGGCAACTTTATAAAGTAAATAAAGTACTTTATTAAAAAGTACTTTTTTGACATTATGACTTGGTACCCATAGGACATAATTATGATGTCTGCAATCTTATTGAGATATGTGCGACAGCTGTTGACTGTATTGGAATTAATCACGTTGGAATTCATGGCCTGGCAACTTTATAATGTAAATAAAGTACTTTTTAAAAAGTACTTTTTTGCGGATGCTAGTTTTCAAGTACAGTTAAATAAAAGAAGCAGTTTTTAAGTATCTTTGGAAGAAGTCCACTACTTTGATTACTTGGTACCTTTACGGACATCAGAATTTCTTTTTTCACTGAATATTGAAAAACATACAAACTATAGCAGCAGGGGTTCGCAGGGATTTTTGTGTAAAAGAAATAAAAAGTACTTATTTTAAGATATTCTTGTTAACCATAAACATTCAAACATAGGCTATAATGATCAAAACATTTTTTTTTTATTATTTTTATGACCCTTTTTAAGTACCTTTTCTTAAGGAACTATTTTAATATTTTGCAAACAGTGGGTGCCCTGGTAGTCTAGTGGGTAGTGTGCTAGACTATTAGCGTGAGGGTCGTGGGTTCGATTCCCACCAGAGACTCTGGTCTGTGACACTACACTGAGCATATGGTCTTGTTACTCCGCTCGTATAAAATTAGAATATAATTTGTAATTGTATTGTAATTAAATAAATAAATAAATAAATAAATTTTGCAAACAGTACCTTTTCTTATAAAAAAAAGTTAAAATTAAATATTGAAACAAAGGCTATAATGATTAAAATTTTTTTTGGTTATTATTATTACCTTTTAAAGTATGTACCTTTTTTTACGGTACGTTTTTAATATTTTTCAAAAAGTACTTTTTCTTATAAAAAAAAAGAAAATTAAAATTTAACATTGAAACAAAGGCTATAATGATTAAAATTTTTTTTAGTTATTATTATTACCTTTTAAAGTATGTACCTTTTTTTACGGTACGTTTTTAATATTTTTCAAAAAGTACTTTTTCTTATAAAAAAATGAAAATTAAACATTGAAACAAGGACTGTAATGATTAAAAACATTTTTTTATTATTTTTATTACCTTTTAAAGTACCTTTCCTTAAGGTACTTTTTTAATATTTTTCAAAAAGTACTTTTTCTTATAAAAAAATAATTAAAATTAATTCGTATTTTGTTTTATGTTTACATTAAGATTTATTAAAACAAACGACATTTCTTTTGTGGATTCATGGGGCTATCCAACGCACAATTGAAAGCCTTGGCAAATCCTTCAGAATTCATAACAATCTGTTGTAAACGTACATCACTGGGATCATGTTCAATAAATTTGAGATCACCTTTATTACAAAAGAACTGGGCCATGCTTAAGTAAAACTGGCGTTGCCAATTTGTATTGTTAACAGCATTATAGAAGGTTTCATATGTGCGGTATGCAGCACGTTCCCCAAATAGATCAGCTATACGTTCATCGATATCATTGGTGGGGTATTGGTTTTGCATGCATTCTAAAGATTTCTTATATAAATCTTGATCTACAATCAAGTCATGGCCTGTTGTCATTAGTTCGTTTTTATCAAAGGCATGTCCCATTTCATGGGCCATTATGAAGCCCATTAAAGATATTTGGTAGAGAGGTTTAAACGTATAATGATACAAGGGATATTGTAAGCTGGCAAAGGGTATAACCACAAGATTTTGTTTGGGCACATAAAACATAGAACTAAAACTGCCCAAGCTGTTATCCTGTGTTACGAAAAAATTAAGATCTTCTGAGTACAGCAAAGATTTACGAAAACGATGTTGTAGTAGAAGCAAATGATTTTTAAAATAATTTCCATTGTCTAGATTTGGCACATCCTCGTAAAATTTTTCTATTGTTTCACTTAACACCGGATAGGGCACCCAGATTGATTTGAATGCTATGTACTTTCGCTTTTAAATCTTGTATTTGATGGAAGTTAAGATTCAAATTATTTTCCTCAAAGATCTGCTGTATTATATGTACCAATTGCTGGTTTATGCGGCTAAAACTATCCTCATAGAGCCAATAATCTCGTGAGTAGATTTCCTCATAGTAAATGTAATTAACGGCCATATCAAGTTTATTCCTTAAATCTATAATACAAGCTTGGGGAGTGAATTCCCGACTGCTGTCCTTAAACAAATAGAACAGGAAGTGCAGCATTAAATAATTGAATTGCAAATGCAATTCATTGATTGTCCACTGAATGCCATGGAGTTGTCTAAAGAATGAAACATTTTTTAAGAAGATTTTATCAAGTTTATGAATTCTATGGCTGAGCAACTTTCTTAGATATGACCGAAGAAAAGGATATTCTACGGTTAATTCCATTAAGGACATTTCTGTTTCAATGTATTCGCTCGTGGTATTATTTTGAAATATTTCCAACCATTTTTGTTGCGTGTTCTTCAATTGTTGTACTACTTCAGAGGCATTGTCTACCTTTAAAATCTTTAGAATACCCTCAACGTCCATATCTGCTGGTAGGTTAGACGGCTGCTGCTCATTATTATATGCGGGTTCTAAAATAATATTTAAACTGCCATCCTTACTGGCTGTGATTTCATGTCTTATTATCAGATTATTCCAATTATAACCTTGCAATTGGCCTAACGCCTGCCAAAAATGTTCACTTCTAAGCCCCCAACATGCAACACATTCTCCCGGCAGTAAAGCCCATTTGATATGTAGTTCCTCGAAATATTTCACAAAATTTGCTGATTTCTCCTTTACACATGCCTGGTAGTAATATTGCGTTTTCTCCCGTATTGTTTGAGATTTCATACCAAAATTAAATAAATTTTTGTTTTTTGAAAAAAATCTGCTTAAAAGATTTTCTGGTTTAAACAAGTGCTTTAATTTTGCATTGAACTTTTGATCCAAATAGTTTGTAATTTCACGAACACTTTCTTCACTGCTATCCGGATAGCCATTATAATTATCGCAACTGTATGCATAGAAATCCTCGCAAGGATCTGCTGTTGTATTCATTGATCGTTTTATATCGTTTTCCAACACTTGATTTAAGATGTGTGGCATGAAATTTTCTTCTTCCTCAGTTATTGAATTGCATAAAGTATTGGCGTTGATTTCCTTGTGTAAAAAAATAATGCAAATTATTGCCTTAAGAATGAAATGTTTTTCAAAGACTGCCATGATCTGTTGTTGTTTGTTCTGTGCTTTTGCAATGCAATTTGAAGTTCAACTGAACTCTTGATTTTGTACGGCTAGTTAATGTGATAAGAAAGAAGTATTGATAACGCAGTGAAATTAATTCTCTTTATCACTCTCCATTACTCTCTCTCTCTTTCGCTCTCTTACAAAAAAAAAACCCCCGCACTCTACGCTTATCAACAGTTCCGCCATACATCACCCCCCAAATATGTTCTTAATACAACTGGACTTTGTTAATCCATAACGATACCTACGGCGATCAGATGCTACACTGGTTGCACGAAGTATACCCATGCAACCGATAAGTGCGTACGTACGAATATTTTTTTTTATATGGTCTCATAGAAGAAGAGCTTCTGTTGGCTTAAATCGTCGATAAAAATAAAATTTTCTACAGACAATAGGAATATTGACTCGATATCTCTACCAAGATACCATATGATCAACTGGTTTACATTCCTGTATTCCCAGCATGTCCATAATCCAAGTCCATTTTTAACCCGTTTTTTCAATAACTGAGTTTGAAATTGATCTGAAGATCTGGATGTTTTCAATATAGTTTTCATTACGATTGCCTGATAGCTGATGCTTGTTAGGTTGTGCCATTTCACGAGCAAATTTCTTAATGCCCTAACGAATATCACGTCGCTGTCCGTCCTCGTCCATGAACGACTAGGACTAGTTGCATTGCCATAACCCCAACGATGCCCACAATTTCCGACAGGATTGCTAGACTCTGCTGTATGGATAATTCAAGCGCCGAAAGGCTTCTTAGGTGGCGGGAATTTCCCTAACGATGTCCAATATTTTACCCAACATTAGTTTGTGGATAGCCTTACAACTAGTTATTCTCTGCTCATCTTCTGCGCTAGCAGAAAGATATGAACATTATTGCTAGACTCTGCTGAATTTATATAGGTAAGGCAAGCGGCGAAAGGGTTGTTGAGTAGCGGGAACGTAAAGAACGTCCGTCTTTGTCCATGATTATTCAAAGGTAATTCTAATATGGATTCCGGGATCTATTGGGTACGCCATCTAACCTTTTTTTTTCAACTAGTGTTTATTTCGTGAATGGTAACACTTAGCTCATGTCTGATTTGACAGGTAATTAGTTTTATTCTTCCGCTGAACAAATATGGTTGTCTATACGCTTGAACAACGCTGGGAAATCGACTTACAGAAGATGCCGCTTTTGGCAAAAAAAAAATCATCTTTTCAGATGAAGCTCATTTTGATCTTGGCGGGTATGTAAACAAGCAAAATTGTCGCATTTGGGGCACAAAAAACCCGCACGCATACATTGAAAGCAGACGCACCCAAAACGAGCCACTGTTTGGTGCGGATTTTGGTCCAGAGGCATAATTGGGCCATTTTTCTACGAAAATAAGCAAGGAGTGGCCGCTACAGTCAATGGCGATCGTTATCGGGCCATGTTGAACGAATTTTTGTTAACAAAAATTGAAGAGGAGGTTATTAGCAACATTTGGTTTCACAGGACGGCGCTACGTGCCACACAGCCGAAGTTACACTCGATGTTTTGCGCCCTATTTTTGAAGATCGCATCATCAGCGAAGAGCTGATGTCGTTTGGCCACCTCGGAGCTGCGATTTGACACCGTTGGACTATTATGTGTGTTGTGCCGTCAAAGATAAGTGTTACGCTGACAAGCCAGAGACAATTGACGCTTTAAAGGACAATATTCGTGAAGCCATTGGCGAAATACAGCTGTACACAATCGATAATGTGCTTAAAAATTGGACCGATCGTGTAGGCTACTGCATGGCCAGCCGAGGCAGCCATTTGAATGAAATTATTTTCCATTATTAACCGGAAGGATTGTACTTCCAAATAAAAAATTTTAGAAAATATTCAGTAGTTTTTTTTTAGCATTTTCAAGAAAAAAAATTTATTTGGCGGACCCTGTATATGAATATTGTACTGCTGATGAGCAGACCAAGGCCGCTCCAACATGTTATAGGGCATAGGTATTCTCATTACTTCTTTTAATTTGGATATTGTCCATTCTTTTACAAGGAAGCTTACTCTCGTTCTCAGGTACGTACTGGGGATGCCAAACAGGATTAATTTTTAAAAATCCCGGGATTTTTCGGGATAATTCGAAATCGAAAAATCCGGTATTCGGGATTTCCGGATTGTCAACCCTAGTATGTGCAATGTTGTATGGAAAAGAAGACGATCGTCTCACTTCTGTCTGTAAATCACATGGTCATCCATCGTACAATTCCGATTGTTACAGGCTACTGTATTTTTGGTAGGAGTGTAGAAAGACTTGCCATGTTGGAAAATTAATTCTGCAGGAGTTTCGTATCTGAGGAGAAGGCAGAGCCTGCCTTTCAGCTCATTTGTCAGTGCACTACTTTAGTCTTCAAGTGACGAACATTTTTTCCAAAGGATAGCTGCAGTAGCAAGATTTATTTTAAACTCGAGATAGTTTAGTCGCCGTAGTCTCGGGTAATAAATCCAATATTTCCAATTACAGGGGTATTGCCAAACTCAGTGCTATTCCCAAGTTGATGGAGAAACTGGTGACTGATTATCTCTTTTTTAATACGAAATCTTTAATATCCCCTTTTCAGCATGGTCTCGTAGGTAGTGTATTGGCTTATTAGACGTGAGAGCGCGTTTCAAACCCCATCTCCAACAAAACGAAATGTGTCGGCGCCATCCTCTCAGCAGATTTCTGGTAAAAACTCTGTGAATAAAATAAAATTGCCATGAAAAGTTTCTCAAGAAATCTGTCGCTCGGAGTCAACTTTAAACAGTAGGTCTCGCAAAGCATGTGTAAAATTGACGCTCACAGCATAAGCTAGGTGTGAGAAACTAGGTCGTAATCCTAACTAAAGTGTTGTAATGACCAATTATGTACATATGTTATGCAATGTTTGATCGCAGGATAGAATTGATTGTGGTATCACCGTGGGCATAAATGCCTCTTCCTATAAGGGGGGTCAGTCACCTAACCCAAGGGAATTATTGATTCACTTCTGCCTTTAAATTGCATGATCAAGCATCTGTCTTATTGGAGGAGGGCATGCCAATAGACTTGCCGCGTACTTCAGAGCTTATTCAGCTAACACACTTCTAAACAGCCTGCTAAACGCTTGTGAGAGTTTTTATTGGAGGGGACGCTTTGGTTTCGAATTGTTTGACTGCTTAAAAGGCAAACACTTCTGCTGAACGTAGAGGCCCATTTGCCATAAGTAGCGTGCTTGGGAAACATAAAAACAAAAATTTTTTCCAGCAAGAGCCAAAAAAAACAGACGAATAAAATAGAAGAGGAGAGACAGAGGAAAAGACAGAATAAATAATAAAAGACAAGAGATGAGAGCAATTGAAATAGATTTGTTAGACTTAGATTCGAATTTGAGAACGAACGTCAGATTAGTTTTAAGCAACAAGTTGTGTTAGGAAGGAAGATTAAACATTTATTTTTGTCAAAATCCAAGTGCAATATTTGATTGAAAAGAATTAAAATTTAAAGAAAAACAAAAAACATTTAAAAAATTCTGCTGGCACATGTGGTGTTTAAAGCTCTTATGTGCTGATAAAACTGTTGTTGCCTGAAAATCAAAAAAAAAAACGAAAAGAAAACAGAAAGAAAGAAAAGGAAACAGACGAGACAGACAATGTTAAAATTAAGCATTGTCTTTGGCTTGCTGGCGTCCATAATCTGGCGTACAACACCGACAAATTGTCGCCAAACCAACAACCAAACGCAGAACATCAATCAATTGGCCGCCTTGAATATCGAACGTTATACGGATGCAACGGCAAAGCCTTGTGAGAATTTCTATCAGTACGCCTGTGGCAATTGGTATCAACAGCATATTGATGAAATGGATTACGGTGATGTCTTGGGCTTAATGGATTATGAATTGAATCGTAAACTGGAACATTTATTACGTAAACCGTTAAGTGGTTCACAGCAAACAGGCATGGTCAATAGAACGGAAGAGAATTTGACAGCCCAGTATGTAATGATGAGCAGCAGCTCTACAGATTCCGATGATGGCTCATGGCCAATAGGAGAGACCGCTGGCCTATACGATAAAGTCAGATGCTATTACAAGTCCTGTAAGAAGGTGAAACCTTATAATTTGAAAAAATATTTACAACTAGTGCAGCCGGGCAGAGGTTTCCATTGGTATGTCTTGGCCAAACAGGGTGGCCGTAAATGGAATGCAGAAAAGTTTGATTGGCTAGAAACCATAGCCCGTTTACGGTTGTATGGCCTAAATGGTGTCTTGCTTAAGGAACAAGTATTGCCACGCTGGGATGAATCCACTTCCATGAGCATTTATTTGGATAAACCCGACCTGGCAGAGACTTTGGCCATGGGTGAGGGTGTCATTATTGAACTGTTAATGGATATTGGCCAAACCAAGCGAGTAGCCAATGAAATAGCACGAGAAGTTAATCGTTTTGAGTTCCAATTGCACAAACTCCAAGAGCTGGAGGATGAAGAGGGTCCCAAGGAAATGCAATTGAGCTATTTGCAAGAATACATGCCACAAATCGATTGGCTCGCCTATCTCAAAGAGCTTAAGGGACCTGATACCGATTTGGCTACCACGGTTATCATACAAAATATACCCTACATGCGCTCTTTAGTCAAATTGCTTAACATGGTAGACTCCTCTACCTTATGCAATTACATAATGCTTAAGTTTTTGCTGTACCTTAAGGCCCAAGGTCCAAATGAGATAACACGTCAAGAATGTATCGCAAGTTTGAGAAGAGCCATGCCTTTGGCCATGAGCTATATAGTGGGTGAACACTATTACAAGGACCAGGAGAAAAATGATTTGCAATTACAGCAATTGTTTAAGCATTTGCAAGAGACCTTTCATAATACCATACAAGAAAATCGCTTGCAATTGCCGCAGCCCATAGTGCAAACACAATTGCAGAAAATCGACTCCATGAAAATGCGTGTAGGCTTTGCGCCTCGTAATCTCACGGCCTCATACTTTGATATGTACTACAAAAGGGTTACCTTGGATGCCAATAATTTCTATGCCAATCAGTTAAGCTTGCTAAAGCTTACAGTGGAGCATAGTCATGAAACCTTGGATCCTGTCAGCAATCCTGAGTTGTTAGCCGATGAAGCGGTTATTTCGGCCGAATGGCTAGGCAGCTCCTCCTCGCCACTCTATCTCAAGTCACGTAATGTTGTCATTATACCCTATGGTTTCCTGCATATGCCCATTTATCATCGCAATTTAAAGGATATTTTCAAATACTCCGTGTTGGGTTTTGCTTTGGCCCATGAAATGTTACACGGTTTCGATTCGTCGGGCATAGACTATGACAGCATGGGCAATATAATGGGTCCCAGTGAGGACATCTCAGCAAATCAACGTTTTATGCAAGGTCTACGCTGTATGCAAAATGAATTGGCAACTGGGTCACGCAGTCTCAATGAAAAGTTATCCGATTATGAAGGCATTCGCTTGGCCTATAATGCCTATTTTAGTTTGAACGCCACCAATGATACTACTCAACATACGGTTAAATCATGGCGCAGCAGATTCTTGGCACAATTTACACCTCAGCAAGTGTTTTTCCTTAATTTTGCACAATTCTTCTGTGGCAAAGTGCATCCGAAATTGACACACTCTGCCTATTTGGATCATGCTTTGGATGAGTTGCGTGTGTTACAAACTTTGGCTAATTTTGAGGAATTTGGCCGTGTCTTCAATTGTGAGAAGAAGGATAAAATGCAGTCGAGACATCGTTGTAGATTGTGGTAGTGTTAGTAAATAATTAAAAAGAAAAGAAATTAAATAAAAATATATTAAAAAAAAATAAAATATTATTTTGTTGTAAATTTATGGGCATTAGACACACAAAAATAGAGCATGATTAAAATGTCGGACGATAATCTCGATTATAGTAGATTTTCGCATACACATTCATTTTTTTATCTGATTAAAATCATCATGTAGCACGTTAGGAGTATAAAACTTATCAGTTCTATATATGAAGAAAATTTGTCGGCCGACAAAAATTTTTCAAAAAATTGTTTAACAACAAAATTCCTTTGTTTATAAGTTTTTGGCAACAACTACTAGATTAGAAAAACAAATTACCAGCTAATAAATATTTATTAATAGAGTAAAGTGTAAAAAATGTCGTCCGACAAAATATTTTGAAAAATGGTTTTCATCTTCAGCACTGTAGGTAACAACATCAGCATGATTACAAAAATTAAATTTCAACGCATACATATTTATAGTAGAGTAAAGTATAAAAGATGTCGGCCGACAAAATATTTTGAAAGGAGATTTTTGTACAAAAAAAAACAGTTTAATTTCAGCATTGTGGGTGGCTACATTTGCTAGAGTAGAACAATGAAATACCAGCGCATACGTATTTATGAGTAGAGTAAAGTATAAAAAATGTCGGCCGACAAAATATTGTGAAGAATAACTTTTGTATAAAACACAGTTCATCTTCTGCACTATAGGTGGCAACATCAGCTGGATTAAAAGATTAAAATGTATCACACCTAAGAATAGAGTAAAAAAAATGTCGGCCGACAAAATATTTTGCAAAGAGTTTCTTGTATAAAACACAGTTTATCTTCAGCACTGTAGCTGGCAATATCAGCTGACTTTGAAAACTAAAATATATCATACCGAAAAATAAAAAGTGTCGGACGACAAATTTTAATGCCTTCTCTAATAGGCCGACAAATAGGGGTTTAAAAGCATTGGGCACATTTAAATATTTTCTGACGGGCAATTTAAAACCACAATTTTGGTCGAAGCGTTTAATTACAATTTTTTTAAAAATAATTACAAATTTTTAAATTAAAAATGTCGGCCGACAAATATAATTTTACAAGCCTGTAGCTTATACAAACACTTTCCTTTCAGCTCATTAAAATTACGACTTTATTAGAAACAAATTTTGAAACCCCTTTTTATAAGACCTAACATTTGAATTAAAAATTGTCGGCCGACAAACATGATTTTACCAGCCTGTGGCTTATACAAACACTTTCCGCTTACTTGGTTAATATGACGGCTTTATTAGAACCAAATTTTGAAACCCCTTTTTATATGACCTAACATTTGAATTAAAAATTGTCGGCCGACAAATATGGTTTTACAAGTCTGTTCTTTATGCAAACACTTTACTTTTAGCTCATTAAAATTACAACTTTATTAGAAATAAATTTTGAAACCCCTTTTTATAAGACCTAACATTTAAATTATAAATTGTCGGCCGACAAACATGATTTTACCAGACTGTGGCTTATACAAACACTTTCCTTTTACCTCATTAAAATTACAGCTTTATTGGAAACAAACATTGAAAAACCTTTTAACACGACGTTAAATTTGAATTAAAAAATGTCGGCCGACAAATATGGTTGTACAAGACTTCAAACTATTGCTTGTAAATACATTATGGTTTAGGCAATTGGAATAATATTTTAAAGTCCTTTTTTCATAACTAAACATTTGAAACGAAGATTGTCGGCCGACAAATATAGTTTTACAAGCCTTGGGCATGCGTACATGTTCCTTGGCTTACTTGATTGAAATAACGGATGATTTATTAGAAATTAAAACCCTTTTTACGCGACATTTTAATTCATTTGATTACAAAATGTCGGCCGACAAATATGGTCTTGCAAGCCTTTATACTATTGAAATAGCAGTTTTGGTTGAAAGGCAAATTTAAAGCATTTTTTGCTGAAGTAAATATAAAAATGTAGGCCGACAAAATCAGTTGGATCATATACATCATAATTTTAAATATGTTTTCCACAATATTATGAAAATAATAATACAGCTATGTAAGCAAAATATACGATTTTTAGTTTCAAAAATGTCGGCCGACAAAATTTTTTTATTAACTGAATTGAAAAACTTATAAAGGTTAAATTAGGCAAGAAATACAAAATCCGGCCTAAAGCTTTGCCACGATTTACTCCGACTTTTGCGTTTCTTTTCATGAGCCTTAGGCTCATGCATATTTAAAAGAGAAAAATTGTATGAATAATTTTAATTGCCTCTCCCTCTATTGCATTGTAGATTTTAGTCTTTATCTTTGATTCCAAGTTTTTCTTTTCATTTCACAATGACTATCAAGGCCAAGGTCATTGAAATTTGCGTTTATAATCGCATTGTATTGTCCATTCTGGCGTACATCGTTTAATCAGAGATTTTTTCTCTGAATTTTTTCTTGATGTCATCGTTTTATTATTGCGCCATGAGTATGGAAACTAAAGAAAGAAGAAGAAGAAAAAAATTGCCTGAATAATGCAATCGAAGAGAATAGATGAGGTTTTTTTTTTGCATAATTTAACCAATTTTTCCAAGTGGGCATATTTTTTAAATGAAATGCGGTAAGAAAATGATACGCAACTCAATACCTACACATGACTTATGGGTCGTTTAAATGGAATTGGAGTGACAATATTCACGATGGCAAAGAGAGTAAAGGGGGGAGAGTATTCATTTAATGAATTGCAAGAATTTTATTAAATTATTGGAAAACAAAAAAAAAAATGCAATAAAAATTGTAAACAATTTAATAAAAGCCGCAAACTAATGGCGGTGGGTATGCACATTAGACTCAAAATGTTTGAGAAAAATTTATTCGATTGAAGAATTTTTAAGAAAAAAAAAATGCTGCGAATAAGGTTCTGTGAAACTGTCTGAGGTGGACATTTGGTATCATTCCGGGAGCTGAAACCAATTTGTAGAGATCCTTAGTGACATCATGCAAAGGGGTTTTGTATTATCATTCAGTGGTGCTTGCCAAAGAGGTTAATGAGGCCACTAGAGTACCATTTTCGTAAAAGAAAAAACCTCGTAAACAATGAGTTAATATCACAGCAAATAACGGTAAAATATCAAGTAATCTCAGTGAACAGTAAATAACATGGAAGCCAAATTGAAGGCTTGCAGAGAAAGTCAAAATTAAAGACAGCACAGGTGGAGTTATTAGATCAGACGACATCTTGAACAAAACGAAAATATAAAAAAATATTTCTTCGACGATTGAGAATTAATGAAATTACCGAGAAAAGTGTCTCAAAAAAATCTGTGCATTCCTCTCAGCAGATTTCTGGCAAAAACTCTGAGAGTAAAAATTGCCATGAAAAGCTTCTCAAAAAAATCTCTGCATTCGGAGTCGACTTTAAACTGTAGGTTCCACTACTCGTGTATAAAATTAATACATACAGCAACAAGTGTTGTAAGAAACTAGCTTGTAAACCTAACTGAAGAGTTGTAATGACCAATTATGTATGTATGGATGGGTGTGTTATGCTATATTCGGGGCAAAGGTAAACTAACTTCTGTTTTTCCGCTAGATTGGATTTAAATCCGTTTCATATGCTTGTAAAGACTAGAGTTTTGCAGACAAGTACTTACTGCAAGTCAGGATTACGACCTAGCTTCTCGCACCACCACCTTGCAGTGTGTGTTAAGTTTATTCATGAGGGGCGTGACTCATACTTAACTCGTAACATATGGCTCGTAGTCGCCGAGCGACAGATTTTTGAGAAACTTTTCATGATAATTTTATTTTATTTACAGAGTTTTTGGCAGAAATTTGCTAAGAGGAAATCACCGAAGAAATATTTTTTTATATTTCGTTTTGTTAGAGATATTTGCCCTGGGGTTTGAGCCGAAGCCTCAAGTCTAGTAGTGAGCCTGTACACTAGCTACTAAATAACGGCCACTTTTCTACACTTAATGAATGACGGGAAAAGATAAGGTGTGGATGATTTATGAAGAAAAAAGGCCCTAATTAGGCTAGCATTTAGGCCTATTGTAATACTCTTCAAAGCCTACAATGTCACAATTTTATAACAATTTTATAATCATTAGGAGTAGCCCGCAATTCGCCTAAATGAAATGGAGAAAACGTGCCACTAAAGATCACTTTAGAAAACCTATCAGCCTCGCAATCCTTGTCTTAAAAACTTGGAAAAAAGAGGAAAAAATTTAATTTCTACTTCATTATTAACGGTCTATATAGAACAGTTTTTACTTGAGTTACCGGTTTAGTATTCAATTCAGCGTCATAAATAATGTATGTAAAGAGTGATTTTTTAGCTATTATCTTTTTGGCAACACTGGTTTAAACAGCTCACGCACGTTTCGTGTTTTGTTTCACTGTCAAACATTTTCAGTTTGGTCTATAATTTAACCACATGAATCGTCTTACAAACGAACAACGCTTGCAAATCATTGAATTTTATTATCAAAATTGGCTCTTGGAAAGTTGGCCGAAGATCCACTACTTTATCGAAAAATTGTGTTCAGCGACGTAGCTCATTTTTGGCTCAATGCATACGTAAATGAGCAGAATTGTCGATTTTGGAGTGAAGATCAGCCAGATGTATTGCAAAAGCTACCAATGCATCCAGAAAAAGTCACAGTTTGGTGCGGTTTATGTGCTGGTGGCATCATTGGACCGTACTTATTCAAGGATGCTGCGAATTGTAACGTAACTGTGAATGGTGAGCGCTACCGTGAGATGATATCCAACTTTTTTTTTTTGCCCAAAATGTAAGAGCTTGACTTGCATGACATGTGGTTTCAACAAGACGGTGCCACATGCCACACAGCACGCATAACAATGCATTTATTGAGAGGCGAGTTCGGTGAACATTTTATTTCACGTTCGGGACCGGTCAATTGGCCGCCTAGATTGTGCGATTTAACGTGCCTTTAGACTATTTTTGGTCGGGCTATGTTAAAGCTCATTTCTATGCAGACAAGCCCGCTTCAATTGACGTATTGAAAGACAACATTGAAGCATTTATTCGTGAGATACCGGCCGAAGTGTTGGAAAGAGTATGCCAAAATTGAACTAAGCGGATGGATCATTTGAGGCGCAGTTGCGGTCAACATTTGCATGAAATAATCTTCAAACATTAAATTATATGAACCGTACTATCGATTCAAATAAAGATATCATGCATTCTTCTGAATTGTATGTGTTTTTTTTGTAAATTTTCCTATAACTCTTAAAAAATCATCCCTTATTATCGATGAATTTAAGTAACACGGTCCAAAATATTGATAAACAGTTAAGATGACATCAGGTGATTTCGGATGCTTCAATTAAATTTTTTAGAATTTTATTTCAAGTATTTTCTTTTAATATTTTCATATTTTTTTTCGAATTTTTTGATCTTTTTTATAATTTTTTTTATTCTTAAATTAAAAATAAAAAAAATATTTTTAAATTAAAAATAATTTCTTTTTATTTTTATTTCTGTACTTCTTTTTTTTTTTGTAATTTGTTTTTTTTTTTTTTTGGGATTTATTTCGTTGTCTGCCTATTCTAACCGCTGTTTTGCATGAGAAATACAGATTAGAAAAGGGCCATGAAGGGCGTAAGAAGAAATAAAACAAAATTCTCTTGAGAAACTAGGCCAACATTGATAAGACATTGTCTCAAGAAGGGTTATTAAACTAATTAGAATGTGATTATATTTACATATGTATGTATGCTTTTGCTTGATTATATTCATATATATTTTATGTAATATAAACAAACATTTTTTCTTTTCATTTTTTATAACCAATAATTAAACAACATTGTTAGCATGTAATTATCACTTAATTTTCAGACTTTTTTATTCTTGTTTCGCTTTTTTGGTTTATAGCCAAAGATACTGTTTTTTAAGTAATTTAATTAGCAATCATATATACAAAGTATCGTTTGCAAAGATTAATGGCAACAATTTCGTATTATTTTACCCTTTTGGCTTGTAACTATTTTCGGCGTACTCGTACTCATCTTTTCATAGTCAATTCCTTTATTTAATATTTATGAGCCATTTTGTTGAATACCATTTATGTTTGACAACGTCGTTTGGCTGCTCTAGTGGTGGGCTGGCTGGCTGGCTGGCTGTGTAACAGACAGACTGGTTGCTTGGCTGCCTGTAACCATTTATTAAAAATTTTTAATGCTCATTCATATATAGCGATATGTTGTGATGGTGATGGTGATGTTGATGACGATGACTTTGTTCATTGTCAAACAATTATATTCTTATATGTACATATTCCATGACCTATACCCTCCATCTCCCTTCCCCATTCCTTTTTTTCCTATATAAGATTGAAAATGAAAGACAGAATGTATACATACATACATATGTATACATACATACATACATACATACATATGTATGTATGTATAGTTGTAGCAAAAAAGTTTAATTTTTTTTGGATTTTTTTTTCTTCTTTACAGAACCGAAACAATACCCGGTAATCCTTCATACAAGGCAACAATGCGTTTACATATAACGAATGTACAGAAAAGTGATTATGGCAGCTACAAGTGTGTCGCCAAAAATCCTCGTGGTGAAATGGATGGTACCATAAAACTTTACAGTAAGTTTACCCCACCCCTTCCAGTACACATACCCATCTGTACCTACTGATATGTTAATAATAATAAAAACAAAAAGGACTCAATAAAATCATATACAATTTATTAAGTACACACATACATACCTCCCTCACTCATACACTTATATGCATGCTGTTTACATATTCATTTAATATGTCTCCATTGTGCGTGCCATTGTCAAAAAGGCAAACTGTATGGTTTGCGTGTGTGTGCATAGCATGCCATTGTAACGAATCAAAGGATTCGTGCAGAAGCTATGCAGTTTGCCCAGAGTCCCCAGAGTGAAACAGTAAAGCAAAACAAAAGGAAGGAAAAAAAACATTTTATTGAAAATGCTTTACATAACGTCAAGTAGAGAAAAGATAGGAATTTTAATCATATATTCTGCCGCCAAATTTTTAATGAAAATAAATCTGAATACAAGAAATTAAGAGCGTGTGATAATGCATATGCAAGTCACAAAGTAAGCTAACGAGTGACAGATAAACACATTTCGAAAGGAAACTAAAGAAAATGCATGCCAATATAGGCTAAAGGGAAATTAAAGTGTAGAAGAACAGTAGCAAAAGGGGTTATTTTAAGGCGAGAATTAATATCTTCAAGTACCTTACATTGATAAATGTAGTGTTGCAAGTGTGGCAAAGATTTAAAAAAAAAAAATTTTTGTCGTCCGACAAATTTTTTATACTACAAGATTTTAAGTCATACAAATCTTAGAGGTTAGAGGACGTGTACTTGCCTATTAAGACAAGTAAAGTACCCGGAGATCAAGTTGAAAAATTTGAAATTAAATTCCTCGCCGTCCAATAATTTTTTCGATAAAAATTTTTAGGAGTCCTAGTAGCAGCACTATCACGTACACAAAGTCTCTATCCGCACTGCCCAACAGTCTACACAATAACCCGCAAGAGTATACTTATATAATTTGTAATTACAACCCTTTAGCCAGGATTAGAACCAAGGTTCTCGCAGTACTTCTGCTGACGTGCGCTAATTTAATGCATAACTAGCTTTGACGTCGCCGTGGTCTAGTAGGTAGTGTGTTGGCTTATTAGACGAAAGGCCCGAGTTCAAATCCCAGGTCAGACATCAAAACGAAAATGTGAAAATATTTCTTCGGCGACTTCCTCTCAGCAGATTTCTGGCAAAAACTCTGAGAGTAAAAATTGCCATGAAAAGCTTCTCAAAAAATCTGCCGTTCGGATTCGACTTTAAACTGTAGGTCCCGCTACTCATGTATAAAATTAACGCACACAACACGAGTGGTGTGAGAAGCTAGGCGTTGTACAATGGGTCAATTCGACCTCCGGGTACCTGTACTTGTCACAGTTGACAAGTACACGTCCTCTAACCTAACCTAACCTAGTTGGACCTACAGTTTAAAGTCAATTCCCAAGCAACAGATTTTTGACAAATTTATTTTGCTCTTAAAGTTTTTGCCAGAAATCTGCTGAGAGAAAGTCTGAAGAGATAAAGAAGCCCCTACGATCTAATTTTAGTCGATAATAGGTATGCCTCCCTATCCCATTTAGGGCTAGTAAGTTGGACAATAAAGCAAGTTGCTTCCTTAGTCCATAGATTTGCCAGCAGCCAATAAATTCTTCAACCGTATAGACAGCCAAAAAGAGGTCAGAGATATGTCTCAAAGCTTGTCAGGACAATAGGCTTCCAGAAGACATTATAGCGATATCCTATAAAATCTGAGGGGAGTTCAGTAGATCGTATAGTCCCGTAAACAATAAATCTTTTTTAAGCGCTTGCATTCTTGAAATTTAAAAAAAAAACAAAGTCTTTTGAAAGACCTACTGATGCAATATATGTAGATAGGTAGGTAGGTAGAAATGGCTGACCACTCAGTGAGTATGAGCGGCCACACACAGGACTCATTGTTATACCACAGTTTCTCATTTCCCCTTCATTCTAGGAAACACTCGAAGCTTCTGATGATGCGACTCAGGCCGTTTATCTATATTCTACATATATCAGGCACTCTGCGAGCACGAACTCCTCATCTCTATAACTTTTACAGAAATTATTTGCGAGGTGTTCAAGACCAAGCCCACGATGCAATGCCCCGTAATAACCCCGACAACAGTACTAAGCTTTCTTCTTTGGAGTTTAAGTGTGGAATGAAATATTGTTCAAGTGTCCGCCACTGCTTTTCTAGGTGAAGCCCATCCGAAATGTTCCATTTTCCATGACTCTGAAGCACAAAACACACAGATTTTCACAGATAACATGAGTTACGTATGTTTGATTTGAAGGCCGCTCTTGTTTGTGGCTTATTAGTATACATTTAGGTCTTATTATCATCGTGAAGACCAGTCTTAGTAATGCAATAAAGCTGTCTACTGCACTCCTTTTAACTTTATCTATCGATCTCCTCCAAAAGAATTGCCCTGACAAATTTCAGAATATTGCTCGATGTCAACAATCACAACTTTCTGCTTAGCACTTGAGACACACTCATACGTTCCTTTCTAGGATACATTAATACCCTACAGGTTCCAAGAATATGTCGCAATGATTTATTCCCATCTTCACAGAATCCACACGTTGTATTTGACATAATCCTTGAATAAGTGCACCCTGAGTCCGCAGTGCCCTGTGAAAAGATCGTTTACATACATACATAATTGGCCATTACAACCCTTCAGTCAGGATTACGGCCTAGCTTCTCAACACTACTAATTTTGTGTGTATTAATTTTATACATGAGTGGCGGGACCTACAGTTTAAAGTCGACTCCGAACGACAGATTTTTTGAGAAGCTTTTCATGGCAATTTTTACTCTCAGAGTTTTTGCCAGAAATCTGCTGAGAGGAAGTCGCAGAAGAAATACTTTTTGTACTTTGTTTTTGATGTCTGGCCTGGGATTCGAACTCGGGCCTTTCGTCTAATAAGCCAACACACTACCTACTAGACCACGGCGACTGTCAAACATGACAAACATTCGCTCTTATTACACAGAAGGCTTCTAGTGCCATCAATGGCATGAGAGGTCCCCTCTACGCAAGCTCGTTTGCTTGGTTGCTGCTGAAAACTTTCATATGTTGGGCACCTAGAAGATGATGACCTTATTCCATTATCTAGCCAATTCAGCTTCTTTAGACGGTTTTATGTTATCTTCGATTTAACTTCGTATGAGTCGACTGCTTCGACCTAGCAGTCAGACAGCATAGCTATGTTCTGTCTTTTGTAGTTTTCATCTGCGATTTAAGAAAACTTCAGAAGATAAAGTTTAACGGAGTGAAATCGCAGGATTTTGGTGGCCAGTTCATATCACCTCCACGTGACGTGAGCGTGAAATAAATTCCTTGAGCAAAATATCCAATTTGGCATAAGCTGTGTGTCATACAGCAATGTCTTGTTGGAACAAGATGTCGCCGGTATTCAGATTATTCAACTCAGGCTAAAAGGAGTTGGTAATCGTCAACATCTAGTGCTTTCTAAAGATGCATTGAATGATCTTGGATGTCATGTGGATTAGTATCGTTCCATATTCGACAAATTTATTTCTTCACATTCCCAATAATCCAAAAATGGACCTGGACACTGAAGATGACTTTTTCGATATGACTTATTGTCGGTCGTCGTACTCGTAGCCTAGTAGGCGTATTAGACGTGAGACCAGGCCAGACATCTGCATTAAAAACGAAATATAAAAAATATTTCTTCTACAACTACCTCTGGGAGTAAATGAAATTGCCATCAAAATTTTCTCAAAAAATTTTTCGTTCGGAGTCGACTTTAAACTGTAGGTCCCCTGCCGCTCATGTAAAAAATTAATGCGCACAACATTAGTGGTGTGAGAAACGACGTCATAACCCTGGCTTAAGGGTTGTAATGATTAATTGCGTATGTATGTAAACTAGTCTGATCTAATGTCCCTGACCTAGTTAATATGATCTGATTACGGTCTCGGCAGTCAGCGTAAAGGCTTTGAATTTAAAGCATGACTCCCTCCTTAGAGGAGAAAAATAGCCTGAAAGTTTCATGCACTAGTATTGAAAGCTTTCGACAGACTATCCAGGAAAGTTGAACCAAATGAAGAAGAAGTCTGGTTTGAGTCAAAGACAAAAATGGAGAAATAAAATGTATTGTGAAGGTACAGGGAGGCATGAGATCGAATTTTAATACTGAATTGATATAATTCCTGTACGATATAGGACACACAAGACGGATAATAAAGCAATACTATTCCTTGGTCCACAATTTATTAGCAGCCAATATGTAGTATAGCTTTGCCTAGTTGACCACCTATATGCTCATGATTTGATTGGTATTTGGTAGAAATGTAACCTGTAACCATGAATCCATAATAGGCTGATACAAATATTAATACGGAGAGGAGGAGGCGATAATGTGAATGATAATGAATTCATGAAAATGTTAATTTTCTGTTTAAATTTAAATTTAAAAGAACACAAATTAATCTGCTTTGAATTGCAAATTAAATACGCCTTAAACTAGTTTCGATTACAATTATTTTCGTGGTAGTAATTATTTTCATAATGAATTCCCTTTAAATTCATAGAAATTTTTAACAACAAAGTTTTACTGGAAATGTTTAATAAATTGTCGCTTGTGGCATTCAAATGTTTTACAAAAAAAAAATTGTTTCCATAATTTTTTTTATTCCCCATTTCCCCATATAACTACGGT
This sequence comes from Sarcophaga rosellei, assembly GCA_930367235.1. Lineage (NCBI taxonomy): Eukaryota > Metazoa > Arthropoda > Insecta > Diptera > Sarcophagidae > Sarcophaga > Sarcophaga rosellei. The sequence continues at coordinate 89,923,177 of OV884019.1, forward strand.
ACACGGAAAACGAATGAGTATGGCAATGGCAATGATTGAACAGCAAAAATATAAAATTTTTCCAGCATATTGAACTCTCCACTTGAAGCACGCCTTTAAGGGGTTACAAATGAAATATTCGCTCATAACGAGAGTGCAGAGCAGGGTTCAATCGAGAGAGGAAAAAAAAATTTATAAAATTAAACACTTTGTGGTTAATTTGTGAAAATTTAGCAACAATTTAAAAACCCATGAACAACAACAGCAAATACAATAAAAAAAACACAATACTGTTGCCACTGAAACTGTTGCATGCACTCGACCACTGTTAGCAGTGGTACTGATACTAATACTGGTGATATTAAAAAAAACATAAAAATATTGGAAAAAATTTATTAAAAAATGATGAAAAAAAAAATTGGAATTTAATTAAAAAGTTCTACGGCAACGAAAACGATGAAACGTTTTAATAAACGTTTAAATAGCAAAGACAAGAGCTGTTGCATACAGACAATATAAGTGTGGAATGTTGTTTTGCTGTTTTTAAAAAAAGAACTTTAGAAATTATTTAAAAAAATTGGAAAAATCATGATTAATAGTAAAAGTAAAAGCGATTCGTAAAAAAGAATAAAAGGTTAACCATCTAGTGGTTTCAAAACCAACCAACACTACAAATGCTACTATGGGACCTACTGTAGAAGATAATGGCAAATTTTTAAAAAAATTTTAAGAAACTGAAGCCGTTACAGATGTGTTTGCAACGTATGCACTGTCGAAAATATTTCTTTTTCTTGGATTAAATGTAACGCATGAGAAAACTTTTTCAATTCTACAGCATTCTCTCCCATTCTCACCCCATATGCAATAGGAATTCTATCTTCAAGTGAAGAAATGTAAAGAGACTGGAAGCGTTACGGATGTGATTTGTCTTTATTTTCTCCGTGAATTCAGTTCTCTGGGGCAATATAATTATCCACTTTTTTAGCCAGCAATTGTAGTGGCTACTGCAATGTATGTAGTTTTAATGTAAATATGCCACCTGGTACACTACACGAAGGATATTGGTTTTACTCGTATCGCAAGAGGCTTTTAATTTTATTTCTTTTAATTACGATGGTAGAAAACATATTTACGCGTACCCATATTTTAGCATTAGAGATTTGTCGGGTTTGGGTTCGACAATGTCGAACTGGGGTGATCTACCAGGTACCACTTTGGCTTTTCAGCCTCAAGACTTTCGCGCTTGCAGACAAACACAAATTTTCTAGAAACTGTCATCTCCACATTATCCTCTTTTGTTAAATATTGAATTCTCGGTTCATCAGACTCCCATTCGCTTTGCCATCGATGGTATTGAATGAGGTATGGCTTCCGACATTCGGGAATTCTTCTCTATCCCTACTCATGGATCGCCTTGGTTTCTTTTGATCCACCTCTCCGTATCCTGGATTAGTTCAGCCGCGCAACTTGCTTTTCTTTCACTGTTGCACCGGCAGCCTATTCACAAATATTTTATTCCGTTCCTCTACCTTAAAGTCTACAAGAATCATTCTTGATAGCATTGTTACCTGGATAGCCGACTAGAAAAATTGCTTCTGAAATGTCAGTTTTAGAGATCTAAGCCAAGGTCAGATGTTTGCATGATCCCAGATAAAATCTGTAGATTATTAACGATTTGGTGAAGGCAATCGACCAACAGGCTCATGCAATTTGATTCCGTTTGAGTTTTTTGTGGGGCTATGTTCATGACTATTTACAAGTAAATAGTCTCTTAAAATGGGAGTAAGCTATCACCGAGATACAAACCGACACGGATGAAAATTGGCTGAAAAACTAATTGAAAAAATCCAGAGGCAATAATTTAAATCATATTGTATTTTAAAAGTTTCATCAAAACCATGGCTATATGTGTGTCTTATTTAACTTCACTTTGGAACCGAAAAGTGCATAACCCTCTATAAAAAAAAAGAAAAAAATTATATATTTAAAATCACAATTAAATAATTTTTGTTTTTATAAATTTGTTAGTTTCAGAATCAAATAAAAAAATTTACGATATATTAATTAAAATTCTATAATCAGACAAATTAATTTAAAAACAGCAGAATTATGCCACTTGTGTCACAAAGACATTTTTTCTTCGTTTGCTTAGGAATTCCTAATATTTTTAAATTAAAATTTTATTATTAAACATATTAATATAAAACAAAAAATTATAATTATGTATATATATAGTATAGCATGAGATGTAAATCCTATTTATATAGAATAGCATGAGACGTAAATCCTATTTATATAGAATAGAATGAAATGTAAATCCTATGTATATAGAATAGCATGATATATAAATCGGATATATGTATATAGTATAGCATGAGATATAAATCCTATTTATATAGAATAACATGATATATAAATCTTATTTATATATAATAGCATGAAATGTAAATCCTATTTATATAGAATAGCATGAAATGTAAATCCTATTTATATAAAATAGCATGAAATGTAAATCTTATTTATATAGAATAGCATGAGGTATAAAACTTGTTTATATATAATATCATGAGATGTTCATACTATCGAGTACAAATATTAAACTATTGCCAACAAACGATCTTTTGCAATGCCCTTAATTTATACATATTTTTCTACGATATGCAGCCCAACCACGGTGTTAGATAACTCTCTGTACAGTGTTTGATACGTACTTAGTTGCTTCCTTTTGAAATGTATTAAAGTCGCACAGGTTCCTAGTATGGATTATTGTGCTTACTGATCCTCATTATAGAATCTGTATATTAGGTTTGAAGTGAGTCCTATCTACATAAATATTAATACTGGTTAGAGGGCGTTTACTATTCTCAAGCTACTTCTGAGGCAAGACTTCGAGTTTTGCTGTTTTCCAAACTCTTCCCTTGATAATAACATAGCAAACGTTTAGATTATCTAACGTCCGTATGTTTTCAGCTACTTTTCTATCCTCGCCTTCCATTAAAGAGAAAGCTTCAGCGACTTCTTTATGTTGTTTTATTATGCAACAGTTATCGCATGATGAGCACGATGTTCTTTAGAACATTTAACATTTTGACAATGTTTAGAGATTTAAACAACACTTGATATTTAGTTTTTAAATGTCAGATAAACACATAAATATTGCTCATAAGTCTCTGGCATTCCGCTAAAACTTTAAATGCTTGTCAGAAAAAATACGGGCTCTACACTTACACGCATTTGACTACCAGCAACGCTATGGGTTTCACCTTTTTTTCTGGAATTTTAAATTTTTTCAAACAACCCTCCTTACCTATGAAATACATACGTACAAAAGTTATCATCATGATAACTAACCTATAAAACATATTTTTCAGTTGTATGTATATGTAGGCATACATACATATGTGTTTGTATACTTATGTATGTATTAAACATAAAGGGGTTTACAACGACACGTTGTGGCCCAGCAAAACACAGGCGACACTTAACTTTTGCACGTAAATAACAAAATTTCGAACAAAAAATAAAAATTCGTTTGAGTGAATGCATGTCTGTATGTGCGAATGAAATATGAGTCAAATAGAGAGAGAGAGAGAGAGAGAGACAGAGTGTGTGGGTGAGAGTGACACAATGCATGTATGTATTATTGATGCAAACGCTAAGCAAAAAAATTTCTTTTTGTAAAGCATACTCTTTGGCATATGAACACCGAAAGTAAAAATAACATCGATGGCAATTTTATAGAAAAAAACAGAAAACAGAAAAAACAAGAAATGGAAATAACTGGATATGAATTTCCGCATACAAATTTAAAAACGTTGTTGTTGCTGGTATTTTATTTTTGTTTATGGGACAACCAATTGCAACAAATTGATAATACGCTACAGCACAAGTAAAGTATTGAACAAGCAGGATGTTAATTAAAAGAACACCATGAGATATAAGCCCCTGGTTAATATTGAATAGCATAAGATATAAATCCCTGGTTTATATATAATAGCATGAGGTATAAATCCGATTTATATAGAATAGCATGGAATATAAATGTAATTTATATAGAATAGCATGAGATATAAATGTAACTTATATAGAATAGCATGAGATATAAATGTAGCTTATATAGAATAATAATATAAACGTAGTTTATGTAGAATAGCATGAGATATAAATCAGATTTATATAGAATAGCATGAGATATAAATTAGATTTATATAGAATAGCATGAGATATAAATCAGATTTATATAAAATAGCATGAGGTATAAATCCGATTTATATAGAATAGCATGAGGTATAAATCCGATTTATATAGAATAGCATGAGGTATAAATCCGATTTATATAGAATAGCATGAGGTATAAATCCGATTTATATAGAATAGCATGAGATATAAATGTAACTTATATAGAATAGCATGAGATATAAATACAACTTATATAGAATAGCATGAGATATAACTGTAACTTATATAGAATAATAATATAAATGAGATTTATATAGAATAGCATGAGATATAAATTAGATTTATATAGAATAGCATGAGATATAAATGAGATTTATATAGAATAGCAGGAGATATAAATGTGATTTATATAGAATAGCAGGAGATATAAATGTGATTTATATAGAATAGCAGGAGATATAAATCAGATTTATATAGAATAGCATGAGATATAAATCAGATTTATATAGAATAGCATGAGATATAAATCAGATTTATATAGAATAGCATGAGATATAAATCAGATTTATATAGAATAGCATGAGATATAAATCAGATTTATATAGAATAGCATGAGATATAAATCAGATTTATATAGAATAGCATGAGATATAAATCAGATTTATATAGAATAGCATGAGATATAAATCCGACTTATATAGAATAGCATGAGATATAAATCAGATTTATATAGAATAGCATGAGATATAAATCCGACTTATATAGAATAGCATGAGATATAAATCAGATTTATATAGAATAGCATGAGATATAAATCAGATTTATATAGAATAGCATGAGATATAAATCAGATTTATATAGAATAGCATGAGATATAAATCAGATTTATATAGAATAGCATGAGATATAAATCAGATTTATATAGAATAGCATGAGATATAAATCAGATTTATATAGAATAGCATGAGATATAAATCAGATTTATATAGAATAGCATGAGATATAAATCAGATTTATATAGAATAGCATGAGATATAAATCAGATTTATATAGAATAGCATGAGATACAAAATGTCATTATATTGAATAGGCCTCTATTACAGAAAATATAGCAGTTTTAAGTTCCAAATATACCATCTCTGCCTGTGTAGTCCTATGTGTAATGAAACTTCCTGCATTTCAATTACCCTTTACGCTTCTATCAATAAACATGAAAAAAACATTTTTTATGAAATATGTAATTTCAAACGAGAAAAACATATTTTTTTGTTGGTTATACGCCCCGCAAATAATTTCGCACTTTGTGAAAAAATAAATTATTCTGATACCTTCTTTTTTACATTTTCGGTTTTGGTTTTTCGACGTTCGGTGTTCATATAGCCGTGTGTACACAATCAACTCAATTGATTGGCTGTTATGCGTTTTTAGTCGAAAAACCAGGTTATTTTTCATTTCATTTTTCATTTAAAACTCAATTTATAAAATATTGTACATATATAAATAAAAAACAAAGTGGCCACCTCAGCATTTGCAGGAGAAGGACAAAAGGATAAAAAGAGAAATAAAATTAAAATTTTATAGATTAAAAATGAATTGTTCATTTGTCGCATGGAATTATTTATGGCCATAATATGGCAAGGACTGCCTCCTCTCTCTCGCACTTTTAATGCAATATTTTATAATGAAAAATAAATAATAAAAAAAATCGCATATACAGGCTAATTTTGAAATGAAAATTGAGGCACTTGTTGTAGAATTTATTATCCTTTGGCCATTAAGAGTGCAAAATAAAAAAAAATAAATGAAGCCTGATTATTTAAGTGTTTATATCACAGCCAAAATTTATGGCCGTTTTTTTATAATTCCAATGGAAACGTTGGAAAAAAAAACGAAAAATTTTTTTAAAACATTAATAAGGCTTTTATGCTACTGCTGCAGTGTCTGATTATAGTGATTCATGGTTTAGTCTTCATCTCAGCCGTTGCCAACTGCATCACAATAATTGTTTTAATGACCTTTCGATATAAAATTTTTATTGCATGCGATAAGAATAAGGCATAACAGATGGATGTGAAACTAGTTTAAAATAAATCGTTTATGAAACGATTGCGTTACGAATGCATTATGGGACTCAGAGCTGCTTAATCTTGATCATGTACCCATGCGTTCAAAGAGGTTATTGCTTAGCATATCCCTATAAAAAGTGTTCCAAAACCGATAAATCACCCGCATGTGAAGCCAGTGACCAGATCCGTTTTTGGGAAAAAAGTTGTCACCAAATTGATTTTGCAATAAATCAGGGGCTAAATACGTTGGGTGGCTAGTTTCATTGCCTTGTTACATATAATCAAATGTCGTTGAGGTTTACAAGATAACTTCTTGCTAATTGCGAAAGAAATAAAAATTATGATGCCGCTGACAATTTAGAATACTTATTTTAGTTAAGCTTAAAAAACCAAATAGGCGGATTTCGGCCTGCTGTAATACTTCCCGCCAGGAGCCTTTGCTTTGCTCGCATACTTACATACATAATTAATCATTACAAGCCTTCAGTCAGGATTATAACCTAGCTTCTCACACCACCTATATTATGAGTGTTAATGTTATACATGAGTGATGGGACCTACAGTTTAAAGTCGACTTTAAACGAAAGATTTTTGAGAGACTTTTTCATGGCAATTTCATTTACTCTCAGGTTTTTGTGTCAGAAATCTGCTGAGAGGAAGTCGCCGAAGATTATTTCATTCTGTTGGTGATTTCTGACTAGGGACGTGAACCGTGGCTGCTTTGCTCTCGGCTTTCATCCACAATTTGGTGGTTTCAATACAGACAATATCGTCCTGTAGCCAATACCTCTCATCGATCAGAACAATGTTCATATCGCTGAAGAGTTCATACTAAAGTACTGTACGGTTTACTTTCGAATACTTCGAAGGCAACATATCGGTGCGAAATATCGTTCGTTACGCAACAGAGAAAAGCCCGGGGAGGTTGAGCAACTTGTGGAGCAACAGTTTCGTGGCATGCGGCAGGTCGCTGCTCTTTGCTGTTGATGGTTTTGAATCCGATAAAGAGACTGCATACCAATATGCTGTATTCGATCAAAACGATGTTAATGCGGTGAACAACACTCATATCGTTGAGGAGCTCATAATAATGTGCCGTATGGTTTTCTTTCGAATACTTCCAAGGCTGCTTTATCGGTGCGAAATATCGATATATTACCTACTAAAAAGAAGCGCGAAGAGAATGAGCAACTTGTGGAGCAACATTTTAGTGTCACTCGAAAGGTCTCTGCTCTTTGCTGTTAATGGTTTTGAATCGGGTAAAGAGATTGATCAAAACGATGTTAATGCGCTAAACAACACTCATATCGTTCAGGAGCTCATAAAAATGTGTCGTATTGTTTTCCTTCGAATACTTCAAAGGCAGATTTATCGGTGCGAAATATCGATATATTGCACTCCAAAGGGAAACGCGAAGAGAATGATCGACTTGTAGAGCAACAGTTAAGTTGCACGAGAGAGATCTGTGCTCTCTGCTGTTGATGGTTTTGAATCCGGTAAAGAGATCGCATACCAATGTGCTGTATTCCGTAAGAACGACGTTAATGCGCTGAACAACAGTCAGTAGCTCATAAAAATGTGTAGTATGATTTTCCTTCTAATACTTCAAAGGCAGATTTATCGGTGGGAAATATCGATATGTTACACACTAACGACCTTAACGCACTGAACAACATTCATATCGTTGATGAGCTGATAAAAATGAGCCGTATGATTTTCCTTCGAATACTCCAAAAGCAGATTTATCGGTGCGAAATATCGACATGTTGCACACTAGAGAAAATCGCAAAGAAAATGAGCAACTTGTAGAGCAACAGTATCGTCGCATGAGAAAAAGAGAGTAGAATTATTTGGGCGGCCCTGATTCGATAATTTGGAAGGAACAGGAACTTCAGCATAACAACCTCAACTATTAAACCATAATTAGCGTTATCGTTAATTCTCATGACGATAAAAAACACCCGATAACTGTAATTAAATTAATTTTAATTACTTTTAAATGATTGTTAAATAAAATTCCTTTAACTTTAAAGAAAAATGTTTCCGATATATTTTAAATTGCATTGATTTCAGCGATTTTTTCTTTTTTTTTTTGTAGTGTCAAGTCCTCCAACAACAATACCGCCACCCACAACCACAACATTGGCGACCACAACAACTGCAACAATGCATGAACTGGATATGGATTTCAATGGTATCGAGCCAACAAGCTCCATAATTGTTATCGATAAATGTAAGTTGCAATGATTCGATTTTTTTTTGATATTTTTATTTCTTTCGTTTCTTTTGTTATGTGGCAACACATTTACAGAGGAAAAATTCATAAAATTTATTATAATAATGTGAACATTGTTACGTTTTTAAAGGACTGACATTTATTATTTCATTCATGCATTCATTCATTCATTCATGATTTTATTCAGTCATTCAATCATGTATTTCCTTATACAGGCAATTATGCATACAGCGAATTGTTGATTTATAAAAGAAGTTTCTTTTTTTTTATCGTTTACAGTGGGCATTAAATATCAATCGAATTTAAATGAAATCGATAAATCCGAACAAAAGCTTATGGGTGGTGGTGATACACCAAAAGGCTATGACTGGTCAAAAGACAAACAATCGCATGCCTCAACATTACAACGGCAACTGCAACTGCAATTGCAGCTGCAACAGCATCAACAATATCATGTTAAATACGTTTACACGGCATTCATTTTACTTCTGAGGTTTATTTGGTTGAAATTCTGGAATTTAAAAGAGACGTAAAACGTACGAAGACAGATTATAAGCGTTAAAGCGTTATTAAGAAGCTAACGTTGCTTTACTTACTAGTTTAAGTTACAAAAAAAAAAAACAAGAAAAATCAAGAAAAACCAGAATAACAAACAACCAAGTGAACAAATCTAGTTAAAATTATTATAAGAATTAAATAAAAAACAGATTGAAATAATTAATTAATTGAATAAGATATGAAAAACAGAGCTTTTGTTTTTTTCTATTAAATGTTGTTTAAATGTAAGACACAATGAATGAATGGAATTTAAAAAAAAAAATAAATAAAAAAAAATTCCTGAAAAATGTTGGTTTAGAAAAGAAAAAGTGCCAAGAAATAATAATAAAAAATAAAAAAAAAAAAAAACAAAAAATATCATACTAAACAAGGTAATAATTTATAAAATAAAGATATTGTTTTTATTAACACTTTAGTCTTTTCTTTAAGAAAGTATTTCCCTTTTTAGTTTCAATATTTCTTTAAACACGCTTTAATTTTTTAAAGAAAAACTGTCTTCGAATTCGATTGTCATTCAAAAAAAAGTGCCAAGTTTTTTCCTTTAATTCTTCAACATAAAGTATAATAAAGTTCAAAATGATTACACCCACTTGAGTGACTTAAATCTATTTCGTCGTTTGAGCAGAGCATTTGTATCGTTATGCTTTTGTTTTTTAAAAACGTTTAAAATATGAGTACGTTGATTGCATACAAAATAAAAATAAATTATTCGCATTATTTTTGTGTGCCACTGTTCATAACTTGACGTATACAACAATAATTGCTTGTTCGCTATTCTTCTTTGCTTACAATGCAAATCTTTACAACGGAGATCTTCAAACCATGACTGTTCTCTTCACACGTAACGCATTTTCACACAAGACTGACTGAATTCTTACTATTCGTTGCCTGCTTTGTCTTGCCTTTTTATATGCCCATGTAAAGAGTCTGATGAATCTTCTTGAAGTCGAATGTTCGTATCTTCGTCTTCTCGAGATCTTCACCGTTGTTTCACTGTTGTTTGTGTATTTTGCTTACTTTGTGTGTTGTTGCCTTCTTGCTTACTTGTCTATCCCCTTTTCCTTCATAGTGCTGTCGTTGGTATATGGTTTTTGTTTATCATTTTAATGTTAAACAATGTTACACCATTTCCATTTTCGTAGAACTATTTTGAAGTCGTCGTAGTCTAGTGAGGCCACGGTTCAAACCCCCAGCTCAGACATTTCCAATAAAACGAAAATATGAAAAAAATATGCCTTCGGCGACTTACTCTCTGCAGATTTCTGGCAATAACTCTGAGAGTAAATGAAACTGCCAATGAAAAGTTTCTCAAAAATCTGTCGTTCGGAATCGAATTAAAGCAGAGGTGTGAGAAATTAGATCGTAATCCTGACGGAAGGGTTGTAATGATCGATTACGTATGTATGTGTTTGTATTTTCTCTATTGAATTTAAACTCTGCAATAGTGTTACATCTTTTTGGTAGCACACTTGATTCTTTCTGTTTCATTCTTGATTCTTCAGCTCTTATTATCGTTTTGAAAAGTGCTCTTATACGATCTTTTGTATTTCCCCTCCAAATTTATTCTTGGATCAAAACCTCCTACTTCTGTTCTAAGATTCGTTTTTAATTCATCTGTATTAAATAGAGCGGCTAAAGGGGCTTCCTAGAACGATTATTTGTAGGGGATTGAAGCCGCATAATAATTAAAAATTTTGCAAGAAGCTAGGTCGTAATACTACAGATCTTCCTGCGCCGCCATAGAACAGGTTCTCACTTAGTCTCTGCATCTTGTCCAACTCCATTTGAGCTGTTTTCAAATTTATTCTAAATAACCAGACAACTGCCACATACTTTACTCTTGGTCTGTCCATCATGGTACATATTTTATGCACAATTCCACGCTTGCATCCCCAGAATTGTCCTGTAAGGCTTCTGCTTACCATTATGCTATACCTGACCTTTCCTGACATGCTCTTAATTTGAATGCTTAATGTCAATTCACATCGGAGAGCTATTCGGAGATATTTAACTTCCATTTTCTCACACATGAGACAAATATTCTTCAAATTAAGTTGGTTTCTTCATCTTTCAAATGGTATTATTGTAGTCTTGCTGGGGTTATGGACCATTCCATTCCATTTACAAATAATGGAACGAAAATCCAATCATTTCTGGAGTGATTGATAAGTGATTGATGAGTGATTGAAGCTTGCGAAGAAAAGTAGAACACACACGTTACTAATATGCGAAAAAGAGATTGTGGCTAAAACAGGATTAAACTTTGCAGACGATTTCAAAACCATGATTGACACCAAAATATGAAATCTGGTTGTGTGGTAAAAGGCTTGACTGGGCTAGTTTTGTTACATCAATCATGTAGGCCGGAACTTGTGTCCTTGTCATCGTATCATTTGTGGAGATCTGCGAAGGACTGTCTTCAGAATGTAAATTTAAATTCCACATATGCCTGCAATACAAAAAAGAACTCCTTGGAAATATTGTTTGTAAAAAATTGTAGGAATTAAGCTTATCGTAAAGGATCGCAAATGTATATGGTACTGGCATTTCTTTTCTTCTGCTAATAGTTTCATAGGTTAGACGGACATTTAAGGGACATGAAGTTTTGAAATCAAATTTCGTTTTTCCTATTTAGTTTCGTATTTTAAATTCCTTTTAAATCCTTCTAATATGTAAATATTTTATAATTTTTCGTCCTTAAAGCAAGCGAATACAAAAATAGGCCCCCTTTTTTGAAAAGCAAAAATTTCCCTTTAAATGTTCGTGGAATTTATATTCTTTTGTTTTTTTTTATTTTTAATTTTTTCTCTTATTGTTGTTATTATTGTAAATAATTTGTGTGCCATTATTTAAAACAATTTTATTAACAATAACAAATAAATATAACAACAAAAACAAAAAACAAAAAGCAAACAATGTAAATATTATTAAAAATCCATAAATATTGAGACGCATACATACACTTGCATACTAGAAACCATAATCAACAACAACAACCGAAAAAAACTAAACAATTAAAATATTTTCATTAAAAACATTTTAAAATACACTTACATGCATAAGTTTGTACACATGCATACATACATACATAGAGAAAACGATAATTACACAATGCAACAAAATAAAAAGAAATGACATACTGTAGGTTGTGAGTTTTGTTAAGTAGAACTCAAAAATATATTTATTTTTTTAAATTTCTTGAACCCTTCAAACTTGTTTTATTTGACAAAACACTGTATTTTTTTAATTTTTCACACAAAATTATTGATTGCACAAACATTTCACAACCGATGTCCAAACCCGATGTCTTATTGGAAAGGAGAGAAATGGGCCTTTAAAACGATATACATGTATATATTATTTGACTTAATATCCTATGAGGTTTGATGAGGTAAACTTGACAAATGCGAATTTTTTTTCATATTTTTTCAAGTTTGTCCATTCATAGTAGAAAACTTTAATAAATAAATATAAAATAAGTGTAGGTATTCTTAAAGTGCATTATCTTGTAAAGAGATTGATACTTCGTTTGATCAAAACGGACAAATATTACCGCCGTTATTATTTAAAGAGTATAAAAGTCGTGTTATATTTTTAAATTTATTTATTTTTTTTTTCAAATGAGCTTTCAGTTCAAAAAAATTTCAGAACTTTTTAATGGATCTAGATTGTTTATTAGAAAATATGTAAATTTCACGTTTAAGCAATCACCAGAAGTTGGCGAATGTTTGCGCAAAGCGAAATAATAATATCGGAAAAAAAACACAAATATTAGGCGATTTCTGGTAGTCGTGCAAACGTGAAATTGATACAATTTGCGGTAAACAATTCAGATCCATCGAAACTTTTGAAAATTTTTGAACTGAATGTTCATTTGATAAGATGACATATATAAAAAATATAACACGATTGTTATACTAAAGGGTCCGCCAAATAACTTTTTTTTTTTGAAAATGCTTTAAAAAAACCACTGAATATTTCTTCAAATTTCGTCTTTTATTTGAAAGTACAATCCTTCCGGTTAATAATGGAAAATAATTTCATTCAAATGGCTGCCTCGGCTGGCCATGCAGTAGCCTATACGATCGGTCCAATTTTTAAGCACATTATCGATTGTGTGCAGCTGTATTTCACCAATGGCTTCACGAATATTGTCCTTTAAAGCGTCAATTGTCTCTGGCTTGTCGGCGTAACACTTATCCTTGACAGCACAACACAAATAATAGTCCAACGGTGTCAAATCGCAGCTCCGAGGTGGCGAAACGACATCAGCTCTGCGGCTGATAATGCGATCTTCAAAAACAGGGCGCAAAACATCGAGTATAGCTTCGGCTGTATGGCACGTAGCGCCGTCCTGTTGAAACCAAATGTTGCCAATATCCTCTTCTTCAATTTTTGTGAACAAAAAATCGTTCAACATGGCCCAATAACGATCGCCATTGACTGTAACGGCCACTCCGTGCTCATTTTCGAAGAAAAATGGCCCAATTATGCCTCTGGACCAAAATCCGCACCAAACAGTGACTCGTTTTGGGTGCGTCGGCTTTTCATTTTTCAATGTATGCGTGCGGGTTTTCTATGCCCCAAATGCGACAATTTTACTTGTTTACATACCTGCCAAGATCAAAATAAGCTTCATCTGAAAAGATGATTTTTTGCCAAAATCGGCAACTTCTGTAAGTCGATCGCAGGCCCTTTTCCCAGCGTTGTTCAAGCGTATAGACAACCATATTCGTTCAACGGAAGGATAAAACTAATTATCTGTCAAATCAGACATGAGCTAAGTGTTACCATTCACGAAATAAGCACTAGTTGAAAAAAACGTTAGATGGCGGACCCTTTATTTAAATAATAACCACGATAATTTTTATTCGATTTGATCAAACGAAGTGTCAATCTCTTCACAAGATAATAAACTTTCACAATGTCTGTACTTGTTTTATAGTTGTTGATTAAATTTTAACAATTAAGTACGACTGAACTTGGAAAAACAAGAAAAAAGCATATTTTCCAAATTTACCCGATCAGAACTCATAAGATGTAAGTTTGAACAAAATGTTTATGTATACCGTTTTAAAGGTTCATCTGTTCCCTTTTCAAAAAACTTTGCATTTTGAAAATACATTAGAAAATATTTGTGCAATCAATAATTATCTTTGATCAAAGATCAAAAATACTAGTTTTTTTTGTCAAATAAAACAAGTTTGAAGCGTTCAAGAAATTTAACTACTCAACACTATGTTATTAGTTGGGTGTATTCTGACTGTTGCACAGTGTTATTTGCTGAATTTGTAAAATAAACACACATACACTTAAAAAAGAAAAAAAAGGAATTAAAAATTTCATTTGATTGTTATTATTAAACGGCAAATAATAATAATATGTAATTATCATCATGGTATAGTTATAATAATAATTAAAATAATATTAAAACAACAACAAAAAATAACAATTAAACAAGGATAATAAATGAAAAAAAAAAACAATTTAAATATCATGACAAAATTGCGATAAAACAACACTCACACAGGCATTTAATAAAGCGTTTAGACACGATTTATTTTTCAGACTAGAAAAGCAAACAAAACAAAGAAATTATTGATGGCCAGCAATGACATTCAGATACCCTATACACTGCAATGCCCGAAAGGTTTTTCAAGAAAATTCTTAGCTGCTGGTTTTTTTTTTCTAATATGGCCGCTGGGTCTTCAACAGACAACCCCAAAACATTGGACCCCAAGTGCAATAGGAGCTTGGGAATCCAACTGAAATATACTGAAAACATCTCTGGTATACTACAATAAGTGTTTGCCGATCGAATCCAATCGGTAAGGGTTTCATGACATCCATACATACATAATTGGCCGTTACAACCCTTCAGTCAGGATTACAGCCTAGCTTCTTACACCACTCATGTTGTGTGTGTTAATTTTATACATGAGTGACGAGACATACAGTTTAACGTCGACTCCGAATGACAGATTTTTGAGAAACTTTTCATGGTAATTTTATTTACTCTCAGAGTAAATATGTTTTTTATATTTTCGTTTTGATGCCCGACCTGGGGTTTGAACTCGGGCCTCACGTTTAAAAAAACAACACACTACCTACTAGACCTTTTAAAAACTTTTAAAATACGAGCTCATAGATTACAAATAAAATAAAAATGTATCTCTGTTTAGTTTTAATTAAAATTCTTTATTATTATTTGCACAATTCTATGTGCCACTGTTCACAACTTTATGTAAACAACAACAATTGCTTTGTTTGTTATGCCTCTGTTTACACCCTTTGCATAAACAATAACAATCGCTAAGCAATTATACGACAGATCTTTGTAATGGAGTTTTTCTCTCGCTTCAAACGCATCTCGTCTTCACACAAGATTGACTGAACTTTTTTCCTAGTTTCTTACTTCAGAGTATAAAATTAATATGAGTAGTGGAACCTTCAGCTGAAAGTCGACTACGAATGACAGATTTTTGATAAAATTCCCATGACAATTTTATTGAGTTTTTGCAAGAAATCTGCTGAGAGGAAGTCGTCGAGGAAATATTTTTTTCATACTTCGTTTTGATATCTGACCTGGTGTTTGAATCTTGGCCTTACACACTACCTACTAAGCCAACACACTACCTACTGGACTACGGCGACTTCATGACATAAGAAAACCCCAATAAATATAAGAAAATATTTCAATATTTTTATGCAGAAGCCATCAGTCATCTTAGGATTCTAAGAAGCTTCCCGAATTGGCATTGTAGTGCCTAAATTGGGATTTTACAGATTAAAAGGGTTAGGATATGAAATTTTCAATCAATTAGTGATCCTTAAAGATATTCTTAAACAAAGAATAATGGAATGGTGGTGGCACTCCTGCTATCTTAATATTTGCATTAGAAATTGATGTTCACACTGGCGCAGGAGACTTTTTGAAAGGATATCAAGCTGTCCTATGGGCCTTTGGATCATTACAAACATACGTAATTAGTCATTACAACCCTGTAAGCAGGATTACAATCCCGCTTCTCTAATAACCCATGATGTGTGTGTTAATTTTACACATTAGTGATGGGACCTACAGTTTAAAGTCGACTCCGAACGCACAGATTTTTTGAGAAATTTTTCCATTGCAATTTTATATTACTCTCAGAGTGTTTTCCAGAAATCAGTTGAGAGGAAGTTGCCGAAGAAATATTTTCTTTATATTCCATTATGTTCGGGACCTGGGGTTTCGTCTGGTCTGGGGTTTGACCTGTGGCTTTACGTCTAACAAGCGAAGACACTACCTACCGCTTCCAAAGTCACGGCCATCCTCATGATAATTAAATGCCTACTCAGTAGCAGTATATGCGAACAAACAGTCTCTACTTTCGAATAAAAAACAGAAGATAGAGGACAGATTCTAAAGTTTAAGAAAATTAGTGAAAATAACTAGACACTCTAGGCTGAAGTGCTCTTGGTAGACATGGGAATTGCATCGAAAATTTTAAAAATAGGTACCAAAACATACAAAAACGTAAATATTTTGAAATACTTCCTGTGACTAAATTTGTTTGTTTTTATTTCTTAAAATTCTCGAATAAAAACATTTCTCCACTAGACACCGATTAAACATTGAAGCGTATTTAGCAGCCTTCCATTACCAATGAAAATTTACAAAAAAAAAGGAGGAAAAAATCTCCGCTTGATTCCTATACAGAAACAGAAACTAGTGAAGCAAACTAACAACATTCCTCTCTATCACTACTTCAAGCACATATGAGTGGGTATACTGCCAAACGACTGCTGA
Organism: Sarcophaga rosellei; assembly: GCA_930367235.1. Classification (NCBI taxonomy): domain Eukaryota; kingdom Metazoa; phylum Arthropoda; class Insecta; order Diptera; family Sarcophagidae; genus Sarcophaga; species Sarcophaga rosellei. The sequence continues at coordinate 89,939,987 of OV884019.1, forward strand.
GAAGAAGTCATATTTCCTTTTGTACGAGATGCCTAACCCGGGCTTTGAACTACGATCTTCCGTACACACCTAATAGGCAACGTGACTATTTATTATATACGAACTTTTTTGGCTAACCTTCTGTGTTAAAATCACCAGTTCTAAACTAGTTCTACTTATCATTTGTACATTAATAACAGTGGAACACTTTCAGAATAATCTTCGCTAAGCAAGTGGTGCGCATTAGCTGGATTTTTTTTTTAAATTCTTTATCATGCTCAACAGTTGTAGTCATTGTAATTTTTATGTATATAATCGTTCATAAGCCACTAAGCACTTTAAAATAGAAATGCAAAAAGGTCTTGAGCTCATAAATCGTTGGTTCATAGCAACTAATCCGTGGGCATCAGTTCTATTCACAAGTGGAAGATAACTTCCCAACGAAATATGAAAAAAAAAATATTACTTCGACCACTTGCTCTCATTAGTCTTCTGTCAAAAACTCTGAGAATAAATTGAATGAATCTGAAAAGGTTTCTTCGAAAAATATCCATCGTTCGGCGATGTTTTCAAATTGTAGGTCTAGCCACTCATTGATAAAATTAATACATTAAACATAGGTGGTAAGGGAAGCTAGGTTTTAAACCTGACTAAATGGAAATCATATCTTTTCATGATAGGCAAACATTTTCAATGTTCTTTAACATGCTACATATATTCACAGGATCTTGCTGAATACTCTAACAGCTTAAGTGTTACAAATACCTCCTCTACCAATATGGCTATATGCTGTAGTATAGGGTATTGAAAAAATAGTAGAATATCGAATGAAAAAAAAATGAAAACATATTTTTAAAACTAAATAATTGAAAGCCACTAAAAATAATTGTTAAGCGTAAAAAGCAAATATTGACAAAATGTTTTAAAATAATAGCAACAACAACAATAACAACAGCAGCAAATGAATAGATTTAAACCAAAAACAATAAATATTTCATTTGGAGTGTATTAAAAATGTGAAATAGAAAGATGGAAAAAAATTATAGAAATCCTTTGTTTATAAATTAAAAATAAATTAAAATATGCAACAACAACAAAAACAATTTTTATTTTTTTTTTTTTATTTTTAATAAAATTGTTCAAGAAATTGAAGTCACGTAACAGAAAATATTTTTATGTTTAGCAAAGAGTACAGATTTATTCTATTTTAAGTTAATTTAAGCTATAGAAACAAAAACAAAAACATCAAAATATTTATAATAAAGACAAAAACAAAAACAAACAAAACTAAAAATCCAGGTGCTTTGTAATAAATATTTAAGAGTACATATACGTGTATGTATTACTTTTAGTCTCTAAGTAAACAACTCATCCTCGACAAAGCAACGCTTTATACAGTGTTGCAAGCATTAATAGCATCGAAGTAAAGAACAATAATTTCTGGTAATTTTCGGTAGCAAATATTAAATGTATTGCATATTTAATTAGAATTTATTTTTATTTTAATTAACAATTTCTAGTCAACATAATCAATGATAATAATAGTCGCCATAGTCTAGTAGCTAGTGTGTTGTCTAACCGGACGTGAGGCCAAGGTTCTAACGCCAGGTCAGACATCTCTATCAAAACCAAAATAGGAACAAATATTTCTAAGCTGACCTCCTCTCAGCAGATTTCTGGCAAAAACTCTGTGACTAAAATGAAAATGAAATTGCCATGAAAATTTTTTTAAAATCTATCGGTCGCAGTCGTCACTCATGTATAAAATTAATGCACATAACATAAGTGGTGTGAGCAACTAGGCCGTAATCCTGACAAAAGAGTTGTAATGATCAATGATATGCATGTATAAGCAATAATTTTGTAAAGTCGCCGTAGTCTAGTCTAGTCGCAAGGCCACGGTTCAAATCTGTCCCAGGTCAGACATCAAAACGAAATATAAGAAAAAAATATTCTTTAGGCTACTTCCTCTCAGCAGATTTCGGGCAAAAAGTCAGAAAGTAAATAAAATTGTCATGAAAATCTTTTGAAAATCTATCGTTCGGAGTCGACTTTAAATCGTAGAGTCTCACCACTCATGTATAATATTAACACACACAACATGAGCGGTGTTGAGAAGCTATGACGTAATCCTGACTGAAGGGTGGTAATAGCCAATTATGTATGTGTGTATGTAATCAATAATTTTGAACGTTTTCCAAAGGATATGTTTAGTTTAAGGTTATGTTAGCTTAGGCAGCAACCGTAACCTCAGACAGTATGTCTTCTACCCACATTCATAACACCCTAGCACATTGGAACCATGTACAAATACTACCATCTGTCCTAATTATAAATAATATTTGTATGTAATTTTGTCTTTGCTTAGCTAAGGCATTACAACCGGGCAGCTATACGTGCTTGAGCGTAAGTTGTGGTATTAAAGCTACCACTCCAATCTAACCTAACCTAAACTTGTCGTCGCCATACAACATCTAGTAGGTAGTATATAAGCCAATTAGACAGAAAGCCAGTTTAAAAATTTCCAATAAAACGAAATATGAAAAAATATTTCTTCAGCGACGTCCTTTTGGCTAGTGTAGGTTCCAAGATAGACTGTGTTCAAGTTCAAGGCAAATTTATTCGACATTTTGTCCTATCAGACGAGATCTGTTTGCCATTTCTTTTTCGTCAATAAACGAAGTTGGTGTGAGGCTATTTGTAGGTAGTAGACATGAGACACGTCAAACCATAGCTAAAACATCTTATCCACCAACCCAAATTATGAGAAAATATTTCTTCTGCAACTCCCGCTCACCAGATTTCTAACGGAAGCTCTGAGATTAAAATAAAATTACCATGAAAAGTTTGCTAAAAATCGGTCGTTCGTAATCGACATTTAAGTTCCGCTTCTCGTAAATAAAATTCATTTTGTATGAGAATGGGTGGTGTGAGAAGCTAGGTTCTAATCCTGAATAAAGTAGTAAATTGCAATGAAATGATTGTCAAAAATCTGTTTCACTAAGTCGACTTTAAACCGTAGAGTCTCAACACTCATGTATAATATTAACACACACATATGTATGTAATTGATGTGAGGAGTTGGATTGTTATCCTGTCTAAAGGTTGCAGTGAACAGTTATGTAAGTAAGCATGCAAAATGTACGTCGTATGGTGATATACGTATGTACATATATATACCGAGAAGTAAAGGGGTCATCCGTCAAGAAAATATAAGTCAGATGTGTGTATAAGGTTGTTCAGAGAAGCCAGCTGCCTCTACGGGAGAGATTCGATGCTTACCTTAATACGACTTCCTTCATAAGGAAATGTTTAAGAACACAACAAATCTGATGCTGTTGCAGAGGCTAATACAGCGTATAATTTAATGGAATTCATTTGATTTGAGATTCACATTTCCCACATACATACATATACACATACATAATTGGCCATTACAACGCTTCAGTCAGGATTATGGCCTAGCTTCTCACACCACTCATGTTGTGCGCCTTAATTTTATACTTGAGTAGCGGGACCTACAGTTTAACGTCGACTCCGAACGACAGATTTTGAGAAACATATATACGTATACACATACATAATTGGTCATTACAAGCCTTTAGCTAGGATTACCACCTAGTTTGTCATACCACTACACTTATATTGAGGAGAAAGAAAAACTAATTTTTTACATCATCGTCTGACGAGGAGAAGACGTCACAGTTTTTTGACAGCTAAGCATAGCTAAGAGAAGCCACCCATGAGTTATAATTGTTACAATGAGAACCTATAAGTGCCCAAGAAAGCTATGCCTCTTTTAAGGTTGCTCTTAAGGATTACACTTTCTTTAAGCTCTTTAGCCAATACTTTCTTAGGAGGAGGGGGCTGTCTCTATCTAAAAGAGTTGGATGGACACACTTTGGACATACTTTGGCTCACTGTGTTATCACAGCTTTTTCTTAAAGTGTCTTCGTTGCCTAATTGTGGTGTTGACTTATGAAAGGAAACGTTTAGGTTTTCAAATATGACCTCAAACATGCCTTTCGTATGCTTCTCTCATATAAATCATCTCTAATTAGGTACGCGTATGGGCATACAAGCAACTAATTTGTTCCGATTTTAATTTCTCAACTTTATTACACAATGCCAGCCAGCAACTATAAATAGTAACGAATCTCTAAAGTTAGGCAGAGAGTTTTTCTAACCACCTTCGGAGATTAACGGTTACGACAAGGAAAGGCAAAAAACAAAAAACAGCAAAAATGAACAAACTTGGAATGCTTATTGGAATTGTTTGTATTTTTCTAATGCACAACCTTAATGGTGTCTATGGGGATGAGGAATGCCCCGCCGATGTAATTGAGGACTTAAATAAAAAAATTGAAGATGCACTTTCAACACACCCTGAGAAGGCAGCTGGTAGCTTGACAATATCGGGCATTTACTATGACAGATATGAGAATCTGAAAAGGGTCAAATTATCGGAACATGCGAAACAAAGTGATTGTGACAATGCCAAAAAAACCTTAGAAATGTTCCTCGAAATTGCGTCGGAACTTGAGCAAGTATTTGACCGAATGGAAAATGCCGTGGAAGTTCTAACCAAAATGGAATATGATAAAACTGCTTCTACTGAACTTAAATACAATGCCCTTTCAGTAAGAACAGCAATCAAACAAAGTGCGAGCGCTAAAGAGGCTGAAGCCGCTTTGGAAAGATATGAAAAATTCAAAAAAGATAACAACATCTCTATGTAATCGGAAAAGAAAAGAAATGTGAAACGATTAATCGTTTCCATTTATTCGAATCTAAATGAATACGATTCTTAATATTAGTTTTAATCACAGACAACAGTAATTAAAATAAGCATGACGAGCATTTTAAAAACGTATATTTTTGTGGTGTTAATTCTTTATAGTTTAACTGACTTCCTTACTTAAAATAAGACATTACAACAACCAATTAGTCAGGATATCAACCCAGCTTCTTACATCAAACATGTTGTGTGTGTGTTAACTTTTTTTTTGACTCTATTAACTCCGACCAACAGATTTCAAAACCTTTTCATAGCAATTTTCATCTACTTTTAGAGTTTTTGCCAGAAGAAATATTGTTTTCCGTTTTGTTCGTGATATATACAGTTGGGTTTTGAACCACGAACTCTCGTCTATTATACGAACAAGCTACCTACTATACAATGGCGAGTTTTTTTATATTTAGTTTCCTTGTGCGATATCTTCTCCTTTTATTTTACAAAATTTGAGCAAACGTCCAATGTCTGTTCCAACCAATTATAAGCTTGCAAGCTTCCCAATGTAGAAAATAAACTGGAAAGTTCCATGCTAGATGGCAACAAGATCTCAGCTGGTTGGACAAAGGAATTGTCCAAGGAATTGGTAGGTCAAAATGCAGAATTAAATTTGCCTTGAAACGGAACAAAGTCTTTCTTAGGAACCTCATAGCATCTGAAAAGGACCATTGGTTTCTAGAGAAACACGCTTGATTCCTGAGGATACCGCTTAGCATCTTACGCAAAAGCTGTAAGAACGAGAAAGAATGGAAAAGTATAGAAAATCTTCAACATCATTGTCAGACGATTGGGAACCAGAGGCGTAGACGTCACAATTTGCTCACAGCTAAGTATGGCTAAGAGTGCTACAATGAGAACCTATAAGTTTCCAAGTAATCTGTGCACCTTTTAAAGTTGCTGTTATGGATTACACTTTCGATTGGGAACCAGAGACGAAAACGTCACAGTTTGCTCACAGCTAAGTATGGCTAAGAGTGCTACAATGAGAACCTATAAGTTTCCAAGTAACCAATGCCCCTTTTAAGCCATTCGCTGCCAAGACTAAATTATATGAAGTCATTCCCATTGCCATTTGAGTGTTATTGTTTACCAAAACCCTGTTATTTCTTGGTAAGAGCACATATATTATCATACATAATTATTTACAAGCAGAAAACCAAAGACGAGTACACTCGTCGTTGGCAATAGGAAGGCAGAAGGACTTGATATCCTTTTTCGTATTTGCTAATTCAAAAGCCTGCATGTCATAATATATTTAAAGTAGGACGAGTATACTCGTCTTGTCAGTGCGGGATATCCTGTCAAAGACGAGTATACTCGTCCTACTTTAAATATATTATAACATGCAGGCTTGAAGTCGCCGTGGTCTAGTAGGTAGTGTGTTGGCTTATTAGACGAAAGGCTCGAGTTCGAATCCCAGGTCAGACTTACTTACTTACTTAATTGGCCATAACAACCCGTTTAACGGATTTCGGCCTGCCGTAACACATCCTTCCAGGCGCCTCTGCTTCTTGCGCGCCTACGCCAGTTGGTCACACCAATCGATGACAGGGCCTCCTCGATTTGGTCCTTCCAACGGATACAAGGTCGTCCTCTTCGCCGACTTCCGCAGATTCCAGCATCAAATACCCGTCTCGCCGGAGCATCCTCCTCCATTCGAACGACATGGCCGAGCCAGCGCAGCCGCTGGATATTAATGCGCTGTACAACGTCTACGTCGTTGAGGAGCTCATACAGCTCACTGTTGGATCGGATACGGAAATCATCGCCAACTCGCACTGGACCGAAGATCTTGCGTAGGACTTTTCTCTCGAACACTCGCAAGGCTGCTGCATCTGTTCTTAATAGGGTCCATGCCTCTGCGCCATAGAGAAGCACGGGGAGGATGAGCGTCTTGTAGAGTGTTAGTTTTGTCGCGCGAGAGAGGTCTCTGCTACTCAATTGCCTACTGAGACCATAGTAACACCTGTTGGCAAGAGTGATCCTACGCTTGATCTCCAGACTGACATCATTTCTGGTGGTAACGGCGGAGCCAAGATAGATGAATTCCTTGACCGTATCAAAAGTATAGTTATCGGCCGTAATCTGAGAATCAATACGCCGCGCGGCTCTACTTGTCGATAACATATACTTTGTTTTGCCCTCATTTCCCAGGTCAGACATCAAAATGAAATATGAAAAAATATTACTTCGGCGACTTCCTCTCAGCAGATTTCTGGCAAAAACTCTGAGAGTAAATAAACCTGTCATGAGAAAGCTTCTCAAAAAATCTGTCGTTCGGAGTCGACTTTAAACTGTAGGTCCCGCCACTCAAGTATAAAATTAAGGCACACAACTAGAGTGATGTGAAAAGCTAGGCCGTAATCCTGACTGAAGGGTTGTAATGGCCAATTATGTATGTATGTATGTATGTATGTATAACATGCAGGCTTTTGAATTAGCAAATACGAAAAAGGATATCGTCTTTGACAAGGTATCCCGGGTTAAAGTTGCTGTTAAGCATGAACTTTCTTTAAGCTCTTTAGGCAATACTTTCCTATCTAGGTATGCAGGTAGGGGAAGGTGACTGCTAAAAGAGTTGGATGGACACACTTAGACTACATAGGGCTCATTGTGTTACCACAGCTTTTTTCTTATACCCTAGTCTCGAAGCCATTCGGAGCTTCTAATGAAGCAGCTTAGACTGATCATATACTCGCCCTGAAACGAGACGGAGCAAATAATATTTTTTTTTTCATTTTAATTTTATGAGTTTGTATTGGAATACAGGAAAATACATATGTATGTATGTATGTATTAAATTAATAATATCATATTACAGCTAACAAGTATATATGCTTTGTGCAAATAAAAATTTTTATTGTTCAACATCATTCTGATAATTTCAGTTGAATTGAAGTAATTTGACGAGCAAACATCAGTCATAAAAATACAAATACAAATGCAAATAAAAATACAAATACAAATAATTATGAATTTAAATAATAATAAATAAATAAAAAAAATAAATAAATAATTTTAAAATTGTATTATAGTATGAAAAAAGATTATAAAAACAAAAATTAAAAAATAATACGTATAATAAATAAGAGATTAAGAAAATAAAAAAAAAAATTCAATAAAAATCAAATCAAATAAAAACAAAAAAAAATCAAAAATCAACAACAATTAATTTCATACATATTTTAAGTATATTTAAAAGCAAAAAACAAAATCTATATTTATATTTACGTATTTATAATAAAAATAAATTAAAAAATAAAAAAAAAAACATAAATGGCATACAAAATAAAAAACCAAAAAATAATTAAAAAAAAAATATCAATTCATATAATATATATTTATAATAACTATTAAACTGGCTAACTGTAATTAATATTTATACAAAAACACACTCAAACACATCCACAAACATTTACACACACACTATTGCATTTGTTGCTCAATAAACTTTAACAGTTACTGACAAACATTTAAACTTAAATTAATTAATTACACTAGGCGACAAAATAAAAAAAATAAATAAAAATGAAATACACCCAGCTAATGACATTGTGTAAGTTGTAAGTTTTGTTGAGTAGAATGCAAAAATATTTTTTTTTATATATTTCTTGAACCCTTCAAACTTATTTTATTTGATAAAAACTGTTTCTTTTTTGTACTTTACCCACAAATTTATTGATTACAAAAGTATTTCTGAATCGATATCCAAATTTTAAACTTTCTTAGAAAGGACAGAGAAGGGCCTTTAAAACGATATACATATATATATTATTTGACTTAATATACTATGAGGTTTGATGAGGTAAACTTTACGAATGCGATTTTTTTTTTCATATTTTTTCAAGCTTGTCTATTAATAGTAGCAAACTTTAATTCAAAATATAAAATAAGTGATGAAATTCTGAAAGTGCAATATCTTGTGAAGAGATTGACACTTAGTTTGATCAAATCGGACAAAAATTATACAAAGTTATTATTTAAAGAGTCTAACAGTCGGGTTATATTTTTCATATATATTTTCCAAATGAATTTTCAGTTCAAAAATTTTCAAAAGTTTAGATGGATCTTGATAGTTTATTGGAAAATATGTAAATTTCACGTTTGAGCGACCACCAGAAGTTGGCCAATGTTTGCTCAAAGAGAAATTGTAATATTTGCGAAAAAAAACACAAATATTAGCCGACTTCTCGTAGTCGTGCAAACATGAAATTGACACATTTTGTGATAAACAATCAAGATCCATCAAAACTTTTGAAAAAATTTTTGAATTGAACTTTCATTTGATAAGATGACATATATAAAAAATATAACACGATTGTTATACTATTTAAATAATAACTACCATAATTTTTGTTCGATTTGATCAAACGAAGTGTCAATCTGATCACAAGATAATAAACTATCACAATGTCTCCACTTATTTTATATTTTTTAATAAAATCTTGCAATTAAGAATATATAAACTGGAAAATATGACAAAAAATCATATTTTTCCAAGTTTACCCCATCAAAACTCATAGCATGTAAGTTTGAACATAATGTTTACGTATACCGTTTTAAAGGCCCATCTGTCCCCTCTTCAAACAACTTTGGATTTTGAAAATAGCTTAAAAAACATTTGGGTAATCAATAATTTTGTGTGATCAAAGATCAAAAATACAGTTTTTGTCAAATAAAATAAGTTTGGTGGGTTCAAGTAATATAAAAAAGGATTTTTGAGTTTTACTCAACCTAGCGAAAAACTTAGACTATGTAGTTATTCGGGTGTATTTTCACTGTCGGACCGTGTTATTATTATTTAAAAAAAATATTATTAAACAAAAACAAAATCAAATAAATAAAATGAAACACAGGAATAAAATTTATAAGAAAATTTGTTAAATCATGATGCCAAATTAAAAACAAACAAACAAAAAAATAAAATTTAATTAAAAAAAAAAATTCTAGAAATTAATAAAAATCCAAGCAAAAACAAAAACAAAAATAAAATTATTAAAAAAAAAAATAAAAAAAAATCAAATGCACAATTTTCATTGATATCGATTGATTGAGGTTGGGTAAGTAGTAGTCCAAAAAATTGGAGTACAAACACTTAAGTACAGTCATCAGATAGTATGTTGTTACGAAAGTGGAAATAGTGTAACATCGTTTAACATTAAAATGATAAAAACAAGCTACAAAAATAAAAACACAGCAGTATGAAAGAAAAGGGGATAGACAAGTAAGCAAGAAGGCAACAACAAACAAAGTAAACAAAATGCACAAACAGCAATGATAGAGATCTCGAAAAGGCGAATCCGCGAACATTCGACTTCAAGAACATTCATCAGACTGTATACGTGAGCAAATAAAAAGGCAAGACAAAGCAGGCAACGAGTAGTAAGAATTCAGTCAGTCTTGTATGAAGACGCGTTGTGTGTGAAGAAAACAGCCGTGGTTTGAATATATCCGTTGAAAGATCTACGTTGTTATTGTTTACTCAAAGGATGTAAGCAAAGAAGAATAAAGAACAAGCAAATTATTGTTGGATACATCAAGTTGTAAACATTGGCACACAAAAATCGCACGAACAATAAAGTATTTAATTAAAACTAAATACAGAGTTATTTTTATTTTGTTTTGCTTTCAATCAACGAACTCATGTTTTCAAAAAGGTAAAAACGTAACAATATCCACAGGGATTGCACAGGTCCTATACACTTAAACTGCGGAAACACATACAGAAAATAAGACGGTTGGCAGTAACCTTTTAAAACCGTGCGAGGTTTCAAACAAGGCGATCCCTTATCATGCAACCTCTTCAAAATGGAGAGTGTTCTGCGGACATGGAGAGTGTTTTACGGAAGGTTTAGGTTTCTAATACAATCTCTTAAACCATTTCTTCGAATGCTTTTCTAATACAAATCATCTCTAAATAGGTACCCGTATGGGCATACAAACAACTAATTTGTTTCGATTCTAATTTCCCAACTTTATTTCAGCATTTGAATAACAAAGAAACAAAAAAGTTCTTCCACAATGCCAGCCAGCAACTATAAATAGTAACGCATCTCTGAAGTTAGGCAGAGAGTTTTTCTAACCACCTTCGGAGATTAACGGTTACGACAAGGAAAGGCAAAAAACAAAAACAGCAAAAATGAACAAACTTGGAGTGCTTATTGGAATTGTTTGTATTTTTCTAATACACAACCTTGATGGTGTCTATGGGGATGAGGAATGCCCCGCCGATGTAATTGATGACTTAAATAAAAAAATTGATGATGCACTTTCAAAATACCCTGAGAGGGAAGCTGGTAGCTTAACATTAACGGGCATTTACTATGACAGATATGAGAATCTGAAAAGGGCTAAAGTATCGGAACATGCGAAACAAAATGATTGTGACAATGCTAAAAAATTTTTAGAAATGTTCCTCGAAATTGCATCAGATATTGAGAAAGTATATGACAGAATGGAAAAGGCCGTGGATGTTCTAAACAAAGTTAAACTCGATAATAATGCTTCTATTGAACTTAAATACAATGCCCTTACAATAAAAACAGCCCTCAAATATAGTATCAATGCGCAAGAGGCTGGAGACGCTTTGGAAAGATATGAGACTTTCAAAAAAGAAAACAACATCGCTATGTAATCGGAGAAAAAAATATGAAATGATTAATCGTTTCCATTTACTCGAATCCAACGGAATACGATTCTTGACATTAATTAAAATAAACATGACGAGCATTTTAAAAACGTATATTTTTATTGTTTTAATTTATTCTAATTTTCTTGTAATGGCCAATAATGTATGTATGACTCCGACCAACAGATTTCATGGCAATTTTCATTTACTTACAGAGTTTTTGCCAGAAGAAATATTGTTTTCCTTATTTCGTTTTATTCATGATGTATAAGCTGGGTTTTGAACCATGGACTCTCATCTATTATACCAACAAACAACCTTTTATAGTTATAGTTTTCTAGTGTAATATCTTCTCCGTTTGTTTTACGAAATTTGAACGAAACGTAAGCTTGTAAGCTTCCTAATGTGGAAAGAGTTATAAAATTGCCTGCAGAGCCAACGTAGGTATGATACGCAGATTCAAGTTAGTTGTTCTGTCGAGGAACTGCCACCGTACTAGGCATCGGCAGGTTAAAAGAGATCTGATCGCTGCCCTATAGATCCAGTGTCTGTTTATAACAGAGGAAAAATAACCGACAAGTGCTAACATATTTGAGCGTAGAAAGGATGAAATTACAAGAATCAGAACCCCTATGTCATTGGAACCCATTAACAGCTATTTAGTCTTACAAGTTTGTTGCTTTTGCCCTGACCTTATAAATATAGAAGCTTCCTGTAATCAAAACTTTTTTTTTTAATCTTCACTGAAACTATTCCTTAAATATTGTGAATGTATGTCACCAGGTTAATCCAGCATTTCAATTTAACATGACCGAATTCCCTTAAGTGAAGATTTCAGAATTTTTTTCGATACTTAATCCCATGGCTTTTTAATATTTTATTTATTTATCATGCTTTTCGCTCTCTTCCCCATTCTCTTTTTTTTGTCGAATATTTTAAGATTCGTACAAGTGATATAAGAATTAAACATACATACTCTTGCATTGAGTTCTTTATGGCGCAAAACGAAAAGTAGATTTTCGTAATCATTTATACATTCATATGCTTCATATGCTGCCTTTACGTACATATATGTATGTGCATACATATTTTGATACTTGATATGATTCCATTGCCATTGGAGTGAATAGTACAATGTCGATGACGAGCATATCATTGCAATGGTATCAGTAACGGCTTACAATATACACGTTACGTACGACATGCGTCAATATGTCAAAAATATATTTATTTGCCCACTTAACACATGCAAAAATACTTAAAGCCTAGACTAAGGCACGTAATCGAGCGAATATATGGCAGTACTTTCAATATTTTGCATGTAAAATGTAACGAAATTTAAATTGAATTCGAATTTAAAATAAAGACAGAGAAAATGTGTACTAAACGTGGAGAGGAAAAAAAATTTTCTCTTAAAAAGGATTTTATTTCTATTGGAGTCAACAAAAATGTTTAAATTATCAAAATTTATAGCAAGAAATTTTTGCAGTTATCGAAATTTAAAGACAAGATTTTTTTTGTTATCGATAATATTATTTAGAACTCATTTTTAAAGAAATTTCTATACAGAAATTTTATAAATTTTATTTTTTTATAGACATTCTTTTGTTAACGTAATTTTATTGGTGGAATATTTGATTTTGAAATGGTTTATAGATAGGTTTTTGTTATCGAAATAATTATACATATGTATTTGAATTTGTGATTGATTTCTTATACACAATTTTTAGGCCATTGTTTTCCAATTGTACTTATGCTGGTAGTATTTCTGATTTTGCATTTTTTATAAATATTTTTCGTTATCGGAATTAATTATTACAAATTTTGTTGTAATCATAATTTCAAAACTGATTAATATCACATTTTTTTAGAGATTTTTCTTATCGAAATTTTAACATCAGAATTATTTTATTATCGAATTTATATACAAAAAACTTTATTAATCGAAATTGTTAAATACAAAATTTTTTGTTATCGATATTTTTTATAAAAAAATTTTAGTTATCGAAATTTTTATATAATAATTTTGTTGAAATAAATTTTTTTAAATACGACATATAGAAAACACGTTGTACTGAAGTTTTTATATTCAATTTATTTATTTTTTAAGATTTTTCTTATCGAAATTTTAACATAAAATTTTTTTGTTATCCAAATTTCTAGACAGAAATTTTTCTGATCGAAATTGTTTAATATATATTTTTTGTTATCGATATTTTTTATACACAAATCTTTGTTATCGAAAATTTTAACATAAGAACTCTTTGTTATTGACATTTGTACACAGAAATTTTTCTGATCAAAATTGTTCAATATCATTTTTTTATCGATACTTTTTATACACAAATCTTTGTTATCGAAATTTTTATATTACACGTATACATTTTAAATATTTTTCTAATTGAAATTTTAACTTCAAAATTTTTTGTTATTGAAATTTTTATAAAGAAATTTTTCTGATCAAATCTATTAAATATATATATACATATATTGTTTTGTTATCGATACCTTTTATACTTAAATTTTTGTTATCGAAATTGTTGACATAGAAATTTGTAAATACGAAATATAGATTTGTTTAAAGGAATTTTTTGTAGTTAAAATTATAAAAAAATATTTGGTTTTCAAAATTTTTAAATAGAACATATTTTTATCGAAATTGTTAAGCATATAGTCATTGGCTTTTGAAATTGTTTTTTAATTTAATTTTATTTCCATTTCTTAGTAGTTCGTTTGTCATCAAATGTTATTTAATTTCTTTTAGAACATTTTGTTATCAGAAAATCATTTGCTATTAAATTTTTAACATATTTTCTTTTTGTTATCGAAATTTCTATACAGTAGAAATTGCCACCAAAAAAAAAAAAATTTTTCTTTTGGGTTTTAAAGGTTTTAGTTTCAAAATTTTTGTTATCGTATTGTTTGTAGGCCATTGTTTTTTGGTGAAGTTATTAATATTTGAATTTCAGTTGTCGTAACCTAAAAATTAGTAAAATTATTTATCGAAATTTGTTAAAGTTTTTTGTTTAAAAATGTTTGTTATCGAATTATAAGCCAATGTATTTTTCCTTTTGTCGAAGCTGTTAATATTTCAATTTCAGTTATCGATAACTAAAAATGAGTAAAAATGTTTATCGATTTATTTTAAGGTTGTTAATTTAAAAATTTTTGTTATCGAATTTTTTATAAGCCATTGTCTTTTTTCTTTTTTTTATTGAAGAATATTTCAATGAAAGTTATCGAAACCTAAAAATTGTTTTCACGCCAATTAGTTATGTTATAATTTCTCTTGTGTTATCGGAACTTATGTATGGTACATGTTTACATGTTAACGAGTTTTCGTTATCGTCATTTATGAAAATGTTACTTTTATATACCAAAATATATCGAAATATTTTCTCCCAATGGAATTTGTTTTTTTTCTTTTTCATTACTGAAAAAATTTTTTTTTTGGTTATCGATATATTCTTTATTGTTATCGAAATTTCTGTTGTTAAAAAATTACATTTTGTAGTATTATCCACTTTTAGGAAAATGTTTTACAGGATCTCAAAAAAAAACTTGGTTTTATATCCTAATTTACCCGGCCTGTTTCTCCTTCTCTTTTTGAAAAATAAACCTCTGAAGAAAGGGAGAGAGGGAGGGAAGGAGGAGGGAGAGTTTTAAATTAAATAAAATTTCTTTTTTTTCAATTTGATTTCAGTTCTTAATGAAACATGTTTCGCTTTTTCTTGCCATTCGTAAAGAAAAACATGTGGAAAATTCTCTTTTTTTATTTTTCTTTCCAATTGTTATTGTATTATTATTTTTGTTGTTTTTGTTATTGTTGCTGCTGTTAGTGTTGTAATATTCGTTATAACTATTACGTGATGTGTAAAATGCATCTGATGTTGTCAATGCACATGATGTTGATTTTGATGGATATGCAGATAATGTGGTGATATATACATACATACATGCATACATCAGGGTCTATAGCTGACGATGATGTGGGTGATAAATGAGATGGATGGTGTAGATGGTCTTGTACACATATATTTTTATATGCAACGTGGCCGATATGAATGTAAGCAAAAAATTTCTGTAACAAATGCACGGACCAAAAGTGAAATAAAAAAGAAGAATTTTCAATTCTATACATACACACTATCACATACACATGCCTATGTATAGCCTCCAGAGAGTAGGAAATGGAGAAAAAGTAACAGTTTTTATGAGTAAAAAAAATTTTTTTTTATATGTATTCGATGAACATATTATGTACGTATGTACGTACATTCATATAAATTCAAAAAATTTATAAAAAATAGCACATACGTGCTTATTAAATAACATCCATACAGCATATAAACAAATATATTGGGTAAGGGTGTAAGTAATTTCTAGTTTCCACAGAAAGATAGTTTTTAAAATACATATTCTGATAGTAACAATGCCGTGTATCATTTGTTTCGTTTGCCTTGGAAAAGATCCCTTTACTAAAGTGTTGTTAGAATTTTGTTGTAAAAGATGCCGTAGTACAGTTTTCATCCATGTAATGTATCCGCCAAATCTATTGCCATGACATTATGTCTGCTTCAAACCAATTTGGTACGAAAAAAAATCTTTGCCGCTCTTTATCGTTCCTTTCACGGTCTGGCCGGGTGACAGTCCCGTGTTATTTTTATAAAAACCGAGCGCCGACAATGATGGCGTAACTGTCAGCTAGTAATGTTATGTCCCTTTCTTTGTATATTCTATTCAATAGGAATTAATAAAAGAGGCTTAATAACTGTAATTTTGCTAGGTTTTGCTGGACTTGTATGTAGAAGAATAGGACTGCTTGTCTTTTGACCTTGAATCGAATGGCAATCCATAGCACGACTGTGATTTTCAGTTTCCACTTTCATATTAGAAGGTATCGTGATATTCTTGCAATACGACTGAATAACTTTTCCAGGAACTGTGGTTATTAGAAGGGAGTAAAAATTATCTTTCACTTCATATGTCATGTGCTCAGCCAGACGTTCCTGTCATCCATGAGTGAATTCTTTCATGTAAAGATTGCGACAACAGCAGAAAGAAATGCTCAACAAACGAGAAAGTAAAGAAAGGCACAGACTCTTCCCAAATCAGGATTTAATTACAACAGGAGCCGATCTGAATCCATCCAGAAATAACCTGAAGTTGGTAGCAGGTCTTATGACAGGGGCACTGTAGCCTCACAGCACATTTATTCAGAATGGCGACTGAAGCATCAGAACACATTCTTAGAAACTGTAGAGCATTAAATTGTCCTAGGAAGATACACCAGAGAAGCAAGTCGCCGTGGTCTAGTTGGTAGTGTATTGGCTTATTAGGCGTGAGGCCTGGGGTCAAACCCCAGGTCAGGCATCTCCAACTAAACGAAACATGAAAAATATATTTCTTCGGCGACCTCCTCTCAGCAGATTTCTGACAAAAACTCTGAGCGTAACTAAAATTGTCATGTCGTCAGGAGTCGACTTTAAACTGTAGGTCTCGCCATGCACACAACATAAGTGGTGTGAGACACTAGGTTGTAATCCTGACTAAAGGGTTGTAATGACCAATTATATATGTATATAGATACACCAGCGTAAATATTAAGTGGTAAGCAAGCTATTGCCACTGTTGACGCTGAGCAACATCTAGCAATTTGTGAAGGCAATAGGCTTGGAGGAGACATTATAAGGATGTCCTACAATGTTGAAGAAATTACAACAAATCGAATGGACGCAGTATTAAGACACTTCATCACTTCAAAACAGGTGAGTAGACAGCAGATATTCTTGCTAGTCAGCGATTAGTTTCAATCAGCTTTATGAGTAGAGTAAGACTTTTCCCCCTACCTAATAACTGTCACTATTTACTGTGTTGAAAAATCGTATGTTACTTGCAATGTTGCTGTATTTTCTTTGTGCGTGTGTGTATGAAATTCTCTCCACAATAACATATTGTATCTGCCATGTGCATATGTATGTATGTATGTGTGAATATGTCTGTATTTATTTATAATACACATACATATGCATTAAAATATTTCTATATTTTATTTAATATAAAACGACTTTTTACAAATACTCACACACAAAAGGAATATAAAGCAAACACTTGCATGAAATGCACACATAGATTGTGAATGGGGAAAAGAACAGTGGCGCATGCATAAAGCAAATATCTGGCATATGTAAACTCTTGACTGGTTTTGCCATTTTCTTTATAACGGGAGTTTGCTGTAATTTGTTTTAAAGGGTATACAGAATAAAGGGTGTTGCAGAATGTTTGTTCATGTCTTTATTTGTATGATTTTTCGTTCATTATTAAGATCATTCTCTGATGATGTTCATCATCATCATCATCATTTATATCGTCTTCTGTTTGAAAGCAACAGGAGCCATACATACATATATGTGTATATGCTACATACATATACAAACTTCTAAAAGGAATAAAGAAATGAATTCAAGTTTATTTCTTTCGTTTCTTAGGTTGTATTGACCAAAACAAATATTGACTTTCGAACACAGCAACAATAGAAACAACATTGATTATGTTGTTATAGCAAAACAAGCTTTTCTTCTTAACTAAGCTGGTCAGTTATATCTATGTATGTATGTAAGTGTGTATATATATAAGTAAGTGTGTATGATTTTATTGTATGGTTTCTCTTTAACATACAATTTGTATCCTTTTTATCCTGTTAACTGAGTTAACAGTTTCAATACACGTATGTAAGTGTGTTGTGCATTAGTTTGTTAAGTCCCTAAGAGTCTTTATAACCAATATTTTCATATTTTAGTAACTTAATATTGGTTAGAAACACACACACGCACCCACACATACACACAACAACCTAAACAACAATACAAATTATCTCATAAATTCCTATCATGTTATTAGATTTCAGTTTTTGTTGTTGTTTTCTTTAAATATCCTTTTCAAAAAAGGACAACTCAATTTAGCAGAAAATTACATTAAAAAACCGTAAAGTTCATATCCTTCTCCAGGCAATAATTTTATTTATTGAAAATCATGGTCAAATTTAAAACGAATTTAAATTGTGCTGAAGCTACACTGCGATAGAAAGTGATCCTATAGTACAGCAAACCAAACGATCTATTGTAACGGCTCCTGGGCTATTGCTATAACAAGCTTTAGATTACTGCTTGGTGCCAATAGGGACAAGTCCTGATTGATGTTCCGATGATTCATTCATTCATGGGTTGGTAACTTATCTGCTCAAGGTATTTATTATTGACCAACACTTCATTGAAAATCATGGCAGAATACACCGATCAGAAGAATACACAGTTAAGCCAGATTCCCATTAACCACTGACTTACTTATTTGGCCATTACAACCCCTCAGCTAAAATTACGATCTCGTTTTCCACACCAAACATGACGTGTGTGTCAATTGTACCCATGAGTGCCGGGACCTACAGTTTAAAGTCGCTTCCAAACGACAAATTGTTGGTGAAATTTTACATGAGACTTTGTGCCAGAAGTCTGCTGAGAGGATTTTTTTTTCTTTAATTCAGTTTGTTCTACATACCTGGCCTAGGGTTTAAACCAAGGCCTCAGCAGTCTGCTGGCAAAAACTCGGAGAATGAAATAAAATTGTCATGATAAGTTTCTCAAACATCAATCGTTCGCAGTCAACTTTAAACTTGAGGTCGCATCACTCATGAATAAATTAACACACAATTAACGTGGGTTGTGTGAGAAGCTATGTTGTAATCCTGGCGAAGTACAAATTTGTCAAAGCAACATGTCATTGTAAGAAAATTATCGTTTGGTTTCGTTTTATAGTCGGGCAGACTTTTTGGTTGATGATCAGAATGCCTCTGTCAGTGTCAATTAATCTTAACCAATTAGTCCAATTAATTGGCCACCCAAAACCGGGTGATTTAATACCATTTGAATATTTTCTTTGAGGTTATGTGAACTCACTGGCCCATGTCGTTAAAGCAGAGATAATTAGACGCCTGAAAACCAATATTTGGATTTATTATAAAAAAATAAAGCCAACAAAGTATTTTTAAAAAAGTACTTTTCAAAAAGTACTATTTACTTTTTACTGGTATACTTTTTATATTATAAAATTTTTTTATTATAAAAAAATAAAAACAAAAAAGTACTTTTCAAAAAGTACTTTTCAAAAAGTATTTTTCAAAAAGTACTTTTCAAAAAATACTTTTCAAAAAGTACTTTTCAAAAAGTACTTTTTACTTTTCAAAAAATAATACTTTTCAAAAACTATTTTTTACTGTAGTACTTTTTATATGTATTTCATAAAATTTTTTTTTTGTATTTGTTTGTAATTTTATTTCTTTATTCTTAATTTTGCGATGTTTACACTTAACCCTAGTATACACGGCACTTCGTATGTGGATTCATTTTACTACCCACAGGACAATAAAAAGCTTCTGCAAATCCTACAGAATTTATAACAATTTGATGTAAACGCTGCGAATCCGTGTCATGATCAACAAATTTCAATTGTGATTTGCCACAAAAGAATTGTGCCATATTGCGATAGAATTGTTTCTCATGGAAATATCGTTGTGAGGTATCGCAGATATATTCTGAAGGACAGATAAATTCGCTTATTTTTGATTGAAATTTCAATAAATTATACGCTGCTCGTGAAGCCACAATATCAGCCAGACGTTCATCTATACTATCGGTAGAGAGTTGAGTCTGTAAACATTGTAGAGAGTTTTGAAAATTCGGCTCTTCTAATATGGCTGCCAACTGATCCGATTGTTTACCATCGCCATTGAAATTTAAACTGAAAGTGTCAAAAGCATGTGCATACTCATGAGCCAGAATAAAACCCAACAAAGAGAATTTAAATAAAGGATGATAATCGAAACTGTACAAAGGCTTTTGAAGGCTGCCAAAAGGCAATATGATCATATTCAGTTTGGGCACGTAACGAGCACCCGAGTTGCTGCCTTCATTATTATGGGCCACTATGTAGTGGGTCTGATTGGCTGTATAAAGTAAAGACTTTTCAAATCTATGCCTCAGCAATAGTAAATGATTTTTAAAGTAATTGTTTTCATCTAATAAAGGCAGAGTGTCATAGTAATTCTCGATCTCCCTGAAAGTGGAATTCAAAGGCAAATTGCCAACATTTAAGGTAACATCGTGTAACTTTTGTCTTAAAAGCTGTAATTGCTGGGGCTTTAGCTGCAGATGATTTTCTTCGAAAATCTTGGCATATTGTTGCACTATATCTCGTTGTAGTTTGCCTATATCTTTCTTGATATCAACTATCTTTGTAGACACTACGTGTGTTTTGTACAGAAAGTTAACCGATACATCCATTTTGTTTCTCAACTCCTTGATACAACCCAAGTCGGTTAACACGCTTACACTATCATTGACTAAGTACACTAGAAATTTCAGCATCAAATAATTGCACATGGTACGCCTACGAAACATCTGCCACATGTTATCGTTGAGTTGTTGAAAGTATTTGGGTTTTCTTATTAAAATTGAAGTATTTGCGGGTAATTCTTTACGAAATAATTCTTGAAAATATTGCTTCAAATTAAGCTGTGGATAAGCCGAGTCCAATTGGCCATAGGTTAGTATTAAGTTTTCTTTACTGTCTTCAGAAAGCGTACGAATTCTTAACAGCTCTTCATTTAGTTGTAATAGATGTTCCAAAATCTTTTCAGTATTTCTAATGCCTACATTTCTAAGTAATAGTCTCATCTCCATCATATTCGGCAAAGTAGTACCATCTTCGGGAAAAGCTGGTTCCAGCATTATACTAAGCGTACCATTTTCTTCAACCAAAATCTGTTGATTTATTAGCACATTATTCATGCCATACGAATGAATACGGCCCACTAAAGACCATACATCGAATAGTTTATCGGCTTCGGCATTCGCTTGCCATTGCTGTGGTTGCCATATGGGCCAATCTAGATGTTCAGCTGGTTTGATTTCTTCCAAATATTTTTTAATGTCACGCTTTTCTATTGTACGACATGATTTTAAATAAATTCTGGTTTTCTCCACAAGTGATTGACATTGATCGGTGACCTGATGGTCTTTCTGGTACAATGTATCCATTAAGTTCAATAACTGCTGATTGTATTGGTAATCCATAAAGCTGGTGATTTCCTGGTAGTTGACATTGGGATGATTGTCATGATAATTGCCACAAGCATAGGCATAAAAATCATCACACGGATCCACGGTCCTATTCATATTCCTGATTATATTATGATACTGTTCATCATTAACTGAAGTTTGCCGATTTTCTCTTGCTATACGACGGCCGAAAGCACTGCATAAACACAATAAAAACCACAAATATTTAGAAATCATGGTTTCCCTAGAAAAAATTAAAATTTTTTTAATTGTTTTTGTATTTCTTTCACTTGTATTAGTCTTACTTGATAACTCAAAAGCTGAACATAGACTGAAATGAAATGCTTTAAAATAGATTTTTCTTAATCTGTATTAATAATGCGCTCACAAGGCAAAAAAAAAACGAAAAGAATTTTTAAATGCTGATTAACCCTTAAAAGGGCAGGGTTAATCAACTAACATTAATTATTGTAATGACTAAAAAAATGATTAATAAATTCATTAGTTTTAATTTATAATAATCAAATTGAAAAATTTATGAAATTAAAAAAAAGTACCAAAATTTTTTTTTAAAAAAGTACCAACCAAAAAGTACGTATAATTTTTTTTCTTTTTTTTAATAAAAAATATATATGTATGTATATTTTCTTAATATCAGTGATTAAAATCCTTTACTCAGGATTACAACCTAGCATCTGAGATCACCTATGTTCTGCCAGTTAATTTTATTCATGAGTGGCGTAAAGAATAGATTTTTGAGAAGCTTTTCATGGCAATGTTATTAACACTCAGGATTTTTTTCCTACAACTCAAGTATATCATAAGGTTATGAAGTTATCGTCGTCTAATAGGTAAAGCGTTATCTTACCGACATACCGTTGTTCAAGTCCCAGCTAAGATAGCGCCAACTATACGAAATATGAGAAAATATTTCTTTCGGCGACTTCCTCTCAACAGTTGTCTGCAAAAAGTTCTGAAAGGTAATAAAATTGCAGTTCATGTATGAAATTAACATACACAATATGGGCGGTGTGATAAGTTAGGTTGTAATCCTGACTAAATGGTTGTAATTTGCAATTAAGCAATCAATTGTGGATCAATTGTGAAGATGCCTGCGGATACTTGTTCTAAATTCAAATATAGAACGTGCAGGAGCTCTATATAGAACCGTACCAAATTACTATGTTTCAAGCATTGTACGATTGGGAGAACTCGACATCTAGGGATTTAAATTTCTTTACTGATAGATGTCAAATGACAGTCAAATTAAAATTAGAGCAAAAACACTTGGGGATACGGGATCAAGGATTCTCAGTGTAGGAAATGGTATGCATTGTATGTGCAACTAGTCCTCAATGCGTAATCAGTAATGAGGAAGTAAACATTCTGGCTAATAGCTCAGATAACCGAATATTATGCTAAGATAGTTTACGCCCACTATCAATCAAAAATTATTTTATGAAACTATATGTTCGAAAACAATTTGTTTAAGAATGGTACTTTTTGTAATTGTACTTTGTGTAATGGTACTTTGTGTAATGGTACTTTTTGTAATGGTACTTTTTTTAATCACTCACTAAAGATTTTTTTTATTTTTTTAATTTAATTTTTATTTTATATTTACATTGAAATACAAACGACAAATTAATACAAACGACATTTCTTTGGTGGATTCATGGTACTATCCAATGTACAGTTGAAAGCCTGGGCAAAATCTTTGGAATTCATAACAATTTGATGTAAACGTACGGCATCGGCATCATGATCTAAGAACTCGAGATCACCTTTATTACAAAAGAACTGGGCCATGCTTAAATAGAACTCGCTCTGCCAATTTGTATTATTATCAGGATTATAAAATGCTTCATAAGTACGGTATGCAACACGTTCCCCAAATAGATCGGCTATACGTTCATCAATATCTTCAGTGGGTTTTTGATTTTGCATGCATTGCAGAGACTCCATATATAAATCCTGTTGTAAAATGGAACTGTGATCCGTTGTCATTAGACCGTTGCTATCAAAGGCATGAGCCATTTCATGGGCCATTATGAAGCCCATTAAAGACACTTGGTAGAGAGGTTTAAACGTATAATGATACATGGGATATTGTAAGCTGGCAAATGGTATAACTACCAGATTTTGTTTGGCAACGTAAAACAAAGAACTCGAACTTGCCAAGCTATTATCGGATGTTATATAATAATTCAGATCTTCTTGGTATAACAAAGACTTACGAAAACGATGTTGTAGTAGTAACAAATGATTTTTAAAATAATTTCCATTGTCTAGAGGGGGAACTTCTTTATAAAATTTTTCTATGGTTTCGTTGGACACGGGATTGGGCAGATTTCCTACATTCAATTTCATGTTAAGCAATCTATTCTTCAAGTCATTGATTTGTTGGGAGGTAAGCTTCAGTCTGTTTTCATTGAGAAGATCTTGCATAACACTTTTCATTTGATCGTTTAGATCCATTAGAGCTTTTTTGTAGATCCAATAATTTTGATTGGATATGACTTCATCATAATACATGTAATTAATGGCCAAATCAAGTTTATTTCTTAAATCTTTTATACAATCTTTGGCAGTGAAATCGGATGTAGTGTCCTCAAACAAATAGAACAGGAAGTGCAGCATTAAATAATTCATTTGCTGTTGCCAGTCTTCATCTGGCCATTGGATTTCATGGAAATATTTAAAAAATTCAACATTTTTTAATACAATTTTCTCAATTTTATTCACTTCCTGGTTTAGCAAATGTTGTAGATATGAACTAAGATAAGGATATTGCCGAGCCACAACATCAAGCTTCAATTCTGTGTATGTATTCTCACTGCTGCTGGTGGTATTTTGAAATATTTCCAACCATTTTTCTTCGTTCTGTCTCAACTCTAGTACTAATTCGGAGGCATTGTCTGCCTTTAAAGCCTTTAGAACATCCTCAATTGCATTAACATTCGGAAACTCATTGGGAACTGCTGGTTCCAACATTATGTTGAGTGAGCCATTTTTACCGGCAGTGGTGATTTCATGTCTTATTATCACATTATTCCAATTATAACCTTGCAATTGGCCCAAGGCTTGCCAAAAGTCTTTATTGCCAAACGTACATGTTTCATTTGACTGTAGCAGTAAAGGCCATTTTATTTGCAGCTGCTCAAGGTATTTTACAAAATTTGTTGAATTTTCTCTAAGACATGCTTCATAGTAAATCTGAGTTTTTTCGCGAAATTTTTGCTTTACCATATCGTCTGTAGCTCTTAACAGTTTAATTAGTTTGGTATTATATTTGTAATCCAAATATTGTGTAATTTCGTGCACACTTTCATCACTGTTGTAGCGATAGCCATTATAATTACCGCAACTGTAGGCATAGAAATCTTCACAAGGATCTGCTGTTGTATTGATCGACTTCCTGAAATTATCTTCCAATTCTTGATCAACAGCTGGATTAAAAAAATCACGTCGCGGTTTGTCACTGTTTACAAAAACAAAGTGAATTATTGCCATTAGAACGAACCGTATTTTAAGTGCTCTCATCATGATCCGTGATTTCTTTTTTGTTTGTTTCTTTAAATACCTTTACGGCGACACTGAATGTGCAACTGATAAGTGATAAGAAAAATTGAATACAAAATAAATTAAGTTTTGCAAACAGTTCTACTCTCTCTCCGTCTCTCCGTCTCTCACTCTGTCTCTCTCTTTAGCAAACAAGTCTAGTATAAATCAGTCAAAAATTGTTGGAATACAATTCCCTCAACTGCACTCGAAGTCACTGGTAGTTATCAGTTCTTTGTCTGTTATCAGTTGAAGCTTGCTTTAGCAACCATTTGAAGTTGCTAGTCTTTCTCTTTGGAATTCCAAATGCTTAAGGAGAGAAAAGACTTTTCCTACTCAGCTCTCTTCGGGTGGACATCACAAGTAAACCCGTATTTTGTTAAGAAACATGCTGCTAAACACTTGATTTAATTGATATGCGCTCTTTTATAGCTCTTCATCCATTTCGGCCGTTTATGGACAAACCTAGACAACGGCATGTGTTTAGTGAATAAGCTCTACAGCGGTTGGTAATTGAGTCTAATTTTTATTGAAAAAAACATCTTCAGCGCCAAGCACCTTTTTTAGATGAATGAGTACATAAAAACGAAGAGCATCCAATGCATTCTGAGTTAGTCACTGTTTGCAACGGCTTTTGGGCGGTCAAAGTCATTGGTCCATAGCTGTACAAAAGCTTTAATGTTTAAAATGTCTCTGTCTCTGTCTATTGTTCGGCTTCAACTTTAAACTTGAGGTCCCATCACTCATGAACAAATTAACATGGGTGGTGTGAGAAGCTATGTTGTAATCCTGACTAAGTACAAACAAAGAAAATTATCGTTTGGTATCGCTTTATAGGCTGGCAGAGTTACTGGTCTCTAGATTTTCAAAAACATTGATTACCAAAATGTCTCTGATAATTGGTGAACATTTTTTTACGTACCACAACTAACCTTAACCAATTGATCCAAATAATTGGCCACCCAAAATCGGGTGATTTAAAACCATATAATTATTTTCTTTGAGATTATGTGAACTCACTGGTCTATGTCGTTAAATCAGAGATAATTGAACGGATGGAAATTTTTTTTTTAAGATTATTATAAAAAAATAAAGCCAAAAAGTACTTTTCGAAAAAAGTACTTTCCAAAAAGTACTTTTTACTTTTTACTGTGGTACTTTTTATATGTTTTTCTTAAAATAAAAATATTTCGAAAGAAAACGTAAAACCTGTATTTTATTTGTAATACGCCTGGAAGTTATTTGAAAATTATTATAAAAAAAAATAAAAACAAAAAAAGTAGAAGAAAAGCACTTTTTGTATGTTTTTGTTACAAATATTTCGAAAGAAAACGTAAAGCTCGTATTTTATTTGCAATTTTATTTCTTTATTCTTAATTTTGCGATATTTACACTTAACCCTAGTATACACGGCACTTCGTATGTGGATTCATTTTACTACCCACAGGACAATTAAAAGCTTCTGCAAATCCTACAGAATTTATAACAATTTGATGTAAACGCTGCGAATCCATGTCATGATCAACAAATTTCAATTGTGATTTGCCACAAAACAATTGCGCCATATGGTTATAGAATTTTATCTCATGGAAATATGGTTGTGATGCATCTCTTATTGTTGGTTGAAATATCAATGAATTATACGCTGCTCGTGAAGCCACAATATCAGCCAGACGTTCATCTATATTATCGGTAGAGAGTTGAGTCTGTAAACATTGTAGAGAGTTTTGAAAATTCGGCTCTTCTAATATGGCTGCCAACTGATCGGATTGTTTACCATCGCCATTGAAATTTAAACTGAAAGTGTCAAAAGCATGTGCATACTCATGAGCCAAAATGAAACCCAACAGATACAATTTAAATAAAGGACCATCATCGAATGTATAAAAAGGCATTTGAAGGCTGCCAAAAGGCAAAATGATCATATTCTGTTTGGGCACGTAACGAGCACCCGAGTTACTACCCTCATTATTATGGGTCACTACGTAGTGGGTCTGATTGGCTGTATAAAGTAAAGACTTTTCAAATCTATGCCTCAGCAATAGTAAATGATTTTTAAAGTAATTGTTTTCATCTAATAAAGGCAGAGTGTCATAGTAATTCTCGATCTCCCTGAAAGTGGAATTCAAAGGCAAATTGCCAACATTTAAGGTAACATCGTGTAACTTTTGTCTTAAAAGCTGTAATTGCTGGGGCTTTAGCTGGAGATGATTTTCTTCGAAAATCTTGTCATATTGTTGCACTATATCTCGTTGTAGTTTGCCTATATCTTTCTTGATATCAACTATCTTTGTAGACACTACGTGTGTTTTGTACAGAAAGTTAACCGATACATCCATTTTGTTTCTCAACTCCTTGATACAGCCCAAGTCAGTTAACTCTCTTACACTATCATTGTTTAAGTACACTAGAAATTTCAGCATCAAATAATTGCACATGGTACGCCTACGAAACATCTGCCACATGTTATCGTTGAGTTGTTGAAAGTATTTGGGTTTTCTTATTAAAATTGAAGTATTTGCGGGTAATTCTTTACGAAATAATTCTTGGAAATATTGCTTCAAATTAAGCTGTGGATAAGTAGTGTTCAATTGGCCATAGGTTAGTATTAAGCTTTCTTTACTGTCTTCAGAAAGTGTTCGAATTCTTAACAGCTCCTCATTTAGTTGTAATAGATGTTCCAAAATCTTTTCAGTATTTCTGATGCCTACAGCTCTAAGTAATAGTCTCATCTCCATCATATTCGGCAAAGTAGTACCATCTTCGGGAAAAGCTGGTTCCAGCATTATAATATACGTACCATTTTCTTCAACCAAAATCTGTTGATTTATTAGCACATTATTCATGCCATACGAATGAATACGGCCCACTAAGGACCACACGTCGAATAGTCTATCGGCTTCAGCATTCGCTTGCCATTGTTGTGGTTGCCATATGGGCCAATCTAGATGCTCAGCTGGTTTGATTTCTTCGAAATATTTTTTAATGTCACGCTTTTTTGTCGTACGACATGATTTTAAATAAATTCTGGTTTTCCCTACAAATGTCTGGTGAGTATCGGGGGCCTGATAATATTGCTGAGGTAGGTTATCCGTTAAGTTCAATAACTGCTGATTATATTCGTTATCCATAAAACTGATGATTTCTTGATCGGGATGATTCTCATCAAATTCGCCACAAGCAAAGGTATAAAAATCATCACACGGATCCACCGTGCTATTAATATTCCTCTTTATATTATAATGCTGTTCATCGTTAGCCGAAATTTGCCGATTTTCTCTTGCTATACGACGGCCGAATGCACTGTATAGACACAATAAAAACCACAAATATTTCAAAATCATGGTTTTCATTGTTTTTATTTATTTTTTTCCGTTTCACTTCTAATTTTTCTTACTTGATAACTCAAAAGCTGAATTTACACTGACATGAAAAGCTTTAAAATAAATTTTTCTTAATCTGTAGTAATAATGCGCTTACAAACTTTGCAAAAAATGCTTCACAGCTGATAAACCCTTTAAAGGTCAGGCAAAATATTTTCAAATGGAAATACCACACAACTAACATTATTTATTGTAATGAATATAAAATGATAATTTAATTAATTAATATTAATTAATAATTATTACGGTTTTACCTTTTAAAAACTTTTAAAATATAAGCACGTAGATTGCAAATTATAAATAAAAATAAATTTGGTGTTTAGTTTCAATTAAAATTCTTTATTATTCGCACAATTTTGTGTGCCACTGTTTACAACTTGATGTAAACAACAACAATTGCTTTATTTGTTATTACTTTCTGCACTCTTTTGCATAAACAGTAACAATTACTAAGCAATTATACGACAGATCTTTGTAACGGAGATCTTCAAACCACGATTACTCTCTTCGAACCCACCGCAGATTCACATAAGACTGATCGAACTTTTACCAAGTTGCCTGCTTTATCTTGCCTTTAATATGGCAACGTAAACAGTGTGATACACTATACACACACACACACTTTTGGAGAGTATCTCTTAAACTCTGTAATGTTTCCATTCCTACTATAATTTTATATCGATGCCTCCGTTCTATAACATTCTAAGTCAAAAAAGTATGTTTTGAGTTATGGGCTCTCAAAGTTTTCACGCGACATAAGACTATATGTGTATTATAAGTAGATTTTTTCCTATAACTTCGGAACGGATCGGCGCATCTTAACCAAATTTTGACAGTATTTAAGTTAGAGAACGTAGAATTTAAAAATGCAAGAACATTAAAAACGTTCTAAGTACACTTAGAACGTTATAGAATGGGGGCGTCGATATTTCCTGCAGTCTTAAAAATCTAATTGTTGACAGAAGTTATTTCCCACTTGTAGATTTTATTCTCTAAAACAAGTTGAGGTTATGGCAGAATGATGAATGTTCTTGAAGGCGAATGTTCGTAGCCTTGCCTTCTCGAGCTCTCTATAAATGTAAAGATCGTTGTTTCATTATTGTTGTTGCTGCATTTTGCATGTAGTCTTGTAGTGTTTGTTGTTGTATTTTTGTTTACTTGTTTAACATTTTTTTATTGCTGGTATTTGCTGTTACAATGTAAAAGCAAAACACCAGTATCTAGAAATTTTTTCATTTTCGTAACAATATTTTGTACTGCGTCTCACCGTAGATTTTCTCAAAATAAATACATTTTATTAGAAAACTGATGATTAGAATTGAAACATATATGTATATGTTTATATCATTTACATACATACATATTTACTTTGTTATTTATTTATTTTTTACTTCATACTTGTGATTAATTTGAATTGATTTTAAATTCGATTTTAATTCTTACAACTCTTGACCCTTCAGGTATATTTTGCTGCCTATTTATTATATGACATGAAATAAATTTTATAAAATCAAATAATGTCCGGATTTATTATTATTTTTTTCTTTAAGTTTATGTTGTTCATTTTGTTTTTTTATACACATTTTATTAAATTTAAAATTTAAATGTAATTTTCATTAAATCATAACAAATGAGAAGAAATTATACGAGAGTATTGAAGTTGTTTGCGTATGAATATTTTCAATATATTACACATGTTAAACGAGGGTTAACTGCAAATGTAAAGAAATGAAATGTTCTTCATATGCTAAAAACGTTCCATTACGTTTCGTGGACGTTTGGCTAACCGGGGCTTAACTCTGCAAATGCATTGTTATGATGAATAAGCTTAAGTGGAACTTCCTTGCACATTATTGCCATTTTATCGTATACCAGCATACACTAAGTGTTATAAACAAGGTCTCTTAGCCAATGAAGTATTAAAGATCAACTACAGATTTTTTTTTTTTTGATACCAAAAGCTCACATGATCACGCATAGCGTCCCATTGTAACACCGTAGGTAAACACAATCCCTATACCGAGTTCCACCAAATTATGGGAAGAAGTTGTTCAGCGCAAAGGCTGCACATTCAAAGCACGATTACTCTATGCTGGAAAACCAGCCCGAAAATTTAATAAACGAACGTACATATATCTCTGACATCAATTGATGATAGCTCCGTCAAGCTGACATGGATAACATGGGCACTGACAAAGAAAGCGGATCTGCATCCGCGGGCAGAAGTCGTTAGATGAGAGCTGCATTCATTTCGCGTTTCTTCCAATGACCTGTAAGCATGGCCACTAGAATGGAAATGACGTTACGATCGAATTCGAACAATTGGTTGGTATGGCTACTATCCATCGAGATCCAAACGAATCTAGCGGTTGAGCAGGACTTCTCATTTACCCAGGACTCAATTTCCACGCAATGGCAAACTTAACCGAGGTAAGTAGCATACACAAGTCGATTGACTAGGATTCTGGAAGGAGTGCACCAGCTCTGGCGAGCTCGTCGGTTCTGCAGTTTCCCGAAATATAGCTGTGCCCAGATACCTAGACAAGTGATATATTGAAGCGCTTAGAAAGTAGATCGATGACACTACCTAATGATCTTGTAGTTATTCATAACGCTCGACAGAGATCTTATAGCAGCCTGACTATCAGAGAAGATTGAATTGTGAGTAAAAGGAGCACCGTTAATAAGCATCCATTGAGCAGCCCGGTAAATGGCCATTACTTTCGCCTGAAACATGCTACAGATATCCGGCAATGGGTGGGAAATGTTCAGGTCCAGTTTTTGTATTGAACTAAGTTTTAATAGACTCTGAAAACCCGCTTGAAAAACTCAAGCCGTCCTACAAGAGTCTCAGAGTTCATTAGTCGTGCTTAATGCAAGCGTATAAAGCAAACGCGTCCTCAGAGTACAGCGTAGGTTAGGAGATGTGTTTTTTTTTTTTGGATTCCTACCAATTCCTTGCTCAGGCCAAAATAAGTTGGTAATTGTCGACCAACCTAAAGTGCTAGTCATTGACAGTAGTGGCCTTGCTAACAGAAATATGGTCCCATGACTCCGTCAATTCTAAATCCACATCAAACACTGACTTTTTTGGATACATCGAAAGGTCTTGAATCTCATAGGCATTGTTATTGCTTAGGAACCCATTCCTCCAGTAATAGAAGTGATCGTTGATTCGATTATCTTTCGATTACAAAATTAGTTCAGTTTAGCCAACTGCTCCAGAGGCCATATAGCGAACTCATGCCATTGGCTATGGGTTTCAATGGAGATTTAACAAGTTTGCCCATTGTTTTGATGGTCCTACCTCGTATATTATTTCAATTGGATTTCTCCTATTATTTAACACATACACACATCAGTATTCATTAAAATTTATAAAATTTAAAACAAAACAAAAAACAATAAAAAAAAACTTCAAGTAATGAAAGTAATAATATTTAATATTTTGTTATTGTTGTTGTTGCTGTATGAAAAGAATTTGTCATATAATACATACAATATGTACATACATACATATGTATGTATATATTATGTCACATAATATATGCATAAAATATGTAAATGTATACATATGTACATACCATACATACATAAATATTTACATACAATACATAGCTAAAAATAAAATACAACAACAATAAAGAGTGCCGCAAATTATTAATGAAATATGAAGGAGATCTTGTAAGAACATCTTAAAGGCAGACCCCTTAATAGCTTTCCTTATCAACCAGATCAGTTGAAAGCTTTCTAGGGTTTTGTGTAAGTCTAGGTGAAACGGAATTGAAATTGAAATAGTCGAGTAGGTAGGGTGTTGGCTCAGATATCTCGAACAAAAGCAGACTTCTGGTAAAGACTCTAAGAGTCAAAGAAAATTGCCATGAAAAGCTTCTGAAAAATCTGTCGTTCCGAATCGACTTTAAACTGTAGGTCCCGCCATTCATTGTATAAAATTAGCACACATAACATGGGTGCTAAAAGAAGCTAGGTTTTAATTCTCCCTACAAAGTTCTTGGATTTAGAATTTAGCTCTGATCATCGATTCGAAATAGATAGTCGCCGTATTCTAGTAGGTAGTGTGTTGGCTTATTTGATATGAGGCTTCGATTCAAACCCCAGGTCGGACATCTCCAACAAAAACGATTTCCATCTGTCAAAAGCTCTAAGAGTCATATAAAATTGCCACGAAGAAGTTTCTTAAAAATCTGTCATTCGGAATCGACTTTAACCTGTAGGTCCCGCCACTCATTGTATAAAATTAACACCCATAACATAAGTAGTGTGAGAAGCTAGGTCGAATTCCTGATTCAAGGATGGTAATGCGCAATTATGTATCAGAGCTCAGCAATAAATCGTTTTTTTCGCTACTCATAAGTACTCAAGAAATTTTGAGTATGAGTGAGACAACAGTATTGAAATTCAACTACTCTGTTTCCTTCGTACTCACTACAACATTGATTTATAAGTACAGCTTGCAATGACTATCAGTACAACGTTGATATCAAACTCATAACATACGAAATATGTTTGATTCATATGCCTACTCATTCAGATTTATAATTTTAGAAAAATACTTATAATACTCATAAATGATTCGAGTGATTGGAGTCATTCATCAAAATTTACAGTCTTAGTTGTTGTTGCATTTATAAAAAAACCAGAAGAAAGAAAAAGGCAAAGACAAAGACAGCAAGCAAAGCAATCACACAACCTTCGAGTGAGTATTGTAGTGTTCGTACGTGAATCATTCTTATTTCATGATTCTTGTAAATGTTGAGTAAAGGATAGACGAAATCAACAACATCATGCGTATTGTTAAGTATGAGTACGATGAGTACTTCAAGCTTTGAATATGAGCAGTATGAGTATGATATCAAAATACGTATGAATACGTATAAGTATCAGAAATTATGAGTATGATTCGACTCCACTCATCTTTTTGAATACTCATTGCTGATCTCTGTTATGTATGTATGTGTGTAATCGATTCGAAAATGACATTGTGTTCTACCACTCAATGCGATCTTTCTTTATTTAACAAAAATTCTAGACATTTTTTCTGGTCCATATTTCTATGGCTACA
Organism: Sarcophaga rosellei; assembly: GCA_930367235.1. NCBI lineage: Eukaryota > Metazoa > Arthropoda > Insecta > Diptera > Sarcophagidae > Sarcophaga > Sarcophaga rosellei. Next base: position 89,973,525 of record OV884019.1, read on the forward strand.
CCCTGTTTAATGTAGGTATGTATCTATAAAGTATGAAAATAAACAATATTTTATAATAAAACTTTAAAGTTGACATGAATATGTCTGTTTAATATGGGGTTTTATTGTTATCTTTTGCAATGTTTTCTTAAGTCATTATTTATTATGTTTACGACAACCAAATAAAATATCAATTGAAACATTAATTCTAAGATTTTTGCCAAAAAGTAAATGAATACACCTCAATACACATACACAGATGCAGGGTAAATCTATGCCAACGAAACATGAGTTCATTTCAACTTGGTCAGGAAGTATATCGAACTGGGTGTTGTAATATATCCGAACCCTGGGCTATTGTGAGGCGGGGAAGCTATTTTAGATAGGTAGGCGAAATAGGGTTGCAGATCATGTGGGAATGCTCGGCAGTGATCAAGCAGACGAGCTTGATGGGAACCCAAATATAATTCATATGACTGCCGCGGCTGTCCTTACACTGCCTCATTATCGTGCACTTTTTCGAGTGTATGAGGTCGTACACCGGAAATGGCATCACGAATGTTAGCCTTTAAATGCTTAATAGTCTCTGGTTTGTCGGAATAATACTTTTCTTTAATGGCGCCCCACAGAAAATAATTCAACGGTGTCAAATGGTAGCTTCTTGGCGGACAATTCACATCACTATTTCGGCTAATTAAACTGCCATCCAACGTTTGCTGTAATAAATCCAGTCTAGCATGAGATGTGTTGCAAGTTGCTGCATCCTGTTGAAAGCAAACATCGTTCATATCAATAAAATGAAGAGAGGATACAAAAAAATCGCTTATCATAAAGCGATGTGGGTCTCCATTGGCCGTAATGGTTGTGCCGTCCTCATATTCAAAGGAATACGGGCCAATGATGCCCTTGCTAGACAAGCAGCACCAAACAGTCACTCGTAATGGATGCATTAGATTCTGTACGACCACGTGTGGATTGTCGGAGCCACAAATACGGCAATTTTGTGTGTTAACGTGCCCACCAAGATGAAAATGAGCTTCATTCGAAAATATGATTTTTTGTTGGCAAAATCGTGATCATCGTGCAGTTTCTAGTTGGACCAATAAATCCCAACGTTGCTCAAGCGTAAATCGTCTTATTATGCTCAGTGGAGATAAAATACTGAATTTTGTGACAGAATAGATTGTCATAAGTGTTGCCAGATTTAAAAAACCGATGGTTTATATTTAAATCGTTAGATGGCGCCCCCCGATATATGCAATTTAAAATTCAATCCAATCAGCCAACATAATAACATGTAGTATTGTCAGTTATTTCGATCGCGGTTATTTCAATCGAACGTTTAAAATGTTAAGTATTTTGGGATGCTTCTATGGCCACAACAAAAAGTTTAGTAAAACAGTTCTACACAATTTAAAATGTATGCTACAGAGTTGCCATGATACTCGTATATGTTATGTATAGCCTTGGTTTCAGTGACGCAAGCTTGTATCAAAAAAAATATTTCTAAATGGACCGAGAAACTTCTTTCCCCAAATCACGTTGTAACCTAAAACTACCAGAAACAGCTTCTTTTAAGTTTTGACAGAAGCCAACTGACAGATGTCAGATGCAACTTCTTCAAATTTTTGACAGAAACCAACGGACAGCTGTCAGATGCAACTTCTGCAAATTTTTGACAGAAGCCAACTGACAGATGTCAGATGCAACTTCTTTAAAGTTTTGACAGAAGCCAACTGACAGATGTCAGATGCAACTTCTTCAAAATTTTGACAGAAGCCAACTGACAGATTTCAGCTGTAACTTCTTAAAAATTTTGACAGAAACCGACTGACAGATGTCAGATGCAAATTCTTCAAATTTTGACAGAAACCAACTGACAGATTTCAGCTGTAACTTCTTAAAAATTTTGACAGAAACCGACTGACAGATGTCAGATGCAAGTTCTTCAAATTTTGACAGAAACCAACTGACAGATGTCAGATTAATGACATAACCTTAAACAAATAAAAACAGATGTTTTTAAAATATTTTTTGTTTTTTATTTTTTTAATAAATTAGGAGCCTTAAATACATATTTTTTCATTTAAATTTAAATTTTTTTTTAATTTTTATTAACTTTTACCACAGACGACTATTACACTTCGTCGCATGCCGTTTGGTGATATTTTTCTGACACTTAAAAATCCCTTCAAATTCTGGATGACTAGTGACCACTTTGTGGACCCGAAAGGAGGCACCATCATGTGTATCATCATAGCTGGGCTGAGCTGTACAAAAGAACTGAGCAAATTTAATGAAAAACAAACGTTTCGCGTGTTCTTTTACTAGATGGCGATGTTGAAAGTACGTATCATAGGCCAAACGAAAGCCACTGATATCGGCTATCATTTCGTCTACGCTGACGGTATGCAATTGATGAAGACACGTTAAGGAATTCATAAATGAGCGCTTGTCCGACATAGTTTTCAATAACAACGACGAGGGATTACCTTTGCTATCAAAATGCAAGCCATTGATGTCAAAGGCATGTAGCATTTCATGAGCCAAACTATTACCCAGTTCTGCATAGAGGAATAGTTTGTCAAAGTCTCTGTGGTAAATGGGATACTGAAGATAGGCAAATGGTATTACAATTAGATTAGTGGCAGGCTGATAGACCGGTGTAGCATAAGGCCAGTTTAAGTACGTGCGTGTAGGTTTAAACCAGGGACGTTTGACAATATTAAACAGTTCGGTGTAGCTGTGATACAAAGCATTTACATGATTCCAATAAAATAAATCGCCTCTGTACACCTGCCACGAAGTAAAATACTCCACATAGTAGCTATCATTCGATACCAAAGGCAAATTGCCTATGTTTAGTTGCATTCGGTCCAGTTTGTCGTTCAGAAAATTCCTTTCTCTAAAAGATAGTTCATTGGAGTGGCTTTTTATCGTATGAAAGAAATTCTTTTTTAGTTTTTTAAACATTTCTTGTATGATTTTATCACTGGAATACTTTTCCTTGCTATAGATCTCTTGATCATAAATATAATCCAAGGCTAAGGGCACCATGTCTCTCATGTGCTGTAAACAATTTACACCTTCGGCAGAGAAAGGCATTCGTTTCACCATATAGCCAAGGAATTTCAATTTCAAAGTGTGTATTAAAGTCGTAGTGTCGGTGTTTTGCAGTAAAACAGCTAACTGCTGGAAATAAGCTAAATTAGCCACTTTTAAACGCAAGTGGGGTAAAAACTCTTGGCCCCATACTGCAGAGAAATATGTTTCGAAGTCAACGTTCTTTGCTTTCCATTGCAATTCTTTGATGGTGAATTGCTGATAAAAGTTTTCACGATGCTTTTCATTCAACGAAGACAAGCTTCTAATGAAGTTGGTTATTTTCAAGGCCATCAAACGGGTTTTACTGTCAAAACTATTCTCCATTTCATCCACCAGATACTGTTCATAGGAGCTCAAGCCCAATTGCTGCATTTTATTGACATACACCCGAAAGTGTGAAGCATTGTACTTTGGCATATCCATGTTTAAAAGAAAACCATTGAAGCCTATGTTTAGTAGGCGGCCCAATGAATGCCATATATTCCATGCTTCTCCGTTAGGCAACCAATTCATCTCTCCATTCTCCGGCCATTCTTCGTTCTCCGTTGGCTTAATAATCTTTAAATATTCTTTCACTTGAAACAGTTTTTGTTCTTTACATGTCTTATAGTATGTTACTACTTTGTTGAAGATGTCATTATTTTTACTCCACTGGTGTACATGTTTTTGTTCCAAAATATTTTTTAATTTTAAATTCATTTTATACTCTGACCGGCCTATGGTATCGATAAAGTCTCTGTGTTCGGGTATTTTGTGTTGCCAATTACCACAGGCATAGTCATAGAAATTCATACAGGGATCAGCCTTTTCATTCATAACAGATTTTATATTGTGCATGACACCATTATAAATACTTCTTTTTTTGTGGTGATAAGCCCTTGTGGCCGTTGCAAAAATTAGAAAAATAATCCATAATAATCTCTGCATAGTTTTTATTCTTTCAATAATTTTTTTTTTAATTTTTCGTTAATTTTTTAAAAAATTTTAAAAAAAATTTTCTTCGATTTGTATTCAAATTTTAAAAAAAATTTTAATTTAAAAATTTTTTTTTTTTTTAATTTTTCATTTCCGCGTATTTTTTTTTTATTAAATCGCTTTAATCTTGAACCATTCAGATACCTTTTAAATTCGCTACTAATTTAAGCAGAAATACGGTTTTCAAAGAAGCATATCTCACGACCAATATACTCTTTCGTTGATGTCTTATCAGCCAGCAAGAATCTTTACTCCTTACTGAATGAACTCTTATCATATGCCCAGCCAAAAATGTCTTTGAACTGATAATAACATAGGGAAGTGCCCAAAAATAAATTAAATCTGGCATGTGAATTAAATTAAACCATGAGTTTCTAATTTTGAAATACAAAAACCTCTCAAAAGATTGATTTATTATTCCAATTATCGTCGTACAGTGGCAATATGATCTGTTGTACTGCTCTCAATTTAAAATACCTCTTTCAATTGTATTTGACTTGTGAGCTTCAGCATAATGCTGCTCAGCACTCGATAGACACTCGGTTGTACCCTTACGAATGCCTCTTTCAATTGTATTTGCCTTGTGAGCTACAGCATAATGCTGCTCAGCATTATGATAGCACACACTTGATACACACTCAGTTGTTCGTTTACGAATGTCTCTCTGGTTTCCCCTTTGCGTTCTCATAATTCATTATCATCATCACTCAAACTTCATATTTCGGTTCGAAGCGACGCCAATTGCTGCATTTTCAGTCCGCAGTGTCCTGTCAAAAGATTAGCTTACTTAGTGGGTATTGTAGTGTTCGTACGCGAATCATACTTATTTTGTGAATCCTGTAAATGTTGAGTAAAGGAGAGTCTAAATCAACAACATCATGCGTATTGTTAAGTATGAGTACGACGAGTACTTCAAATTTTGAATATGAGTAAAATGAGTATGATATCAAAATACGTATGAATGCGTATATGTATCAGAAATTATGAGTATGATTCGACTCCACTCATCTTTTTGAATACTCATTGCTGATCTCTGTTATGTAGGTATATGTGTAATGGATTTGAAAATTACATCGGATTCTGGCATTTAAAGCGATCTTAAAAATTCTATACATATTTTTTGGTCCATATTTCTATGGCTACACCCTGTTTAATGTAGGTATGTATCTATAAAGTATGAAAATAAACAATATTTTATAATAAAACTTTAAAGTTGACATGAATATCCCTGTGTAATATGGGGTTTTATTGTTATTTGTTTGCAATGTTTTCTTAAGTCATTATTTATTATGTTTACGACAACCAAATAAAATATCAATTGAAAAATTAATTGTAAGATTTTTGCCAAAAAATAAATGAATACACCTCAATACACATATACAGATGTATGGTAAATCGATGTCAACGAAACATGAGTGCCGCAGTGTCCTGTCAAAAGATTAGCTTACCACATAACATACACAATTAATCATTACAACCTGTCAGGATTTTGACGTAGCTTCTCACGCCACTCATGTTACAGTTTAAAGTCGACTCCGAAAAATAGATTTCTTGAGAAACTTTTCATGGCAATTTTATTTTGATTACAGAGTTTTTGCCAGAAGATTGCTATTAGGAAGTTCACGAAGAAATATTTTTTCTTTTTTCTTTCGTTGGAGATGTCTGAACTAGTGTTTGAACCGTGGCCTACTAAGCTACGGCGCCTTCAATCGGATTACAGGTTATTCCTGGTAAATCTACTAGACTAGGTTATTGTAGTCTAGTAGATAATGCGTTGGCTTAGTAGACTTGAGTCCAAAGTTTAGTTCAAACCGCAGGTCAGACATCTCCAACCAAGGAAAATATGAAAAGAAAAACATGTCGTCGGCAACTACCTCTCAGCAGTTTGATGGCAAAAATTCTGGAGAGTAAATATAAATTGCCAAGAAAAGTTTTTCAAGAAGTCTGTCGTTCGGAATTGTTTCAAAACTGTTGGGCCCGCCACTCATGTATAAAATTAACACACACATCATAAGTGCTGTGAGAAGCTATGTTACAATCTGACTGACTGAAGGTTTGTAATTACCAATTATGTATGTAAGTATGTATCCTCAGAATTCAGTCTCATCATTACGCAAGCTACATATTTGTGTTCGAAGGTCGAACTACTAACTACAGGTTATTCCTGGTCTAATGCATGACTCAAATCCCCTCATATTTTAATTTCTTAACAGCGGTTTAGTTTGCCTCAAGTCTATTTGGTTTAATAGAAGTCATTGCCTCTTTTTATTTTCTTTATCGCTTAGTATAAGCTTCCAAATATCTCTTCTCATTCCGTACAAGGGCACTGACCCATCTGTGCTACCCAAGACCTTTCTTCGCATGCTCATGTGCCTGCTCATTGACGACCATACCTTGCTGATTCAGTTTTCCTTATCATCTTCAAGCTGATCTCATAAAAGCCGAGTGCTCGCACGACAATCTGATTGTGAGATAGTATTGCAATAATTTGAGCACATTTTTCAGTAAAGTCTCCATAGTCTGGTAGGGTATGTGTTAGCTTGTTAAAGAAGGTTCAAATCCCTACTAAGGCATCTCGAATATTTCGTTGAGTTTTTCTCAAAAGTTTTCTGGTAAAACACTCTGAGAGTGAATATATTACCACGAACATGTTTCTCTTAAATCTGTCAAACAGTAGGTACTCATGAGTAAAACTAACACTCACAACATAACTGGTACGAGAAGCTTGATTGTAGTCCTGACTAAAGGGTTGTAATGACCAATTAAGTAAGCATTACCTATCGATCGTATAGACTTCTGCTTGAAATATATTAGCAAGTGTCTAATAAATCACAAGAAATAATGACTTTCTGCCCTCGAATTTTACGTAAGCAAAGTCCCACTAACAAGCAGATTAAATATTAAATTTTTAATTTATTTCCACTTAATTTAGGTTTTTTCTTAGAAATAATTCTCGCTTTTATTGATTAATTTTTGATAAGACATTTTAAAACATTCAAACTTTTTTATGTTTCTCATTATCGTTCCCTCAATTATAATATTAATGTTGCTCAGGGGTTTATTCAGCAAAAAAGTGATTCAAAATTGTGGCAAGTTTTATAGCTGTTGCAGCACACACACTCAGACACACATACATACATACATACGAGTACATGCAGTCTACAGTCGATGTATACAAACGTTTTTCTCTCTCTCTCTTTTAATTTGTATGCCACTCATACTCAGCTCATTACAACATTGTAATTCCGCGTAATAATGTATTCGACTCACATAACGTTTGCCGTTGGCATTTAACAGAATCCTTAAAAAATGTTTTACTTTTCCGCAACCCATCGCCCTCTCCTTGCAATGCCTTCTTGTTGTCCGTTCTGTTCGCTTGTGTTAATACGTTATGCTGTAACACAATGAAGGTTAAAAAAGTAGCACACGAAGTTCGGAAAAAATCCATTTTGAAAGCAAATCTGTTACACACTTGCTTAAATGGTTATTACAATAATTTAGTGCAGATTACAACCCGGTTTCTCACAGCACCCAGGTTGTAGGTTGTTCGTGTTAAATTTAGACTTGAGTAGCGCTACCTACAGTTTAAGGCCACACCGTACAACAGATTTGAGAAACTTTTCATGGCAATTTTATTTAATCTCAGAGTTTTTTTTTTTAGCAGAAAACTGTTGAGAGAAAGTCGTTGAGTTGTTCAACCTCGTTTAACACGTTCAGAAAACTGGCCACGCAGGCCAACATTGTCTTTTTGTTCTTTTCCCAGAAGCCATTTATCGATACTAGCAATGATATAAACCGATTTTATTCGTAGCTACACAAAAATGGCAGGTTTATTGAGTACGAGATAACTCGTAATCGGCAGTCAACGTGTTAAAAAGCCAACACACATCCTACTAGACTACAGTGACTTTACCGAAAGATGTGTCAATTTATTGCAATACCATCTCACAATCAGATTGACATCGGAGCACCCGGCTTTGACGAGATCAACTAGAAGATAGTAAGGAAAACTGAATCAGCAAGGTATGGTTGATTGCACTCTATTGTCTTGTGGTAATTTTCGTCAATGAGCAGGCACATGTGCATGCGAAGAAGGGCCTTGGGCAACACATATGGATGAGTACCCTTCTGCAGAATGGGAAGAGATATTTGGAGGCATAAACTCAGCGATAGAGAAGATAAAGAGAGTGAATGACTTCTATTAAACTGAATAGACTTGAGGCAAACTAAACCGCTGATAAGAATTTAAAATAAGAGGCGGTTTGAGTCATGCATTAGACCAGGAATAACCTGTAGTCAGTAGTCCGATCTTCGAACCCAAATTTGTAGATTGAGTTATGATGAGACTGAATTATGAGAATACATACATATGTACATAATTGGTCCTTACAGCCCTTCAGTCCAGATTACGACCTAGCTTCTCTCACCACCTATGTTGTAAGCGTTTATTTTCTATACGAGTAGTAGAACCTTTTTTCTTTTTTTTATAAGACCAACACTCAGGTGATGGCCCCTACCAGAGATCAAGCAACGTGTAGATATGTAGATTGAGTGATGATGAGACTGAATTATGAGAATACATACGTGCATACATAATTGGTCCTTACAGCCCTTCAGTCAGGATTATGACGTACCTTCTCATAGCACTTATGTTGTGTACGTTAATTTTATATATGAGTGATAGAACCTTTTTTTTATAAGACCAACACTCAGGTGATGGCCCCTACTCATGCAGTGCACTGTATTGTAATTAGTAAAGTAGGTTATGAAAAGGAGGACATTGATTTGATTTATTTATAATTGGCAGATAAAACCTCTGCAAGTAAGGAGTTCCATATACGGATAGTCCGGCTGAAGAACGAAATTTGTCTGTAACAAAGTGTGCGATTCTCTGGCCAGTCGACCACAAACGAATGTACCTTTCAAGAAAGACGGCTGCTAGCAAAGAATACACGATTTTCGCTGGAGCAGAATCCGTAGTGCTACCGATAGAACAATGAAACATAAGCTCCAAAGAATCAATAGAGTTGGATACACTACCGTCAATAATGAGCAACTCCGCTCTCTCCTCTCTACAGTTTAAAAGTCGTCTACGAATGACAGATTTTTTAGAAATTTGAGTCTCCGCCGGAAGCATATTGAGAGAAAGTTATCGAAATAATTGTTTGCTTCATATTTCGTCTTGTTTGAGATATCAGCGCTGAGATCTTAGTACTCACTAGACTCTAGTAGTAGGTATAACTTGTATTGTACTATTTTGTTCATCACTACTGTATTTTTGTTGTTATTTTTCGTAGATTTTTTCCTTCTTGTTGTTAATGTTGACCACAGTGCATGTCTTTCGTTGTTGTTGTTGTTGCTGTTGTTGTTGTTTGTTTTATATTTTTATAACATTGTTGTTTAACGGTGCTTAAGTACATGCATTAAATAATTAATTTGTTAATGTTAATTAAAAGGAGTCCCTTTTTTTTTGGAAAGCCAACGGCTAAAACAGATTATTTTTTAAAGAAAAGTACACGAACCATTTTTATGGGATTTACGGGTTTTGATGTGCTGCCATGGTTACCAAATACAACCAAAAACAACGATGTGAATTTTTAACTTCATTTCATGTTTAATAAGAAATGATTTAAATAGTTTACGAGCTTAATATGCGAGGGCAGTTGCAAAATTATTATATCCTAGCATTAACGCTCAATACACTTACTCTTGCTATATTTAATAGCTTGGATACCCTGTTTAAAGTATTAGGTTCAACTAGTGTTTATTTCGTGAATGGTAACACTTAGCTCATGTCTGATTTGACAGATAATTAGTTTTATCCTTCCGCTGAACAAATATGGTTGTGTATACGCTTGAATAACGCTGGGAAATATTGCGACATTACTTTGAAAATCATGGTAACGTTGCAGAATGTGTACGAAAATTGCGTACGGATTTTGGAAGAAGAGAAGCACCGTCAGCTCCGTATGTTCGTTATCTTGTGAAAAAAGTGAAAGAAACTGGCATCCTCATCGATAAACCAAAGCGTGAAAAGCCAAAAACAGTGCGTACACCCGAGAATATTGCTGCTGTGGCAGAAAGTGTGCGTGAAGCGCCATCAACATCAATTCACTGTCGTTCTCAACAATTGAATATTTCGGAGACATCATTGAGACGAATTTTGCATAAATACCTTGGTATGACGCCATACAAAGTCCAATTGGTTCAGGAGTTGAAGCCAATTAATCATCCAATGCGTTTTCGCTTCGCTGAGTGGGCCTGCGATTTTGGCAAAAAAAAATCATCCTTCAGATGAAGCTCATTTTGATCTTGGCGGGTATGTAAACAAGTAAAATTGTCGCAGAAAATCCGCACGCATACATTGAAAAGCCGACGCACCCAAAACGAGTCACTGTTTGGTGCGGATTTTGGTCCAGAGGCATAATTGGGCCTTTTGTTCTTCGAAAATGAGCAAAGAGTGGCCGTTACAGTCAATGGCGATCATTATCGGGCCATGTTGAAGAAAAAATTGAAGAGAAGGATATTGGCAACATTTGGTTTCAACAGGACGGCGCTACGTGCCACACAGAAGAAGCTACACTCGATGTTTTGCGCCCTGTTTTTGAAGATCGCATCATCAGCGAAGAGCTGATGTCGTTTGGCCACCTCTGAGCTGCGATTTGACACCGTTGGACTATTATTTGTAGGGTGCCGTCAATGAAGCCATTGGTGAAATACAGCTGCACACAATCGATAATGTGCTTAAAAATTGGACCGATCGCGTAGGCTACTGCATAGCCAGCCGAGGCAGCCATTTGAATGAAATTATTTTCCATTATTAACAGGAAGGATTGTACTTTCAAATAAAAAAAGAAATTTTAGAAAATATTCAGTAGTTTTTTTAAGCAATTAAAAAAGGTATTTGGCGGGCCCTGTAAAAGTGCTGACGTCTAGGTATGGTGACCTACCCAGCGATTGTGGATCTGTTGTGACGAGTTGGTACAATCTCTCTTTTCCAAATTAAAACCCAATGGTACGGTTTTAGATACTCCAACCATCTTCAAACGATTTTTCACAAATATGGACCGAAGGGTGGTCCATTTTCTAAAGTTAAAGTTTTATGAAATGACCAACCAAATGTGTACCAATGTACGTATGTATGTATGTATGTCTGCCAATTGTTATTATTTTTTTCCATTTCAAATCAATTTTAATCCCAAAAGAGAACTTTTTTTGTGGCCCTATGCTGCATATGTATGTTTATAACAGAACACTTGTGGCCTCTTAACCGATCACTTTAACGACATTTTTATGGAATATAAAATACAATAAAAACCAATTTTCCATTTCCTTTACTTTGTATTATAAAGTTTATAACGAAGAAAAAAAAGAGAAGAAAAAACGAACAAAAGTCATGTGCAACTTGGTTTTGCCGTTTGGAATAGACACGAAGCCTATTTGGCTCCCAAAACTAGCAACTTCAACTTTAAAACTTATTTTTAATAAAAATTTGATTTTTCAACGAAACTTTATGCAAATATTGCACATATACACATACATACATAGTATACTTCCATTTACACATTGAAAATATTTTGCATTTTACAATACACATGTGGTGTGTGAGGCATCAACTCTTTCACACCACTTAAGGGGTGGAATAAAGAGCGAGCCTTGTAAAGGCTGGCGAAAGGTGTGAAAAGGCTGCTGCAAAAGAGAAAAAAAAGAGTACCTGATATAAGCAGCTTTAACCTTTTGCCAGAAGAACTTTTTCTATTTTTTTTCTCATTTTTATTTGGCGACATTTGGTTTGGTTTTCTTGCGAAAAAAGATTGATGATGGCATTGATGAAGACAAAGTAGATACGGTTTACAATGCCTTGTTGTGCCACAAAAGCAAAAGTTTTGTTTTTGTTGCTTTATGTTTTTTGCATTTTTGTGGCATGTTGTTAAAATATTTAAAAAAAAAAAAAATTTTTTTTTTATTACGTGTGTCCCCTGTGCGCCTTTAGTTCTTAACACATTTTATGTTAATCATGGCAGTAACACGTCAATTATTTTCGAATTTATTTTCAAAGAACAAAAAAAAAAATTTTAAGGGAATTTGATTGAGGCAAAAGCATGGGCCATGTGGTTTGAAATAATTTCAAACACTTACACTCGAAGCTTTAATTTTGCAGTCATAACTTTACTTCAGCAAACAGCCATACTCTATGCCCCCAAACGTAGAAATAACAACAATAACGTGTTCTTTAGAAGGCCATTTGGCCTGCTAGGATGTAATAGCATTTGTCTAGCAGGTACTGTACTGGTTTATTAAATGTGAGGCCAAGGTTCAAAGCCCCAGGTTAGACATCAAAACGAAAATATGAAGAAAATATTGGTTCGGCGCCTTCTATTCAGCAAATTTCTGGCAACAACTCTGAGAGTGAAAAAAAAAAATGCCATGAAAAGTTTCTCAAAAATCTGTCGTCTGGTTTCGACTTTAAACTTAGGATAAAACAACCCATTAGTCAGGATTGCAACCTATCTTCTCACATCTCCCATGTGTTCATACCCATGTTGTCTGTGTTCGTTTTATCTACAGAGAGGCATGACCTACAGTTGGGATGTCGAAGGATATATTTCTCTACACATTTCCATTTGTTCGAGATGTCTGTGCCGGATTTGAACCGCGATATCCTACATGCAACCTACTAGTCTAGCAGTTACGAACTTGTAAACGATAATGCAGTTTAGACGTTCTATCAACGCCTAGTGGGCAAGTTCGGATACAGCCAAGATAATGTAGCAAATCTGCTAAAGCTGGATAGAAAGAACTTGGACGGAAAGAACTGGACATTCAGTATGGTTGCTGGAGTCATTACTGGACATTACTATATTGGCACCAGAAATTAGCAATGCGTATACAAAAAGATGAGTAGATTCAAATCATACTCATAATTTCTGATATTTATACGCATTCATACTTATTTGAATATCATACTCATACTACTCATATTCAAAGTTTGAAATACTCATCGTACTCGTACTTAACAATACGCATGATGTTGTTGATTTCGACTCTCCTTTACTCAACATTTACACGAAATTCAAAATAATTATGATTCACGTAGGAACACTACAATACTCACTAGAAGGTGAAGTGTGTTTGCTTTGCTTGCTGTCCTTGGCTTTTTCTTCCTCATGTTTTTTGTTAATGCAACAACAACTAAGTCTAGAAATTTTTATGAATGAATGAAATTTTTCGAATCACTCGAATCATTTATGAGTATTATAAGTATTTTTCTAAATTTATGAATCTATATGAGTAGGTGTATGTATCAAACATATTTCGAATGTTATGAGTTTGATGTCAACGTTGTACTCATACTCATTGCAACCTGTACTTATAAAATCAATGTTGTAGTGAGTATGAATGAATCAGAGTAGTTGAATTTCAATTCACTGTTGACTCACTCATACTCAAAATTTCATGAGCTAATCTCTGATTGGCACTCATACACGACGGATTGGTCTTGAAAAATACATAGCAAACGACTTCTGCTGTAGTTGTGGAGATCAGTAAGTGCAGAAAACTATTCTTTAGGTATTGATGCTTCATGGCTGGCATCTTCATTGTCCAGAAATTTGGGCATGTGTAGTTTTTTGAAATAAAACCAGAAGTCATCAAATTTCTGGGGTGAGGCCAGTTGACGTTGTTTCAAAAAGAAATGCTTCAGGGCTTGTAAGTGATTGACATAGATATTCTCGGTTAGATTAGGATCCCCGATAAAAGTGTGATCAAATTGTTACGAAGCATTTCTAGGCAAGTTCGGCATTTTCTTTAAATACAAAACCCTCTCCAAAGGCCATTGTATTTTATTATAACAAGAGAGAGAGAGAGAGAGGATGCAACTTAATGTCGACTATGCAGAGGATGTAAATAGTTTGCTGGCAATGGACCTATGATTTTCGGACTAGATGAAATGGTCAACTGTGGTATCACAAAATGCAGAGAGAGTGTCTCTATTCCATCTTCATGGTTTGACAGCCAGCTATGCCTATACACACAGACATACATAATTGGCTTGTATAACCCTTTGATTAGAATTACGACCTAGTTTCTTACATCACCTATATTGTGGGTGTTAGTTTTATGCATGAGTAACGCCACCTACAGTTTAAAGTCCACTCCAAACTACAGATTTTTGCGAAACTTTTTCATGGCAATTTTCGTTTAGTCACAGAGTTTTTACTAGAAGTGTGCTGAGAAGAAGTCGCCAAAGGGATACTTTTTCATGTTCGGTTTTGTTGGAGATGACTGACCTAGGGCTTGAGCTGAGGCCTCATGTCTAATAAGCCAACAATTAAACTGCGGCGACTACCTAAACAAACACTTGCAGTCCTACCTTTACCAATGCCTTGATTGCATGTTGCAGGACAACTTTTGCAAGGACTGAGGTTATATTGTTGTGTAGGGTGTCTGTGAATATCTCTTGTTTTCTTATGTGTTTCTTCAAGCAAAAAATTTATTTAAATTTCAATGACTCTTTTTCTCTCTCTCTCTCTCTCTCTCTCTCTCTTGCTCTGTCTGTGTTGTATCTTGTGTATGTATTATTGCTCAACAAGCAAACAAATGTCTAACAAAAGAAAACAATTTGAAAAATGTTTTTTGTTGGACTTTGTTGGAGAAAAATATTCACAAAATAATGTGTCATGACCAAAATCAATTGGCAAAAAATAGAAGAATAATTTTAAAATATTTTCCTACTCTCTTAACAATGTAAAGAATAAGAAATTCATTCAATAAATGCAAGCCAGCAAGCAACTATGCAAAGAATTTTACTTGAGAAACCAACTCAACATACATACAAAAACATTCTTTTTATTTTAAATAATTTTTTAATTCAATAAAAACAAAAAAAAATATATATTTTTATAAAGAAAACTAAAGAAAATAAGAAAGAAAATAATTCCTTCATAAATATTTAAGAAATTTTCATATTTTTTTGATATAAAACTTTAGCTTTCAGAAGAATACCTCAAACCTTAATATAATTTGCGGGCGTTTGTTTTAATTCATGAATATTTAACAAAGCCTAAAAGTAGGCTATTGAATTAGGCAAACAAAACCTGAATGTTATAAAAAAAATATGTTTAAAGATTTGTTGTACTTTAGCTTGTATTCTTTATCATCTCTTTTTTCATTTTCAATTCAGCTTTCCTTTTTGTTTAACTACAATTTTATTATTTATTTTTTAATAAAAAAAAAGTTCAACAAAAACTGTGTACATAATTTGTGTAGCATATTTTTAGGGGCGGCTACAAGTGGTAAGTGAAAAAAAGAACACTTTTGACCCAAATTAAGTTTGTGTAGGTGTGTTAACCACTTAGAATTTGAAAAAAAAAGATGGCAGGAAAATTTAATTAGAAGTTCTCTGGCATTTTTCTATTCTTCGTTAGTTAGACAAAGGCAAAGGCTTATGACTGGCGAGACATTCAAAGGCTTCGGGTCCTTACTTACAGCTTTTGCCACAAATATATTTAAAGCATTTAAAAAGCATTTCAGTTTAAAAAACAATGTTGCTTTCTAAGTACATAGTAGTACTTTGACTTTGAGAAAAAAACCGTCAAACAATTTAACGCTTCATGTAGATTAGTTGGGGTACCTTCACAATATTGTTTTGTTATTAATTTTTTCGTTTTATTATAAATTCTTTAATTATTTTTCAATTTCAAATAGTCACGCGATAAACATACTGCCGATCACATGCTTTCTTAATGGGCGTGTTTTCTTAATAATTGCTTTGATCATGGCTTTATTGCCAGGGAAACTTTGTTTGTTTTTTTCTTTCCAGTTCCTTAATCTCGAGACTTCTGTAACAAGACGTTTCACGTGTTATCATCGAATACATGTGAATAATTTTTAAAAATAAATCAACAAAGAAAAAGCTAGAAATTGTGTTCAGAACAGGGGAACAAGAGCATAAAACAATGAAGGCTGCAGAGTTCAACCGGCATTGTTTAATTCACTCCTCTAGCTTGATAACCCTTACCTAGGTATGCAGGTAGAGGCGGCTATCAACCCGAGAAGTAGGCATAGACTAGCTGAAACCATATACCTCCACTGTTTACTGTTTCACCTAGTCCTGGAAATACTCAGAGCTCTTAATGTTTGTTGCCTAAAGACCGTTCACGTCGTCTGGATAGTAAACACCCAACTGCTTTCTCTAAAAGGTGAATAACCATTTCTTTTTCTCACTTCTATAGCTCACACAAACTAGTGCAATTCCCATACTAGTCGCATGAATGCCCATATACTGCAATGTCTGACCTTGTGCGCATTTAAATTCCATAATCCTGATCACTGTAGTTCCAGCTGTTTTTGCATGAAAACCATAATTATTCCATACGATGTAGATGAGTATGAAGATTGTTTATCGGCTCATTCAATCTAGGATTAATTCCCATTTCTTTAGTCTTAGCTCTACTTTTATCCTGAGGCCATTGAAGAACACACAAAAATTTTCCTATGGGTGCGGTTCAGTCTAATTACAAAGCACTCTTCAAAATCCTTTTGACGCGTGCTATATTATCCATAGTTTATGATTCTAACCTTCACTCCATATGCACAGAGAATAAATCCAACAGAGGCTCTAGCACCACTTTAGGACAGGTTTTTATTAACTCCTTTATCATATCTAACTACTCCCGAGTTATTTCAAGTCCTTCCTGTTAATATCCAATGTGACACAAATGATGGGAATGCATCCACTTCATTGCACCCTTCAAAGGCCTCGCGTCTAATACTCCAACACACTACCTACTAGACTACGTCGACAATCAAATGCTATGCCTCGATTTGAGTGTAGCCGTTATCAAGTTTTGCCATGGGTATTTCTAACTCAATACAATTTATAACGAAAAACCCTGCAGATAAAGTTTAACGGAGTCAAGTCGTAGGATCTCGTTGGTCAGTTTACATCACCGCCATGTGAGATGACCCTGTCCTGAATAAATGAATGCTTGAAAAATGTTGTACGTCAAAAAATATGAACCGATGACACTGCCTGCCTAAAATCCACACTAAATAGTGAGTTTTTCAGAGTGCATTGCACGCTCTTGAATACCATGTGAATTGGTGTGCGCCTAGTTATTCACAAATGGACTTCTTTGCTGAAAATGAATTTGGAATGAAACTTAGGGTCAATTGCCAACTGCTTCAGGGCCAATTTAAAGAACTGTAGTCGTTGCCTCAAGTCGTCCATTGTGAATTTCACAACCAATTTGATGACTCTGGCTTCCATAAGATAGCCGTTCTTGTCAAATTTTGGAACAACCTGTAGGTAATCTTCTTAGAGGCCACACAACAAATGATATTTAGTACTCAAGTACTGTAATACAACCGTAATGTCAAACCATCGGAAATGTATATAAAAGACATACTTGCTTAATTGGTCCTTCCAACCCTTAAGTCAGGATTACAACCTAGCTTCTCACACAACTTATATATTGCGTTAGTTTTATACATGAGAGGCGCGACGTTGGGTTTAAAGTCAACGCCAAACGAAACTTTTTCATGTTAATTTTATTTACTACAGAGATCTGTTGAGAGGTAGTCGCCGTTTTGTTGGAAATGTCTAACCTGGGGTTTGAACAGTGGCCTCACGTCTAAAAGGCCAACACGCAGCCTACAAGACTACGGCGGTTTGGAAATTGCTTCGTAGCGAGAACGTATGTATGTATGTAATAACTTGTGGGCTACGTACTAGGAAAAGTATAATTTTGTGGCATGAAAACTATCCTGCGCTATCCAGGAAAACAGTTTTAACAGAAAGTTAGAAAGGACTGTGATAACATGTAAAGGTCGGGGTATATATACCTACAAAGATTCACTTAAACTTCAGATAGCTGGAAAGCAAGGATTGTGATATTATTCATGCATAGCTCGAGTGATTACATTGCGTTCTTTTTAAGTTTTGTAGGAGAACACATTTTCAATAGAAACTTGGCCTCACTAAAAAAACAATCACGCAAACTTTACAGAAAGTAAATACTGATGCTGGAAATACATGATTATTAAGAGGCTTCAATGCCCTTTAAATAATTCCCCTTAGATAAAATATTACTTCATAGGGAAGTCAAGCCGGAATCAATCAAAAGAAATTCCCAATACCACCCACCTAATAGAAGTCCACAAAGCGAGTTGTTCCCAGCCAATGGCTGATAGATCTGCTATCATCTTAGGGCATTCTATACTAGTCCTTCTAGTCTTTAACAGGAAGTTGACTAATAAAACTTGCTCTTTATATTTTAGCTTGTTTTAGATTCAATGGAATCTTAGCCATTTAAAATGCAGGCCCTTGATGCCTTCCTTTAGTAAAAATTCTTTCTGAAAATCTTTTTTTAATTTTTTAAAATTTAAAAATTTTTTTATTTGTTTTTTTTTCCACTTAAATAAATTAAATATAAATTAATTAATTAATTAATAATAAAATACCATTTATAAGCTTTAAGCTTAAGCAATAAACTAAACTTAAAACTACGAAAATAATGACCATTTCTAAGTACTTTGTTAGAAGCTTAAGGATAAAGAAGAAAAAAAAAGTACCACAATAAGTACGTATGTTAACATAGAGAATACATATAAAAAATTAAAAACTACAGCTTATGCGAATTAAAATTAATTAAAATTAAATAATAATTAACTTAAATTAACTAATATACATATAAGTATGCTTTACCACAATCTACACTTCTCCACGGGATTCATGGGTGAGCCAGGCGGACATTGAAATGCCTCTGCAAATTCCGGCATATGGGCCAAGGTATAGTTCAGCCTTAAACTATCCAAATCGTGTGAAGAATCCTCCAAGGCAAACTGCTCGGCAGGCGATGAGCCACAAAAGAATTGTGCAAATTGTAAGAAAAATAATTTCCCATTATGCTTGAGGAATGTGGGATCCTTAATAAAGGTCCTCAAAGCCAAATGAGTGCCGCTTATGTCTGCAATGCGTTCGGTTAAATATTTCGTAGGCGTTTTGCTAAGACAGTTTATATTGCGTTGAAAGTTCTTATTATTTGTAATACTTAAAGACTCCTGATCATTATAGTTGCCAGCAAAATCATTCTCCAGAAACTTGGAATCAAAAGCATGTATCAGCTCATGGCCTAAGGTATTGGCCAGATCGCCATATAACAAAGAAGGCCAAAAGCGATGATCATAAAATGGCAATTGGAGATAGGCAAACGGTAAAATAATGAAATTGGCCGTAGCAAAGTAATAGGGTGTAGAATCTAAATTATCCAAGAAGTTGGGCATGTGAAGATTGAAATTAAACCAGAAGTCATCAAATTTTGTGGGTGAGGCCAGTTGACGTTGTTTCACAAAGAAATGCTTCAGGGCTTGTAAGTGATTGACATAGAAATTCTCGGTTAGATTAAGATCCTGAATAAAATTGTGATAAAATTGTTGTGAAGCATTTTTAGGCAAATTGCCTATGTTTAGTTGTACATGTTGTAACTTTTTCTTTAAATACAAAATGCTTTCCATTGGCAATTGCATTTCATTGGAGTCCAAAATAAAAGCAAATTTTTCCTTGAGCTCTTGAAAGATAAGCTGTATGACCATATCACTTTGCTGGCGTTTAGGGCCATAATACACCTGCTCGTAGAGATAGTTCATGGCCAAAGGAAAATGCTTACGCATGTGCCTTAAACAATTTTGACTCTCCGAACCCTTTTCCACTATATTATGGCTATGCGTCTGCATGTAATTGATGAAACGTGTTACCGCATACAAGAATAAAGTCTTCTGTGAGCTGTGATCCAAGTAATGTTTGATTTTCTTAATATTTTGCAAGTCATTTACATATATTTGATCGTGTACGAGTAAAGGAAAATCCTGTAATAAATACTGCCAATCAACACTAGAGTTAGAGGCCAATAACTGTTCATATGTCAGCCATTGTGTCAAATCGCATTCATTATTCTCATCGACAATGGCATTAAGGCAGGAGGTATTTAAAATATTTTCCAAATCCAATTCAAGATTCTTAAAATCATTTTCAATTTCGCTAAACGAGTCATTGGTGTAGATTTTTAAAATCTCATAAATTCCTTGTGTTAACTTTACCCTCTCCATGAGGCCATGGGTATCAATGCTCAACATAAAGCGTGAGCTATTGAAACGTTCAATTTGCAATGAAATAAAGAAGCGACTGTTTGAAAACAGATTCAATTCTCTAAGCGTTTGTAGCCAGTTTGTAGTATTGCTCCAGTGTAGATAACCCTGCGAGCGTAGAGTCTTTATATACTGCAGCCAAGAGGCCTTCTCATTACTCTCACTTTGTAGACACACCCCGTAGTATTTGTTTAATTTCTGCATTATCAAATCATTGTCGTCTATTAACGAGCTGTGTTCGTTACGGAATATGGCCTCGTATTTATCATTTAGTTGTTGTTCGCCTTCGGCCATAACGGTTTGTTGTTGCGGATGCTGTTGCGGCCAATAGCTGCATGCATAGGCATGAAAATTCTCACAGGGGTTAATGGCACGATTCATATGGGTGGCTATGTGTTGTAAATGTTGCAAATTCACGTGCTCATCGCAGTCGTGTGACAAACATGTCTTGTTCAGTTGCTCCCAATAGGCAACATTGCCCGCTGTTAAAGGCTCTGCTGAAAATTTATAAACATCGGCATTCACTGGCTTTGCCTCTAAGCTGGTCACTGTGACATACAGCAGAATGATGAGAAACGCCAAAGTATCTAACAGCCACATGTTGAGTTAATTTTTTTTTTATTATTGTAAACACTTTTTTATTACTTTTTTTAATTTTTTTTTTAACTTTTAAGTTCTTTGTGTATTTTTCGTCAATTGCCAAATTTTTTGTTTTTCCAAAAGCATGTCCATAAAAATTTTAATTCTTTTTTAATTTTTATTTTAATTTTAATTTCTTTTATTTATTTTTAATTAAAAAATTAAATACTTTTTTTTTCAACCCGCCACGAATGTCTTATGCTTGACGTTACTCAAATACGACTGTTTTAAATTTCATTCACAAATTGCTTCATGCTATTAAGCTGAGCTTTTAAATTCTGTTTCTTATCATCAGTTTGGCTTGGTTTTTTTTATTTTTTTTTTTGCTAACACTGACAATTAAAATAATTTTTTATTTTGTTGTAATCCTTATCATTTAAGTTAAAACACTCGTATAATTAAAAAAAAATTTTGTTAAAATTGTTAAACACTGTCAAAAATTTTGCGTAAATTTTTTCAAACAAAAAATCGAAAATAAAAATTTAATTTTATAATGCCTTGCAATTATAAATTGTTTCGGCAATTGCTTATTTCGTTCTTATGTTTCCGTAGAACAAAGTACTCTAACACCTCAAGCCTTTGATCGAATCCGTGACACTGCATGCATACATACATAACACACATAACTGATCATAACAACCCTTTAGTCAGAATTCCAACCTAGCTTCTCGCACCACTTACGTTGTGTGTGTTAATTTTATTTATGAGTGGTGGGATCTACAGCTTAAAACAGATTTTTAAAAACTTTTTCATGGCAATTTTATTTACTCTCAGAGCTGATGACCTGGGCTTTGAACCGTGGTCTTACGTCTAATAAGCCAACACACTAGCTACTAGACTATGGCTACTTCGTGACTCTATATACAAACATGCAAAAATCGCTTTATGAAACTAGAGCTACCAATAAGAAAACCCTTTCAGAAAAGCTTAAAACACTCTACACTATTAGGGTACTTTGTCATGGCACCCACGGATAGTTCATAAGCTAACCTTAAGGCTACGACGGCATCCAAGATTAATATTTTCTTGTAACAAATAATAGAGGGTATGCGCTGATATCATGATAATATGTTACATCACACATAGCTAGCGTAAGAAACATTTGAAGGAGATGTATTAATAGAAGAGTACTACTCTACCCTACCCTACTGTCTTTAGCCTCAATAAGAGTAGAATACTAAGCACTTTGATCGTAAGCGCTCTTTAACCAAGTCCTCATACCAGATTATCTTCCTCTGCGACTTCCTTTGAATGCAAACTCGACAATTTTCCTCTCAAAGACAGCAAGCACGGCTTCCTCTGTCGACGCCATATAGTTACACTGAATGCATGACTGAATTTTGTACACGATGAAAAAGATAACGGTCATCTTGGTAAAGCTACTCTCATAAAATTATTTACCCTTTATTCAGCTTTTTTTTTTAATTAAAGTATGGAAGCCTCTGAAAACTATTGTATTAAATAAGGCTCAAAGAGAATCATTTCCATACATGTATGGATGCGATTTGAAAGAGACAAACGGAAAACTGATATACGTATACTGGGAGAGAAATGGCATTGTTCGAAATACTTAGAAATATTACCTGACTGTTCAAACATCACTCGAACATTTAAGACCTATGAGGTTAACTCGAAATAAACTGAGTCAGATAGGTGTAATCCGAGGTCATGTGGGAATTTGTGGTAAATAAGTAAGTAAGTAGATGAGTTCAGCAGGAGATTAACAGAACTTTTCTGTAAAATGCAAAGTGAAATTTGGAAAGATACACTCAGTAGAAGTCGCCGTAGGCTAGTAGGAGTGTGTTGGCTCATTAGTCGTGAGGCCATGGTTCATACCCCAGGCTCTCCAACAAAACGAAAGTTGAATATTTCTTCGGCGTCTTCCTCCTGAGAGTAAATCAAAATTGTCATGGAAAAGTTTCTCAAAAAAATCTGTCGTTGGATGTCGATTTAAAAGTGTAGATTCTGACACTCATGTCTAAAACTAACATACACAACATGCATATATACATAATTTGTCATTACAATCCTTTAGTCAGGATTACGATCTAGTTTCCCACACCACCCATGTTGTATGTGTTAGTTTTATTCGTAAGTCTGGGAGACGACAGATTTTTTTAATCTTTCATGGCAATTTTGATTTACTCTCAGAGTTTCTTCCGAAAGACTGCTGATAGAAAGTCGCTGAAGATGTATTTATTATATGGTCCGAGATGTGTGAGATGTCAGAGCCTTCAGTTGAAAAATCCGTCACACTGTGATGATTATTGAAAAGAGAAGAGAAATAACTCCGTAAGATAGTCTATAACTATCAGTAACAGTGCTAGGCTCATACGTGATGGGGTATCCACTGGAACACAAAAATATTGACCATGCAAATAATATACGTACATATGTACGTATTAATGTATGTTTAAGAGAACATAATTCTTTCCTTTGAATTTCGTCTTACAATGATAATTGAATTGAAAGCTTTAAAGATCTTGAATATCATTTTGCGTCGAACTTTTTAGTATTCCAATCTGCTGGAATTTATAGTCGCTTAATAGAAATGCAAGTCATAATCTCTAATAATGAAGGTATGCAACAATATTTCTTAGTACGAAAAACAAAAAAAAACATCTCGTGACTGATAAACAATACCTTCTTTACGTCATACAGTGGAGCAAGAGTACGATACTAATTATAAAATAAGAACAAAAGTGGTAGGCATAGAAAAAAAAAAATTCGATTTAATTTATTTATTTTGAAATCCAAACAAAAGAAGACAAAAGAGGAATTTTCACCTACATTTAGTTTTGCCTCGTCTTTGATTAGTTTTCATAAAATTTCAGTCAAATAATGAGTAAAATAATCGCGTATAATAAAACATAGAAAGTCATTAAAATAGTAAATTTATGTGATGATCTTAAAGTCAGGCATAATGCCAGCATAAGATGGAAACTGATATGGCAGTAGATGATAAACCATAATGACCCATAAAAAATATGAAAGTGGCTCACTGTGATCTAACAATGCATATCACAAAAAAGAAAAAAAAATTAACCGTGAAAAGGTGCAGACAGCAAGAGCAACAGAATGACACCCTACATATGTATGTGTTTGGTTATAACATCATTAAAATGTCCGTAGAATTTTCGCTAGGATAGCGGATCCAAAATCTTCACAATTTCCATGCCACTGGTGCATAAATCAGGTTGAGTGTGATCGATGCATGTATTATGATGCGAATTAAGAAAACTTTACAATAAAAATTCTATCGTAAGAATATTCATTGTGTCATGAGCTATGTGGCACGTAGCGCCGCACACTGTCGCGATTTCATATAACGAGCGGCCAAAAATAGAAGGAGTAATAGTAGAGTAATGAAATTTGGCACATCTATATTAATTGGTAAAACATAATCATACTTCAAATTTGGTCGTTTAAAGTCAAAGGATTCGGGTCCTTCCCATATATCCTGAAATTAAAAATTGCTATAACTTGGAGGAAAAAAAAGATATGTTAATAAAATTTAGTACACTTTTTAGTTTTAACATGCATAACACTTCTTCCAAATTTCGTTCAATTTGGAGCAAGGATACGCCTACCTTACAAATGTCCTTTTTCAAAAAAGTATATATCAAACAGACATAAAAAAAGTGAATATATACTTTTTTCGAATCGCAAATTATGATTTAAATGTTTTACTAACTCATTAAAATTCAATTTTCTCACATTCCGTATATTATTAGAAAATTTTAAGGATACATTTTTACCATAGCTGAAATACTAATTAAACAATATATTATTAAACAATTTAAAATTTGTTTATGTATATTAAAATAATTAAATTTATACATATAAGTGAAAAGGCACTTGTACTTGGTTCCTAATTGAATTTATTTATGTTTAAATAGAAAAACTTACATCACAAATATCTTTACAAAATAGCTTATTATCTAGCCAGGTACTTAACTCCAATAATTACTAATTTTTAAAAGAATGAATTTTAGTTTGTCCTTCTGTATGTCTGTTAGAAGTCTTTGAATACGACTATCAACAAATTATTCAATATGATGCAACTCATTTGTTGTATTATTTTTCTTAAGCTGAATCCATTGCTCAAAAATATCACGAATCTGCAATGATGTTGCCACTAAAAAACATTTATAACGTCCACAAAAGCAGTCAGAAGCAGCTGAAATTTATATATGTTAAAGTACATACTTGTGGCAATAAAATATCAAAAAATTTCAAAAGTGATATTAGGTGTTTTTTTTTAATTCACTACTGAAGTTAATAAATGTATGAAAATCTTAATTTTTTTGAAGACCTGTACTTTGGCTAAGGATATTTCACATATGATTAATATTTGTAAACAATTATAGCATTGTAATTACAAGTACATACCTGGCTTACAATTCTATTACAAATAATTTAGCCATTACTAAAAGAATTTTTGAATTTTGACTATGACAAGAATATGTCAAATTTCAAGATTTCGCACAAATTTTCTATATTGAATAATAATTCTTAACTTTGAGATACAATAACTAAAAAACTACGCAAAAGTTTTTAAAAAAAATTTTATATATCAACTAATAGAAATGTTTTCTATAAGATAAAGTTAAAAAAATAATGAATTTCCAACATTGATTTTAACCATTTTTGGCCACGCTCGCGACAGTGTGCGCCGCCTTGTTGAAATCAACTGACGTAGTTTTCCCAGAACAACTAACTTGGGGTACAAGAAGTTGGAAATCAATCAAGCTATAGCGCTCGCCGATGGTGAGTAAAGCGACAATGATGGTGTGACCCATGTTATTTTGAAAGAAATATATATAGCTGGCATCGCCTGCCTAAAATCCATACCAAACAGTGACTGTCGATTGTTATCGCGTAAAATTTAAAAATTTTGTTTTTTCACTTAGTTATGGGCCTCAACGCTAAATCATTAATTTTTCAATGAAATGTGGGTTGTCAACTACTCCAGAGCTCATTCAGCGAACATAGTATGTATGTCTTTGTCCATGTTTATCAGATTATTTTGTTTTGATTTAACATACTGCATAAATGACAATTAATTTGACAAGATGGCCATTATTAACTGTCAAAATCTGTAAGTTCCTGTTGGAAAAACCCATCTACGTCCAATCTTAAATGACAGTTCATGCGTTCTCTGTTGTTGCTTATAACATACTTTCTGTTACTTATAACAACATAGAACGCATGAACTGGCCTTTAAGATAGAACTTAGATAGTCCTCTAGCGTCGGCAAATGAAGCTATGCTTTCGATCTTTATAAGAAACGTTTTGCGAATATTAATCACTGGGATGGGGTCATAGAGGGTGACTGAAATTTAGACAAGACCAAACCATATATACGTACATACATATGTATTTGATTATTACAACCCTTCAGCCAGGATTACGACCTAACTTCTCACACCACTTATGTAATGTGTGAGTGAAATACAGTTTAAAAGTCGACTTCGAAGACTAGTTGTTTTGAAAAACTTTACATGGCAATTTTTATTTACTATCAGAGTTTTTGCCTGGAAATCTGCGGAGAAGTAGTCACTGATGAAATATTTTCGTCATATTTCGTTTTATTGGAGATGTCGAAACTGGGGTTGAAATTACAGGCTCATGTTTAATAAGCCAATACACTACCTAGTGGAAGTCGGCGTAGTCTAATATGTAGTGTGTTGGCTTATTAGAGGTAAGGTCTCGGTTCAAACCCCAGGTCAAACACCAAAACAAAATATGAAAAAAATATTTCTTCGGCGACTTCCTTTCAGTAGATTTCTGACAAAAACTCTGAGAGTAAAATGAAATTGCCATGAAAAGTTTCTCAAAAATCTGTCGTTCGGTGTCGACTTAAAACTGTAAGTCCCGCCACTCATGTATAAAATTAACACACACAACATGAGTGGTGTGAGAAGCTAGGCCGTAATCGTGACTGAAGGGTTGGAATGGCCAATTATGTATGTATGTACTACCTAATAGACTTTGACGACGATTTAGAGTTGGAACGTTGAAAAAATTATTATCACTCTGTTTGTGAATATGTGTTGTAATATACATATAAGAGGAATATTTAAGCAATTCGTTGTGATTTTTCTACATTTAAAGCCGTTTTTTTTTTAAGTGTATAATAAGATTCTTTTTTTATGTTCCCAAATTAATAACAATAAAGTATGCCTAACGGACAATATAAAATTTCATAAAATTAAAATATAAATCAGAAACGTTAATAACCCCTCTAGCAAATTAAATTGTAATAAATTTTTTTTTTGATATTTAATCCACGACATACGATACAGAATAATTTTTTTTAAGCGATAATTAATATGAAGGCAGCGATACATATGACAGAAGAACATACAAAATTTATTGATAAGAATTATAATTTCATTTTTTTGTTGTTGTTGTGTTTTAAGCATATAATATTTCATATGATTGCTGCAAACAAAAAAAAATTAAAATAAATATGCTCCGTAAGAGAAAAAAAAGAAACTTAAATACGAGTTGAAAACTGAAATTGTATGACGCAATAATGGCTTGTAATTTACAGTGAAAGTTCTGTTCTTGTCAGTCACAGAGCTTTAATGCAAAACGACAAACAGTTGTTCTCAATCACATACCATATACATACATACATATATACACACACAGGATTGAAATAAGCTTTTAAATATGTACATATATAGAGCGCGTGTGTGTGCCTGTGTGTATGTGTAACAGTAAATGTCTACAGGAAGTCTGGTAGCATGTGAAATGATTGATTGAAGTGTTGTATTAGTATTTGACTTTTTAGAAATATTTTTAGATTCTTTCTCGATAAGATTTGCTTGAGATGTGCTACTTGCTTTTGATTTCAACTGAATATTGATTTTATTTTATAAAAAAAAACAGAAGAGATAAGAAAAGAGAGAGAGAGAGAGACAGAAATTCAATTCAAGGGAATACGTTTAGAAAATTACTTTTAATTTTAAAATCTAATTTAATCCTTGAGTACATATATCTTCTAATTCCATAATCAAGGCCACACCCTCCCCAAAAAACAAAAAAAACAAAAATATCTTGCCTTATCAGCATTTGTCAATACGTGATGTTTTGTTTTAAAAGTTTTTGTTTCAAAAAAAAATTTTTTTTTCTTTTCGGAAATGGCTTCGCTTGTGAGCTGTTTCTTTGGCTGATAAAATTATGATGGGGTTGTCTCGTTTCCCGTACATACAATTCTAAAGGTCAGCCATTTATGTATGAAGTCTTATGACTACACTTTTAATAGCGACGACAGTCAGCGTATACAACTCGTGCCACATAAAAATTATCGCCTGCTGCGTGTAAAGTTCAACCATAATTTCATCATAATTTTTTTTTTCGAGGGTTTATAGAATATGATTTTTATCAAGCGTTTTTCAAAGTGTTGCGGTTGAAATAAAAACTATGAAACAAAAAAAATTAATTAAAAATGTTCTATCTTAGACCAAGTCGACTGGAGTGTATGCTATAAATATAAAACTCATAAAAAAATAGTTTAAGGAGGTATTAAGACCGTTAAGTTGGCATTAATGGCGTGACTGTTCAAACATCGTGCAACATTAGTTTGATTGTATGAAATAACATATGCTTCAAATATGTATCTTGGGTACCTTTTCCATGTCATGAAAGTGAATGCGATATTTGAATTTGGATTGTTTAAGCTTGTTCTACTATAAAAAGGGAAAAACAGTTAAAAGGTTTGAAGAGCTCACTAAACGTGAGCCCATATCATTAATTAAATGCTATTTATTGAAGTCGCCGTGCCACTTTGACCATGCAGAAAGTAGTCGACTATCTTGGCATTCGACTGGACCCTAAACTGATGACGTTCTGGGCTCAGATCCAACACGCTGCAACCAATTCCGCTAAGGTTACCTCCTTACTTAGTAAACTTATGGCCAATATTGGTGGTCCTATATTGATGATGGCAATTACGGACTCTATTCTACTTTACGGCAGTGAGGTCAGGGCAGAAGCATTAAACGGCATCTGTAGAATGAAAATTTTATCATCGGCACAACGAACAGCTGTACTTTGGGCGACATCGGCATATAGGACTGTATCTAAGTCAGTGGCGTAATACTTACAGGTCTACAGGCAAGCGAGCGGAAGGAAGTGCGGGAGACTAAAAACGTGCACGGAGAGACAGTAAATGTCGACGACGATAGAAAGCGAACCATACAACACTGACAAGAGAAATGGAACACTGAAACAATTGGTAGATGGACGGTAAAACTTCTCCCAGTTAATACTTATTATGGATTAAGAGAAAATTTGGTGAGGTTAATTACTATTTAACACAGCCGTTATCCGGACACGGTTATTTTTGTAAATATCTGTTTAAAATGGGGAAGATGACACGACCAAATTTCATCTATGTTGATGCGTCGTTTGATGACGCGGAACACACTTTCTTTCATTGTGAGAGATGGAGTTTAGAAAGAACGAATCTTAAGGCCAAAGTCGGCATCTCTACTGTCGAAAACTTCTGCAATATACTTCTGAACAGCGAACAATATTGGAATAGCATTGCCAGTTACATTGAAACCTTGCTGAAATCTAAGAAACTTCACGTGTATGAGGGTATTAGAATGGATGTTTAAACATCTTCTCAGATTTTGTTGCTCAATCCGGACTCGGATATTGATATAAATACCCCACTTCGAAGTAATACTACAGTGTGGCCACAGAGTCCGAAAGAGGAGGGGGAGATTTAGCGGGTGAGGGCACCGCTCACGATAGTGACGACTTCCTCTATAGTGCGGTTAGATACATTTACTCCTCCTCAGCGGAAAAAAAAGAAAAAAAATTTGAAGACGCCTTAATCTAATAGACAGTGTGTTGGCTTATTATGCGTGGGGCCATCGTTCAAACATCTCCATGTCAGACATCTCCAATATAATCGATATATAATTAAATTTTCAATAAATAATTGACAAATTTTTGATTTTCTTTTTTATTAAACACTTTCGACACATTTATTTTTCTTGGTTGCTTACCTCTTTTCCAATTTTTTTTTTCGAACATTATTGTTCGTAAACCCCAAAACATCAAAACATTAGAAGAGGTTGTCAAATATTTCCACTGTTAACGCTGATAATAATTGTTTGAAATGAAATTCCCCTTCAACTATGTATTTCAATTATTATAAACATTTGGCCGTGGCTGACTTATAATTTTTATTAAATTGCGTCATACTTTTATTATTTTTTTTTTATTATTTTTTTACCCTATAAAGCAATTTACTCAGCCAGTGTGGGGGTATGATGAACTAAATGAAGGTCGGTGAAGGTCGTTCATTACAGACTTTGAAACAAAAATACAATATTTTTCAACACGAGGCCTATTTAGAAAGCTAAGGAAATCTAAATTAAAAATTTGTTAATTATTGGTAGAAGGCAGGAAGAAAATAAAAACGACTTTAGAGCATTGTTGCTGTCTGATAAGCGACTTAGTTTGTTCTACAACTGACAATAATTAACTGAACAGTATCAACACGCTTCGCACGCTCCGATCGATTTTCATGTTATTGCAGGAGAAGTTTTCGAATAAGTTTCCGAACTTTTTGTCGATTCAAAATCATTCAATTTTGCGTTCATAGGCTTTTTTCGGTGAAATTATGTCAAAGACTGCGGCTAAGCGTATAATCCACAAAGGTTGGAATACTTGAAAACCATTTACTATCTCCAAATGATCGGCTGTTGTAACCACTTTCAAGACGAACAGTACATTATCAATCTGGCATCAGTTTTGCTAGTCTCTCATTGTCAATATTTTTGTCAGAATGAGATAAGAGTAGAGTAGAGTAAGAGTGTAGCGGTACATACATAATGTAATTAGCCATTACAACCCTTCAGTCAGGATTACGGCCTAGCTTCTAACACCACTCATGTTGTGTGCCTTAATTTTATACTTGAGTGACGGGACTTACAATGTAAAGTCGACAACGAACGACAGATTTTTGAGAAACTTTTCATGGTAATTTTTATTTACTCTCAGAGTTTTTGCCAGAAATCTACTGAGAGGAAGTCGCCTAAGAAATATTTTTCACATTTCGTTTTGATGTCTGACTTCCGGTTTGAACCGTAGCCTTGCGTCTAATAAGCCAACACACTACCTACTACCTTTCTTTTTTTTTTTTTTTTTTCACGCCGAGGAGGGGTGAATGTTCCTAACCGCACCATAGAGGAAGTCGTCACATCCTCCGTGTGTGGGGCCCTCACACACTAAACTCCCCCCCTCGTCTCGTGGACGTGGACACACTACCTACTACCTAGACTACGGCGATATGCAAGAGAGTAGTAGTGGTGATTCATTCTTTCATTGCCGTCTAAAGTATTGATAGATGGCTATCTTCAATATTTCTGCATAGTCCATTCCTCCGGGGCCCAACAGTTTCAAGTCGATTTGGAACGACATATTTTTTTTGAGAAACTTTTCATAGCAATTTTTATTTACTCTTCAGAGTTTTCTGCTGAGGACAAGTGGCCAAAGTAATACTTTTTTTTTTTTAATTTCGTCTGGCCGTGGCCTCACATCTAATAAGCCAATACACTATGGACTAGACTACGGCGAATTTATATATCACATCTTATTAATCTTCTATTTATTAATAGCCGAGTAAGTTTCTTGCTGAAGTTGAATCTGCATGAGCCCCTCTCAGTCATCTTTATATTCTAAATTTTGATTACTATTTCCCATCGACTTTACATTGAGGATGTGTTTAAGATTTAGAGGATGGCCAAAGCGAATCCGTAAAAATCTGGGAATAATGGCGTTCTAAAAAAAAATGGAGTCATGCACCTTGATATAAGGGTACAAACGTGATTTTGTATTCATGTATGAACAACTTTAACGCTTTTAAACTGGCAGTTGACAACTTGCAAACCTGTTGCGCTTTCTGGCACGAGCTTAAGTAAGAGGATGTTTAAAACCATCAACCTGTTGATTATATCCATCATTGCTTACCTAAAACGAACTCCAGTGCATTCAAATAAAATTTTTTTTTTAATTTCCAATAGCTTTTCAAATCACAAACATAAGTTTTACGTTGTAAATGAAAACTACATTTTATATATCGTTTTAAAAGTAACTCAAGCACAGACCTGAACTGAAAGTCATCTTACAGTACGATTTGAATTTCATAAGATTTTTCCATTTTAAAGTTTAAAGTTGAAATTGTGAAATACGAAATGAATTTCAATTCTAAATTCCGCATTTTCAAATACTCGACTCGTGGCAATTAATTGACACATATTTTGATAAACATTTTCAACTACAAAGACCCCCCTGTTACTTGCATTCAGTCATTCATCACATCACACGGAGACCAGACGAATCCAAACAACAACAATAACAACAACAATAAGAAAATCTGTGATTTCAAAGAGTAATTTCGCAATTTAATTGAAATTATTTTTTTCTTTCAAACGCAATGCAACTCAGCTCAACTTGTCTTTTAACCCGATGCCGAGAGCTACGAAAATAAATTACCAACGAAAATATGTACGTTGCTGCTCTACAATGTGAAAAAATCGCATCAAAAATTTCAGATTCAGCGTGATAATAATCACAGTTTATAGACGATGACGATGATGACGGCGTCTGACTGAATCGTGTAATCAAATTAACCTCACGTGTCAGCCAGCACTAGTCAGTCGGTTTCTGAAACAATAATAATCAAACCTGATGACTACGAACATGATTACGACGATGAACGTTTTTCTAAAGGAATTTAGACTCTCAGTCGTACAAAATAAATTCAATTTAATGTTAAACAACATGATTTAAATGAGAGTGACACATTTATATGTATGTACATATACACACACGAATATACAAACAGATATGAACACATATACATACACATGAATTTATAAATCATAAGTAGAATTTTTGAGTAGAGATTTTTCTTATACGCACACACACACACACATACTACCTAATGTAAACACAGATTTATTGACATAAAATTCTTACCATGCGTTGTTGGTTGAGGGCTGAAAATTAAAATGTGCAACCGACGAGTTTCGAAATGCATTTCAATGCTAAGAAAGTAGACATGCTTTCCTTGAAGGATAAGATCTCTCGCAGACCAACGTTTAGGCCCATTATGATACCACAATTAACATACAACCAGTGGTCAAATATTCCTTAAAGGAAACCAGACCAGACCAAACATAAATCTTGCTATAGCAGTAATCTTTATAATGAAAGTCGCAATCAAAGATTACATAAAAAATTTTTAATGTTGCGAACCTCTACCTCAACGTAGTAAGAGCATAGCTTTAGCAGAAATCATTCAATAGAATGCCAAGTTTACCGGCACGCCTTTCAATAACACAATGGTCGCTGATAATCGCCATTGTGCGAGGAAGGTGTTAATCAGTCCTCTTTTTATTCATAAAAGTCCATCAGGGATCCGAAACTTTTAATGTAGTTTTTTACTGCCAAAGAAGTTGCGCCTCCCTGTATAACGAGCAGAGAAAACCAAGTTTAACTGAGGCAATCGCAATACTTTTGTCCTATAACGTATTGTGGATTGTAATTGAAATTTCCTATGATGCTGTGATGTGTTGAATTGAAAATCCTATACATTCATGGCCGAGGATGGACATCAAAGAAATGCTTGTTCGAAATGCCTATTCGCAGCCCGGCTATGCGAGTAAATCTAGCACAACCTAGGTAGACCATTACAATCCTTTAGTCAGGATTACGACCTAGCTTCTCACACCACTTATGTTATCTGCATTAATTTTATACATGAGTGGCGGTACCCACTGTTAGAAGTCGACTCTAAAGGACAGATTCTTGAGAAAATTTTCCAAGGCAGAGTTTTTGCCAGAAATCTGCTGAGAGGAAGCTGCCGAAGAAATAATTTTTTTCATATTTCGTTTTGCTGGAGATTGTCTACAACCGTCTCCTCTCGTCTAAAAAGTCAACACAATAGACTACGGCGACTACGTAGCTCCATTACAAACAAAACACTCCAGTTTATATGGAAATTTAATATCAGGTCCCTAAGTATTCTTGCCACAGCACTCGCATTTCGTTATAAACCTCAAGTCCTGGAGGCTTAACTCATCTGAGACCAGAACCTCATTACAACTTTAAGGCAGTCTTGTGAAATGTTTGTGGGTCTGAGCTCTGCCATTATCCATTGGTTCCATCGAGCCAAACATCGAGCCACTTTGTATTAAGTTCGACAGACTTTGTAAAAATCGCAGTGTCAACTAAAGCAAGCAGCCTATTGTACTGCACCACACTGCATTCTTGTTCACTCAGACTATGGACTAATTTACTATAATTTGACTCTTTGACGGCTTTATACTCAAGCATTGGGTTAAGCTGGTGCCATTAGGGCTGAACGCAATTCTGAAAACCATTCAGGATGACGGATTATCTCTTTTTTAATACGAAATCTTTAATATCCCCTTTCCAGCATGGTTTTTTAAAAGGTAGGTCGACTGTCACTAATCTTCTTGAATTTACTACACGTGTTTTCAGGGGGTTTCTTGCAGGCGCTCGGACTGATGTGATTTATACTGATTTCAGTAAGGCTTTTGATAGGGTTGACCATAGTATTTTGCTTCTTAAACTGTCATTAATCGGTATTCCCGATATTATTCATCGTTGGCTAGACTCCTACCTCTCCCTTAGGACTCAGAGGGTATTGTTTAGGAATGTATTGTCTAAGACTGTATATGTTACTTCTGGTGTTCCGCAGGGTAGCCATTTGGGTCCTTTACTGTTTTTATTGTTTCTTAATGATCTTCCTTGTGCTATTTCTGATTGTAATATTCTAATGTATGCTGATGACGTTAAATTATTTTATACTTTTGATGATGATCATGGTCAGGCTGTTCTTCAGCGGAATATTAATTTGTTTGTAACTTGGTGCAGAGTTAATTGAATGGATCTTAACTTAAAAAAATGCAAATGCATGGTTTTCTCTCGCGGTGGTGTGATTTCGCCCACTTATGTGATTAATTCTTGCCCTTTGGAGACTGTGGCTACATTTCTTGATTTGGGAGTATTATTGGATATGAAACTCTCTTTTGTTGATCATATTAGTATGATGATTGGCAAGGCTCGGGCTGTTCTTGGTTTTGTGAAAAGATGGGCTAGGGAATTCATTGACCCTTATATAACTAGACTGCTATACATTTCACTTGTTAGATCTATTTTGGAGTATGCGTCTATTGTTTGGAATCCATACTATCGTTGTCATAGTGATTCAATAGATACATTTAGTTTAGCTATATGCTTCCTTATAATTTCCGCGACAGGCTCCAACAAGGGTCCTTTGTTATGACAATTAGGAGATTCAAAAGTTGTCGATCGCTGTGTTGCTGACATAGTGAAAGCTGACGTAAAAATCTCCATTTAAGCATAGGCTTAATAGTATTCATTAAAGTGCTTATAATGAGGCCTTATAGGCTGCATTAGGGCATGACTGCATGAGGGCATGGTTGCATGGTTGCATGGTGGCACATAAGGTATTAATAAACTCTCTTGGACTGAGGTCGATAAAAAGATAACTAACTCGTCTTCTTTCTTTAGATCGCATGGATGGCGCTACTATCGTTCTTACAACCTATTGTCTTATGGGAAAAATTCAACACACTTTCTAGATTCTGGTCTCCTATAGGGACTGTTGAAGTCTCGACTTTGCTGTTGGATTGGTTCTAACCTCTGGCCTTAGGCTTTACCCTACAGACATAATTAATCATTACAACCCTTCAGTCAGGATTACAACATAACTTTTCATACCATTTATGTTGTGTGTGATTAATTTTACACATGAGTAGCGGGACCTACAGTTTAAAGTCGACGCCGAACGACAGATTTTTGAGAAACTTTTCATTGCAATTTTTATTTACTCTACATTCTTCATGGTTTTTTTTTACAGAAATCTGCTGAGAGCAGAAGAAATATTTCTTAATATTTGGTTTTTTTTTTTGGAGATGTCTGTCCTGGGTTTAGGACCGTGGCCTCGTGTTTAATAAGCGAACACACTACCTACTAGAATACGGCAACTTCTAGACTCTGAACTCCCATATTGTCGGCTTATATATTGGGTTGATTCTAACCTCTAGCCTAGGGCTTTATCACACCTAACCCAATAATTTTTGCTCCACTTCGTACTCTCTGAACACAATTTGTTCCCCTCAGAGTTACAAAATTCTATGATTCTATTAAAAATCACTCTTCTTTCATACCGATAAGGATTGCTATGGACTACAAGCTTATGCTTCCAGATAGCTTTTCGGCTTCCGTTGATTTGCCAGAATTTTTTTTGCTATTCTCACTTACTAGTGCAAGTCCAAGAACAGATGACATCATAACGAATATAACAATATTACTGCCCTTCGTTTGCATACCTTAGAGGGAAGGTGGTCCCAAGTGTTACAATTTTTGAATCAGTGTTGATTGTAATATAATCGGCTTCATTTTCTAGCATATCTAGCTCTGGGCGAAGTCATTGTTAAACGGAAATTTCATGCTGACAGTATACATATGACTTTCCAGAAATCGATAAAAAGCACTTATCGAGTTGGCTGGATGACACCTCTTGCTTGTTTTGTTGTTATTTGATTTTCTTATATTTTATTGTATCATTTTTGTTACAGTTTTCTCTTTTTTTTTATTTTGTTTTTGTTTTTCTTATGTTTTGAAATGAAATGAAATGATTTAATTTGAAATTCTTATTTTAACATGTCTCAGATACTCACATACATACATACTCAGATTCCTAGATTTTTTGATTTCAAATAATTTTTATTGCTTTAGTTGTTGTCTTCTCTGTAATGGTTGTTGTTTTTGGTAAGAATGTTGAAACTGTCAACGAAAGGAATGTTTTTTATTGGTTTTCTATGTCTGTAAACATATACATATGTAAGCGTATGTAGATATGTGCGTGTCGGTTAAATAAATCCTGTAGTAATACTAGTGCAAATGTCTATACATTACATTCTCGCAATTTGTTATTCCTTTTGTTTTGTATACACATACACACACATTCATACACTTTTTTTTGCAATAACACTTGTTTGCAAACGTATTAACCAATACTCTTTAAACAATTACATACATGTGTATACTCACAATCATGTTTGCTTGAAGTAGCGATAGAGAGAAATATTGTTCACTTGTTTCTGTTGCTGTATAGAAATAAAGCGGAGATTTTTTTTACTACTTTTTTTGTAAAATTTTCATTGGTAATGGTAGATTGCTAAATGCCCTTCAATATTTAATCGATGTCTAGTGGCGAATTGGTTTTATTCGGGAATTTCTGAAAATAAAAACCAAACAAATATAATCACAGGAAATATGTATTTCAAAAAAAGGGGCGTCCCTCGTAGGTTTTAATAAATATTTTTTAAAATTTTCTATACGAGTTAGTACGAGTTAAGCAACCATTCCTATCATGGCTACCAAGAGTATTTCGGCCCACAGTGTCTGGTTATTTTCATTCATTTTCTTAGCAACCACGATTTCTGCTTTACAGTCCTTTTTTCATTCGAAACTACAGCCTGCTTGTCCGAGTATAACAGGAATATGCTGCTACTGAGTAGACATTTAATTATCCTGAGGATAGCCGTGACTTTAGAAGTCGTGTCTAGTCAAGTAGATAGTGTGTTTGCTCGTGAGGCATCTGTTCAGACCCCAGGCCAGACATCTCGAACATAACAAAATGTGTAGAAATTATTTCTTCGGCGACTTTCTTTCAGCAGATCTCTGGCAAAATCTCTCGACCTTGGAAGTTCCCGTCTAGTCTAGTAGGTAGTGTATTGGCTCGTGAGGCCTCTGTTCAAACCCCAGGCCAGACATCTCGAACATAACAAAATATGTAGAAATCATTTCTTCGGCGACTTTCTTGCAGCAGATCTCTGGTAAAAACTCTCAGTCTTACTTAATTGGCCAACCCGATTGACGGATTTCGGCCTCTGTGTTGCGGCACATCCTTCCAGACGCCTCTGCTCCTTGCGCGCCTAAGCCAGTTGGTCACACCAATCGATGACAGAGCTTCATTGACTTGGCCCTTCCAACGCATACAAGGTCATCCTCTTCGCCAACTTCCGCAGATTCCTGCATCAAATACCCTCTCGAACGACATGGCCGAGCCAGCACAGCCGCTGGATATTAATACGCTTCACAACGTTTATGTCGTTGAGCAGCTCATACAGCTCACTGTTGCAGCAGATGCGGAAATCATCGCCAACTCTCACTGGACAGAAGATCTTACAGAGAACTTTCCTCTAGAATACTCTCAAGGCTTCTGCATCGGTGCTTGGTAGGGTCCATGCCTCTGCGCCATAAAGAAGAGCGAGTAAGATGAGCGTCTCTGAGAGCAAAATAAAATTGATGTGAAAAAGTTTCTCAAAAAATCTGTCGTTTTTGGAATCGACCTTAAACTGTAGGTCCCGCGGTTCATGTATGAAATTAACACACACAACATAAGTGGTGTGAAAGGCTAGGTTGTAATCCTGACTAAAGGGTTGTAATGGCCAATTATGTATGTATAGCAGCGACTTTTCCCAGGAACATAGTTTGTGTGAGCTTCTAATATCCAAGTCTTCCAGATATTCGCAAAAAGAGTTGCCTACTACTTCCGTAGAAGCTCATTACGCAGAATGCTGTAAAGCAAAGCCCTTGTTGATGTAGTATTTGGGGCACTAGGCATTGGAATGGCCAACAATACTAACCACATGGCGTAGTGTTGTATAAATTCCAGACCGACACCACGTTTAAATACTGGTGTTATTGTGACATGTTAACGAGTGTGGCAAAAACAAAAACATTGAATAGCATACGCATAAAAAACAACACAACAGTAGAAAATCAGGAATCTCAAGATTGAAGGCATTTACACATGAATACCTACATACATATGTACGTGCATATAGATATACATACTGTATATACACACAATACCATACAATAACAAATTCAAAACCAAACAAACCACAAGAAAATTAACAGAAAAAAAATAACAAATATATCAAGCAGCATCAAGCACCATCAAGCAACATCAAGCATATGTATGTGAGAAATAAAATCAACAGAAATATTTTTAAACTTGAAATATTTTCCTTTTTTTTATTATTCCTAAAATGAAATCAAAATATCTACACATACTTGTAAACAAGCATACGTCACTTACCTTTTCAAAGTAAACAAAAACGCTGTAAAGCTTCAAAAAACAGTGCAGAGAGAGAGAGAGAGCGACGAGAAGAAGAAAAAACACAAAAAACATGTGTTTGTGTTTGGGTTTGTATAAGTATATGTGTGTTATAAGGGCATTAATGCCAAGCAATGTTTGGTTACTTATGATCATGAGCATGTTGTTGTATGTCTGGCTGTGTGTCTCTCGCTATGTACATACACACATATTTATTGTATTTATGGTATATGAATGATGATAAACATCACGTTTTGTGGAGAATTTTTTTTAAGCAAGTGTAAGTAAGCATATACATACATATGTGTGTGCGTGTACGTGTTTTTCAAATGAAATACAAAGAATGTTGTGTTAAGCAAGACAAAGTCTTCGACAATGATTTTAAAATACCAGCAACCATAACACCAATAAAAAATACCAACAACAACAAACACAGCAACATTGAAATGTTAAAGGTTTTAAAAGTTTAAAAGTGTTTAAAGAAGATTTTTTCACACTTTCTCTTTACACACACACACGTGCATACATACAAATCTGTAAACACATTCTCTTATTGTTTAAAGGAATTTCTTAAGGGCTTTTGCTCTTTTTTTTTTTTTGTTTTCTAAACTTTATTAAAAATTCTCTGAAAAGGTTTTGTTTTTATTTACACATACAAGTAAACATATAAAGCTTCGCGTATGCTTATGAACATCCAAGCAAACATTTTAGGTGGAAATAAGTCCCTAAACGCTATGACAGACAGCGGAGTTCTTCATCATTCTCAAACAATAGGACCAACTACCTAACGTTCCGATAACACTCGATACGATAAATTAGATGAGGTTAAAAGGGTTCTTCTACAATTATGGGCTCCATTTACAAGCGATTCTGTCATTAAATTAGAGAAAATGGTCACAGACCAACTTTTCCATAGCATGGGGAAAGGCATTATACTGTAGTACTCAGGATACAATCGAATACTCATGTATTCCCATCTTTGAACTTTCAGCGTTCGTTATCTGAAACAGACACGACGGCTGTCTCTTATACTACAGGATGTCTGTAGTAGACTACAGGATTACTGCAGTAGACTACAGAATTATTATAATCATGTAGTACACTACAGAATTATTGTAGTAGGCTACATTATTACTGTAGTAGACTACAGGATTATTGTAGTAGACTACGGGATTATTGTAGTAGACTGCCGGATTACTCCAGTAGACTACAGGATTACTGTAGTAGACTACAGGCTTACTGTCGTGGACTACAGGATTACAGTAGTAGACTACAGGATTACAGTAGTAGACTACATAATTATTGTAGTAAGCTACATGATTACTGTATTAGACTAGAGCATTCTTGTAGTAGACTTCATAATTTTAATAGTAAACTGCAGTATTACTATATTAGACTGCAGGATTACTATAGTAGACTACAGGATTACTGTAGTAGATTACAGGATTATTGTAGTAGACTACAGGATTACTGCAGTAGACTACAGGATTACTGTAGTAGACTACAGGATTACTATAGTAGACTACAGGATTATTATCGTAGACAACAGGATAACTGTAGTAGACTACAGGTTTATTGTACTAGACTACATGATTATTGTAGTAGACTACAGGATTAATGTAGTAAACTACAGGATTACTGCAGTAGACTACAGGTTTATTTACAGGATTATTGTAGTAGACTACAGCATTATTGTAGTACCCTAAATAATTATTGTAGTAAACTACAGGATTACTGTATTAGACTACAGGATTGCTGCAGTAGACTACATTATTATTATAGTATACTACAGGGTTACTGTAGTAGACTACAGGATTATTGTCGTAGACTACTCGATAACTGTAGTAGACTAAAGGATTACCGTAGTCGACTACAGGTTTATTGTAGTAGACTAAAGGACTAATCCTGTAGTCTACAGGACTACTATTGTAGACTAAAGGACTAATCCTGTAGTCTAACGCTGAAAATTCAGGCTGAAATAACGGCTATAAAGACTGCCGCTGTACGAAGCCAGTATCAGAATACATTGAATGGTGATATATGTACGCATATTTACCGACATTAAAACGGTTATTAGAGAGACAGTGTCTAAAACACAAAAGAGTCGAGTGTTTTAACGATTATCCTCATATGGACGCATATCCACTGTAGTAACAACGATGCTTGAAAAGACTGCTACAACAGAAAATTGGATTCATACGTGGCTTTGGCATGTCTCCGCAGAGGAGCCTCAGACAAAATGATTACACAACAAATTCACAAATATTCATAGGAAATAAGGATTGATGAACATGCTTGCAACTTGCAACAACAATTTTTAGAAATTCAATACAAATACTCACTGTGCTCACACATACATATGTGGAGTGAGACCGTGTATGTGTTTTTGCATGTGTTAATGTAAATAGAATGAAAGAAACCCGCAAATAATATCATCCTACGGTGTTGTGTTTTTCTTTCTTTCTTTTTATTTGCTCGTATTTATTTACACAAATATTAAAAATTTTTCTTTTATTGTTGCATCTGTTTACTGTTGTTGGTGTTGCCATTGGAAAACCTTCAAAATGGTTTTTTATCTTCTTAAGTCTGTCAAAATATTTGAAAATTATTCACTTTAATATGCTGGCATGACATTCTTGTTGATTTTTTTGCCTTAAGGCAGGCAATGATTTCTTCGCTTTTGCATCCTACATCTCCCTGTAGCTGTGTAGTGGGTTTATTATTGCATTTGTGTTGGTGTTAGGAATACAGTTTCTAAGCGGTACTGATCGAATTATAATTATTGTCTAGCTGGAGACTGGCTTCCTACTTTGCTTCGCGCTAAGCAGGTTGCTAAGTTTACTGCGACTAAACTCAATCTCCTTTCCCGTTGGCGCATCGTTCCTTCTGATCGCTCCTCTATTTGGGAAATTGATCCTGTGGTCCCACTGAACATCGATTATTTTCCTATAGAATATTGGTTGGAAAGGGGTTTTCACTGTCTGATTTCGAGCAGGGACGACTGGGAACCTGACGTGATCGTCCCCCCGGAAGTATACACCGCTGGCTCTAAACTCGATAACGGGGTTGGTAGCCGA
The DNA here is from genome assembly GCA_930367235.1 of Sarcophaga rosellei. Classification (NCBI taxonomy): domain Eukaryota; kingdom Metazoa; phylum Arthropoda; class Insecta; order Diptera; family Sarcophagidae; genus Sarcophaga; species Sarcophaga rosellei. Next base: position 90,015,660 of record OV884019.1, read on the forward strand.
GTCTACCTTGGGAAACTGGACCTGAACATTTCCCTCCGACTGTAGAATGACTGTAGCGTGTTTCAGGCGGAAGTAATGGCCATCTACCGGGCTGCTCAATTGATCCTCGTCAAAGCGTGTTCCTTTCACCCGCATCTCAATCTTCTCTGATAGTCCGGCTGCCATAAGATCTCTGTCGAACATTGTGAATCGTCAGGATCGTCAGGGAATGTTGCCGCTGTCCCGACCTTGTTTTTGGGCACTTCTGTGTCTCACTTGTCTGGATTCCTGGGCACAGTTATATTCTAAGAAACTACAGTGCCGCCGAGCTCGCCAAAGCTGGTGCACTCCTTCCGGAATCCTCTTCAATCGGCTTGGGTATGCCACTTACCTCGCTCAAGTTGGCCATTGCGCGGAAATTCTTTCGGGACACCAACCTATGCTGGGTCAATAAGGAGTCCTGCTCCACCGTTAGACTCACATGGCCTTCGATGGATAGAAGACGTACCAAACAATTACTCGGACTCGATCGTAACGTCATCTCGATCACAGAGGCCATTCTAACGGAAAGAATGCAGCTCCCATCTAACGACTTCTGCCCGCGGGGTGCAGATTCGCTGAGAAAGAGGAGACTGTCATACACTTTCTTTGTCAATGCCCATCTCTTGCCCATCTCCAATCCTTGTCAGCTTAACGGAACTATCATCCATTGATGTCAAGGATATAGCTCTGTTTATCAAACTTCTAGGCTGGTTTTTCAGTGTATTGTTGTTATGTTTTTAATGTGCAGCCCTTGTGCTGACCAACTTCTTCTTCTTCCCTGGTTTGGTGAAACTTGGTCAGTGCGGAAAGTGCTGAGACACCTGTGGCGTCACAATGGCTCGCTATGAGTGCTCAAGTGAGCAACCAATACAACCTACCTATCAGGCATACATCAGTGTACTGCTCATTAGTACTACATTTCTTTTGTGGCTAAAAGCGTTGCCCTGTTACGTTTCCCTATAGAGTTGATTGCATAAATCACTTGAGGTTTTCACCACACTGGCATAGGGCATTGTATAGCCGACCTCTATGACCCAGAGTTTGTTTGAAGACTTTTTTCTTTATTTCACTCGTTTTAATAAAATTTATAATTCAATATGTGTTAAGAACAAGCAGCATATGTTGTCTTGTAAACGTCTGTACATGTGTATGTATGCATACGGGTGTGTTGAGTGTTCCTGCGTGTAGGAGTGCATATGTCAAATAACAACAACAACAATAACAAAAAATATATATAAGAAAATAATATTAATTTACTGTGGCTTCTTCAATTTGTAACTGCAGGTTATGAATTTTTTATTTCTTGATTTCAATTTCGTTTCTTCTCTCTTTTACTCTGTTTTCTTTTCTTCTAGTATTTTAGACATAATTTTCTTGTATTTGTTAACGATTTAAAAAAAAATAAAATCTTTTATTTAAATTTTATGAAGTTTTAAAGTAAACAGTGATTAAATTTTAAATGTTTCGACATGGTTTTTCATTAAAATTTAATCGAAATTAAAAGAGACTCAGTTTTATTCATATGAAACAGAAATATTATTAAGCCTTGACATACTAATCGTAGACGGCATTTAAAAAAAGTTTAAATTAAATGACAAGGTGACCAGAATACATTTCGTTTTTACTAATTAATACGCTTACAAGGCCACATGCCTTTAAGGCGGACACACCAACTTAAACGACTTTTGTAAGTTTAGCGGGTAACATTCAGAAGTCCTCAGACGTCAAAATCTGTTAACTATCTGCACACTTCTTGATATAGACGCGCATTTGATAACACTTCCTATGTGACCCTAATAGGACATTGAATAGAAGTGTCATAGATCCTATGATATCCAGACAGAGGTCCTTCTTACACAATCTGCAGAAACAAACGCAACGAACGCAATTATAAGTGCCAGCATAATCACAAATTGTGTACAAAGTAAAGTTGTGGTTGCAGATGATAACTTCAAGTCGTCTTAGTCTACTAAGTAGTGTGTTGGCTTCTTAAACTTGAGACCATGGTTCAAACCCCAGGTCAGACGTCTCCAACAAAACGAAGAATATGTCTTCGGTGACTTGCTCTCAGCAGATTTGTGGCAAAAACTCTGAAAGTTAAAAAAAATTGCCATGAATAGTTTATCAAAAAAATCTTTCGTTAGGATACGACTTTAAGCCCTGGGTTCTGCAACTAAGTGATATGAGAAACTAGGTCGTAATCCTGAAGTGGAGGCAAGGAGGCACTCTCCGTGGGAACGACGAAGAGGAAACTGTCCTCAGTATATCGTCTAAGAGCGATTAAACAGATAAGCGGCTTCAGGACAGTGTCTGATGAAGCGGTACTGGTATTGGCAAAGACAATGCCGATAGACACATTGGCGGATGAGATGAGGCGGATACACTTTCGCCGTCTCGAGTATCCAGGACAAACAGAAGCTATAAAAGCGGAGGAACGAAGGAATTCTGGCAGTCACGGTTTGAGAACAGTTTAAAGGGGAAGATGGACTTTTCACCTTGTCCCTGATATATCCCCTTGGATGGAGAATAAACATTGCGGGCTGAGCTACTACGTGACCCAGTTTCTAACTGGTCATGCATGCTTCAGAAAGTACCTGCACAGATTTGGACATGATACTTCCCCTATATACCCAAACTGTGTAGATGAAGAGGAAGATGCGGGACATATTCTAAGATGCTGCCCCAGATTTAGATGGCCCGGGGAAACGAGTTTAGAACCGGCTTATGGAAGAGGTATTAAATTCTAGGATTCTATGAAGCCAATACAGCCAGAAAATGACTGAAGTTATGCCTGAACTCCGAAGGTTGGAGGAACGAAGGCGTAATCTGATTTGACGTGATAAAGCTTTAATGCTAAACAGCCCTCCCCGAAGTAATACCTTACGGCAGTTCCGCGGGGGATGAGTGGTTGAAGTGTGAATCGTGCACTCTTTTGTTGGAACGAAAGTACCAACCTCCGGCCCAAGACAAAAAAAAACATACATACATACATACATAATTAGTCATTACAATCCTTGAGTCAGGACTACGACCTTGTTTCTCACAGCACTTACGTTGTTTGTTCTACTTTTATACATGGTGGCGGGACCTAAAGTTTTAAGTCGCCTCCGAACGGCAGATTTTTTGAGAAATTTTCCATGGCAATCTCATTTTACTCTCAGAGCTTTTGCCAAAAATCTGCTGAGAGGAAGTTTCGTCTTGTTGGAAATATCTGACCTGGGGTATGAACTGTGGTCTCACGTCGACGATGGAAAGCTGCGTAATCAGTAAGAACTCGAGGACATACAGCAATGGGGTTTAAACCTCTCTAATAAGGGAAAATGTATTGAAACGAGTTTAATAAGAATTAATTAACCTGGTCTGTCTACAATGTCTGTTTATTTTTCTGTTTGTTTTTCTAATTTTTTTTTTTTTTTTTTGAGATGCTTCATATGAGTACTTTGCTACATACTTTTGCTTGCTTATACATACATACATATGTAGTACGTAGTAAAAGTTGTTGTTACAACAGAGGTTACTGTTGCAGCCAGTAGTTGAAAAACTAAATCGTATTTTTATGTTGCCATTGCTAACGTTGCTGTTTTATGTTGTTGCCATTATTTCTAAAACATTTCTTGTTTTCTTGTTTTCTCGTTTTTTGCCTCCGCGTATTTATTTATTTGTTTGTTTGCCAGCGAATTTGTTGAAAGTGCAGTCATAGCATCATAGCACAGCCATACTATGTATATGCCACATGCCATTTACAACAACTTCTCCAAAGTATTTATTAGCTTTGGGTACTACTCCAGCGACCTCAGAAAAAAACTTTTTATACGAAAACAACAGAAAAAATTTGTTGAAAAAATAAAAATTTTATTTCGGATTTTTGTTTTTCGAATATTTTTTTGAAGAACAAAATGCATCAAAATAAAACTTTACTGCCACATAATTTATTACATGCGATAAAAAAAAAACAAAAAACTTTTCAAATTTCATGTAAATGGGTATGTAATGTTTAGGGAAAATACGATGAAATTGAATTTGTTTTCATTTTTCTCGGGCAGCAAAGTAAAATCGATTTTTCTGAAATTGTTCAATGGTTTGTAACACTTTGTTGTCCTTATTTAATTGTCTAACCCCCAGCTTCCCATTCTGTTTATCAAACAATTCAATTTTAAAATTTGCCTTTGAACACCTTAATCATTTCTTTGGTTTTTAAAATTCCAAGAAAACTGCTTTAAATTTGAATTAAAATTTTCACTCTGAGGTTAATGGAATCAAATTTAAGCGATTAGTCGTCCATGCCACAATATTTGAAAACTTCCACTCAACCTGTTATCGTTATCGTTTTTTTATTTGCTCTACGTAATGACTGTACGAATGAGTGTTTAAATACGCATAAAGTATTCTTTAAGAAATCATTTTTATTCTCCATTAATTTATTAAATTTTAAATGCACTACACCAGCCGGGTGGGTGTTATAAGCCTAGCTAAGCATTTCCTAGGAGAAACAGAAAATCAAAAACTTTAATTTTTAAATGAAGTCCAATTAATTATTTAATACTATAGAGATCTCAATAGAGTTGATACCTTTCACTAAACTATCCCAGACACCAACCTTTAATGTTTTTAACCAGCAAGGAATTAAAATTTTCTTATCCGAAAGCGTTCATAGTTTGCCGATCGTTTTGAACCACAAGCTCTCATGAAAAGATAACATAATTGACCCGGTTTAGGACCGTCATTGCTTATTTACTTACTCAATTGATCATTACAACCCTTTAGTCTGGATTAGAACCTATCTGCTCACAGCACCTATGTTGTGTACGTTAATTTTGTCTATGAGTGGTAGACAATTTTTTTTTATAAGACCAACTTTCATCAAATGGCCTCTACTCATGCAGTCCATGGTATTGCAATTGGGAAAATAGGTTATGGAAAGGAGATCAGATGCTGCAGCGTGGATATGAGCTTTGAATGTTTTTATATTATAAGTGACAGAAAAGACCTCTGCAGTTAGGGAGTTCCACATACGCATAGTCCGGCTAAAGAACACATTCTGCCTGTAATGCAGTATGCAATCCACTGGCCAATCAACCACAAACGGATGTGCCCTGCAAGAAAGACGAGTGCCATGTAAAATCACATGATTTTAGGGAACAAGTCTCTTTATCGCGCTAGAGCGGGATCGGCACCACAAACAGATGTGTCCTGCAAGAAAGACGGCTGCTACGTAAGAATACATAATTTCCGGGAACAAGATGCCTTTATCTCCCTAGAGCAGAATTCATAGTAGTAGGAATAGAACAGTGAAATACAAGCCACATTACAACAATGCTCTAACGAATCAATAGAGTTGAATACCGTCTTTAATGAGCACCTCTAGCCCTCTATAGTATGCGATCGAAAAGTCTCAAAATATACTTTGAGGCCCCGGCCGATACATGAGGGTTGTATTCCATTCCCGGTAGGTTATAAGTGGTATAAATTGTAAGAAGATCAGATGAAGTGAAGTAAAAACTGCGGCACTTGAATGCTGCTTTCGACACTTGAAAAATGTGGTGGTTCCAGCGTACATCACACCTACTGTTTAAGATCGACTTGGAACGTAAGCTTTCAGCAACTTTTCATGGCAATTTTATTTTATTTTCAGAATTTTTGCCAGCAAGTTGATGACAGGAAATCCACTGTCATTATCTTGTTTCGTTTTGTTCCAGACATCTTAGCTGGGGTTAAGACCAAGCCAACACACCAGCTACTAGACAAGAGCGACTTCATTACATATTGGCTCTATTGAGTCGTATTGTACACAACCCTGCTGTATGTTGTTCACATTTGATGCACGGTGTACTTAAAAAATGTCGCTGTAGACTTACAGGCAGGATAGGCAAGCAGTCAGCTGTCCTGATCACCAGGGTGCTCTGTTCCACTGCTACAAAGGCTTTAGTGGCTACACTTAATTGACTTGAACGGAAGTATTCGGCATATTTTTATTCTGTATTTTGTTAGTATTGTAAACATAGGCAACGAACTCAGGAAAAAGGTTTTTCAATGAATATTTTCACAAAAGGCGGCACAGGGGTTATATATGGTGAGCCATTTAAAAGTTTAAATTAAAAATGCAATAAAACAAACACGCCTTGAAATTTTGCCAAATATATACTTTTTTGTCGTGAAGTACAATTGTTCGGGTTAGAAAAGAAATATTATTTCACTCATATTATTGCTACGACTGGCCTCACAGCACCGCATTCAATCCAAACAATTTTTGTGCGCTTTTTCGAGCCTATGGGGTCGTATCTCGGTAACGGCATCACGAATATTGTTGTTCAAATGCTCAATCGGGTTTGGTTTGTCGGTATGACACTTCATTTTAAACAGCGCCCCACAAAGAAATATTCCAACTGCATCCAATTGACATCAAAATTTCTGCTAATTAAATGACCATCAAACGTTTGACGCAATAAATCGATTGTGGCATGAGATGTGGACCATTCTGTTGAAACCAAACAACGTTCACATCAATACCATGAAGAGCGAATACAAAAAAATCTGTTATCATAGTGTGATAGATGTCTCCATTGGTCGTAATGTTTCCGCCGTCTTCATTTTTAATGAAATTTGGTTTAATGATGCCTCCGCTCCTCAAGCCGCATCAAACAGTGACTCGTAATGGGGGCACTGGCTACTGTAAGACCACGTGTGAGTTGTCGGAGCCACAAATACGGCAATTTTATGTGTTAACGTGCCCACCAAGATGAAAATGAGCTTCATCCGAAAAGATATTTTTTTTTGACAGAATTGACCTCATCGTGCGGTTTCTCGTTGGCCCATCTAACGAAACGAAAACAAACCGAATGGTCATCTGGCTTAAATTCTTGAAGCAATTGAACGTTGTAAGGCGTGATAATGAGACCATTTCGCATAATTCGCTATAAACTGGTACGTGAAATGTTGAGTTCTTGAGAACAATGACTAGGTGATATTGATGGATTCTTACGAACACACTCTCAGCCCTAGCTTCGATAATTTCGGGTGTACGCACTGTACAAGCACGCTCCCATCTTGGCGCATCAACACTGAAACCAGTTTCATGAGCTTTAGCAATAAACTTGCGTATACCGTACACTGTTGGTCCTTCTCTGCTACCAAATTTTGTACGTCATTTTCTTGCAACTTCTTTTCAATTGTCTTTGTTTTGGAAATAAATTTCTAATCCCAAAGTTCGTCAAGCGTAAATCGATTTATTACGTTCAATGGAGATAGTATACAGAATTTTGTGACAGAATAGAATGACATAAGTATTGCCAGATTAAAAAACCGATGGTTCAAATTTCAACCAATAGATGGCCAACCTACAGAAATTTTTATCAACCAAATTAGGGAAAGGATACCCATTTCATTACTTTTTAAAATTTAAATAAACTGTATTATAATGTAAATTATATGCCAAGCAAAACATATTTAATACTTTCGAAATTTTTAATATTTTACAGTTTGGTTTGGCAATCATCCCATGCCATTCATAGGGTATTTTAAGTCTCAAGAGACTTTAAAAAAAAATATTTTTTATTTTTTCTTTTTCATTTAGTATCTCATTAATTATGTTAAACTGATTTCGATTTCGAATCATTTAAAATAAATATGATTGCATTTACTGAAGAATTCATAATTCAACCATAAGCCCATAAAACTGGCAATTAAAAGTAATGCGTCATATGAATTATTAAAACAGATTTTTTATTTTATTTTTATTAAAAAAAAATTAAATTGATTTCTTTTTAAAAATAAATAAAAAAAATTGTTTATATTATATTAAATAAAATATAAACAAATCATAAATTTAAAAGCTCAACAATTGATAAGAATAAATAAAAAAAAAATATTTGAAGCAAAAAATTTAAGGCTCGTCTATAAGCTCTCTTCTCTGTTGGTTTAAAACATAAAAATAACATATTAAACTGGGTTAATTGTCATTTTAATTGTCATAATATATAAAATTTAATTAATTTTTTGTAATAAATTTTTACTAAAATGATTAAATTTTTATGATTAGAACGCCTTTAACAATTTTATCGCATGCAATAAAAAAAAACAAGAAATTTAATTTTAAATCATAATTTGCCACTCATTCAGGGTCAATTGTTTTAAGGATTTTAAGTGTCGTTGTTAATTTGAAATTAACAATAACTTTTGCTCTTTTTTGTTGCAAAAAACAACAACAAAAAACACAAAAAACTATAAAAAAAAATTAAATGACCACAACCATAAATTTCCGTTTAAAATAAAAAGCCCAATAAAAATTATTTCAACACACTTAAACACTTATAAAATCATTATTATTGTTATAATAACTGTACAATATACATATATGGTATACAGTAATAAAAGCATACTTATGTTTGTGTGTGTTTTACAAGTGCATTTACATGTGTATGAGTTAAACCATCACTTTAGTGTTGTAATATGAAAATACTTCAAATGCAATCCATAAATTTTGCAACAATACTTCAATACAACAAATACTTACTCACGTTTACTCGACACAGACACACACACACTTTTATACATATGTACATAGATACATACTAACACTTTAATATATAAAAACAAAATGCCATATGTAAACATAATGCTTACACAAACAGTAGTGCCCTGTAAGTATGCTACGAATGCTTAAATCACACGCATATTATTATCGCCCAGTAAATACAGTGGAGAACAAAATTAACCGAAAAAAATTTGTAGAATTATCTATGATCGGTCTGGCATTAAATAAGGGCAAAACGAGCTATATGTTATCGACAAGTGGGGCCATGCGGCTTATTGGATTCCAGACTACGGCCGATAACTATACTTTCGATATAGTCAAGGATTTTATTTATCTTGGTTCTGCCGTTACCACCAAAAAATGATGTAAGTCTGGAGATCAAGCGCAGGATCACTCTTACCATTAGGTGCTACTATGGCTCAATAGACAATTGAGTAGCAGAGACCTTTCCCGTATGACAAAGCCAACACTCTACAACAGGCTCATCCTTTCCGTGCTTCTTTATGGCGCAGAGGCATGGACCCTATTAAGCATTGATGCAGCCGCCTTGAGAGTATTCGAGAGAAAAATCCTATGTAAGATCTTCGAGCCTATGGGAGTTGGCAATGATTTCTGTATAATAAGTTGTTTGAGCTCCTCAGTGACATGGACGTTGTACAGCATACTAAGAAGCAGCAGCTGCACTGGCTCAGCCATATCGTTCGAATGAAGGACGATACTCCTGTGAAACGGGTATTTGATGCGGGGATTTGCGGCGAAGACGACGATCTTTTTTGCATTGGAAGGACCAAATCGAGGAAGCCCTGTCATCGATTGGCGTGACGAACTAGAGAAGCCGCGCAAGTAGCAGAAGCGGCTGGAAGGATGTGTTAATGTTACTCCTGCCGAAATCCGTTAATCGGGTTCATAATGGCCAATTAGGTAAGTGAGTAATGATTCAATTTAAACACAGTGATTATAAGCCACTAATGTTGACAAATAATGTGGATTTTTCCCCCTAAAAATCTGTAACTGCTGTAGTCTAATAGATAAAAGACGAGAGACCGTGGTTCAAGCCCCAGCTCGAATAAAACGAAATATGAAAGATATTCCTTCGGCATTCTCCTCTCAACAGATTTTTGGCAAAAACACTGACAGAAAATGAAAAATTCCGATGAAAAGTTTCTGGAAAATCTGTCGTTCACAGCCGAGCTTCTGAGAGGAAGTCGCCGAAGAAAGTTTTGATGTCTGATCTGGGGATCGAACCGAGGCCTTACGTCTAATAAGCCAACACACTATCTACTAGACTACGGTGACTTCATATCTTCTATTCACCCCAATTATATCCGAATGAGCGTGGAATACAACTCTCATGTATGGGCAGTTGCTTAATAGTCTAATTTGAGACTTCTGGACCCTATTGCTTCATTGGAGCATTGCCGCAATGTAGGTTGAATTTCCCTGTTCTATCCCTACTACAACGGATTCTGCTCTAGCAAAGGCTTGTTCCGGAAAATTATGTATTCTTACGTAGCAGAGATCTTTCTTACAGGGCACATCCGTGTGTGTACAGATTCTGATCTAGCGAGATAAATCGACTTGTTCCCGAAAATCATGTGTTCCTACGTAGCACTAGTCTTTCTTGCAGGGCACATCCGTTTGTGGTTGATTGGGCAGTGGATTGCATGATGCATTACAGACAGAATGCGGTCTTTAGCCAGACGATCCGCATGAGGAGCTCCTTAGCTGCAGAGGTCTTTTCTGCCACTTATAATATAAGAAGATTCAAATCTAATGTCCACAAACCGTACTCCCTCTATCCTCCTTTCTATAACCTACTTTCCTAATTACCAATACAATGCGCTACATGAGTATGGGTCATCTCCTGAGTGTTGGTCTTATAAAAAAAGGTTGTACCACATATGGATAAAATTAACGTACACAACATGGGTAGTATGAGAAGCTAGGTTGTAATGACCAATTTAGTAAGTTAAGACGCCCAAGACCAAGTAGTACGTATTGAACAGAGATCAGCAATGAGGATTCAAAAAGATGAGTAGATTCGTATCATACTCATAATTTCTGATACTTATACGCATTCATACTTATTTTAATATCATATTCATACTACTCATATTCAAAGTCTGAAGTACTCATCGTACTCATACTTAACAATACGCATGAATGTTGTTGATTTCGCCTCTCCTTTACTCAACATTTACAAGAATCACAAAATAAGTATGATTCGCGTACGAACACTACAATACCCACTAGAAGGTTGTGTGTTTGCTTCGCTTGCTGTCTTTGTCTTTGCCTTTTTCTTTCTTCTTTTTTCTGTAAATGCAACAACAACTAAGACTGTAAATTTTGATGAATGATTCGAATCACTCGAATAATTTAGGAGTATTGAAAGTATTTTTCGAAATTTATGAATCTGAATGACTAGGCATATGAATCAAACATATTTCGAATGTTATGAGTTTGATGTGAACGTTGGACTTATACTCATTGCAACCTGTACTTATAAATCAATGTCGTAGTGTGAGTACGAATGAATCAGAGTAATTGAATTTCAATACTCACTCATACTCAAAATTTCATGAGTACTTATGAATAGCGAAAAAACTATTCATTGCTGATCTCTGTTATTGAACTCATTGACTTGCCACTGTTTGTGATTGAAATGTTCAATTTTAATTGTCATATTTTAGAACAAATAATTTCCCTTTTCCTCATGCTTATTTCCTCGCCTTTAAATGTAAAATTATGCTTCAATAATAAGTCAAAAATCACTTAAAAAAGCAAAAAATGTAAATGAAAATTTCGAAGAAAAAAAAAACGTTTTTTTTGTCTGGTTTATGAACAGCGACTGGCCATAAAGTGAAATGATTTACAGGAAGTTATACTTTCACGCTCCTTTTTATTTTTGTTTATTGTTGTTGCAAAACAGCAGCTGCTATTTGCAAATGCTACTGCTGACTGCCTGCCTGCCACTTGTGTGTGTTCGTTTGTAAGTGCTGTTGTGTTGAAAGTGTTGTGTGCACACACACAGACAAACCAAACGGAAATGCCCATATAAAACCATTGTGGTTTTACAAAATGTCCGTCAACAGGATGTTTTAATGCGTTAAAATATTGTAATTGTATTTTCCGCCACAAATAACTGTACAACAACAACAAGAAAAGCAAATAAAAAAATTAAAATGAAAAAGCAAATAAGTATTGTTGAAATGAAGAAAAAAAAGGAAAAGAAATTGTAGCAAAAAAAATCGCATGTTTTTAATCTCTACAGGCCAATAAAATTAAAAATGAGCCGTAAAATTAAAATAAAAAAAAACAAAAATACCAGCAAATTAATGAGCTTTTAATGAACATTAATTTCTAATATTTTCTGTTTAAAATAAAAAAAAGTGAAAATCTTTACAGGCTTAAAATGTTTTCCAAGAAAAACGATTAAATTTAATGACTGGCACTGAAGGTTGATTTAGGCAGGCGTATGAGTGTTTTAATTAAAAATATTACAAGAACGTGTAGCTAAATAATACGTGCTGGTGAAGGCAATGGACTTCAAGAATTATGTGTGCCATGCTTGCAGCAAAGCAATAAAAATGTGTGAATGGAGGAAACCCTTAGTAGAACAGAAAACTATTATGATTGATGTATTGAAGGAAATTCTAAACTTAGGGACGTGTATTAGCAGTCCACACCATAACTTTGGAACATACAGTACCAGAATTGTATCAGACATTATGGTGTACCATTAAAAAGCTCTGCTAATAAAAATTACCGAGTTGTTCCTCCATCTCGTGAGTGAAAACCAGGACAACCTTAATCGATCATCGTTTCGAAGGACCTATTGGAAGGACCTATTGCAACGGTGAAGAGCTATATGGGACTTTTCATCACATATTGGATCTATCGAGCCTTGATGGCATTAATGTTTCTTTACAATGTTAATGTTTGGTGGATTGTGTGTAAGCTCCAATACTGTTAGACAGAGTATGCAGAAAGTCAGCTGTCTTGATCACTAGTGAACTCACTTCCATTTAAAGCAAAGCATTTTTTTTTTTTTTTTTTTTTTTAGTATTACTCCTCCCTGACCTTTTATTAAATCAAACGGCTGAGTTGTTGACATTAAGGATGACGCAATCCGAACTATGAACACACTACAATTCTGCGAAAACATAGACACATTCACAATGATTATAACTTCTTGTATAGGATATTTGATATAAGAACTCCAACTAGAAATGTTTGGTCTAATGAAAAGTAGGTTCGCAATGGGTTTTTATCGATGACTCCAAAATACTAGATGGTGTGGGCTATTTCATATTCTTATCTTATCTTATCTTAAACTTTCTCTCTTTCTTATTTTAAACTTTCGCATTGGCTACCTGACCACGATATTGATTTGTAAGCGACACAATGTTTGTTGGCTGTAGGTTTCTCCTCAAAGATCTGTTAATGTTCTCGGGCAGCCAGGCTGCGATTAGGTTCTTAACAAACATCATATCAAAATCATCTCTCGTCTATGAATACCGGGGATTCTTCAAGGAAATATCGTTCAAAAGTAAGCCAAGGATTCCAGTACATATAAATAAATCAAAAATGCACTGGCCAGGTACGATCATGTCGTCATACCTCTCAAATCCTCTCATACATACATAATTGGTCATAACAACGCTTTAGCCAGGATTACAACCTAGCTTCTCACACCACTCATGTTGTGTGTGCCTTAATTTCATACTTGAGTGGCAGGACCTACAGTTTAACGTTGACTCCGAACGACAGATTTTTGAGAAGCTTTTTCATGGAAGGTTTATTTTCTCTGGGTTTTTACCAGAAATCTGCTGAGAGGAAGTCGCCGAAGAAATATTTTTTTTTTTCATATTTCGTTCTGATGTCTGGCCTTAGGCTCGAACCTGGGCTTTACGTCTAATAAGCGAACACACTACCTACTAGACTACAGCGAATCAAAACCCTTCGTTTTCTGTTCTGCTGTAATGAAAAATTTTATTTTTGAGTCGGGTTGGTTTTCTGTCCTCGGATTGTAGAATGAAAATGAGCTTAAACGCTAGTCTAAGTGGGACTATGCTCTTTAAGGTCCTTCCGCTGCCTAAGTTCATCTACCTAGTTTCAGCGAAATCTGCATACAGATGAAGGGAGATTGCCTTTGCGAAAGTGCCAATAAGGATGGGAAAACAGTCCAAAACATATGCCAATCGATGGATGTGTAAACTAAATCCAGATATTGGAGTACGACTTATTGGAAGTTATGAAGAACTCATATCCCCATGGGAGATAGTGATTGGTGAAAATAAAATTGCAGAACGTGTTGTGCTGTGATTTAAATGCTAATGATAGTCAAGACAATAATGTGTGTTACAGCAAAATTGGTATGCGGTAGATACGTATAATAAAGTAGCCAACAAAGCTTAGTAAAGATTAGAAGAGGTAACCTACAAGACTATGTAACAACAGCACGCCTGCTAATGAAACCTCTATGTTATCCTCTGCAACAGTATATCGGAGTGTGATAATGGTGATGTAAATGCAGTATGACTGTCTGCGTACGCTGTCTAACTTAACCCCTTTAAATAATTACAAATTTAACAACAATTTATGCAGCATGAAAATTTATTATTTCAAAAATTTAACGCGTTTTGCATGTGATTAATCTGACATTTTAGCCTGGCCTCACGCAGTCTATATATTTGTCTGCTTAAAAGTTTCAAACAGACACACAAACTTTATACGGCTTTTCAACAGCATTGATAATGGCAACAATGATAATTGAAATCATCATCATTATCATCATTACCACCATCACATTCATCATTATCGTAATGAATACGATGAACATGAACAGAGTCATTGTTAGTCATTTGTTAAGACAGTCGCCGTTGCTCATTTAAAACAGAAAGTTGTTGGCTTTTCAATCACTCTGCTCGCCTGCTTGGCGTTCCCTTAGAAAGAAAAATAACGTGAAACTCTTATACTTACGTACATACATACGTATATACTCTGCTACTGGTATAAGAGTTTTTCTTTTTGAAGTTTATTTTCTTAAGTTTGTTTTCGTTTCAGCGTGTTTTGTTTTTCCTTCTAGTTTTTCTTTAATAAGACATTGGATGACTTAACGAAAAACTTATTTGCGTGCTATTTTGTGGTTCTTATGCTTCAACTCGCTATTTTTCTTTCTGATTTTTTTCTCATTCAATTTTTTCTTTTCTTTCTATCCGTTCTTTTTCAATTCTTGTTTGTTGAATTGTTTGTTTGATTACGTGTCGTGGGAAATTCTTTTCTCGAATGGAAAAAACTTGAATAATTTTTCTTTTTTTTCTCGAGTGTTATTTGGCTGTCTTTTTTTTCAGTCATCGTTAATGTTTTCATCTATTTAAAGTGGCATGAATGCAGAAACTTTAAACAAATAGGAATTGTTTCGTAGGCAAATATTTTGTATAAGTTTTCTCTGGGGGAAGCGTGATCTACTAATGTGGATCAAGTAAATAAACTGAAAAGTATTCGAGTGTATGTTAAGTGAACAAATTGAATATTTTTGGTAATTTAAAACCGATACTCCTATACACACATACGTTTATAATTGGTCATGACAGGCATTCAGTCAGGTTCACAACCTTGTTTCTCACACCACTTATGTTGTGTGTGTTAATTTTTTACATGAGTAGCTGGACCAACAGTTGCATGTAGACTCCAAACGACAGATTTTTGAGAAACTTTTCATGACAATTTTATTTTAATCTCAGAGATTTTTCCAGAAATCTGCTGAGAGGAAGTTGCCGAAGAAATACTTTTTTTTATTTCATCTTAAGGACTAGCCTGTGGCTTGAACCCTGCCTTCACGCCTAATAAGTCAAGACACTACCTACTATACTACGGCTATTCGCACACCACCAACCTATTGGAACATGCAGATCAAAAAATAGATTGGACATGCTTAACATAAGGCAAATGTTGGCTTAACAAAGAACGTCACTGAAAGCAATCCATACGTTAGTCACAGAAATGGGCGAGAAGTTCATATATACAGATTGATTGGGAAAAACTAGAGCAAGTTGAAGATATCGTTCTTATCTCCTAAAACCAGGACAGCTCTTGAGGTAAATAAAGCTGTTGGCGCCTTGGTAGATAGGTAGGTGGAGAGTTAGACACACTTACGCCATATATAGGCTCTTGGAGAACCACAGTCATTCATTCTAAGTGCCCTTAATTCTGGCACTGTTCAGAGTTTTTCATGAAGAGACTTTGAGTTCTAATACTCATTATCAGCAGCTCATTTATACCCTCCAAGATGCCTTCTCCTTATTCGACAAAGCTGAAGAATAGCTTCTTTCCCTTCCTCTCCCATACAGCTCTTGCAGAAGTCATTTGCCATTGGTCCACGAGCGTCCACTAAACGTGCTCCTCAATAGGGGTTCAGTCAAATTTATTGTGCTTTCTGACCGAATTTAAAACCGCTATATACAGGTCTCCGAAGTGGTGCCTAATGTAGAGAACTCATGCGAGAGTTTAATGGTTGTGCTACACATGGCCAGCTCAATGAGAGATTTGCAACACTTATTATTGGTAACAAGAAGGTATGTTGCGCCATAACATCAACTAATCATTATTTCATAATATATCATAACATATGCCTAATAATTAATAATAATAATAATTGAATTCTATAATAATAACTTGTTAAAATCATAAATTAGTACCGCCCTAATATTAAGTAGTTTAAGGTTAATGAACATATAGAATAAGATAAATAATAATAATAAACGGAGTTGCTGAATTCTTTTTAACTTTTTTTTAACTGTTAGAATTAAGTATATACATACTAGAATTAAGAAAATGTTTTTAAAATAAAATTAGTTGATAATTATCCTTACAATCGATCGGTCCTTTTTATTTCGCAAACAGTTTGGTGTTTGCGGTCGTTATTTTAAGTGTCCCAATTCTAAATAATTAAACTATAATCTATTTAGTTTAATATAATCCTTAAAAAACATTAAGGAAAAACAAGGTCCGTGGTAACAGGAAGATCCTTGGGAACAGGAAGGTCCGTGGGAACAGGAAGGTCCGTATAATATTGGACCTGGTGTTGTGTGGACAAAAACGGGTGCAACTGTCTTGACGCATTAAACTTCATGGCCATCTATCACACAATTCTCACAAGCTACTGTCTTTTTGCTGCTGTGAGTACGAGTAGTAAGAATTCAGTCAATCTTGCATGAAGACGTGTTGTGTGTAAAGAAAACAGTCGTGGTTTGAAGATCGCCGTTGTAAAGACCTACCGAACAATTGCTAGTGCGTACGTAAACAGAAGTGTAAAGAAGAATATAACGAAATAAGCAAATTGTTGTTGCATACATCAAGTTGTAAACAGTGGCACATAAAATTGTGTAAACAATAAAGAGTTTAATTGAAACTAAACACAAATTTTTATTTTTAATTTGTTTGCAATCAACGAACTCATATTTTAAACGTTTTTAAAAGGGTAAAAAAGTAACAATACTTTCGCCTGAAAAACGTTGCAGTGATCTGGGTGCATTACAAAGTGATGCTCAAAGTTCGATTCTACTTCGAACATTTTTTGAAAAACTGCACGGAGTTGTTCACGAAGTGCGTTATACTCTGTTCCCTCTATTCTATTCTATTCTATTCTATTATATTTCCAGAATAGATGTTCTAAAGTTTCTTGAGATGTTGTAGTGCAGAAAACTTGGCAATAATATTCAAGATGTTTCAGTTACAATAAAAGCTTGAAAATTTGTTTCCAAATAAATTTCTTTAAAGAAATTAATTTTTCCTTCCAACATTTCAAAGCTTTTGTTATAAATTTTCTAACAAAAAAAAAAGTATCATCCTAATGGTTCTTTTCAAAAATTATGCCAATTGTTAATCGTAATAAACTAAACATTTTCATTTCTTTAGCATTTTTCGGGGGAAGGTGGAGGGGGGTCTAAGATAATATTTTTTTGGAGAAACAAATTTTCTTATCTATTTAAGTACACTCTTAACAAATTACCTTAAATGTCAAAGATAATTATTCATTCGCATCATAATAATAATCTAAAGCACTAAAAGACAAGCAGAAGCACGAGAGCAATGAGAAAGAGAGAGAGAGAAAAAATTTTTTTTATTATCATGACTTTCATTATCCCTAAAGCCTGAAGAGCAGTGAGTCACAAGCCAAAGTCAAGTAAAAATGGAAACTCTGCTTAAAGATAAACATCTCATGGACATCATACCGAAAAACACAATAGAAAATTGTGTCTTGCCAGCAAAAATGACAAAATGGTCAGCGTTTTTTCTATCTTTCTCTCTCCCTCTCTCTCTCTCTCTCTCTCTCTCTCTCTCTTGCTAAGTAATAAGAAAAAAATTATTGTCCAGAGTTTTTGTTGAATGTCTTAAGGCTGTTCTAAGAAGGTTACACAATAAAAACTGTTGACCATTATTGTGTGCTTTTTTTTTAAGTTTCTTTACAATATTTTAAATAAAGTCAACTTAAGGTGGCCCCATAAAGAATTTCGTATTAGACACCTTTTGTATTACTGATGGATTTATTTTAAGCATGTGGTATATACGAGGTATGCTTGGTAAAAACAAACAAATTCTTTATGAAGCAGAATTTAAAAGATTTAAGATACCCTCTAGCCCCGGTTTATTTAAAAATTTATTTCGTTTTTATTCTTTTTATCAGGTTCTCCATTTAGTGGTGGAAAATATTTTTGAACTGAAGAACTCGTAAAAATAATTAAAACATACATACATAAATACATACATACATACATACATACATACATAATTGGCCATTATAAAACTTAAGTCAGGATTACGACCAAGTTGCTCACACCACTTATAGAATGTTGTATGTGTTAATTTTGCACATGAATGGCGGCACCTACAGTTTAAAGTCGATTTCGAATGACAGATTTTATGAGAAACTTTTCATTGCAATTTTATTTGAATCTCAGAACATTTGCCGGAGGACAGTGGAAAGGATGGCGCCGAAAGAAATTTTGTTTTTTTACGATTTATTGGAGATATTTGACATGGGATTTGAACCGAGGCTTTACGTCTAGTAAGCCAACACGCCACCTACTAGATTACAGCGACAACCAGGATCAATTGAAAATCTGCACAAAAATGGCGATACAAATGTGGCCTCTTTCCGTTCACTACGGTACGGTTATGGATAAGCAAGGAATTGCAAAAATTACACGGAAATTTAAATAAACTGGAAACGGTCTACAGGTGGTGGTTCAAGTCTTGGCTCAGCCATCTCAAATAAAACGACTTAATACTATTTTATTCTCTTCCTGCCCATTGGAGCTCTGGCAGCAGTCATTTACTATGTATAAATGCATGTCCAACATACAATGTCTAACAATGACTTCTACAATCATCCTTTGAAGTGTCAGCATACTTTTCATATATCCAGCTAGGCCTCGGTTTGCTAAGCTATTCCACACCGCCCACATGGCTTTAAACGAATCTAGAATAGCCTTTTTAGTAATGAGCTTGCAGGTCTTGAAAGCGGTTGTCAATATAGGCTTCTTACCGAAAAGTCAGATCATTCTACTATATCTGACACGTTAGTCTACTCACTTGTTACTGAGAACAGTTCAGACTCAGGTTCAGTTAGGATTACGAACTAGTTTCTCACACCGTATTTCTCACACTGTATTACTCTCAGAGTTTTAGCCAGAAATGTTTCAGATATCAATATTCAGTTAACTGAGTACAATTTTTTGTCGTTGTTGAGATTTGAGCTGTCAAATATTAATAGAAAGTGTTCGTTGTAATTGTAATATGCTCACTAAACTCAATTATGACAGTGCTGTATTTTAAGTTTTACTCAATATTATAACAATTTGCGTATTTATTGCGCAATTATTAATTGAAACTTTATATGAAGTATTGAACTCAATAATGGCGCATATCTGAACACTGTATAAGACTTCTTCTCCACAATTTTTTGGCAAAAACCCTCAGAGAAGTGTGAGAAGCTAGGTTGTAATCCTGGCTAAAGGGTTGCAATCATAGGTTATAATCCTGACTAAGTAAGGAACATAGTCCTGTACAATATCAAAGTATAAGAGCTGCAAAAAAATATCGCATCTGTTAGAGAAAGTGCGACGAATAAACCGAATTCATCGATTCCACGAAATTTCCAGCAATTGGGCCGAGCTTACAGCTAATAATCGCATATTTTGCGACTCACATAATAATTAAAGCCGGCTGATAATTCATATTGCCTTAGATATGTTCATAGACTGCTACAGCTGCAAATTTTCAACATAATTTTCTTAAGCGATGAGGCTTATATTGTCATTACCTACTCGGTGATTACGGCAACATAGAAAATTATCACATATGGAACCCGGAGAATTAATTATGGAATCTTCTTTCTAGTTTTCAGAAAAAGCTACTGTTTGATGTGCGTAATGGTGTGTTGGTGTGAAAGGACTGTATAGTATTGCTCTCAATCTATATGGAGGGTATCCTTATTATGTCTCCTCCAAGCATATTGCCGTGAAAAACTACAGAATGCTGTTCGGTATGCACAAGCACTTTTGCTTGCCGTGGTATGCACCCATGCTAGAAGGTGCATGTGCTGTTTCCTACTGGGGTGCATAAATACATCACAAAATCTCAATATGTGTTTTAATGATTTCTTTAGATTCGGATTAAGATCTTGCTTTCCATATCATCTATTTTTTTTGTGCGTTTACGTTATCCATGAACTTTATCGGGAAGAACGTTGAATCATATTAACAGACTTGAGAAGATTTTTCATGTCAATTAATTTATTGTCAGAGCTTTTGCCGACAGACTGCTAGAAGGTGGTCAAAATATCTGACCTGAAGTTTGAATTGTTGATCCCACGTCTAGTAACTATTCACAAGACTACAAAGCGCCTCTCGTTGAAAAGACTGTTACAGTGAATTCAGAATACTATGGCCGTATGACACTCGACTTTGTTAAGCCTGTACATACTTAAAGATTTTAAAAGGGAATGAAATTTTTTTTCAACCATATAATACCTTAAGCCATATGATAAAACTGATTTGGCTCCCTCAGAGAGTAAATTCACCTTTTTACGGCATCAATACGCGCCAAGAACTCAACTTCTCTAAACTTTTCCAAAACTATGCGAATAATATCCAAACATTGCAAACCAACACTTGTAAAGTTGTCGTCGATATAGGGCTCGAAACGTCAGAAAAAATGGTTGAGAACTTTCTCGAAAAGATCAACTACTACAATCAACTCAGAAGCTTTCACTGAAGTGACGTCATATGTCCTACATAATGGTCAAGGTCCAAGCATTACAATGAAATCAAAATTTCATTGAAATTATGATTTTCTAAGGATTTTATTTAATTTTACTTTTAAAACCATAAAGTGGGCAACTCATAACACAAGTTGATTGTGTTTCTAAAGTTCTAAACCTTCATACTTGACTGCTGCTATTGGTTGCTAATGCTTGTTTATTCAGGAAGCCATAGTGACTGTGGCATAATATTGTCCTTTAAGACAAAAAAAAAAAACAAAAATAAAAAATACAAAAAAAAACGAGGTGGAGGAACACCACAATTGTTTTCTCAAGTACATGTAACCATCTAGGAATGGCAAGAAAAAAGAAAGTAAAGAAGAAAGTAAAAGAAATGAAGAATAAAAAAAAATGAAAAGAAATACAACATCACTAACCTGACATTTAAATATTAATAAAATCCAGTCTATTTGGCGCCGTCGGTTATAAAAATATTAGCAAAACACCATTGCAACAACAACAATAACAATAAACTGAAAAATATATATAAGCATGGCATTATAAAATGTTCGTTTTTTTAATATTTTTTAAAGGAACCTTCAAGTGTTCAAACAAAGTAAAGAAGGAAAATCTTGGGACATAAAATTCAAAAAGTTGTTTCAAAGAGCCATGGTTAACAGAATTTTAAGTTTGATTTTCCAAGTACTTTGCATAAAATAATATAAAAGCGGGGGCGTATGAGTAATTAATATGGAAATAAATTCAATCATCGCTTCATACATATAATGACCTGAACCTGTCATAAACTTTTGGATCATTTGTCTACGTTCTGATCTTGCTCCCTACAGTGCCTTCCCTTTGGCGTATTTTCGAATTGCATTTTAATGCCTCTATTGGCATTTGATAGAAGAGATCACAGTTCTGTAAGGTAGACTATATTTAGGATATAGCTTGACACGACAGTCACCAGAGTCTGTAATAAACTGACAAATCGAATGGTTGACAGCTCTTTCCTTTAACAGAAGCATTAACTCTATGGTTTTGAGAAGTACATACATACTTGGTCATTACAACCCTTCAGTTAGGATTACAACCCAGCTTCCTACACTTCCCATATTGTGCGTGTTAATTTTATACATGAGTGGCGAGACCTACAGTTTAAAGTCGACTCCGAACGACAGATTATTGAAAAAGTTTTTCATGGCAATTTTATTTACACTCAGACCTATTACCAGAAATCTGCTGAGAGGTAGTCCTAGAAGAAATATTTTTTATATTTCGTTTAGTTTGAGATATGTGATCTGGGGTTTGAATCCTGGCTAATAACGCAACACACTACCTACTAGACTATGGTGACATCATCATCTGTTGTATGCATCATCATATGTTGTATACAGATGGGTTAAAGACTTCGGTATTTCTCACGCGCAATTCTATTCCACCAAAAGATGTGCTCCATGTAATTTGAACAACAAGAAGTACAAAGGACGAGACATGGCTATACTATCTGCCAGTCAGTTCGCCATCTAAACGTAAGTTCGACTTGAGAATAACATGAGACTATCTCGGCAGACAAAGTCAACTAGACAGGAGAATAGGGTGTCCGGCAGAGGGATCATAAGTCATGTGGGAATTTACGGCACTGAGAAGGTTGTTGACTTTGCTAGGACAGGTACAGAATCTGATAGGTTCAGAATCTTTTATAGAGTGTGAAGAGAATTTCGAAAGAATCAGAGACTCTCCTGAGTCAAATAATTTAAACTAACAATTCTTCAGTCGCCGCAGTCTAGTAGGTAGAGTGTTCGCTTATTAGACGCAAAGCCCGGGTTCGAGCCCCAGGCCAGACATCAAAACAAAATATGAAAAAAAAATATTTCTTCCGCGACTACCTCTCAGCAGATTTCTGGCAAAAACTGTGAGAGTAAATAAACCTGCCATGAAAAAGTTTCTCAAAATCTGTCGTTTGGAATTGACGTTAAGCTGTAGGTCCCGCCACTCAAGTACAAAATTAAGGCACACAACACGAGTGGTGTGAGAAGCTAGGCCGTAATCCAGACTGAAGG
Source organism: Sarcophaga rosellei (assembly GCA_930367235.1). Classification (NCBI taxonomy): domain Eukaryota; kingdom Metazoa; phylum Arthropoda; class Insecta; order Diptera; family Sarcophagidae; genus Sarcophaga; species Sarcophaga rosellei. The sequence continues at coordinate 90,038,539 of OV884019.1, forward strand.
GTTGTAATGGCCAATGCTTCAGTCATGATTACGATCTAGCTTCTCGGACCACTTATGTTGTGTATGTTAATATTATACATGATTGGCGGACGCCACAGTTTAAAGTCCTCTACGAATGACCGATTTTTGAGAAACTTTTAAAAGCATTTTCTATGTACTTCCAGAGTTTTTGCCAGAAATCTGCTGAGAGGAAGTCGTTGAAGAAATATTTTTATATTTTCGTTTTGTTGAAGATGTCCGACCTTGGGTTTGAACTGTGGCCTACCTGACTACGGCGACTTAACTTGCGTCAAAAACTTTGAAAAGGGACTGTCCTGAAAATTCTGTCCCATTGAATTTTCTATAAGTGAGATTGTGATTAAACCCTTGGCTAAAACATTTCAAATAAAACGAAGTACGAACAAAATATTTCTTTCGGTTACTTCTTCTCAGTAGGTTTCTGCCAAAAACTCTAAGAGTAAATAAAAATATTAGAAAAATTTTATTTTTGCTTGAATCAGTAGGTACGTTACACAAACTTGATATATGAAATTTGATTTGAAAAGCAACTGGAGTCTGTCAAAGGACTACCCATGTACTCTGACAGATTCCCTGTTTAGTGCAGTTTGTAAGGCAAAGGAATCATTGAGAATTATTAAGTGTTACCAAACAATGTAACACTTTCCCATCGAAACGATAGGAATTGAACTTGGTTGGCCTCTTACCATATGGCAAGCTCTACCACTCTACTTTTAAGCGGCTAATTTTATGGGTAATGAGTCACATATTATTAATTGAGGCAACGTTTTTTTTCTTTTCAATTTTCCTCATCATCTCTAAAGTTTTATCAAACATCAATGGCTCTTTCAAACTATTTTTATAAGTTTCATAAAAAGTTTTTCTCGTTCCATATATTTTTTTTCTTTTTTTTTCTTTTTATGAAATAAAAATCAATACCAAAAGGCCATGTGACGTATGATGGATAATAATTTATATGAGCAAATATCCCTCATACGCCATCACCAATGATCCATGAAAGGATGTTTTAAAGACAAAAAGTCTCTTAAACCTTATAAATTTAAAGCAAAATATTTAATTTTCTAGGTTTGAATTAAAATTATAAGGTTTCTAGCACTCTCTCTCTTTCTCTTTCTTTGTATTAAAACACACAAAATGTATTCATAGACTCATATGCACCCACATACATACACTTTGAATTTAATTACATTGATTTGAACTCAAGATGATAAAGTCCTCAAATTAAACGCATTCTACCCTGTATCTCTCTTCACATTCTCTTTCTCAATTTGTGCTAGACCTGCTATATAACCCCAAAGGCATAGAGAAAGAGAGAGAGAGAGAGAGAGAGCGAGAGAGCAGGAAACAAAAGTAATTTGCATTATTAATTAGATTTTTTCCCCGTTACTGCTTGCTTGCTTGCTTAAGCTGTTGCTATTTTTCTTTTCTTTGCAAAATCACTGCTCTTTCACTCTCCCTCACACTCTCTCTCTCTGTCGCCTTCTCTCGCATCACTTAATGAGCTCTTGTTAGAGACTCTCAAGTGTGAAACAAGTTAAAGCATTTGGGAATTTAAAAAATTTCTCCACGTTTTTTCTTTCTTTTTCTTTTATACTCACCAACAAAGTAGGTGAGAGAGAGTAAGAGAGAGTATGTTGTTAAAAACCAAAACTCAAACACTCACGCTAAATACTTCAAGTGCGAGAGTACACTTAAAGACTGTATATCTAACTGTCGTGTGTATGTATGTATGTATGTGTATGTATTGTCTTTACTAATATATTTACTTACTCTTCTGGGTGTTTTAATGTGAAGACCCAGCATAAGTGTTTTTTGTTTATGAGTTTGTTTACAAGTGATGTATGAGTTTAAATGTTTGTATATGTGTACATGTATGTCTATGTGTTTGTGTGTATGCTTACATACAATATGTATTAAATAAGCAAATTATCTTAACAGCCACTTTGTAAATGTCTACACACACGCATACATATAAACGCATAAATATTCAATGGCGGCGATAACAATCATTTAATCAATAAACTTCAAAATAACAACAACAGCAACAACAACAACACCAACAAACATACTTTTAGTAAAAAGAAAACAAAACAAAGAATAACAAAAACAACAAATTAATTGAGGAAAATACTAATACAGCGCAACAATAACAATAAAACAACAGAAATAAAAAATGTTGGAGGAAAAAGAAAAACATGGAGTGAGTGTAGGAAAAAAAAATTATTGAAAAGCATTATGAATGAGACTTAAGGCCACATATTTCTACTTATACAGGGTAAAGTTAAAAAGAACTTAACGTGATAATATCAAAAAATTGGGGGAAAAAATAGAGGGTCCGCCATCTAACGTTTGTTTTCTTTCAACCAGTGCTTATTTCGTTAATGGTAACACTTAGCTCATGACTGATTTGACAGAAAGTGTGCGTGAAGCGCCATCAACATCAATTCACTGTCGTTCTCAACAATTGAACATTTCGGAGACATCGTTGAGACGAATTTTGCATAAAGACCTTGGTATGACGCCATACAAAGTCCAATTGGTTCAGGAGTTGAAGCCAATTGACCATCCAATGCGTTTTCGCTTCGCTAAGTGGGCCTGCGATTTTGGCAAAAAAAAAATCATCTTTTCAGATGCAGCTCATTTTGATCTTGGCGGGTATGTAAACAAACAAAATTGCCGCATTTGCTGCACAGAAAACCCGCACGCATACATTGAAAAGTCGACGCACCCAAAACGAGTCACTGTTTGGTGCGGATTTTGGTCCAGAGGCATAATTGGGCCATTTTTCTTCGAAAATGAGCAAGGAATGACCGTTACAGTCAATGGCGATCGTTATTGGGCCATGTTGAACGAATTTTTGTTCACAAAAATTGAAGAGGAGGGTATTGGCAATATTTGGTTTCAACAGGACGGCGCTACATGCCACACAGCCGAAGCTACACTCGATCTTTTGCGCCCTGTTTTTGAAGATCGCATTATCAGCCGCAGAACTGATGTCGTTTGGCCACCTCGGAGCTGCAATTTGACACCGTTGGACTATTATTTGTGGGGTGCCGTCAAAGATAAGTGTTACGCCGACAAGACAGAGACAATTAACGCTTTAAAGGACAATATTCGTGAAGCCATTGGTGAAATACAGCTGCACACAATCGATAATGTGCTTAAAAATTGGACCGATCGTATAGGCTACTGCATGGCCAGCCGAGGCAGTCATTTGAATGAAATTATTTTCCATTACTAACCGGAAGGATTGTACTTTCAAAAAAAAAAAAAAAATTTTAGAAAATATTCAGTAGTTTTTTTTAAAGCATTTTCAAAAAAAAAAAACATTTTTTGGCGGACCCTTTATAAGGTGTTGTAATAAGAAATCAATTGAAGATGGTTTTTTCCAAGTGAAAACTTTACTATTCTACAGGGTCTTTAATAAAGTGCTTCCTATCTTTAAACTCCAAAAACAAGTATGTCTTAAGTCGCCGTAGGCTTATTAGACATGAAACCATGGTTCAAACCCAAGTCCAGACATCTTCGAAATATGAAAAAATATTTATTTTGGCGACTTTCTCCCAGCAGCAGTCTTTTGGCAAGAATTCTAAGAGTAAATGTCTGTCGTTTGGAGTAAATTTTAAGCTGTGGTTTTCGCCGCTTATGGATGGTATAAGAAACTAGGTTGTGATCTTGACTAAGAGGTTGTAATGACCAATTAATTATGGCTTCTTTGAGTGCACGACATCGGTACAGTACATACACCAGAATAACTTTAACCGATTACATTCGGTAATGCCGACTTTGAGGACCAGTGGTGTTTGTGGATTTTTCACATACACCTTCAACTTAAGAAAACTCCACAAGAAAAATTCTAACGTGCTGAAATCGCATGATCTTGGTGAACTATTCACATCGCCTCCACCTGAGATGGCCATGCACTCAACTAATTCTTATCGAATATCCAATGTGGTATGAGCTGTATACCATGTTGAGCCATTTTTTTGGAAACATATATCGATGGTGTCCAGATCATATAATTCAGATCGCTGAAGATAATTCTTCGATGAACATTAGGGTCAACATACATAATTTGTCATTAACCTTTTAGTCAGGATTACAACCTAGTTTCTCACACCACTTATGTTGGGTGCCTTAATTTTTAAACATGAGTACCAGGACTTACAGTTTGAAATCGATTCCGAACAACAGATTTTTGAGAATCATTTCATGGAAATTTTATTTACTTTCAGAGTTTTCGCCAAAAATCGTTGAGTTGAAGATGCCAAACCTGGTTTTTTTTACGCCGCAGAGGGGTGAATGTAGCTAACCGCGCCTCCTCCGTATGTGGGGCCTCACCCACTAAATTCCCCCCTCGTCTCGTGGACTCGTTGTGCCTGCTCCGGAACTACGGTGGTATTACTTCGGAGTGGAGTCCTTTTGGCCATTTGGCCCCTGCGTGTTCATATTCGCGTCCGGATTGCGTGTCGAAAGTTGAGGAGACATTTACGTGTCTGCACTATCCCTTTCGTCCAGGTCCCTGTGTCGGATTCCGTTTGACACGTTTGCAAGTATCATCTATGCCAGCATGCCTACATGTTCTGCAGCCTCGAGATCTCTCCGCTTCAGTCTTAGGATACGCTCCACGTAATTCGCCACAGAAGTCCAATTCTCTCCACTCTAGTGGCCGTGATTGTTCCAACTATTGATGTCAGCTCAGAACGGTAGCTCTGCCAGCGTGCACACTCGAATATAGTGTGCTCTGCATCATCAATTACTTCCGCTTCTTCGTAAAGGCAATAAGGGGAGGCGCTCTTGCCCATTTTATGCAGGTACTTCCTAAAATACCCATGCCCCGATAGCATCTGTGTAGTGTAGTAGTTCACCTCTCCGATTTTTCGTCCAATCCATAGCTCAATATCCGGGATAAGTCTCGCCGTCCACCTACCTCTGTGCTCTTCATCACATTAGCGTTGCCATTTTGAGAAGGTGTACCTAGGTGACCTGAGGTTTAAACCGAGGCAACACACTACCTAGAAGAACACGGCGACTTTCAATGAACACACATCGTTATCTTTTGCTTGGGTCCTGGGTTAGTTAAATTGTGTACGGGTGCATGCAATCATGCCGATCATATGACTTTACGTTGACTAAAGATTCCAAATGCAATAAAAATGTAATTTGAAAAACTTAATTTGGTACTTAAGACCTTTTTTCTCTATAACCATTGAACTATTCTCATAATATTGACGCTAGGGCTTCAGAAAATGACGATGTTATCGCTGTTGTCGCTGTCGATATGAGTGAATGATTCATTTCGATGGTGTAAGTGCGTGTGAGTGTGTGATACTACTTGAAATATTAAATACACACATGTACACTTGCACTTACATACTCACCAATACACTTATGCTTTAACACTTACTAGTGCTGTTATTATCATTAACATGCACTTACACTTACACTTACACTTTCAACTTATTCTCTGTTATTCTTACTCGTACTCCTACTCACACTAACACGCGTGTACACTCTTGTTTCTCTTTAAGTGTTATTCCGTTTAATTTTTAATCAGCCATAAAAAAATTACAATTTTATGGCAGACACTTAAACAATATTTATCGTATATCCTCTCTGCATAATATTAGAAAAAGGAAGCAAAAGAAAGAGATAGAGAGAGGGGGGATTAGAAAAAGAAGAATGGTTGTTACATTGTGTTTAATTTGAGCAATTTGTTTAGCAAAATATTACAGAAAACTTGATTTTTATCTCCGAAAAAAAGTAGCGAAAACGCGATTTTAGTTTCTGGCAAAAACTCAGACAGGAAATAAAAATAAAATTTCCATGAAAGATTTCTCAAAAAAAATGGCACTGGTCGGAATCAACTTTAAACTGTAGACCTCGCCACTCATCCATCTTTCTAATGGCAGCGCTGATTTTTTGCATTTTTTTTTGACTTCTAATGATTTCCACATTTAATCATAATTAAAAATATTTAATTACTAACGTGGCCTTCTTGAAAAAAGAGCTCAACTTTATACTGTAAGAAAAGATATTTGATTAGTTACGATGTTATCGTGAAAAAAAACTGAAAGAAAGAAAAAAGCGTTTCAAACTTTTACCAGAAGCTGTAGTTAATTTGAAAACTGTCCATATTGAGCATTAGTTTTTTTTCTTGCTACTCTTCTGCTCATCAAAGATGAGAAATTATTCATTAATTTAGTTCTCAAATTGACTTCATTAATCTTATATTATCAATAATCTTTATCACAGCGTGTTTCTCTTTTTTCACTTTTGTTTTCTTTTCCTTGTAACTAATTTGTAAGGGCATGTAACCGTGCTCCTTTGCTTTGAAGATTTCTTTTTCTTTTCTTTTTTTCAGTCCTTATTTGTTCAGTTTCGCTGTTTTATTAGATTTTAACCTGCAGCCTTGAATGACAACTTGGTAGCTTCAGGTGTTTTTTCTTTTCTTCTTTTTTATTGTTTTTCCTAAGTTGCTGCGTCTTCATGTTTAAAAGGGAGAAAAATAGTCAAATTGATCTCCTGTATCTTCTTTAAATTTCTAATTGTTTTTCTCTTTTTTTTCTCTCTCCCTCTCTTTCTCCTTTTGTTGTAATTTTAATAGCCTGTTTAACTCTTCAACATAAACACGGGCAATTGGTTAAGATAATACCCAATACACCAAATAGTTACGATTTAAAATTATGAAATTGCCAAACAACTGACGAAAGAACCGCATACCATACTGTTACGAAAATGGAAACATCGTTTAACTTTAATATGATTAACAAAAGCTACACAAACAAATACAACGAACTTGTTCCAAGTAAACCAACAACATCGTTATAAAAGCAAAGGGGATAGACAAGTAAGCAAGAACGCAACAATAAGCAAGGTGAACAAAGTACACAAACGACAACAATGAAGTCGCGATAGAGTTCTCGCGAAAGCGAAACCACGAACATTCGACTTCAAGAACCTTCATCAGACTGATTACGTGGGCATATACAAAGGCAAGACAAAGCAGGCAGCCAGTAGTAAGAATTCAGTCAGTCTTGTGTGAAGACGCGTTGCGTATGAAGAGAACAGTCGTGGTTTGAAGAACGCCGTTGAAAAGATCTGCGTTGTAAGCAAAGAAGAATATCTCGTTGGATTGCATATCGGTTTTATCTATACGCCATTCATTTCAAATTGTATTTCCCCACCAAACTGTCTCAAGTAACCTGAGTTGTAGACTTCACGGTTTATTGGTTACACTCAGCTGTATTAAGCAGTAACCCTGGCAACGCTTAATCTGAGTTCCTAATCATATGTTTTTTTGTACTTCTTCGCACTTGAACTCATTTAAAACCTTGATGAGATGTTGAGGATTAAAAAGGGAAAATCAAATGACAAAGACCATAAGGCCACATGAAAAGCTTTGATGGAACCAACTAAAAAGTGTTGTTTGGGTTTTCAAAACGTAATCCTGCGCTTAATTGGAATTCGTAATCTGACACATTAGAGTACCGCACATTTTACAATACCTTTGAGAGTATTCGAGAGAAAAAGTCTAGATCTTCAGTGCAGTACGTGTTGCCGATGATTTCCGCATCCGATCCAGCAGTGAGCTGTATGAGCTCCTTAACAACATGGACGCTGCGCAGCGTATTAACAGCATCCAACAGAAATCATATTCAGTTTATTTCCTTGCAACCTACAATTCTCATGAGTCCTTAATATTTCTCTCTCTGTTTTCTTCTGCCCTGGTGTTATGCGACTTAACATCAGGAGATAAAGAGAAAGTGAAAAGAGCAACACAACTCTATACAACACACTTATTATACACGTTTTTTAGGTTAGGTTAGCTGGCAGACCCTTCTTGAATTGTAAGTCTCATTCCTATACCAGAATTAATATTCAGCCTAAGGGTGAAACATTCCCTAAAGGAATAACATGTTCACACAGGTCCAACAAATCAACAAATTCTATCTCCAATAAGGCAGTGTGCCTTGAGAATCGCCATTGTGAGGTGGAGGGTTATGCGAATTGAGATCATGTGTGGATCAGCCCTCTTCTTATCCATACAAGTGATATTGCACGTAACTTTCTGCTGCCAATGAAATTATGCCTCCAAATATAGGAGAGCTAGAGGTGAATGCCAAGTCTATTGCCCGAGGTTGTGAGCTCCTTACCGGCCCTAGCAAGTTCATGCAAGTACAGCAACGTAATTTCCAATGCAATCCATCTGTCCTCTATATTTATTTTAAAATCCATGAAAAGAAATGTTTATTAAGGCCAAGGACTTAGGACCAAGTAAAATAAGAGACTTTTAGAGAAAAGTAAAAAAAAATTAAAAATGAACCTCATGTCCTCCTGAAAACGACTGCAGTGCTCAGGCGGCCTATGCCAAATTTTAACATCAGAACTCTGAATAAATATATGACAGCCCTCTGTATCCACCATGTTGGACTCATCGGCGTAAACGTCAAGGGTCGTGATGGGAATTTCTGGGTCTTACTGCCACCAACTTAACGCTCTGCTTCAGTAGAAGATCAAACAGGAACCAATTGAGTAATGCCTCAATCAAATTGGAAATCTGTATGCCTGCAGTGTCATTAGTGTTAGCAAACCGTGCAACAAATGTGTGCATTTTGGGACCTTTTAGAGACGTCAAGACGCTATGGTCGCTTCTTTTATTATCTCAACTATGTCGTATTTTCATAAGTTCGATAAATCTCTACAAAACTTAGCTGCGATAGCCTTTCGAAAGCCTTTAAAGTTAAGTTGGTTCCATTAATCCCATTTATTCCTCCACTTTCTCTATGCTTTCAATTTTATTAGCGCGCATTAAACTTAAGAATATCGTTCTCCTCGCATAGTTTGTTTCTTATCTTAATATCAGCTCCTCTTAAAAGTCCCTTCACTACATGCTACAATTTTCATTTACAATGTTTACTAATCTGTGGCATATTTTCTTCATTGTTCTGCTTCTACTACTGCTATTGCCGCTGCGTCTGTCTGTCTATCTGCCTGGCTGCCTGCCTGCCTGCATATCTATACAAAATCTGGTTTTGATATTTATGCACCTGAAGGCAATATGGAAGCGTTTTTTTATGTTCGCTTTTAAATAATTTCGCTTTACTTTACGTTACGTATGTATTTAAGCGTTAATTTTTCCTCCCGATTTTCTTTTCCTTTCTTGCGTCCTATGCTCCTCTTTGAGACAACAGTGTGTACCTTGAGTAGTGATTTCTTGAACGTTTTGCAAACAAATTAGAAAAGCGTACAACAAAAGGAAATCGTTTCTTAAGTTGTCTTTGGTTTATCGTGCGGAGAGAGGGTAAAATTAAAAAAAGGAAGGAAAAATTATAAGCAGCAACCACAACTATTATGCGGGCACCAAAGCGGATTTAAGCGGAAAAGCAGCGAAAACAGAAAAAGAGAAAAACCAAGAGAGAAAAAAAAGTAATCTGAACCAAAGATTTGAGTGTGAATTTAACGGTTTTATTGGTTGCCCGCAAGCATCAGCGTTTTAAATGCACTATAAAAGACAAGACACGCAGATATTGTCTCTCCTCGCTTTCTCTCCCTTTCCCTCTCTTTCTGTTACTTTTACTAACACATACACTATGTGTAGGTGTGTGTGTGTGTGACAGGAAAATGGAAACACTTTTGAAATTTATCAGAGAGGGGAGTTTTGTTATCATCACACAACATTTGATTGTCTTTGGGTTTTGTGACAGTGTGAGTGTGAAAGCGTTTGGTGTTCGCTTTGAAATTTAATATGATTTAAATTATTTTGGATTTATACGGTTATGCCAAGTAAGGGGAGAATAACTTTTAAAAGAATTTTTGATTAAAATACAACCCCATTTGGATACAGGATTTCATTTTAATTTCGATTCAATTTTCCATCAGTTAAGTCGTTGCTGTGACTTACGATTATGGCTTCTGAATACATTCACAGGCAGTGTTTGACGTGCTAAATTAACAAGAGTTTCTTAAGCTGAGATTTGTATAATTTAAAGGTTACTTTGAATTAATTTAAAGAGAGAAATCAAAGGTTCACAAAGAGTTGTATAATCAAGCCACACGGAAATTACTTTGTATTCGAATGTATCACGGCTGATCGGTGAATGCTTTAATCTTCTTTAACAACTCGCCGCTGTTGCAAACAGCTGGCTTTAGTGAAAGTAAGGTCGAGATTGTGCAGACCTTGCGCTGACCAACTTCCTCCTTTTCTCTGATTTTGGCAGAACTTGGTTAGTACAGGGCCTGCGTTCACCCGTGGCATCACAACGGGCCGCTATGCGTGCTCAAGTGAGCTTTGTGATATCAGAGCTACCACTCCGACCTAACCTAACCTAAGGTCGAGATTGTAGTTGCCGTAGTCTTGGAAGTACCAAATCAAGGAAGCCCTGCCATGGATTAGTGTGACCAACTGGCGAAGACTCGCAAGTAGCAGAGACGCCTGGAAAGATGTGTTAAGATAGGCCGATATCCGTTAATCGAATTGTTAATGGCCAATTAAGTAAGATATGCTTTATATCACACACATTGATTTCAATATGAGAGTAATAGCTTATGCGGTTCAGAAGTAATGGTTTTGAAACAGAAGACAAAGGTCTCTTAAGGGCATACGTACAAGTTGAAGATGAGAAGAATTTCGGAGTGATTCACTGAGGAAACTATATAAATTTCTTAACCTAAGATCCTTAAGGAATTCGCGCACAAACCATAGTTTTGTGCAGTGACAGATATGTGGAGCAGCAATGATATTGTTGCAGCTGCAATGGTCAGCAAGCTACTTGATGGGAAAAACGTCCGTGCTAACGACAGGCAACATTTTATTATTCCTTTAAGGTTCGTTAAGGTCCATAGAGCGGGCTGTCGCATCTTTTTACATGCCTTTGACTTGTTGTTACCTCGTTTCTATCTCAAAAGCCAAGTTTTTATGACTAAGCATATGATTTTTCTTTTGTTTTTAAAAGGTTCTAGGTTGACAGTGTTGCCATCTATATGTGTGAAAATATATTAGGGCCGTTGCAACTTTTTACATGGTTTTGCCTTGTTGTTCACTCGTTTCTGTTTTATAAATCGAGGTTTTGTGGGTAAGCAAGTGAGTTTCCTTCTTTTTTAAAGGTTCTAGGTTGACAGAGTTGCCATCTATGTGTGTGAAAATATAGTGGGCTTGTATTGTATCTAGTTTTGTAGAATCTTGCCATTTTTTTCTAAAAGCTAGGGTTCTGGTTGCGAAATAAAATCTTTTCTAAATGTGCAATCATTTGGCAAAAACGTGTTTGGCAACAGCTGGAAATCGCCTTAGTTCAAACGTGAGGCGGTTCAAACCCTCCTATGAAATATTGTAAAATATTGCTTTCTCAGTAGATTTGAAGCGCAGTAAAGCTAAATGGCTGCCGTAGTATTTTCTCTAAAAATCTCTTAATTATCTTGGGCGGTCTTTAAGTCGGCGGGGTCTAGTAAGTATGTAGTGTGTTAGCTCATTAGACGTGAGGCCTCGAACCAATTCCCAGGCTAGGCATCTCCAACTAAACGAAACATGGAGAAATTATTTAATCAGCGACTTTCTCTCAGCAGATTTCTGGCAAAAATAAAATTGCCATGAAATATTTACTCAAAAATCTGTCGTTCGGAGTCGACTTTAAACTGTAGGGCCCGCCATTCATGTATAAGTTCTCAAAAATCTGGAGTCGACTTTAAATTGTAGGTCTGTTGTGAATAGATTTTAATGAATTTAATTTAACATAAGTGTTGTGAGAAGCTGCCTTGTAATCTGACTAAAAGTTTGTAATGACCATGTTAGTAACACATCCTCAGAGTCTCATCCTCAGTTGCTTGAATTGTTACGCCTTTTTCTGATGAAAGACGAACACTAACTTCTACTTGCGCGATATCATCTCTTGAAGGTGGCCGAATAGAGGCTCTATCTGCATGAAACTATCATGAACGCAATTGTTTTCCGCTGCCTAAAACCATGCCTACAATCGATGTCAATTGCATTTGATTACTTTTAAGCGATGCAGGTAGTAAGTACTGTGTACTGGTTAGCTACTAATGGTTCCAGTATGTAGAGCTCTAACTTAAGCTGTAGAACGTACCAATTTGAAACATAGTTGAACAGTGGGCTCAACTTTTGTGCAACAAAGTATGGTTTTTTTTAACATAGACAACATAAGTAATGTGGGAAGCTAGGTTGTAATTTTGACTGAAGGATTGTAATGACCAATTCTGTATTCTTGTATGTTCGTATGCATGAAGTCGCGGTAGTCTAGTAGGTAGTATGTTCGCTTATTTGACGTAAAGCCCGGGTACGTATCCTAGGTCAGACATCAAAACGAAATATGAAAAAAAAAATATTTCTTCGGCGACTTCCTCTCAGCAGATTTCTGGCAAGAAGTTCTGTGCGTAAGTGGAAATCGCCACGAAAAGTTTCTCAAAAAATCTGTCGCTCGGAGTTGACTTTAAACTGTGGCAGGAAATTAACACACACAACATAAGTGGTGTAGGAAGATGGATTGTAATCCTGACTGAAGTCTTGTAATGAGCTACTAAGTATATATGTATGTATGTACGTAGGTGACCACAAATTTCCAGAGTCCGGTTTTCTCTCATAAGTTCACTTCTGATAACACAAATCGATTTAATGTTCAACCAAAGCTGCTCACTTTAGGCCTCTTTTTTTCTTCTCGCCATAGAAGAAAAAAAAACCAACGAACACTTATTTACCATTTAAAATAAGCCCCCATTTCAATGACTGTACATTAAATTTTGCTACTCACTGTATTTGTACTGTAACATTCAAACACTGCCACAAACAAACAAACAAAAAAAAAAACAACCAACAGAGTCAAACACGCGTATGAGAAAAAGAATATGCCGGGCATAAACGTGACTTGACATAATAATCTTGACTTGGATTTCTCTCCACTGCAAGTACGTACACAAGCATTTGTAACGGATGTGATGGGTGTAACGTTTGCTCTCTCTCGCTCTTACATGCTAATGTTATGGCGGCTATGTTTGTTATAGTGTTGGTAAATGTTTATTTTTTATTTTAACATTTCTGTTCCTTGTTTTGAGAGGCACAAACAAAAACCAGAAAAAATCTGTTTCATTACAACAGTTGCCGGCGTTTTCCTTTTTTTATGATACTAAGCGACGTACAATGTTAATTTTGTGGACTGTAAAGGGGGGTGTAGATTTAATTTTTTTTTTTCTTGTTTTTTTTTACTAATTTATCGTCTTGTTTTATGTTTTGTTGATTTTGTTAACATTATAAAACCGACAACAACCAAATGAATTTGCTAAAAATAAAGAAAACAACAACAAACAACACTGGAAATATTCGAGGTTTACCAAACTCCTGTAATGAAAAAAAAAGAAAAAAAAAGTAGTGTGGGGGAGGGGGGCATGAGAAATGAAATGTTTTGTTATTCAAGTCGTTTAAATGTAGGTCAGAGTTGTTATAAATGTTGTAAAATGATTGGGTATCTTTCATTATACACAGAGAGAGAGAGAGAGCGAGGTTATTTACACTGTAATGCACGTTTGATTTAATCGCTGTAAAATGGATTGTTTCCCCTCTAATGAGGTTTTGCATTTGGCAGAGTGGCATGCCTCTTCACAATAAGTGAATAAATGATTGTCTGCCTCTAATTTATTGATTAACTTAATTGAATATAAAAATTTATTGAAATTAAATTAAATTTCCAAGCCCTTATAGCTTATGAAATAGGTCTTCCCCCAACTCTAAAAGTAAGCACAGTTTTGTTATATTGAAACGTGTTAGAAAATAAGATTCTGTTATCATATAATTTACGTTTTTAAGGTTAGGAAGTTTAAATTAAAATACAAACAAAAAGAAATATTTTTCAAAAATATCAAAAGATAAAAATTTTAGAAATTATCGAAATTTTCGAATTATCGAAATCGAAATTATTACCAATTCAGCATGTAAGTTAAACAAAGCTACGTTCGATATGCTAGGTAGAGAAACTAGGTCGTAATCCTGACTGAAGGGTTCTAATGACTATTTACGTATGTACGTACGTTCGATAATCATGATTCTGGCATGAACAGTTATATTCAGATATCGTTAAATCCATTGTGCTTAAAAAAACTATACTTCTTCCTGTGTCAGTAATTTACTTCCAGAGTGGATCCACACAACATTTCTTAGATACATGGCAATACTATCAAACATTTTCTATCAAATATTTCTACCCACGCTACTTCGAGAACAACAAACACCATTTTCTATAAGCGCCATATACTCAGATAAATGGCTAATCCTACCGTAACAGTTTTAACGATCAGCAACTAGCACTTGTGCCTATACACCTTCAGGTGAACCGGAGTTGTATCCCGTCCCATTTGCGTACTTGACGCAATGAGTACAATTTTTGTGAAGATAATATCAGTCAAAACAAAAGAAACTCTCTCGAACTGGCAGTATGGGATCGGAAAGAAACTCCCTAGTTATAACACGATAGGTAAAGTAGTGGCTGTGAAATCGCCATTGCCTAGCAGTAGTATCCGGGATTCAAACCTCCGATCAAACATTTTGAATAAAAAGAAATATGAAAACATTTTTTCGACGACTTACTCTCAACAGTTTTCTGAGAAAAACCTCTCAGAGTAAATAAAATGATCATAAAACGTTCTGAAATCTGTCGTTCAAAATCAAAGTTTAGGTCCCGTCCCTCATGGATAAAATTCACACACAATATGGGTAGCGTAAGAAGCTAGGTTGTAAACCTGACTAAAAACTCGCAGAGTTTTTGCCAGAAGACTTCGGAAAAACGGTTACCGAAAGAATTTTTTTGTTTTCATATTTCGTTTTGGTCGAAATGTCTGACCCGGGGTTTGTTTCTAAGCTAACACACTGTCTACTAGGGTACAGGAAATATTTACGATTTTTTCCACAACTATCATACATACATACATTCACACATAAATGCTCATTACAACCCTGCAATCAGGATTACTATCTGGATTCTCACACCACTTAAGTTGTGTGTGTTAATTTTAAGCAACAGTTCCGGAGCCTACAGTTTTAAGTCGACTCCAAATGATAGACTTTTGAGAAACTTTTCATTGCAATTTTATTTCACTCTCAGAGTTTTTTACAGAAATCTGCTGTGAGGCACTCGGCGAAGAATTTTTTTTTCATATTTCGTTTTGGTCCAGATATCTGAGCTTGGCTCGAAACCACGGACTCTCGTCTAATAAGTCAACATACTACCAACTACAACTATCAACTGATATAAATAGATTTCGTGGTGTTGTAGGCAGGGATTACCCTTTGGTTGTACAATCCATCTGTGGTATTGCGGCTTAAGAGGGTACAAAGCAAAGCGTGAGATGTATCGGTTAAACTGCATTCAAGCCAACTTTGTGGCGACTATATCTGCTCATGACTGCTATCAAATAATTATCTCACTTTCTTCAATGTGCAGGAAAAATCAGTAAGATTCGTTGGCACAACATCAAATCTACAACACACCCTATCTTTAAATCATTCGGTCAATTCACACAAGCCGTTGTATCGTTGTATTGAGTGTATTGTTGGACGAACATACAACAGTGTACGCTTGTTGTTGATAATTTGCATGTAAAAATCCGATACACTTATACACA
This sequence comes from Sarcophaga rosellei, assembly GCA_930367235.1. Classification (NCBI taxonomy): domain Eukaryota; kingdom Metazoa; phylum Arthropoda; class Insecta; order Diptera; family Sarcophagidae; genus Sarcophaga; species Sarcophaga rosellei. Next base: position 90,054,181 of record OV884019.1, read on the forward strand.
TTTTTTCATATGTTTTTAAAAGTTGCATTGGTTTCGTGCTATCAAATTGTTTGAATGCCAAAAATTATGAAGAAGAATAAGAATAAGATATTTGGAATACGAAATACACAATACAGCATAGAATTGAGCATTCACAAACAACCAAGTGTATTCAATACAACATACACTATACAAAGTCGTGTGAATTGGCCAATTATAGTCTTATGCTTCCAGTACTTATGATGTGGTTACGATATGATATTGTCGAGGCGTCACATGCTACTGATGAGAGGCTTTCATTGGTTTTATGATGAACGTTTGTGTTAAAAGGTCAGTGAGATAGATACTGGATTAATAATAAAGACTTCATTTCAATAAGGGTAATGACAATAACAATCCGATATGACCGACAACAATATGTACACAAATTTACTGCCAAAATTACAGTTTTATTACCATTGTCTCTAAATCTTCTATGAAATCTCGGACTCTCATGCAACTGTATATGTAATTCACAAAACGTTCCATAGGAAAATATTCCAATAATTTTTCAATACCTACCCAATTGCCTAAATATTGAACAGTCCTTTAACATACAATTGTATTGTCAAGTAAACGACATCATAATTGCAATTCCGTTGGTCTGGCCTGGCAATATTTTTTTAATTTTTCAAAATTATGTCCATAACCTAATAAGCCATAATAGGAGGTGCTTTCCTCCTCTCTTCCTTATAGTAACACTTAACTCATATTGAAAATGGTTTTCTTCTTCTTTTTTTTCTCCAATTATCAAAGCGTCTGGTCGGTCTATGGCCTATTATATGAATATTACCTGTTGTTTTGTATTCATTTTGTTCTCATTTTACCTTAATGAGGTTATTATTGCCACTTCAATAAAAATTGTTTGCGATCATATTTTTCCTCATTCGATACGCAGTATTAATGACAGCCAGTCCAAGGCAATTAAACAGCATAATATGGTTACAGAACATTTGATCAGAAAAAGTTTTTCTTCTTTTGGGTTTTCATAGTTTTTGTTGTTGTTGTTGTTGTTCAAATAAACGCATTGGTAGCATAAGTCAAATATTAAATGACCCACAAATATGAATACAATGAGTTTAATGTGTGTGTGTGTATATAAATGAAACAGTATGAGAAAGGAGGACGTATGACGTCATAGGCACCAAATGTGTCCTATGAGCTGTGCATAGATGTAAGCAGTCAATAGAAACTGTTTAATTTCCCATACAAACAATTGCCCAAAAACAAAACCAATATTTTGACTGTGGTTAACAGAGTACAGGCTTACACATACAGAGAGAGAGAGAGAGTAAAGGACACACACATGAATAATTTACTATTAAAAGACTATGTATTTATAAAACATTGTCATCCCCTTACCCACCTCCTAAATGAAAAAAAAAGAAATCTTTTGCCGTAGTTTATATCCTCAAAAAAATTTTATTTGCCTCGCATGGAAAATATCGTTGGATTGTAAAGAAACATTTTCGTAATATAACAGGACAAAACAGTGGCAAACGTTTTAAGGCAAAACAAGTTTTATTTGAATTGAAAAAAAAACCTACCACAGCATGAAGTGCATGACTTAAAAAAAATGGTATACATCTGTAACCAAACAGACAAACATAATTGGTGATTACAACCCTTTAGCCACAATCACAACCATACATAAGTGGTGTGTTTTAATTTCATACATGGTTGTCGGGACCTACAATTTAAAGTCCATACCGAACGACAGATTTTTGAGAAGCTTTTCATGGCAATTTTTTATTAATTCTCAGACTTGTTTGGCTAGAAATCTGATGACAGGAAGTCGCCGAAGGAATAATTTTTAATATTTCGTTGAAGATGTCTGACCTGGGATTTGAACCGTGGCTTTACGTCCACACTTCCTACTAGACTACGGTGACTTTTAGCTGTTGCCAAACAATTTAAAAATGTTTGCATATTTAAAAAGAGACTTCATTTTGCTATTGGAACATTAGGATTTAGGAAAAAAGAGAACTCAATAAGCAAGATTTCACAATCCTGCACACAATACAATCCCAATATATTTTAACACAAAAAGATGGCAACTCTATCAACCTAGAACCTTTAGAAAAGAAGAAAAATCACTTGCTTAGCCACAAAACCTCGATTTATAGAACAGAAACGAGTAAACAACAATGTAAAAGCATATAAAAAGATGTGACGGGCTCAGTATATTTTCACACATATAGATGGCAACTTTGTCAACCTAGAACCTTTAAAAAACAAAAGAAAAATCACTTGCTTAGCCATAAATTCTCGATTTATAGGACAGAAACAAGGCAACAACAGGGCAAGAGCGTGTATACAAAGCGACGGCGCCAATATATTTTCACACATATGGCAACTCTGTCAACCTAGAACCTTTAAAAAACAAAAGAAAATCACTTGCTTAGCCACAAAATCTCGATTTATAGGACAGAAACAAGGCAACAACTGGGCAAGAGCGTGTAAAAAGTGCAATAGCCTGCCCTATGAGTCATAACAGGCGTTAAAGGAGTATTTAAATACTGCCTGTCTTTGGCAAAGACGTTTTTCCCATTACAAGTAGTTTGTTTGCCATTTCAGCTGCATTAATATCACTGCGGCTTCACATAAGTTTCACTGCATAAAGCTATGGATTGTGTGCGAATTCCTTAAGGACCTTAGGTTGAGAAGTTAATGTGGTTTCCCCATTGGAACACTCCGAAATTCATCTCATCTTTTCCAACTTGTATGTATGGCCTTAAGTGACCTTTGTCTTCTGTTTCATAATCATCACTTCTGAACTGCATAAACTATCACACTCTTATATTGAAATCAATGGAACATAATCAGGATCATCTTGGGTACGACACTGATGTGTATCAGCTGCGCATTGCGAAGAACTATTTTAAAGCATATCTCGCAAAAATACTTCTCCTAACACTTGCTCACTTTCATAATTGGCCATTACAACGCAATTAACGGATTTCGGCCTGCTTTAACACATCCTCCGAAGAGCCTCTGCTTCCTGAGCGCCTTCGCTAGTTAGTCACATCAATCGATGACTGGGATCGATTTGGTACTTCCAACGCAAATAAGGTCGTCCTCTTTGCCGAATTCCGCAAACTCCCGCATCAAATGCCTGTCTTGCCGGAGCATTCTCCTCCATTCGAATGATGTTTTTAATACGCTGCACAGTGTCCATTTCGTTGAGGAATTCACACTACTCTCAGTTGGATCGTATGCGGAAATTATCGCCAACTCGCATTGGATTGAGGACCTTACGTAGGACTTTTTCTCTCGAATACTACTCTTAAGGCTGCTGCATCAATGCCCAATAGTGTCCATGCCTACGCTGTTGTTGTTGTGTTGTGTTTGTGTTTGTTCAATAACTAGAGCCATGTATCCTACCAAATACTTATAAATCATGTGAATCCTTCATTTTTAAGTACAGCACTCTACACATTTCCTAAAGCAGTCTTCATTATATCCTTCACTGTCTGTTACTAAATGCATGGCCTTAACTACATACATATATACATATACTCGTTGTTATTTGTTACATTTTCATGCTGCATGATGACGATGATGATGGCAATACCACTGCATCAATTTTTATGTACTCTTCTGTGTACCATCGATGTTTTTATCCTCCTAATCTAGATGCGAAATGAACAGAGTCGGGAGTGAAGTGAAATAAGTTTTATAATGAGAAAATTATGTTTGTTTGCCATCATCAAGCCAGTCAGCCATCCAAACAGCTAAGCCATCATTCAGCCAACAATCGGTAACGAAAGCAATTTCATTCGATAAACCAGTCTAGGGTTGTGTCCCCAGTTGCGTTTTGTTTTAGCCAGTATTTGTTGCAAACAATTGAAAATGTTTTCATTTTAATGCAATTTATCAAACGACAAACTAACTAGACTCTGAGTTAAACTACGAAAAAGAAACAAAAAACTTGATATTATTTTAATTGCATGTGATATTTAGTAGATTTTAATCTTGTTTATAAATTTATCACATGGTTAGTTATTCGTAATTGCTGTTGCCTTTTTGTTGATCTTCTTTTTTCTGTTCCATTGTAACTTGCATTTGTAATTTATTTAATTTGAGTCCTAGACGGGAACAGTATGTCGTATGAAAGAGAAGTTTAAATGTATCAAAACTTATATACAGACATAACTGGTCATTACAACCCTCTAGCCAGGATTACAACCTAGCTTCCCATACCACTTATGCTGTGTACATCAATTTTATACATGCGTGGCAGGGCCTACAGTTTAAAGTCGACTTTGAGCGTCTGATTTTTGAGAAACTTTTTATGGTAATTTTTTATTTACTCTCAGAGTTTTTGCCAGAAATCTGCTGAGAGGCAGTGGCCGAAGAAATATTTGTTCGTATTTCATTTTGTTGGAAATGTCTTAACCTGGGGTTTGAACCTTGACCTCACACCTAATAAGCCAACACTCTACCTACTAGACTACAACGACTTGCTATTCTCAAATGATTGTTTTGTTGACGAGTATCGAGCTGAACGGGAAACGGTTTATAGTAGATGATTACCTACCAGTCCTACCAAGTTTTGACCCTTCTTTTTTTGCTTATCTTGCTCGAGCTTCAAAACTTGATAGCCATAACGTCATCCACTGCACTTACTAACTTTTTTCTCATAACAACCCTGTGAACCTGAATTCACAACCTAAAGTCTAACCTCACTCATGTTGTGTTTGTTAACATACACTACCTACTAAACTAAGGCTTATGGTGTTTTCTTTTCTACCAAAAAATGTGCACTTTATTTTAAAAAATGCAATTTTGCGTTTGTTTCTTAAAAATGTTTCTCCCTTTAAAAGGGTTGTATGTTTTATTCTAAATAATTCGCACTTGAAAATGGTGGAAGGCATTGCATTTTACGCCCTGTATAAATCGAGAGTGCTGATAATGCCCTGTGAAGCAAATGACTTTTGTTTATTTATAGGGCTACCAGATGAATTTTAAAAAAAGTCGCCTAGTATTGTTGTCCAATTTTGAAGTTAATTTTTTCATGGTTTTGTGGGGTAACCTTAAGGGAACATTACATTATTAAAGCTACATGGTCAGTAATATAAAAAATTGCATTCAGTGTTAGAACTGTGTTAAAAAAATGTTATTTGGTTATAAAAAAAAAAGCACTAAAAATGAAATCGAAAAATTAGCGATCTGGCAACACCTTTTTATGTTTACATATTTTATTGAAAACAAATCAAAAAATACAACATATTTTTAAGGGCAGGGGGCATACCCTTTTTTCATATTTGTGTTATGTTCATCTCAAATAAAAATTACATTATAACAGGGTTGGTCAGCAATTTTTTTAATGCACCTTGTAAGAGGGTGACATTTCCTTTGTAGAAAAGAAAACACCATTAGCTTACCGTCTTTGGACGTGTAAACCACACTTAAATTCAAGACGACTAAGCAAAAAATGTCAACATTTTAAATCACAAATAATTTACTAAATAGGCCATCATTTCATAAGCAATCTAACATGTTTCATAAATTTCTACAGAAATGACAAGTTCTCTAACTGTCATCTGTTTGGGAGTAAACGTCTCTTTTGCACAACTATTCTAACAGCTCATTATAATCGATCCTAAACTAAATATTTCCCAGATACTGTTTCTTCAAATTGGCCCTGAATTAGTAGTTTGAATTGCAGTAGTAGGTTGAATTGAAATATGAGAGCACTAGGTGGTGAAATTTCGTATCCATGCTACTTAGTAGAGCAGAAACTATTCCATGAAAAACTATAGGCCAAGCAGCAGTACATATAACGATTAGTGAAGATTAGAGATCGGTAATGAGTATTCAAAAAGATGAGTAGATTGGAATCATACTCATAATTTCTGGTACTTATAAGCATTCATATTGTTATTTATTATTATTTATTTTAAAATCATACTCATACTACTCATATTCGAAGTTTGAAGTACTCATCGTACTCATACTCAACAATACACATGATGTTGATTTCGAATCTCCAAGACTAAACATTTACAAGAATCACAAAATAAGCATGATTTGCATACGAACACTACAATACTCACTAGAGGGTTGTGTGTTTGCTTTGCTTTCTGTCCTTCTTTTTTTTAAATGCAACAACAACTAAGACTGTAAATTTTGATGAATGATTCCAATCACTCGAATCATTTATGAGTATTATAAATATTTTTCTAAATTTATGAATCTGTATGAGTAGGTGTATGAATCAAACATATTTCGAATGTTATGAGTTTGATGTCACGTTGTACTCATACTCATTGCATTGTAGTTATAAATCAATGTTGTAGTGAGTACGAATGAATCAGAGTAGTTGAATTTCAATACTGTTGACTCACTCATACTCATGATTTCATGACGACTTATGAGTAGCAAAAAAACGATTCATTGCTGATCTCTGGTGAAGATCACAGGTCTACCCACCCCTTGATTCTGTTCTTTGGATTTACGACGAGATTTTTGATACGGAAATGAATGGGATTGCCAGAGGACACACACCCATATCTAGTGAAATGTGAAAATGATATCAGTTCACCTATTCAGTATGCGATAAGAATAACGAGATACGAGATCGATATGAGACGGCACTTGCGGCATCAGATCTCCAGTTTATCGTGGAATAAAAGTCGCCAGATAATCTAGTAGATAATGTATTGGCTTATTAGACGAGAGCCCATGGTTCAAACCCACCCACTCAGACACTTTGAACAAAACGAAATATAAAACAAAAATATTGCTTTTGGCAACTTCCTCTCAGCATTTTTCTTGCAAAAACTTTGGGAATTGTCATGAAACATATGCTCAAAAATCTGTTGGTTGCAGTCGCGGAGATCATGGTTCAAACCCCAGCTCAGACTCTTCGAACAAAACGAAATATGAATCAAAAATATTGTTTCTTTTCAGCATTTTTCTTGCAAAAACTCTAAGAGTGAGAAAAATCTGTCGTTCGCAGACGTCGTGAAACAATAGGTCCCGCTGCTCATGTAAAAAAATGAACGCACCCAACATGAATGGTGTGAGAAGATAGGTTGTAATCCTGACTAAAGGGCTGTAATAACCAGTTGAGTAAGTAAGATAAGGATGATGCCAAAATAAATTCCGAATCAAAACATGATAAGTAAGGTCTCTAGAATGTCTTTGAGAACATTGCGAACAACAAAACTAAGATTATTCTGATGACAAAAGGTCATGAAACACTTGAACTTAGCACACTTAATTAGTATTACGATTTAGCTTTTCACACCACCCATGTTGCGTGTGTTGATTTTATCCATGAGTTGCGGAACTTACAGTTGAATGTCGATTCCGAGCGCCAGATTTTTGAGGAACTTTTCATGGGAATTTGACTTTTACTTTCAGAGTTTTTGGCCAGAGTTTTTATTCCATATGTCTGAGCAATGGTTAGAAACGCGGACTGGCTTCTAGTAAGCCAACACACTACTTACTAGAATATGGCATGAGTAGAGAATAGTTCATTCAACGAACTGATGGCTCATCTTGAAATAATGCAGAATGCCATCCTGTGAAGAAGTCTGCCCAAAAGTGAGGGGGGTTGCTAGATGGAAACATTACTTAGTGCACAGCTGATGACAGTCAACATTGTAGTGCTTCCTTAGAAATGTAAATATGTGTATATTTTGTATTGAAATTTCTCATACCACCTACGTACAATTTAAATATAAATTAAATGCTGCCCAAATTACTAGAATAGAGTATAATTTATTCATTTTATTTGTTATTCTAATACATATTCTATACACTTTAATAAACACACACTTTGATAGAGAACCTACACTATTTAAAACATACTCTCTCTCTCTTTCACACTCTTTCATTATACAATAGCACTCAACCGATTCAAACAAAACGAAATGCATTTGAAATTATAACAATTTCTTTCATTTCATTTATATGCCTGCTCTTGCACTACACAATAGGCTTCATATACACATACACCCTGTGAAATTCCTACACTTACTATGGTATATATTGGATGCAAATCATTTTCTTCTTTTGTTTCATTTTTTATTTTCTCTACAACACAACAATAAAAACTCAAAAACTTATTGAAAGGCACAGAATGTTTATTTTTACATATGGTTTGTGTATGGCATGAGAGTAAAACAAAATTTAATTTGATAGGACGAGAGAGGGAATCTTGCCTGCATTCGATTTATAGAGAAGTCTAATTGAGTAAACACATCTATGTATATGTGTGGGGGGGGGCTTTACATGTGTGCTTGTAGTTGTGTTACTGGTTAATCTAGTTTACCTTGTTATTATTTACATTTTTTTTGTTGTTGTTTCTGTTATTCTCTACAAATAATTTTATTCCTTACCCTTCGCTCTATATTTTGTTGTGGTTTTATTGCTTTTATTTCAAACTGGTTTTTTAAATTTATGTGTGTGTGTGTCAGAGATCAGCAATGAATCGTTTTTTCGCTACTCATAAGTACTCATAAAATTTTGAGTATGAATGAGTCAACAGTTAATTGAAATTCAACTACTCTGATTCATTCGTACTCACTACAATAATGATTTATAAGTATAGGTTGCAATGAGTATGAGTACAACGTTGACATCAAACTCATAACATTCCAAATATGTTTGATTCAGAAGCCTACTCATTTCGAGATTCATAAATTTCGAAAAATACTTATAATACTCATAAATAATTCGAGTAGTTCGAATCATTTATCACAATTTACAGTCTTAGTTGTTGTTGTATTTAAAAAAAAACAAACAAAAAAAAAAAGACAAAGACAGCAAGCAAAGCAAATACTCAATCTTCTAGTGAGTATTGTAGTGTTCGTATGCGAATCATACTTATTTTGTGATTCTTGTAAATGTTGAGTAAAGGAAAAACGAAATCAACAACATCGTGAGTATTGTTAAGTATGAGTACGATGAGTATTTCAAACTTTGAATATGAGTAGTATGAGTATGATATTAAAATAAGTATGAATACGTATAATTATCAGAAATTATGAGTATGATTAGAATCTACTCATCTTTTTGAATACTCATTGCTGATCACTGGTGTGTGTGTGAGTATATGTGTGTGTGTTTGTTATTACATATTTCATAAAATTTAATTTGTTTTTATTTTTCTATGTTTATTATTTCTTTCGATGTTTTTCTTTTCTTTTCTGTTTGTTACGCCAAATCATTAGAGATTTGTTTTTCAATCTATATTTATATATGCACTCACACATTCATAGCACATACATACATGCATGCACAGTAAAAATATTTTTTTTTAATTTTACTGCAGGTCTTCAGCACAAAGGCTAAATTGCAAACACAATATTGAGTAAATTATATGGCCATATGCCTACATTCACTCAAACACAAATACTTTCACTTTTGAAAAAAATAGCAATTCGCAATTGATTATTTTGTCGTGTGCATAGAAAAAAAACTCTCTCTCTTTCTCTCCGTTTTTTTGTATGTATTTTAATACGCTGAGATTTATGGCATTAAAATAGAAAAAATAAAATTCAAATTCAAATGAAATTTCAAATTGAAATTGAAATTCAAATTCAAATAAACATTTTAAAATTCTATTATTTTTTCCTAATTGCTGAACAATGGCTTTTAAATTGACTTAAAACAATCACACACATGACTATTATTGCCTTGTGTGTTAAGCGCTTGATTGTTCAACTTTAATAGACCAGAAAATTTTTATCACAGGATATGTACATACATATGTACATACATACATACATATATTATAGAAAGAGATTATTTTTTTGGAGTGGCTTAAAACGTTAGTGGTTTCAATGGCATTTTTAATTTAAATATTTAATGTTTTATTCCAATATCTGACCAAAGAAAACATTTAAAAATTAAAAAAAACTTGTGGAAATATTTGAAGGATATTCTCCATAGGCTTTTCAACAGCTCCCCTGGAACTAATGAATGAAAGTTTTATAAGTCTACAGAGGACATCTCAAAAATGCAATAACGTACTTACGATAAGAAGATTATACTACATACATGCATACTACTCATATTCAAAGTTTGAAGTACTCATCATACTTAACAATCTCATCTCAAATATGCAATAACTTACGTACCAGAGATCAGCAATGAGTATTCAAAAAGATGAATAGATTCGAATCATACTTGTAATTTCTGATGCTTACGCGCATTCATACTTATTTTAATATCATACTTATACTACTCATATTCAAAGCGTGAAGTACTCATCGTACTCATACTTAACAATACGCATGACATTGTTGATTTCAACTCTCCATGACTCAACATTTACAAGAATCACAAAATAAGTATGATTCGCGTACGAATACTACAATACTCTCAAGAAGGTTCTGTGTTTGCTTTGATTGCTGTCTTTGTCTTTTTTTTTCTTCTTGTTTTGTAAATGCAACAACAACTAAGACTGTAAATTTTGATAAATTATCCCAATAACTCGAATCATTTATGAGTATTATAAGTATTTTTCTAAATTTATAAATCTGAATGAGTAGGCGTATGAATCAAACATATTTCGAATGTTATGAGTTTGATGTCAACGTTGTACTCATCGTACTCATTGCAACCTGTACTTATAAATCATGAATGATTCGAATCACTCGAGTCTGAATGAGTAGGCATATGAATCAAACATATTTCGAATGTTATGAGTTTGATGTTAATGTCGTACTCATACTCATTGCAACCTGTACTTATAAGTCAATGTTGTAGTAAGTACGAATGAATCAGAATAGTTGAATTTCAATACTGTTGACTTACTCATACTCAAAATTTCAAAAGTACTTATGAGTAGCCAAAAAACGGTTCATTGCTGATCTCTGTTACGTACATAATTGGTCCTTCCAACCCTTTAGTCAAGATTACAACCTAGCTTCTCACACAACTTATGCTATGTGCCTTAATTTTTTGCATGTGAATAGCTGGATTCCCAGCGACAGATTTTTGAGAATCGCAAATTTATTATTATTTGCTGGGGGCAAGTCGCAGAGGAAAAAATGGTGGTGCAATCTGTCGATTCCGAATGACAAATTTGGGAAACTTTTCATTACAATTTGATTTACTCTCAGAATTTTTTCCAAGAGACTGCTGAGAGAAAGTCGCTGAAAGAAACAGTTTTGTTTCACTCTTCGTTATGTTCAAGATATCTGAGGCGGGAGTTTTAACCACGAGCCAACACACTACCTGCTAGGCTATGAAGTTATATGAACGAAATGATCTTGAAGGAGAAATTTCTGTGGCTATTTTAAGTCCTCTATAGCAGCAAGGTATCATTGAAATACTTGTGATAGAGGACGTATACTTGTCAATTGAGACAAGTACAGTAACCAGAGGTCAAGTTAATCCACTGCATAAAAAAATTTAAAAAATAAACACTTACGATGCTTGTAGTACATAATCCTCTGTCACTCTGGAGCACATTTTTGTATCCAGTCACTGCTCTATTTAATTTAAAGATTATCAAACCCTAGTTATATACATACATACATCCATACATACATAATTCGCCATTACAGTCCTTCAGCCAGGATTACGGCCTACCTCCTCACACCACTCACGTTGTGTGCCTTAATTTTATACTTAAGTGGTGGGACCTACAGTTTAACGTCAACTCCGAACGACAGATTTAGAGAAACTTTTTCATGGAAGGTTTATTTACTCACAGAGTTTTTGCCAGAAATCTGCTGAAAGGAAGTCACCTTTTCTCTATCGGCGGTTATGCAGCGTGCACTTGGATAACCAAGAAGTGATGGCAGAAAAGAGAACATTTGTGGGCGTAATGCATGTGAAGCGCTTCTTTTCGAATGTGTTTTTTTTTCGTATTGAAGGCCTATTTCTAATGCTTTATACCTTTTTAAAAAGGAATACAAGTGAAAACATAAAAGCGTGCGTTATTTTGGAGGCTTTAATTATTTTATTTCCTGTTAGTATTTCTTCTCACAAAAGATTCATGTCTTTGCTAAACCTTTAAATATGTGGATTTAAAGTAGAATCCATTTTAAGATCCAACTGTTCTTATATTTACAATCCAATTATTGTATTACAATACACTTGATACACAATTAATATATTCCACTACACTTTTAAATACATGGACTCCACTTAAACCAAAATTGGATACTGGAACTATTTTAAGCCACATTACAATCCAATTTTGTGGAATTTAAAAGTGGATTTTGATTTTAAAAATATTAGCGATAAAACCGTTCTAACAATTAAACAGGGTGCATACATAACAGTTTATTTCAAAGTCATGAACCTTTTAACCACATTATCCAACACTCTACAACGACATTTGTGGATGCTATTTCTTAGTGTTGTGTTAATAGAGGGAGGACAATCTGAAAATTACGATTAAACAGTTCATTGGTTGTAACAGAGTCGTTATTGCCGCTCGATTGGATTTTATTATTTTAATGGTGATGTTACTTACATGTTATTAAGGTTGTCGGTAGAGAAAGAATCCATTTTGTTTTGACTTTTACTGGTAATAGAGTACTGTCTGACAGAAGACAAAATGGTTTCCGTATGACAGTTCGACGCCGGTTAATAAGGATTTCATTTTATTTTATACATGTTAAACCATTCATGCTTATAACTGAGTCGTTAAAATAATGCAGAGCAGAGAAATATTTCAGTTAAATTGAATTACACTCTCTGTCTTCCACACGCTCGGGTGATGCCTGGAGCCAGAGTCTTGATAGGATAGACGACTGTTTCAATCTACTTATAAGGTTAATCAGACTGTTAGACTCCAGCGAAACATTATTGATCTGGAGTCTTATGGTAGGGAAGTAGCCATAGTCTAGTAGGTAGTGTGTTGGTTTATTAGAAGTAAGGCTGTTTGTCTTAGCCCAGACATCTCGAAAAACGTGAAGAAAATATTTCTTCGGCGACTTCAGCAGATTTCTGACAAAAACTCTGAGACTCAAATAAAATTGCCATGAAAGGCTTTGCAAAAATCTGTCATTCGAAATCGATTTTAAACTGTAGGTTCCACCATTCCTATATACATAAAATTAACACACACACATCATAAGTGGCATGGGAAGCTAGGTTGTAATCTGGGCTATGACCTGTAATGATGAATTAAGTATGTACATATGTATTGCTCACTCTATGGGCCATTACCTTTAACTACAAGGAGGGTTTTAACGGGCACATAAACTGTTTTTTATTAATATAAGTGGACAATAAGGTAGAAGTGAGCGTTAAGCTAAAGTTAAGTTTATGTTACAACTTGCCATATTATATATTATTTTCAATATGGCAACATTAAATATAAATATAAAATGAGGAAACAATAACAAAAAAGAGGCACTTCGTTGTACTGCGTTAAAAAAAAAGAAGTTGTTTAATGAAGCAGTTTTATCGACATTGCTACGGCACTGCCATATTTTTGAAAAAATTAACTTTATTTTATCTGTATAATAATTAAAAGGAGTTAAAGGTGACTTTAAAGTTCACTTTAGTTAAAGTTACCTTTAACTAAACCCAAGTTTAACGGTAAGTTGTAATAATGGCCCTATGACTACAATGATAATTGTGTAGAAGTGATCATGATGTTCACCATTCCTAATTTAAAGCACAAAATAAGAGACGATCAACTCTGGGCACCAAGTGTGCATCATTTTGCAATACACTGAGCAGCGAATCGAAATTTAATCTTGAGTTGTATGGAATGCGTTGAAAGTCTTTAAAACCGCAAAAATGCTTCCTTGTCCAGAACATCATTGTAGTTTCTGAGAAGAACTTTTCTTCACGATCCCTATTCCCTGAGCATTACGTAATACTTCCCAGTAAACGGAAACTTATTTGAGTTCAATTGATCAACAACTTAGTAAATCATGAATTGTGAGCTAAGCCTAGGCCAAACATCAGGTAAAGCAGAACATACATATAAGCACCAAAGGAAATACTCCTATTTTTTCTTTAAAAATCCATCTTTATTTTAGAATTTCTAATTAAAACTAGAAATATTTTCATAAATTCAACTGCTTTATATACTTTAAACTACTTTTTATTCGTTTTATTTCTTAACAAGACAACTTTAAGCCACTTCATGCTACTCGAAAAGAACAAACGAACGAACTCCTTCTTTAAGTTCAAAAATAAAAAAAATTCTGTAACGGACTTCTCTGGTTTGTTTGTTTGTTTGTTTTTGTAGAGATAATAAAACCAAACTGTTAATGACAAGTTAAAGTAAAAAAAAAACTTAAAGTAAAAAAACAAACACTTCAAAATCAAAATGCCATGTCTTCTTATAAACTCTACTGCAGGAAAGACAACAAGCTAAAAAGCACTTCAGCAATTGTAATTGAGAACAATCAGAAGGAGAATACGAAACAATAGTTGGAGGTCATAATGTTAGAACTTTTTAAATCTTGATTTTATAACTACTGTTAAGAAAATGAATAATCTAGATACTGGTGGTTTTGTTTTTACATTGCTTAACATTAAAATTATAAACAAAACAAAAATACAACAACAAACACCAGCATAAAAAATGGTAAACAAAAATACAACACCGAACACTACAAGAATAAATGTAAACAAAATACACAAACAACAATAATGAAATAAAAATGTATACATTTATAGAGATCTCGAGAAGGCGAAGCCATGAACATTCGCCTTCAAGAACATTCATCAGACTGTTTACCCTGCAATATACATATAAGGCAAGGCAAAGCAGTTTTGTGTGACGACGCGCGGGTTTGAAGAGAGTAATCGTGGTTTGAAGATCTCCGTTACAAAGATCTGTCGAACAATTGTCTAGTAATTGTTATTGTTTATGCAAAATGTGTAAACAAAGGAATAATAAACAAAGCAATTGTTGTTGTTTGCATCAAGTTGTAAACAGTGGTACACAGAATTGTGCAAATAAGAAAAAATTTTAATTAAAACTAAACACAAATTTATTTTTATTTTATTTTCTGTCTACGAGCTCATATTTTAAACGCTTATATTGTGGGTGTGTTGGTTATGGGACTCGTATAATCTAGAAAAACTTCCATTACATCTGTAAATAATAATATTTGGTCGGAAATTGCTACTGCTGAATAAATCCTATGTATGTTTTATTTGATTCTACTTTTGAAATCGAAATTCCTTACAGACCCAAAAGCTCCATCTGTGTGGACTCCTATTGGCAATGTTACCGGGCTAGTGTTTTCTTGATTCCTGATTAACAGAGTTTCCAGCAGCATGTTAAATAGATGTGAATATAAAATACAAACCTGTCGACTTGTTGTGTAGCTGTCCGACAATATTTACTTCGTTGAGCGCCTATTCATAGCTTGTAGTTTACCGATTAGTTCAACTAAAATTGAATTCATGATCGCTTCATGTTAATGCTTAGACTAATAGGTAGGGTTTTGGCTAACTACACACGAGTGCGTGAGTTCAAACCCTAGCGAAACATGAAAAAAAATCCTTCCTACAACTTACTTTCTGTAGTCTTTAGAAAAAACTCTGAGAGTAAATAGAAAATGCCATGAAAAGCTGACTTAACTATGGATCCCTGAGCTCATTAATAAAATTAACACACTTAACATAGATGGTGGGAGAAGCTAGGTTGTAATCGTAACTGAAGAGATGTAATGGGGATCACCATTTCATAGGTAGTTTAATATGATGCGTTTATATGATGTCGGAACTCACTTTAAAGCATCTTATCGATGATTTGTTACAGTGTACGCAACAGTCCAGAGCATCTTCAGTTGTACTCTGCTATTCATAGACCTATTATTTACATAATTGGTCATTACAACCCTTCAGTTAGGATTACAACCTAGCTTCTCACATAACTTATGTTTGTGTAAGGTATTTTTAAACATTAGTGGCGGGTGCCACAGTTGCCTCATGCCTAATAAGCCAACACACTACCTACTAGACTACGGCGATTAGTCTATGCTTTAGAATAATGGTCCTTCTTACTACACATCAATTATGATGTTTAAGTTTTTGTCAACAGTTGCACAATTTTTGGTTTTCTTTTCTCAAACGAGACGTATTATGTTACCAGAACTAAAGGCTCATGAACTGCAATTGTCTTTATAAGATGAACATCCCCAGATAAGAACATAACCTATGTGTATTAGAAGTGGCTTGGATGTCTTGGTTAGAAGGCATTTAAAATTACAAAAAAAAAAAAAAAAACGTTGTTTAATTGACATTTTATTTATCGATAATTACAACACACTTACACAAGTTACATGAAATTTTATTATTTATGAATGAAAAATTGGTTCCGATAGACCCCATAATTATAATTATTCATTAATGTTATTTAATTCCTTAATATGTTATCGATAACATCCATTCTGATACTAAAACTTTTTTTGCTTTGCTTTTTCATTTTTTTCCGTTTCATTACATAAATTACGCTCTTATGGGGTATATCGATCAAGAAAAAATATAAAATTTCCACCAAACTTATAAGGGAACAGCCAATGCACAAACCAGCCAAACCACCAAAACCGGCTGTAATGAATAACAATTTCAATTTCCTCTTGCTCTTGCTCTTTATCGCCCTAATACTTACCCATCAAATCCATCCATGTATACAAGACGGTTGTCTTGAAAACCATTAAAGAATCCTGTTTATAGAACAATACCAAATCCACAAAACTATTATTGCTGTCCAGTTCCAAATGTGACAGATAAGCCGTATTGACATCAATTTCATAATTTAGAGATTTACAGTTATAATAGCATTCACATTTCATGACATCGGGTAAGATTTCCGAAACATATTCGGTTTCACCGATTTGCTCAAAGTAACGAAGTTTATCTGTGTAATCATAGTGAGTGAATTTTAAAATATGATTTTTACTGGCGGTATATTCCAATGTTTCTTACCGTTATATTGGAATAGACAAGGAAAGTCGGACAACTGGCAGGGACGATAACGGCCATGTGGATAGAATTTATCAAAAGTACAGTTACAATATTCCACTAGGTATTCTTGTTGACATTCCGCTTGACAATTTTCGAACATGTAGGGATGATCTTGTAGGGTCTTGAAATAGACGCTGTTCACTTCATCCTGTGGAGAAATAAAAATAAAAAAATATTCATTGGTAGCATAAAATGACAAACAATGGCTCGCCATTGTATAGAAGCAGAAGACATTTCGAAGAAATTGGTAATGCTAAGTTCACACATGCACTCTTATTGCATAAATCGCAATAAACGTCATTATTGAGGTCAATATTTCATATAAAATTTCAATTAATTATTGCGCAATAAATATGCAAATTGTTATAATATTGAGTAAAATTTAAAATACAGCACTGTCATAAGTACGTTCAGTGAGCATTTTACAGTTTTCCGAACACTTTCTGTTGATATTTGACAACTCAAATGTCAACAACGACAAACAAAAAAAAAAAACGAAAACAATATTGTTGAAACAACCAGCTGCTTTGTTTACCACCTGTCAAATGAATATTGCTTATATTATATCTGAACACTTAAAATATTGCACTAAAATAATCGAATATTGGCTCAATAAAAGTGCATGTCTCAACATAGCATAAAGCTGTCAAAAAGAGATTCAAGAAGCCATCGGAAAACAAAGAAGTAAGAAGGCTTTATTAATGGCGTTGTCCTTCCTAGGTTCTTCTTAGCTCCGTTACCACGTTTTCAACGAACTGGAGCCCTTATTTTGAAATTGCTTTCGATGAAATACTGGAAGGACAGCTACATGAATAACGTTTGAATTCAACGATTTTCCAACAGAGACTTCTGAACTTTGACAGTTGAAAGCAGCTATTTTGTTGAAACTACATCTGTTAAACTAGTTGTCAACTTTTCAGTCTGTTTATCCAAGTCAGTATATACCACCATTGACTATTAAGTGGATTCCCTAAATGAGTTCGGGAGCAGTTGGCAAGTCGACCTAATCTTCATCGAATAATCATCTTCAATGGTGAAAAGATACGTGAATAAATCCAAGCTCCAAGAGCATTAAAAACATTACGAAAAAATAATTGTTTCGCGTGGATTTTTGAGCTGACAGCGTCATTGGTTTGTATCTTTGAAAACGACATTTCTGTAAACAGTGAGCACTAAAGAAAGATGGCTTCCACAAAGCATTTCCATCTAATCCAATTGACTACAGGACGATGATTACCAACTTCTTTTCAGCTGAATTAAATCACTTGGAGAGCAAAGACTTCTGAGTTCAACAGCAAAATGCTGTGTGCTGATGATGTGAACCGAAATCGTGAGATATCCTAGCTAGCGGCGGCATCGATCCAATTTTTTTGATACGTTAGTCAGGCCATCACTGTCAACTCTGTGAGGACTATGAATCGAAGATTACCAACTTTTTGGAATGATCTGAACACGAACATTGGGTTTTAACAAGTCGTCGTCGCTATGTGTCACACAGCTCATGCGATATTGGGTATTCCGCACAAACGATTTGAGGGCATGGTCAACTAACGTGGAGATGATATAAACGGGCTACTAAGATCGTGCGATTTGATGGACTATGGGTCGACCATTACCAACTTCTTGGTGTGACCTGAACACGAACATTGGGGTTCAACAAGTTGTCGTCGTTATGTGTCAAACAGCTCATGCCATATTGGGGGTATTCCACACAAACGATTTGTGGGCATGGTCAACTCACGTGAAGGTGAAGTGAACTGCCCAAAATTTTTCTTGTGGGATTTTCTCAAGTCACTGGTCAACATAATCCTTGCCATCGATCAAATTCCATGTGATTTATATGCCAGAATCATGGGAAATTTGATATTTCGGACAAGCTCCATCCAAAGATGCCGTGGCGGCCTTATGAATGGTTTTTCAAGCGAATAAAAAATCTTTGACACTTTGCTTTAAATATAGAAAGCGCTTAAGGAAAGACCCTATCTTTCATTATTGTTTACTCACCGCAAAAACACATTGCCTTACAGTCGGCGAAAAAAGTCGCGTATGATTATCGAAAATATGCAAAACAGCCGATATTGATATAGAAGTTCTCGTATGAGAGTTCACTTCGATGGGATAGTTAAACCATACATCCGGTTCAGTAAGCATAAGCTGAAATTAAAGAACCCATTTCCTAGCACATTATCGTTTTATAAATCCAAAAAAATAACAGGCAATAGCTTACGCACCTGTATACCCTTCTTATTGCGACGCATGGGCGAATGTTGATATTCCCTTACATGAACTTTAACTTTGAGAGCAAATTTACTGCCCATATCTTTGGCACGCCAAGGCCAATAGGGATCCAATTTTTGTTTTTCCTTACCATCTGGCGGCTCAACGGTATTAAATGCCAAACACAAGCCCATTTGTGAGTAACGCCTGAGGAATATATCACAACAGTTGTACGGCTCATTACGCCAAAAGCAATTCGTTAGCATTTCATGGCATTTCCATGACATGAATTCAGCCACCAGCGATAGGTTAAGGTAATTCAGTTCATTGAGCAGGGGTGGGGGAACTTTGGTTAGATTTTCAAATTTATAAAATTTACCAAAAATCAACGTATCATAGGCATTAACCACTTCCTTAAAGATTTCCTCGTATTCACGTTTGTTCAGGTGTTGTGGCTTTAAAAACTTTTGTTTGGCCTGCTCATAACGTTGCCAATTTAAGCGATTTTTATTACAAATGGTTACCTCTGGAAAGGGTATTTGATACACGGGCATATGAGTAGTGGAGACCACTGTTACCAATGGTTTGTTATGATATTTTGTGGTTATTTGATTGCTGACATACACCAAAACCATGAGGCATAAAGAAAACACCACAAGCCAAGTAATGCTGTAGGGGACAAAAACATTAAAATTTCTGCTTACAGGTCTTGAATAAGTCCACTTACCCTTTTATGCTGTTTAAACTTGTTTTAATAACCCGATTGAAGCCATGTACCGTAAATATCTCCATGAAATCAAATAGAATTGCTTTCAGATACTTGAAATAACTTTGATTGTAGCGTGCATTAGTCGAGTTAATCTCAAGGCTTTTTATTGGTTTGTTTACAGGGCGAGGAAACCTTTGTAAACGGCTTAAAGGTCTGGCCTTAAAATGTCTATAATCCTCTTGTATGAACATGCTTAAAGGTTAGTAAACCATACAATTCCCTTCAAAATCCAATCAGCAACTGTTGGCATATCGTAATTGACTGCTCGCTTTATATGTTTAAAACTTATTTTTTTTTGTAACAAAAACCTTTTCAAACATCACTCAACAAGTTCGATTTGGAGTGCATAATTAGAACGCTGGGTTTTTTCCTTTCTTTCTTTCCTTCTTATTTGACTTGACAAATGTCAGGTGCTTTGGTTTAATTGAGTGTCAATAAGCAAATAATATAATACCCTACAGCATGTGTAAGCACAAAGCTTTAAGGTTTGAAACATTCACTGTGTTCAGATTCTATATTGCGGTTAATAATATAAATTAAATTTCCAAAGCAAAAAAAACCATAAAAATCGTATAATAATCTCAAAAAGTACTTTTGGAATTTTAAATTGTACTTTACGGCCTGCTCAAACCATGTAATAATCTCAAAAAGTACTTTTGGAATTTTAAATTGTACTTTTCGGCCTGCTCAAGCCTTATAATTATCTGTAAAAGTACTTTTTTTAGAAATGATATGCATTTTCAAAAAAAGGACGTGCTCAAACCATATAAAAATCTCTAAGAGTGATTTCTTTTAAAAACGAAATACGTTCTTAAAAGTACCTCTTCAAACCCAATAACATTTTAAAAAGGTACTTTTTGAATTTTAAACTGTACATTACGGCCTGTTAAACCATATAATAATCACAAAAATAATTTTTTAAACGAAATACGTTCTCGAAAAAGTGCCTGCTCTAACCATACAAAAATCTCAAAAATTACTTTTTGAATTTTAAATAGTACCTTACGGCCTGCTCAAACCATATAGTAATCTCAAAAAGTACTTTTTTTAAACGAAATACGTTTTTAAAAATACTTGCTTAAACCCGATAAAAATTTCAAAAAGTACTTTTTGAATTTTAAATTGTTCTTTACGGCCTGCTCAAACCATATAACAATCACAAAAAGTCCTTTTTTTAAATAAAATACGTTCTCAAACAATATAATATCACAAAGTGCTTTTTTTAAACGAAATATGTCCTCAAAAAAAGTGCCTGCTCAAACCATACAAAAATTTCAAAAAGTACTTATTGAATTTTAAATTGTACCTTACGGCCTGCTCAAATTAAATAGTAATCTCAAAAAGCACTTTTTTTAAACGAAATACATTCTCAAAAAAGTACTTGCTTAAACCCGATAAAAATTCCGAAAAGTACTTTTTGAATTTTAAATTGTACTTTACGGCCTGCTCAAACCATAATCTCAAAAAGTACTTTTTTTAAACGAAATACGTTCTCAGAAAAGTACCTGCTCAAGCCATGCAAAAATCTCAAAAAGTACTTTTTGGATTTTAAATAGTACCTTACGGCCTGAAGTAGCTACGGGTCTGAATTTTTAAATATTTGTCATAAAGTCCTGAATCTGTATTCGATTCAACAATGAACAGTATGAGCTTCTTAAAGAAGTGGACGTTGTGGCAGCGTATTAACAGATCCAGAGACTGCACTGGCTCGGCCATGTCGTTCGAATAGGTGAGTATGCTTCCGCGAGGCGAGTATTTGATGCGAGGATTTGTTAAAGTCGGCAAGGAAAATAACCTTGCTTGCGTTAGCAAAACCAAATCGGGGAAGCCCTGTCAATGATTGGTGTGAGCAACTGTCGAAGGTGCTCAAGAAGCTGAGACACATAAAGGGATGTACTTAAGTAAGCTGAAGTCCGATAAACGGGTTGTTAATGGCCAATTAAGTAATTAAGTAAGTAACAAGATTGGATAGACATTGTAGGGACTCCCTATATAGATTGAGGGCATCTATATGCAGAGCTATCAACATCAACAACCAGTTCTTTGTGGGACAATATGCTGACCAGGTATTGGCTATAAATTTCATTTACTTGGGATATTGCCTGGCAAACCTCTGGCCCTATATACACACTCTGAACTAAGGCTTAAAAACTGAACATTTTCAAAATTCCCTACAATTTTATTCTTAATCCTTTGAGAACTGTCCTCCGCAGTCTACCTATTGTCACCAAAGAATTTAAACAATTTTCTTTGTATTCGAAAAAATATTTGTTTCGATTTTTTATTTCTTTAAAGTGTGTGACACATTTTTCCAGCATGAAATGAATAGAAATCATGACCTCCTTTTGCCTTATGAACTCAACTACCCAAGGGAATTGCTTGTTTACATTTCTCTCCTACACGACCATACAAAACTGTCTAGGCTTTTATGCCGCCGCCCCGCCCTTAAAGTCAACTGCAGTTAAGATTAATTGTTATTACAATCGATCAGAAAAATAATTATTTGCCAAGCATTACTGGGTGATACTTTGAAATAATAATGCGAGACAAAAATAAAAAGGCAGCTAATAAGCAGCGTTTAATTTATGGCGACGATTAGTTTTCTTTCAATTTTCTTTGGTTTCAAGTGGTATCCTCAAAACAAAAAACCTGGAAAACTCTTTTAAAAAATCCCCGCTAGTTATGGCCTTTCCCGTATACAAACCTGCTCAGCCTGTGGCTATAAGGCAACTTAATCGTCAATATGAGCTGGAGCATAGAAACAATTCAAAGAGAAGACGTTTTCGTGTGCAATTTAATCAAAAATTTAAAGATGCTGCTGAAAATTTGGCCATCGATTTTGGACGCAAATCGACTATACACGGCATGAATCGTTTATTTCAAGAGAAGTCAAATAAATATGAGAGGTGAGTTGGAATCCCAAATGGGGCTGCATCCGTCGTCCCGACGCTTTTCAAGCCAACATGGCAGTCACAATGGGCCGCCATGCATACTCAAATGAGCTTTTGGTTTGAAGCTACCACACTAACTAACCTAACCCGACTTTTATCAAGCCAACATTGCGGTTTATACTTGGATAATCTGTCCGTCTGCGAAACTGCATTATTTTTATCGATAATTCCCCCGTTTTTCCTACATCATCTTTTACTCTTCTCTCCTATACCTAAACAGTATAAAAAGTAGATTCGAATCATACATACATACATACATAATTGGCCATTACAACCCTTCAGTCAGGATTACGGCCTAGCTTCTCACGCCATTCATGTTGTGTGCTTTAGTTTTATACTTGAGTAGCGGGACCTACAGATTAACGTCGACTCCGAACGACAGATTTTTGAGAAACTTTTTCATGGCAGGTTTATTTACTCTCAGAGTTTTTATCAGAAATTTACTGAGAGGAAGTCGCCGAAGAAATATTTTTTTTTCATATTTCGTTTGTCTGACCTGGGGGTTCGAACCCGGCCATGATATAATGCCCACTCGTGCTTATATAGTAATCTCAAAAAGTACTTTTTTTGAACGAAATACATTCTCACAAAAAGTACTTACTCAAATCATACAAAAATGTCAAAATCTTCTGCCTGCTCAAACCATATAATAATCTCAAAAAGTACTTTTTAAAGAAATGAAATACATACATTCTCAAAAAAGTACCTGCTCAAACCATATAAAAATCACAAAAAGTCCTTTTTTAATGAAATACATTTTCAAAAAAGTACCTGCTCAAACCACATAAAAATCTCAAAAAGCACTTTTTGAATTTTAAACAGTACCTTGCGGTGCTCTTTAAGGGTCTAAGTTTTCAGATTTAAGGTAGCCGGATCATTTTCAGGCAAAAAGCATTGCCAGACCACTTTTTCTGTCTTGGTAAATGCCTATAGAAAGACACTGCATTCATTGGAGAACCAAACCACTTTGAACCAACCCATTCTATACTTGTTTCCCTTTTCCTTTCCAGATGTTTTTGGCTGTTCACCTTGATTTGTGCTCTCTTGGGTTCCATTTATGTGTGCTTGATTCTCTCACAGCGCTTCAATGCCGGCAGCCTTCAAACTGTGGTGGACAGCACCAATAAGCCTGTATTTCGCATACCATTTCCGGAAGTTGCAATTTGTAATGCGAATCATTTGAATTGGGAGCGTTTAGAGGAGGCCAAACATCATTTTATGCCGTACGAATATGATACCGAAAGGCTGCGCATGTTTGAATTGGTCATTGGTTTGTATGACAATATGGCTTTTGGTGAATTTAAAGGTTTCGAGGCATTAGAGGGACAGCCAATCGAGTTGGTCAGCAATATTAATTTTAGTCTCGTCTATGATTACATGACCTGGCATTGTGAAGAGCTGTTGAAAAACTGCTTTTGGCGTCATTATAAAATGAATTGTTGTGAGATATTTTTAAAGACTAAAGGTCAAGGTGGCATATGTTGGCATTTTAATACTTTGTCCAATGAGGAGGGTAGAAACAAACAAATGCTGGATGACAAATATCCTTGGCGAGTGGGTAGTGCTGGACCAACAAGTGCTTTAAATGTGCGTATCATGATAAATGAAAAGAAACATTTTCGACAGGATAATGAGAAAGGCATATGGGTGAGTATGGCGGACGAGTTCAAAATATTTGATATGAATTTAAATTTGTTTGCATTAAAGGTTTCAATAATGGAGCCAACCGTATGGAATAAGGATCCGTATTGGGTGCCTGCCAATACCGAGACTATGGTGGAAATCGAACCCGTCATCTATACGTATGACAATGAAACAAGAAGTTTACCTTCACAGCAAAGGCAGTGTCTATTTAATGTAAGTATATACAGATGTAGAATTAGAATTTCTAAAGAGGCTACATTCAGAATGACTTTTTTAAATATTTTCTTTTTTTATTTCTTCATTTAAATGACCACCACCTTATTTGTTTAAATTTAACTACAGATCACATCATCATACAATCAATTTTATTATAATTCATTAATTTTTGTATATTTGGCAACTTCGAGAATCTGACTGTTGATTTGTTTTTTTATTTTACATATTTCGTCGTCTTTCTATGTAGTTTTTTATTATTATTTGATTTACCCCTGTTTTTTGTTGCCTTCTTATTGCTTGCTCTTCTCATTCTCATTTTCTGAATACGAATTCTTAGAAGGTATGAGAGTATGTGTCCATCTACCATTGTCATACACCTGCAACCATTCTGTAAACCTTGTAAGAGATTGTGAGCGCACAGTTAACATGTAAGTTTGTCAAGGCTGCCCTACGGTGTTCGCTGTGTAATGTAGTATTTAGTATGTATGTACATAAGTAATGGCCATCTACCGAGCCGCACAATGGATCCTCGCATCTCGATCTTTTCTGATAGCCAGACTGCCATAAAGTCTCTGACGAACGTTTCGATTAATTCCAGAATCGTCAGGAAATATTGCTGCTGCCTCAACCTTCTTTCTGGGCGCTTCAGTGTTACACTTATCTGGGTCCCCGGACACTGTGACATTCCGCCAAACTGCAGAGCCGACGTGCTAGCCAGGGCTGGCACACTACTTCCGGAATCCTATTCAATCAACTAAGGAATGCCACTTACCTCGTTCAAACTGGCCATCGCTCGGAGATTCTTCGGAGACGCCAACCTATCCTAGATCAATGAGGAGTCCTGCTCCACTGCTAGGCTCACTTGGCCCTCATTGGATAGAAGGCGCACCAACCAGTTACTTGGAATTGGTCGTGACATCATCTCGATCACAGTGGCCATGCTTACAGGTCACTGTGTTATGGGTAGACACGTGGATAGAATACGGCTCCCATTTAACGATTTCTGCCCGGGGGGTGCAGATCTGCTGAGGAAGAGGAGGCTGTTATACACTTTCTTTGTCAATGCCCATCTCTTGCGAGGTGCAGATATAGGTTATTTGGCTCTCCGACCCTCGTTAGCTTGACGGAACTATCGTTCATTGATGTCAATTATATAGCCTCGTTTATCAAGCATTTTGGCTGGTTTTCCAGCGCGGGGTAGTCGTGACCTTGCGGTGACCAACTTCTCCCGCCCTGGTTCGGAGAAACTTGGTCAGTATAGGGACTGCGTTCACCTATGGCATCACAACGGGCCGCTATGCGTGCTTAAGTGGGATTTTGGTATGAGGCTACCACACTAACCTGACCTATAATAAACAATATGGTCATTACAACCCTTCAGTCAGGATTACCACCTAGTTTCTCTCACCACTTATGTTGTATATGTTAATTTTATACACGAATGGCGGGAGCTACATTTTAAAGTAGAGTCTGAACGACAGATTTTTGGAAAACTTTTCATGGCAATTTTTTTACTGCCAAGGTCTTTGCCAGAAATATGCTTATAGGACGTCGCCGAAGAAATATTGTTTCATATTTCATTTAGTTGGAGATATCTGACCTGGGGTTCGAATCGTGCTCTCTCATCTAATAAGCCCACATACGACCTACAAGACTATGGCGACTTAAATCGCTAAATCATTCTCAGTCATGTTACGCTTACGTTGGAAAGTTTTATCACTGATTACCCAAATTGTTGCTTGTTTCTCAAAATCGGGCGTTCCTGTTAGGTGAGCTAATGTCTTCGCATAGCTGTGTCAGTAAGGTGATATCAATTTTGTGTTTTACAGTATATAGTGTGGCAATGTTGTTGTTTACATTAAGTTGCTACTCTCTCATGCTTCATATTGCATACATTTCTCAGCTCTTTAGAGCCCAATAATTGGTCAGTTAGTATTACGACCTACCTTCTCATACCACTTATGTTGTGTGTGCTAGTTTGACTCATGAATAGAGGAACCTACAGTTTACAGTCGACTCTGAACGACAGATTGTTGGAGAAACTTTTCATGGCAATTTTTTATTTACTACCAGAGTCTTTGCCAGAAGTCTGATGAGAGGATATCGCCTAAGGAATATTTTTTTCATATTTTCGTGTTGTTGGAAATGCCTGAGCTGCGGTATGAACCGTGGCTTTACGTCTAATATGCCAACTGACTACCTACCCACCCGAAAACATTCTCAGTCATGTCATTTTACGCTGGGGATTGAGCTAATGTCTTCGCCTAGCTGCATCAGTAAGGTGATGTCAATTTTGTGTTGTACAGTAGATACTGTACGGCAATGTTGTGGTTTACATTAAGTTGCAACACTCTTGCTCATGCTTTAGTTTTGCATATAGCTTCCTGTTAAATGGGACACTGCAAAGTGTGAGAAGCTAGGTCGTAATTCTGACTGAAGGGTTGTAATGACCAATTATGTTATGTATGTAACGTGAGCGTCTTCATATTGCATACGTTTCTTATCTCTATCGCAGCCCAATAACTAATATTATTCGTTGACATATTTGCAGCAAAGTTAACATCAATTTGGGCCTTCGTAACTTGTTCCGCCCTATGGCCAAAAGATCAATGTATGAAATACCGATTAAGGGCAGTAGCCCCTATCAACCTTGCTTATGAGCAATAAGACTTGATTTTCACTACCTACCGCGTATCCACCGGTAGCAGCACATGTAATATGGCCGTCTATATCGTCATCTTACTGTGTCGTTCATTCTTTACAGCTTCTTCTCCATTTAAATTTTTTGTGAAACTTGCTACGGTTTCCGTTTCAGTTTGAATCTCGTCTGTCTCCTGAGTATTTTTCTTTTTGTTTTCCAAAACGTCTAGTCCATTTTTTTACTTTGTTTCAGAACGAGCGTAACAGTTATGATTTCAAGTCACTGAACGGTTTCGATTACATGATTGAGAATTGCTTGTCTCAATGTCATCAAGAGTATTTGTTGCGCCATTGTAACTGTACTGTGGATTTTTTATTTCCACCAGGTAATTACAAAAACAAAAACGAAAACAAAATAACGCCTCACTTCCTTATTTTTCTTTTCAGCGGATTATAAAGCTTGTCAAATTAAAGATTTCTTATGTTTGGCCCGTTATAACGGTAAGTTATTATAAATCACTGTAATGGTCTTCTAATTATTATGCATGTGTGTGTGTGTAGATAATTTCCGTTTTACTCATCAACCTGGTGCTGAGGACTACTTGAGTAATAATTTCAAAGGTATGGTTTGTAACTGTTTTCGCAATTGTTATTCCCTCAATTATGTAACGGATGTGAGGCCATCGTTTTTGCCCATGTACATGCGTGAGAATCAAACGTACGTGGATTTAGATGTACATTTCCGTTTCGAAACAATGATGGTGTATCGTACGAGTCTCGTATTCGGTTGGGTTGATTTGATGGGTAAATAAACGTAAAGAATTTTTGGAAATTAATCTGGAATATAAATTTATTTTCTTTCTTTCCTTCTGTCTTCAATTAGTGGCCTTTGGCGGTATAGCAGGACTATTTTTGGGATGTTCCTTAATAAGTGCCATGGAGCTGTTGTATTTTGCTTTCGTTGAATTGCCTGTGTTTGTGTTTAAGGAATTCAAAAACAAAGATAATTCGGAGAACGTAAGTAAACCGAGTACAGAACAGCCAAACAATCAACGTCCTATACGAAGACGCCAATGGGGCCTAAATAATCGCATTATGGCATCACAACAACAATTTCAAAATCATGATTTTCCTGCTTGTAAAAATCAATTTAATCACAGTAATGCCAAGAATGAAGCGCTGCAGTTGTGGTCCCAGCAATATTTTCTAACAAATAAAAATAATTTTTAAAAGCAATGAATAGAAATTCGATTGATGAAGGCCCTTAAAATAAATTCTTTTCAATTCCATAAACTACCGAGACTAATTTCTTAACTAATTGACTCTGGAACAAGCAATTCAAATGATTGCTTTGAATATCCACATTTGAGATCAGCAATGAATCGTTTTTTTCGCTACTCATAAGTACTCATGAAATTTTGAGTATGAGTAAGTCAACTACTCTGATTCATTCGTACTCACTGCAACATTATTTTATAAGTACAGGTTGCAATGAGTATGAGTACAACGTTAACTCATAACATTCGAAATATGTTAGATTCATACGCCTATTCATTCAGATTCATAAATTTAGAAAAATACTTATAATACTCATAAATGATGAGTGATTCAAATTATTCATCAAAATTTACAGTCTTAGTTGTTATTGCATTTACAAAAAAAAAAAAAAAGACACAACCTTCTAGTGAGTATTGTAGTGTTCGTACTCGAGTCATACTTATTTTGTGATTCTTGCAAATATTGAGTAAAAGATAGTCGAAATCAACAACATCATGCGTATTGTTAAATATGAGTACGATGAGTACTTCAAACTTTGAATATGAATATGATATTGAAATAAGTATGAATGCGTATAAATATCAAAAAACGAATCTACTCATCTTTTTGAATACTCATTGCTGATCTCTGATCCACATACGTAGTATTTGCCTTTAAAGTATAAGAACCGAAGTAAGCACGTATTTACATACGTTACGTCGAATTTTAAATTACCCGCTAGGAAGGTGAAGTGACGTAGTGATTCAAATGCATGACTACAGATCAATGCAGCTTAGATTCATGTACGTACGAAGGCATATATATTTTTATTTTATTTTACAAATTCTAAATAGAGAACGACAGACCTTTTAGATTGTCTCCATAGTAGACGTACATATTTACTCACATATGTATATACAGTATCGGACAAAACCTAAGCACGCCCTCAGTAAATTTTTTTAAATGATAATTTTTTTTACGAAAACAAAGTTAACATTTTTTTAATTTCTTTTATTTATTTATATCCTTATTATTGAAAAACTAAACTTAAGGAATTCAGAATTTAATAAAAAAAAGAAGTTAAAATACAAAAACCATTTTGAGTCGGAAATATAAGCGGACAAAACTAAAGCACCCCCAATTTAAGGTAAAAAAAAAACCTATTGAAATCAATATTTCGTTGCGAATCCTTTATTCTGGATGACATACGCACATCTTTCAGGCATAGAGGATATTAAATTATTAATTATTTCAGCTGATATTGCTTCCCACTGGGAAGTTCCCAGGCTATTTTTGCGGCTTCAAATAAATTTTCTTTGGTTTTGCAATTTTCTCGGTTGATTGTTAAGTTTACAATCTCCCACAAGTTCTCGATTGGGTTAAGATCAATTCAATGCGCAATATTCGATCAACAGATCAATTATTTTTAGGCTAATTAAAAAGTTTTTGCAGACTGGTCGCACATCTCCTACTCATTCTGGAGGAAGGCCACGTGAAACTTCGCGACATGAGGACTACTTAATTAAAAGGACAATTCGAAATGATTCTACGCCATCTTCTAGTCACATAGGAAGCCGCTTAGATTTAAAAATTAGAAATTTAATATTTATTTCTGGCAAAAACTCTGAGAGTAAATAAAATTGCCACGAAGGGCTTCTCAAAAATCTGTCGTTCGGAGTCGACTTTAAACTGTAGGTCCCGCCACTCATGTATAAAATTAACGCACACAACATAAGTGGTGTGAGAAGCTAGGTCGAAATCCTGACTGAAGGGTTGTAATGACCAATTATGTATGTATGTAATATGTCTTGCTTGAGCGCCTATATGCAATGTCCAGTAATAACTCCAACAATCACGGTAAGCGTGCTCAGTTAAAGTTTGAGCAAAATTCCTTTGTGCTCTCTATCAAGCCTTGATTGTGCTGTATTCCCTGTATTTGAAACTGCCCACTGCTTCAATAGAATGTGAAGTTTAATTGTCAATTATAACTTCGTAGTTCTACAAATTGGTTACCAATTCTGAATGCTCTCCAGAGAGTTCAATGGATATACCTTTCGTAACTAATTCATTCCTACTGCAGTTACGTAGAGTATCTCTGTTTCACGGTATCCATATGATAAAATTCTTACTTACTTAACTGATGATTACAATCATTTAGCTACGATTACAAACTAGCTTCTCACTCTACCACATTGTTGGAGAAGTATATAGTAAAGACTCAAAAACGACATGCGGACTGAGCCTATGTGGATATTATTTCTGGATCTGTATTAAGACTAAAGAACACCTATTACTCCAATAGAACAAACCCCAGATAACATTGCCAAAAACACAGAAATACTACAACCAAAATTCATTGCCATAAACCTGACCCAAGAATTATAAAAATTATCAGACGAAATGTTTTCTTCATCGCTAATTCCAATACAGTGTGATACAAACTTTATTGAATCTTTTAAAAGATAAACAAAGAAAATCTATTTCAATAGGCATCTGAATTGAAGGTCTAAGCCAGTAGGTGTCGAACTTATGACCCCCCCTCGCTACACCTAAGTTCCTTCTTTCATTAATTTCTTAATACCCTATCGATAACATTCATTCGAATATTAAAAATCTTCCTTTTTAGTAACAGCTTCTTCCTTTTCATCACATAAATTATGCTCTTATAGGGTATATCGATCAGAAAGAAATAAATCAGTTCCACTAGACTTATAAGGGAACAGCCAATACACAAACCAGCTAAGCCACCAAAGCCAGCTGAAATTAGAACCAAAATCGTTTAATGAATTTTAAAATTTAATTTTCTTCAACCGGTACTCACCCATTAGATCGATGAATGTATACTGAACCGTGGTCCTGTAAACCACTATGGAATCCTGTTTATATAAAACAGCCACATTCACAAAACTATTGTTATTGTCCAATGTTGAATCAGCAAAATTGGTCGAATGTACATCGGACATATAATTTAGGGATTTACAGTTACGATAACAGTTGCATTTCATTACATCATTTAAGTTTTCCGAAACATAATCGGTTTCACCGATTTTTTCAAAATAACGAAATTTCTCTGTGTTTTTCGGGTAAAAGAAAACTGGTGATGAAAAAATAAGTAAAACTGTATGGTGTAGCTTACCATTGTATTGCACTAAACAGGGATAGTCGGTTAATTGACAGTGCGGATAACGGCTAGGTGGATAGAATATATGGAAAGTACAGTTACAAAATTTCATCATGTATTCTTGTTGACATTCTGACTGACAATTCTCAAGCATATAAGGATGATTCTGTAGGGTCTTGTAATACACGCTGTTGTATTCATCCTGTAATGAGAGGAAAAATATGTATTCATTACCTAGATGTTGTGGAAGAATAGCAATAGTGGAGCTAAGGATTGTTAGTTTAAAGAAAAGTAGGCGTTAGGGCACATTGCGAATGTATGATTTAAAAAAAATTGATGAAGATAGGCTGGTTAACATCCCTGCTATTAAGCGTGAATAATTGGGAAAAGGTTCAGGCTCAGAATTCATAGTTCTTAATTTTTCTGTTTCAGAACAAATCTGTATCCAAGCGAAAGACCGTGTACTCTTACTCACCTCAAACACACACTGTCTCACTTGTGGCGAAAAAAATCGCGTATAATTATCGAAAAAATGTAAAATCGGAGAAGTGATATTGAAGTCATGGCATGTGTATCCACATAGATTGGTTGATAATACCAGACCCCAGGTTCTGCTAGCATAACCTAGAATAAAACATAAAATATTTTTAAGAGTCAAACAACCCATTGGGTAAATAAACCCACCAAAATACGTCTCATACGTAATGATGATTGTTGATATTCTCTTAAATGCACTTGCACTTTAAGACCATTTTGACTATCTGAACCCATTGAACGCCAAGGCCAATAAGGATCCAATTTTTGTTTTTCCCTACCCTCCGGTGATTCGATGCTATTAAAAGCCAAACACAAACCCATTTGTGAGTAACGCTTTAGGTATATATCACAACAATTGTAAGGCTTATTAAGCCAAAAGCAATTCGTTAGCATTTCATGGCATTTCCATGACATGAACTCCAATACCAATGAGAAGTTAATGTAATTTAGTTCCTTCAATATATTTGGGGAAACTTTGATTAGATTTTTAAATTTATAAAATTTACCAAACATCAGAGTATCATAGGCCGTGAGCACATTCTTGAAAACAGACTCGTATTTACGTTTGTTTAGATGTTGAGGCCTTAAGAACATTTCTCTGGCCTGCTCATAACGTTGCCAATTCAGATGATTTTGATTACAGATGGTTACCTCGGGAAAGGGTATTTTATACACTGGCAATTGGGTGTTAGAGATAACCGTTACTAAAGGTTTGTCATGATATTTGGTGGTCACTTGGTGACTGACATACACCAGTACGGCAACACATAAAGAGAAGCCCAAAAGCCAGATAAAACTGGTTGGTGAGAGAAAATTAAAAAGTTACTGAGAAGTTACTGAGACATTAACGCTATAACTCACCCCTTGACGCTGCATAAACTACTTTTGATAATTCGATCAAAGCCGTGCACCGTAAATATACCAACAAAATCGAAGAGAACGCCTTTTAAATACTTGAAGTAACTTTCTTTATAGTATTCGTTGGTCGAGCAACCATCTTTGTTACGCTCCAAAGGTCTCTCAACAGATCCGGAGAGCCTTTGGAGTCTACTTAAATGTGTTGGCTTAAAACGTCGAGAATCTGAGCGTATTAACATGGTTAAAACGGTCGTTTAAAATTCAAATGAGAACTGTTAGGTTGTTCGTGTTACTGCTTGTTTTATACGGTTTGATCAAATTTTTTTATTTCTTTTGTTTTTTTGAGCACATGTTTTAATGTGCAACAAAATGTTTTTGTTCTTGTTCTTCAAAATTAACAAATGCCAGGTGTTTTGTGTGTAAACCAGCATGTAATTTATTGGTATACCCTACTAAAGGTATATATAGCCAGTATCCATTTGCATAGATTGAAGCCATCTACTCATTTAAAGGAAATTCTTTCGAGACGCTAGCCTATCCTGGGTCAATGAGGAGTTCTGCTCCACCGCTATGCTCACTTGGCCCTCGATGGATAGAAAGCGCACCAACCAGTTGCTCGGACTTGGTCGTGACATCATCTCAATCACAGTGGTCATGCTTACAGGTCACTGTGTTATGGGAAGACACTCGGAGAGAATGCAGCTCCCGTTCATTGACGTCAAGGATATTGCTTTGTTTGTCAAATCTTCGGGCTGGGTTTTCAGCGTAGGGTAGTCGTGCTTTAGAATGTGCAGCCCTTGCGCTGACTAATTTCTTCCCCCCTGATTTGGAGAACTTGGTCAGTACAGAGATTGCGTTCACAACGTGCCGCAATGCGTGCTCAAGTGAGCTTTTGGCATCAAGGCTACCACTCTAACCTAACCTATCTAGATTGAAGGAAATAAATTCGACTCTGTATTATACGTGACGATAGAAACAACAACAAATTATCAACAAACAGTGGAACTGGCCAATGATGGTGTTTGCTAAGTGAAAAGCTTAGACAACAACCTGATAACCACCGTGACCCCAATTTTACATTGAAAAATCATCTTCAGCAATTAGAACCTTTTCTTTTCGTAATGCATACGTGTCCAATCCACATAAGATACAATCACGACTAATGCATGCCCTAAAAGTCACTGTTAGGTGGGGAGTTTGGTCTGGCGGTGTCATTGGTCCTTATTTCTTTGAGAAAGACATTTGCCTTGTTTGTAACTTACAGTTTATGCCACTTTACATATACTGGAGGTGCTGAGGACTTGCCACTGAAATTGTGCTACCGTTAGACTTTTGCTTGTGAGTTTTCCTTCAGAGGTCAAAGATGTATTCAAATAAGCCACAAACCTTAACATAACCAATGCCATCATCATCAAATTCCGCTTAAATTACGCGCTTGAGTCATGGAAAATTTTAACATTTCAAACGATCTCCATGCAGAAAAGCTATGTCAGAGATTTAGACGATCTTTCAGACATATAAAAAATTTGAATGATATCTTGCACAAGCTTTATATTATCTAAATTGAAAGATAGGATAGGAAGCATTTAATGTAGTCCTTGTTGTCTAGTAAGTATTAGATGATAGCCCGTGGTAGTAAATAAAATTGCCTAAGAAAAGATTCTTCGACATTCGGGCTTCATTGTTAAAATTAACACGGGTAACATAGGTGGCGTGACAAGCTAAATCGTAACTAGAGTATTCAAAAACCGAAACCGGGAACCGGTTAACCGGTTTTTTTACTTTTAAAAACCGACCGGTTTCGAATATTTCATATTTTCGAAGTATTCGATAAACCGGGTTTTTCTGTTAAATAACCGGTTTTTTATTTTTCTCCTCTTTTTGTAATTTTACAAATGAAATTATTTATATTTACATAGATACATAGATGGTACCCTTACTGTCTGCTCTGAAGTTGGAGAAGTTGTGGCAAAATTTCGAAAATACATAAAAATTTTCAATAAATCAAATGAAAAGCAAAAACGACTTCAGTATTTTGTAAAAAAAAGAAGGTAAAGAACTTAGGTTGGTATGTGATGTAAAACGCAGATGGCATTCGTTATCGAAAATGATTGAAATTTCTTTAAGAATATGGAAATGTGTGAACCATGCTTCGATGGACTTTTCTTTAATACCATTCTCGCCTATCGAAATTAAAGCTTTAGAAAATCTTTGCAAAACTTTGCAACCATTAGAAATAGCAATTAAAGAATTATCTAAGGATTCATTTAATTCAATTCATAAATGTTTATTTAATAATTTAAACAGAATTAACACACAATATACGCAAGAATTATGCAACAGACTAAAGATAAGACTTACTGAAGGTACTGAACGTAGAATTAAAGTAATTAACGCCCTTATTGTGTACCTAAGTTCAGCCAAATAATGACCATATTTTGAAGTATTCCTCCAAAACGGAGTCCAAGAAATTTGCTGTCGATTTGCATAACCGTTTATTTCCTTGCAATGATACAGATGATGAAGTGGTAGATTCTGACCAAGATTTAAGTCTTGATACGGATAATCCCAGCAGCTTAATTTTTTATTTAAATAATACAATACACAGTATACAAAATCCAAAAAAAAATCATAAAACCACATTCATCATTATATGATGATTTCATATACATACCTCGACAAATACAATAAAAGAACAGAAAAAATGGAAAATTTATATAACTGCCTTTTGACTATCTGCCCAACTTCAACATTCAGCGAGTAGGTATTTTCAACATGCAATTTTATTAAAACTAAACAAAAAAATCTTTTAAAAACCCCCATCTTAACTGTGTACAATTTTTGAAGTATTATTTTAGAAATAAACGATGTTTTGTAATTATATTTTCAACTGCAACCGATCTCATTTAATTTTTTGTTGATTTTAATTTTTATAAAACTAATAAATTTTTATGAAATATTTAACAATGCATTTCTGTTATTATAATAACAATAATAAAATACATATGTATTACATTAATTTATTATAATTGTTGATTTCTTAACTTAAAAAAATTAAAGTAAAGAAATAATAAATAAAAACCGGTTAACCGGTTTTTTTTTGCAAAACCGTATTCGAAACCGGGTTTGTTTAAATGTCAAAATTTCGAATTATTCGAAAACCGGTTTTTGGAAAATGTCGGTTTTTTGAATACTCTAATCGTAACGCTGACTTGAGAATCAATGAATGAATGACAAATTAAGTAAGTGAATCAGCGCTAAACGAAAAAATCTTGGCATGCCGGCCACGAAGCTTTTTTTAAAAGGTTTTCACATTCCATATATTTTTAGACGCATTCATTTGTGACGGATAGCAAGGTTCAGTGTGTAATTTATCATCATTTTCGAACCACAGAAAGGATTCTAATATCATAGGAAGGCCAAGCTGTGTTACCTCTTGGAAAGGAATAGAAGTCTCTTAGCAGAGTTCGTCACCAACACATCAAATGCATTATCACAGAGGGCGTTATTTCCAAAGGAAGGACAAATGGCAACCCTGTATTTCTAGAATGTGATACTGTGGATGCAAATCTGTGCTCCTTAGATGTCAAAGACAGAAAGCAAAATGAATACAAACAAAATGGGAGATCAAACACATTATCACAGAGGGCGTTATTTCTCCAAGCGAGGACAAGTGGCAACCCTATATTTCTAGAATGTGATACTGTGGATGCAAATCTCTGCTTCTTAGGTTTCAAGGACAGAAAACAAAATACATACAAATAAAATGGAAGACATGATTGGTTAGAAGCTAAACCCCACCAGTATTGTTCGTAGATAAAACGACAATTTCTCAAATCCTAAGCTTATCAATTCGCCAAGTGATCACAAGCTGGCATACAGAGATAAAAGAAAAAACAACGATTTTCACCGTTTACCGTTATTTTTAATGTTATTTTTATTGAGTGATAAGTTCTCCATAGTGTGCATGACCGTTACGACTGAAAATTTTATAAATTTTGTCCACACATATATGTAAAAAATGTTAATTTTTTTCTCATGACTTTTAAACACGCACAACACTGTATGAATGCACACAAACACAATAATAAATAGGAATTATAGAGAAGACAACTTTGTCAACATATGGAACTCTCTTGTTCCTATTAAAATGCATTGACCGAACATTTATCACAGACACAATGCAGATGAGCTCACTTTTATTGCGCTGCCGCCATTGCGACATGTTACTATCTTTCTTCTAATGTTAGCTCTGCATTCATGTGTATCACATTTCTCAACTCTCTCTTTCTCTTTTCACTCTTTACCCGCTATGGTAGAAAACGCTTCGTAGTTACATCAGGAACGAACATCATTATAAAGTTAGTCATTCTTTAAGATACATTACACATTATTTTCCGAAAAAGATAGTTGGCAACCCTATTATACTAGAACTTTCCAATATCAACAGCCCAGAACACAACCGTCGACAACTACAGTGAACCATAGAAAGACTTTATTCGTCAATAATTTCAATACACTTACAAATTAAATCAAATTTTATTAATTAATGGTTTGGCAAACAAATCTTGTTGCTAAACTCTTTGATTTTCTTAATTTCTTAAAATTCTTAATTTTAACTTCCCATCGATAATATTCATTCGAATATTAAAAATCTTCCTTTTTAGTAACAGCTTCTTCCTTTTCATCACATAAATTATGCTCTTATAGGGTATATCGATCAGAATGAAATAAACCAATTCCACTAGACTTATAAGGGAACAGCCAATACACAAACCAGCCAAGCCACCAAAGCCAGCTGAAATTAGAACCAACATCGTTTAATGAATTTTAAAATTTAATTTTCTTCAACCGGTACTCACCCATTAGATCGATTAATGTATACTGAACAGTGGTCCTGTAAACCACTATCGAATCCTGTTTATATAAAACAGCCAAATTCACAAAACTATTGTTATTGTCCAATGTTGAATCAGCAAAATTGGTCGAATGTACATCGGACATATAGTTCAGGGATTTACAGTTACGATAACAGTTGCATTTCATGACATCATTTAAGTTTTCCGAAACATAATCGGTTTCACCGATTTTTTCAAAATAACGAAATTTGTCTGTGTTTTTGGGTAAATGAAAACTGGTGATGAAAAATATGATGGGTTTTGGGGGAGATTTTTTAGCTTACCATTGTACTCCACTAAACAGGGATAGTCGGATAATTGACAATGCGGATAACGGCTAGGTGGATAGAATATATCAAAAGTACAGTTACAAAATTTCATCATGTATTCTTGCTGACATTCTGACTGACAATTCTCAAGCATATAAGGATGATTCTGTAGGGTCTTGTAATAGACGCTATCGTATTCATCCTGTAGTGAGAGGAAAAATATGTATTCATTACCCAGCTGTTGTGGAAGAATAGCAATAGTGGAGCTAAGGATTGTTAGTTTAAAGAAAAGTAGGCGTTGAGGCACATTGCGAATGTGCGATTTAAAAAAAAATTGATGAAGATAGGCTGGTTAATATCCCTGCTATTGAGCTTGAATAATTGGGAAATGGTTCAGGTTCAGAATTCAGAGTTCTTAATTTTTCTTTTTCAGAACAAATCTGTCTCCAAGTGAAAGACCGTGTGCTCTTACTCACCTCAAATACACACTGCCTCATTTGTGGCGAAAACCATCTGGTATGACTATCAAAATAATGTAAAACAGGGGAAAGTGAAAAATATGTCATGGAGTGTGTTTCCACAACTTCAGGCGACTTATGCCAGACTTCGGGTTCTGTTACCATAACCTGGAATAAATTTACAAAAATCTTTTTAAATACTTTTTACTTGTCAACAAATTTTTGACACAAATAAGCCTACAATTAGCCCTGTTCGATTACTGCGCCAAGGCGATTGTTGATACTCTCTTAGTTTTACTTGCAGTTTAAGACCATATTTGGCACCCACACCCATTGAACGCCAAGGCCAATAGGGATCCAATTTTTTTCTTGCCCTACCTTCTGCTGATTCGATGGTATTAAAAGCCAAACACAAACCTATTTGTGAGTAGCGTTGTAGGAATATATCACAACAATTGTAAGGCTTACTAAGCCAAAAGCAATCCGTTAACATTTCATGGCATTTCCAAGACATGAACTCCAATACCAAAGAGAAATTAAGGTAATTTAGTTCCTTCAACAGCTTTGGGGGAACTTTGGTTAGATTTTCAAATTTATAAAATTCACCCTCAATTAAAGTATCATAGGTATTAACCACTTCCATAAATAAGGCCTCATATTCAGGTTTGTTAAGATGTTGAGGCTTTAGAAACATTTCTCTGGCCTGCTTATAACGTTGCCAATTTAAGTGATTTCTATTACAGATGGTTACCTCGGGAAAGGGTATTTTAAACACGGGCAATTGGTTATTTGCTATAACCGTTACAAAAGGTTGATTATGATATATGGTGGTCATTTTATGGCTGACATACACCAGTACGGCAACACATATAGAGAAGCCCAAGAGCCAGATAAGACTGTACGAGAAAAATATTGTGAAATTTTCATTTTAAGTGTTTAGCAAAGAAACTTACCTTTTTAGGCTATGCAAATTACTTTTGATAACACGATCTAAACCGTGCACCGCAAATACATCAATAAAATCGAAGAGAACTGCTTTTAAATACTTGAAGTAACCTTGTTTATAGCAATCGTTGGCCGAGGAATTCGTCGTAGGCTGTAAAGGCTTCATAGCCCCGCAAGGAAATCTTTGCAGTCGACTTAAATGCCTAGACTTAAGATGTCTAAAATCTGATTGCATTAACATATTGAAAAATAGAATCTTTTACGATATCTTTCGAAGTCGAAATGGTAACTGTTGGGGTAGCTGGAAAAACTGCTGGTTTTATATGGCTTGACCATTTGCTTCCAATGCAACTCAATCAGCTCCTTTTAGAGCGCATAATTAGTACGTCAGCTGTTTTTTATCAGACGTGCTTATAATTAGCAGAAGTTATTATATTATTTGGGTACCCTACAAACGGCATTTGAACATTAGGAAAATAAATGCCTCTCGGCAAGACAAGTTCTCATGTTTAGTAAGCCTTCATCTTGCTGACGCTCCATAGTAACCCTGACGATATATTTGCATCTTTCCAGCCAATCTATCGTATGATGTAATTTACCCATTTTCATAGGGTGACAAGTCCTCTTCTATTGTATAGCGGACATGACTTAAAAATTTGCAAAAAAATCCTTTTCAGCCAGAATTTTTTTCTCTTTTATTTTGCTGATTTTCAAAACGATGGTTTCTAAGCACGCAATAGAGATGGAGAAAATCTAAAAGATAAGAACACTTTACGCTCTTGTCAGTACTTCGCATGATAATTGCTAGTCATTGCTGGTGTTTACAGTATTTATTTAATTTATTAATTATTTTTTTAATTGTCTACATTTAAATACTGTATAAGGTGTAGTAAAATTGAATCCTTTTTTAAAGCTTTATTTAGCATAGAGACTATAGAGTTGCCCGATTTAACTACGAATGTACAACGGCAAGGTAAACTTCCCCTTTACTAGCCGCTCTTTTCCCAACGATGCTCATGTATGATATTCTGTTCATACTAAGAACTTATTTATGGTGCTAGTAGACTACTAGATAGTGTGTTGGCTTATTAGATAAGAGCCCTTGGTTCAAGTCCCCGCTCAAACATCTCAAAAAAAAAAGAATATTTCTTTCGACAACTTCCTCTCAGCAGTCTTCTGGCAAAAACTCTGGTAGTAAATAAAATTGCCATGAAAAGTTTCTTAAAACTTTGGCGATCGCAGTCGGTTTTAAACTGTAGCTTCCGCCACTCATGGACGAAATTAACGCACACAACGTGGGTAGCGTGAGAAACTAGGTGGAAATCCTGACTAAATGGTTGTAAAAGAATCGAACAAGAACTCGGCTTTACAGAGGTAAATCATCGGTTTACTGCAACATTTTCGTGATGCTATTTCTGTTGTATCTTGCGCTCCCTTTATTCCTCCATCAAATTTTTTTCAGAATTTCAGCTCTCACACGTATGGCCTGCAGACAATCTCTCAATATTATTTTGATGATTTTATTGGGCGTTACTACATAACATAATTGACCATTACAACCCTGCAGTCAGGATTACGGCCTGGGCTTTACTCAATTTATCGATTACTGGTTTGTCCAGTCAGCTCGTATGATTCTTGATTATATCCTACGCTAGATCATTTTTAGAGTAGAATCTCGCTCGGCTTTTATATAGCTGGGTGAGTATTTTTCAAATGGTGTTACTTGAGTTGAGTAATACGATGTTCAGATATGCACCTATATTGCGTAAATCACAATAAATGCCATTATTGAGCTCTATATTTCATATAAAGTTTGAATTAATAATTGCGCAATAAATACGGAAATTGTTATAATATTGAGTAACACTTAAAATGCAGCACTGTCACAAGTGTGTTTAGTGAGCATATTACAATTAACCGAACACTTTCTGTTGATATTTGACAACTCAAATGTCAACAACGACAGGCAAAAAAAAAATGTTGGTGGACCAACCACCTATTTTGTTTACCAGCTGTCAAATGAATATTGAATAAGCAGCGGAACTGCATATATTATTATGCCTGAACACTTAAAATATTGTACTCAATTAACTGAATATTGACTCAATAAAAGTGAATATCTGAAACATAGTATAACGAAGATTAACTTTTTCGTGGCAGAATATTTTCCCGCGAATATTATCGGATATGTAGTGATTCTGCCAATGATGCATTCAAACCGTTACG
This sequence comes from Sarcophaga rosellei, assembly GCA_930367235.1. Classification (NCBI taxonomy): domain Eukaryota; kingdom Metazoa; phylum Arthropoda; class Insecta; order Diptera; family Sarcophagidae; genus Sarcophaga; species Sarcophaga rosellei. The sequence goes on from OV884019.1 coordinate 90,096,119, forward strand.
TGTCAGCACCCTATCTCAGTCCAAAATTTACTAATCAACAGTAGACTAGTCTGCTGTAAATAAAGAGTCGATCAAGCTGTTTCAGCGTCAGCAGAGCTTAGTTTAAATGAAACATTAGAGCCTGCAAATATACACTCACTTCAAGGAAGGGGAACATTTTTCTGTTAATTGTATACACGGCAAATAAGGCCCAGGTTCTTAGTAGACCACTTAAGCATTTTAAGCTGTTCTCGACTTAAAATAGGGCATGATCAGTTGACTGGTTTGTATCTCCAGGCAAAAATTACAAGCGCAATTGCGTCCATTTGCTACACTCCATAATACTACAGCCTACAAAACCCAATATGAAATATGAAATAAGGCTTATTTTCACTACACCTTATATTTGCCAAGCACACAACTGATACATTACTTCCAACAGCAAAAGCCTTGTATAGTATTTCTGGCAACGATGATTAGTTTACATTCGATCTGCTTTGCCACAAGTGGTATCCCGTAAACGGAAAAAATTATCATTTTCATTTTTAATATAATTCAAGGTCAAATCATTATGGCTTTCCCCGTACACGAGCCCGCTCAACCGTTAGCTCTAAGGGAACTTAATCGTGAATATAATTTACGGCACAAAAATGTTTGGCAGAAAAAATCTTTTCAATTGCAAATCAATGAACAATTTAAAGATGCTGCTAAAAATTTTGTAATAAATTTCGCACGAAATGCTAGTATAGATGGCATGAATCGTTTATTTCAAGAGAAGTCCAATAAATACGAGAGGTAAGTTTAAAATTTGTAGAGTTCTAGAAGATATACGCGTATAGGATTTCACAAATTTGTCAATCATTAGAACTAAAATCTGTCCATCAGTGAATCAGTTATGTTTGACACAGATTTTGTATGATCATACCGATTTCAACCGGTCGTATAGAGGACTATGTACCCACCGATCTGGCAAGATTTTCAATACATCTTCTCTTTTCCAGATGCTTTTGGCTAATCACTTTGATTTGTGCTCTCTTGGGTTCCATTTATGTAAGTTTGATTCTCTCTCAGCGTTTTAATGCCGGCAGCCTTCAAACTATTGTGGACAGCACCAATAAACCTGTATTTCACATACCATTTCCCAAAGTTAGCATTTGTAATGGCAATCATTTGAATTGGCATCGTTTAAAGGCGGCCCAGCAACATTTCATGCCCAATGAAAATGACACCGAAAGACTGCGCATGTTTGAATTGGTCATCGGTTTATACGACGGCATGGCTTTTGGTGAATTTAAAGATTTCGAGGCCTTAGAGGGACAGCCAATCGAGCTGGTCAGCAATATTAATTTTAGTTTGGTCTTTGATTTTATGACTTGGCGTTGCGAGGAACTATTGACCAATTGTTGGTGGCGTCATTATAATATGGATTGCTGTGAGATATTTTCCAAGGGTAAGAGTGAAGGTGGCATATGTTGGCATTTTAATACACTTACCAGTGAGGAGGGTAAACGCAAACATATGTTGGATGCCAAATATCCGTGGCGAGTTTCCGATGCTGGACCAACAAGTGCATTGGTTGTGCGTATCATGACGAATGAAGAGAAACATTTTCGTCGTGATAATGAGAAGATCATAAGGGTAAGTCGAGGTAGAAAATTAATAAAAATTTTCGTTTAAATTTAATTTTTTTTAAAGGTTTCAGTGTTAGAACCGAACGTATGGCATAGAAAAATGCGTTGGGTGCCGACTAATGCTAAGGTTATTGTGGATATAGATCCAGTGATATATTCTTATGACAATGATACGCGTAGTTTGACGCCTCAACATAGGGAATGTGTGTTTAATGTGAGTATTTGAAAGTAATTTTGGCTGTATTTATGAAGGAATACCTTAATAAGACTAAGTAATGCGCATCCAGAAAGCTATTTAGTTGTGACTGTGTGAAGTAATTTAGTTACTTGGACTCCAGTTCAATTATCTGCAGTCCAGTCAGATTATCGGGACTGTCTGGTCCGTTTGTTAGCAGTCCAATTACATGGATTCCACTCCAATTATAAGCAATCTAGTTCAATTATTCGTACTACAGTCCAATTACATGGACTCTAGCCCAGGTACCATGCCTGTGTCCAGTCTATGTCTTGGCAGTGCCGTGTATGTGTCTTGGATATGTCTTAGCTATAACCAGTCTGTGTCTTGTCTGCGCTCTGTCTGTGTCTTTGATATGCCCTATCTTTGTCTTGCCTGTGTCTGGGCTGTGCCTTAGCTGTGAAGAGCCTGTGTCTTGACAGAGCCATGTCATGTTTTAGTTTTGACTGTGCCTTAGCTGCGAACAGTCTCTATCTTGACACAACCCTGTTGGTGTCTAGGCTGTGTCCTGTCTGTGCATTGGCTGTCTCCTGTCTGTGTCTTGGCTGTGTCTTAACCGTTACAAGTCTGTCTCTTGACACAGCACTGTTTGTGTCTTGGCTATGCTCTGTCTTTGACTTGGCTACGTCCTGTCTGCGTCTCAGCTGCGTCCTGTCTCTGTCTTGTCTGTGACCTGTTTGTGTCTGGGCTGTGTCTTAGCTGTGAACAGTCTGCATCTTGGCAGAGCCATGTTTTAGTCTTGGCTGTGCCTTAGCTGCGACCAGTAAGCGTCTTGACACAGTCCTGTTGATGTCTAGGCTGTGCCGTGTCAGTGCCTTGGCTGCGTCTTCTCTGTGCTTTGGCTGTATCCTGTCCATGTCTTTGCTGTGGCTTAGCTGTGACCAGTCTGTGTCTTGACAGAGTCCTGTCTGTGTCTTGGCTACGCCCTACCTGTGTCTTAGCTGTGTCTGGTCTGTTTCTTACCTTACCGTCTTATCTTCTTTTCTGTATTCTAGGATGAGTCCAAATATTATCATTTCAAGCATTTGCATGGTCTCGATTATACTTTCGATAACTGTCAATCCCAATGTTATCAGGAGTATTTGTTACGATATTGTAACTGCACTGTAGATGTCTTGTTTCCAGCAGGTAAAGGCAAAAATCGTCCACAACGCTTCATTACTTTATTAAATGTTTCAATTATTCCGTTTCAGCGGGTTATAAAGCTTGTCAAATTAAAGATTTCTTATGTCTGGCCCGTTATAACGGTAAGTTTATTGCTAACACTTACGATCATTAAGCCACCTAATAATGGCAAACGTTTTATGGCTAAGTTTAGATGAGTTTCGTTATGCGCATAGGCCTGGTGTAGAGGAATACGTGCATAATACAATTCAGGGTATGGAATGCAATTGTTTACCCAATTGTTACTCACTGAATTATATAACGGATGTGAGGCCCACATTTATACCACCACATATGCGTAAGTTTAACGGCAGCGTGGAGTTAATGGTGAATTTTCGTTCGGAAACTATGGTGGTTTACCATACTAGTCTAGTATTTGGTTGGGTAGATTTGATGGGTAAGTAAGAAATGGAATACAAAAAAAAAAAATGTTAAGATTATAACGGTTTTTCGTTTTAAAACAGTGGCATTCGGCGGCATAGCGGGACTATTTTTGGGTTGTTCCTTAATAAGTGCCATGGAAGTGTTGTATTTTGTTTTGGTTGAAGTGCCTGTGTTTGTTTTTAAGCAGCTGAAAAACAAAGACAACTTCGAGACTAGAAATCGGCATGTAAAGCGGGATAAAATGGCAGGCAATTGGGGTTTGAAGAATCGTATTATGATTGTGGAACCGTATGAAGACAATGAATTTTCTGTACAGAAAAATCAATTTAAAGGCAGCGATGACAAGGAAACAGCTTTGCGGTTGTGGTCAAAGCCGTATTCGGTATCAATTAAAAATAATTTCTAAAGGACAAAGGATAATTAAGCCATTTTTCTACTCATGTCACGCCTTACCTTTCTGTTCTGTGAATATCTTAATCCCGTTATATTAAAATATTTCTTGCACAAAACAAATCACTTTTAATTTTTATACTTTTAACACGACCCAATTGAAACGAATTAACACAAATGCTCTGACTTATGCCAAGTACCTCAGTCCTCTGCATAACTACATACAGTAGGTATCCATTGCATTGCGGTATTCAGAGAAAGAGAAAGTTTTAAGAAAATCAAATAAATTGTTGACAATTTGTCACTTGACTCTACATTTTGTTGGTGTGAGTTACTCCCCATCTACTCTTGTCTATGAGTCTTCCTAACTGAAAACATTTCATAGCACTAAGTTCAGTATTTGTTTGTGTCTGCATGTCTGCATGTTTGTTGATGGATTAGCTAAAGATTGAGTTGCTAAATGATGTCTGCTGGAAAACTTTATCAAAATTAAAATTAACTTGTGATCCCTTATGGCCAAGTGTATTTAAAATGTTGCCTAATAAAAAATTTTTAAGTAGGTACGGGAGCTATTTAGAAGAATAAATAACAACTGTAGTATACAATACGTTTTTCATTTTATTGTAAAATTTCTCAGGGAATATTCCTTAACAGAAGAAGCAAATGTTAAATAAGGTTAGGCCTGTTGTCCTGTATACATACATACATAATTGGCCATCCCTTTAGTCAGGTTTACGGCCTAGCTTCTCACACCACTCATATTCTGTGCCCTAATTTTATGCTTGAGTGGCGGGACCTACACTTTAACGTCGACTCCGAACGACAGATTTTGAGAAACTTTTTCATGGCAGATTTATTTACTCTCAGAGTTTTTCCCAGAATCCTGCTGAGAGGAAGTCGCCGAAGAAATATTTTTTTCATATTTCGTTCTGATGTCTAGCCTGGGGCTCGAACCTGGGCTTTACCTCTAATAAGCGAACACACTACCTACTAGACTACGGCGATTACATACAAATGGAATATATATATATACATACATACATATACATATGTATATATAAAATTTTCTATATACATTTTTCGATAATGGCTATTTTCTATAAAAAATTTCTCGATTACACACATTTTCTATAGAATTTTTTTTCCATAACAAAGATTTTCTATAGAACATAACAAATAATTTCTATAGAACATGTTTTCGATAACAAATATTTTCCATAAAAAATTTTCAATAACAAATATTTCTTTTAGAAAATTTTTCGATAACATATATTTTCCATAAAAAAATTTTCCTTAACAAATATTTCTTTTAGAAAATTTTTCGATAACAAATATTTTCTATAGAACATTTTTTCGATAACAAATATTTCTATAGAACATTTTTTCGATAACAAATATTTTCTATAGAACATCTTTAGATATCAAATAATTTCTATATAACATGTTTTCGATAACAAATATTTTCTATAGAAAATTTTTTTGATAACAAATATTTTCTATAGAAAGTTTTTTCGATAACAAATATTTGCTATATAAAATTTTTCGATAACAAATATTTGCTATAGAAAACTATTTCGATAACAAATATTTGCTATAGAAAACTATTTCGATAACAAATATTTGCTATAGAAAACTATTTCGATAACAAATATTTTCTATAGAACATTTTTTCGATAACAAACAATTTCTATAAAAGAATTTTCGATAACAAATATTTTCTATAGAAAACTATTTCGATAACAAATATTTTCTATAGAAAACTATTTCGATAACAAATATTTTCTATAGAAAACTATTTCGATAACAAATATTTTCTATAGAAAACTATTTTGATAACAAACAATTTCTATAAAAGAATTTTCGATAACAAATATTCTCTACAGCAAATTTTTCTATAACTACTATTTTCCATAGAAAATTTTCCGATATCTACAGAATAATATAAAAAAAATTAATCTACCAATGTTTCGGTCTTGTAGTATTATTTTGATTTCTAAAACTTTAAAAAAACAGCCGATGATTCATTAAAAAAAAAATAAATTTCAATATCATATTCATAACGCATCGTATGCAAATCATAAATCTTTTTACTCAGAGCACTAACTATCCTTAATACAAAGGAAAACAAATACAAAAACAAGATGAAAAAAGTGAAAAAATTGAAATCGAAATGAAAAATTCCATTATCATAAATATTTCTTTGTTTCAATAACTTATCTTTTCTCCTTCAATTCCTGGATTGTCTTTGACTCCTGTCATTTGTCAAATTTTTGCCAGCATTACTGTCTGTGAATTTCTAGTTCAGGCAAAAGGAAAGTTTTTTTTTTATTCTCTACTATTTTCACTTGAAAATGAAATTTTTTTCCTACTTTTCTCTGAGTTTATAGTGCAAATTGCAATTGAAAAATTTTGCACACATGAAGTAGTTTTTCCAACAGAGATTTTAACATTTGCTGGCAGCATGAGGTTATAAGTGTTTGCTAGTGTGGGAAACTCATTGAATCTTTTTTTTTTTTTTTTTGATCTTTTTTTGACTCACAGTTAACTTAATATGTCAGGACATCAATTTTACAGAGTACACAAGAAACATTTGAAAATAAGACGCGTAACTCATTTATGAAATAAGCCTACGCTCTAAACTCAACATTGTAGAACTATTTTGAGTGACCATTGAGTAGAAGTAGAATTCTTAATTGAATCTAAAAGAGTTCAATCTGTAACATTGCAGCCGAATATGGTTTTATCCAAGCAGTTCGGAATAATTAAAAATAACTTTTGGAATACACGTCTTTCACAAGACTCCCCAATAATGTTCGCTGGGTTATTTACCACTTCATAGGGTTTGTAAGTAGCTGCAGTGACAGTTACTTATGCTGACATAAGTAAGCTTTAATGTTTTGACATTTATACACACATTAAATGTGAAAAGTTTTCATCAACTTATGCTTGTCAGCACGTGAGTTTCTCTTTTTTTTTGAAAAGTTTCCAAAACTGTTTGTAAGAAAGGTGATCGGTTTTTAATAAAATAAAATTGTTTAAGATATGATGCTTCTTTTGTGTTGAACAAAATAGAAACATTTTATACGGTGGCACAAAAATCATGTCATAAGACTATAAAAAATATCAAACTTATGTGAAGAACTTAACGGCAATTTAATGATTCACCTTAAACTGACTTATTCTGAGACATACAATTATTAACCCTGTTTCTTATAACGAAATCGATTGTATTTAACCGTGACTGGATAGCATTGTTGGCAAAAGTCAATTGAAAAAGTCAATTTCAACTACAGAAACTTTGTACTGTCCCTTCTACTAATTATTCACTAAAACAACGTAACATCAGGTTTCCATTTTCTTTGGAAAATCTTTGTAATCGATCAATTTTCTATAGAACATATTTGTTATCGATAAATTTTCTATAGAACATATTTGTTATCGATAAATTTTCTATAGAAAATCTTTGTAATCGACAAATTTTCTATAGAAAATCTTTGTAATCGACAAATTTTCTATAGAAAATCTTTGTAATCGATAAATTTTCTATAGAAAATCTTTGTAATCGATAAATTTTCTATAGAAAATCTTTGTTATCGAAAAATCTTCTATAGAAAATATTAGTTATCGAAAAATATTCTATAGAAAATATTAGTTATCGAAAAATATTCTATAGAACAATTTTCTATAGAAAATGTTTATTATCGAACAATTTTCTATAGAAAATATTTGTTATCGAAGAATTTCCTATAGTAAATTGCATTTTATTTTCTATAGAAAAAGTAAATGTTATCAAACAATTTTCTATAGAAAAAGTAAATGTTATCAAACAATTTTCTATAGAAAAATTTGTTATCGAACAATTTTCTGTAGAAAATAATTGTTATCGTACAATTTTCTGTAGAAAATAATTGTTATCGTACAATTTTCTGTAGAAAATAATTGTTATCGTACAATTTTCTGTAGAAAATAATTGTTATCGAATAATTTTCTATAGAAAATAATTGTTATCGAATAATTTTCTATAGAAAATAATTGTTATCGAATAATTTTCTATAGAAAATAATTGTTATCGCATAATTTTCTATAGAAAATAATTGTTATCGAATACTTTTCAATAGAAAATAATTGTTATCGAATAATTTTCAATAGAAAATAATTGTTATCGAATAATTTTCTATAGAAAATCAAATTAAATAATATTTAATTTTCTATAGAAATTCCTATAGAAAATAATTGTTATCGAATAATTTCCTATATAAAATAATTGTTATCGAATAATTTCCTATATAAAATATTTACTATCTATATATTTGCTATCGAAATATTTGCTATCGAAATATTTGCTATCGGAATATTTTCTATAGAAAATATGAGTTATCGAAAAATTTTCTATGGAAAAACAAATATTTTCTATAAATATAACAAAAATAACTTAATAATAAAATATAAATAATATTTAAATATTTTCTATAAATATTTGTTATCGAAAAAGATCTATAAGATAAGTTATAGAAAATATTTGTTATCGAAAAGTTTTCTATATAAAATATATAAAAAATGTTATCTAGTTTGTTATCTACAAAATAATTGTTGTTGTCGTTTGTTATCGAAAAATTTTCTATAAAAAATATTTGTAATAGAAAAATTTTGTAATGAAATTGTAATCGAATATTTTTTGAAAAAAAGATAAAAGTTATCGAATGTATTGGTTCTGATTTAATTAACAGAATAAACATGACAGATACGTTGTGTTCGACGAAAAAATTTATAATCGAGAACCTGCTAAGAAAAGAAACCACCGGTATCACATATGACACTGTAAAAAGAGTGAGCAAGCACATCAGAAGAGTATGAACTTAGGAACAAAGCCTAATTCTTATTGGATACCACATTGTATAAGCAATTAAAGAATATAAGGGTTATTCCCTATATGACTATAAGTATCATTGGTGTTTATCTGTTAATTTTTTATTTATTTTTAAAATTATAAATCAATTGTCGATATTGAAAGAAAATACTTGTAATCACTGCTTTGCTACTTTAGCTTAGATTATCAAAATCAATTTAGAAAAACCAAAAGTTATCGAAATATAAAGGAATATTGCCTTAATATAAGCAGAATAATAATGTTCCTATAACAGAGGTTTCCTTTCTTTTTTTTTTTTTGTGGTTTCTCTTGCCACATTGATTTCTTTAAACAAAAACTCAATCGTGCATTACTAACAATTTCGTTGTAATATTAACGTGTTTAGGTATGTACATAGGTAAGGTAGAGTGGCATGGTTAAACGAAACGGATTTTATTTTGGCTACAAACGGATTTCCTTTTGAATGTAAGTAACCTCCTAAAAAGTATTCACTTTTTTAATGGAGAGAGTGCGTTGTGGTTTTCTCATCATCCAAAACCTGACATTATCTGCCAGCATATGTTGTGAATTTTAATAAACCCATCACCATCATCATCATCAGTTTATAAAATAAACAAGACGGCAGGTTGCATGCCACCACAAATGAATATTATAAGCCACGCTCACGTTAAAGGCACCCAACAAGCAATTGGTATCGTATCCCTGTTTTGTTAGAGGGATTTTCCAAAAGCAAAAGAGAAAAAAAAATTGGTTCGAAACGCTATAACTTACCACGTTCAAGGGGAGTAACAAAAAAAAAAAAGGAAAATGGAAGTGAAAGAAAGAGGGAATAAAAACAAGTTGTACCGCAAAATTATACTAAAAATTCATGGCTGTTTATATTTTTCGTTTTCTTTGCTTTATTTTTTTGGTATACCTTGGCATTTTAGCTGTCTTTGTAAGAAAAACTGAAAAATAAATAAAAAATTCCATATGATGTTGGAAAAAATCAAATCATTGCCCTCTTTCCCTCTGCGTTAACATATCCAATGGCTTACTTATTCCACCATTAGCATTAAACGTGCCGACAGGCATAGCTATGGTTCCCTTTGGATTTGGTTTAGAAGGCAATTTGGTTTTCAAAAATATTTTTTTTTTTTTTAATTTTCTGTACAAAACGGAAACCTGTATATCGTTGAACTATAATTTTTAGATTTCATTTCCTTTTATTTGTCTATTTTTGTGCTGACGGTTTCCGTTCATTAAAATCTGAAATTCTTAAAGAATTGTTTTGAAAGGATTGAGATTGGAAATATTTTGGTTATGGGTTTCCTTTACTTTCGTTTAATCATGAAAGCCAATTAGCATTCAAAAGAAACTCACGTCATACAGTGCATTTCAAAAGTAATTGTTTAGATGAACTATGTGTGGCTTCTCTAAAAGGATTTTGAGTGGTTTGGCTAGAGTCAAACTCAGAATAACGTGAGTTTGAAAACAAGACACCGAAAACAAAGAGATAAAAACTTGGAGGTTTTTTGCAAGGAAATAGAGAAATCCAAAGTGGTTAATGGGCTCTGCAAACTACTCATCAAGACTCATCTCAGTGGAAGAGACTCTAAAAGCCGTCCTTGTTACACATATTTCGGTAAAATTTTAAGACAATTGTAACTTCCTTTGAGTGCAGGCCTCTGCTATAGAAGTCACCCTTAATCTTCATTCAATCACTTATTCTTTAAGGAGTTTGAAATTGCGTGATACCAATGGTATCATACTTATTGGTCAACAGAAGACATTTGATGGAATGGCTTCTTAACAACTGACAACCTATTATGGCTTCCTTGTGTACTCGAAAATCTCTGTTAAGTGGAGAGATTTTACGATCTCCAACGCGAATCACGTCAAACCTACAAACCTCATCTCGATCCTTTTCAAAACGTTGGCAAGCTTTTTGGAAGACGTGCTACATAAATGTCAATCCACCAAGACTGCACTACGTTTCATGGTAAAGAATATGGAGAAGTAGCTGCGTAGTGAAGTTTGTAGGAAAACTCATGACCAAAATTGTCATTACTGCCTCCATTAAGGAGGTTCATCTGACAATGAAAGTGCATAAAAACAACCCGCCATTGAAATGCTTGAAATGCCCGCCTCTATTTAGGCCTGGAAATGTAACATAAAATGGTGCCCATCGTGTAATTTAGGCTTCAATCTTCGTAAAATGGTTTTGATGCTCTTCACCGGGTATCATCTTTAATTTACCGATCCTCACCGTCACTTATTCGTGGAAGCAAAATATCTGAGGGTTATTTTGGGACACAAGCTTTCCTAGAGAGAGAATATAACGAAGAGGGTAAAGAAAGCAACCATAGCACTTTACACCTCTAAAAGAGCCAGAGACAAGATTGGGGGGCTTAGATCTGTCATCACTTTTTGGCTCCATTAGGCCTTAAAGTCACCTTTACTGAGAGTTCTTTAACTAACAGTGATGGGATGTGCCAACAATCAGTTGTGCAGCATTGCACTCTCTTTCACTCAAATTAAGGCCTTATTTACTCTGTTGTCCTTTAAATTTCTAAGGACGCCTGAGATAGTAATGCTCAATGCTGTTAATTACTGCCCCCCAACTTGGACTATAGAAATTCTGTAATGCAAAGAAAACATTCACATAAACATAAACATGCTGTTTACTGGTTGAGCCCAGAAGGAAGAGCCTAACATCCAGTCTGTTTATTAGGTCACGATGCACTCTGATGAATCCTGTGTTAGTCCTGTATTTCATTATTCTTATTATACAACAGTCTCTATGGTTCTGGACTTCACTACCATAAGCAATAAGTTTAAATCCTATAGGGCATCTAGGACAACCATTGAACCAAGTTCTCTTTACCTCGGTCATGCCAATACAGTTTACGCAAGCACATGTAAGCGCTGGTATAACAGAAAATTCAATTGAATTCATAGGTGATATCAACAATCCTCTGTAGAGAAGCAAACTTGTTAGCAAAAAAAGATGAAACAGTGAACCCACCTGCACTGACACCAGAGTAATCTGGCACGAAGTGGATGTATACAGATCAAAAATTGCATTAAAATTGAGCAAAGTTCATCATATAAACTGGCCTTTAGGTGTACATGTTTGAGAAGAAATAGGAAAAGGAGGCTACAGACATCTTCTCTATCATTGTCTGGTACTAGAAACTAAAGACATGCGTTCCTTGCACTCACAGCATTTACACATATAACCTGCCTAGCCTTAGGTGATTAGGAAAGAAAACTATAGAAGTGGCTGAGAATTTCCAATTTTGTAACCAAATAGAGACTATCAGTGTTAGAATGTGTTCTTAAAGAACACAAGTAACCTATGCTTTTCGGAGCTGCCAATACCAATTTAATCTAACGTAACCAGACAGCGCCGTAGTCTAGTAGGTAGTGCGTTGCCTTATCAGACGTACGGTTAAAATCCCAGGTCAGACATAAAATCGAAAATATGAAAAATTTTTTCTTCGGCGACTTCCTCTCAGCAGATTTCTGGCAAAAACCCTGAGTGTAAACTGAAATTGACATGAAAATTTTCTCAAAAAAATCAGTCGTTCGGAGTCGACCCGCAACTTATTTGTAAGATTAACACACACAACATAATTGGTGTTGAGAAGCTAGGTCGTAATCCTAACTGAAGCGTTGTAATGGCAAATTAATGGTTTGCGAATTAACGCATACAAAATGGGTGTGGTGCTAAGCTAGGTTGCAATCCCGAAAAAAGCTTGCAATAACCTATTAAATAAATAAAGAGGCAACTGTCAAATCATTTAACAAATGCGTTATAAACGGTTTAGTAAGTTGTAACAAACCATTGGGTACTCTTTTATGTGACTGACTGTATCAAATTTGCATTTTTCTGTGGAAATATTCGCTTTACTGTATTTATGATGCGCTCAACTGTCAAATATGAACTCTTTAAACTCATATTTATTATTTCAAAAATAGTTTGTGTTTGTGTTTGCGTTTTGGCAGCCAAGGGGGGGAAATATATTTCGTGAAAATTCCTTAAATACCAGTTAAACGTAAATCCATCATAAAAGTGTATGAAAAAAAAAGTGAATGTTGCCGCAAGTCTAGACGGCAAGGGTGATATGGAAACTGTCAACAGAAAAAAGGGAAATAAAAATTTGAAGAAAAACTTTTGACAGCCAAAGGACTTAAACACACCTGTTTGAAGACAGTGAAATGCCATCAAATTCTTTAAGAATATAAGAAAAATAGTTTTCCTTCAAACGAAATAAGCAGCAAATGTCAAGTTTAATGCAAAATTAATGGTTTGATGACGACAGTGCAAGTAAGACAACCGTAGATGGAAGGTGAAAGGAAACAAAAACAATTTATTAAATAAGAAAAACAATAAGAAAAATATTTAAATAAATGAATAAACAATGCAATAAAGAAAGAAAGTAAGAAAGGAACGGAACAAAGACGTCAATAATTATTTATACCAGCTGAGATAGCCGATCATAGTGGATAGGCTGAAGACCAAGATGAAACCAAATATAAGAGGACCAATGCTGGCCAATATCTAGAATAATACAAAATTTATATGTAGTACACACCTCTAAATACATACATATTTTTTTCTTTTAATTACCATATCCTTGGCTCTTAAATTCCCCCAACCACTGGCATAACTATTGGCCACCGAGCTGACTGGCAAAAAGAATGTCAAACAACTGCTCCATACAATGGGATAAAACAAGGAAGCCGGTGAATTCTCTCCGATTGTTATCTGAGCACTTAGTCTGGTCATTATTTCGGTTACATAGTTAATCGAACCGATTTGTGTCATTAAGATGGTCATACAAATTACACACAAGCGTTGCAACATAAAATCCTTCATATCGATTATATTGTCACCGACAAACATATGCAAAGCCGAATCTTTCATGGTTAAGCCAATGGCAGATGTACTACCAAATGCCCAAACATAACGCCATGGTGTCATCTTGTTAGCCATACTCCAGGGCAAAAGACTGGGTGCCGTTAGATATTCACTAGGTTCTGTAAACGAGAAGAAGAAAACAGATTCAGGCCCATTAATGCTTAGAGCTTAAGAGTTATGAAATCTTATTACTTGAGCACTTGAAATAGTTGCAGAAATCAAAATTCCTGGGCACAATAAAATATAGCAAAGCCAAAAACATGGCACAGGCTGAGATACCAACACGTCTGTTATGAAATTAAAAAAAAAGGAAAATATTGTGTTCATTGGATCCTCAACAAAAAAAATTTAAATATACTCACCTGCCATCAACCTCAAGTGCCATTAGGGTCACTACAAATACCCCAATCAAGGATAGATAATAGAAAACTGCAGCCAGTATCATATGGGCATTATAACGTGGCAAATCACCACCAACAGCATCCAAGGCACCACGTGAGGCTCCTTTGTCATAGGCAATCTGTTGAGCAGCTAAACTCTCTTTGCGAAATAGGCCCATAAATATCAAAAGCAAATAAGCCATAGTAAAACATAAAAGCAAAAGTGATACATTAAACGATATGAGAGCATATTTTAAATGAAGATTATCCTTCAAGGCTTCCAATGCAACTGAACAAGTGTCACTAAGAATTCAAAAAAAAATTAATTAATTTTGATAGAGATTTACAAGACACTTGAAAAGCCTACTTTGCCATAAGATTTCTTAAAACTATGCCAGCATCTTGAGAAATAGGGGTAGTCATGCTGCCTATGTCAATGGCATAGGCAACGCCAATAAACATGGCTGTAGCAGCCTTCGAAGGATAGGGTAATTCATCATCTTTAAGTTCAATGGTTTCATCGACATCCTTGCAAACGCTAATGTCATTTAACATTGTCACTACTTGCCGGGTAACGGGAAACATTAAGGCACTAACAAAAGCCGCCGGCAAAAAGCTGGACAACACGTAGGCAATGCTCATTAACATGATTAAGACCCTGGAGGAAAAGAAAAAAGAAACCCGAATAGCAAAAAAATTTCTACTTTCCCTTGCCTCTCTACATACCATTTAGGATCCAGTGTTACATGATGCAATATACGGTAAGCATAGCGTTTAGCCAGATTCGAGCTCTCTATGGTGGCGCCAACAAAAATTACCAACAGCAGTGTTAGTTGCGGATCATCGGTATAAGACATGCAAGTCTGAGCCGAACTCTAAACCCCCCAACACAAAATAAGAAAAGAAGGAGAATTACTTTTACTAAATACTGTCCTATCAATACCTAACTTACCAATACACCCAATATAGGCAAAGCAATAATAGGCAGAAAGGCCACAATGCCACAAGGCATAATCTCTATTGAGTACCATAGAAATACCCATGAAATTAAAAATATTGCACGATATTCCTGTTGGAAAAACAAAAAAAAAACACCATAAACACCACAAACAATGGTACTAAGGCCGCCGCCACTTAATACCTACCTTTACCGGTTGCATAAACACCAATGGCAATAGGGCTAAAGGCGAGAAGAGATAAAAGTATCCATTCCAATGGATTCTAAAACAAGTCACCATACGTTCACCAAATCTTTAAAAAAAAATAAAAACATTTATTTTTCTCTTCTTTTTTAATTAAAAATTAACAAAATTTACGAAATTTACCCCATTTTGACAGAAAAAAAAAAATTTAATTTTTAAAGAAAAAAAAATTCGATTTTTTTATGATGTTTTCCGTACGAATGAAAATATTGGAATAGTTTTGAATATCAATTTGAAAATGTATTTAACGTCACAAAATTTTTTTTAAATCAAAAAGAAACTGGAAAAAAGCTTTTTCTGTTAGGGTTCGCAATAGAAACTTTTTTAAAATTTAAAAAAAAAATTGAAAAAAAATTAAAAATATTTGAAAATATTGAAAAATGTCGTATCCACGGCAAATTCATATAAGGTAGCCGCAACTCTACAACAAGTACAACAATGCAAAAACAACAGGCATTTTGTTTTTGTAAAACACTCCTTCGGCTGTCAAAATAGGAAGAAAAAAAATGGAAAAGTAAAAAAAAAAAATTAACAGCAAAACACACACGCACAACAAACACACACAAATTTTGACAATCGTAGTAGTATCAGCTGTTTAGATAATCCCACCGGTTACATGAATTCGCCTTGGTCGTATCTTTAATGGTTCTGTTCAAGTGGAGTGACTCCAATATTGTATTACATATTGGTTCCTTTATAAGGCGTTTCATATTTTTAATTTAAATATGCGGATAGATAGGTTTGAGTGCTAGCTTTGATACTAAAGCTCACTTGTGCACGCATAATGGCACATCTATCGAAAAAGTTGGTCAGCGTAGGGGCTGCACATTTAATTTAAATAAATATTATTACGAAAATGGAAACGGTGTAACATCGTTTAATATTAGAATAAGCTAAAGCTACACAAACAAATGCAACAAACTTGTTACAAGTAAACCAACAACATCACTATGAAAGGAAAGGGGATAGACAGGCAAGCGAGAATGCAACAATAAGCAATGTGAACAAAATACACAAACAACAATGAAATCGCGATAGAGTTCTCGAGAAAGCGAAGCCACGAACGCTCGACTTCTAGAACCTTCATCAGACTGTTTAAGTGGGCATATAAAAAGGCAAGACACCACTTTGATACCACTTTTTTTTCTTTGAAAGACGTATTGATTAGAGATCAGCAATGAGTATTCAAAAAGATGAGTAGATTCTAATCATACTCATAATTTCTGATACTTATACGAATTTATACTTATTTTAATATCATACTCATACTACTCATATTCAAAGTTTGAAGTACTCATCGTACTCATACTTAACAATACGCATGATGTTGTTGATTTCTACTCTCCTTTACTCAACTTTTACAAAAATCACAAAATAAGTATGTCTCAAGTACGAACACCACAATACTCACTAGAACGTTGTGTGTTTGCTTTGCTTGCTGTTTTCGTCATTTTCTTTCTTCTTTTTTTTGTTTGTTAATGCAACAACAACTAAGACTATAAATTTTTATGAATGATTCGAATCACTCGAATCATTTATGAGTATTAACAGTATTTTTCTAAATTTATGAATTTCAGTGAGTAGGCATATTTCGAATGTTATGAGTTTGATGTCAACGTTGTACTCATACTCATTGCAATCTGTACTTATAAATCAATGTTGTAGTGAGTACTAATGAATCAGAGTAGTTGAATTTCAATTTCCTGTTGACTCACTCATACTCAAAATTTCAAGAGTACTTATGGGTAACGGAAAAAACGATTCATTGCTGATCTCTGGTCTGGACTAACTGTTTAATGTCTATTCCGAACGAAAGATTTTTGAGAAACTTTTTAATGGCAATTTTATTTATTCTTAGAGTTTTTGCCAAGGCACTGCTGAGAGGAAGTCGCCGATGAAATATTTTTTCATAACGTTGTGATGGAGACGTCTGACCTGGGGGTTCGAACCCGCTTTATGCCTAATAAGCGAACACACTACCTACTAGACTACGGCGACTATAGCCCACAGTTTTAGCGCCCTAAAATTCCAAATTACACAGTTTTCTGGGGATTTTAAGATTTGAAACTTGTATATCCAGATTATTCCAGACTCTTCCTATTGAATTTTTCATTAATTTGATCGCCTTTATTTCAATATTTTCTTAAAATGCATTTGAAAGTCGTATGAAATTCCTAAACATTTATTATGTTCACCTCCCTCATTTAGTTACCCATTAAATGAGCAACATTTGCTCTTAACAAGTGACAAATTATACTACAAAAAATGAATACGAATACAAAAACAAAAACAATACTTGACTATCAAATAAGCCAGCATGAAAAGGCATATTTTTACATACACTCTTAACAATAGCAGCACAATAGAAAGAAAAAGTAAAACACCATCCGCATTTGTATTTAAATTTGCATTTCGAATGCATTTTAGAAAACATCAGCCGTCAAATGTGTAACAACATGTTGAAACATTCCAAAAAAGGCTACACGGCAGGTTCAACAAGAAGCTTAAAAACAAGGAATTCTCAACAAATAACAAGTGATTCTTTGTACTTTCTTTTTACAACAACAACAACAACAACAACAGCAACCGGAGAAAATAAAACAAAAGTTGCATACATTTAGGCAAATGCCTTGCTATTCAGTATGCAGCTGCTACGTCAAATGACGGTCTTTGGTACAGAAAATGTAAATAAATTTGTCATACAAGCACTCAGGGGAATGATACAAGAGAGAGAGTGTATATAGAGCGACAGCATAAGTTCATGTGCATGTATGCAAGTTTAACAAATAATGCATATTCAATTGTAAATAAATACCAAACCTTTAACTATGCTCATGAGTTTACTTGCTCACTTACACTCCCCTAAACTCCTACCCTCGTGTTCTCAAGCCCGCTCTTCTCTTCTTGCATTTGTTGTGTTAAGAGAACAACGACAGCAGCAGCAAAGCTCAATTGTATTAATGTACTTGTGGTTGTAATTAGTGGCAAATTGTGTGTATAAAATATACAACAACAATTATACTATCTAAACATATACACAAACATGCATTGCATGTGTTATGCTGTAAGAGGGAGATAGAGTAGAAGTATATTTTACAGTAGGTTCCAATAGTGAAGTTGTAGAATAGAATGGCATTAAACAAGTCGTTGGCTTATTAGACGTGAGGCCTCGATTCAAACCTCAGCTGAGACATCTTCAACAAAACGAAATTTGAATATTTCTTCGGTGTCTAGCTCTCAACAGATTTTTGTGGCAAAAACTCTGTGAGTAAATAAAAATTGCCACGAAAAATTTCTCAAAAACATGTCGTTCGGAGTCGACTTTAAACTGTAGGTCCTACCACTCACGTATACAAATTAACGCACACAACATAAGTGGTGTGAGAAACTAGGTCGTATTCCTGGCTAAAGGGTTGTAATGATCAATTATATAAAATATGTACATATGTAAACAATGGAATCTAAAGTCATTGTTTGTTTCTGGAATACCCTGCATATGGGTAATATTTCTCAGAGGAAAATTAATACTCATGCTCCTCATATACATGTGCAGGCCGTGATCATGTCACAAGGCTTTTGATTTAGAATTTTTATGGGATATCATGGCATGATTACAAATAGTTTTCAGAAATAATTTTTCAATTGTCTGAAGACTATTCAGTGGATGAAGTTCCTCTTGCCGTTCATTGTTTTCCAAATAGTTTTTGATGAGCGTTGCTGTGTTAGCAAATTATAACCAAGTGTGTGATTGCCTTTTCAGTTTTTTACAGAAAGCTCGGTTCAAACGAATTAATTGTGGTCTGTATAGGTCGGCTATTCGGTGGCTGAAGTACAACTTCGCATCCACTGTTTTCCAAATAGTTTTTGATGATCATTAACGTGATAGGAAATTATTGCCAAGTGCGTGGCTTTTCAGAGCGCTTTTTACAGAAAGCTCGGTTCAAACAAATTAATTGTTCTCTGTACAGGTCTTTCGTAATGGTTTAATCCGGTTTGATCAACTCATAATGCTATACACAGCTTTTTGATTTCAGCAAATAAAACATATTACCATGACGCAATTGATATTATGCTTGGCAATAGATTTTGATCATTGCCCGCTTTTCACGTATGATTTGTTGCACTTGGAGTTGTCGTAATAAGCTATAATTCGATACAGAAATTATCGTCTTTCAACCTCTTTCGGCTTCAGTTCATGTTGCAGCCACATACATACATACAAATAACCCTTCAGTCAGGATTACAACCTAGTCTCTTACACCACTTATGTTGTGTGTTAATTTCATACATTAGTGTCAGGACCTGCAGTTTAAAGCAGAATGATAGATTTTTCAGAAACTTTTTCATGGCAATTTTATTTCATTCTCAGAGTTTTTGCCAACAATCTGCTGAGAAAAAGTCGTCGAAGAAATATTTTCTTCATAATTTCTTCAATATTTTCTGACCTGGGGTTTGATTTGTGGTCACACGTCTAATAAGCCAACACAATACCTATTAGACTACGGCGACTTCAATTCATTCTAATCATTCATCGCCAGTAATAATTCGATACAAAAATAATTTCTCTTTAACACGTTGACTGCCGGCTACGAGATAATTCGTAGATTGCGTTTCCTTCTAGGGTGCCAACTACGAGTTATCTCGTACTCACTAAACCTGCCATTTTGTGTAGCTACGAATAAAATCATATTATATCAGTGCTAGTATCGATAAATGGCTTCTGGGAAAAGAACAAAAAGTCAATGTTGGCTTGCGTGGACAGTTTTCTGAAAATTGCCGCGACAGTCAACGTATTAAAACGATCAACATTTCGATTCAGGCGTGTAAACTCGTCTTTCAAAGTCTTTTGGGGTCAGTTCATTCAATTCAGCTTTTAATCGCTGCTTTAGTTACGCCATGGGTAGAAAGTGTGTTAGCTTAGTAGATGTGACGCCGTGGTTCAAACCCCAGCTCAAATATCTTGAACAAAATGAAATATGAAGACGACGACTGTTTCTCAGCAGATTTCTGGCAAAAACTCGGAGAGTGAAATAAAATTGCCATAAAAAGTTTCTGAAAAATCTGTCGTTTGGAATCGACTTTAAACTGTAGGTCCTGCCACTCATGTATGGCACATGGGTGGTGTAAGAAGCTCCTATATTATAATCCTAACTGAAGGCTTATAATAACCACTGAAGTGAGTAAATTTAGTCACTCTTAATAGATTTACAAGCTTTTCTTATGTTTGACACGAATCTTGAGCAATTTATGGTCTTCAAACATTGTAGGCTATCCCGGTTGCTCTTAGTCTTTGATGTGGAAATAAAAAATCTTCCCGCAAGGATTGCTTTTTCCCAAGAGTTTAACAGATTTTCCATCGTGAAAAAAAGTTATGATAAGCAAACCAAACAATGTTGAATGATTTTGACAGCTCAAGAATTGCACTTTTAGCTTGTACTTGACGTATGTAATTGACGTCAAGTGACGAATGCATGACCGATTACAAACCAATGCATAAACAAGTTGTGCCATCAAACGTTAATGATCGTGTTTTGAAGTACCTTCACTTTATTGCTATATTTCTCTACTCATCTGTATTCAAGCCTTTGCATCTGTTTATATTTACTTACAGTTGTAGCTTGTAGCTGATGTTTATGTAAATGAAAGAGTGAAAAACCCTTCTGTTTCGGAATTTGTTTTTAATTAGAGAATCCGTAAGAATCTATAAGGAAAAGGGACGACTTTTACGTATACATAGCTATGGGGGTAGACTAAACAACAAAAGTGTTGAATTTAAACTAAACGGTAAACTAAATAGACACTTGCTACACACACAGGCGAATAAACATATATGCACATACATATGTATGTATGTATGTATTGATATAAACACTCACTGAACTAGACTAGAAAAACATACAAGCAACAGCCAGTTTAATATGATTACATGATGGTTAGCAAAAAGGGCATAATGCCACATTGCATCAACGACACTAAATGTTGCAACATATACTGTAAGGGAATACTACTCACACAAGCTGTGTATGCATGAATGTAATGCATTTGTATGTTCTATTTAAACAAATTTGTTGCTGTTTATTTGATTTGTAAACGAAAAAAAAATAAGAATTGAAATAAAAACAATAACAAAACGAAACAAAACAAAATAAAATCTAATATTAAATTGAATGCAAATTAAAACGAATTAAGTTTAAATGCAAATAGAAATTTACATAAATTCTAATCACATTATATGGTAAATGCAACAACAAAATGTATTAAAATTTAAATCACACTATACCACCACATACACACACTATTTAATGACAAGGTATTAAGGAATTATTCCCAAATAGAATTAATTTAAAGACAATAAGCTTAAGGACTGTAATCTAACTAACTCAACAAATAATAAAATTATATTATTGGGTGTAGGCATTAGGAATCCTTGTTTTATACGCAGTTGTAATGTAATAATTGTGGTATTTTATTTTTTTTTTTACTTGAGTGTACTTTCTCTTCAATGTATTCGAAACAAAACTGCTCAGTTTTTGCCTCTGAATACATAAAGTTTGGTAGAAAAAATAAGGCAATTGACGTCATATTTTGTTTAAAATTCTTTAATGATCACGTTTCAGAATCAGCCGTCATGCTGGTGACAACAGCAATCACCACCATTAAGACGCTGATGTGTTATGACAGTTCAATGGCAACCAGAGAAGAGAAGCAAATGAAGTTATCGAAAAACTATTGTTACGAAAATGAAAAAAATCTTTATACTGATGTTTTTCTTTTACATCGCTTAACATTAAAATTATAAACAAAAGCCTACAAAAACAAAGCAATGCAGTAAACAAACCTGTTTACAAATTATCGTATTGCTTAATACAACAACAAACACCAGCATAAAAAATGGTAAACAAGTAAACAATAATACAACAACAAACACAAGCATAAAAAATGGTAAACAAGTAAACAAAAATATACCATCAACATTACAATAATAAATGTAAATAACCATGTTTATGCATAAAAAATGGTAAACAAGTAAACAAAAATATACCAACAACACTACAATAATAAATGTAAACAACGATGTTTACATTTTATAGGTGAAGTCATTCGCCTTCAAGAGCATTCATCAGACTTGTATTTACTTTGCCCTATAAAAGGCAATGCAAAACAGGTGAGTGGGTTAGTGAAGTTCAGTCAGTCTTGTGTGAGGACGCGGTGTGTTCGAAGAGAGTAATCGTGTTAACAGTGGTACACAGAATTGTGCGAATAATATAGAATTTTAATTAAAACTAAACACAAATTTATTTTAATTTTATTTGCAATCTACGAATTCATATTTTAAACATTTTTAGAAGGTAAAAACATAACATTTTCATAAACGCTCATCGTCTCCTCAAGTCAATCACCAACAAATATGTGCGTATATCTACAGTATCAGGAGTACGCGATTTATAAAATCATATGCCCCAGTATTCCCAATAGAGCGATCGTGATCGCTTCTCTAAAATCCAACTAATTACTCGGCATGACAACATATCTCCTGAGTTGATTAAAGCGAATCGTATATTAAGTACATAACCTTACACTTTTATTAGATCAGCCGTACTAAATTACATATGATTGCCCATTCTCCTCATTATTGTTTGTTGTTGTCTTTGATAAAATATTTATCGAAGCAGACCCCCATAAGAGGGCAAGTTCAAGACTTGGCATACATCTCGAATGCTAAGATAATACAGACGATATTTGCCTCATCTCTCACATCCTTACCGACAATAATGGCAGGCCTGGAGGTTTTATGTGCTATCCGGATAGGTCGAGTACAGATATTGAGAAAGAAATGGAAACTCGTTAGGATTATATGTAATCGAAAGATGTATTCCATTCAACTTGCACAAAGAGTTCTAAAGTATTAACTATACAATGCTTTCTGACAGTCAGGCTTTCGTCAAAGTACTTGGCTCTTGCGTGATTAACTGCAAAAATAATACGCGACTGTTTGATGAAGCTCAATCAGTTAGGCAGACATCCTGACTGAAGGTCAATGAGAATGAGCCATCTGAAGTCATTGCTTTGGAATCTGTTAGACATTGACGTGCCACAAAAGGAAATACCGTGGCTTCTGGGCAGAATTGTTCTTGTTGATACTGAGCAGTAAACTGAAGTGTGTTAGCGTAATAGACTTCATTATGGGAATACCCTATACAGATTGAAGACAGACAGTAGAACAGATCGAATGATAGAGTGGTCGAATGTCACTTCTACGCGACAATAATGTCAGTAAGTCTAGGCAAGGTTACCATGAAAAGCTTCTAAAATTTGTACATATTTCGGAATCGACATTAAAGTGTAGCTCCTTCCACTCATGGATCAAATTAACACACACAACATGAGTGGTGGTGACAGAGACCAGGTTGTAGGCGTCGTGCTCAACGCCATTAAAATCCGTTCGAATCATAAACGATAATAGAGGAATAAAATCGTCTTCATTTGTGACATCTTTAATTAAATCGTGTCAATGCATTTGTGCTTATATAACTCACGGTCTGAAACATTTAAGCCTCCACACTTGGTAAACTTTTAGATATGTGATCAGATTTAGGCCGGCATAGAGCTTATATAAGTAGCTCGTGATTCATTCTAATACGAAAACCATCATTCACTGTAATAGGATCTGATGAAGAGTTTTTCCTCCGATATGTTGTCATGATGAGGATATGTTTCATTTTCTGTAGTAGGACTCTTACTTCCACTCGTCATCATGATTCTTCATCATTCCGAGATCTGAAAGTGCCAACCATTATTCTCCATTTGAATTGTCCCTTATTCGCCACCAGTTTAACCTCATGTTTTATAAACAGAGAGTTTGCGAACATTTTTTTTCTTCAGCTTTAAAATTGTCATTACAAGCCAAAGGATGAAGGTCCTTCAAATCTATTTTATCTTTTTTTTTGCAATACAAAGAGAATATATTTTCCAAATGTGACCATAATTTAATAAATGCCTGCTGTATGGTTAAAGATTTGCATTTCAAAGATTTATTTTGCTAAGCGACCATAAATCCTTTTGGGACAATCTTATAAGAAAACATTCGAAACGAACAAATAAAGGCAACTAAGGTTACTTAAAGAAAAACTATTTTCTTAATGTTGTTTGTTTGTTTGTATCTTGTGTCCTTGTAAAACTGTATATAATGCTTGACTTTTGCAATAATAACAGAATAAATAAGCATAAAAAAGGATTACAACGCAGGGATGTAAAACGAGGCAGCATAGGTGGCCTTATGTGAAAGCGGGATTTTGAACTTTATTGGGAATGCTTCCCTAGTTTAATGGTTTCGAAAAGTAGGGAGTAAAAATGCATAGCACTGTGCATAATGTTGCATAAAATTGCAATTTAAGTAAAAGCAAGGAATGTATTTGAAATATTCAGAAATAAAAATAAAAGAAAAATCACAAATAAAATGTTGCTGTTGCTGTTGCTCATCACCAACCCTCTCGAAAGATCATCATGATACAGAGAAAATAAATGTTGTCCTTTTACATATGCATCCCAAAACACATACATATACAGTGAGCGTCAAAAGAAACTGTACATTAGAAAAGAAAAATGTACATTAATAAGAGGTGATTTTTTAAGAGCTATAGAAAAATTAAAAAAAAAAAATACATAAAATTCAGAAAAATGCATGAAATCTTTATTTGAATCGATAGTACGGTCCATATAATTTAATGTTTGAAAATTATTTCATGCAAATGTTGACCGCGACTGCGCCTCAAATGGTCCATCCGCTTAGTCCAATTTTGGCATACTCTTTCCAACATTTCGGCCGGTATCTCACGAATAAATGCTTCAATGTTGTCTTTCAATGCGTCAATTGAAGCGGGCTTGTGTGTATAGACATGAGCTTTAACATAGCCCCACAAAAAATAGTCTAAAGGCGTTAAATCGCACGATCTAGGCGGCCAATTGACCGGTCCCGAACGTGAAATAAAATGTTCACCGAACTCGCCTCTCAATAAGTCCATTGTTACGCGTACTGTGTGACATGTGGCACCGTCTTGTTGAAACCACAAAAAAAAGTTGGATATCATCTCACGATAGCGGTCACCATTCACAGTTACGTTACGATTTGCAGCATCTTTGAAGAAGTACGGTCGAATGATGCCACTAGCACATAAACCGCACCAAACTTTTTCTGAATGCATTGGTAGCTTTTGCAATGCTTCTGGCTGATCTTAACTCCAATAGCCCGAACATCCGCTTCAGTGGGTCGATTAAACTGACCATAAAATGGAAGAAGCGCGCGATGAACTTTCTTAAGAGAGCACGCATTTTGATAATAAAATTCAATGATTTAAAAGCGTTGTTCGTTTGTGAGACGATTCATGGTTAACTTATAGACCAAACTGAAGATGTTTGACAGTGAAACAAAACACGAAACGTGCGTGAGCTGTTTAAACCAGTGTTGCCAAAAAGATAATAGCTAAAAAATCACCCTTTAGACTACCGTTATTTTTATTTTGAAATTGTTTTTAAAATTGAAAAAAAATGTCGAAATATTATAAAATTGTTTCGAGCACTCTCCTCAAGTGGTATAAGTTGAGTTTGGTGATTGTTAGGTGATTTTTATGTATAGTGTACAGTTTCTTTTGACGCTCACTGTATGTGTGTACATACGAGTACTCGTATAAATATTTTCCAGATTTTATGTTTCATTTTATTTTAATTCACTTTTCACTTACCCGTGTGGAGACAGTCACCCTACTGAATTCTTTTTTTTTTTTTGTCATTTGTTAAGAGAGTGGACTTTCAGGCAAAAGTTATAAAAGATACAGAAAGAAACATAAAGAATACATATGCAGCAGCTTAAATCTGTAATAAAAGAGGAAAATATCTAAGAAAACATTTTCTTTCATTTTTCCTCTGTTTTTCCTCTTATTTTTTTGGGGTATTATGTTGACCATATTTACTCATACGAAGTTTAAAAAGCATATTTTGTGTTGTTGTTCATGGCATCTCACGATAGCGGTCACCATTCACAGTTACGTTACGATTTGCAGCATCTTTGAAGAAGTACGGTCGAATGATGCCACTAGCACATAAACCGCACCAAACTTTTTCTGAATGCATTGGTAGCTTTTGCAATGCTTCTGGCTGATCTTAACTCCAATAGCCCGAACATCCGCTTCAGTGGGTCGATTAAACTGACCATAAAATGGAAGAAGCGCGCGATGAACTTTCTTAAGAGAGCACGCATTTTGATAATAAAATTCAATGATTTAAAAGCGTTGTTCGTTTGTGAGACGATTCATGGTTAACTTATAGACCAAACTGAAGATGTTTGACAGTGAAACAAAACACGAAACGTGCGTGAGCTGTTTAAACCAGTGTTGCCAAAAAGATAATAGCTAAAAAATCACCCTTTAGACTACCGTTATTTTTATTTTGAAATTGTTTTTAAAATTGAAAAAAAATGTCGAAATATTATAAAATTGTTTCGAGCACTCTCCTCAAGTGGTATAAGTTGAGTTTGGTGATTGTTAGGTGATTTTTATGTATAGTGTACAGTTTCTTTTGACGCTCACTGTATGTGTGTACATACGAGTACTCGTATAAATATTTTCCAGATTTTATGTTTCATTTTATTTTAATTCACTTTTCACTTACCCGTGTGGAGACAGTCACCCTACTGAATTCTTTTTTTTTTTTTGTCATTTGTTAAGAGAGTGGACTTTCAGGCAAAAGTTATAAAAGATACAGAAAGAAACATAAAGAATACAAATGCAGCAGCTTAAATATGTAATAAAAAAGAGAGAAAATATCTAAGAAAACATTTTCTTTCATTTTTCCTCTGCTTTTCCTCTTTATTTTTTTTTTTTTTTTGGGTATTATGTTGACCATATTTACTCATACGAAGTTTAAAAAGCATATGTTTGTGTTGTCCATGGCAATGGAAATGGACAGTAAATAATCGAAAAAGTCAAGCTGTTCTCTTATGTACGCATGTATTCGTTGTCTGATAAATGTGGGTGAATATTTCTTGAAGACCATGTGATATGAAAGGAAATTTATTCAAAAAATATGCTGAAAATAAAAAAGAAACTAGACTACGGGGATGTATTAAATTTTTAAATATTTTAGGAAAACAGTTGGTTTTCTTTACTTCAATATAAATAGCATGGAAATGTTAAACTTTGTAATTAGAAACCTCAATAACATGCCGATGATTTACATTGAGACGTGTAAATCGCAGAAACTCAGCTTCTTCTTGGCCAATTGAAATCACCATTTCGGTTAATTAAACGGCCATCAAAAGTTTGACGCAATAAATCAATTGTGGCATGAGATGTATGGCAAGTTGCTGCATCCTGTTGCAACCAAACATTGTTCACATCAATAGCATGAAGAGTGGGCACAAAAAATTGGGTTATCATGGTGCAATAAGTGTCTCCATTAATCGTAATGTCTTCGCCGCTCTCATTCCCAAAGAAATATGGGTCAATGATGCTTACGCTCTACAAGCTGCACCAAACAGTCACCCGAAATGGGTGAATTGGCATTGGTAAGACGACGTGTGGGTTTTCAGAGCTACATATACGGCAATTTTGGTTATTAACGTACCCACCAACATGAAAATGAGCTTCATCTCGTAGGCTCAATATATCCCAATGTTGAGTAAATCGATTCATTACGTTCAGTGGAGATAATATACTGAATTTTGTGACAAAATAGAATGATATAAGTATTGCCAGATTCGAATTAAGCAATGATTGAAATTTAAACCGATACATGGCCCACCCATTTTATTTTGCTTTCCCGAATTGCTGTATGAACGCCCTAAAAAGAAATAACTGCACCGATACGCTCCATATGGCGTAGCCGTCATAAAGAAAGTATTGTTCGGATTCCTTCTTTTCCGCATAAATATGTTTACAAAATACGCTCAACTATACGGTGACCAGTAATTGTGGCCAATAGAACCTTAATCTATCCTCTCAAACATTGGGACCTGAGACCCAATATCCACAACAGCCCTTCAACAGCTAAACTCAAAGTGAAGGTACTTTCATCCACACGGAAAGGATCAAAATGAAGGACTTGGAACCCGTATCAGTTATGCATGATGCAGCCCAAGATGGTTCAGTACGCAAATGCAGGAGAAGTGTTCAATGTTAAAGAGTGTTCAATCCTATTGCGTTGAAGTTGCGAGGATTGATAGATGCAGTACTGCCCTCATAGATGCGGCCTCCTTGTGGGAACAACTTGGTGGCTATGATTTATACCCAAATCGTGGGGAGAGCGCAAGATCGGTGTGGCCTTACACTCTTAATCACTTTCACAAAGGAGTTTAGATAGACTTCGACCCCTAACCAAGAGGAAGGTCATGTCCAAATGCAAGTCTTCGAATTGGTATTCTTGTATGGTGATGCAATCCATGATATACTTTTGCATATTATGTGGTCGCTTCATTGTGCGATGGGGCGCTGGTAGACCATTGTTTCCAACCGTGCTTAGAGCACCGTAGGGAGTGCCATCGTGGCGTTACTCATGAAAAATCCTGGACTAATGCCCTCGTAGATATCGATACACATAGAATATGCGACGTATTAGCCTCTCTGGGGTTCATATACATATTTGCAGATGCAAATCCCATAGGACTATTAGCTCCTACCTTCTTCTATACTACAGGTCTGGAGAGCATATTAGGTCCAACCTTCATCCATAATGTAGAGCTGTAACTATGATGACATTACCTACTTACTATTTCTATATCAATATTGAAATCGGCGTAATTCCTTCATACCTTCAAGAACTTCTTGAATACAGGTGACCAGTCCATTGATTCTAAAGAAAGTATTGTTTAAAATGTACCTAAGCATGATTGAAAATGAAACTTCTTATTGGCATAGTCTCATTCCCTGATATTATTAAGATATCTTGCTCGGCCTTCTTTAATTTTAAACCGTCACTAAAGAGCTTAAATAACAAAAATAATAATGAATCCAAAAAAAGAGACTCTTATAAAATCAATTTACCAGCAACACCCCCAGAGGTTCAAAAAAGGCTAAACTTTAATATTTATGACAGCAAATAATCCCATATTAAAACCTCATATGAAAACATAAAAAGCCTAAAAATATGTTTCATTTTTTTGGGAACATGACTGGGTTGTTGTTGAACATACCAAAAAATGTGCAAATGTGTTGAAACTCTATTTGCCAATTATTGTGGTTCACTGATCTAAAGGAAAACAAGAAGGAGAACAAAAGAAATAGAAACAAACAAACCCTGTCGCTATAAATATTTCATTAAATTTGTGAAGGAGAGAACAAAAAACCATTCTCAAGATGATTTTATTAATACGCCAAAAATTATGCAACAAAAAAGAGCAAAAGTCATGCTTATACGAGTATAAATTGCATTAAATATGATAAATAAAGCAGTGCCCTTAAGGCATTTCTTTACAAGAGATTTTTTGTTTTCTTTTCTTTTTTTTGGAAAAAGGAAAAATCATCAAAAAGAAAATTTAATAAAATTCATATCTTCACGACTGAAGCTTCATTAAGAAACATGACAAAAAAAATGTCAGTAAAAAATAGCAAAAATCAAGAGACAAAATAATAAAGTGTATCACATTGAAGACAGGAATTTTATGCAAGAAAAATAAATAGAAATTATGTTTGTAAGAAATTGGCAACACTGTAGTCTGGTTAATCTATCCTAACGCCTTAGTTTATGCTACAAGATTTAAAAATTGTCTCTAACTTACATACAACATTTTTGAAGATATTTAGCCCCTTAGGTTATACTTTAAATTTTAAAAATTATTTCTAATTTACCAAAATTTACAAAAACCAAGATTATCCGCTGCAGAAATATCCCAAAACACAAATTCAATCAAATCTTTAATATTTTTCCCCAAATTCAAGACATTTATTCATACTTCTCTAGCATTGCTAACCCAGCCATTGTATTGCTTCTGTTCCACAAAACCATGTTTAACAATAAACTATAGTCTCTCCCCCCTCTGTAATGTGAGTATAGTATTTGTTCTGTTACTGATTGCTTGACGATTATTTGCTTGTTTGGTCTCCTGAGATTATTGCAAACTGTTGTTTAAAGAGTAAATACTATGATATACGATGTAATTGTTAACGAATTTTAAATTATTTGTTTGAAGTTCTGAAATGTAGACGCTTTGGAGCTGTTTGAAATGAAATAATTTTTTGGAGAGAAAGTGGTTTTTATTGTCATGTTTAAGAAAATATTTTTAAAATTTGTATTAAAAAATTTACCTAAAAATATGCAATAAAATAAAAGAGAATAAGTTCCTAAAAGTATGCAACATATTTGACTATATTGAACGGTGACTAATATTTTATAGCAAGGAAAACTAGAATATATTATAAAATAGGGAAATTATTTTACGTATGGGAGAGCAATGACACATCAGAGGATGGCGCCTTCAACAATGTATATTCAGAAGCTTATGTTAGGGCCACGCAATATTAGTGAAACTGTTTTGAAGTTCGTTATGAAACTTTTTATGAAAGGATCCTTACTGCCGCCTTTGTTAAGGCTAATATGCCAAGGAAAGTGAATCGCAATGTTTTCTTACTTTTGCTATTAAATATTGTGGTAGAGGGACTGTTTGAGGAGCTGTATGCTAACCGTCGTCTGTACTGATACCAGTGCACTCTATTAAATTTCAACCGACCAGTAGTCGCTATACTCAATTGGCTCCCCTCTAACCTTCTATTGAAGCAGAAAGCTGAGATAAAGGCAATAAGGCTCAATGGAGTTAAATTCTGGCCCAACCTGAACTATGGACATGCTGCTATTCTGGGAAGTCATGGGCACATGCGGGTCAATTATATAGTTCCCTATAACTTCCTAAATATACCATTTGATTTAAGAATTCCGATTAGGATCTTTTGGTTTAAAGAACCGAAGATTTCCATTAAAACCCATGAGGTTCATGGCTTAAAGATGCACAGTAGGATATGCTGTGATATATTTATTAAGGGTTATGATATCAGAATTATTTATAGATTGCCTGCCCACTGCAGTATTTTCCAGACGGTTTCTCAGGGAAATTTCCTATCATTCAAAGGGAACACTTATATGGGTTTCGGTACATAGGGATATCGTTGGAAACTGCATTGCTGATTAGCTGTCCAGGGTTGGAATGGTGCTTGCAATCTTCAATATGTTACGGCCCATAGGTATTCCCACTGCATCAGCAGAATTAAACATTAATCACTGTTTTTACAAGGAGGCTCAATCACGTTGGCATCAAGATATGTATTACATGCAATATTGCTAGACCCTTCTGGAAACGATGGATAGGAACAAGACCAACTTTTTTTTTATCCTTCACCGCTTTTAACGGGTCACTGTAGTCATGGTAGAGTTCTGAAAGTCTTGGCATTCCAACAAATGACATCTGCATGAGCTGTGGGTCTGAGGAGGAGAAAGAGACTGTCTATCACCTCATGTGCTACTGCTCTGCACTTGTCATAAATGACGAAATTTTTTTATCTCTCACTCTCTAGCATTTTTGAATGAGATCCCTTATATCCCAAAGCATGCTGCAATAGCAAAATTTATTATGGACTCGTATTGCTTTCCTCCAGAGAATGTCCGACCACCGAGTTAAATTTTGATTGTGATACCACAGTGGACCTAATGCTTTATCGGGACCTTTTCCTTAAAAGAGGAAGTCAAAGATGCGCTGTTGCTGTTAAATTTTTACTTGTTTTTTCGTAGGAAATTATAAACAAGAACTCTTTCCTTTTAAGCAAAGTTCATGTCATAATTCATTACATTATTATGACGTAATGTGTCATCAACGTTTAACACAAAATTGTCGTTATTATGTCAACTAATTAACGACCAAGTTAAAAACGGAAACACGAAAAACTATGTGCGTTCATGGCTGTATACGAGAGTAATTCAAAAGCAAGCAAAAATTTTAATGTAAATCAGCCAACCAAACAGTTCCTTATTGCAGGGAAAATGACAGGCAAAAGGAAACACGAATACTCCTACAAGTACACACGTATTTTCGAAAATTTTGTACGCCGAACAAAGTTTTATTTCCGTAATTAAATTTAATAGAAAATTAGAGAGAGAGAGAGAGAGAGAGACACAGAGAGAGATAGGGTCATTTCAATTAATTAACGATACAAAGGACACATAAAAACGTTATGAGCTTAAAGTCGCTAATAAAGAAAAGGTAATCATTTGATATGGTGGAAGGGATTCATTCAAATACCCCTTTGCCTTAAAAAAGGATTTTAAAACTCAACAATCCCTACTTAAAATATCCATTTAGGGCCCCATATTTTCTACGTCATTTAGTAAATTTGTTATTCCATTTGCCAAAAACCACAATAATTTATTGAACTTGCTTGTTGTAATAGTTGTTGTTGTATTTATTTCCTATCTAATGAATCCCATTTGTTTCAAATAAAGTTGTTGTTGTTGTTTTTTCCCCATTTTAAGGCTCCCTCAATTTATGTGTAACTGGCTTAAAATTTATGCAAAATACTAAATGACACATGAATTAGTGGAGGAGGTGAAGTAGGAGGAGGAGGGAATGGTGGCGAGCATCTAAAACCGTTTTGGGAAAATTCAATTCATTTACCTTCAGTACTCATGCTGACAATATGTTTCACATTAAATTTACATTTTTAATTACAATGGAGACCAAAGTTATCGGCATGTCTATGCGCACACATGCATAAATATCCTTAGCACACATTATTATTAGACAGTAGAACTAGGGTCACATATTACTCAGACATGATTGTGGGGCAAATTTGTACAAATGACTGGCAATGAATTGTAAAATAGCGGCCTCAATAATGTTATTCTATTAGAGGTTTTTGGTAATGATTACGAGGACCAAATCAATTGCAATTAAAACGAAATTATTAAGAGGGAAAGGAAAATCTCCAAAAAATATTGTAAATGTCCGAGCGGTAAGGGAGTTATCAGCGTCTACGTCCATGAAGTTCGTCCAATATTTTTTTTTTTATTTTTTTTTGGAGGATATGTCCGATCACTTTTTCAATACATATTTAGAGCGCATGGTCGTCGATAATTTAACGCATGTTGGCTTGCATATCCTCCAATGCGATGAGATGGCGGAGCATGTTTTCTTTACTTGCCCGCGATATGT
Source organism: Sarcophaga rosellei (assembly GCA_930367235.1). NCBI lineage: Eukaryota > Metazoa > Arthropoda > Insecta > Diptera > Sarcophagidae > Sarcophaga > Sarcophaga rosellei. The sequence continues at coordinate 90,129,441 of OV884019.1, forward strand.
TGTTCAACGAAATTGCTTGGAGAGGACAATAGGATTCCAGGTAACGCCCGATAATATAGTTAACCTGATGTTATCCTCATGTGACAATTGGAACGCAGTATGTGTTTTCGCAAAGAAGGTATTGATGCAGCAAAGATTGGCTGAAAGTGCAAGGTCAGCGGAATTTGAAGGCAGCACTCGCTGAATCTCCACCCCCCGAAGTAATACTTGATTGTGGTCCCGGGGGGTGGGCAAATGGTTAAAAGTGTGACGACCTAGGTTGGGTTTAGTACGTATGCGTTTAGCAAGCCGAGAGTAAGTCTTGCGGCGAATCGTGCACATTAGTAGGCCGGGCTACCAATGTCTTTCGAAGATTCCCAACCTTTAGGTCGTAAAGCTATAAAAAAAAAAAAATATCCTCCAATGTAAGGGTATGACCAGCATATCCATCCCTGACGTAGCCACACATAACACACTTTTCAAGTCATGTTTAAGAAAATATTTTTAAAATTTGTATTAAAAAAGTTACATAAAAATAGGCACTATAATACAAGAAACTAAATACCTAAAAGTATGCAACATATTTAACTATATTGGACGGTAACTAATACTTTATAGAAAGGAAAGAAAGCAAGGACATCATTTTACGTATCGGAGTACAATAACAAAGCAGAGGAAGACGCCTTCAACAGTGTCCACTCAGAAGCTTATGTTAGGATCGCACAATATAAGTGAAACTGTTTTAAAGTTCGTTACGGAACTATCAATCAAATGATAATTACTGCCTTTATTCTTGAGGCTAATGTGCCAATATCGGAATGTTTTCTCGCTTTTGCATATTTTTAGCGCTTGGTCGTCGATAATTTAACAAATGTTGACTTGCATATCCTCAAATGTAAGGATATGATGAACGTATCCATCTATGACGTAACGGCTCATGAGCAGTGTAACGTCTTCACATCCTATCATAAGCTTGGTGTTCCATTGACGATGTTGTAAATCGTAAAAATACTCATTTTCGAAACTTCTCATGGAATAAAGCCTAAAATGGCTATGCTATGTGACTAGAGGCAACGTTTTGTAGAACCAACATACTCTTTAATTCGTAACCTTTAAGTGCAGGCCAAACAATAGTCGACTATAATACAACCATAGGACTCTGAACAGATGTGAAAAGGGCCTTGCCGAGTAAAAAAATGTTGTGCTTTGATACTCTCAGTCGCTGTAGTTAAGTATGTAGTGCAGCGGCATATTAGACGTGATAGCGTGGTTCAAGCCCCAGCTCGGACATCTCGAACAAAACGAAGTATGAACAAATATTCCTTCGGCGACTTCCTCTCAGCTGTATTCTAGCAAAAACTCGGAGGGTAAATAAAATTACAAGAAAATTTTCTCAAATCTGTTACTAGAAGACAACGTCAAACCGCTGGTTGCGGCACTCATGGTTATAATTGACACTCAAGTTCAGAGCATAGTGACAGCAACAGTATTCTATCAGCATCAGCTAATATGGTCATGAGATGCTCGGTCTAGATCACTGACAAACTCGCTAAGACCCAGACGAGTTCCAAAGAATGATGGGATAGGCCATAGGTTTACGGAATTAAACTGAATATTCAACAATGCCGAGTTATGCTGTTCACTCGTTTTAAGGTCATAACGCCTATCTACCTTCATGGTCGCTAAGTCAACGTATCTATTCAAATTGATATTATTTAGGAATCTTTCGCAATTTGTTAATAAAATTGGGCAGCTTTTGGCGCATATGAAAAGTGGCCGTAGTCTAGTAAATAATGTATTATCTTATTAGAGATAAGGCCACAGTTCAAACTCTAGGTCAAACATCCCCAATAAAACGAAATATGAACAAATATTTCTTCGTCAACTATCGCTCAGCAGATTTCCAGCAAAAACTCTGGGAGTAAATAAAATTGCCATGAAAAAGCTTCTAAAAAATCTGTCTTTCGGAGTCAACTTTAAACTGTAGGTCCAGCCACTCATGTATAAAATGAACACACACAACATAAATGGCGTGAGAAGCTAAGTCGAAATACTGACTAAAGGGTTGTAATGGCCAATTATGTATGTATATGTGAATATTTTTTACTTTAGTGTTCAATACTGCTTTCAAAATCAAGTTCATTCACGTTACACTTTAATTTAAATGACTCCTAGAAAATGCTTCACAAAAACTCATTTAGTTTTCCCTTGAACTGCCAGTAAAATATCCAAATAAACGCACAAAAAATCATGTCCCACTTGAAAGAGTTGAAAACAAAACAAAAAAGCAGGTTTATTAACATCAACATACGGAAGTGTTGCATACAAATAGGCGACAAACACCATTTTTTTCTTCATTTTGTTTTTTAACTCTTTTTCAATATGTTTTTAAATGAACAAAGGCTGACAACAAAACAATGCTGGGCTCAAGACCAATCTACTAAAAATGGTACTTGGCGGGTAAAAAAAAACTACCAGGAAAAAATTTTTGAAATATTTTCCATAAAAAAATGGAAGCAGTTCCAGTGGTGACAACACTACTATGCCAACAATAGCACACTTAACTATTATGTAAACGTTAATAATTATGCCAAGAACACAAACACATGTACAATGGGTGAAAAAAAACAACACAAACACTGTCAAACATTTTTGTGTGTATTTGGGTCTATTATGTTGCACGATGGAAATGTGGCAAGAAAAAAATGTTCCACAAGCGACCATTTTTGTGGTTAAGGCCTGATAAAGTTCACAGGACTTCATATGCCTTAATTTTCTTTTCTATTGTTGTTGTTGTAGTCGCGGTAATTTTTTTTTTTGTTCCGTGGCTACTAAAATATTCTGGCAAGAGAGTTGAAAAAAAATTATATTTCCTGTGATATGCGATGGTGGTAATTAAAATAGAAAAGAAAAGATTTACTGAAGATAGAATTTTTGAAAATTTTTAAACGAAAAGTATGTTTTATAAGCTTTAAACTTGTTTTTTAAAACTTCAATAATTTCAGTTTTTTGATTTTTAAATTTCGACTTCGAAGTAACGAACATTAATTCAATACAAGGGAAATAATTGAATGTCTGGCGGCCATCTTCATATTCGCCTAGAGCATTGCAATCTATGGACTACTGTGCGACATCATAAGTGTGACGAACACAACTGCATCCGCTTTTTAAACAATTACTTCATTACTAATTTAAGTCACTCGTATTCTTCATGTGTGCATAGACAGTTGGTTATTACAACCCCTCAGTCAGGATTACGGCCTAGCTTCTCAACACCACGTCTGTTGTGTGTGTAAATTTTTTATACGTGAGTGGCAGAACCTACAGTTTAAAGTCGACTTCTAACGACAAATTTTTGGGAAATTTTTCATAACAAACTTAGTTGCTCTGAGATTTTACCAGCAATCTGCTGAGAAGAAGTCGCCGCAGTAATATTTATTCACAGTTCGTTTTGTGTGAGACATCTGAGTCAGACATGAGTTGAATTGTGAACATGAGTTGAATACTGAACAACGGCGATTTCTTCAAGAATATGCAGCTTTATTTTGAATACAATTCATAATGCAGTTTCTTTCAATTCAATTTGCATATCTGACAAGTAGAGCAAGTAGATTTCATTAATCTAGTCAAAGTCATTCCGTCTACCTTGAAAACCTCACGTAATTTCTTTTCTAATAGGATGATGCTTCGGTTATATTACAACAGCAAGCACATAATTCAAAAGGAGATCAAAAATATGCAGGCTTTCCTTATACTAAAGCTATTAATCATACAGAATTCCCAGGTAGCATTCTCATATTGGCCCTCTGATCGAACTTGAGTTAAATTTTGTATATATATATATTGTTCGCAAATTAATTCCACATCTAATGTGTTTGTTTATTTCTTGTTGAATATAATCCTAATTAAAATTTTCCTAAAAATAGGCAACAGTTTTCTCTGTAATTTACTACCACCTAAAATATACATTAGGTCATTTTCAAATAAGCAACTCCTTGGTGGTCCTGACGTCTGTGGTGAAATGGTTGGTCTTCACATCCCTTAATTGTGTGCCATTATACTCACTGAGTCTTTTCAATAAAACTACAAGAGGAAGGTGTATAAAATAAACTCCCTTATGTATGCTACAGATTTATTACAAATATTTTTTGGTCTTTTTTTTCATATAGGCCCCTGATCGAAATTGGATTAAATTCTATATAAAATTTTTTTGAAAATTAATTCCGTTTCTAATGGCTTCGTTTTTTTTTTTTGTAGAAAATTATACTCATTACACTTCTCTCAAAAGTATGCTACAATTTTGTATCACTACATTACATCCTAAGTATACTTTATACCAATCTCTTACAAACTACTCCCTTAAGTATGCTACAAATTTATTACAAAATCGCTCTTAGAGTCTTTTAAAATAAATTTTCAAAAATTATCACTTGTATTGTATTTTCCTTTACTTCTTATAAGATAGTCCTTAAGAAGCAACATTCATCGGCCATTTATAAACATTTGAAGTCTTTATCATGTGCTTATAAATGATCCTGGCCATTAAAAAAAAAAAACAAATTGAAAAACATCACCAATTAATTTCGGTCTTAAATGAAATTATCTGAAGTATTAGCCATGGTTTATTAGCCACGAATTTTCTTTCGGTTGTTTCGTATTGTTTAAATCGTATTCTGTTCATTGTATTTAAGTCTTTATTTTTGTTCTGTTAATTTAATGCTCTTTAATGGCGTATTAATGGTGCTCTGCTTATATTTACTTTTCATTTAAATCGTTGTCATCAAAATTCAAAGCAATTATCGTATTGAAAGAAATAGGAAATTAGCATTTAAATTGCCTAAAGTTTATTATTCTTTCCTTTTTCAATACAAATATGACAGAGTAGAGAAAAGTAACAGGAATCCAAACAACTTTGCAATGAATATTAGACAGTTAATGCAGTTGGATAATGATACCGAGAAATTAGTAACGTTTTTATTGGGTATTTCATTAAGATAAGAAATCCTTAAATTTAAATTAAACAAAACGTGCTTGAGATATCATCCTGCATTTGAAAGACCTATTAACGCCATTATATATGCAATACAACATCATTGAAATCCTCTTCCAGGTCTTTTATGGGTGGAATGCATCTAAAATGTCCAATTTTCAATGACTCTGACGCATCAATAACGCTGTAATTTGTGGCTTGTTTGCATACACCTTCTACTTAAGAGAACCTCACAAGAAGAAGTCTAACGGGGTGAAATCGTAATATATCTGTGATGAGTTCATATCACCTCTCACCTTCTACATAAGATGGCCAAGTCTGTAAACCGCTCCTGCAGAATATCATATGTGGCATGAGCTGTGTTCGCCGCCAGACGAAAATCTACTATAAACAGTGATTTTTTCTAGGGAAGCATTAGACGCTTTTGCTATTTTTGTTTGTTCATGAGCTCACTCAATCAGAAGTGGACCTCATCACAAAGAATGAATTCACAATGAATACAATGGTCATTTGCTAACTGCTCCAGAGTCCATTCATGGGGCGCCGCTATGCGTGTTTAAGTGTGCTTTGGTAATCAAAGCTACTAGTTCGACATAACCTAACATCGCCACTGTACGTAAAGGCGATGGATTCGCCAAATACTGAATTTCGTTGCTGTACAGGTGTTGGTCGAGCGTTTACTGAAATAGTGGTCATGATTTTATCCACCACATTGCGAATACGTTGCTCGAACCGAACTCACGTTTTGATAAAACGATTTCATTGCATTTATAATACCTAGTTTAACTGAGGCAGTAACTATGTATTGTTGAAAGTTGAAGATTGTTGGCTCTGTACCAGTCCAAACCAGTTCATTGAAAATGCAATTTCTAGCAATATCTCTACTTTCCGAAAATTATACAAGACTTACCTTTGAATTAAACGAAATTTCCTTAAGAACCGCAGACCTTCATGAACTAAGGCGAAAGTTGCAGCGACGTTCCACAGAGACATGAACGTAATCTCGCTATCTGAAACCATTAAGAGATTTACAGCAAAAAATTCTGCCATCCAACAAACATTGCTTGCTTTCATACATATGTACATACATAATGGATCATTAAAATCCTTCAGTAAGGATTACGACCGAGCTTCTCACACCACTTATGTTGTGTGTGATAATTTTATACATGAGTAGCCTGGCCTACAGTTTAAAGTCGACTCCGAATGACAGATTTGTTGAGAAACTTTTTCATGTGAATTTTTATTTACTCTCAGAGTTGCTGAGAGGAAGTCGCCGAAGAAATATTTGTTCATATTTCGTTTCATTAGAGCTGTCTGTCCTGGGGTTTGAACCGAAGCAAACATACTACCTACTGAGCTACGGCGCTTACTATAGCTTATTGCTTTGTTTATATTATAAATCAAAAAATATGTAAACTAACACTACGCTGAAGCTATAAATCATAGAGAATTCGCAAGTAGCGATCTCATATAGGCGCCTGATCGGAATTGTGTTAAATCGTGTATAAAAATTATTTGCAAATTAATTTCACATCCCATCAACATTAGTTCGTTTTTTGTTGATAATTATCGTAATTAAAATGTCCTCAAAAGTAGGCAACAAATTTCTCTTTAATATATTACTGCCAGTGTATGCTTTATTCCAATTTCTCACAAAACTATTCCCTTAAGTATGCTACAAATTTATTACAAATACTCTTTTAGAGTATTTTAAACTAAATTTTAGAAAATTATCACTTTGATTGTATATTCCATTACTTTTTCTAAGATATGCCATAAGAAATAATATTCATTTTAAACATTTGAAGTCTTTATCATGTTCTTACGAATGACCCTGCTTTTTGTTAGAGATGTCTGACCAGGGATATGAACCATAGCCTCTGGTCTAATAAGCCAACAAACTACCGACTAGACCTTGGCTTTTTCTATTAACATATATTCTGTGTGCCTTAGATAAGAGTTTTCAGCGGAAAATCTTGGATAAGGTTAAGCGGATTGTTTCCTTGAGTATCACTGGAGTGAGGAAGAGTTGCCCTCAGGCTGCTCTTGACACTGTGCTCTGTGCTCTGTGACTTACAAATCAAGCGGTGTGCAGCGCGCAGTGCCATTCGTCTGAGGGAATCGGGCAGCTGGAAACAGCGCTCGATAGGTCACTCCAGAGTTCTGAATGTCATCTTTCCTGACGGGAGATATGGACTTTCGGAAAAAGCCACCGATTATATTGTGCCTGAAGCTATGTTCCTACCCGGTTTAAAGATACTTATACCGGAAAGGGCACAATGGAATGGTGGGGTACTCCAGGGTCAGAGAGGTATACCCATCTTCACGGATGGGTCTAAGTTAGGTGTTTGTACAGGTGCTGGAGCTTTCCGTAGGGAACTCGGTCTTGAACTCGGTTGAATGATGACTGCAGCGTTTTCCAGGCGGAGATTTTCGCAATCTTGAAGGCTATTGAGGCCACAGCTGGTGGCCCAGCTTCAGATTCGGAATCTTACGTGATCTTCGTTGACAGTCAGGCTGCCCTTAGGGCCATTGAGTCGGTCTGGTGCAAATCATGGCTCGTTCGCTAGTGCAAGGAGTCGTTGAGGACCTTTGGACTAGACCGTATCCGTCTCTGCTGGGTTCCGGGTCATAGCGAAATACTGGGCAATGAGACGGCGGATGCCCTCGCTAGGTTAGGTTCGCTCTCTGGGGGCGATCTAATAGTTGGTCCTGACCCCCCGGTTTTCCACCTCTACGGTCTCATCAATGGATGGGTCGGGGATGAAGAGCAGAGACGTTGGGGGAACGGATCGGGTTGTTTTGTCTCTAGATGTCTATGGCCTGCTGTGAACAGTAAGATTACAGGTTGGCTGCTGGGCTTGGATAAGGCCAGCTTAAGGTTGCTTGTCGGGTTTATCACATTAGGTCGCTGACCTATCTCGCAGAGCCCTATGATCTGTTCCAGATCCCAGCCGGACTATTGCAGGGCATGTTGCGATGAGGAGGATTTGGTGACTATCGAACACCTCCACTGTAACTGCCCAGCCCTTGGTAGGTTGAGGCTGAGGACCCTTGGCAGGGCCTTCTTTGAGAGTTTGAACTATGTGTCGAGAGCCGACATCAAGGCTCATCAGGGTAGTCGCGCTCTCCCTTCTTTGTTGGGTCTCTGTGACCCCTCCGCTTCCCATTCTCCCTTTCCTATCTCCTCTCCTTTATATCCTATTCCCTCTCTTATCCTTCCTCTTTAAGGACGTTGTACAATGGGTCAATTCGACCTCCGGGTACTGTACTTGTCTTAATTGACAAGTACACGTTCTCTAACCTAACCTAACCTTTATTCTGTATATATGTATCTATAAACATAATCTTACCATATTTATAATTGAATTAATTTTCTCCCTCCAATATCCTAATTGCTTTCCCTTTCTCTTTAATAAATGCTTTACAAAATAAATAAATTTTTTATTGTCTAATTGTTATCATTATTAATCCGTTTACAAATTAATTTCTATTGGCATTTAAGCTGAATTGTATGGCAACACATTAACACTTTTCAAATCCTTTCGACCAATTAACACTTTTGTTTGTTGTTAAATCGCCAACAGAAAGAAAAACAAACGTATCTTTTTAATATAAAAAAAAAAATATGAATAAAAATCATATTCCACTATATTTGAACTTAAATGCACTGTGACTTTACCTGACATTACAACGCCATTTGCTAACTCGTCAACAAAACATAGATTTTTGTGTGTTACACACACACACACAAGCAATAATGAGAGAAACTATGGAAAATGGGGTAAATGTGCTCATTATTGTGCTAACGGCACACGCAATAACCGTTATAGTAAAATTCTATTGAAACTGTTCAGAGATACGCACGCCAATGTGTGAACACAAATACATGCAAAAATACAACCTAAAACTCCGTATTAGAGGGATGGTTGGTATGGATGGTATGGTATGATATGGTACGTTGCTAGTGGTAGTGCTTTTAATAACAATAATAATAGTAATAATATTAACAACAGCAACGACAACATTATGGCCAACATTAAAATTGAGGTTATGTTGTTATCACACAGGTAAACCCTAGCAAACGAGCAGCAGCGTAGTGTTGTACTACGTAGGCAGGCAATACATGTTTCAACACAATTATTTACTTTGGCTTTTATTTTCATCTTTTTGGGGGAACAGGAGAAGTATAAACATAGACTCTCTCTCTCTCTCAGACACACTTAATATATTTTTTTTTTGGTATGATAATGTGACTTTTGACAGCCAGTGCGTGTCATTCAGAAAAAAAATTTCTAGAAAATATGCTCATTTTTAATTTATTTACGAAAAATAATTTCGAAAAGAATTAAATTCACATGCTGTTTGAGGCCCCTATGTTGACGTATTTACGAGTTATTCTATTCGTATAGAAACATATCAGGCTCTCTCTCTCTCTCTGTGCGTGTGTGTGTGTGTGCTTGTTAGTGTGTGTTCAAATGATAAAAGTTTATGTTTTCCGTTTTGGCTTAACTTTTGTGCCATAAAGGAAGTTGGCACAGATAGGGCACATGAAAAAAAAACACTCACAAACGCTTAAAAATAAACATTTCAACTGAATATGCCGTGATTTCTCTAACGTGCTTATGATTTCAGTTATATTTTGTTGCCTATTTTTAAGGGTGGCAATTGAGTTCACGCAATTGTAAATATTTTCAAAGCACGCCAGTATTCGTATTTAAAGCGTAAGCATCTTAATAAAAAGCTTTAAAAATAAATGCATATCTTTAAAATGTAATAAAGCTTTGTAAATAGGCTCATATTTGATAAACAGTTTGATGTTTAATTTCATTTAAAAATCAAAATTAATCCTTTAATTGGTCGGTTGCTTTAAAACATAGAGGACAGAAAGCCAATTATTTTTTCTGCCAAATACTTTGTTCTTTTCTTCTTCTTCTTCTCTTCTTCTCTTTCTTCTTATGGGATACTCACGTAGAAACAGTTATTACTTATGCTAACATAATTTGGTATTTTACCAAGAGTCCAGTGTCTAGTTATTGGACTGCAAATAAGGCTTTCAGTCTTGTTTTTGTCTGATCACTTACGTTAGATGATATGATTTGCCTTTGCGTTGTATTCTACCACTGAAATATACGTCATTTGAAAAAACAATTATTGAGCTGTCAAAGTCAACATTGTTTGATTTGGTTGTCCACATTATACGTCTTTTTCACAATGGAAAATCTTTCAAATCTGCTTTAAAAAAACAGCATTTGCTGGAAGTTTTTGTAAAGAAAACGGCACGTGCGAAAACGTCATCGCTTATACAGTGGTTTAAGCCGTTCCAAAAATAGCAATTTTGATATCAAAGACAAAGAGCGCCTGGAACTGCCAAATAAGTTTAAACACCATAAATTGGACACATTACTCGATCAGAACTCGTGTAAAATGCAAGAAGTGTTTGCAAAACGAATAGACGGAACTAAATCGGTCATTTTAAAGCATTTAAATGCGCAGAATTTATTCAAAGCAAGTGTTGGGATTGGGTGATGTAGGATTGAGTGCAATAGAAACCGAGAAGACTATTTGATTGCTTTAAAAAGAAAACATTGCTGTATTGAATTATCATCTGCAACGAAAAATCGATTCATTATGACAACTCTAAGCGCAAGATATCATATGGCAACGAGCAAAATCTACCGTTAAGAAGAATATCCATTGTGTCAAGGTAACGTTCAGAAGGGTGTGATCCATTCTGAGCTGCTAAAACCGGCAGGATTTTCATACAACAAATTATTCGTTCGAAGCCAGTATTGGCGGAAAAATGCACTGAATATACCATCATGCGAATAGTCGCATGAAATTTGTTAACTTAATAGACAAGAGCTCGCGGTTCAACAGCGGCTCAGACATCCAAAACAATATGAAATATGAAAAAAAATTCTTTCAAAATCACCATGCGAGTGGTGTGAGAATTTAGGTTGTAATCCTGACTAAAAGGGCATAATGACCAATTAAGTAAGTAAATTAGCTTGCCAAAAATTATTTAGAAAACAGTGGATGAAAAGATTTACCTGACATGCTGTATAGCCGAGACCTTGCCTATTCTGACTACCATTAAAATCTTTACTTGTTGGACTTTAAGCATTACGTTATCAGAGCTAAAGTTCTTTTTTGTTCTTATAGTTTTGGTTTTGAAAAAAATTTCCTCCTTTTTTCTTTTAATGCCAACAAAGACGGACGTGCATTTAAAGAATGTCATTACAATTGCAAGTGTACTCCATAATTAAATTTTTTGTTGTTTTTTTCTCATTCAGATTTTTGTGTTGCCAGTCCATTTTCTGGACATTATTTTTAGGTTATTGAAAATATACACAATATTTGTACGATTTAGGTTTTATGACGACTATTTATATTTAATGGTATCCAAGTTGCTATAGGATTTTGTTTTTGAGTCAAAGTTTTCATATGAAAATAATTTTTTATTACACTTTGTGGACAACAATATCATCATCATCATCATCATCATCATCCTTAAATCAACAACAGCATGCATGTCCATCAACACAGCTTTATGCTGTTATAAACATAAAAATAAGAAACAAAATCTAGGAAAGATTTTAAGCTAAAAATAAGAAGATTTTTGGACTCTATATGGGCCATGTTACATTGAATAGAAGCTGGAAAAATTCTCAATCAAATTTGTATTACAATTCCATCTTTTTCTGCCAATCCTTTCGACACATGGTCCTTTGCCCAATTAAATTGTGTTTTTCCTTTAAATGCCTCCTCTAGTTTCAATGCTCATATGCAGCATATTTCATTGCCTGACCATACACAGTAATAGTGTACGTGCAATTTTTTCTTTTTTTTGTTAAACTGGTCCCTGGACCCCAAATGTAATTTAAAATAATATTTGCCTTTGTATGTGATGATGTATACGTAACGACCACGATCACGTTTGTATGCAGCAGCATAAATGCTATACGGCAAATGGCAAACCATGTGTTAAGTGAGTAACCCAAATGTATTATAAAAACGAAGCCCATTTGCCATTGCAATCACAGAGATTTTCTAAAAGAAGAGGAGCGAAGAGAAAAATGAAATTCAATTTTGTTGCAAACGTTGTGAAACGCAGTTGTTGTAAAATAAAAATATTATAGAAACAGAAACAAACAGACAAACAAAAAATAAAAGAAAATTAAAATTAAAATTAAAATTAAATTATGCTCAATGGGTTTAATACGAACAAAAAAAATGGTATGTAATCCTCTGTACTTACTATGGTTACATATGGTGCGTATGAGTAATCTTACAAAAATCTGAATTAAATATTCCACATACGCTACATATGATGAAAGTTTGCAAGCATTTGATATTAAAATTAAATAAAAAATATCGGGTTATTCATTTCGTGGTTTCAAAAGTATATGTAAATAAAACACATATAAAATATTTTTCCATGATATTTCTTTTTTATTGTAAAGTTTGAACGTTGACATTATGTGTGAAAGAAACACTACATCATTTAAATGACCTCCACGCGAAGTGTTGCAAGCATTGATTCTTTTGAGGTAATTTTCGACCACTTTTTGACACATATTGGGCGGTATCTCAGCAATAACTTGACGAATGTTGGTTTCGCTCGAGTTGTGTGGCATGGCAAGATACGCCATAATGTGCCGTAAGACAATCCTAATTCCTGAGAACGACGAGGGATCGACACATTCGGGTCTTCGGCAACACTTTCACTTACAATAGCGATATTTTCAGCGGAACGAGCGAAACGATGATGCACAGGCCTTTCAATATTTGTAAACACTCCAGTCTCTTCAAATTTCTTCACAATTTTGCCAATTGCTTGCGTAGTTGGACGATTATGTAAACCATAATCTCCTCTTAAAGCACGATACGTGGCTGTGGCAGAATCACCATTTTTGTAGTTGGTTTTGATCATTTTTATGCGTTGTGTGATAGTTAAGCGATCCATTTTCGTCAATGTTAGACTTTCAACTGAAAAGAAAAAAATTGGTTTCAGATGTCGAATTCCAGTCCCATACTTTTGAAACCACGAAATGGATAACCCTTTATATATCTTCCTTCCTTCTATATATCTTAAAGTCCCAATAGTCTAGTAGGTAGTGTTTTGGCTTCTTAAATGTGAGGCCACGGTACAAACCATCAGACATCTCTAACAAAACGAAATTTGAACAAATATTTCTTCGATAACTTCCTCTCAAAAACTCAAAAATCTGTAGTTCGGAATTGACTTTAAACTGTAAGTCCTCCAACTCATGTATAAAATTAACACACACAAACTAAAACTAGCTTGTAATCCTGACTAAAGGGTTGTAATTAACAGCTATTGCTTGGTAACCCTTAATGGGGAGGGCAGACTGGTTGGCTTTGTTAAACGCCGATAAGCATGAGATTTTTAAATTCTACACTCAGTATAAACCTTGTTTTCAGACTTCCGGAATTTCTACTAAAAAATTTCCTTCTCGTTAATAGTTTATCACCCTGCAAAGAAGGTTTTAATTTAACCGTTTACCTAGTTTTCAGAGCCCTTACTTCTATGTTTTATACATGCTAGGTTCGTATGTATGTTTTATTTAATTAGGCTTTAATTAATTACATTTACTTGCATATATTTTGTCTTTTTTATTTTTTGTGCAGAATTAAAATCAATTTTTCTTGTTCAAAATAAAACACACAATCATTTGAAGTTCATTTACGAACAATTAATTGAAGAATTTTGCACACGACAATTTAAAGTAATGAATCGAATCGAATCAAATCAAATCTAAACGATATGAATCACATCATCAATAAAATGCATGGCATTGCAAAGAAAACTTGAGAGAAAAATCCAAGAGTCTTTTAACGTTTGAAGAAAATTGAATTTCTTTTAAAGCATGGCAAGTGCATGGCAAAGCAGAGATGGCAGTTATGCAATGGCAATAGTTTCATAGGAAATGTTTCACAGCAAACGTTTCAGAGTACATACATACATACACATAATTGGTCATTACAACCCTTTAGTCACCACTTATGTCGTGTGTGTTATTTTTAAACATGAGTAATGGGACCTACAGTTTAAAGTTGAACCTTTTCATGCCAATTTCTTATTTACTCTCAGATTTTTTTTCCCACAAATCTGCTGAATGGTAGTAGCCGAAGAAATATTTCATTTTATTGTAGTCTGAGCGGTGGTTTGAACTAACACGTCTAATAAGCCAACACTCTACCTAGTAGACTACGGCGATTTTTAGAGTATTTTTGTTGTCTTCTTCAAATAAAGAATTTTCAATTTCAATGTGAATTTGATATTTAATGTGTCCATCTCTGCCTTGAATGATACTTCATTTAATAATTGACGACAAAAGAAAAGAAAATTTTTCGAAAATCTTGAAAAACTTAATTGTATGAACAACATACATACTCCAGTATGGCAATACAAATACAGAGCCATACAAAAAAAAAGAATAAAATTCTTACAAAAAGTGTATGTATGTGTGTGTGTCAAAATACTTCTATTATTTGAGTGCTTGAAAACTTGCCAATAGCTTGTCGTTAAAGTACTCTTCATAATGAAAAACTATTGAAAATTAAGTCATCCTTTCAACACGAATGGATGCTGAGGCTGAGCGAGGCAGACAATGAAAACTGATCACATTGAGAAGGATGACAAGGACAACAACAATAACTAAAATAGAGAACATGAAGCCACAAGCATTTTGTACCCACTCAAAATGTCTCAATGAATTGATGAATTTGCCAAATACTGAATACTGTTGCTATACCAATACAAATACAAGACTCTTGTCTAACCAGCTCTGGGATTAGGCATGCAAGCATGCAAGCATGTTTGCAGGCTGGTTTGGTTTATGAATATATGATGTATGTATGTCTGTCTATTTGTCTATGGCAATTCCATCTACTACTTGTATGTGATTGACAAACAAGGTGCTTAATTATGGCATTATAATTTTCAACATTTTCTCAATGACAAACTATTAAACTGGGCTTTGTATTTGATTTTGCCAAATGTCATGGAGATTTACAACAGTTGGTAGCGTCATATGCCTACCTCCCTCTGCTAATAATAAAACGTTACAGACTCAAGCATTTGAAGCATTTGACAATTTATAACAGGTTCACTGTAATTGTATTTATTTGAATAGACATGGCATGTCAGGCATGGGAAGTTAATTTAAATGTATATGGCAACCTACACATATGTACGTACATATATCTCTGTGTGTAGAGAGAGCATAGAGAGACAGTAAATTGAAGTACTTTAACACGTTTTCATTAGATTGGCCAGAGCATTGCTGTTCGTAATTTTTTTTCTTATTCTTTATTTTCTTACTCGTCTAAAATGTAAAATTGCCTGGGAAATTATGTCGATATGTCATGCATGTGCTGGGTTTTAGTAGACTGTATGTGTATGTGTGTATATAGTGTAGATGTGTGGTTATGTCCTTTACAAAATATTAATTAATATTAAATTACAACAAGTGTCGTATTTAATTTACAACAAAAATTCTTTACTTCGTATTACAAACCATTTTATTTGAAAATAAATTTCATTTCAATTCTAAGGATTTAATTGAGAATTGTTGTCATTTTAAATATTAGAATCATAGAATTTGTGTTTAAAATTCTTAATACTTTAAAATAATTAACAGCAGGAGCATTTAAGGAACATTTAAGGTTAAGAGCTAGGCTGAATTTGCTATGCCAGCTAGACAATTAAGATGCTGCAGTGAATTATGTGTGGTTACTAGCACTTAATGTCTTTTCAAATTCTCAATTACATGATTTTGGCGAACTTCAAATCAAATTAACAATGACATATGTCCACAGCTCCTCGGACCTTAAATCTAAAATCCTGAAAAATAGAAAGTCTTGCTGACATGAAGACATACCATCTGAACTGTTAAATCCGCATTGATAGGTATACTTATACCAATTATACGTACAGCTATGACCACAACGCTTCTCACTCCACTTTTGTTATGTGAAGGAAATATTCCTTCCGTATTAGTCCCAGAGACCAAAGACATACATGTTTAGAGCATGCCTAAAGTGGCAACAATGCAATGCAATTAGTCACGATTGATATGTCAAGCATTCCAATTATATTCTGGTGATTCGATTTATGTGGCTGTGGTTGATCAATTGTCCAATAGCTTGCCTCGTATCGCACACCCATCCTTTTTCGTTCTTTTCGACCTAGTAAAAGTATATCCAATATATTGTTAGGTTTTTATCTTTTAAAAACGTTTAAAATATGAGCTCATAGGTTGCAAATAAAATAACAATAAATTTGGTGTTTAGTTTTAATTAAAATTCTTTATTATTCGCACAATTCTGTTTGCCACTGTTCACAACTTTATGTAAACAACAACAATTGCTTTGTTTGTTATTCCTCTGCTTACACCCTTTGCATAAACAATAACAATTACTAGGCAATTGTTCGACAGAACTTTGTAATGGAGATCTTCAAACCACGATTACTCTCTTCAAACACACCGCATCTTCACACAAGACTGACTGAACTTCACTAATTCACTCGCCTGCTTTGCCTTGCCTTTTATATGGCAAAGTATACAGTCTGATGAATGTTCTTGTAGGTGAATGTTCGTGGCTTTGCCTTCTCGTGATCTCTATAAATGTAAACATCGTTGTTTCATCGTTGTTGTTTGTGTATTTTGTTTACATTTATTCTTGTAGTGTTTGTGTTGTGTTTTTGTTTACTTGTTTGCCATTTTTTATGGCGGTGTGTGTGGGTATATTTTTGTTGACTTGTTTACCATTTTTTATGCTGGTGTTTGTTGTTGTATTACGCAGTGCGATAATTTGTAAACAAGTTCATTGTTTTGTTTTTGTAGCTTTTGTTTATAATTTTAATGTTAAACGCTGTAAAAGCAAAACACCAGTATCTAGATTTTCCCTTTTTCGTAAGTCTCCGTAGTCTAGTAGGTAGTGTGTTGGGTTATTAGATGTAAAGCCTCGGTTTAAAACCCAGTCGCCGTGGTTAGTAGGTAGTGTGTTGGCTTATTAGACGAAAGGCCCGAGTTCAAATACCAGGTCAGACATCAAAACGAAAATATGAAAATATTTCTTCGGCGACTTTCTCTCAGCAGATTTCTGGCAAAAACTCTGAGAGTAAAAATTGCCATGAAAAGCTTCTCAAAAATCTGTCGTTCGGAGTCGACTTTAAACTGTAGGTCCCGCTACACATGTATAAAATTAACGCACACAACACGAGTGGTGTGAGAACCTAGGTCTGAATGTATGATTAGTAACCATAAGGACATCTTTGTTCTGTCTTTTTCTTGTTTAACTACAGCAATATACTGGAGAAAACCAATAATGGCTGTCATTTCCGGTATTGACTGACTAAAACTACCATAAGTTTGTAATATTCCCCTAAAATCATATGAACGGTGGTCCCATGTACTTTACAAGACTATGGAGAGAAATGAGCTTATACGACATGGCTTACCTCTTTATACTGCTTTACTCTACTAAGTCATGTTTAAATTTCTCTTAAGATTTACAGCCAATTAACTAAAAATTCTCATTGCAATCACTTAATTTTCCATTTGGCTAATTTATATTCAAAATCTGAAATAAAATCTGACAATAATTCACAATTTTCTACAGAAAGATATGGCTATGAAAAGATATCTTTCCTTAACAGATAATACCCATCAATTATTTCCGCTGTTTGTTTTCTTTTCCTCTTCTTTTTTTTTTCTTGGCTTCTGAAGGATTTTTTTATTATTATCTGCTATAAAAACGTACGTATCACGCAACAAAATAAATCCTGTTCAGGACTGAAAAAAACGTTCTTCTTACTGACAATATAAAGAGAGAAAAAAAATAGAAGAGAGTATGCTCACCTTTTAGGAAATAAATCACTTTTATTGCTTCATCATACATACCCAAAAGCAGGCAGCGAATGTAAACAGCAATTCGACGTAATTTGAGAAACGTTAGATGATTTGAAATCTTGTCCTTAAACTGTTGAAAAAAGACAGGCCGGTCTTAAGTTCGGTATTTGGAGAGGGACAAAGAGAGAGAGCGAGATACTGTTAAGACGAGTGCTTTAATAATTTTAGCTGAAGAAGCCTCTGACAGGAAGTGAAAAAGAAACGAAGTTTCTCGTTCTTGCTCTCTTGCTTACATTTACTTCCGCAGTTGACAAGCTTTTAAATAAATTGAATTTTCACAAGTAGCAGGATGTTGTTCTCATTGCTGTTGCTGGTACTGCTGCTACTGCTCCTTCTGTTGATTGTAGGTGTTCAAAAACAGGCGTTCGTTTGCTTGTCAATAACGATACAATAGCAGGTATAGTAGGGGTATTGTAAAAGAAATCTTTAATTTTATTTATAACTTCACTTCACTTTTTTTTTCTCTCTCTCTCTCTCCTTTCTTATTACAGACCTTTTATTCGCTTGTACAACAATTGTTTGCTACACTTTTTTTCTTGATTGTGTTGCCTTCACAACAACAAAAAAAATCTCCTTCAATAAAAAGGAAGATCTTGAGCAATTGCTGGTGAAGGTAAAAAATCTAGAAATACTCCAAAATCTTATATGTTTTACACAACCGCAACACAGATTTAAGCAAATATTGACGCACATATACATATACAGTGAGCATCAAAAGAAACTGTACACTAAGGAAAAAGACTCTAACAATCCACTCAACTTTTACCACTTAAGGCGAGTGCCCGAAAAAATTTGACAATATTTCGAAGTTTTTTGAAATTTTTTTTCAATTTTAAAAACTGGCACTGAAACAATTTTAAAATAAAAATAACGGTAATTTATTAATATAAGAAGCTAGGCCGTAATCCTGACTGAAGGGTTGTAATGACCAATTATGTAAGTATATATTTTCTTTAATATACATTTTCTTTTGACGCTCACTGTATACACGCATAAATACTAATACACCTTAACATTGTCTGAGGAGTATTATAAAATAAGTACGGGTACAAAAATTCGTAAACATTTCAATTTTCAACGAAATTTTCACAGTGAAATTGGCTGATTGAAAATGCTTCTCACAAATCTCAATTACTCTTATTTAATTTTTCCCTTCAAGGCCTATTTACTCAGCTAGAAACATGCGCTAAAGTCATGCAATTTGACACCCAACGACATAGAAGAGCCAGCGCAGCAGCTGGATGTCCAACATCCACGTCTTTAGGGAGCTCTGCAGCTCATTGTTGGATCAAAAGCGGAAATCTTCGCCAACTCACACTGGACCAAAGATCTTACGTAGGTATTTTGTGTCGAATACTCTCAAGGCTGCTGCAAAAGTGTTTAATAGGGTCCCTGCTTCTACGCCATAAAGAAGCTCGAGGAGGATGAGCGTCTTGAAAAATATTAGTTTTATAGCACGAGAGAGGCCTCTGCTACTAAATTGCCCTATTGAGACCAAAGCAGCACATGTTGGCAAAAGTGATCCTAAAACTGAGAGTATAACAATTTAAAGGACTATCGCTTAGCATTCTATTGTGAAACCTCCTATCAAAAGTGGTACTGATAGAATTGTTTATGTTGGATTTGAAGACCGCTGTGGTTTGTGGCTTATTCCCATAGGTATGTAAGTAGAAGTGGCTGTCCCCTCGATGGAGTCATGAGCGGATACACTTAGGCCGCACACAGGGCCCATTGTGATACCACAGTTTCACATTCTCCCCTATTCCAGGAACCACTCGGAGCTTCCGATGAAGCGACTCAGACTGCCAATATCCATGCATGACAGTTCATCTAGGTCCTCCAAGTGCCGGGCATGTGCACAGTAGGTGAAGAATAGTTTCATCCTCCTCCTCATCTCCACAGCTTCTGCAGAAATCATTCGCGAGGTATCCAACACCAATACGCCTCGCATGCGTTCCTATAATACAATGTCCCGTACTAACCTGGATAACAGCGCTAAGCCTGCTTCTTTGGAGCTTAAGCAGAATCGCGTTACGCCTTCTACGCAGCCTTGACCAGATTTTTTGCGCCGTTCTGCCCTTATCCGAAGCTGCCTGTTGACAAGGTCCACGATTGTATTGTCAATTATAAGCCTGCAGGTACCCAAAGGGATCCCCAATGTAGAGAATTCATCAGAGAGTTCGATGGTCGTGCCCCTTCTGGCCAAATCATCCGCTCTACAGTTGCCGGGAATATCTCTATGTCCCGGTACCCGTGTGATACAAACATCATATCGGTTCGCCATCTCATTGAGACATCTGCGACAATCGTACACCGTCTTGGAGTTTGTCACACTAGAATCCAATGCTTTGATGGCCGCTTGGCTGTCGGAAAGAATGATGATTTTTCGCCTGTGAACATTTTTGTCCACAATAATTTTCACGGCAGCCTGAATTGCCGACACTTCCGCCTGAAAGACGCTGCAGTGATCTGGTAGCCTTATGGACTTGGATATTCCGATTGATTTCGCATAGATACCAATTCCAACGGCTCCTTCGAATTTGGAGCCATCGGTGTAAATTTGCGCGGCATCCCCCACGAGACGCGCCGCACCTTTCCTCCAGTCCACCCTTTTCGGAATGGATGTCCTAATGGATGTCGCGGTGTCATATAGTCAATGCTTTCGACAATATGAGTTTCTTCAAGTATCCTTGTATGACCAACGACCGATGCATGCCATTGTCGAGTCGCCCAAAGACGCCAAATAACCCTAGCCGCTTATTCCCAAACACCTGCAAGAAATAGTCGAATTGGACGACCTCCTAAATTGGATTCTGGTCAGATCTGACACAAACTTTGTTCGATTCGAATTCGAATCATTCGAATCATTTATGAGCATGTATAAGTATTTTTCGAAATTTATGAATCTGAATGAGTAGGCGTATGAATGAAACATATTTCGAATGTTATGAGTTCGATGTCAACGTTGTACTCATACTCATTGCAACCTGTATTTATAAATCAATGTTGTAGTGAGTACGAAAGAATCAGAGTAGTTGAATTTAAATTCACTCATACTCAAAATTTCATGAGTACTTATGTGTAGCGAAAAAACGATTCATTGCTGATCTCTGGTATGTATATACATATGTATGTAAACTTTTTTCTTATGGGGTTTTCTTAAGTCATAAGTGTATGCGCTCCTCAAAGCCAGCATAGTCCATCCCACAGATCAAATTCAGCCTGACCTGAATGTGTTTTTTGTGTCAAAAGTTGAATAAACCGCTCCTATTTTCCAGCTCAAAAATATATTTAAAATTTTATTAACTCCTGTGACTATTTGTAACCACTGTTTTGTTGGTTTCTAAAACAAAAATCCATTCAATTTACTCCTCCATTTGCCAGGTGAAAATTTGTACCGATTTTGGTTTCTGTTTTTCTTTGTTTCGTTTTCTTTTGTTTTATTTCAAACTATTTTGTTAGAGAAGCTTCATGTACTTACTTGTGCATCTATTTGTTACTGGCATTAAAAACAATTGTTATTCTATTTGTTGTTGTTCTTATTCGTATAGTAGCAATTGTTACTATTGTTGTTGTTGTTGTTGCTATTGTTGTTGTTGTTGGCATTTGAATATAATAACATTTAGAAACAAAAGTGCAAATTGCTATGAAATCACTTAACCGGAAACTTTTATTTGATTGTGTGTTCTTTTCATTTTCTTTCTTTTCCTTTCCTTTCTTTTATTGTTGGAGATTTTTATTTTTATTGCCTTCAAAGTATAGGGTATTCATGTAATTAACTGTTATGTGGTTAATCGAATATTTCTATTTAAAAAAGACTGTTGAAACTAATGAGAAGTAAAAAAAATTCATAGCATATTAAAGTCACTAATTTAAGACGATTAATCGGTTTGATGTAGCCATAGTCTAGTAGGTTGTGTGTTGGCTTATTAGACGTGAAGACCACGGTTCAAACCCCAGATCAGACACCGTCTTCTCAGCAGATTTCTGGCAAAAACTCTGAGAGTAAATGCCATGAAAAAGTTTCTCAAAAATCTGTCGTTCGGAGTCGACTTTAAGCTGTATGTCCCGCCACTCATGTATAAAATCAGGTCGTAATACTGAATTCTACAGTGTAATCTGTAATGATTAATTATGTATGTAAATTAAAGCGATGAATCGTAATTTTGTTTAAAACAACCATTCGTCTACAAACCCTTTTCTTCAATCCATTACTCGAGATTTTAACTGAACTTTCCCACAGTACGATTAGAAAATTAATCCTAGCTCCAGATAGTGAATAGCTTACGTTCTAAGCTTAGAATAGAATAAGAGGTAGTGGAAGCCTTAATAAATCAAAGTTCACTTATGAACACATAGCTAACCGTTGCAATACCACATGAAGCGATACAACAGGAATTTAATTGCAAGTTCCGATAACCTGGTGTTGTAATCGATGTAGTCTAGTAGGTAGCAATGTGTCGGCTTATTAGACGTAAGGCCACAGTGCAAACCCCAAAGCAGACAACAAAACGGAAATATGAAAAAAATATATTTCTTCAACGAATTCCTCTCAGCAGATTTCTCTGAGAGTAAATACAAAAATTGCCATGAAAAACTGTCATTCGGATTCGACTTTAAACTGCAGGTCCCGCAACTCATGTCTAAAATTAAAGCACACAACATAAGTGGTGTGAGAAGCTAGATCGTAATCCTGACTAAAGGATTGTAATGACCAGTTACGTATGTATGATTACCCAGTCTTGACAATCAACACAACGGCTTTGCATTTAAAGCATAACTCAAACTCAAAAACAGCCTGAAACTTTAATAAACTCAACTACCTATTCGATGTCTAATAGCGATTGTTACACTGGACTTAGGGTCCTGTGAGAAGTGAGAGCCAAATAAGAGAAGTACACATCGAACCAAACGCGTACGTTGCCAAATAAAGCGATCAATACTCTTTTACTTCCTAATCGATTTATCGATCTACGAACTCTACAGGAATAATTTTCGAATAAACGAAGTCGCTCCTATTACGTAATTACGCTTGAAAATAAGTACACTGACAGTGATTCCTGATCTACGAACTCTACAGGAATCATTTTCGAATAAACGAAGTCGTTCCCATTACGTAATGACGTAAATACACTGACAGTGATACCTCTATGATAAGAAAGAAGTATTGGATTTATGCCAACTAAATGCGAGGATTAACAAAGGCCCTTTCTCAGTCCAGGATAGGCTAACAGAGATAAGAGTGTTGATTGATATCCGGTTAGAGAGAGGTCCTGGTCTAGCAAACGGATTAGCTGCACAATTTCCTGACATGTTTTTGTGATCAGGAATCTATTTACAAAATATACCGCGAAAGATACACAAAGCTTAAGTGGATTCGTCTCACGAAGCACTTTTAGAATTGCAATGTCAAGGTATTTTACAACATGTGTTAAGTTCTATACACCGTTCGATATATGGGGGCGTCCCAAGATGTTAAGGCTTGATCCTTCTTATTAACGATGTTGCCATATAAACACCAGAAGCTGTTAACGTCGTCTATTTGACATTTGTAGATAAAGAAATCCATTGAATTCGTTTTACTGTTATTGGTATTAAGCCTGGATTTCATCCTAGCTTCCTCAAATAGCTTTGCTCTCGTTAGCACATCCTATATCACCAACCGATCATTTTTGTAGTCGTGTCAGAGGCTTTATTTGTTTCTAAAAGGTCTAGAAGGTTATCTTCTTATGCAACTGGAACCCTCTTTTTACTTAGTTTGTCATTATAACTCTTCAGTCAGGATTAAG
Source organism: Sarcophaga rosellei (assembly GCA_930367235.1). Taxonomy (NCBI): domain Eukaryota; kingdom Metazoa; phylum Arthropoda; class Insecta; order Diptera; family Sarcophagidae; genus Sarcophaga; species Sarcophaga rosellei. The sequence continues at coordinate 90,153,146 of OV884019.1, forward strand.
ACCAAGCTTTTCATACCACTTATGTTTTATGTGTTACTCCGAACGCAGATTTTTAAGAAACTTTCCATGACAATTTTATTTACGCTCATAGTTTTTGTTAGAAAACTACTGAGAAGAAGTCGCCGATAAAATATTTTCTTCATATTTCCGTTTTCTTGGAGATATCTGACGTCTAATAAGCCAAGAGAATACCTACTAGACTTAGAAATAGATGGTCAGTCTTCAGCATCATGCGAAGATGACTTGTAGAAATTCTGATCAGTGCATATTATAGCTCAGGGAGGCCATGAGCTATAATGAAACACTCTAATTATATAATAGTTACCATTGATAGGCTGTGGGGTACATGAGTTTGATAGTTATTCAGTCACTACATTAACCTCGATGCCAGCATAACCAATCTATGCAATCAGCTGACGACACTAATATCTTATCCTCTCATTTAGCGTTTCTCTAGATTGATATCGTGTGAACTGTAGCGAAGTCGCCGTTGTCTAGTAGGTAGTGTGTTGGCTTATTAGACGTGAGACCACGGTTCAATCCTCAGGTCAGACATCTCCAACAAAACGAAACATGAAAAAAATATATCCACGGCGACTTTCTCTCAGCAGACCTCTAAGAGTGCAATAAAATTTGCCATGAAAAGTTTCTCAAAAATCTGTCGTTGGGAGTCGATTTTAAACTGCAGGTCGCGCCGGTTATGTATGAAATTAATATACACAACATATGTAGTGTGAGCAGCTAGGTCGTAATCTCGTTTAATGAATTGTTATAACCAATTATGTATGTATATAGCAAAATCCTTAAATCTATCTGAGCAACTTTAAGGATACGAATACTACCATCGTTACCATTAAAAATTAACACCAAACACCATATCCCTGATTCAAATCAAAAGTCATTTCATTGCATCCCCTATCTTTAGCTCCTACAATGGTTTTTCTGTTGCTATCAAGGCATAGTTAAACATCCTTTATAACGGTAAGGTTATAAAGCTCACATATGTGTTAAGGTATGTGCATATATGGACTGACAGACAATACGTGTATGAATAAATAGTGAATGTTCTCCCTCTCCTTTTCATTACTTGTTAATGTGTGTGTTGAAATGTTTTGAAATATAAAAACCGTATTTACACATTCAACCGCCTTCTCTATTCAAGGCAAATCTCGTATTTTATAAAAATGGCTTTTATTATTACTCCTCTGTCTCTCTCTCTCTCTGCCTCTCTGCTCTTGGTCTGCTGGTGTGTTTCCTGCTTTACTTTGCTTTTGAAAAACAAGAAAGAAAGCAAAGAAACGTTGTATTACCACCAGTGTGGTAATTGTTGGCATTTCAATTGCGGCTAAGAGAGTCATTGAGCTTCTTTTTTTTTGTTTTTTTTTTTCTTTGTATTTTTATGGCAGTTTGTTAAGTTTTTATGATCATTGTTAATGTCAATTTTGCTTCTTAATATGCTGTCGTATATCTTGTGTTTTTTTTTTCTCTTTTTTGCTTTGGTCCATCCATTAATGTCGAGTTATTATTTTTTAAGTACAAATTGAAAAGAATGAGTTTCTAAAGGGAATTATTTTCTTTTTTCCTTTTGCAACCATGAAACGGTTTATCATTAGAAGACGTTTTGTTGGTAAGAGGCTCTTCTATTTAGAAGTTTTTTCTTTTCTTTTAAAGCTTTTTAGATATGCAAGCATTTCAAAGTGAAGTGGGTCAAATGCTGTCCTATATTTTTGTATCATTGGGACTTGGCAAATTACAGTACCTATCTTTACTTTTTCCAACTATTAAGTCCTATAAACATACCTTAGTATACCAAAAGGCATGTATGCTGCTGCAATTCCTTTAAAACATTCGCGGCGTATTTAACCATGAGAATTGGTACAACCCTACTATTCCACTGTGATTATCTAAGCTCTGAAGACCTCTAACAGAACCAATCTTACTTATGTAACTTGCTTTATGCCTCAAATTTACAATTGAATGTACTATTTCCCTTTGATGGGGAAAAAAGTTCTACAACTGATTGCGAATGAATATCACAGCAGCATGGACGCAAGCAAAGAGATCTGTTGAGACCAAAACAATAAGACTTTCGCTAAAGGTACAGCATCCGCTCTTTAATTAAATTACGGAGTATTCAACTTTCAAGTATTCACTCTCCAATATTCACTCTCCAATATTCCCTCTCCAGTATTTACTCTCGAGCCAACTATTCATGTTAAACACAGGCGTATTAGTCAAGTCACCGAATATTGTAGGTAGTGTGTTAGCTTATTACGGCGCCTTCTTCTAATACTGTTTCTTAGACATCTTAAAGGTCATTTTCTTATCCAACTGAAACCTCTTTTTTCAATTATTTACCAGCTCGGTGCTTCAAGAGTGTTTGGTTAAAATCTGTGATTTATGGTTTCTAATAGACTGGTGCCATAAATGAGTTCTAAAGACTCTATCATAGACATAACATTTAATTAAGTTGGAGGGGCTAATTTACATAGGCGTACTAGTCAAAGCGCCGAGTCTAGTATGTAGTGCATTGGCTTATATAGACGAGAACCCGTGGTACAAATTCCAGATCAGACATCTCGAACTAATTAAATTCTGAAAAGGAATTTCTTTCGACAACTTTCTTTCAGCAGTTTTCTGGCAAAGACTGTGAAAGTAAAATAAAATTGCCATAAAAACTTGTTAAAAATCTGTCGTTCGGAGTCGATATTAAATTGTAGTGGAAACTTAATTAAAGATAAGTTTTGTTTTGTTATAAGTGCGGCTCGATACGCACTGTTTGACTTTTGTTTATTGATTAATTCTTGAGGGAAAATGTCCCTTCTTTTATACTAAATTTTGGCTGATTTAGCATTTCTAAATCAACCCCTTAACTCTAACATATTTCTTATATTTACTTAATACATTTAACAATTGTTTACATATTTATTCTATATTAAATAATATTGCATTGGTTTGTGTGTGTACTAACCATGGGACAAGTGGGTGCAATATGACACGCGCCCGTTGTTCATATAAACATAATAATTCCCACGGTTAAGTGTGAAGAGAGCCATACACGATCACCAGCAATGCAATACAACAACAACACACATTATAATAAAACCAATGCGGCTGGCGGCCTGACAACAAAGTATCAAGTGATCGTCGCATGTGCGCGACGGTCAATAACATTGAGTCAAGTGGCCGCTGCTCATATGTAATTGGATATTCTTTTGTTTATGCATATGAAATATTGTGTTGGTATTGACAACTGTAAAATCATGCTACACCTCCACCCTTTACAAGAATGTTCATATAACTTTTGTTTTATGGACATTCTTTTACACAACACAATACAATGATTTTACATCTATTTCTAATTTATATTAGTAAACTTAATTATTAATTGATGTTAATCTTAATTTAGTGTATTCCAATCGTAATATTATTTCTTATTTTAATTTTAATATTTATCTTATTTTAAAATTTATTATTTTACCCTTTTGGCCAATTGGGTGGTATAATTAAAACTATTTGTTATATATCTTAAGTCTATTCTTATGAACTACTTGTTCTTTATTCGTTATCTAATCCGCTATGGTTACATTGTTTCTTAAATCTAATTTCTTAATTATATATGGACCATTATATTGATTATCTAATTTGTGTCCAGTTTCATTTTTAAGAAATACTAAATCTCCTATTCTAAAATTACAATCTAAAGTGTTCCTATCATAATTATTCTTTTGTTTAATTTTATTTAAATCTAATAATTGTTTGGCTCTTTTAAGTGCTACTTCTAATCTAAATTTTGCTTCTTTAGCATAATCATCCACGTTATATAGTGGTGCAACTCTATCTACCTCATTGAAATTTTTAAAACTATTTGGCATTTTACTGAAAACCAATTCATATGGACAATAATTATGTACTGTTGATGGTGTTGTATTAAAACAGTAAGTAAAATACCTAAGCCATTCATCCCAGTCGTCTTTATCTACAGATAGATATGAACGTACGTATTCATTAAATGTTCTGTGAGTTCGTTCTACTGTACCTAATGTCTGGTGATGATGTGCTGTTGAAGTTAATTTTTCAACTTTCAATAGGTTGCAAAGTTCAGTCAGTATTGAGTTTTTGTATTCTGTACCCATGTCTGTAATGAACGTCTTCATTGGACCATACGTAAGTACAAAGTTTTCAAATATCGCTTTAGCGACAGTTTTAGCCGATTTATCTGGTATTGGTACCGTTATCAAATATTTAGTTAAGTCACATATTAATGTGATTGCATATTCGTTTCCGTTTATTGATCTAGGAAATGGTCCGATTGTGTGAGAATCATCGGACTTTTAATGTGTTTGGTCGTTTTTGCTAATTGACATTTTTGACATGATTTAACGTATTTAGCTATGTCTTTTGTCATGTTTTTCCAGTAGTAGTATCTTTTTATTTTTTCTGCGGTTCTAAATATCCCGCAATGACCTCCTTCGATAGGGTCATCATGATATTTCAGCATGATTTCTAGAATTTCCTTAGAATTCTTTATATCTAATATCTTTATTTCATTTAATAGCGCTATTTTAATTTTATTTAGTACCTTATTGCCCATATTTCTAAATTCAAACTTTGAGATAAATTCGAAAATTTTCTCACTAGGTGCTACTTGTAGTTTATTGATATTTAATTTACTGGCCGCTTTCTCGAGCCTAGAGAAAAATTGTCCTAAGTCAAGTTTCTCTTTAGTAAATATATCATTTATATTTATGCTAGCTAATATTGATTTTCCCTTCTTTATGTAGCATTTATTGGGATAAATCTTTAATTTATAATACTTTCTGACGTCATTATTCTTAATTGGTACATATATTTTGGGCTCATCTAATACATCTGTTTTATTTGTTTTATGCTGATTATTTATTCTACTACTGTCTTTTTGTTTAATCGCCGACCTTGTCGTGACTTTTAATACGCACGATACTTTTTTATTAATTTCCTTAAAATCATCTATAGTAATTCGCGACAATGCATCCGCGACATAATTATCCTTTCCATTCAAAGTCCATATTTCTATTATCAGCTAAGTCAAATTTTCTAACAATATTCAAGGTCCATTTACATATATCAATTTTATAATATATTTCTTAACAATTACTTTAAAATGCAAAACAAACATTTCACAATATAATATGAATTTACATATCAAATTAAATTATTTATCAAATTAAAACTTTATTAAATAACACCCTTTTGGGTTCTTATTCTTATATAAATTAAAAAAAAATCTATAAAAACTTTTTTTTTCTTTTTTTTTAATAACTTTTGTGTTATTAATTCTTTAGGTTTTATTCTAGAGGGATCTTACAATATAAATTTATTATATTTTTCTTATTCAATTTATTATATTTTTCTTATAATATACATATTTAGTAATCAAATTTATTATCATTCAAATTTATAAAAAAATATTTTTTTTTTAAATGTTTGCCAAGAGCGGTTAACGCTTTCTGGCCTATGGGGCGGCTGAACGCCCCACTTTTAAAAGCTAAACTAATTTTAAAAAAATTTTTTTTTTTTATTTGTTACCACTCGGCTTCACTTTTATCCTTTTTCATGTGGTGTAGTTGATCAATTTGATCCTCCTTTCGCTGTTGCATCTGCTGAGGCGTTTATGATGAGTTTACTTGCAGGTAGTTTTGTAATAGTTGAAGATTCTCTTGGCTCCATTCGGCAAAATCTGACACTGGCCAGACTCCTTCGGGATCATATTATCCTCAATATGAATGGCAAAATCAAGTAGTAAATTCCAAGTCATGAGGACTGTCTCTTGGCCAGACAGTTTCTTCTTCGCAGCTGGTGGATACTTAGGCTGATCCACCAGGACAAAATTGATTTAATTTATGGGTGCAAAATGTGTTGCACTCTTGTTTGTCCCTGCCAGGAGTGCCAATAAAAATTTAGCACTTCCTGGCAGGACCACTGTTATATTCTGGGTGCTAATAAATGCAGCACTTCCAGAATACTGGCAGGATCGCCATGTAGTGGAAACTTAATTAAAGATAAGTTTTGTTTTGTTATAAGTGCGGCTCGATACGCACTGTTTGACTTTTGTTTATTGATTAATTCTTGAGGGAAAATGTCCCTTCTTTTATACTAAATTTTGGCTGATTTAGCATTTCTAAATCAACCCCTTAACTCTAACATATTTCTTATATTTACTTAATACATTTAACAATTGTTTACATATTTATTCTATATTAAATAATATTGCATTGGTTTGTGTGTGTACTAACCATGGGACAAGTGGGTGCAATATGACACGCGCCCGTTGTTCATATAAACATAATAATTCCCACGGTTAAGTGTGAAGAGAGCCATACACGATCACCAGCAATGCAATACAACAACAACACACATTATAATAAAACCAATGCGGCTGGCGGCCTGACAACAAAGTATCAAGTGATCGTCGCATGTGCGCGACGGTCAATAACATTGAGTCAAGTGGCCGCTGCTCATATGTAATTGGATATTCTTTTGTTTATGCATATGAAATATTGTGTTGGTATTGACAACTGTAAAATCATGCTACAAAATTGTGGGTCTCGCCACTCAAAACTAAAATTAACACACACGTGTTGTATGTTGGGTGATGTGAGAACGTGGGTTGTAATCCCGACTACAGGCTTGTAATGACCAATTATGTATGTATTGGCCAATTGTTTGTCTAAGGCAGCAAACCATCTCCTTCAAAAGATCTTTCTGTTCGCCGGAACAGAAAATGTGTTGCTTAAAGACCTTGTGTTGTCGTAGATATTGAACTGCATAGTGCTCAATTTTCTTTACTTTCTCTCCAGTCAAAAATATATACATTGGTCTCTCTTGCTTATGTTGCAGTAGGTCGTCAATTCCAAAGTTTGTGGGTTAGGATCAAAAGTTAAGACCAAATTTGTGCCTTCATTATGCCGTCATGTACCATAAGCATTTTCTATTTGACAATGACAGCTTTTTTAGATAATTGTGCTTAGATTGTGCCTTTCATGTTCTGCGGTTTCGAGTTCACACCGGATGGTTTGGACACATAATACCATCTGTTAACATAAACCGATACAAGCATTGTCGAAAACATCTGTGACTGGACAGGATCTGTTTGAAGTAATAATCCAGTTCGACATGTGGTCTTGTAAGCGACAAAATGTTTAAGAACGTTAGTCCACCTATCATTGTAATTCATTTGCCATTTTCAGTGCCATACATACGTACATAATTGCTCATTACAACCCTTTAGTAAGGATTATGATCTAGCTTCTCCATATCACCTCTCATATGTTTTTGTTAATTTTCTACTTGAATGGCTGGACCTACAGGTTAAAAGTCGACTCCGAATCACAGATTTTTGAGAAACTTTTCATGGCAATTTTCATTTATTCCCAGAGTTTTTGGTCTGAAATCTGCTGAGAGAAAGTCGCTGAAGAAATATTGTTTTCATATTTTTGTTTTGGTGTCTGACTTAGGGTTTGAACCGTGGCCTTACGTCTTATAAGCCAACACACTGTCTACTAGACTACGAGGGCTTCAGTATTTAAGTAGGTAAAAATAACTGTTGTTAAGTTTAGAATGTGCTGCGGTTTCGAGTTCACCCGGGCGGTTTAAACACATGAAATCATCTGTTAAATGATGAAAATGCAAGTGTGAGGTAATAATCCAGTTCTTCATGCGGTCTTGTAAGCCATATTTTCACAAAAGTTTTACGATCGTAAGTTCACCTGCAGTTGTGATGCTTCTCCCATTCTCTAATATATTATGTGGGGCTATTTAGATTTGCATTCTTGCAACGATGCTGCTGTTATAGAGTCAACAAATCTCTCTCGCGTGGATATCTATCTTCATCTATCCAGATATTACTGAATTTGCCTCTCCGGATACTATTATGTATGCCTCGAAAATTCTAAGCGCAAAGCATCTATGCATCGGCACTAGCTGCCTTATGCAGCATATGGCCATTATTGCTGCAACATAAAGTGTCGACAAGCTACAGAAGTCGACTACTTTCAACCACAAACATTCGACATAAAGCTCATGAGAGCAGCATTTATGTTCTCAATTTCAACTGTAGGCAAGTGCTTCCAATCCGAGAGCCACTATTAACAGGCAAAAATTCATGGGCGCACGATTTATTGTTTCCCCCGTTACACCAACTGTTAGCTAGTACTATTTAAAGCTTAAACCAGTATCACAGCCATCTGTCCTATCTACCTAAACAAGGACAATACTAATCGACTCTAAGCTGTTGTAACCTACTACCGTACTCCACCCTCACCCAATCCTACACATTCTTCGTTTTTCTCTTCTTGAGCAAAAGTTTATTTTCTTTTTATTCAAAAAGTTTACTTTAAAAACTCTTTTGAAAGCAAATAATCCTGTTGATTCTCACTTCCTTAATCCTGTTAAAAAGAATCTTTCAATAATTATTTCAAATATTTATTCATTTCATTTTTCGGAAATATTTTCATCACAAATATTGTCTTTTAATTGCTTTAAAATTGATTCATAAAATTCATGTCGTAAGCAACAAAAGGGATGAAATTAAATTGTTTAAATTGAATTAAAAAAAAAACTAAACAAACTTCTTAGAAAACAACAACAACTGGATAAAGATAAATAAAAACTATTGTCTGGTATATTATAACAACAACAAAAATAAATAAAAACAAAATTTCTAAGAAAATAAAACAAAATAAACAGGAGTAGTCTATAAGACTCCTTAGAAAAAATTCTCCATGGAGAAGAACCAGATGCACACACACAAAAGAAAAAAGATTTTTTTTGTTTATAAAATTTAAAACAAAAAAAAACGTCCTACAGTTGTCCAAAAACCATTTAAATTTGTTGATAGAAATTACAAGTCTTTTTTTGATTTGAGGTACCGATTAGACCTAGAGATAGTTTTAATTAAATATTCTTTTTTTCTGTAATAAATTTGTTGTTAAAAAATGATTTTAAATTTCAAAATTATGAATTATTTTCTCTCATTTTTCTAATTTTTCTCTCGTTTTTCCCTTGAGCTTCTTCTGCCTTGCTTCTGCAAATAATGGAAATTGTATTAAAAAAAAAAACCCCATTTTTTTAATTTCGCTTTTATATGAAGAAAGTTTGTTTTAATAAATGTTTTATGCCATAAACATGCGATTACAAACAGGACAGGAAAGAGTAAAAAAGTAGCACAATATAAAGAATGTATAAAATAAAAAAGTAGCTCGGAATCTTTTTTCTCTTAATTGGCCATTAACAACCCGTTTAATGGTTTTCGGTCTGATTAGCACATCCTTCCAAGCACCTCTGCTTCTTGCATGCTTTGGCCAATTGGTCACACCAATCGACGACACTACTTCCACGACTTGATCCTTCCAACGCAAACAAGGTCATCCACTTCGCCAGTTTTCCCTGTCTCGTCGGAGCCTCCATTCGAACAACATGGAACAGTCAGCTCAGCCGGTGGATGGTAATACGCTGCACAACGTCCATATCGTTGGGGAACTCATAGAGCTCATTGTTAAATCGAATACGGAAATCATCGTCAACTCTTACTGGAACGAAGATCTTACGTAGGACTTTTCTATCGAATACTCTCGAGTTCTCGCACTACTACATTAGTGCTTAATAGTATTCATCCTTCTGGGCTATAAAAAAGCACGGAAAGGATGATCCTCTTGTAGAATATTAGTTTTTAATACCAGAGAGGTCTCTGCTTCTAAATTGCCTATTGGGACCATCGTAGCACATGTTGGCAAAAGTGATCCTAAAACTAAGTGTATGGACGCTTAAGACACTGTCGCTTGGCGAAACCTCCTTTCAGAAGAGATATTGATGGCGTGGTTTAAGTTGGATTTGAGGACGGCTGTAGTTTTTAGCTTATTTCCACACACCTGCAAGAAAAAGTCTATTCTCACGATCTTCTAAAATGGATTCTGGTCAGATCTGATACAAACTTTGTTCTGCATATATGCAAATCGTGTCAGATCTGTCTAGTCTCTCCTCCAGTGATTGCATTATCCGATCTTTGCTTTGAAAATGAGTGCTTACCTCTATACAGTGGAATGTCAACCTATTTTGTTGTTCATACATACATACATCCAAATCGGTTCAGATCAATCTAGTCCCTCTACATGTGGTCGTATTATCCAATCTTTCCTTTGGAAACGAGTGAAGTTTATATGAGACCATCTGTTTGCCTCTGTACAAAGGTATGCCAATCTCACATATAAATTCATTCGAATTTTCTGTTGTACCAGCCTTTACAAATGCGTCACCCTTGTTGTTATCAGCAATGTCTCCAGGAACGCATATGTAGATAACCCTTGAATGTCTTGCTATTTTGTTCAGGGACTCACTCGAATCTCTTTAACAATCTGAAATCTCGTGTATACACTCAGTGAATACTTGGATGATGTGCTCAAGGGGGTGTGAGCTATTATTATAATTGGATCTACCCGGTATCTCCTTGGAAAAACCAGAATCAAAAGCAGATTTAGATATCACATGTTCATGTCTCGTTGTCGTGTTCGCAGCTTTTGTACATGAATGCGTAACGCACGAGTAAACAATATCGCTTCAGATCATACTTACATACATTATTCATTACAACCCTTTAGTCAAGATTACAACCTAGCTTATCACACCACTTATTATTATTTTTTGTGTTCATTTTGTATCTGAGTAACGGAACCTACAGTTTAAAGTCAACTTCGATCGACCGATTGTTGAGACACTTTTTCATTGCAATTTTTTATTTTACTCTCAGATTTTTTTTTTTGCAGAAATCTGCTGAGAGGCAGTCGCCGAAGAAATATTTTTTTGAATTTCGTTTTGTTGGAGATGTCTGATCTGGGGTTTGAACCATGGCTTAATAAGCCAACAGCCTAACTAGTAGGCCACGGCAACTTTTCCTGAATGCATTTGCCACTATTGGATTTCATATGGATTGGTATTGTCTTAAATTCGGCAATTTTATTTGTTCATATACCTATTCATCCAGATGTGAGCGTTATTGCCGAAGATGATTTTAGAATTAAAATTAGGGTTAATTGCCAACTGTGCCGGAACCTATTCACCGAATAGGAGTTCCCGGTCTTTGGTCGTGCTATCAAAGTTGAAATAAATTCGCAGCCGCCTGGATGGGCATATCTTATTTGGATCCTAGATTCACCGTCACGCAACTAGAACACTTGCCTAGCATCTTATCTATGCCGATAGTTTTATGAAGATGTAGATTTTATACAAATTTCTTTTGGCTAGACACGTTCTGACAATAAGACCAGGGTGGGCGAGAGTCTTTCCAAGTGCCGGACAATGCTGTGGAAGATTTTACTTCTTCTCTGCCATTGCAGCTTATGCAAGCGACTCCCGTTATAACTACTATGAGGTATCTAAGATGGACTCCGGGCAAGCCTAATGCAGTATAGAAAACGGATGCAGGTATCTTGTAGTCAATAGACTTTATGTCTTCCTCCCCTTGTGACGATCAGTCTCAATGCCGCGTTTGCAGTTTTATGGTTGATGTGCGTAACGCCTACGTAAGATAAAGGATCTGCAGTAAATCCTTCAAGCAGCCATAATTTATATTGAGGTTGGTACACGGGGAAACAATTTTATGAGTAAAATTAAGTTTCACGAGTCCCCATGCTGTACTACTCCCAGCCCTACTGCAGCAGTGGTGGCGCAAACTGCTTTACGGGCGCTTTAATATGATTAGTTTCCCAGCTAAGAATTGAGTCAAGAATTGGATTTCGACGTTTAACCCTGGAAATCAAATTAGATTTGCTTCTGCTTATCCTAGGCAGTAGAAATTGTTGTGTTCTATAAAATAGAAGAAGGAAGAATCACTATTGAATTTGTGTCTCTGCTCCATATTCGATCATTATTGCAATGATAAGTTATAATAAATCTAACGGTAATATTTAAAAAGCTTTTTAAAAATTGCAAAGAAAGAAAAAAACTTAAACTCCTTCGGGAGAGTGTTCGTTTGTATAAGAGTACATAGGTAGCACATCATAACCTAAGCTGGCTGTTCTGCTTGAAACTGTTGGTAGCAAAGAATATCAATTGCTAACGGTAATAACGCAACAACTATAGCAATAAAAACAATTTTCGTAATAATGATGGAAAATATAAAGACTTTTCTTACAGATTTCTTAAGGTAGGGAAGCAATAATACAATCAATAAATTCTCTAAAGTATTACAGAGAAAGCGAGAGAGAGAGAGAGTTTATACTCAGCAAGTTTGCAAGCAATTTTTATAGAGATTTTGTAAAATTTTTAATATGATTTGATTGAAATTGCAGATTCAAATAACAAGAAAATAAAACGTTCTTCCAATTTCATAAAGAACTGCAATTAAAATTGCCTCGTGAAAATGCCCTTGAAATATATAAAAAAAAGTAATGAGAAATTACAAACAAATAAAGCAACGAAGAAGAAGAATTTATTGCAAAAAAATTATTGTTTTTTTTAATACAAAAATATTTAATAATGTTTACTAAAGTAAAGCAAACATAAATACTCTCCTTATAAAACACACTAATACATATGCATTCATACACATGTATGAGTATGTTTACTTACCTTATATTCTCTCTGCTTCTCTCATTTCAAGTGTTTCTATGAGCGAGTGTGTGTGTGTATTTTGCAAAGTTAAATACCCAGTAGGGCTACTTTGAAAAGTAACAGTAGCTGCAGTTGTTGTTGCATGTGCTTTAATAAAATTGTATTGCAAGTGCAAATACATATGCCTGCATACACATACATATGCATGTATGCATGTTGTGCATGTTGCTTTTAATATTGTAATAAAATTTTGAAAATGTTAAGCCACTTACACACATACTCGTACACATACATACACACATGAGAGATACTCTTTACACGGCTTAAAGGGCAGTCATCTCCTCTACATTTTGTGTTTGTACAGAGATATGCCCGAGAAGAAAAACAAAAGTATACACACAGTAGAACTATAATATTGAAACATGAGCCAGGGATTTCAATGTATAAATACACACATACACATATGAAAGCATAATTGGTCATTACAACCCTTTAGCTAGGATTACATCCTAGGTTCTTACGTATTAAGAGTGGAAATCAATTTGCAAGAAACAAAAATTTTTTCTAAAGAAATCGGGTAGGAGTACATGCCTTATTTACTTCCCTTGATTAATTGCTTTCTGGTTACTGTCACTGTGTTAGTTTTTAAAGCAAAGGATCTGTTAATAATCTACTAAGGATCTCGTAATAAACTCCTAATGATCTGGTAAGGTATACGCATTGATTTGAAAGTGTGATGAGCTTCTGGTCCTCTTTCTAAAGGAAGTGTTTGATGAAATTGAATGCAGATCTGCTATTAAACTGGTAGTGATCGGCAAACGCTCTATTAATAACCTTCTAACGATATGAAAATCTGCTGAAGATCTACTGACCACCAACCATCCTGTCATGCTATGTCAACATCTCAGCCAAGTAAATAATAAGTCTTAAGAAAAAACCATTCCTTTAAAGCACTGTTCTTGATCTGTTCTGTTCTAAGTATAGATAAACAAGTTAAAGTTAAGATTTATGAAGTGTTTAAATACACAAAGAGTACGACACTCTATACCACTCCGTATATCCACACACTGTATATAATTTTTTTTTCCAGTGGAAAAACCAGTGTGTAAATATTGATGTTTTTCCTGCCATAAAATATAGAAGATTTAGATAAACATTTAGAGTGACTGTGTATACAAAAATAGGAAAAGAATTAAGTGGTCATAAATAAAATGAACTCAATGTAGTAGAAAACAATGAATGAATAAATGAAATAAATTAAAAAAACCAATATATAAGGAATCAATATTATTTAAGAAAAAACAATTTTTTAAAGCATACTTTCAGTACATTATGTAAAAATAGAAAATTAAAGCATACTTTCAAGCTGAAAAAATTTTTGATTTTATAAATAATTCATGGCATGGAATTTATTAACAATTTTAAACGAAAATCATAATTCATTGAGCAGCAGTACGCGTCTATTTTTCCTTTTCTTTCACTTTCTTTCAGAAGCTTAAGGTTTTTCTTACACGAAAAACTATTTATTTATGCAAAGCACATTGATATCACAGACTTACTGCATGTTTTTCTCTTATTTTTTTATTACCATTTCCTGAAAATTATTTTCTACTTTTATTTTGGCTTTTCTTCGTTCTTCAGAAATAAACACAGAAAAAATGCGAAGCCAAACTCATTTTATTAACACTTAAACAACAATGATTAAAGAGAAGCAAGAAAAAACTGGCTGTCTCGCTTGCTTTAACTATAACAACATCCTAAAAGCAGGCAACAATAAAAGAAAATAATAATTCAAGTGACATTTCGCATAAAATTTAACAACCCCTCTACTCTGGCTGCTTTCGAAAATCTCTGTTTTTATTAATATCGAATGAAAAAATGGAAAAAATCATAAATTTTATTATAAATGTCTGGCAGAAGCAGAAAGTGTGACTGTAACTGTGATTTTTTTCTCTTTTTTTTTAACACTAAACGTGCTATTTGTGTGGGTTCTAAGGCAAGGCTGCTTGACGTTTGGTTTTTCCATTTTTTTTTAAGTTTGAATTATTTAACGTAACGTCTGACAAAGAGAAAAATAAATAGAAAAATAAAAATGTTTATAAATCTAAAAGGTAATGTATATTTTTAGGAGTAAAATAAACATAATCCTTAACTTTCAAAATTTCACTTTGTGGTTTTTTGCCAACAAACACTGACATTCTGAAAAAAGACGAAAACGAAGCGGAAAACGTAAAAGTCAACAATTCAGAAAAGTTGAGGTGAGAATTGTTTGCCTTTGAAGAATTTTTTTTTATTTCTATTTTCCATTTGAAATGTTTAAGGCTTTAAAAGTAGACATAGATAACAGAAATGTACAGATTATGAATATTTAATAAAAAAAAATAGAAAAAATATATAAAAAAGTTAGCATACTTTGAGGATGCGTAAAAAAAGTAATAAATCAAGCCTATATTTAGGAGTTTCAAAAATTTAAGATTTACAAAACTTTAAGCGAAAAACAAAGTGAAAATAGAATTAAATTAACAAAAATATACAACAATTGTTAAACAATTATATTCTGCGATTTAAAAATATCTCCTATAAAAATAAATTAAAATCGTAGAAAAATTCCAAAGAGCTTAATAATTACTAATAACGTGGTAACTGAACCCATGAGTTCTGGGAAGAGTTGGTTACTTACTTATTTGATGAGTCATTACAATGCTTTAGTCAGGATCACAACCTAAACTTCTCACACCATCCATGTGTGTGTGAATTTTTTCGATGAGTAGAGGGACCTTCAGTATAACGTCATATCCGAACAGCAGATTTAAGAAATTTTTCATGACAATTTCATTTTACTCTGAGAGGTTTAGTCAGAAGACTGCTAAGAGAAAAAGTCGAAGAATTATTTTTATTTCATACTTTGTTTTTTTCGAGATGTCTGAGCCAGGGTTTAAACCAAGGGCTCTCGTCTAATAAGCCAACACACTATAAGATCTTTTTTAAGATCGATGCTACTCATGCCGTCATACAATCATATTTCCTGGTTAGCGTCTCTCAGACATCCGAATAGTTTTAAGGACGTGAGTTGTGAGCAATTCTGAATCATTTTTAAATGTAATGTGTCCACTCTTTAGGAATCTAATGACCGCTTTATTGTCGTTATATTTATATACGCATATCACTATTAGATGTATTCTAATGCCGCACAGCGGAAACTCGCAACGTCAATAATCCTAACAGAGGCCAACTTTGTATGGCCGTTGAAAAAACTCTGACCATACTAGTGCAAACCTTGCTGAAAATTGCAGAGCTCTTGTTCGCTCTCAGAGCACTATGTCTTATTTGAACATCTGCCAATAATCCAAAAATTGTCCAATGCCCGCCTGAACATCTGATGAAACAGTCCAAAAAATTATCTCAAAGTCTAACAAATCGCTTCAAGAAGGACTCGTGCTTAGCCACTCTATCTCTCGTTAGCTATATGCCTACATGTACAATAATTTTTGGTCTTCATCGTTTCTTAGCCCTCCTGTCGACCTACAAATCTATGGATTTCATTCAAATCGCTTTTAGTTGGACAAGTTTTGTCGATAATTTCTAGAATCCTATTGCTCAGGTCTTCATATGTGTCCCACATAAACAGAAAGCCATTCAGTGTTCTTCTCTCCTTCATCACCGCCTTCGGCAGATATCGTTCAAAATATTTAGAGATGTATGCTTAGGGATTAGTATACCATTAGGAATGCTATGAGCTTGTAACATGAAATCGTTCGTTTTATTACATGTACATAAAAGATAAGAGATTAGCCTAAAAGTCACATCTGAATTCAAATAATAAATTGAATAATTGCTCCAGATTTCTGCAGAGTATAAGCTATGATATTAACTCCACACCACGGTGTTCACATTAGACTCCACATAAGGGTGTCTCCTTTAGAGCTACCAACTATTTCTCTGATGTGATACCCAACACTTTAGGTATCCTTTCTCTATATACCTTCATGGTGTATTTTTTCCAGAGCAATCAATCTCTTTTCTCCTACCTTCGTACATCCAAAACGTTTACCTTGTTCTTGAATATGAATCATCTTCTTTTATCTTTTATTAATGTTTCATAAATACATACCCATATACATTCTATTCTCTTTCTCCCTCTCTCTCTCTCTATTTCTACCCATCACTGCTCTCTGGTCCTATATTTAATTGCTACAACAACAACAACAAAAAAGAAAGAAGAGTTTCTTTGTTTAAACAAAATGACAGATTAAGTTTTCCTTTCAGTTCACTTTCAATCTCCGAAATATAAATTCGTAATTTACACATACGCATGCAAAAAACAAAGGAAAACAAAAATTCTACGCAAAATATAAGGATACAAACGCCTAAAGGTATGCCATGATATTTGTATTTACGGAAATTTCAAACCGAAAAACAACTACAGTCTCTAGTGTCTCAGAAGCTCTGACATAAAGAGGAAAAAGGTTGACAAATTAAATGAGAGAAGTTATGGCAAAAGAGAAAAAAAGCTAAATGAGACATTTGCAAGCAGTTGTCACCGTATTTATAGGGACCCTACATGTATACTTTAAATAAGATTCAAAAACGTATATTGTAGACATAAACCATATATTTTTGCAGCCTGCAAGGTATGTGAAAGAATAAAAGTGGCTAAGCTGTATGACTAAAGTGGACTTGGCAAAAGACTTATAAAAGTTTGATTGAACTCAGCATAAATAAATGAGACATTTGCAAGTGGTCGTAACAGTATATGTAAGAGCCCTACATGTTTTTATATTAAGCGTGATTCAAAAAGATTTCGATATTGAAACCGTTATTGTAGACACAAACCATACACTTTTTGTAGCCTACAAAGTATGTGAAAAAATTAAAGTGACTTGCCTTTACAACTAAGAAAGTTGGATTAAACTCAACTTAAAAGCTCCTTAAATCGCTTACAATAATATAATAGCGGCTACTGCTTACATACAGTCAGTTTTATGACTTAGCTTCTCACACCACTTATGTTGTGTGTGTTTATTTTATATATGAATAGTGGGACATACAGTTTAAAGTTGCCTCCGATGGACAGATTTTTGAGAATTTACAGTCCGAGTTTTTGCCAGAAAAAGTGCCTAAAGAACTATTTTCTTCATTTTGTTCGAGATGTCTGAGCTAAGGTTTGCATCACGGCTATTAAGCCAAGACACTACCTACTTGCTCTTAATCATATGATAGTTCCTTGAAATAGAATTTTTTGTAGTTTCTCCTTCGGAGGCCTTTTTTACATTACTGAATATTTCGTGTCCATATTCACCAACTTCTTGAACAAAAATGCGTATTTACTGTGATATACCCTACAGGGATGTCTATTACAAAAAACAACAAAAACAAAAACAGAAAAGAGAGAAAGGAAAAAAGGAGACAGATTTTGGGGAATAAAACTTTGCAGACAAAACACTTTATTTTATAAATGAGTCAAAAAATCCCTAAAGGCAACAACAACAACTACAGCAATAACAAACAAACAAACAAACACATACAAATCATACACAAATGACGACCTTTTCCACATTTAGTTGTGAAGTTTTTCCCGTTTCCTTTTCCTTTGTGTTTGAATTACTGAGTGAGTGGGTAAGTGTGTATGTGTGTGACAGAGAGAGAGAGAGAGAAGAGAGAGCGACGGCATTTATAAATATGTTTTTACAAGGATTGTCTGTGTTTTAAATGCAATAATACGAGTGTAACATTTTGTAAAATTGCGTACACTGAGAGACAGCCAGCCAGCCAAGCAGGCAATGTTTACCTGTCCCTTAAAAAACACCAGAAAAAAAGGGAAGAAATAAAGTCTAGGGAATGGTGTTATAAAGCTTCTGGCAGATATTATTTGAAGATGAACTAAATTAAAAACAGGCAAAGAGACAGAACCAATAAAATCCTATACCCCTCATGGCTGCCTACTGTATCTGGGGTATCCAATGTGTAGTTGTTGTGTGTCCTTCGTTTGTGTGCGTATGTTTGCCAGAAAAAAGGTGTCCTTTGGAAATATTATTGTTACTGAGTGTAGCAGGAGATTTGATTTTTTTGGTAGACAAATTGTTTATTAAAGTTTTGTTGGCGGAAATGAAAAGGACATGTCCCTTAAAAAGTCTAGAGTAAGAGTAGTATATAAGGACAAACAGAAGTTAAACGGTTTGACTAAAGTTTTCCTCTTTATTTTAGGTTACAAAGGTATGTCTTAAAACTATTCCATTATAAATAGGAAACCTTTCTTAATTTGATTGAAAGTTCAAGTTGATTAAAAGGATATTTCATTCGAAAGGTTAACAATAATTGCTGGGAAATCAAGCATATGCAGTTGGCATAATAACTTATTTACTAAAATTATTAAGTAACAATAACAACAACAATAAAATAAGAATTCTTAAAAAGGATTAAAGGCAAGTATACACTGCTGCTCCTTAATAGTTGTACAATTAAAGCCTTCAAAAATCCAAAGGCAATCAATACTCCTTCTTTAATGCTTTGCTTCCTAATTTACAGTAAAAAAAAATTCCTTTAAATTATCCTTAAGTCTTTGGCTATAATAGCATACATAAAAACACTTACAATATGTCGCTACAAATATCAACAATTTAGTGTGTCTTTAACTTCCAAAGCAGCACTAACTACTCCTGCAAAAGAAAACTAACAAAGGCTTTGGAGGAAAAACTTCGACTTCTTTTCTTTGTATAACTAAAGGGCCCGACTTAAATTACAAATACAAATACAATCATTATAATGTCAGTAACTATTGCAACAAATTTTAGCCAAATACTTCAAATACAACAACTACAACAACCATCCAATAACAACAACTGCAACTAAACACAATATAAACAAGTGCTCACTTCAATACATTGCATTGAGTGCCTTATACTTGAGCCATTATTCGCGTTATTTGTAGCGAAAATGTTCACTTCGAGAGTCTAGTTAAAGTTGCATGAGTTGTGATTGGACAGGGTGTTGCAACAGTAAGTGCTTTTTATCTTTTCTTTCCCTTTTTATAACTTCATTCCCAAAGAATATCTTGGGAATTAAAATCTTCCTTAGAACAATAAGTTCTATTTGAATGTTCATCAATATAGAGAAGACACTGCCACGGAAGGAGTGTACCTCATACGAGAGGGAGCCTTCAAAAATATTGAATAGGCCAGGACAAGACAATATGCTGGACTGATGAAGGTAAAAATGTTGGTATTAAAAAAGAGTATACCTTGGCGGCTTTCGTAAACACAGAAGGGCGTCATGCATGCATACATAATTGGTCATTACAACCCTTCAGCCAGGATTACAACCTAGTTTCTTGCACCACTTATGTTGTGTATAATAATTTTTATACATGAATAGCGGAACTTAAATACGCTGGACTGATGAAGACAAAAATATTGATACTAAAACAGAATATATCCTAACGGCTTTCGTAGACACAGAAGGCCGTCATGCATGCATACATAATTGATCATTACAACTCTTCAGTTAGGATCACAACCTAGGTTCTCGCACCACTTATGTTGTGTGTCTTAATTTTATACCTAAATGGTGGGGCTAGGGTAGCCAGATTTGGAATTCAGAAAAACAGTACACTGAGTACAAAAAACCAGTACAATTAATGAAAAAACAGTACGCTTTTTAGATAGATAGACATATGTATATAAAAAGTTACAATGTTATATTTTTTCTTTTCAAAGTACAAAATAGTTTTGTATATTACTTTTTAAAGTTATTTATCACTTTTTTATATGTTTTAAAATGCCATTCTTCCCATCTTCTATTTTTAAAAAATTGTAAAATTCATTACAATTGTATTCATAGTTTATTTTTAAATTAATTCACATCGTGTCGGCACGTGACGAAGCATTTCACTCCATTCGAGTTCACAGAACTCGAACATTTCTTTCAAACTTGAAGTCTTCTTTGTTGATGAGCTAAATTTATTAAAAACTTTTATTACAATATTCTCTATATCGAGTTATAAAAGTTTCAATCCATTCTTGAATGCATTATTAATGATATGACACAGACATCCGATACCGATGATATCTGGATTATTTTCCTTAAGCTCAACAAAAACACTTTGTTTGCATCCGAATTTAACATTTGCATTATCTGCACAAAAGCTGGTGACGTTGGCCAAGTTTAAATTTCTGCCTTCCAATTTAGACTTCAACGAATCAGAAATATCTTTTGACATTTCGGAATTTGACTCATTAAGTTCAAAAGTTTTGTATTTACTCCCGTATGCTAATAACAATATTTCCTTTGTTTGACGCATCGGTTGATATAGAAAAAGGGTGATCATCATTCAAGTCCTTTAGCATAGTTTCAATAGAATACTTCGCCAAAATAGCTATGGCTATGTATGATGGTATGATAGACGAACGCTGCCTCTGCCATTAAACTTGACTCTCTTGCTCCTTCTGCTTTTGTTGATAGCTTCCTAAATTCCGCATATGTTTTGCTGTCTCCATATGGCGTTTAATAGCAGTAATACCGCCATTTGCATTTGGCATTGGATTCCTCGTTAGCTCAGAACAAAATTTTTTGTTCTAAAATATTAAAATAGGGACATGTTTTGTATGGCTACATAAAAAGCATTTAAGAAAAAAAAAAACAGTACAAAAACAGTACAAATGGTAAAAAACAGCACATTTGCGTACTGATTTGGGTGTTGTGAATAAAGCAGTACAATTGAAAAAAATCAGTACATGTACTGTTAAAAACAGTACGTCTGGCACCCCTAGGTGGGGCCTATACTCTGAACGCCAGATTCTTGAGATACTTTTCATTGCAATTCTCTTTTCATGGCAAAAACTCTGAGAGTGAAGAGTTTTTGCCAGAAATCTGCTGAGAGGAAGACGCCTTAGAATTATTTTTCATATTTCGCTTCGTTGGAGATGTTTGACCTTGGGTTTGAAGCGAGGCCTAGACTATGACTACTTCAATATGCCGGACTAATGAAGACAAAAAGTTTGGTACTACAAAAAAAATACAATACCATGGCAGCTTTTGTAGACACAGAAGAGCCCGCAATAATATAGGACTGGTCTTTATAGCGGGCTTATTAACAAGATTGAGTGGGCAAGACTCTAATATTATTAGCGGGATATAGAAAATATTTCACAGAAGAACAAATTACCTGCCAGCGGGAAACCTCTCTCATTACTAAAAAGATTGAAAAGAGATTCAAGCAAGATGGCGAGCTCTTACCCCTTCTCACATATCTTGTGACGAACCAAGTTCTGGTGACATTAGATCATATTAACTGTAGGATAATTTCTTATGCGTGTAGTGTGGTTCACATATCTTGGGTAATTTTGTTTATCCTATTAGGAACAATCTGCTACTTGTTTCAAAGAAGGTCGTGGCTTGAGCGTAAATTCCAGCTCGGGATGCTAGGAACAGTCCTCTACTTTCTATAAGGAAACTGGTGGCTTGAATGAATCCCGGTCAAATGTTAATAGTACTTTTAGGGAAAGGCTGCTATGTAGCATAGACCAAACTCTTCAGAGAGCATTTTCGAAATCAAAACAGGCTTTCAGGCACCGGTCCATACGTAGGGTTTGTATCCCATTCTCGGCCGGCATATTTTCTTTAATTCCCCACAGCCTGCGATTTACTTTAAACAGGACGTGACATGGCCATAAATCCCGAGGATATGGAGATGGTACTTTTAGGGAGGCTACCGCAAGGAAGGTAGTGGCTTCCGGGAAAATATTGATAGTACTTCTAGGGACAGGCTGCAACCAATTTAATGAGCATCTTGGTCCTCAAAGCAGACTTCAAAGCACCGGCCCATAAGGTTTGTCACATACTTTCGTCTGGTATATTTTCTTTATTTTCTTACAATACAAAAAAGCTGCTTGGAAAATGCAATTGAATCTCAGATATGTCCCAATAACATTTTGAAGCAGCAGAGAATAACCGAGAGAGCAACAGAAGAGGAATTGTGTTGCTGACAGCGATATGAGACCAGCGGTTTTGATACCACCAAATGAATAACTCGATAGTAAGGACCAGCGCTATAAAAAGCATCAACAGTTATAAATAATTTATTGATTAGATTTAATAGCACATACAAAAAAAAGTACCAAATGTAAAAGGTACTTTTTTCATGAGGCTTAATTTAAAATTAGTGCTTTACTATTCTACTCCGGGGATTAATTTCGTAAAGCCTTCTTAAATGAAAATGCAAAAAGTACTATAAATTAGAAAGTACTTTCAGTAGCATTTAATTTAAAATTAGTACCATAATTTATCCCTTTTCGAGTACAAAACTAAACAAAATTGAACTTAACTTAGTACAAATCTTAAGAAAAAATATTACAACGGATACTTTTTAATAAAGCAAAAAAGGTACTTTTAAAAAAAAGATTCTTTTTAAAAAGAGGTACATACTTTTAAAAAAAGGTACTTTTTTAAAAGATTCTTTTTAAAAAAGGATTTTTTTAACAGATACCTTTTAAAACACTTTTTAAAATACTTTTCAAAATACTTTTTTAAAATACTTTTTAAAATACTTTTTAAAACACTTTTTTAAAAGGTACTTTTTAAAACAAGGTACCAGTTTAATAAAAATCTTTATTAAATAACATCTCTTGCCTTTAGATCCTACTTTAACATTTATTTATAAAAGAAGAAAAACTGAAAAATGTACTTTTTAAAAAAAAAGTACTTAAAAATGGTACTTTTTTAAAAAAGTACCAATTTTATACAAATCTTTGTTAAATAACATCTCTTACCTTTAGACCCTTCTTTAACGTTTATTTATAAAAGAAGAAAAACTGATTGTTTTTATATATCGAATGCACTTGTACTGCTGAAAAGTCCTTGAAGCAGAGTTGTTGTTGTATTCTAAAGTTGTACTCGATTTGTTATTGTTTTTTGTTAGTTTTGTTAGCTTTGGTTGCTGCTATTATTTCAAGAGAAGTTTATCTGTGATGGGTGGTTGAATTGAGCGTTGCGTTGTTATTTCGGTAGCAGTTGTACGACTACACAACTATAACTGCCAAAGGCAGGGCAGCCGTAGCCATTGCTACGGCAGTAGTATAGTCATGGCTTTTTAACAATAATGGCAGTGGCAGTGGCAGTGATAGTAATAACCATGGCAGTTTGTTAAACTTTAAGTTAAACG
Source organism: Sarcophaga rosellei (assembly GCA_930367235.1). NCBI lineage: Eukaryota > Metazoa > Arthropoda > Insecta > Diptera > Sarcophagidae > Sarcophaga > Sarcophaga rosellei. Next base: position 90,176,886 of record OV884019.1, read on the forward strand.
GTTTTGTTTAAATGAGGCCAATAAATAAGCGTGTTTAAATTGAAAATGGCACGAAGGAAGAAGACCAGCCAAAATGAAATTTTAAAGGAAATTGTCTCTTGCTTTTATTTCCTTTGAATTTTTAACGGAAAGAAGAGAAGAGAGTTATTTTGCTTTTTAATTAATTATTTTTTTTTTCCTTTTTAGTTTATTTTGATTAAAAAAGGAGGAAGATAGTGAACTTTGGAAAACTTTTCCGTCAAAATCTAATTTTTTTGTCTTGATTTTTAACATTTTATTGCTTGATTGTAATCATCTTTTGATTTTCTTTCGATTACTGATAGAGACATGGCACAGCATCAGTATCAATTAAAATGTTTTCAGAAGATTGTCCCGTAAAAGTTATTCTCTGTTGAAATAAGTTGCATGTCTGTTGTGCTTTTTCTGATGCTTAGAGGAGGACGATAAAGTTGAATGATAATGTCCCTTGGCTTTGTTAGTGTATTGGTAATCACAGTAAATAATATTTAATTCTCATCTTTCGTTGTAATTGGAATTTGGATTTCTTTTTTAATGTGGACATGAGAAGTCTTTACTGAATACTTTTGAATAGATTCAGTACTAAGCTCTAAACTATGTGAACTGCAAAAACAATACAAAATTTCATTACCTCAATAGATTAAATTATAAGTAAGGTCCTTAAAGAGGCTTAATAGAAGTGCTTTGGTGCCAAATGTCTAGCAGAGTCTAGCAATACTGCACGTATCTTCTTTTTGCCAAAGAGATAGAGTCTCAATGTAAAACGATTGGCTAAACTTTAAGTGAGACAACAATGTGTCGGTTTAACGTGGGTACCTATCCGGTGCTTTTCGTACAGGGAGAAATGCAATGCGTCTACCAACGCCCCAACATATACGCTGTAAACACAGGCCCGGTATGAAGGTACCAATTCGAAGTCATACTTTTTGGGTATGACTTCCCTCATGTTTAGGGGTCGGAGACCATCTAAACTCCTTCAATGCGTTAAGAGTGTAACGCTACACCGTACTGACACACTCCCCGCCATTTGGGTCTAAGCCACAGCCACCACGTCGCTCCCACAAGGGGGCCTCACCATTGCCGGGCAGGGACGGAGCCCTGGGGCTCCCGGCACCCGTGGTATCAGATTATGACCTCTGGTCAGGCTTCGCAGAAAAGCAAGACCAGACTGCTGCCAGTTGAACCGCAATAAGTTCCTGACTGGTAGCAGCACCCTTAGTCGCCTCGTACGACAAGTATGGTGATCACTGTAGTAGTATTTTCTTCCCGCTACCACACGGGGAACTTTAAGTGAAACAATCGGAATACCTAACCTAGTAATGAACATCACCCGATTTTGAATGGATAGTCAATATCAATATCAATTTGCGCTTCACTGAATTGGCGGCTCATACCATGGTCGCTTGACTTTAATTCTTGCATAAGTTTTTTAACCAAAATCCTTTCGTAAAATTGTAAATACACTGGAAGAACACCCACTCAGATGCTGAAAACAAAGGAGAATCAATTGATTTGGATTTTGTACAATTAATTTGGGTCTGCTTCTCTATACAGCAGTTACAGCTTCTTCAGTATGCACTGTTCGGCATTGCACGAGATGCACGTTATCAGTAAGAATAAGCGTGATACAAAAACACTCAATTTTTATTCGAATTAACCACTCTGAAGAATAATTACAGTCAAAGAAAAAGGTTTACATACATCTGTCTATCTTTATTGTTCACACTACTTTTGTGTGCCACTGTTCACAACTTGATGATACAACAACAATTGGCTTAGTTCGTTATTCTTCTTTATACTTCTATTCGCGTGAGAACTAAGAACTGTTCGGTAGATCTTTACAATGGCGATCTTCAAACAGCGACTAGTTCGTTATTCTTCTTTATACTTCTATTAGCGTAAGCACTAAGAACTGTTCGGTAGATCTTTACAACGGCGATCTTCAAACAGCGACTGTTCTCTTCACACGAAACGCGTCTTCACACAAGACTGACTGAATTCTTCCTACTAGTAGCCTGCTTTGTCTTGCCTTTTTGTATGCCCACGTAATCAGTCTGATGAAAGATCTGGAAGTCGAATGTTCGGGGTCTCGCTTTCTCGATGACTCTATCGCGGCTTCATTGTTGTTTATGTATTTTGTTCACATTGCTTGTTGTTGCGTTCTCGCTTACCTGTCTATCCCCTTTCGTTTCATACTGATGTTGTTGGTTTACTTGTAACAAGTTCGTTGTATTTGTTTGTGTAGCTTTTGCCCATTTTAATGTTAAACGATGTTACGTCGTTTCCATTTCCGTAACAATATCATAGAAATTATGGGGAAGAAAAATAAAAGTTAGCAGCAAAAACGATGTATGTAGACTTCTTCCTTTGACTGTATATACATCTTATATATACAAATGAATGTGTGTTTATTTGTTTATGGGTTTGTTTGAAGTCTATAGACGGCTAAATGGCTGAACCGATAAAATAAAATACATAAAATAAAATAAATAAAGAAAGTATGAGTGTTATTGTCCAACAAAATATTACGTATACGTCACCCGTCAGCTCTATGTAATAGTTTATACACGACATTTATTGAAATCTATATATATAAAAATGAATGTTTGTTTGTATGTAATTAATAGAATCGTAAACTATGCATTTGATCATGTTATGATCTTCAGCAAAGTTGTTGCGCATCAGCCGAGGACGGTTTCTAAGTTGGTATAACCAATTTAAGACAGGTGGCGGCACTGAAAATTACTCAAAATGGTTTAAATCGTAAACTGTGCATTTGATCATGTTATAATCTTTAGCAAAGTTGTTGCGCATGAGTCGACGGAGGTTTCTAAGTTGCTGCGATTAATTTCCGGTAGATGGCGCCACTGAAAATTATTCAAAATGAATGACAAGACATTGGTCGACCTACACCTCAAGCACGAAAGAAAAGAGCATTACGAGCCTCAGAATCAGACGAGCAACGAGGTTTGAAACTTCAAAATCTTCGAGTACATGCCGCTGAGAGCCGTTCGCATGAATCACATGAATGAACAACGTGATGTGAGATGATAGAAACTGATCGAATGCGTACTACGAATGCGTACTGTTCGTCTGAATCATCTGGACAACGGGAAACAAAATCAATAAAATGTTTCAAAATTAATTGGAATATTTGTGCAATGTCTTTCATTCAAATTTATTTTAGTTGGTGGCGCAACAACGCACGCAGGATACAGCTAGTATGTCATAAAATGAACGAAGTGAACGATGAGTTTGAAGAACAGAATAATTATTTTGACAAATAATATTAACAATTTGCAAGAGTTGCTCTAATCTAAGGCTATCCATAATCTAGAAATCAGCAATTAGTATTCAAAAAGATGAATATATTCCAATCGTACTCATAATTTCTGATACTTATACGCATTCATACTTATTTTAATATCATACTCATACTACTCATATTCAAAGTGTGAAGTACTCATCGTACTCATACTTAACAATACGCATGATGTTGTTGATTTCGACTCTCCTTTACTCAACATTCAACAGGAATCACAAAATAAGTATGATGCGCATACGAACACTACAATACTCACTAGAAGGTAAAGTGTGTTTGCTTTGCTTGCTGTCATTCTTTTTTTTTAATTCAACAACAGCTAAGACTGTAAATTTTGATAAATGATTCGAATCACTCGAATCATTTATGAGTATTATACGTATTTTTCTAAATTTATGAATCTGAATTAGTAAGCATATGAATCAAACCTATTTCGAATGTTATGAGTTTGATGTCAACGTTGTACTCATATTTATTGCAACCTGTACTTATAAATCAATGTTGTAGTAGAGTACAAATGAATCAGAGTAGTTAAATTTCAATTTACTGTTGACTCACTCATACTCAAAATTTCATGAGTACTTATGACTAGCGAAAAAACGATTCATTGTTGATCTCTAGTGCGTACTGAGAAGCTGTAACTGTTGTACAGGGAAGCAGACCCAATTTAATTTTACAAGATCTAAATCAATCAATTCTCCTCTGATTTCAGCATCTGTATGGGCGTTCTTCCAAGATTTCATGAGTACTTATGAGTAGCGAAAAAACGATTCATTGCTGATCTCTGTTGTGAACCTTTGAAGAAAACATCCTTTTTTTTCTATAAGAAGCGAATGTAGAAAATGGGCTGCTGAGCTATGAAAATTAATGGAAATTTTGTCACAATATTTTGCTAAACTTTGTCTTTTTTCTATTTAATCTTTGACTTCTTTATAATTTGGACATTGTATTATGGACCATTGTATAATTTTCTAAAATAAATTTTTGCATTTGTCAGTTGTTAAAAGTATTTCTATTCTTCATTTAATTTTCTCGTCCTTCTATATATAAAAATTTTTCTTTACAATGAAATTATTTTATCATAAAAGTGTCTAAACTTGCAATAACTACTTATCATTTGCAAAGATTTCTGGAAAATTAAAAAGAAATTGAAAAAATTTACTATTAATGGAGGCAAGCAGGCAGGCAGTCATTGAAGCAGTTTTCTTTCTTTTCGATTGCAACTCTTGACTTCATTATCATCACAGTGATGTCTTTATGAACAATTCCTGCTGGAAGTAGCAGGAAAAGCGAGAAGACAACAAAAGAAAAAAAGAGTTGCAGTATTGAGGTGGAACAAAAGGCTGACTTTAACGCCTCTTTGCTTGAGTGTTCATAAAAACAAAAACTGAGTAACGGTAGTTTTAAGCTGATGACAGAGTTTTTTCTCTCGTTTTTTTGTTCTTCTCTTTCTTTCGTTATTTCCTTAGTGTTAAGCTTCAAACAAAAGGATTTTTTGTTCTCGAAAGGTTTTTAATAAAATCTTAAGAAATTAGTTTCAGTTTTTTTCTTTTTCTTCCAACAGGCCTTTTCTTATGGCAAAAACTATTCTATTTTGCTTTTTAGCCTGTTAATAAAGAGCTGCTTAAGTGCAGAAAATGTTAATTAATTAGTTTTGCATAAAGGCTGGCATTTTCTAAGGCAAAAAAAAATTCTTTATAGAAGTAGAACATACATATACTGTGAAGGAATACGTATATACATATATATTAAGCTGTTAAATAAATTAAAAATTTCAGCTAAAGAGTGTTAATTTCTTTATTAAGTCCATATTATTCAAAAAAAACACCAAAGCAGCTGCTGCTGAAAATATTTGTAACGCAACTTTTCTTTAATCATTTAATTATTTATGCTTAGCACACCTTAAACGGAAATGCTTTAATTCCACTTCCTTGGTTTTATTTACTCTCTCTCACTTACTTTCTTTTTTACTGTTTTTTTTTCTATTCTCTCTCTTTTGTCTTTGGAGATAATTTTACAATTAGCTTTAGCAATGCATTAGTGTTACATTTTTACGTGACTTGTATGTGTAATTTCCTCTCGTATTCTTTTATAACTGTTTTCTGTTTTATTTTGTTTTTGGTTTCTCTAAACATTCTTTGTTCTATACGTGTAAGTGTATACTATATACCGTAGGTGCCAAAAGAAACTGTACACTAAGGATTCAACTTTTACCACTTAAGGAGAGTGCCCGAAAAAATTTGGCAATTTTTTGAAAGTTTTTTTCTTTCAATTTTAAAAACTGGCACTGAAAGAATTTTGAAAATAAAATAACGGTAATTTATTAATGTATATTTTTTTAATGTACACTTTCTTTTAACGCACACTGTATGTATGCGTGTGTATAGAGAAAACATTAAAACATTCCTTATGACATTGATGTTGCATTAAAAACTTTTAGTGCATTCACTCTTCCTCTCTCTCTCGCCTTCTTTTTATGTATGTGTTGCTCATACACATGCATACACGCATGCAGTCATCAACATCAACACTCAATTGTAGCCATTTATTGTGCACCTATACACTTGCCGTACGTGTTTAGAAAATCAAATTTTATATCTTTTCTCGCCTTATTATGGATATTAAAAGATGTTGAGTGTTTCAGATTAAAAATATTTTGAAGCATTGTGTACATGGCTTTAAAAAACAAGTGTCCTCCACTGCTGTTCTGCATCATGTATAAATCAAACTTAATTTGACTCAGGGCAAGGGTTATATTGGCTTCAAGGATCACTGTAGTTTGTGGCTTATTCGCGTTCATCTGTGACTTAAGAAATCTATACAACCAAAAGTCTAAAGAGGTCAAATCCGTTAATTTCGAAAGTCAGTTACCATCACATTCCCGTAAGATGACTAAGAGCGATTTGAACTCTTGCAGTATATTAAACACGGCATGAGCTGAGCGACACGTAGCGCCGCCTTGTTGAACCCACATGTCGTTGGTATCCAGATCATTTAATTTAGGCCAAAAGCATAGATAGTGAAGGTATGGTCAAAGTCATGTTTAAAGAAATACAGACCGATAACGACTAACGACCTCAAATCGCACGATATCGGTGGCCATTACCTCCACTTGAGATTTCCATGTCCTCAAATCGTTCGTACAGAGCTCCGTTTAAGCCAGATGTCATTGGTGTCCAGATTATTCAGTTCAGAACAAAAGATGTGGTCAATCATCGATCTACAGTACTCTCCGTTGACGATAATGAAATGGCCAACATGGTTCTTAAAGAAAAGCCCAAAATCCACATAAAATAGTGGACGAACAATGCATTGAACGCACTTAGATATCATGGGGATTGACATCATCACCAATCCGACAATTTTTATTGTTCACCTAGCCATTTATACTGAAATGGACTTCAATATCGCAGATGATTTTTTGACGAAAAGTTTGTCTGAACAGGATATCCATTTTGTTGATCTACATATGTAGCCGAAAGCCGTCCTGTTGCGGTCTAAGTTCAGGTTTTAATTTACTTACAAGTTGTTTGATCAATATGCGTGCTTTATACAGTCGGAGTGGTCGTAGTGTAGTATGTGGTGCTTCGACCTTTTAAATGCGGGTTCGTGGTTCAAATCCCAGCTCAGAAATCTCCAACAAAAGGAAATATAAAAAAAATATATATTTCTCCTACGACTTCCTCTCAGCAGATTTCTGCCAAAAGTTGTGAGAGTAAATAAAAAATTGCCATTAAAAGTTCCTCAAAAATCTGTCATTCGGAATCGACTTTAAACAGTACGTCCCATGAATATGAATAAAATTAACACACACAACGTACATAAGTGGTGTGAAATACTATGTCGTAATCCTAACTGGAAGGTTATAATGATCAATTATGTATATATTTATGTAGGGGACAACCTGCCTGTTATGGTCTGTGTTCTGGCTCCAATAAAATATATTTATGCAGTCGAAGTCGGCGTAGTAGGAGTAGTGTGTTGGTATATAAGAAGCAAATCCGTGGTTCAAACCCCAGCTTAGAAATCTCAATCAAAACGAAATATAAAAAAATATTTCTTCGGCGACTTTCTTTTAGCAGTCTTCTGGGTAAAACTCTGAGAGTAAAAAAAATTGCCATGAAAAGTTTCACAAAAAAATCTGTCGTTCGGAATCGAGTTTAAACTGTAGGACCCGCCACTCATGTGTAGAATTAACACACACAACATTAGTGGTGTGAGGAACTAGGTCGTAATCCTGAATAAAGGCTTATAATGATAAATTAAGTACGGTTAGAATAGTTATTCCTGTTCAGTTGCCAGACTTCCTTCAATTCCTAGTCCAAACAGTTCGTATGTCAAAACTTTTCTATGAGGGAAAGAATTATTTGAACTTGTTAATCAACCTTTAACATTGCCCATGAGATTATTTTTCTACAACGTTTTGGTTGACTCCTCGAGTTCAAGACCTGAAGGCCTTTGATCCTTTGATACGAGATCAGAAGGATTTTTGTTGAGTTATTGCATGGCTCTGCAACTTCAGGATCTAAAAGACTCTACGTTGAGATATCAGTTCTGACGCGTTATACTATGTTCAGATATGCACTTTTATTGAGTCAATATTCGGTTATTTTAAGTGTTCAGACATAATATTAGCAATATTCATTTGACAGTTGGTAAACAATACAGCTGGTTGTTTCAACAACATTGTTTTTATTTTATTTTGCTTTTTTTGTTTGTCGTTGTTGACATTTAAGTTGTCAAATATCAACAGAAAGTGTTCGGACTGAACGTACTTATGACATTGCTGTATTTACAGTTTTACTCAATATTATAAGAATTTACGTAATTATTGCGCAATAATTAATTTAAATTTTATATGAAATATTGAGCTCAATAATGGCGTTTATTGTGATTTAAGCAATAAAAATGCATGTCTGAACATAGTATTAGATTCTGGTAGTTAACCAAACAATATTTTGATGTTTATTTAGAGAATCAGAAAAATGAAATGAATTCTTCTTTCGACATAAATTTCTAATCAATTTTTAAAATATTTTTCTTTTGTTAATTTCATTATTTATTGTTGTATTAGTTGCTTTAATTTAATCATGCGAAATGATTTTATGGCATTAAAACAATGATGTTCTTTGATATTTTTATGTTTTTGATTGTTTTATGGATTTCAACGAATTTATAACGAATTACTTAACATTTTCCATGTTGAAATCTATTTCAAATTCTTATACAAACGATAACTTTTGTTTTAATTTTCCGCAACATTAAATCGTAATCGTAAAACATTCATTCAACATTCGAAAGGAGCACAAGAATTTTTGCTTAGTAGTGAAGAAGAAAACAAAAAACATTTTACGTTTCATGTTTCACTGGCTATTATTTAAATAAAAACATTACAAGGTTATGGTGGCAGAGAAAATCAAGTGCCAAAATCACAAACATTATAGCCCAATTGAGTAACAGCTATTCGATATTGGCCCTGAACTTTAAAAACTGCTTTTAAATGTGCTACGAAGTTGGTTGTCTTTTTGGCAAATTTCCTGAAACTTACGTAACCTTATTTAACCCAGAATATATAAAAGTCAAGTCCATAAAGTAATTTATGTTCTCAACAATATGTTCCGCTTATACTCCATATGAAACTGCTAAAAAGTAGTAGAGCACATATGAGAATAAATGGCTAAAAGGCATGGCATGGCATGGCATGGCATGCATATGCTTGTAAAATGTAATGAATTTAATTCGATCTAAACTCTACTCAAAGAACAATGAAAAAAATAACACGAATCCTTAGAGACATGTTATGTTACCTCTGAGAAGAGCATTTGAATTTTAGTTTAACATTCTAGCCAATCGAAAATGCATGTCATGACCCAGGTAATATGATGTCAATTTTAATGTCCTGCTGAGTGCATGAATCTGTGTATGTGTGGGTCATGCGAATGTGAACACAAGCGTACCAAAAATCAGGTTTAATTTTATTGTCATTCCTCTCCCTCTCTCTCTCTCTCTCTCTTTGTCTTCCCTTTTCTACTTACACAACTAAAATAGTTGCTGCTTTACGTTCTCTCTCCCTGAGTCACATTTATGCACTCAAATATTCATTTTAAGTGTGTGTTGTGTGTCATTTGATACGTGTCTCTGTGCTAATGTTGGTGTTTAGTGTTGCCAATATAAGAGCAGATTTAATCGATTTATCTTTTAGTTTTCAAGATACATAATGACTAATAAATCGAATTATTCTACACACTCTCTCTCTCTCTCTCTCTCTTTGTCTCTCTTTCTCTTTTACTCTTTAACTAATCAGTGTCATTTAAATGCATTGATTTTCTTATCGAATTTTAAATGATAAAGGATATGCATGATAAGAGAAAAATATTTGAAACTCTAAAGTGCAAGCGTAATGGTTAAAATGCTTGGCTATAAACGTAAGTACACAAGGCTTTTGCACTTCAACTTTATGAGAATTAGGGCCATTATTACAACTTACCGTTAAAGTTGGGTTTCGTTAAAGGTAACTTTAGCTAAAGTAAACTTTAAAGTCACCTTTAACTTATTTACGTTATTACAACCTAATCTTCTTCTTAGTATATATAAAAATGAATGTGTGTTTATTTGTTTGTGGGTTTGTTTGAAGTCTATAGACGGCTAAACGGCTGAACCGATTTTCTTGAAATTTAACAGTATCTTCCTGTGTGTCTGGAAGGAGTTATAGGCTACTTTTTATGTTGAAATAGGCAAATAAAATTAAATAAAATAAAATCAATTAAAAAAGGTATTGATCTCGTATTGTATTGTTATTGTCTAACAAAATATTACGTATACGTCACCCGTCAGCTCTATGTAATCTACTACTATCCTCTTCTTCTTCTTCTAATATATAAAAATGAATGTGTGTTTATTTGCTTGTGGGTTTGTTTGTAGTCTATAGACGGCTAAACGGCTGGATCGATTTTCTTGAAATTTTCACAGTATCTTCCTGTATGTCTGGAAGGAACTATAGGCTACTTTTCATTTTATAATATCAAGTAGGCGAGGTGCCACACCCACATCTATATATATATAAAAATGAATGTTTGTTTGAACTGATATGAACTTTAGCAAAGTTGTTGCTCATAAAACGACTAAGTCGGTTTTTAAGTCCGTGCGATTAATTTCCGATAGATACCGCTACTGAGAATTATTCAATTCAATAATTGAATCGTAAACTATTCATTCGATCATGTGTTGATCGGACAAATACCAGACATTTTAAGATTCATCATTTATGATTTCAATAGCATTCAGTATAACTCATTCCCGCAATATTTCAATTACAAATTTGAAACATTTTAATTTTGAAAAATTTTTAAAAATGCTGTTGAGTTCAATTGGATTAAACGCACTTTTCACGTCGTTCCAGAAGCATTGAGACTTGAAAATCTTCGAGTACATGCCGCTGAGACCCGTTCGCATGAATCACTTGAACAACGACAAGTGAGATTAGAAACAGATCGAATGCGTACTACTCAGGCCCGTTCGTCTGAATCATCTGGACAACGGGAAGCAAAATCCATAAAATGATTCAAAATTAATTGGGATATTTGTGTAATGTCTTTTCTTCCAATTTATTTTAGTTGGTGCCGCAGCAACACGCGCGTGGTACAGTTAGCTACGAATAGCAACCCTATCAACCACAGACCACATCCAGAGACTGACATTTCTAATGCTATAACCTAGCCAAACGAATATTGCCTCTTTGCATGTTTTGTATTCGATTCATTCTGGTGTGAGCCATGCTTGATCTGTTGCCACATGTTGAAAAATAATTTGGAGTTTCTTATGGTGCTTCACTTAAAGAGAGTTATCGTGTGCATCCTGCGCGATATGTCCAACACAACATATAGATATTTATTGAGCGAAATGCTATTCCATCAGTACAGGCGGCTGATTTCTTCCTTCATCGTCCTGACAAGGGAATTTCCCCTTCGTAAAGCTTAGGTCAATGGTAAAAAGAGTCTAACATGAAATTCTTTAGGAGATTTCGGGACATAGCGAATCGATTGTCAGGCAATTCCCTTCTATACTTCCCCTGGATAGAACCAGTAGACTCTACGATTTTGGAAAATGCTTTGCAAAGGGACTCAATACCAAAAATAAGTGGAGAATCTTGGAAGCTGCATACTCCTTTGAAAGAGAAACTATTTTGTAGTCAAACAGAGCTCTTCAGACAGGAGCAAGAGCAGCTTGATTCCAGAAGGAAATGTTTGCAGCTCATGAATAAATTCTCGACTATCTTCCTAACGGCATCGATATGCCATCGAATGATGGGCTCAATACATTTTGGATTGAAGGTACAAAATCTATGTCATCGAAAGATCTGCCCAATTCAATTTGGACAGGACATTGCAATATCACTTAACAATCATACCACCATTCCAGCACTTGGCTCTTATAAGGTTAAGTTGAAGATCCCATTTAATTATCTGAGAAAGCAGAATCAGCTTGACGGACATACAGTTACCCTCTGCTGGATCCCAGATATGCGAAAATTCTCGGCAATAAGCAAGGAACGGCTCAGAAGAGATCTGAATCATGCATCATGATACAGAAGTGATACGAGGTTGATAACCAGTTTGTTGACAGGGCGCTGCAGACTCATAATAAGTAAGGTTAACCTCTGCTGGGTCCCCGCTCGAGCTTCCACGTAATTGTAAGGGTCAGAACCCTTCTGTGGAATGAAGGGAGATGTTTGAAACGAAAGGGAAGATAAAAACGGGCAAAGGCTCTTCTCCAACCAAGTGGGTTTGAAGAAATCAAAACGTTTGTTGGGAAATTACGATCGTAAGAGGTTCTTTCGGGAAGCCAACCTATCCTGGGTCAATGAGGAGTCCTGCTCCACCGCCAGACTCACCTGGCCCAAGATGGATAGAAGGCGTACCAACCGATTACTTGGTCTTGGTCGTGATGTCATCTCGACTACAGTGGCCGTGCTTACAGGCCATTGCGTCATGGGTAGACACGCGGAAAGAATGAGGCTCCCTTTCAACGACTTTTGCCGTGGATGCAGGTCCACTGAGGAAGAGGAGACTGTTGTTCACTTTCTCTGCCAGTGCCCGTCTCTTGCTAGGTGTAGATATGGGTTATTTGGCTCCCCATTCCTTGTTAGCTTAATGGAGCTATCATCTATTGACATCAAGGATATAGCTTCGTTCATCAAACTTTCTGGCTGGTTTTCCAGTGCGGGGTAGTCGTGCTTTTGTTGTGCAGACCTTGCGCTGACCAACTTCCTCCTTTTCCCTGATTTTGGTGGAACTTGGTTAGCTTTCATACCGTTGAAGGGGCAGAACTCTTCTGTGGAATGGAGGTGGATGTTTGAAAATGTATGCTCAACGAAAGGCCAAGTAAGAGAGGCAAAGACTCTTCCCAAACCAAGTAGTTTTAAAGAAATCAAAGCTTTTGTTGCGAAATTATAATCGGAGGAGATCTCAGTCATGCATCAAACCATACCGGTCGTGTGTCAGGGCACTATAGACTCAGAGTATAGAGAATGAGGGTTGTGTCATACTCAACATGTAGATTCTGTAGCCATAAGAGTGAATTCTTAGAATCTTTGAGGCTTAAACGCATGCCAGGAAGAAACACTTGGGTGTGTATCAAGTGCTAGGCAAGGAATTGTCATTGTTGACACAGAGCAGATGCTCAAATATTTCAGGGTAATGGCCTATAAAGTTTAAAGGAAATACAATACATCGAGTAGTCGCAATACAAAGGTAACTCTGCACGACAATAATAACAATAAGCTGTGCTACGTTAATGCTTTACAAAAGGAAGCATCTGGCTGCGTACCAAGTGCTAAGCACAGGGAGACCTCTACAGATAATGGACAACATTCTTAAGCTTTACAGGGGAATATAATGAAACAAAAATCTTAGTTTAAAGCATCAGAATAAATTATATGGGCGCAGTACTCTTTTTTTAGGCCAATTAATTAGTTTATTTTGAATATATTAAATCGTTTAAAATAAATTCTTAGTTAAAGTATAAAGCAAAGCAACCTTAAATCATCTTAAAATTTTGCTTAAACTCTGTCAATCATGGTTATTCCATCATATTCTTCATAAATTCTCTTGAAACTTTGGTTTTAATTGCTCTTTTATATAAATTATATATGACTGGTATATCCCATGTAATATTTATTATAACATACACAAATACAACAACACACTAACACACCCACACATACACAAAAAGACAGACATGTATAAATATTTAATCCTCTTTTACATTTCATTAATACTTAAAGCATAAAGAGACCATAACAAATGACAATAAGATTATGATTTTAGCCGAGGAAAACACTGTAACACAGTGTAACTTTCAAAAAAGATACAAACACTCTCTCTCGCTCTCTCTCTCTCTCTCTTTTAGTCTCTGTCTCTTACTGGTAATATTTTGTGATAAATGACTGCAATCATTAGAAATTTCTAACAAGTTAGACAAGAGATAAAAACCACACACATGCAAATCAGAAAACCAGAAATACACTGGGATCATATGACTCTGATTGTGTGTGTGTGTTTGTGTAATTAAAAGACAAGTTTTCCTAAAGGAAAAGGAAGAGACAACAACAACAACAGAAAAAAATATGAAAAGAATCAGTTATAAACAAAACCAAAATAACCTCAAGGAAAATTTTTTTGGTTCTAAAAAAATCCTACTCTGTGCATAGCATAGCTTAGCTTAGCATAGCATAGCACACATAAAAGACAAATAGAAACAATATTTTTCCCTTTTTTAGCCGCTTTTTTATTCATAAAGATACTAAAACAAAACCCGGCAAAAACTCAGTATTAATAAATATGTATGTATGTAAAGAAAACCTACACAAACACACACAAACATGTTTAGCTGTATTTAGTCTATGTTTTCTATGCGGCGAAAAAAAAATGAATAATTTTTCATGGAAAATATTTTAAGTAGCTTTCTAAAGCCACTTATGAGCACTGTGAGCAGTAAACTACTACAGACATAAACGTCATAAATAAATATGTAGAGAGAGAGAGAGAGAGAGAGGCTATGCATTCACATACAAACACAGATTCATTTTGTTGGCATACGCATATGGCAAATAAACACTCATAATTTATCAAATTCATATGAAATGCGATTATACACACACAAACATAACTCACTAACTCATACGTATATTGAAACATTGCTTGCTACATAGTATTAAAATATTAAATAAAGCATAAGCACAGGCTGTTAAGAGGGGTAATTTTTCAAGTATCTTTTTTAAGCTCTTAACTGAAGTGATAAATGAGTAAATTGGCTTAAAATTATAGGAATACAGGTACGGGAGAGAGATAGGCAAAAAAATATAATCCTTTTAAAGCTTTTGATTTACTAAATAGGCCTCGTTAAATAGGCCTATTTTAAGATAATTATATGCCTTATACAACATCATTGATATGAACGCCTCTAATTTGGTGCAAGCAGTCAATTATTTTGATGTGGTTTTAGACCATTTCTATGCACATTTTTGGCGTTATCTCGGCGACAACTTGAGGGATATTGGTTTCCAAATGCTTCAATAATAAAAGATTATCTGCATAGACACGAGTCAGGGACACTATTAGGCGCTGATACATTAGCGCGAGAACTCGAGAGTATTCGAGAGAAAAGTCGTACGTAAGATCTTCGGTCCAGTGCGAGTTAGCGATGATTTCTGCATTCGATACAACAATGAGCTGTATAAGCTCCTCAACGACATGGATGTTGTACAGTGTATTTACACCCAAGGTGTAACCAACTGGCGTAGGAGCGCAAGAAGCAGAGACGCCTAGTAGGATGTGTTAAGGCAGGCCGTAATCTGTTAATCGGATTGTTAATGGCTAATTAAGTAAGTAAGTAAGTAAGTAAGCGTAGATACGAGTTTTTGGTATTGAACCACACATGAAAAGTGTAATAAAATAACTGGAAACTATTCAGTCAATAAGATGAATGGAATAGGATCGCCGCCTTCATAAAACCATCAACATGTCCGAGTGATGCCTGCCATGAGTTATAATGCTAATGGATGATGGTAAAGGGAGGCAAAAATTACAACAAGAGCAAAGCTGAGTCCATGAGGCTATCCAATAATAACCTGGTGTTGGTAACCGTTCTTTTGGCCAAGCACTGTAGATTTAAGCTACACACACTCAGAATGACGGTTGTCTTGAGCCTCACATATAAATTCTTAAACGATCAAAATACATCATCGGAACACATATGAGGCGTTAATGCAACCCGAAAGAACACACATGGTCTTACAGAAGCCAATGCACCCATTACAAGTGATTGTTTGGTGTGGCTTGTGGAGCGGAGGCTTCATGGGTCCGTATTTCTTTGAAAATGAAGACGACGCAACGACTACAGTCAATGGAGACACATTTTCCGCCATGATAACCAATTTATTTTTACCGCTCTTCATGCTATTGATATGAACTATGTTTGGTTTCAACAAGATGGTGCCAATTGCCACACTTCTCATGCCATAATCGACTTTTTGCATCAAACGTTTGATGGCCGTTTAATTAGCCGAAATGATGATGTCAATTGAATGCCAAGAAGTTGTGAAAGAAGAAAAGTGTTATGCCGACAAACCAGAGATAATTAAGCACTTGAACAACAACATTCGTGATGCTATTACCTAGATACGGCTCCATTCGTTCGAAAAAGTGCACGAAAATTGGTCCGATCGAATGAGGTACAGCCGCGACAGATATTTCTAACTCGATCAATTGTACTTCACAACCAAAAAAAAACAAATTTGGTCCATCCGGAGTGGAGTGGCCGAACTTGATCAAACTTTCAACTTTGCAAGCATGAGAGAATACCGATAATCAGCCTTTATGTCTTCTTAGTAAATACTATGCATTGCTGCTGAAAGTAATTACTGCCTGCAATGGCATCTCTGTAGTGATGAAACAAATAACCCCCTACCACGCTACTGTTTCGAGATAAATTCTCCCTTTTAAAACTCATCACATGCATCATGAAAATAGAAAGATTATTTGCTACTGAATTTGATAAAAATCACATTCACAGAAATTATGCTTAAGCAGTCGTTAAATAACTACAACGCCTGCACGTATGCTTTCGTATATTAAATATGAAAATGAAAATCCTTGCACACACAAACATGTAGTCTGTTTGTCTGGCTGTGTTTCATAATTTAACAATTTTATAATCCGTTTAAATTGTCTTCTCCTTCGTATATTTTTCATTTTTATTTCTCACTTTTCTGCTTTTTAACAAATTTTCCATAATTTTACGCTTCAACGCCTAAAATCACACTCTATGTTAAATATGATTATTAGTATGATGCCAGTAGAAAATGGGGGTAAAAAAATCTCGCTTCCAACACAAATTGAAGAAAAATGGCACGACGAATAAAGAAAGTCGTTGTATAAAACTTAGATTAGTTTTCAGACGTAAGCCAAAACCCTCTTAACCTCCCAAAACCCCTTTCGTGCAGGTAGGGATAGAATTATGAAACTGTTTGAACAGGTAAACGGAAATACTAACATACTTTTAGGTGCCATGAAAACAAATTTTCAAAGTTTTAACATTCAGCTAGGAAACCTGCTGTTTTGGGTTAAATAACAAATTTATGAAATATTGTGTTTTTATTATTAACAATTTTACATTGTTGTTGTTGTAGTTGTTTTTCTTGTTATATTTCTTAGCATTGTAGTTGCAGCTTTTGTTTAGGAGTTATTCGCCTAAAACTTGATTATCTTTTGACATGTTTTCTTCCCAAAAAAAAAAACCAACCAAAAACTAACAACAAAATGAAGAAGAAATATTTTAAATAATTTATGCTACTTAAGGTGGTGAAAAGGAAGAAGAAATTTGTTCTTGTTCTTGTTGTTGCTGTTGTAAACTTAACCACAGGTGTAAAATATGCCATAAACACACATGTTCCATGTGAGGTTTTCTATCAGTATAAGAGAGCGTGCAAATTAATGTGTGTTGAAATTTCTGTGGCATGTATTTCGGTAAACTCAAGATAAAGGATGTTGAAGTGAAGACAAATTAAATATTTAAAATTAAGACAAATACAGGAAATATTGTAGTCTCTTCATAATAGTTAAAGAATAACAAATCTGTAGTATATGCTTTAAAAAAATTAAATTACAGCATCCTTAAGGTATGCAATAAATTTTAAATTTTTCTGAAATTATCAATTTGGAAAGGTATAAGACTTTTATGGTGTGGTAATTAAAATACATTGTTAACAGTCAGGAACTACGGCATACAATTAAAATAACAAATTAAGCATACCTAATAAATAAAATTTTTGACATCCTAAAATTATGCAATAAAATATTAAGATTTCTAATAATATCCTATATTTCATGTTTATTTAACTAAACGAAATCGTTGTAACCAATATTTGTGCTATATGACAGCGTTCTTATACCTGCCACCGCTTTTTTAAGGGTTCCCGTCTGAAATATCAAACTCCCCATGAGTCTGGCACATCTGGCATCTGCTACTTTAGAAAACCCCACAAAAAAGTCTAATATGTTCACATGATCTCAGTGACCAATTCATATCACTACCACGTGCTCTCAAATCGCTGTTGAAACCACTTGTCCTTGTATTCCAATCCTACCATAATCATAGACCCATAATGCTCACCGTTGTTCACGTAACTATTCATCCAGAAATGGTCCTCTTTGCTGAAAATTATTGTTCAATGAAAATTAGGGTCAATTGCCAACTGATCCATAGGGAAATCAGCGAATACACAGCGTTGTCTATGGTCGGCTTCCTTCAGTTTTTAGAGTATTTAAATTTTGAGAAGGTGCAGGCCAAGGTATCGACGCAAATTTGCCAAGTGGTGGTCTGCGAAAGGCTGAATTCTAGAGAGTGACATGAAATTGGTTTGGATTCTCCTGCACATCATCATGGACATCGGTAATGTTTTCGATACATAAAGTGTTTCGTCGATGTACGAGTGTTTCTCGAATTTATTCATCTTATTGCAAACAGTCCTGCCAGTAGAAGGATTATGGCGATCGTAAAATAGACGAAGCGCAGACAGAATACCAATTTTAAGAAAACAATTTTTTTTATTTGCAAGTGTCATTGATTATAAAATCCATCCACAGTGCTGTGCCAAAATAGACCAAGCAAATAACAACTAATTTGAAGGACGAGCCTTCAAGTACATGGCCGCTATTAACTACTAAAGTTCGGAATTAACTGTCGGAAGACGCAATTTATGTGTCTAAGATTTTAAATGACTTCCCATAGACTTATCTTCTTTATTGCAAAATTTTCGTGGGATATAGGCATCCTGTACAGGAGCCCATTGGAAGCATAGCGGCTTGTAAATGCTTCCAAAAGTGTTCTCAAAAGCGAAATCTGCTCCAAAGCTGTATAATAAGTACAGACCAATAGTATCATGGCAATATTGTTATGTTTGACAAAAAAAATTTGCAGTTGATAGTTGTAGCATGCTGAAGATCTGTTCATTTCAGTGGAACAGGAATTTAAGGATTTTTTTTAAATACAAGTTTAAACGATAGCAGGCCTATTTATAAGGCAGTATTATGTTTCAATGCCATTCCAAAATAGAAAAATTTCATTAATCCTTGGAATTAAATTAAAATGTGCCTTTCCAGAGAAGTATGCCTGGAAATAAAAAAAAAATGATGCCGGATTAAATAAATACCCAGACAATCAGAAAAAAAGAAAATGTTTCAATTGAAATAAAATTTAAAGAGAGTAGAAAGAGAGAAAAAAAAGTGAATAACAGAAGACAGATAAAATCGAATTGATAAAAATCCTGTGCAAATACTCATCAATTCGTATGAGAAATGTGCTGATGGCAATGAAATATTTATTGTAGCGTATGTTAAACAAATAAAAATAAAAAATAAAATAAAAAATATTTCAAGGCACCAACACTAACACCAACACCACACCACCACACTACTCATCATCAAAATTAAGAGAGAAAACGAAGAAGAAAAAAAACAAATGAAATAAACAGAAATCATTTATTAAAAAATGGAAGAAAAAAATTTTAAAGAACATAATGAAACTGATGAAGGATGATTTCTTAAAAGGAAGAACACCAACAAATTGTCAACGGCAATCAAAGTAAATAAACTTCGGCTACAGGATACAGGATAAGCAAACGAAACAAAAAAAAAAAACACGTTAAAATGAAAATCATTTATATTGCCGGCAAATTTCTTTTCTTTTTCTTATGTTTTCTACTTTTCTTAACACCCAAAAACTATACAAAAAGTCCTGCTTTGGCTTAAAAAGAAATTCAATTAAACGAGGGTGGGTTAGTCTGCGTATTTCAGGACGATAAGCAACCAAAAGAAAAGTTACAATCATTGCAACAAATGTCAGTTAATCTAAGAAAAATAAAAATAAAAAATTAAATCGAAATGAATAAGAAGTCTATGGCAGAAGCAAAGAAAAGATCAAAGACAAAAGCATGGGGAAAGCAACAAAAAACAAAAAAAAAAATCGAAAAAGAAAGAAAGTAAATACTCGTAAATAAACACGAGGATTAAAAAGTGAAATTAATGACTTTCAGTGAAATGCTCAGAGGAAAGAATTTTGCAAATTTAAATTAAATTTTTATCAAAAATTACTTGCATCATCACAATGACTTAAACTAAAGCTGGAGCTGGAAGGAGCTAGATTAAATTGGCAGAAGCCTTTGATTGGCATACTTAAGAGACCAAGTGATTAGATAGACTAATTTGTAGAAGACGACATAGTTTTGAAGAGTAGTTGAACTTATATCCAGGAAATTTGCATTGGAATAGGATCAATCACTTTCACATTCCGAAATTTGACAGTCAATAACGGCCATCTTCTTGAAGCTGATTCTGTCACATTAGTTGTCATTTACTCAGTTTGATTTGCCAAAGCACTGTGGGCGGATATAGCATACAGCAACACATGCTAAAAATAAAGCTGTTTTCTCAAATTGTCCTACTGGGAGCCACCTATTTGCAATGTGGTGCATAAATTCGAGTATCCGTACAAATTCTACTGACCCAGGAACTAAAGAAAACCGATCATAGACAACGGCGTAAGTTCTCTGAAAGAGCAACTGGTTGGCAACTGATCCTAACTTACATTGAATAGTTATCTTAAGTGTTGAGGCCCATGTCTTGGTGAATAAGTAGGAGTCCACATGATATCCAAGACCGTCAAATGCATACCACTCACTACAGCCACTGTTTGCTATAAATTTTGAACTAGCAGTGTCATTGATACATATTTCTTTGAGAACGATAATAGCTAGGCTATCATCATCAACGACGAGCCAATTTGTTTTGACTAGAACGGTAGTCGCCGTGGTCTAGTAGGTAGTGTGTTGGCTTATTAGACGAAAGGCCCGAGTTCGAATCCCAGGCCAGACATCAAAAACAAAATACAAAAAGTATTTCTTCGGCGACTTCCTCTCAGCAGATTTCTGGCAAAAACTCTGAGAGTAAAAATTGCCATGAAAAGCTTCTCAAAAAATCTGTCGTTCGGAGTCGACTTTAAACTGTAGGTCCCGCCACTCATGTGTAAAATTAACGCACACAACATGAGTGGTGTTGAGAAGCTAGGCCGTAATCCTGACGAAGGGTTGTAATGGCCAATTATGTATGTATGTAGAACGGGAAGATCTGGATGCCAAAGACATGTGGTTTCAGCAGATGGGCACTGTTTGCTTATACCACATTGCAAATATTGCACGATCGTTGCGAAGACATGGTCATCTCGCATGGAGATAGTTAAGTTACCTTTTATTACTCTTAGTAATCAATTCTTGTCATCAGGATCTCTCCAGAATAATTAGGTAAGTACCCGCAATTCTGGCCAATAAGATCCACGTTATCTGCTTAGACAATAGCCCCACAACTAACATGATCTAACATCAGTAGCAGTTCGTTCATCACAAGATTCCATAGGAGGGGGGAAAGCGGCTCACCCTGTGGAGTTCTCCTTTCTATACTTCTAACAATGTGCGAGCCCTCCAGCATCTGGTAGATCATTCTTTCACTGAGTAGTTTCGATATCCAGTTCGCCATTGTGTCCTGTACGCCCAATCTTGTCAGCATGCCAGGAATAGCGCTTATCGCCACATTATTGACGGCTTCTTCGATGTCAAGGAAGGTAGCCAGAGTGTATTACTTTCGTGCAAGAGACTTCTCTATCATACAGATTAGGTTATGTAGGTCAGTTTCAACAGACCTTCCCTTAATGTATGCCTGCTGTCCATTGGATAAAAGACGGCCATCCAGTACCTGCAGTAGATTTATATCTATGAGCCTCTATAGCGTCTTTAATAGGAACAAGTCGAGACTTATGGGTCTGTAATCTTTAGGTTTAGAGCTTGAGTTTCATCACGCCTTCGTTATGAAGACCATTGCATCCACCATTGTAGAAAAATTAATCTCACAGCCGCCTTTGCTAACTTTTCCTATCAATTCTATGGTGATTTCTGGAACCATTGTTCCCCGTTTGCCTATACCAACAATGATCGGTTGCTCAAAGTTCATTTCATTCATTTACAGTTCTCCATAAAGATATTTTTCAAAATTTTTAGCCAATAAATAAGCCCCAACTCCAAAAATAGAAAATTTCTTTCCCCTGCTAAACACTCACATTTCAATGGCGCTTCCCCCCCCTTAAATTCCTCAAATCCCAGTAGTGCCATATAATTGTAATTAACATTGCAATTCTTATGTTTTAAACCCACGGCATGGCTTTTTTTGGTGGCCATAAATCAGCTACAAATTATATGCTCTTACACTCCTGCTAACATTCTGTATATTTTTCATACTGAAATACAAGCTCAACACCCACCTTACCTACGACAACTAGGAAATTCGTTACCCTTTTCCTAAATGCCACAGGAAAAAAACGTCATGAATAAATGGTGAAACTGGTAACATGGTTATGATGCAACGAAGGAAAATAAATGTAACTACCACCCTCGAGGCGAAAAGTGAATTTCAAATAAAGTGCGAAACATGAAATTAAAAGATTTAAATCTCAACACACACACACACTTACAAAATGCCATTAGAGCGCGGGTTGTCGGATATGAAATGAAAGGAAAATTATTATTTATTTTAAAAATATTTGCATGGGCAGCTTAAACTATTGCAGCAACATAATAACCTTCAGAATACAGGGTATTACAATGAAAGAAACCTAAAAGTATACTTCAACATTTTTAAATTTCACAAAAGTATGCTAGGAAAACCTACCATACATTTTCCCCTCATCATTAGTATTCCTGCAAGCTTTTGCAATCGCATAATCTCTATGCCTGGCTTCGTTTATTATTTTTCTTCTCCCCTCCCCCTGTATGGTATGGTATATGGTCCCTGTGATATGACCATTCCTTTAACCAAAACTCACAATATATTTCCTAAACGCATTTATTTTGCATTTTAAGTAGCAGCCAAGTTTGAAGCAACACTTTATAGCACAACACTTTCAGCATAAGCAAGAAAAGTAAAATAATTGTAAAGGACCTTACAGCCGAGGGGTTAGTTGATGATGGTTCAGAGATAAGCTTTTGAAACCGGAGATTTATTTTTTTCTTTGCTTTACTCTGCTTCTCTTGTTATTCTATGCAAATATTTGCAATGACACGTACCATTTACACTATTGCATTAAGATCAGCCATAATAGATAGCGAAAACGATAAAAGGGCTCTCCATGGAAGGAAGGAAGGGGGTGACGGTATAAAATAATGTGCAAGGGATACTAATCTAATTAAAGTGTTTAGAATGAAAACAGAAAAAGGGAGATATGCAAGGAAAGTCAAGAAATTTTAAAATAAATAAAAATTAAGTTTAAAAAAGTGGGGCATACTTAAAGGGATTAACTTTTGATTTTGAATTTTTGTTGAAATTTAAAAAGAGAAAACTAAGTGAAATATATGTTTTGTTTGTGTTAAAAAAACTTAGGATCCTAATGAAAATAATCTTTCAACAAATTAACATAATTTTAATTTAATTTAAAAAAGCATGGCATATCCTTAGGAGTTCACAGGGGTGATTTTTAAATTTAGAAAAGATTTAAGAAATGACAAAAATTGACGCAATTAAACTTTTATAACAAATGAAGCATATTTATAGGGATCTCATGCTTATGATACACACAGGATTTTTCAGAGCGAAATAATATATCGTTGGTCTCATGCAGAAAGGCCCTAACTCGCATTTTTCTTGAAATTGATTTTTTTGTGATTCCAATGTGTTTTTGTGTTAAATGCATTGGAACCACAAAAAAAAATCAATTTCGAAAAAAGTGTGAGTTAGGGCCTTTCCACATGAGACCAACGATATGTAGAACGGTATGACCGAAATTAGCTTAAATCGCCCTTGAAGCATTTTAGCACTGAACCAATGTGTTGCCACATATAAAAGGAAAGCTAGTTGAGTAAAGATAGCCAACTGTAAAGCGGAAATTGCCGCAATATAGTAGGTAGTATGTCTGCTTAGCTTAGACATATCGTATAAAACCAATGAATATGAATAAAAATATTTCATTAGGCGACTTCCCCTCAACAGTCTTGTGGTAAAACCACTGAAAATAAAATAAAAATTGCCATGAAATATTTCTCAAAAATCTATCGTTGGGAGAAGACATTAATCTGTGGGTACCCCGAGTACTGAATAAAATGAACATATTCTAACTAGAGGGTTCTAATTACTTATTCAGTAAGTAAGTAATGTGGCCATTAAAGCTCTAGAGAGAGTACAAAACATTTAGAATTATTTTATAATGCCAAGTATCTCCAGAAATAGCAAGACATTAGACGATTAGCCTCATACGAGTTCCTCAACGCGGGGACATTGAAAGTAACAATAAAGTAGACACACTTGAAAAGGCTAGCAAAACGGAAGATTTAATTCTATTCACACCTGTGATTGCAAACAGGCAAAATAATAGTCTCTCTCCACATACAGAGAGACCAGACAGATCTACCGCAGCATGGATATGTACAGAAGAAAATGTGCGTTATACTTAGGAATCTCCTAGAAATTGTAACATATCACGGGGGCACACGAGCGGACGCTGGGAATACCTCACAATGACTTCTGCGGAAACTATAATGACGAGGAAGAAAAGAAAGAACAGTTGGAAACCGACCTTGAAATTTCAAAGAGTATTTCACTTCGAACAGCATCTTTAAATACCTAACAATACTAATAAGCCCTCCTTAACTTGCCCCACTCCCCCCTGGTGGAGAATAAATTATTCTTTTTATTATATTAAAAGCTTATTTTTAAGCATTTGTTTAATGAGACGAAAGAAATTCTAACGCATAGTTAAATAGGCCTCTCTATTAGAAGAAAGAGTAAAGCAATAAATATTTATGTTTTCCTTTAATTTAATTGAAAATAAATATTTATTTTAAATTGATTATAATTAATTATAAATAAATACAAAATAATTAAGCAGTGCCCCCCTACCATAAAAACATTTTAAAAAGAAAACATAGATTAAAACAATATCACCTATTGTTATTGCTATATTTTAAAACAATAGCATACTTTCAGGGTGGTGTGATGTGACTGCTATAGCAAGATAAACAGGCGCCTTTAATAATAATAATTATTGTGCATATTTATGGTTGTAATACAAAACTTACCAGTTGCAAATTAACAGGTAAGACTAGAGATTTTCATGTTTTATTATTATTTTATTTTTTTCGTGTGGATTTAAATTTGAGGTTTTCTAATTTGAATTTATAATTAGGGAATTTGCAATGGCTTGGAGAATCATAATTAATTTACTATAATAGTGCTAATTTAAGACAATAAAATAAACAAATTAAATACAATAATTAGTTTAAATATTTGGGGTGGTGAAGAGCCACCTTCCGCCCGTAAAATGTATTTGAAGTTTACGTCAAGCTAAAAATACTGAAAAACAAACTTGGAAACTTTGTTTCTTTAAAAATAAAATTCAATTAACAACAGAGGAAAGAAAAAATGTTCATTTTGCTTGCTCAAAGAAGTCTATTAAATTAGTTTCTTGTCGTATGGTTAACTATACCCTACAAGCTTTAATTGCTTCTTATAACATCAAGTGCTCATTATACCCAATCTAAACCCTCTCTGTCCTTGACACTCTTCATATTTTCCTGTTAATTTATTGTTTAATTTTAAAAGAGTGTCCCTCCTCCACCATATATGCTAGAAAAACTAAAATTCTTGACTTTAAAACTCTTCTGTATGATGTCCTCTGTACCTTGCTTGATTGGCTTTATTTAGTTTCCAACGTGGTTTTTTTTCTAACTTTGCAGCCATGGTTTCCTTCTCCAGAGTTTTTTTTAAATACTGTATCAAAAACCATGGCAAAAAATTATTCTGTATGTGTCTAAGTCTGTGTGAAAGAAAATTAAAACAAAACAAACAAAATAAACGAAAGAATGTTGAAACGCACCTAAAAGTATACTTTAGTTTTTAATTTTTTTTTTCTCTCTACCTTAGACGCACAAATGTATGCACTTGTTTTAAGAGCACACACCTTTAAGCTACAAAATACCATGTCAAAACCAAACAAATTTCTATACAAGCCTTTCAGAAATATAGACAGGCCAAGTTGTGAAAGGGTGTGTTGGAAGCAGGATCCTTTTTTAAATTTTTTCTAAAGTTCCATCCAAGCTTTAAGCTATGATTTGAATACGAGTACAATATGAATATATTTCTTACGACAAACCTAGCTTCCATTATATTAAAATCCTTAAGGGCCTAAGGTATTCAATTAAAAACCCTTAGATGAGTTACTCTATTACGTTAAAGGAAATGAAAGCCAGTTTAAAATAAAACCAAAACCAATATGCATTTAGCAAACAAATAACTAAAAGGAGGACACACACATACACACTGTTGAGTACACAAATTCTCTCAACACACACCTATACATACAAACGTGTACAGCACACAAGTATACAACAGAGAAACAAGTAAACCAGTAAAGCAACAGAGTCCCATAGAGAACAAGAGAGCTAAAGTTACCATAAGCAACTGGTGTTTTCCACACAAACACACACACACACATACACTCTCATACGTTCACCAACCAGTCAACCACTACAGTGTTAATGTGATAGTGAC
Source organism: Sarcophaga rosellei (assembly GCA_930367235.1). NCBI lineage: Eukaryota > Metazoa > Arthropoda > Insecta > Diptera > Sarcophagidae > Sarcophaga > Sarcophaga rosellei. The sequence goes on from OV884019.1 coordinate 90,203,367, forward strand.
TAACTAGTATTGTAATGTTAGCCTTAACGTAACCATTCATCCTTTACTTGCTTCCTTCTCTTTTGCCTGCCATTCTAAATATAATTTGCATATGAACTGAAAGGTTTATTGTTTAACCATAAAAGTACTTTAGAGAGACAGAGAGAGAGAGAGACAGAGTGAGAGTAAGTAGTTGTTGTCGTAACCACCATAATAAACATGGTGAATGGTTTTCTATATTACAGTGGTTTTCATACAGACTAAACCAAACGACAAACTCATTCAAGGTAAAAACTACAAAGACTAACAATAACAACAACAACAATTACTAAAACAACAACTAAACTATAGTGAGAGGGTAATAATTACATTCGCAATAATATTTTCAGAAAAAAAAAGCCGGCTAGTTTCGTTTAATTTTACTGTTTCACTTGCATTATTAATAATTGAAAAAATTTCCCATAATAGAGGACATTCTCTCTCACTTAGAGAGAGAAAGAGAGTTTTTAAAAGAGAGATAGCACACATCCTTTTTCGAAAAGAGCAAGAGCATATATATTATAAAGGGGTTGGAGTAAAGGAAATTTCTATTGGAAATATTTCTCCTTAAAGTATGACATCACCTCAGGGAAGAACATTTTTAGTAGAGGGAAATTTTAAAGGAGAAATCGGAATGAGAAAAAGTTATTCGTATTTAAAGAAAATATAATTAAAATGGAAAGTGCTTGTTTTATTGCACGAAATGTAAATGTATTGAAGAAGGTAATGAATACTTAGGCTTTCTTGTTTATAGATAAAAGTGAAGCCGGTTTTTAGGCGCACTTTACAATTTCTTCAGAATTTTACTGATTTTCTGTAGAAGCTTCATAGACACTATATACACACTAGAGATCAGCAATGATTATTCAAAAAGATGAGTAGATTCGAATCATACTCATAATTTCTGATACTTATACGCTTTCATACTTATTTTAATTTCATACTCATACTATTCATATTCAAAGTTTGAAGTACTCATCGTACTTATACATAACAAAACGCATGATTTTGTTGATTTCGACTCTTCTTTACTCAACATTTACAAGAATCACAAAATAAGTATGATTTTCGTACGAACACTACAATACTCACTAGAAGGTTGTATGTTGGCTTTGTTTGCTGTCTTTGTCTTTCTTTTTTTTTTTTTTGTTTTTTTTTTGTAAATGCAAATCGAATCATTTATGAGTATTAAAGATATTTTTCTATATTTATAAATCTGAATGCGTAGGTGTATGAATTTCAATACTGTTGACTTATTCATACCCAAAATGTCATGAGTACTTATAAGTAGCGAAAAGCGATTCATTGCTGACCTCTGATACACACATACATACATAATTGGCCATTACAACCCTTCAGTCAGGGTTACGATCTAGTTTCTCACACCACTTATGTTATGTGTGTTTTATACATGGGTGGAGGGGCCTACAGGTTAAAGTCGACTCTGAACGACAGATTTTTGAGAAACTTTTCATGGCAATTTTATTTCACTCCACAAGTTTTTGCCAGAAATCTGCGACAAAATATTCTTTCATATTTCGTTTTGTTCATCGGTTCTGACCTTGGGTTTTATACCGTGGCCTCATATCTAATAAGACAACTCACTACCATACTAGACTAGACTAGTAGGCATGTCTAGTGCATCTAAATAAATTTATGACGTGTATTCTCAGTATATGATTTTAATAACTTCGCTGAAAATTGTATTGGCGTATCAATAACAACGAAGCTTTCTTTCTTTGTGAATAACCAATTAAAATTAAGAAAAAGTCGAGTAGGTAGTGTGTTGCTATTCTGCGAGAGAATGTGGTTCAAACAATATTTCTTACGGCGACTTCTGGCAAACTTAATAGTCTTCTGGTAAATTCTGAAACAAATTTAAATGCCAAGAAAAGTTTCTCAAATCTATCGTCCGGAGTCGATTTTAAATTTAAGGTTCCGCCACTCATGTATAAAATTAACACACACAACATTGTTGGTGTAAGAAGCTAATTTGTAATGCTGACTAGAGGGTTGTAATGACCAATTATGCATATAAGTACATATGTACGTATGTTTAAGAAGGCTGTGTGATTTTACTCCTACTATTCAGCCAGAACCTAGAAGAGACTTTTGCAGCACAAATCTTCAACGAAATAAAGTTGTATCAAGTATTATCAGGTGCAGTCTTAACTTCTTTCTAGGGTAATAGGTCATGCAATGCAGTCATTAATACTGCTCACGTCTATGAAGGCCAATGTCTTTGAAGAATACACAAAAGTATAGCAGGGACCCTTCTGTAGTATACGTATGGGTCAAGCACAAGATATTGGGCCAGAACTAGCAGTCAACTAGTTTGCAAGTACCCTCCCATCGGAAGTCTATGACATCGGAAGATGTACTTAGTTTAAGTTAGGTTAGGTTAGAGGACGTGTACTTGTCAACTGTGACAAGTACAGTACCCGGAGGTCGAATTGACCCATTGTATAACGTCCTAGCTTCTCACACCACTCATGTTGTGTGCGCTAATTTCATACATGAGCGGCGGGACCTACAGTTTAAAGTCGACTCCGAACGACAGATTTTTTGAGAAGCTTTTCATGCAATTTTTTACTCTCAGAGTTGTTGCCAGAAATCTTTTGATGTTTTGATGTCTGACCTGGGATTCGAACTCGGGCCTTTCATCTAATAAGCCAACACACTACCTACTAGCCCACGGGACTACTTAGTTTAACTTGAACAGAAAAAAAAGAATGAGACATGGCAATACCAGTTGACAGTCAAGCTGTCATCCTATTGATCAACCGGTTCTTGTAAGATCAGTTCGGAAATAGTAAGAGACAGCAGTAGAGGGAATTGTTTTGAACTTGTGCGGGGAGCTCAGATCGTATATCGCGACAATTAACAAGCAAATCAGCTTGTGAGGAGGGAAGCTTCCACGCCACTATGGGAACGTTTCTGTGATGTACGAATAAATGGTTTGCATGGTAAACTCAGCAAAAGAGAAAATAAAGAGGAATAGAGGCTTTTCACACCACATTTTGGTGTATAACTACAATACAAAAAATGAATGACGCATTTGACTATTCAGCAATAACCTAATGCTAGGGACTGATCTTTTGACATAAACTTTAGGCTCCAAAATCACTAGTACTGATTATGTGATGATAAAAATTAATCATCCGAATACATGCTTGAAAACTGTGGTCTATTAATGCATCCCAGAAGAAACCGCTTGGGTGCATAGCAGTGCTAGGCATGGTATTGACCTTGTTTACATCGAGCAGTACCCTATAATTTATCAAGGCGATAGTTTTAAAGCAATCTTTATACAGATACCCTGTATAATTGTACATAAAAGTGAGAAGTCTAGGAAAAAGTTTGTAACGAATAAGGATCATTGGCCGCGAACAAGATCCCCTTAAAATTAGTCTTTTTATAGCCCTGTAACAAACTCTGTTTTCCATGAATTTTTTTATAATTTTAAATGAAATTTGTTGACAACAACAATAATAAAGAATATGTTGTTGTTGTTGTATGTTTATTTAAAAATAACTGAAATGAAATTGTCATTCTGTCCATTTGAGTCATCAAATGGCCAATCGAAACTGTCATTTACATTATATGCAACGTAAGTAATGAAAATGTTAACAACAGACAGACAAAAAATGTGAAAAAAATGGACAAAAAACGAATGAAAAATAAGAAATGATATCGAAATTTATTTACAATATTTTCTTTGTTTCTTTTTTGTTGTTGTCTGTCGCTATTGCCTGTATATTGTGTTTTCATCAATTTATAGTGACAACCTCATTGAAGCACATTGTTGAGAGAGAACTCGTGCCAATCTAGCCAGGCCATAAGGAATTGAGAAATGGGTGCTGCTGCTCCTGCTTGTTCCTCTTCAACAATCTTTTGTTTAACAAATATTTTCCACTTTATCATGTTTTATGGAGACAAGATTGATTTTTAATGCCAATTGCCAATGGTTTGGTCTGATGATATTCCGTTGGTGTTGTTGATATTCATTGAGTCACTTTGTTCAGTGCATTGTCAAGGGGTCAATTTACATTCCTTTGCATGAATACATGAACTTAATTAACTCAGTTTCAATATAGTTTCTTGCATTCGCCCACTCACTCGCTTTCCTTCTCTCTCTCTCTATCTCTTATCTTCTGTCTTACTTTGTATGTATTACAGCAACACAGAAACAATGTTTACAAATACAACAATAAAGTATTAGTGAAATCCCTTTTTTCTTGCTCTCATCGCACAAAAGAGAATCCATAAAAAGTTGTTGCATATTTATTGATGTTCAATAAAATTATTTACAAATTGTTGCATACTTTAAGGATGCATTAATTAAATCACTTTATTGTATTTTATAGTATACTTTAGCGATCAATTTATTTGATGTCAATATTTAAAGGAATTTCAAAATACTTTAAAGTGTAAAGCATTCGAACTTTAAAGAATTCTGCTCCAAGGGGACTATGACCTCCAAATAGAAAAAATTCAAAAGTAAGACGCTCTGAAGTAGGTGAACCCTTGTCTTATAAACTCATATTGTTACACCAGATTTCCTAGTTACCATGCTATGTGGCTTGTGTAGATGGTGTGAAACAATACTAGCAGTTCAATACCTTAGTAGATCACCTAACTTGATGTGGGTGCTGGCTTATCTCCCACGAGTATCGAAAATATTTCTTAATAAAGCAGGAAAAATGGTTCCACTTCTCTGCTTTGATTATGCTAATTGGGACAGGGGCTCCAAGATCAGTTTCTGAGACCGAATTTCCGAGTATGTATTTGAGCACAAGTATGTTAAGTTAGGTGGCGGACCCTCCTTGAAGAGCAAAGTTTCACTTTGGCCAGCATTTAGGCTCATTTTGATACCATAATTAATAAGCCAAATAATCTTGCAGTAGCAATACCTGTATTGAAGTATTGCCAAGATGGACTGAAAATGAGGTCCGCCTCTTCATGGCAAATGAAGGCCACTGTCACATGACGTAAAACATAGTATATTTTTCTCTTGGGACCCATAGCTAGTGCTGAGCTCATTTGAGAGAATACTACATGTATTGGCATGCCAGACCAGAGGAAACCGCCATTTTAGATGGTCTTATGGTTGACTATGCTATCCTCTTAATGTAGTTTCCAACAAATGTTTTTATTGCCCCAAACCCATTCAGTTGGAGAAGAGTCTTCTCAGTATTGCATTTTTCTTCCGTTGAGTATGGTTTCTACCTCCGCAAATAGTTAGGTTAGGTTAGAGGACGTGTGCTTGTCAATTAAGACAAGTACAGTGCCCGGAGGGCTAATTGACCCATTGTACCGCTTACAGTTTCTGACCCTAAAAGTTGCGTGGAAGCTCCGCTCCTCGCATGCTCATTGTCACGAATTCCTAGATGACTTGGGACACAACAGATATAAAATTCCCGGATGAGTCTCATTCTATTCTCGAGTTCGCATTATAAGAGCTAAGTGCTCGGCTGGCCGGCTGACTGTCACATAATATAACCTTATGCAGTCCATTGCGCATTCTACACGAGTTAAACTAAGACAATCTTTCAATGCCATATACCCAACCATATATCTTTGTTAACGAGTATGTACCCTCTTGAACACTTTTAGTCCCTTTTGTTACTAAGTCTCGTTGCGAATCAATTTCTAAAACCATAAAGTTTGCTTCTGCCCTGGAGATAGCTATCAGCCACTTGATCTGTCTCCCGTTATACTAACAATATTTTCAGATACGATTTATCACATAGAAAAACTGAAAACCAGAAGCATATAAAGATCACCAGTGCCTAGACTGACTACATATCAGCCCTACATCTCCCGCTAAGCTCAGCTCATTACCCAGTTGACGTTAATTTTTTTTTTTTTCTTCCATTGTTGTATCTTTAACCAGGACATATGTATGTTTTCCTCTTTAATGTTCAATTAAATTCTGTTTTTCCGTTACCAATTCGGCTTGTATTTAACAACAATTCGCTTGAAATGTTTTTTAAAACACCTAAAGCTATGCAATACAATCTGAAACATTTATTGAAATAATAACAAGCGATTAATTTGATTTTTTTCTCTCTTTTTATTTTCTGTTCTGCGGCCATAGAAACATTAAAAAAATAAAATTAAAAAATTATAGAAAAAGAAGATGGTAGTAGTAGTAGTCACAGGAATTTAACAAATAAATCCCAACAACAACAACAAAAGGAACAAAAAAAAAAGAGAAATAATTTTGTCATGGCAACAAATGAGCAGCATCAAAACAAATAAACTCTTCATACACAATAACAAAACAAAAAAATAGCAAAGGACAAGAGGATGATGATGTTGCTGATGCTGATGCTGATGTTGATGACAAATAAACTCCAGGCATTGTATACTAGAGAGACAACATAGTATGATGGACACAATACAGGCGTGTATATATACATAAACATTTAATGAATGAATGTATGTATGAACAAATGATTGAATGACTAAATGAATGAATGAATGTAGGATGATATGAATGCCATGTATAATGATTGTAGGAGCAGTGTACAAATATATTTATGCTTCGCTTGATGCCCGGATAGACAATAACCGTAATAACAACAACAACAACAGCAACATGGCAAAAACGCATGGTAAACGACTGATAAACCATGACAACTGCTCTACTCCAACTCCAAACTCCAGCTTTAGCGTTCTTGATTTCTTACTACACGCTGTGCGTATGTATACCCGAGGATACAACATATAATATACAATGGCATAACGAATCACTAAGAGGAACATCATACAGTTGTCAAGGATTAAAAACGGACAAAGGAATTTTTTCAAAATAAAAACAACAACAGCATTAAGACCAATACCAAGAACAACCAGCCCAGACAAATACTCAACTACGTTGAGACCAAAAGGTAGCCAAGTCAGTCCATCAAAGCCAAAAACGGGGTAATTGTGTATTTAAATGCACAAACAAAAAGCCATTTTCGCAAAATACTACTCATATTTGCTACTGAATATTGGCAAACAAATTGCAATCGAGTGTATGAAACCTCATAAAAGAAAACAACAACAACAACAACAAAAACAAAAACAAAACGAGAAAAAAAACTTAAGGCTCTGTTTTCTGTAGCATATGTTAAGGTAAATCCATCAGCGAGAAAGAGAGAGAGACAGACAGAGAGTGCGCTTAATAATGCCTGCATAGACGCCTGGCAGCATTTGCTGCTTATTTAAATTTAAATGAAATGTTTGGTTGGCTATTTCACCTAGCGGCATGGGCTGGGTGTACATATCAACTCCTTTTGATGTATGAATGCCAGACACAAAATGTCACATTGTCACCGTTGTGCCGTTACTACTTCATGTTGAATGTTGTTGTTGAAATGAAATCAATTATTCATGCACTTAACCCCTAACCATGCACTCTCTTTTTCTCTCTCTGTTTTCCTTTTTTTTTTACTAAAACACTAGCTAACGTTTGTTAAACGCATCTAAAAGTATGCAAAGTATTTCATGTGTTTTTTCACCAACAGCTTTTAAGGTATGCAACAGTTTTTTTTGCACTCTTTCCATGCTCTCTTCATGGATATGTATGGTAGTGTAGTAAGCAGATTTGTTTGGGAAAAAACAACAAACTTGGGTTTTAACTGTCAGTCAAGAGAGAGGGAGAGAGAGAGAGAGGGAAAGAGAGATAGTCAATTATTGTTATCTTTGTTGTTGTTGTTGTAGGACTGTATTTAAATGTGTATATTTTTTAATGGCTCTACTGATTTAAGGGCAATTTAATTTATTTGAATTAATTTTTAAATAAAAATAAAACACATTAAAGGCGTTTCTATTATAAAAGACCTTGGAAACGGTTGTGCTATGGGTCAAGAGTTTAATAATGAAATGGGCCAGTGTGAGACCTATTTGACGTGTTCCTTTTGCTTTAGTACTGTATGGTATCACTGAGTTCACTCCCCAGTCTTACTATATTTGGAAAGAGTTTTAAAGGAATTAAAATCAGTTCAGTTCAGTGTGCATAGACTTCCAGCCGCTAAAATCACTTCTTGTGAAATTCTTTCTGAATATCAGGCAGATAGTTTTGTTCACATTTCCTACTTATAATTCTCAGTGAATGCTCAGCTACACAAACCATTCATCGATAAATTCATAGCATTTGTGTGATTACCACACAGAATTTTATCTTAGCGTGACTATCGCTGCAAGCTTCCTGCGCTATCATTGTCAACACTTTGATAGCGTCGACCGTAAGCTTTTCTCTGCGGAACCCAAATTGTATTTCGGGGAGACCATTAAAGTATTCGAGGTATTCCTAAAGGCGGTTAATAATTATCCTTTCAACACCTACTGAGTAAAGCATACACAATGACCTGTATAACGAGGGCAGGTCACGTAGCCTACTAGACTTAAGAAGTAGCACTAATCGCTGCAGCTTCTACCTACACACATACATAATTGGTCATTATAATGCTTCTTACCGTGTGGTAGCGGATTAGAATTCTACCACAGTGGTTCCCTGCTTGTCGTAAAAGGCGACTAAATGGGAGGGCAGAGGTAGAGGGTGCGGATGAAAAGTCTGGCATATACCCAATGACACTGATGCTTTAAAGCGAAACAATGCCGCTCAAAGTGTTGAACTACCGTGGTAACACGATAGCACCGTGGGAATCATGCATGCTTCTAACGGATGTGACGATCGGAGCCTAGTCGTATAGGCATCAGAATTGATACCAGTAAGATTCTGATTATGGTATACTGGACTACACTGCAATATTTTGATTTGATGACATGGGCTGGCGGATGGGGTATTCTGTTACCAATATGGGCTGGAGTGACATCTGGTCCAGACGGCTTTCAGGCTAATGCACCATCCGTCTCCGTCCCGTTAAAACCTGGCAAGCCTTGGGGAACGATCTTGGACTCGTCCCGTTGAGTTGGGGTGTAGGGGCAGTTAAGAATCTCTTCTGTTTAGCTCCCGGTCTGGCTCTGAACACAAGCTCTCATGAGGACTTGTGTCAACCCTCGCATGGCCTCCCTGCATTGCAAAGATAACCATGGGACCACAATAAGGGTAACTACACAACGAATCCAAGATAACGGCTCCAAGTTGGGACCCAACAGAATGGAATTTAACACAAAAAACAACAATCTAAGTAATTTTACAGGCGCTACTTCTCCAGCCGGCACCGAAGGTGCAAAGGAGACCCAGCAGGACAGCCCTTTCCTGAACCCTTTCCGGAGGGCTTCGAGGCTGCTCCACTCACCACCGCTGAAGCAGAATGGCGAGCGATCGCACTCGTCACCACCGGAACTGCAGAGGAACAAAGTTCCTGAAAAAGAGGTGGATGAATTCACCAAACTAGGCGATAGAATTTCCGAACTCGTGGAGATGATGGGCGGAGGAAGAAGGTCCATACACCAAGCAATGCGTGATTTAGTGGCCTCTATATCGTCACTTTACCAACAAGCCGCTAAGGATAAAGTAGCGGAACAAGAGGAAAAGATCAGAACCAATGATAGGAGCACTCAGACGATCCTACAACAGCAGACACCTTGTGGTCCGAAGAGGCAGAGAGAAGAATTGGAGAAACCAAGGGGAACACCATCAAAGAAGACCAGGACAATCCGTCCTCGTGGACAAGTCAAGCCTGCCGCTGAGGCTAGAAGTAGCGACTCGGCAGGGAGACCAGCAACGGCTTCGAACCAGACTGTGGTAGTGCCTGCAGCGACAGAGAAAGACACTCAGGAGCAAAATGAGTGGATCTTGAAAACTAGGAAGCGCAGAAAACCTCCAAGACCGGATGCAGTTATTATAAAGCCAACTGAGAAGCTATCCTTTGCGGACATTCTAAGGAAGGTAAGAAACGCCCCGGAACTTAAATCAGTCGGGGAGGATGTTCAGCTCGTGAAGAAGACACAAAAGGGTGAAATCCTTTTGGAATTTAGAAGATCAGCCGAGGTGGCTACGGAGACGCACCGTGCTAAGCTGAAGAACTTACTGGCAGAAGAGATAGAGGTCAGAACGATAACAGAGGAGGCCACTTTCGAATTGAGATACCTGGACGAGGTTACAACTGAGGAGGAAATAATCGCCGCATGGAATTACCAAATCGGCGAAATACAACCTTCGGCTCTCAAGACGATCAGAAGCGTTCCAGGAGGCACTAGGACGGCGATAATTGCAATCCCCACGAAGATGGCATGCAGGGCCGAGGAAGTTGGCAAACTGCGTGTAGGGTGGACAGTTTGCCGTTTGTTGAGGAAGCTGACCCCAAGGAGATGTTACAAGTGCTTAGATTTCGGGCATGTAGCTGGAAAGTGTCGCAGCAATAGCGACTGGTCCAAACACTGCTTCAAGTGCGGTTCGCAGGGTCACCTTGCCAAGGCTTGTGGGCGTGACCCCCACTGCCTTCTCTGTAGAGGCGATCCAGATGCGGACGCGAAACATATCACCGGAGGACATAAGTGCGCACACTATCTGGCGGCACGACGGAAGTTAACAGGCGCGGGTAAATGAGAGTTCTGCAGTTGAACTTGAACCATTGCGAAGCGGCGCAGGAGCTGCTTAAGCAGACTGTACGGGAGCAGAGAATAGACTTGTCAATACTGAGCGAGCACTACAGAACATCTGGAAACCAACGTTGGATAACCAGCAAATGCAACAAGGCTTCGATATGGTCCTGTGGTAAATTCCCAGTGGGAAATGTCGACGACAGGTGGGAGAGCTTTGTGAAATGCACCGTTAATGGGGTACATTTCTTCAGCTGTTATCTTCCCCCTAGCCTTTCAATAGAAGACTTTAGACGCAGAATAGATGACATCGTTAAGGAAGCAAGGAACGTGAGACCTGTGGTAATTGCCGGGGATTTCAATGCTTGGGCTGTTGAATGGGGCTCGGCGTGCACTAACACAAGAGGAGAATGCTTACTCGACGCATTTGCAACGTTGGAGGTTGTGTTACTTAATAGTGGTGACAAGGATACATTCTCGAGGAATGGACGCTGCTCAAAAATTGACCTGACATTTGTCAGCGACTCCCTGGCGTCCTCATCTACCTGGTCGGTGTCTGACATCTACACACATAGTGATCACCAGGCAATCATTTTCGAAATTCGGGAACGCTCTACGGGACACAACGTTCCTGCCGCACCGCCGAACCCTCTTTGGAAGGACTCCACCTTTGACAGGGAAACCTTCGTCCTCGCATTGGAGGACATTCGGTTATTCGGGAACGCGAATGACAAGGCGACGGGACTTATGCGCTCCATAACGGAGGCTTGCAACGTTTCTATGGCAAGGAGGCGCCATATGTGTGGAAAGAAACACGTCTACTGGTGGAACGCGGATATAGCGGATCTAAGGCGTAAATGTAATCGCGCACGGCGGCTATTCCAAAGGGCCAGAGGCCGTGATGATTTTGCTGAACTACGGGAAATGTATAGAAGGTGTAGGGCCAGCCTTAATGGGGCCATTGCATACAGCAAGAGAAGATGCTACAAGGAAATGTGCGCCGATGTGGACGAGAATCCCTGGGGAACTGGATATAAGTTGGTGATGAGAAAGCTGAACTGCTTCCGACCACCAGCAACGACGTGTGCTCTTGAGCTGCAATCAATCGTCAGGAGCCTTTTTCCGCAGAAGGCCGAGATTACGTACTCCGTGCGAGACATGAGGTCTCCAGAGGAAATCACCGAAGTCAGCAGCCAGGAATTTGAGGCGGCCTGCAAGGAGATGAAACTAAATAAGGCACCGGGGATTGACGGGATCCCAAACATCGCTCTTAAAGCAGCCATTGAGAGTAATACTGAGTTGTTTAGGCAAGTTTTTAATGCTTGTATCCAGGAGAGAACGTTCCCTAGGATATGGAAAAGGCAGAGGCTGGTTCTCATTCCGAAGGGTAACAACGCACAGGATGCCTCGGGATACCGCCCGCTCTGTATGATAGACACAGCCGGGAAACTTTTGGAGAGGATAATCTGTAGGAGACTAGAAGCATTTCTAGGGGGAGAAGGCCTGTCGGATCGCCAATTTGGCTTCCGGAAAGCACGTTCCACTTTGGATGCAATAGAAACAGTAGTGACAGTGGCAAAGGACGCCATCAGCGGTGAGCGTTGGCTGGAGGGCGATAAGGAGTATTGCGCTATCATCACCTTGGACGTCAAGAATGCATTCAACTCTGCGGATTGGGATGCCACGTTAGCTGCCCTGGATGAAAAGGGCGTACCGAACTACTTAGTGGAACTAATTAAGGACTATTTTAAGGATAGAGTACTCATATACGACACGAACGACGGCAGAAAGTCATACGCGGTGACTGCGGGCGTCCCACAGGGTTCCGTCCTGGGCCCTATATTGTGGAACGTCATGTATGACGGTGTACTGAGGCTTAGACTCCCTAGAGGTGCACAGATCATTGGATTTGCGGACGATATTGCCCTGGTGATAAGAGGAAAACATCTAGACGAATTGGTGAGAACGTGTAACACTGCGGTGGGCACGGTCAGAAGCTGGATAACAGAAAAAGGTCTCAAACTTGCTGACCACAAAACAGATGTCCTACTTGTAAGCAGTAGAAAGAGGATTGAATTTATTACCATAACGGTGGGTGACCAGCGCATAACATCAAAGCAGGCGATTAAATACTTGGGAGTGATGATTGATAACAGGCTCACGTTTAAGGAACACTTGACGTACATCGGTGAGAAATGTGCGGCGACGACATGTGCACTTGCCCGATTAATGCCTAACCTAGGAGGCCCGAAACAGGAGAGAAGACGGCTACTGATGAAGGTAGTGACATCGGTCGCCATATATGCAGCCCCTATATGGGCCGAGGCTATGGATAGGAGGACCTATAGAGCAGGAATTGAAACGGCCCACAGGAGGTCAGCTCTCAGGGTAATCTCCGCCTTCCGGACGGTGTCTACTGATGCAGCACTAGTGATAGCGGGAATGATGCCCCTGAAACTAGTAGTAGACGTAGAGAAGAGGAAACAGGATGCAAGGAGGGGGACGAATCTTTTAAACCCCGTGCAAATAGTTGACGATGCCATGGATAGATGGCAACAAGACTGGTCCAATTCCAGCAAAGGAAGATGGACCTACAGACTCATCCCAAGTATAGGCGAATGGACCAAAAGGAAACACGGCCAGGTGAACTTCCACCTGACACAGTTGCTAACGGGCCACGGATGTTATAGAGCATATCTCTATAAGTATGGACACGACGTAGATGAAGCATGCCCAGAATGCCGTAATGAGAAGGAGACGGCGGAGCATGTTTTCTTTACCTGCCCGCGGTACGACGATCAACGAATTTGCCTGGTGAGGACATTAGGATCCCAGGTAACACCCGATAATGTGGTTAGGCTAATGCTAACCTCAAGTGATAACTGGAACGCAGTATGTGTTTTCGCGAGGAGGGTTTTGAAGCGGCAAAGATTGGCTGAGAGAGCAAGATCAGCAGAATCAGAAGGCAGCACTCGCTGAATCTCCACCCCCCCGAAGTAATACTTGATTGTGGTCCCGGGGGGGGCAAATGGTTGAAAGTGTGACGAACGAGGTTGGGTTTAGTACGCAGGCGCTTAGCAAGCCGAGAGTAAGTCTTGCGGCGAATCGTGCACATTGGTAGGCCGGGCTACCAATGTCTTTTGAAGATTCCCAACCTTTAGCTCGTAAAGCTATAAAAAAAAAAAAAAAAAAAAATTATAATGCTTCAGTCAGGATTACGATTTAGCTTCTCACATCACTTATATTGTGTGTGTTAATTTTAAACGTGATTGGCGGAACATATAGTTTAAAGCCGAGTCCGAAAGAGAAAAACTTTTCATGGCCATTTTATTTACTCTCAGAGTTTTTGCCAGAAATGTGCTGAGAGGCAGTCGCTGAAGAAATATTTCATCGTATTTCGCTTTCTTGAAGATGTCTGACCTGACGTTTGAACCTTGGCCGCACGTCTAATAAGCCAATACACTACATACTAGACTACAGCGACTTCTGTCATTGTCAGCACTCTGATGTCGTCGACTATAAACCTTTCCCTGCGGAACTTAAATTTTACTTCGGAGAGACCATGCCTGTCTTCGAGGTATTACTGAAGGCAACAACTATCCTTTGAAACACTTACTGTGTGAAGCATACACAATAATCTGTATGAGGAGAGGTGGTCACGTTGCCTACTGGCCTTAGAAGCTTTCATCTCCCTTGAAAAGCACCTTGTAGCTCTTGTGTATGCGCGTAAACTTATCCAACTCAGCCCCTAAGACTTCTGGGAAAATGACTTTTGGTACCCTGTACAGCCTAGGAGAACCTGACATATTGAACGGAGTAATGTTATACGAGTACAGGAGAGGTACAATGTTTATTCATCTCTCAGCAGACTTAAGAGTCACATTAGAGTTCTCCTCCAATTTTAAAAAATGTTTCCTTTGTAATCTCTAGAGCCGATCAACTTCTAGGGCATTTTCAGAACACTTACTTATCAATCTGGAAAGGATAGATAGAACTTTCGAATCGATTTAAAAAGTCCATGTGGCTCTTAACGTTTAGACAATCAACAATACAGTGTTGCAACTTCATACTGATGCTACACCCTTAATCTGTCTCTTTGGCATCATAAACCTACAGCCACTTCAAAAGTCAAGTTGTTTCCCTAGCTTAAAAATAACCCACCTAAATATAGAAGTCTACAAATTCTTTATTTCACTTAATGCCTAAAAGTATACTTCCCTCTTCTCTATGTGTACTTCTTTATTTTTATATCACTTCCTTGGAAATCTATAATTTTATTTAATAAGCGGTATTAACCTTTACAATCTAATCTATCAGCTTTAAGTTACTTAATATGTTATTAAATCGTATCGTTCATCCCTCTTCCCACCCCTCCCCCCTGTCCCTTAAGTGGCACGGTGTGTCTCTATGTAACGGTCTTTACACGTAAATAACATTATGCTTGTGTAGTTTATTTGAAAAACTTTTCACTGATTTTAAGAGGGGTGAGTTTTTTATATTCCTAACATTGGTGAGGGGTTGTTACCAGACATTCACTGCTAGTCTATGCTTATATGACCACTATGACTAGGATAATAATGATGTTGATGATGATTATGGACATGATATTTTGTTATGATATGAAGATTATCAGGGAAAGTATATATTCTATCGTATTATATGTGATTAATGTCATGAATGTTATTTATGAAAAGTGATTGATTTGGGTTAAAATGTTCAAAGGGGAAGTCGTTTATATATGGTAGCCTAAAAGTAGTCTATGAAAAAAGGGTATAATGTTTAGCCAAAAGGTAGACAACGAAAAATATGTTGTTTTTTGTCTATTTTTTAGAAACTTAAGATGACGCTGAATTCATGCATGAACGAAACTATTGTCCAGCTTTTGTGTTATTAAAAAGCTCTACTGAGCAAAATGAAGGTCTGATTTGTTCAGCGTTTGTAATTACTTTTAATCGTACGCAATATTAGACCATGTTTGAGTAGTGTAATGCGGCAGATTTACATCGAACGGTTTGCCAAGTGCCATGGGTGGGTTAGATTTAATTGATAGACGTGTTAAAGAAAATATGGCTTACTTGGGCCCTATAAAGTCATCATTGACAATAACTTCTGGATGTTATTTCTAAATCATCCTTATGGTCCAAAGAATCTGTGGATTTTATCCAAATCAGCTTTGGCTTGACTTGTTCTGCTTAGAATCCCTCAAGTTCCCAAAAGGCGGGCAATTACGGCAAAAGATCAGTGGTTTCTTCTTATATTGTTTCCTTGAGGAGCTACTGGGCAACAATTTCATCTACAAGTGCATATAAATTGAATAAAAATCTTAGAATATTCAACTGAAAAATTTCCTTTAATTCTTCCTTTTAAATCTTAAAACTTAAATAACTTTCTTCACCTCTTTGCCATAAGTTATGCTTTAAACTTTTGCCGTTTTTATTTTTTTCTTTAAGCCTTAAAGTATACATACTATTATTTCCATTGTTAAACACAATTGAAACCTTGTTAATGTACAGACAGCAAAACAAATAAATTTCCCTTTCGTACTCGAAACTGGTTGACCTAAGCTGGCATCAAGGTTAGCTGGCACAAGGATGATGTAGAATAACGACAATAATAATGATGATGATGATGCTGACGATGATGACGAATCATATCAAATGTTGAATGGATGGTGAGCATATATTGACAGGCAACTAGACATGATGTCTAGCCGGAAAAACAATGGCATAAGTGCCCAGTTTACAGAAGAAAAAAAAACACAGAAGAGAACCTCTGTCTACATTATTTGAATAGGTTTTCCAAACAAAAAAGTGAGTAAAAAACAACAATCAAATGCTCAACTAGACAAACGTAATCAACCACACATACTCATACTTGATATTTTTAAGTATTATTGTATTATTGGTTAGTTAAGGGATAGCACATAAGGTACAGTATACTTTTAGGCATACTTGAAATAACTAACGAACAAAATTCAAAAGGGTTTTAAAGGTAAACGTAAAGGAACAGACAATAGACTTATGAGTCTTATCTTTAGAAATTTTTTCTTTGTTTTTCTTATTTAACTCAGTGTCTATTCAATTTAGAGACAATCAAGCGTAAAGTGTTAGATTTGGTTGGTCATTTATTAACTCACAATTGATTTTCAAAGTGATTTAAAAATTTAAATCCAACAAAAAATAATCAAACAAACTAAACCATTCATTTTAATTATTCTTTTTTGATTTTCCGTTCCTATAACGCCTAAAAGTATGCTACCATTTTACTGTATAATTTATTAAAGCTAATTTCATTTATTGTGGCATTCAACACCCACTCATTTACTGGCTGCTAACATTTCATTTCTCTTGATTTTATGGTAATTAATTGGTATTATTTAAAGCTTTCCTTTTTCGATTACATAGCTGGCCTTCTCTACTCCCCCATCTCTAACATAATTCTACTGTAGTATCTAATGCGTTTGTGGTTCAAGGGCCAAACATTCATTGCATATTTTAGGGGGTTGTATTATTGTGTGTAATTAAACGAAATTTCAAGGCAAATACCATTAGAGAGCATTCTAGCGAATACAAATCACTGCTTTTCTTTGATGTTCGTTACTAGATTGCCAGAGTGCTGGTGTTTAAATGTGAAATGATTTAACAAATGATTGAATAGCAATCATACATTCAAGGGCCATACAATTAGGTATGGAATTAAAATGTGAAAACAGGGCATTCCAAAATTAAATAAAGGACAGTTTCTCACAACAAGAAAATGTTACAAATAAAGACAATTTAAAAAAAAAACCAAATAAAAAATCATTACTTGAATGGTTTGAATTTTTCACATAAACATAATAAAAAAATTAGCATACTTTTAGGATGTGAAAGAAGCGTTAAGCATAAAATAAGGATTAGGTTTGATAGCAAAGAAATTTGATCAAAACAACTTGAAAATCAATGGATTTAATTCAAAAATATATTTATTTCCAATATAATAAAATTAAAGCATACTTTTAGGATTTTAAAAGTTTATATAGTCATTATAGATTGTTATTTGTTAATACGTCTGGTTTAATTTCATATTTAATGTTATAAATTTAAACAAATATTAGATATAATTACCCTTAGTACTTATAAAGTATACTTTTAGGGGTAGTATAAATAGTTTTATTTAAATAAAAAAATTATCGTATCCCTAGATTTTAAATATAAAATTACGCATGCCAGACTTCCAAGCAACTATTTGCGTATGCAATAGATTGTATATTTTTTTATTTGACCAAAAGTATGCTTCATTTAATAAAAAAAACAGAAAATATTTTACTTAAAAATCTTTTAACATTCCTTAGCTCATTTACTGTATACATATTGCTTATTTGCTTATGAAAATTTATGCTTATCACTTATTTTAAGCCTAAAATTATACCATAAGTATGATTTACTCCTATGGTAAATGACAGGTATTATAAAGGATATAAAATTTGATATTTTAAAAACATTTCCGTGTATTAATTTTAAATAACTTGTATTAAGAGCACTTTAGTTTAAATGCTGGTTAAGTTCTCTTTCAAATTCTAATGACATAATGTTTGATATTCAAAGGCATTAGAACATGTTAGACGGACTAAAGTATGCAAGGATGCATGCACACTTATAGTAGATGAGCAAGATAACAGTAATTTTTTATCTCTAAACTTTTTTTTACTAATTACCAGTTTGATATTTATTATCCACATTTACAATCTACTTGCTAATACCTCCTAAATATATGCTACAATTTTCGTATGCAATTTTTAAGCACAAATCGCTCTCTCTAAAATTGTATCACTCTATAAAAGAAAATAAACAGCAGCATAGAACAGCAACAACAAGAATAACTGAAAACTAGAAATTTGGACAAGCATGCAACAATAATTTAGAGTGGCAGCAAAGGATTGCAAGTGTATAGCCATCATACAACGCAGCTAGCAAGCAAGCAAGCAAACAGTCAAGATAGTCCCTGTAATAGATAGACATGCATAGACAATTTGCCTTGGCATGGTTGCGTACTTTTTTTCTTTTTTTTTTTTGGGTAGTAAGTGTATGACTTTATAAGCCATAGTCTACTGTCAACGTGTTACCATATTTGAGTTTGTCACCGTTAAAGTCCACTAGCTAAAAATAGCGGTATTTAGCTATTATTTTTAACAAACCCTAACATACATACATGCTTTCACACGCGCACTCAATCTATTGCAGGTTTTAACTACAACATAAGCCATAAAGTATGCAACGTATGTGTTGGCTTGTATGGAAGCAAAAAACCAGGAGAAATATAAACACAGTACAACAGTTTTTTGGCGAAGGCTTTAAACCATTTCTCTTCTCTTCTGTCTTTACATGACATATTTAAAATTCGTCCGGTTCTTATCTACCCAGAGAGATACCAGGCAAAAACAACAACAACAACCCTTTCACTATACTACTGCTGCTGCTTGTATAGACATTATAACCGAAAATAGCTTAAAAAAATTGTCCTCCTGTATGTATGCTTACATTTACGTGCAGGCTTTAAATATTTTGACGTCCCCATCTCGTTCTTTCTGCCGCCTGACTAGCATACTTATATGGAAAATGAAGTGACACATTATGTACGAAAGAAAGTCTATTCCAAATGGACTGTTTATATTACAACCATGACTCTAATTTTGCAAAATGTTTCAAGTCATACGGAATTTCTGGTATCAAATTTAAGTATCATTGCTTTGTCGTGTACATACATATGTATGTATGGTATAGTTTTAGGAGAGAAAGTTTTTGTAATTAACGTTCTTTTATGGCTTAAAATAAAACTATTAACAAACAAATTTAATGCCTTAAAGTAGACAATAAAGGAAATTTTAATCAACTAAAAAAGAAAATCATAAAATTTTACAATTACAAATGCAATCATAAGGAACATTTTGAACTCGAAAATGTATAATTAAAAATTGTACTATACCTTAAAGTATGCAATGGCAAATGAAACATTTTCTAAGTTAATATTATTATTGCTCATAAAGAGTTGTCAGACAGTATATCTAAAGAAATGGCGGCGGATTTATCCAACAAGTTATGTGATTATGTGATATAAACTGCTTCACAAAACATTCGATAAAAATCTGAGTATTTGCTCTTAAGGCTATACCGACTGTTCTTTCAGAGACGTTTTCATTACTTGTTAAGCGGAAGACGAATTTTATGCGAATGGAAGAAGTAGAATATCATATTGATCCCAATTCCAAAGCATTAAAGAGCCTCAGTAATATAAGTCTATCCGCCTTGAAGATAATATATGTAACTACCCAATGAGGGCAATATACATATACGAGACAGCCCTCGAGAAAGTCTAGGGAATATCGTGCAACCAGTGTTCCTTCCAATAGATAAGGTCGACTGTTGATAGAATACAGTCCGCCACAAATATGACCATTAGAGTGATCGAGAGTAAATATATTGCCGAACGATCACAAGTTTACCTCAGAAGAGTAAGAGAAGAAAAGGCTCTAAAATTAGAAAGACGTTATAAACCTTACTTCTGAACGAGCTTAGAAATGAAACACTCAGATGCTTCAATATAGTAAAAAAATATACGGAAAACTTCCTTTAGTGCTTACAAAATAATCCTGAGACGAGCTACCAAAACCTCGTGGAGAAATTTTTGTGACAACATGGAAACTATCAACTAAACCTCTAGGAAAGAAAGATTCTGTGTATCGGACCAGCTCGGAGTGAGAAATTTCCGAACTTCTTGTAGATACCCACTTTCTAACGGTAAAGGACTCCCGGCATGCGATACACTGAGCATATTAACAGGCGAATTTGAGGCACAATCAATTAAACGTTTTGGAGCAGTCCTCCCTTGAATTTCTTCTAGAATAATTCCCGAGTTTCTTGTGGACACACACTAACAGGACTCGCAGCACGTGAAACTAGGAGTGCATTAACAGGCTTCACCCACACAGATTTGGACATGATACTTCCCCTATATGCCCAAACTGTGTAGATGAGGAGGAGGATGCGAAGCATATTCTAACATGCTGCCCCAGATTTAGATGGCCCAGGGAACTGAGTTTTGGAACAACTCGGCTTATGGAAGAGATGTTGAATTCTAGAATTCTATGGAGCCAATACAGCCAGAAAATGGCTGAAGTAATTGTGGAACTTCGAAGGTTGGAGGAACTAAGGCGAAATTTGAGTTAACGTGATAAAGCTGTAGAGCTAACCAGCCCTCCGCAAAGTAATACCTTACGGCAGTCCCGCGGGGGGAGAGTGGTTGAAGTGTGTAGGAGGTGGGCTTAGTACGTAGGCACCAGTGATGGTGAATCGTGCACTCGTTGGTTGGAACAAAAGTGTCTTTTGAAGAATCCAACCTCCGGTCCATGACAAAAAAAAGGCTACAACTAATCGTGCGTTTTGAAGCAATCCATCGATTGCATTTGACACTACTAGTCTATTTTCCTGTGGACATACGAGAAGTATATAATGGCCAGGAACAAGCCAAATATGATTTAAGCCTTGGAAGCCAACTTTAAAACTGTCATTATTGAAATTTTGGTCGAAATTCTAAATAAAGAATGTTAATATTAGTTCTGTAGTCTAGTAGGTAGTGTCTTGACTTGTGAGACGCGAACCAGTGGTTCAAATCCTAGGCCAGACATCTGCACCAAAATGAATTAGGAAAAGCAATATTTCTGGCGGAGACTTCCCCTCAACAGATATCTGGCAAAAATCTATAAATTTTGCCAAATCTGACATTCGGAGTCAACTTTCAGTTGCATGTCCCGCCACTGATATATTATATTAACACAAACAATATGGGTTTTGGGAGAAGCTAGGTTGTAATCCTGACTAAAGGTTTCGAATGGCCAATTAAGTAATGCATCAGCTTCAAATTTCAAATTCAAATTTAAAAAATATATGAAAAGTAATTGTTTTTCATTCACTTTTATAAAATTTCTGTTTTTTTTTAAACCTCCATTTAATAAATTAAACCTGCTTCCCTGGCATATTTTCCCATTTATTATACGTAATATATCACTGTCTGCTTTACTACATTATTAAATGACTGTGTCTATTAAATTACACTCATCAGAATATTTTCCAAATTAGAATTTAGAATTCAGAAATTTATATAAAAATTTATGAGGCCCAAACTAGACATTTAAATTGCGAAAAAAAAAACATAAAAATGTCATACTCGCATACTCATGCATATATTCACTATAATTTTCATGAATAAAAAAAATTTATTTTCCACTAATATTAGTTGGGCGATAACAACCACTAAATAAACCGCATAACTTTCACCAAAAAATTTACACAAACACAGATAGCGATACGGGAGATACGGATATGAATACTTTCGCCAGCCTGTTTTACACACACACATACACAGTCATTGTTATAACCTTCATCATTTGACAATAATCATAAAAATAAATATTTTAACTGTTGCAGACACATTATGTTTCATTCGTTTGGTACTTTTTTTTTTGTCATTCTTTCCAAATATATTTCTGTTACAGAATTTGCATACAAAACTACACATACATATGTACATACATATGTATATTGTATGCTAGCAGACTTCTTGTATTTGTAGTCGCAGCAATTCATTTCATTTTTATACTCAATTTACGAAAAATTCTACCATAAAACATTTTAAAGTGTCTGTGCCCTTGATATGTATGTAGTAGTAGTCTGGGATAGAGTGTCGTACGGGCATACGTATAAATTTAAAAAACGTTTACAACGATTTCAGTCCCTCTCTCTCTCCCCAATTAAAAGTTATTGGCAGTTTTAACTGTTACCAATACAAACAATAACAAGTTTTTATAATCTATTGTGTATGTATGTGTATATGTGACTGAAGTTTATTTTTTATTCGACAAAAAAGTATTTGCCCCAAAGGCCCACTTTATCTTGAGTCATAAATATTCTGTTGCATATGTGATAATGAAAACTGAAATGAAAACAAGTAAAGAAGTTCCAAAAAAAAAGAAATCAATACGGTTCACATAGTGCTCTACACCAACCTAGGCCTCATACATACATATGTACATAATTGGCCATTACAATCCTTCAGTCAAGATTACGACATAACTTCTCACACCACTCATGTTGTGTGCGTTAATTTTATACTTGAGTGGCGGGAACTAGAAATCTGCTGAGAGGAAGTCGCCGATGAAATAGTTTTGTTTTGATGTCTGGCCTGAGGCTCGAACCCGGGCTTTACGTCTAGTAAGTGAACCCCCTACCTTACTAGACTACGGCGACTACACCACTCTAGGTCTCGCGTCTCCTAAACCAACACACTAGCTACTAGACTACAGTTCCAATATTAACATACTTTTTCTAGCATTTCGACCGATATTTCATTAACGACAGTTGCCCGTCTCACCGGAGCATTCTCCTCCATTCGAACGACATGACCGAGCCAGCGCAGCCGCTGGTTGTTAATACGCTGCACAACGTCTATATCGTTGAGCAGCTCATACAGCTCACTGTTAGATCGGATGCGGAAATCATCGCCAACTCGCACTGGACCAAAGATCTTACGTAGGAGTTTCCTCTCAAATACTCTCAAGACTGCTGTATCAGTGCTTAATAGGGTCCATGTCTCTGCGCCATAAAGAAGCACGGGTAGGATGAACGACTTGTAGAGTATTAGTCTTGTCGTTCGAGAGAGAGGTCTCTGCTACTCAATTGCCTATTGAGACCATAGTATCCCCTGTTGGCAAGTGTGATCCTGCGCTTGATCTACAGACTGACAGTCATATTTAGTGATAACGGCGGAACAACACGAACGTAGACTTGTAGTGTCAAAAGCGGCCAATGGCCTGCTTCAAAACGTGCCATTAATTGGGCCTCAAACTCGCTTATTAATGTGCTCAAGACATCGCGTGCCTCGAGTTCTCTACCAACGGAAATTGGTTTCTACAAGAAATTCGGGAAATTTTTATTTCGAGCTGATCCATTACCTAGAATCTCTTTTTTTTACCTAGAGGTGTGGGTTAATTTCATGCATGAGTGATGGCACTTAAAGTATAACTTCGATCCCTAAAGACAGATTTAAGATGCTTTTTCGAGACAATTATCTACATTTAGAGCATTTGCTAGGATAAATGATACGTATTCTCGGTTCCTCGTAGATAGTCAGACAACTAAAAATCATTTGAGAAAAACCATGTGGTTCAGAAATGCTTCGCTTCTCGACAAGATAATGACTTTTTCTTAAGTACTAAAGGTTAGCTAATCTGAAACCGAAATTTTCTGTTTCGGATATGGATCAAGTGATTTTTTTTTATTATTGCTTTTCCGATTCAATGTCTAACAACTCTTGTTAGAATGAAGGTGCTGGCTGGCCTAGAAAGATATGTAAGAGGAATGTGTTGTGATGCAGCGGATTTGTTCTTTAGTATGCTGAAGACCAGCCAGTAAATAAGCCACGTACCAGCTTACTTTGAGACTATTTTATATTGAATAGCACTAGGGAGTGCTTCTACGTTCACCTTTTTCTTGGCATTGAAGTCCATCTGTTTGCTAATGACTCTGCCTAGAGGTAATAAAAAACATTGATCAAGTGGGCATTGATGAAATGTTTGCCTACATTAAATTTTGATTAATCGCTTAGAGTGAAAGCTAGGGCTATGAACACGAGAGTTGAAACTGTAAAAATATGTACAAAAGCCATTGACATTGGTAAAGAGTGTAGAAAGACTACAACTTTCATTCCTTTAATACTGTGAGATATTGTAAAGGGCTGGATAAAAAACACTTGGCCTTGATGCGGATAAGCGCAGTCTCTGTACAGGCCGAATTCCACCAAACTCATGGAAAAAGTCAGTCAACGCAGTGCTGAGAGGAAGTAGCAGGATGAAATTTTTAGGAATTTAGTTTTCACAGAAATATCTGAGCTGGGCTCTCGTCTAATAAGACAACACACAACCTAATATATTACGATGACTTCAAGTGGAACTTACAACTTATGTTGTAAACCGTTACAAACGTCTACACAAACACAAATAGCATATTTAGGTTGATGTAGAGTATCTACAAACTCAAATAAATAATAAACAAAAGGGTGATTTGAAATACATGAAGTAGAGAGAAGGGAATGTTTGTTGTTTTTTGTTTTGAAAAGGGAGAAGAAATTGTTTGTCTCTATTATCGGCATAAAAAAGTTTTTTATAATTTCTTTAACTTTGTATGATTTTTTTAAGAGAAATAAGAAGACTTGAAATAAAATTTCGGAATCTTTTTAAGATTTTATGAATGAAGCAATCATGAATTGAGTGGCAGCAATTACTGTACTCACTGATATTTTTTAAATGTTTTTTTCATTTGTTTAGTAGAAAAGAAATATAAAAGAAATACTTTTAATTGTTTAATCTGATGTTATAAGGAAATCTACAATAAATTTATTTGGTTTACCAACAACCCCTTATAAAGGGTGGGCCATTTAAAAGTTTAAATTTGAAAACGCAATAAAACAAAATCGGTTTAAAATTTTGCTAAATTTATTCTTTTATTGTGAAGTACCATTGTCGCAGTTAGAAATGCAATATTATTTCAATCATATGGCTGCCGCGGCTGGCCTCACAGTACCTCATTCAATTGGACCAATTTTCGTGCACTTTTTCGAGTGTATGAGGTCGTATCGGCATCTCGGTATGGCATCACGAATGTTGGCCTTCAAATGCTCAATTGTCTATGTGTTTGTCAGCATAACACTTTTCTTTAATGGCGCCCCACACAAAACATAGCCCAACAGCGTCAAATCTCAGCTTCTTAGAGGTCGATTGACATCACCATTTCGTTTAATTAAATGGCCATCAAACGTTTGATACAACAAATCGTTTGTAGCATTAGATGTGTTGCAAGTTGCTACATCCTGTTGAAACCAAACATCATTCATATCAGTACCACCGAGAGCGGTTACAAAAAAAATTTGTTATCATGGTAGGATATGTGTCTCCATGGACCATAATGGTTGCGTCATCCTTAATTTCAAAGAAATGTGAGCCAATGATGCCTTCGCTTCATAAGCTGTACCAAACAGTCACTCGTAATGAGTTCATTGGCTTCTGTAAGACCACGTGTGGGTTTTCTGAGCCCCAAATTCGGAAATTTTGCTTATTAACGTACCCGCCAAGATGAAAATGAGCTTCATTCCATAAGATGATATTTTTTTTTTTGTTGTAAAATCGATATCGTCGTGCTGTTTCCCATTGGCCCATCTAGTGAAGCGAAAACGAAGCCGATGGTCATGCGGCTCTCTTAACACTTGAACCAATTGAACTTTATAAGACTTTATACCGAGAACATGCATACATACATACATAATTGGCCATTACAACCCTTCAGTCAGGATTACGGCATAGCTTCTTGCACCACTCATGTTATGTGCCTTAATTTTATACGTGAGTGGCGAGACCTACAGTTTAACGTCGACTCCGATCGCAAGATTTTTAAGAAACTTTTTCATGTCAATTTTATTCACTCTCAGAGAGGAAGTCGCCGAAGAAATATTTTTTTTTTCATATTTCGTTTTGATGTCTGATCTGGGGGGTTGAACTCGGGCCTTACGTCCAATAAACCAACGCACTACTACTGGACTATGGCGACTAGTGCATGAAATGTTCAATTCTTGAGAACAATGACGACGAGTTGATGTTGATGGATTTCTCATGCATACTTCCAGCCCTAGCTTCGATATTTCCGGGAGTAGGCTATGTACGAGCATCATCACATCTTGACGTTCATCAACAAGATAACCAGTTTCACGACATGTAGCAATAGACTTGCGTATACCGGGCCGTGTTGGTCGTTCTCTTTGACCAAATTTTGAACGACATTTTTGTACAATTTCCGATCAATTATCTTTGTTTTGGAAATAAATTTCCAATAAATGCCAACGTTACTTGACAGTTAATCGATTCATTATGTTCAGTGGACCTTAAACACTGAATTTTGTTACAGAATAGAATGTCATAAGTATTGCCAGATGCGAAATAGCCAATGATTCAAATTTAAACCGATATATGGCTTACCCGTTACACGTTTAACTTCCATACATAGTTGTAAAACACTTTATCGGTTCTGTGCAGCCAAGTAGAGAATAATTGCTTGAAAATTATCATTTAAATTCAATAAACTGTTCATAAATAGTATTTCTCTCTCTGTCTCTCTTATAAGTGTGTATACAATTTTCTTAATTTAGTCAAGCATGTTTTAATTAACACCCTAGCTAACTAATGTATTTAAACTTCTCAAATTACTTCTTTAATTTATTAACCAAGCTTAACCTTAAAGGAAATCATACGCCAACGGAAACTTTCTTCATCAATTTAAGCGGATTAGTTTGATTATGAGTACCATGCCTTATAAAACATATAAAAGATTATATGCTAGGTATGTATGTATGTATATATGTGCGTATGTATGTATGTATGTCTGTAAACTAATTATATCTGCTTTTTGAGGCTTTTTTGTTCTCCTTCTTAATAATAAAAGCTTAAGCAAATCAATAATCATGAAATCATATTTCAAATATCAACTCAAATGAACAGCATCCATCATTACCCGATACGAGACACAAAATAAAGCCTTGAAAATATCATACAATCAGTACCTTCCAATTCAGAGAAGATTATTAAAGTAGTTTTTACTTCTTCTTCTACTACTTTAAAGGCAGGTGGAAAATTTTCACTTTAATTTCCTTTGTGATTTGTTTGTAAAGAAACCCCTGTATCTGTGTCTGTCTAGCAGCTCTCGTTAATAAGATTTTCATCATCATTGAAAAAGACAAGTCGTATCGTATGAAAGTGTATCTACAACTGTATCTAGAACATTTCATGTGTTATTAATAAATTCGAAAGATACTCCTCCTCCCGTATTTGTTCTTGTATACATCTTCATATCCATGATAGTTAGTTGAACGTTTGATTTTTCTTTTTTTCTTTTTGCTCTAGAAATTCCTATTTTAAGCAAGAAGCCTGTTGTGTTGTTCACTTTCATGCCATTTTTCTTTTGATTTTCTTTTCAGTTTTTCCACAGACTTATTAAAAAGGAGAATCCAATTTAATGTTCATGTGAACTTACATTTGTGTTGGTAGTTAGTATTTGGGTAACTATGGCAGCAGACTTTTTGTATTCAGTTAATGCTAATGGATCATATTTTTGCTTGTATTTATAATATGCGAGGGTTGTTTTCGTAATTCACTTGCTTACTTTAATATAAACATTTATTTTCTTTAATTACTTTTAGAATTTTTCTTTTTCCTTTTTGTTAACTGCTTAGATTTCTTTTTTGTTAACTTCTTAGACATCCTACCTAGGTTAGTTACATAGAACTCCAATGAAATAAAACAAACAATAAAGAAAACGTATAGAATTATTAAATATTAATGCCATTTAAATTTCTAGGAATTCTTGGATTTTAAAACTTATTTGTTACAGGAAAATTTAAATAAATTAGAAAGAGTCCTCCACACAGGTACTTTCCATCTGTGACAGTCACATCTGTCAAAATTCGTTGTCATTTATTCAAAACAAATCATCATAAACGACTATAGACAAAGACATGTGTTCGCTGAATGGCGCCTAGAACTGTTGGCAGCTGACTCTTATGTTCGTCGAAGAATCATCTTAAGCTATGAGGTCCATTTCTGAATGAATGGGGAACGATAGCGATTGACATAAGATCTAAGAGCATACAATGCTTATCGAAACTGCCATTGTTTGGTAAGGATCAGAAATCAGCAATGAATCGTTTTTTCGCTACTCATAAATACTCATAAAATTTTGAGTATGAGTAAGTCAACAGTATTGAAATTCAACTACTCTGATTCATTCGTACTCACAACAACATTGATTTATAAATACAGGTTGCAATGAGTATGTGTACAACGTTGACATCAAACTCATAACATTCGAAATATGTTTGATTGATACGCCTACTCATTCAGATTCATAACTTTAGAAAAATGCTTATAATACTCATAAATGATTCGAGTGATTCGAATCATTCATCGCAATTTACAGTCTTAGTTGTTGTTACATTAAAAAACAAAAAAGAAGAAAGAAAACACACAACCTTCTAGTGAGTATTGTAGTGTTCGTACGCGAATCATACTTATTTTGGGATTCTTGTAAATGTTGAGTAGAGCAGAGTCGAAATCAACAACATCATGCGTATTGTTAAGTATGAGAACGATGAGCACTTCAAATTTTGAATATGAGTAGTATGAGTATGATATTAAAATAAGTATGAATGCGTATAAGTATCAGAAATTATGAGTATGATGCGTTTCTACTCATCCTTTTGAATACTCACTGCTGATCTGTGGTCAGGATTATGGGCTGCTGAAGTCATCGGTCGATATTACTTGACCGACTATCAACGGTATGATCAACGACGCTGGTGATCAATCTCTTTTGGACTGAATTAGATGGCCTGCACACTAACGACGTAAGGTTTTACCAGGACAGCACTACGTCACATACATATCATGCCACATTAGATTTTCTGAAAGAGCGATTTGCGTGTATGGTAATCTCACTTAAAAGTGATGTGAACTGTGCACGAAGATTGTACGATTTGACCCAATTAGACATTTTCTTGGGGAGTTTCTGAAGTAGCACTCAGACATCAAATCCCCAAAGCCAACACATACCATCGTTCAAACTCAGCTTGAGATATGCGCCGGAGTCATAGATAATTGGACATTTCGGATGTGCTTTACCCAGATAAGCTGTACATAATGACATCAATACACTACCCTCTACACTCTGGTGTTTATTCCAAAGCCAAACAAATCTCCAAGTGAATAGTCTTGATACCATTCTAACTGCCTACTTCAGGCGATAAATAAAATGAGAGTGTAATATGCGATTGAATGCTGACCTCTGCCAAGGAAATAGCAGCTCTCTTGATGCTGCAATACGATTTTAGAAAGTGTTGTTGCACAGTGGACACGAATAGGAAAGTAGTTGCAATATTATTTACTACAAGAGTTTTTATCAAAAGATTACTTACTTACTTAATTGGGCATTAATAACCCGATTACATCCTTCCAGGCGCCTCTGCTTTATGCGCGCCTACGCCAGTTTGTCACACCAATCGATGACAGGGCTTCCTCGATCGGATCCTTCCAACGCATACAAGGTCATTCTCTTCGCCGACTTCTGCAGATCCCTGCATCTAATACCCGTCTCGCCGGAGCATCCTCCTCCATTCGAACGACATGGCCGAGCCAGCGCAGCCGCTGGATATCAAAAGATTATTTTTTCATATTTCATTTTTTTTGATATTTCGATGTCTGAGCCTGGGGTAGTCCCTGGGGTAGACTATGGCGACCAATAGACATATTTTTGTTTGAAATATGACAGATCTACTTCCGCCGTCTTTATGACCTAAACCAGCTGTTTAAAGGGAACATTTTTATGTGCAAATGTCAGTCATGATGGGAAGGCAATTTTTAGGGAAGGCAACACATACTGTGAGAGACCAAATACTTTCTGTTGAACTAGAAATTTTTTGACGCGTCATTGTTGCATTAGGAAAGGTCTGCACAGCATTAATTTTCCCAAAAAAGGAAAATTTTTATTGATATAATGGCACATTCAAAATGAAAGTAAAGCAAAAATGTATTTAAACTTTCTTTGAATTAAAATTTAACCTGGCATTTAAATCTGAAACGAATTCACAATTTAAGCCCACTGAAAGCCAACCAACATGTGTAATTTTATCTTTTACAAAAAAAAAGCTTTAATTAATTTTACTTTGTGCGTGTGTCAGATTTCATTACAATTTGTATGAATTTACTATGAAATGAAATCAAAAAAAATGGAAAAATAAGTAAAAGAATTTAAATTAAAATATAAACGAAATTATTGTAATATCAACAGCATATAATATGAGCAAATATACACATATATTATATGTATATGCAAATATGCATACATAAGAGATATAATACATATGAAATCTATATGCTTATAAATGCATTATAAATGCATATACCATACATACATAAATATGCCATAAACTATTATATTAAATTACAAAGTATACATATGTACACTGAAAATGAAAAGCGATGAGAAGAAAAGTAAATTTTTTTTCAAACTGAAATACGAAATATAGGGTGCATGATTTAGCGGTTTAAAAAAAATCGTTTAAAATTTTGCCAAATTTGCTCTTTTGTTGTCAAGTACAATTGTCGCGGTGAGAAATTACTTCATTCATATGGCTGCCGTGGCTGGCCTCACAGTATCTCATTCGATAGGACCAATTTTCGTGCCCTTTTTCGTTTGTACGGGGTTGTATCTCGTCGTAGTCTCGTAGGTAGTGTGTTGGCTTGTTAGACGTAATGCCTCGGTTCAAGCTAAAGGTCAGACATCTCCAACTAAACGGAACATGAAAAAATATTTCATCACCGGCTTCCTCTCAGCAGATTTCTGGCAAAAACTCTGTGACTAAAATAAATTGCCATGAAAAGTTTCTCAAAAATCTGTCGTTCGGAGTCCACTTCAAGCTGTAGGTCCCTCCACTGATGTACAAAATTAACACACACAACAGGAGTGGCGTGAGAAAGTGTAACTGAAGGGTTGTAATGACCAATTATGTATGTATGTATGGGGTTGTATCTCGACAACGGCATCATGAATGTTGTTGCTCAAATGCTCTGTTGTCTCTGGGTTGTCCGCATGACACTTTTCTTTAACGGCGCCTTACAGAAAATAGTCCAACGGTGTCAAATCTCAGCTTCTTGAAGGTCAATTGACATCACCATTGAGTTTAATTAAATAGCCATCAAATGTTTGATGCAACAAATCGTTTGTGGTATGAAATGTGTGGCAAGTTGAACCATCCTCTTGAAACCAAACATCGTTCATATCGATAGCATGAGAGCGGTTCCAAAAAAATCGTTTATCATGATGGGAAATGGGTCTCCATTGACCAAAATGGTTGCGTCGTCCTCATTTTCAAAGAAATATGGGCCAATGAAGTCTCCGCTTCACAAGCCGCACTAAACAGTCTCTCGTGATGGGTGTATTGGCTTCTGTAAGACCACGTGTGGGTTTGAGTTCCAAATACGGAAATTTTGGTTATTAACGCAACCACCAAAATGAAAATGAGCTTCATTCGAAAAGATGATTATTTTTTATTTTGTAAATTGACATCAACGTGCAGTTTTTCGTTAGTCCATCTAGCGAAGCGAAAACACAGCCGATGGATATGCGATTTTAACACTTGAACCAATTGAACTTTGCAAGACGTCACACCGAGGATGTTGCGAAAATTTTGACGTAAACTGGTGCGTGATATGTTCAATTCTTGAGAACGATGACGTGCCGTTGTTGTCGATGGATTTCTCACGCACACTCTCAGCCTTCGGGTATACGCACTATACGAGCACGTTCACATCTTGGCGCATCAACAATGAAATCAGTTTCACAAACCTTAGCAATAAACTTGCGTGTACTGGGCACTGTTGGTCCTTCTCTGCGACCAAATTTTGTACAACATTTTCGTGCAATTTCCGACCAATTGCGTGTGTTTGGCAAATAAATTTCCAATACATTTTGTGTTTTAACATAGCCACCAAGTTTAACTTGAGCGATGCGAAAACGAGGCGTTAGTCAATTCATTACGTTCAGCGCGCATAATATACTGAGTTTTGCAACAAAATAGAATAACGTAAGTATTGCCAGATTCTAAATAATCAATGGTTAAAATTTATAGATGGCCCACCCTATACAACCAGAGGTGTTTGTTTTTAAATCCAAAACCTGGTTAAAAATTATTCATATTTTCCGCATATTACTACGACTATTTACTCAATATTTATTACATGGTTTATTTATTTTATATCACTTGTTGTTGTTGTTGTTGTTTTTGTTATTTTAGTGTGTAAAATAGTATGAATAAATAAAAATATTTTATTATTATTATTATATTATTTAAATTATATTACAGTTTTTTATTTTGAAAATAAAATTATTTATAAATGGTAGTGTTTATAACAATAATTGAATAGAGTTTCTGAAATTGTGTGTTCGAAAAACTGAAAAGAGTACAGAGTTTCATTTAACAATTGTGTTTAAAGTTGTGTGTATTAAAAGGGAAACAGGGGTTTTTAACGGTAAACAATTTTTGTTAAAATAAAATTATGAATAATTTAAGTATAACGAATATTCGTATTTGCTCACCCAAACTGCCTGGAGTGTATTAGTAAACTCACTAGTAAGGAGTTACACATCTAACCCAACGTAATCTAATATTCCCCTCACTCCTAAATGTCGTAAGAAAAGTGTTCCAAATTGAAAGTGACAGCGATGTCGTTATATCGCGTGTCTTTTAGGCTACGTTAGAACTATCGATATCGATAAACATGGCTTTACTTCAGAGAATGACAAACTAAGTTAATATTTCTGTTCAGTGATGTTTGACAAATCACCATCATTAGTTGAACGCCAGAAAAAGTAATTGAAATTTGAAAAAAACTTTAAGCGGAGTTCAAAGAGAGAGTGAGAGAGAAAGTGAGAGTACACGTCGTTTATATTACGGGCAACATAAACGACCTAGTGATGAAACAATTCTTCTCGATTTAAAACCATACCATGTGCGTACTGAAGAAAATATTGCTGCTGTAATGGGAAATGGGTGGTCCAAGTGTCTATGACCAATGAAAAGGTTGGTCTTCACATCCCTTAATTGTGTGCCATAACCTCAACTTGTTAGAGAATAAAATCTACAAGTAAGAAAAAACTTCTGTCAACAATTAGATTTTAAGACTGCAGGAAATATAGTAGCAATGGAAACATTACAGAGTGAGAGATACTCTCCAAAAGTGTATAAAAAGTAATGGGAAATTTGAAAGTCTTACATGTTAACCTCTATCCTTGGACTGTATGGAAAATTTTATTTAAAGAAATTAGCTTGGGTGCCCATAAAATACAGTTCGTACAAGAATTAAAGCAAAGCAGCCTACCCTCTCATATTTTCGCACATTTGGAGCAGTATTTTGTCGATAGCGTGATGAATGTAGGTTTCCATATGGTCCATTATGCTCGGTTTTTGATGCAACCGCACATAAAGCATCTAACAGAGTCAGATCACATGATCTTGCGGGGCCTTTAGAAAGGAAACTTCGCATTGATAAAACCAAAACCATGGATTCCTATTTCCTGATCTAGGGGACATTGAAGATAACAATAAGGCAGCTACAAGAGAAACACCGAATGAATTCTCATGTGAGATGGAACATTTCTTTGTAGAGAATTAAGCAAATAATAACTCACGAACTTTAACTCACTGGAATAAAGACATAAAACTGTAAACCACGAGAGTTCATGTAGGGCAAGATTCCCTTTAAACTTAATCAGAGTCAATTTAGGAAGATAGGTAGGTACCTACCACTTCAAACCAGTTTTGATTACACATATTCTGGTAGATACCTGCCAATTTTTATTACCCAACTTTGGGTACACAACTCCTGGAAAAAGCTCTAACTACAAGCTAGAGAAGAAAATCCTAAAGCAACGTCTTGGCAACCTAAGACGAAGGATTCTTATTGTGCCAGAACATGTCCAACCAAAAATGGTTTGAATATAAACCACTCTGTCATCAAACTGTCAGAATGGTTAAGCATGTTGAAATAAGTCTTTTCGGTATTACAACGAGACCTTTTATACTCAAGTGTGCCATATCTTCCTGAGGCTTTCATTAACGTGTCTAACAAAATTGAGAATCACATTCCCTTACGCCAGCAAAATAGAATAGCATTCGGTAAAATACATACAGTGAGCGTCAAAAGAAACTGTACACCATGGATTAGGTTAGTTTAGGTTAGTGTGGTAGCTTTCATATCAAAAGCTCGCTTGAGCACGCATAGCGGCCCGTTGTTACATCACAGGTGAACGCAGTCTCTATACTGACCAAGTTCCTTCGAACCAAGTAGGGAGAAGTTGGTCAGCGCAAGGGCTGCATATTTAAAGCACGACTACCCCACGCTGGAAAACCAGCCACAATGCTTGATAAATGAGGCTATATCCTTAACATCAATGGACGATAGCTCCGTCAAGCTGACAAGGGTCAGAGAGCAAAATAACTTATATCTGCACCTTGCAAGAGATGGGCATTAGCAAAGAAAGTGGATAACAGTCTCCTCTTCCTCAGCGGATCTGCACCCACAGCAGAAGTGAGCTGTAAGCGTGACCACTGTGATCGAGATGATGTTACGACCAAGTCCAAGGAACTGGTTGATGCGCCTCCGATCCATTGAGGGCCAAGTGAGCCTAGCGGTGGAGCAGGACTCCTCATTGATCCAAGATAGGTTGGAGTCTTGCAAAAATTTCCGCGCGATGGCCAGTTTGAACGAAGTGTACACCATGGATAAAATTCTAACAGCCACCAAACTCAGCTTTTACCACTTAAAGAGAGTGCCCGAAAAAATGTTACAATATTTCGAAATATTTTCAATTTTAAAAACTGACAATAAAAGAATTTTAAAATAAAAATAACGGTAATTTATTAAGGTATATTTTTTCAATGTACAGTTTCTTTTGGCGCTCACTGTACATACACAATTGGTCAAGATTACGGCCAAGCTTCTCACACAATTTATGTTGTGTGCGAGTTAATTTTATACTTGAGTGTCAGTAACTACAGTTTAGAGTCGACTCCGAACGACAAATTTTTGAGAATTTTTTCCAGAATTTTATTTACTCTCAGAGTTTTTACCAGAAATCTGGTGAGAGGAAGTTGCCGAGGAAATATTTTTCATATATTTGGTTTTGTTGGAGATGCTTGACTTGTGGTTTGAACCGAAGTCTACCTACAAGACTACATTGGACAACAGTTTGCTTAAATAAAAACCAAAAACCATTGTATGTATATACTCCCCATACTTAAAGCCTCGTGAAACTATATTGTCTATGATTCAAAAGAATAATGTACTGTCCATTTACATACATACACAATTGGTCATTACAACCCTTTAGTCAGGATTATAACCTCGTTTCTCACACCACTTAAGTTGTGTATGTTAATTTTATACATTAGTGGCGGGACCTACAGTTAACCCTTCATGGCAACTTTATTTACTTTCTGAGTTTATGCCAGAAATCGGCTGAGAGGCAGTCGCCGTAGAAATATTTTTTAATATTTCGTTTTGCTGGAGATGTTTGACTTTGGATTTCAACCGTATCCTCACGTCTAATATGCCAAAACAATACCTATCAGACTACAACGGCTGCACAGCACTATCCCTTTATGTAGCTTTATTATAACACAAGTAGAACGTTAGGAATTAATTCATATACCCAATATTCTATTAAATATTTTAACTATTTAAATTATGATATGTTCTTTCAGTTAATAAACTCCAAACATTTCTAATTTCATTTAGGAAGCGTACACAGAAGCCCCCCTTTATGGCCATTGCAACCGGCCACAAAAATTTATATTTAAAATCACACTCACAGCTCCTGTAAATGTCAATATTGTTGTTTGACTCTCTGTTGGCTTCCCAACCAACCAACCAACCAACCAACTATGTATTTACGATTTAATTTACAACTGTCAGACAGTATTTATTAATGGAATAATATTTGTCGGATTTACTAAATATTTTTAGTTGTTGATTATTATTATTTTTACTCATTATGGCAGTTGTTGTTGTTTTACTGGTTGTTGTTGCTATTATTATTTGCAATTGTTAATGGACAAGTCTAATTCATAATGATTGTCTATTTATTTTCCTGTGGTCGCCAACAAACTAAATAAATGGCAACTGTTGTAAATATTTTCAATAGGAAAATAGAATAGAAAACAACAACAACAAAATAATTTGTATTTAAAAAAAGAAAACATATGCAAATTTATGCACAAACGTTTAAATGGCATAAATTATGAAAAACAATAAATTCTACAGAAAAATGTATACATACCAACGAGACCCAAAATAGTCCTTTGCATTATTGTGAAATGAGTGGAAATAAAAATGGGAAAAATGCCAGTGAAAATGTTAACATGTGTTGTGAAAATGCATTGCGGTTAAGTGTAATACTATTGACGGCTCATTAAAATGGAGAATATTTATATTGGAGTTTGTTTCTTTTTAAATAAAACTCCTAAATGTATGCAATATTTTTTATATATACAAATGGAACTCCTGAAAGTATGCAATATTTTCCTGCATACATGTTTAAATGATACACATAAAAGCAGACCTTATTTTTTATAGGTAAATAAAATGCCTAAAAGTATGCAATATGCTACATTTTTTGTCAGTATTTGTGTATGCTTTATAAAAATGTTTTTACCACAGGTTTTTTATTGAAGTGGTTCTCAACAACATCTTTATAAAGTAACTATTTTGGGTGCTTAAAAGTAAAGTCATAAGTGGAATATGCCTCAACATTTAGAAATGGAATCAAATGACGCGATATACATCTAAATAAAGGAAGCTTTATGGTATCATTGGGTCAAAAAGTTGTCTGCGTGTACTTTATATCCAAATTATAGTGACGGGCAATAGTGATTGTCTGGGCAAACAGAACAAATCTTATATAGTTCTCTAATATGGTTAAGCAAAGTACAGAAACTAGCGTGTGATGGAATAACAGAGATAATGGAAACTTATTTTATATCGAGGCTAAAGGCTTTGTTGGATTTATGTCCATTAGATCTTTCGAGACTATGGTTAGGATAATGGAATACAAGTTTTACACAAGATTTTGACCTTCTGAGCTTTCTCCTCGACAGTAAGAAACTTCGAATTGCATGAGAGTTAGTGACAAAACGGAATGGAGTTAGCTAGAGCCTGCAGGCACTTTTAAAAGAGTCATAATTTTGTAGTAGACATGGAATCGAGCAAGAACGGACATTGAAGTTTTTAGCCTCAGAGAGGAACTCTATCAAGCAGAAGTATCTGTCATCGTAAGATATTCTCAATTCTACTTGAATTGGAAGTGTAAAAGGCGGAACGTAACTATACTATCTCACAGTCGCCATCTGGGCAAGCCGTAAGCCGTTAATTTAAAGATAATATGGATCTGTCTGGGGAAACTGAATCAGCTACTGGGTCTCAGGTCAAGTGAGAACTCGTGGCACGCCTCTGAGAGCGAACAGTTGTTTGCAAAGTGTACTCAACGAAAGCGAAAATAAAGAGGATCAAAAACAATTCTCAAATCAAACGCATTTGAAGTAATTAGAACTTTTAATGTAGTCTAGTAGGTAGTGTATTGACGTAGCAGCAGATTTCTGGCAAAAACTCTAAGAGCATATAAAATTGCCATGAAAAGTTTCTCGAAAATCTGTCGTTCGGAGTTGACTTTAAACTGTAGGTCCCGTCACTCATGTATAAAATTAACGCACTCAACATAAGTGGTGTGAGAGTGGCTACGTTGTAATCCTGACTGAAGAGTTGTAATGACCAGATATGTTTGTATGTATGTAGAACTTTTAATCAGGAGATACAATAGGAGGAGGTTTGAGTCAAGCATCAGACTATCCAAAAATAACTTGAGTTCAATCAGCGGCCTTTTGACAAGGCATTTCAATCGCAAATTACACTTATTCAGAGTGGGGATCGTCTTGACACTAACATGTAGATTCTGTTATGAAGAGAACAAGTCCTCAGGCTACATATTTCGAAACTGAGAGTCATTAATACATCCCAAAACGAAACACCCAGTGAGCATATTAGGAGCTGGGCAAGGACCAGTATCATGAAGTTTGTAACGGCTTGGATTGCGTACAGCACAATAGAGCGCATAGTACTATGGATGTTCTAGTGGGTATACGGATTAACGAGTTTTTCTTAAAATCTATAATACTCTGAGGGATTCCCAGAAAGATGAGCTAAAGAGCCCATATTATACATACAAAAGGCCTTTACTATGCTGCTTACAATATATACTAGACTTTCAGATACGATTTCAAAGCTTTTGGTCAAGCAGTCTTTCACTTGGCATCTCTCCCTTCGATACCCCTATGTTAAGCTTACACGATGGGTCAGATACATACATAATGGATTAATGACCCTTCAGTCAGAATTACGATCTAGTTTTTCACTCCACTTATATTATGTGTGTTAATTTTATCCAATGAGTACCTAGAGTTTAAAGCCAATTTCGTACGACAGATTTTTAAGAAACATTTCATGGCGACTTTATTTTATTCTCAGAGTTGTTGCCAGAAATCTGCTGAGAGGATGTCGACGAAGAAATATTTTTTCATTGTAGTTGGAGTTGGAGATGTCTGATCTGGTGTTTGAACAGAGGTCTCATATCTAATATGCCAACACATCGAAAACTACGACGACTTTAACATGCGTGTTGGGTCGGCAATTTTAAATCTTCCGCGACTATACCCTGGCTTTTCCTGAATTTTGGTGGAACTTGGTCAGTACAGAGACTGCGTTCACTCGTGGCCTCACAACGGGCCGCTATGCGTGCTCAAGTGAGCTCTTTAATATAAGAGCTACCGCTTCGACCTTATCTAACCTATACCTTGGCTTTACTTCGAACTTGTATCACAGCCTAGTGGTAGAGGATGGATGGTGTTTCCAACATATTAATTTCATTTTCATATCAATTTCTTATTTGTTTAAATGTTTTTCATTTACATACGTATTGTAATATATATTGCTTTTTTTTTTACCAATACATTGACTTTATTATTAATATTTACCTTCATATTCACTATATGAGTACATACATATATTTGCACCTCGTATATGATAAAAGCATATTTTCCATATACCAGTTGATTTGTTTTCTTTTTTTTTCGAGCATATTTATCCTGTTGAAATCTTTATGTTGTTGTTTACATTACATTTCACGTGGCCAGATTGTATTTAAAAAAATACGTTGAAATAAATGAAAATATTTACCTTAACTCAGGTGTTTAATTTACTCCATATGCGTTTGTTTTTAAACTGTAGATAAAGTTCATAAAACATTGCATATCTTCATATCCCATATACGCCTATCTGCCTGCCTGCCTGCATATGTACGTATGTATGTATTTTCAAGCAATAAAAAGATAAGCTCATCATTTTACTTCTCCTTTTTTTAATGTTAAGCTTTGTTATTAAGTTGTATGTATGTGTGTGCCTGTATATGTTTATGTGGGAAAATTTTTAAATAAAATCTGAATAAGATTTTTAAAAATGATTTGAAATAAAACAGAAACTCCTCTCTTTTACATTTTGTTCTTGTTGTTGTAATTCAAATGATTGATGTTCTGTATTTAAAATAAAATCGCTGTAAAAGTAATTTATCAGACATACTCAGCATATGAGTGAGCATATTCTCGTTTTAATTCTTTAAAAAAAAAAACTTTTTGAAAATGTTTTCACTGATATGCCGTGTATTAATTTTAATTAAATATCACACACATATACACATAGCAGTTGAGGCATTGAAATACAATACAATGGTGAAAGTTGTTAAAAAAGAAGGAAACTGTCCTCAGGGTGTTGTTATAATAGCAGTGCTATGGAGCATTGTCGAAAATTAAATCGGATACTGAACAGCGTATGCGAAGAACGTTGTATAAATATGGAACTGCTGTGGATTAACTCCTAAAGTCGGATCTAGCAGAAAGTATTGAAGATGGAATTGACTGTCTCTTCACTGAGATACGTAATTCCATTAGTTAGACAACAGAGACTTAATAGCTTGAACTGAGACACGAGATATTGGAGTGCCATTCCAGCATCCTGGCAAAAATGCTACTAAGGAGTCATTAATTGATAGGGCTCTTACGAAGGCAACATGCATTATTGATCCAACGAGAAACTAAACGATGATATCAATTTTGCCAAAAAATTAAATTCATCTTTTCGAATGAAGCTCATTTTCATCTTGGCGGTAACGTTAATAAGCAAATATGCCAAATTTAGGGCTCAGAAAACCCACACGTGGTCTTACAGAAGCCAATGCACCCATTACGAGTGACTGTTTGGTGTGGCTTGTAGAGCGGAGGCTTCATTTTCCCATATTTCTTTAAAAATAAGGACGACACAACCACACAAAGAGACATCTATCGCACCATGATAACCAATTTGTTTGTACCCGCTCTTTATGCTATTGATGTGAACGATATTTAGTTTCGACAGGATGGTGCAACCTGCCATATATTTCATGCCACAAACGATTTATTGTGTCAAACGTTTGTTGGTCGTTTAATTAAACGAAAAGATGATTTCAATTGACCGCCAAGAGGCTGCGATTTTACACTGTTGTACTAATTTCTGTGGGGCAAGTGTTATGCCGGCAAACCAGAGACACTTGAGCATTTGAAAACCAACATTCCTGATGTCATTGCCGAGATGCAACCCCATACATTAGAAAAAGTACAGGAAAATTCGTTCGATTGAATAAGGTACTGGATCCAGCCGCGGTAGCCATATGAATGAAATTATATTCCATTTCTAAGCGGAACAATTGTACTTCACAACAAACAAAATTTCAACCCGTTTTCATTCTAATGTATTTTTAAATTTAAACCTTTATAACAGCCCCTTCGAGAGTATTTGCTATTTGCAGGCGACCCAAACTAACCTGACAGTTGACAATCAGAATCCAAACTCATATACAAAGTCATAACGCGTGTCATTGGCTTGGAGGAAGAGTCCTTGAATAGAGAACAAAGTAACACAAGCTAGTCTTGATAAAACACTGGTTATTATATCACGGGATATTTACATATCCAAGTCCATACCAAGTTTCCGAGCTGTAGTAGCTGGGGTTGACATATAATCGATCAGAATATAGGGGAATAATCTTGAAACCTCAAGATTTTTGAAAAATTTTTGAACATATTCCGACTAAATCAATAGGATCTGTGCTGCCTAAGTCTTTAACGACGTTTCGAAAATGCATAGAAGAAAAGGTCTCTGTCGCCATGAGAATTTTATCCAATGAAAGTATTCCGCTGGTGTGTGATGTGTTTGTCAGCTGTTATATACATACACACATAATTGGCCATTACAAGCCTTCAGTCAGGATTACTGCGTAGCTTCTCACACCACTCATGTTGTGTGCATTAATTTTATACTTGAGTGGCGGCACCTACAGTTTAACGTCGATTCCGAACGACAGATTGTTGAGCAACTTTTTCATGGCAGGTTTATTTACTGTCAGAGTTTTTGCCAGAAATCTGCTGAGAGGAAGTCCATTTTTCCTTTTGATGTCGGATCTGGGGTTTGAACTCAGGCTTTAAGTCCTTATTCAGCATGGAGATCGTCTCGAACACAATACGTGTACAGATTATGTGACTGAGAAAATGAATCATCTGAACACATACTAGGAACCTATAAGACATTGCCCGGCGCACTAAGCAATGAAATTTTGAAATTTTTTTAAGGCAACAGATTTAGAAGAGACATTTTAGGAATACCTCACATGGATTAAGACAATCTCTCTTTAGTTTTCTTGTCGAACTTGGTAGATGAATGGTTGGACTAGCATCGTCATTTACAAAACATACAAAATTCTCTGGCCTTTCCTGGAAAAGACCAACCCTTGCTCTACTGAAAAAAGGATATATTGGAAAAGAATCCATAAGACCTCTAACTAGCGGAATGGGTGGACCAATATCGGCATGTATAAGCTATCTTTAGTGAGGTCACTGTAGGAGGTATGAAAATTTAGAAACACAGGAAGCGGTAAGTCCTTAGACTTAGAGACCTTGGTTCCAGTTCTTTTTTTCAAGTTCTAGATCTTCTCATGGATATGTTACCAACCAATCTAACCCATTTGGTCTGATGCACAGATTGGCATTCTCGAAATATACTTAGATTGCTCTCCAGTTTTTTGAGAAATTGTTCGCTTTACTAACCTTTGTTTAGTTTTTCAGGCTGTTAATGGCATTTGGTATGTAAAGAGTAATACAATGGAACACCGGCTTTCCGAGAGTACTCGCTGCATTTGTCCTTTAATTAGTAAATCCTTTTATTAAAAACTTTTATATTTAAATTTTCATTTATTTAAATAATTTTTATATTCGACAAATACTTTAAATAACACAATCCTTCAATACTTTTTTTGGGTTTAATTTCAACTCCTGCCTTTAATTCCATTCCAAAACAAAAACTTTTTAGCCGCTAAAATAGAAACAAAAGCAAAAAAATGGCTCCTTAAATACATACCAGGGAATGTATTTAATTTTTCTAATTACATTTCAAATTTATGTCACGAATTTCTAGGAAATTTTCTTTTCTTTCTTTTCCTTTTTCTTCCTTCTTTATCAGACACTAGATAAACTTTATCCTAAGACAACCCAAAAAAAAAACACACACACACACACAAAGTTGTGGTGGCGTTAAAGCCCTTCAAACGAAAAGGAATACCAATACACAAGCCAAAAAAATAAAGGAAATACAAATAAAGATAATAAAGTTTTTGGAAAGGCTTAGAAGGAGAAGAAAAAAAAGCCATTTGAGTTCAAGTTTATTTAAATTTAAATATTGAACTCGAGAACTTTTTTTTTATTGAGTATCGTTGAGTCTGTACCAAGGTCTGGTCTTTCCATAAAATTTGTTAAGCGTTTAAAGAACTTGTCTGTAATAATTTGCAACTTAAATGGAAAGTTATTCTCTTGGTTTTTTTTCTAATTTTCACTGTAGACTCTCTCAATCTCTAATATAAGCCACAATTGCATTTTAAGTTTTCTTAAATAAATTTTCAAAAATGCTAAACTGTTCGGTAGGCTACAACGTTATGTTCAGTATTTAAACCACATCCTTAGGTTTAACGGATAAACGCCTAAATGGGCAAAGCCTGCTTGGTCTTGGCTTACTATTACTATTCTATTAAAAAGAAACATTTCTAAAAATGCTGGATCTTCATGCAAAATATCCCAAAAGATGGTATTTACTCAGCCCTGGTAACCTGGTCCTCTAGAGGATAGTGTATGCGAGAGGGTCGTGAGTTTAATTTCCACCAGAGACTCGTGTCTCGGTTACACTACTCGAAGCAAACGATTTATGTTA
Source organism: Sarcophaga rosellei (assembly GCA_930367235.1). Lineage (NCBI taxonomy): Eukaryota > Metazoa > Arthropoda > Insecta > Diptera > Sarcophagidae > Sarcophaga > Sarcophaga rosellei. The sequence goes on from OV884019.1 coordinate 90,246,904, forward strand.
CTCTAATTAAATACTAAGCAGGGGGTTAACATTACTGACACACCAAGGAAAGGCTAAGGAAACTCTACAAATTTGGTTCGTAAGAGTCGATACAACCTTTTTTGAAAGCTTCTTAAGGTTATGTAGAGAAATAGCGGTATATCTTTAAACCATGCTAATTTCCTAGCAATAGCTAGCCAAATGGCAAAAGATAAGAAACTCTCCTAATGGTGAGCTAACCTTTAAATACAATCCAATTCCCCACCCTCAAAATTTATAGGAAACTGCTGAACACATTTTGCTGAAATGTCCACAATTATTGGAAGAATTTTGCTTGCAAAACGAAAACTTATCGTTCACAGGAATTTATTAAAAATTCTTTAATTAACCTGGGATCACAGTAGTCGAAGCTCTAAGGTGTTTAAAGAATTCAAACACTATCACAGATTTTGTGGAGGCACGACAATGTCACTAGGATGGGGAAGCCAGATGCCAGGTACATGCAAATCCCAAAGAATATTCTCTGAACTGTCAATGTCAAGTACTTCAGTTCCTAAGCTCCTTCGTTCCTTAGGTTTTTGTAAGTTCACAGAACGGATCAGGACCAATTTGGCGTAACTTCACTCCTCGTTCCGCTATCACTCATTCAGAAACTCAGCCCAATGTAACCGTATTATAAACCTGTAATATGTCGAGAAAAACTGGAGTATTGCAAGACCTTCGCCATAGTCTAGTGGGTAGTGTGTTCTCTTATAAGACGTAAAGCCCGGGTTCGAGGCCCAGGCCAGACATCAAAACGAAATATGAAAAAAAAAAATATTTCTTCTTTCTAGAGATATCAGTTTCTTTATCCCCATTGAATCAGTCCCTGTTATCCCTATTGCAATGTACTCGTAGTTTCAGTAATACGATCACAGCTCCCCTATGATGAGTAATAATGAGCTTTACAACTGGATTATTAATTCTGAAGTCCAGAAGATACGACTACCCTACACTGGAAAACCAGCCAGAAAGTTTGATGAACGAAGCTATAACCTTGATATCAATAGACGATAGCTCCATCAAGCTGACAAGAAATGGGGATCCAAATAACCTATATCTACACATAGCAAGAGACGGGCATTGACAAAGAAAGTGGATAACAGTCTCCTTCTCCTCAGCGGATCTGCATCCACGACAGAAGTCGTTAAATGGGAGCCTCATTCTTTCCGCGTGTCTACCCATAACGCAATGAGCTGTAAGCAAGGCCACTGTGGTTGAGATAAAGTCACGACCAAAGTCCAAGTAACTGGTTGGTACGCCTTCTATCCATCAAGTGCCAGGTGAGTCCTCATTGACCCAGGAAAGGTTGGCGTCCCGAAAGAATTGCCGCGTAATGTCCAACTTGACCGAGGCAAGAGGCATACCCAATTCAATTGAAGAGGATTCCGGAAGGAGCGCATCAGCTCTGGCGAGCTCGCCGGCCCTACAGTTTCCCGGAATGTTACTGTGCCCGGGGACCCACATCAGTGAAACACTGGTGAACCGCCCAGAAAGAAGGTCGAGACAGCGGCGACATTCCCTAACGATCCTAGAGTTATTCACGAAACCCGATAGAGATCTTATCGCGGCCTTACTATCAGAAAAGACCGAGACGCGAGTGAAATTAGCACCGTTGACGAGGATTCATTGAGCGGCCCGGTAAATTGCCGTCACCTCCGCCTAAAACACGCTGCAGTAGTCCGGCAGCCGGAGGGAAATGTTTAGGTCCAGTTTCCCAGAGTAGACACCGCTTTCAACCCCATTATCGAGTTTAGAGTCGTCGATATATATCCAGGACTTCCGGAAAGGCAACCGTATTAGGATTCCAGTCGTCCCTACTCGGAATCAGAAAGTGGAAACCCCTGTCGAGACAATATTCAGCAGGGAGATAGTCGATGTTCACGGGGGCGACTGGATCAACTTCCAGAATAGTGGAGTGACCAGAAGGTATAATATGCCAACGAGAGGGCACTAAGTCTAGTCGCAGCAAACTTAGCCGCCTGCTTAGTGAGAAACACAGTAGGAGCTTAAGTCTAATTTAAGATGATTTTTCTTGAATACGCACAGCATTTGACTTATAGACTTAGGACTTATTAGGCACGGACCTTAATGGTATCCTCACATGAATCACAAAGCACTTTATCAGCATAGCCTTGAGTGAAAAGCTTAACATCTGAACAAATTAATTTCCATTCATAGAAGAAGTGCTAGAGCTCCTCTATGAGGGTATGGCTCCTCTTGTAAAGCCACAAGTAAATAGAAATCCAGTTAAGTTGAAAGTCAAACAATACCTAATTTAAAAAGGCTTGCAGTGAAACAGAGTATATCTATGTATTTGTTCTTAAAATTTAAATTTTAATATTTCAATTATGCAGGCGAAATTACTTCCCAGCAGCATATCGTTAATTCGTTGCATGCTTTCAATCCTTCAAAAATATTCGTAGGCAACATGAAACTAAATAAGATGAGGCTTCTTGCAACAAACAGTATTCATTACAATAGTTTTACTTCCTTGTTGGATTTTCAGTTGAAAGTTTTCCAACAACAACGACAACAACAACCAGACAACAATTTGAGTACCCTTTCCACTTACATTTTATATGTATAAGAGATGCTGCCACACACACACACACAACACAAATCTTGATTATATTGTGTGTATGAAACTGTTGTTTCAAGTCAAGTTTGTTGCAAGTAACACAATAGATGCTGCTGTTGCTGCTTCTTCTCTCATTATGTGCTTCACATAAAGTTAATGCAGTAACAACTTAACGAAATATTTTACATTTCTACTCTACTCATACATGCGTCCCCATTGAACTTCTTTCAACTTTGTTACACCCTCTTGGAATCTGTGTGTGAGCAAGAGTGTTTGGCGCTTCAATTTGATTATGCCTGGTTGTGCATGAATCTTTTTTTTTTTTTTGTTGGGATATCTTCTCATCGTCTCCATTACAGCCATAGCCCTTTGGCTAAAATTAATGAGGTGATAGATTCTTGTTATATGGCAACAAAATATTCCAAAAAACAAGAAAGAAAAGAAGAAAATAAGAAAAAAAGAAAGTGGCAAGTGAAGGATATCAAAAAAAAACACATTGGCTTTTATTGTTTTAAATTTTGTTGCATGGCAAGGAAGTAACATAGAGAGTGCTTGTGTGGGGTGGCAATGGTTAACTTAACCAAAATTTGTGTGACTTTTTGATAAAATATTATCGTCTAATTTAGAATTTCTTTTTTCTTTTTTAATTTCATTTTAAACTATGAAGAGTTGAAATTTATTGTGTAGGAAATTTACGGAGTGATGTTAAAAGTATTTGAAATATACACACGAAAAAAGAAGCCATAAAGGTTAAAAGTGTTCACTGTTCAAGGAGATTTTGTGATGAGTAAAAGGAGTATGAGTGGATGTCGAACATATCTTTAAAGTATTCCGAGAACCGTTCAATGTTATGTTTCTCTGCCGTACTATAGCTCTTCAAGAAATGACGATTAACACTCAGGGTATCTGACTCCTACTCATAAAGTGCACTGTATTGGCAATTAGAAAATTAGTTATGAAAGGGAGGGAAGAGGCATTAGGGTGGCATACAAAAAATCTGCTGGAAAAGAATTCCACTGTTAAAGAATTAATTCTCCCTGTAACGTATTATGTGATCAACTTTCTTCTTCTTCTTAGTTGGTCATTTACAACCCAATTACCGGATTTCGGCCTGCCGCAACACATCCTTCCAGGCGCAAGTTGGTTACACCAATCTATGACAGGCCTTCCTCGATTTAGTACTTCCAACGTATACAAGGTCGTCCTCTTCGCCGACTTTGAGGAGCTCATACAGCTCACTGTTGGATCGCATGCGGAAATTATCGCCAACTCGCACTGTACTCAAGATCTTAGGTAGGACTTTTCTATCGAACACTCTCAAGGCTGCTACATCAGTTCTTAATAGGATCCTCTGCGCCATAAAGAAGCACGGGTAGTATGAGCGTCTTGTAGATTATTAGTATTATTATGTGATCAACTGGGCAATCAAATACGAGCGAACGCCAACCAGGCCAGCGAGTGGAGTGTCATGCATTATAAAAATCGGTATTTGTTGTTTTCTTACCCTTTCTATTGAAAAAGGAAAATTTTATTATTTGTCTGAATCAGACTGCACGTCTGATAGCGTCAACGTTCATATAAAAGTCGTTGAGCTTAAACTATCGCGTCTTTTCGTACACAAAACGGATCTGAAACACTCTCCGAGAGTGTCTTATATGGAGGTATGACTATGTCACCAAGATATAATCTAGACGTCGGTTTTTAGAGAGTTTCAAATTTTGTTTCAAATTCTCTGTCTCTGTCAGACCTAATTTACGAAGGCAGCTTATGCTAAGTAATCGTAGACAGAAAATTTAGTTGATTCTACGGTTCGTTGGCAATTACCTAAAAGATTCTGAAAAGAATTATTCATGCTGCCGTTATGCTATTTCACAATGGAGTATTGGATTGTATTCGTTTGCTATATCCTCCCTTTTCTTCTCTCTCTCTCTCTCTCTTCTAGGACCCATTTACAATAGGTCATTTTGACCACTGGTTATTTTACTTGTCGTAATGACGTCCCCAAAACTGATCTAACCATTGAATTGTAAGCAAAGTCACGCAAGAATCCCCGGTTTCTTGTTCAACTATCTCTAACATTTCATATATATGTTGGCAGTTGAGGCTAACTGGTTATTTGAAGGCTCCATACAAGACTACTTTGAAACTCCTCGACCTCATTGGCAATATATAATTGGTTTTCGGATCTTATTCGTTAGAGCACTATCCTAATTTAAATTTGACCACGTTTACATATGTAGTAGTCGCCGTAGTCTAGTAGGTAGTGTGTTCGCTTATTAGACGTAAAGCCTGGGTTCGAGCCCCACGGCAGACATCAAATCTGTCTGGAGTCGACGTTAAACTGTAGGTCCCGCCACTCAAGTATAAAAATTAAGGCACCCAACATGAGTGGTGTGAGAAGCTAGGCCATAATCCTGACTGAAAGGTTGTAATAGCCAATTCTGTATGTATGTATGCACGTTTACATATGTCAGTAATTTAGGAAAAAATCATTCTAGAAGTTTCCGTTATTTTATTCCGTTATGTTATTTTTCGTAGGCTTCCTATATAGTTTTGTTATTGTAATTTGATCTTGCAATTTCATTTGTGTTCTTACTACTACTTTTTCTTGTATTTTGTCAGGAATAAACACTGAATCTTCAATCTGTTGTTACAGTAGCGTAATAACATTTCCTTTGTATATGTATAACGTTCATTTCAGAACTGTTATAAACCTATGTACCAATAGACGTAAAATTAACAGAAAATATTGTGTGCACTACCTAATGCAACTATTGTGACTTACAAAGGATTCTTCGAAATCTTTGCACAAATACCAGCCAAAAAGTTGTACTTTTAGCAGAACTCATATCCTCTTAGTCTATTCAACCCTCATGTATAAGTTTGTTAACAACCCTAGTTAAAGGATTCTGGTTCTCATATTCGAATTTTTATAGCAACAGAAACTTTATGGTGAAATCTGTAATGAAATCGAACTAAAAACCCAGTATTTATGAAAACCGTTTCATATTCGAAATACTCCGAATAATACGAACTTTGAAATGTGTCGAAGAGAATATAACATTCATATTCTGCTATACAATTTCTTTAAATTATTATGGGTGTATGGAATATAGCATCACAGTAGAAATATTGTGAATGATTTGACTATGAAAGTGTCATACACCGTAATCATTTAATTACATGACAAAAAAAAACTGTATAAAAAACTGTATAAAGTTCATTAATTTAATGCATGAGTTATTTTTCATTTCAACAGAAATTTTTTATTCAAAATTATTTTCTAATTCAGTGATCAAATACATAAGTACATATGAAATTATGAAGAAAATATGGTATATACAGTGAGTATCAAAAGAAACTGTACACTAAGGATAAAAGTCTAACAATCACCAAACTAAACTTTTATCACTTCAGGAGAGTTCTTTTTTTTTTGTTTTAATTTTAAAAACTGGTATTAAAAGAATTTTAAAGTAAAAATAACGGTAATTTATTAATATATATTATTTTTAATGTACAGTTTCTTTTGACGCTCACTGTATGTATACCGGGTCTTCCAACAGAGACATCCGAACTTTGGCAATTTATAACGTGCATCTTGTTAAAGCTACATTTGCCTGGACGTCCACAAACAACTACGTGCATTCGCTGAATGAGCTCTGAAACAATTGACACCTGATCCTAATTTTATTTGAAAAATTATCTTCAGCTACGAGGTCTATTTCTGTACGTTAACAGAGAAAATTTATGATACCAATCCACATGAGATCCAAGAGTGTACAATGCGTCCGAAAAAGTCACTGTTTGGTGTGGCATTTGGGTTGGCGAAGTTATCCCCATATCTTTCTTTGAAAAAACGAGAGACATTGACTATACCATGGCCATCAACGACAAGCACTATAGATCAGTGTTTACCAACTTCTTTGACCCTGAATTTGGTAAGCTGGACACCAACGTCAAGAAGCGCTACGTGCCACACAGTTCTGTCACAGTTGGATATTCGGCACAAGCGATTGAGATCACGTGAGATAACCACGTGGAAATGATGCAAACTAACCACCGAGATCGTGTTATTTTACCCCGTTGACATTGTGCTTTTAAGACTATCTTAAATCGTAGATGTATGCGGATAAGCCACAAACCACAGCAGTCCTCAAAGCCAACTATATTCCATGCAATCGATCACTGACATGGAAAAGTGAACACTTTAGATGTATTTCACCCAAAAAAGCAGTGGCGGACTTCTGAACGATGTTGTATTCCACAATCGTGATAATCTAGTAGGTAGTGTATTGGCTTATTGGACATGCGGCTGCTGTTCTAACCATAGAACAGACATCTCAAACAAAAACGAATTATGAAGTAATATTTCCACGGTGACTTCCTCTCAGCAGATTTCTGGCAAAAACTGTGAGAGTAAATTAAATTGTTATGACAAGTTTCTCTAAAAATCCGTCGTTCGGAAGCGACTTTAAACAATAGGTCGCGCCACTCATGTATAAAATTAGCGCACTTAACATTAGTAGTGTGAAAAGCTAGGTCGTAATCCTGATTTAAGGGTTGTAATGACCCATTTTGTATGTATGTATCAGAGATCAGCAATGAATCGTTTTTTCGCTACTCATAAGTACTCATGAAATTTTGAGTATGAGTGAGTCAACAGTGAATTGAAATTCAAATACTCTTATTCATTCGTACTCACTACAACATTGATTTATAAGTGTAGGATATGCAATGAGTATGAGTACAACGTTGACATCAAACTCATAACATTCGAAATATGTTTGATTCATACGCCTCCGCATTCAGATTCATAAATTTAGAAAAATACTTATAATACTCATAAATGATTCGAGTGATTCGAATCATTCATCAAAATTTATAGCCTCAGTTGTTGTTGCATTTACAAAAAAAAGAAGAAAGAAAAAGAGAAAGACAGGAAGCAAAGCAAACACACTTCACCTTCTAGTGAGTATTGTAGTGTTCGTATGCGAATCATATTTATTTTGTGATTCTTGTAAATGTTGAGTAAAGGAGAGTTGAAATCAACAACATCATGCGTGTGGTGAAGTATGAGTACGATGAGTACTTCAAACTTTGAATATGAGTATTATGAGTATGATATTAAAATAAGTATGAATGCGTATTAGAAATATAAGTATTAGAAATTTTGAGTATAATTCGAATCTACTCATCTTTTTGAATACTCATTGCTGATCTCTGGTATGTATGTTATCGAATGTTGCATAAGGTAACGTGCTTTTTAATTCTGGTAGACATCTTAATGAAAACCTTAGGTAGGCATAGCACACTTGACTTCGAAAAGGTCTCGTTGTAATACTGAAAGTACTTATTTCATCATGCTCAAGTATTCTGACATTTTAATGACGGTGTAGCTTTTATTCGTCGCCGTAGTCTAGTAGGTAGTGTGCTTGCTTATTAGACGTAAAGCCCGGGTTCGAGCCCCAGGCCAGACATCAAAACGAAATATGGAAAAAAATATTTCTTCGGTGACTTCCTCTCAGCAGATTTCTGGCAAAAACTCTGAGAGTAAATAAACCTGCCATGAAAAAGTTTCTCAAAATCTGTCGTTCGGAGTCAACGTTAAACTGTAGATCCTGCCATTCACGTCTGAAATTAAGGCACACAACAAGAGTGGTGTCAGAAGCTAGGCCGTAATCCTGACTTAAGGGTTGTAATGGCCAATTGTATCGATGATATCTTTCAATGAAATCTCACACACACTTTGTTTCATTCAAATTTAAAGATAGGAAAGGTTTAAAAAGGCCCCTTAGAATTCTTTATTTTCGATGTATCAAAGTAAGTGCCTTTAAATAAATTTCATTGAGTGTATGTATAGATTACATCTGTATATACTATAAAGCAATTTCTGTAATTTCTTATAAATTTTATGATTCCAAGTATAATTTTTTTATTATTATTGTTATTATTTATACAATAAAAGTTGTTGTTGTTGTTTTTACTGTCTTTTTTTTTCAGTGGCAATTAATTATTCAAAACACGCACAATTCAAACAGAGTTTTATGTTCTTTGTTCCATAAATCTGTTTATGGGACGCTTCCCCAACGTTAAGTGATTGAAACAAAAAAGTGGGTTTGACAACAAATATAGGCTTAAAGCGTTACTAATTTAATTTATGCAGAATTAAACCTAAATACGTTTTAATTAATTAGAGCTTTAAGGTATTTAGAAAATGCAAAACTTTCAATTTTTTTTTTTTTAATTTTTGATAATTAAACGGCGTTTTATGGGTTCAGATCAAAATAAGCAACAACAACAACAACAAAAAACGAATTAAAAAGCATTTCAATTTAAGTCAAGTTCAATGACTTGATTTACAATCGAACAGTTTAGTCAGTTAGTCTGCCAAACAGCCTGCCTGTCTGGTCTGGATATTACGTGCTCCGTCCGTCCGTTCGCTGCATCAAGTGTCAATAAAGTTGTTTGTTTATTCACGCACTTTTTGTTGCTTTTTCTCTTTGTTGTTGTTTTAAAAAGAATTTCATTTTATTTATTTTTACCGTTTAACTGTCAATAAATAAAATACCGGCCTCTGCTGCTGCAGAGAACAGAAAACAGGAAATGTGATGACCATATAAAAACCCGCTTAAAATGCGTTGTAATTATGGCCAAAGCCTTAATTGAAGATGAGTTCTGTTTACGCATACTCAGCTTCTCATTGGTATAGAATATCATTGCATCCATGGAAAGCAAAAAAAAATTCTTACAATTTATACGCATCAATATTGATTTTGCTCTTCAGGTGGTATTGCTAGCTTGCTAGTGGTTAATAACAAAAGCATGGAAGTGGTAAATGCCAAAGAGGACAATGATGATATTTAATAAAGGAATTAAATTTGTTACTACAGCGCAAAATATAGCAGAAGGCTTAGGTACAAAGAAATTTAATTACACACACACACCCTCTTTTCACAACGTAAGTGGAAACATGAACAACTTTATCCATATATATACACACGCCAGTAGATGTAAGGTGTAGTAAAAAGGAATGTTTTTTACAGAAAAACCAAAAAAAAATTGAAAATATAAGTTTCTCAATTCGCGACAAGAATATTGAAAAATCAAGTATTTTTTATCAAATATGTCTGCCATAAATCGAACAAAATTCAATAAAATTTAAAAAGGTAGGATTTTTGGACCTAGTGGGTTGGACAGTTATTGGATCAAGAATTTCAAAACAGGTTTTCTTACAGTCGAGCATTGCTTAAGACCAGAGATATAGGCAGCGAAGCTAACGTTTCTTTTTCAAATAAGCAACGTAAAGTGTTATATAGAAACCTAAATTGTAATTTGTATGCCTAAATTGTACCAAAATGGTGCTAGTGGTTGAAATAGACCTAGCAGACTGGATAGCCATAGTTTCAAGGATTCCAAATCAGGTTTTTCTATGTTCGGACGTTACTTCGGACAGGAGACACAGGCGTCGAAGCTAAGTAAAAAGCAGTTCTCTATATAAATCGTTTAAAACCGGCGGTGTCTTGCTTTGTTTTGTTGATAATTTACACTTTTTGTAGATGGCTTCCATTTCTCTCGGCGATCAATTGCATTTTATGGGCGATGACTTGCATTTTTTTTTTTTGATAGGTGACTTGCATTTTTCTTGGTCTTGCACTTTTTTGGTCAATGACTTGCATTTTCCTAATCGATGACTTGCATTTCTTTGATAAAGCATTTCTTTAGTAGATAAGTTGCATTTTTTCGTCGATGACTCGCATTTTTTGGTCTATGTCACCGATTTCTCCGGTCCTAAATAATATGGGGATTTCACAGATAGTAACAAAAACTGTTTAGGAATCCTTGATATCTAGGCCTTTGCAGGACCACTAGGCCCATTTACCCATACAATTTTATTTTTTATCCGATTTTGACCGATGTATATAAATACATAATTTTTTTTTCCATTACAACCTTTCAGTCAGGATTACGGCCTAGCTTCTCACACCACTCATGTTGTGTGCGTCAATTTTATTCGTGAGTGGTGGGACCTACAGTTTAACGTCTACTTCGAACTACAGATTTTTGAGAAACTTTTTCATGGCAGGTCCACTCTCTGAGTTTTTGCCAGAAATCTGCTGAGAGGAAGTCGCCGAAGAAATATTCTTTTCATATTTCGCTTTGATGTCTGACCTGAGATTCGAACCCGGACTTTACCTCTAATAAACCGACACACTACTTACTAGACTACAAGTTAGCTGCGTCAGCTATATCTCCGGTACCGACCGTAACTAAAACTGTTTTGGAATCCTAAATAACGTGACGATCTGGCCCACTAAGTCCAATTTTTCCCGATATATGAAAGGTATATTTGGTGAAAAGTTCCAGATCTTTCAACTTGATATGGAATGTTGTCTTCCTGTAGTAGTATTATGGAGGGCTTATCCCTATACATTAGGGACTTCTCCAACTACTGGAGCATAATACGATTTTTTAAGCGAAGGTAAGAGCGATCAGGGAAAGTATGATCAGGACTAGTGATAGTTTAGTAAACTTGACGTATGGGGACTTAAACAAATATAGAGATTTCACAGATAGTCAAATGACAATTAGGGCAAAAGCATCTAAGGAGGCACAGTACGCAATATAAGGGCGTTATGAGTCATCAAGGCGGGAGAGATATAAACCATAAATATTTGAAGACTGAACAAGGGCGAGACTCAGTACACTAGGAATGCACACACGACTTACTTCGAAACGAATTTCATTTAAAAATTTACGCCATTTACTGTTTATTTAAATAAAAAATTTTCTTACATGCTAATCATAATTCTTCTTAAAACAGTTTTAAATTAAAATTTTCTAATTAATTAAAAAAATTATAAAAATGTATACTTAAGTGTCCTTAATTCTTATAAAAAAAAAAACTTACTTTTAAAACTTAAACTAGGCAGTCCATCTATTCAATTTTATGAAGCTTAAATTGAAAATAAAATAAAAAAATATATATTAAAATTGTTTAAATCAAAAGTTTTTTCTCAATATTCATCTTAATAACCCTCTATTTCTCGGCAGACACCATAACTATCACGCCTCTTGCCGGGTGCACAACGTTCAATGCCATCACTTAGCAAAGCTTTGGCCTCACCCTCCAATAGACTGTCATCGTTTAAGGCCAAATCCAAATCATCTTCCAATGGCAAATGGGCTGGTGGTAGAATTATTTCGCTAAACGAAATATCCGAATCCAATGATTGTTTGCTATCGACCTCTTCATTAGCAGTAGAGCTGGAATCGGAGGAGGGAGCGGACGACTTTGAACCAAAATTACGGGCAACATGATAACTAAATTGGGGCACATCTAGCGGTGGATACATTTGGGCAGCACCCATAGACAGTTCCGATCTATAAACCGGCAACTGTTGCCGGCGAAATGATTGAGGATTCAAACGATTCGATGAGGTAACACGATTTGAGTCGAGGAAATTTTCACCTCTTATATAGCGAGCAAATCTATAATAACCGGTATTTTGGCTTTGGGCAGTTTCTAAATGCAGACAGCAAATTTTGGAAAATATTTTTAAAAATTTTATTCGATTAAATTGTTTTACCTGCATTATGCTGCAAACCCAATTCAGAGGGTGGCAGTAGAGAAGACTCAGCCTCTAAATGGTAGGGCTTCATTAGGTGTGGATAGGCCAAAGGATAATTGGGTGGCAGAACATCAACTTGTCGATCGGGATTTAAACGTGGCTGTATTTCCTCATCATTTAAGGATGATATGTCCACATGATAGGGTGTACGTCCTTCGATAAACTCCCCAGGTCTTGAGCCAGATATATGCGTTTGATCGGCTGCTCGAAGGCCCAAATAATTTAAATGTTTTAAGTGTTCTGGTTTCAAGGAAGTGGCCGAGGAGTAATGTTTCTTTTTACCCTTGGACGTATGGGAAGTTCGTCTCAAAGACGATTTGGTTAACAGATCCAATAGGCCCAGGCCCTCACTGGGTCCGGGAGGTATTAAAACAATCATAAAATTATCCAAATCGGCTCTTATATTATATTGACCCTCCTGGCGTTGATCATAAGTAACCATTCGGCGACTGGGCAAACTGGGTAAATCCACTTCCTCCAAAACGGGTGCCACTGAAACGGGCAGTTCTGATACCACCTCTTCAATCAGATTCGTTTGAGTTGTGGATGAAGATGATTGGGGCGATGATGATGATTCAGATGATGTTGTTGATGAACTAGACGAGGATGGTGATGCTTCATCTTCAGTTGAAGTCTCATATTTTAGGGTTTGCAAGTCTGGCTGTAGTGTCGTGCTACTAGTAGAGATGGTGGTGCTGGGGGTGTATTTATTTAAACTACCGCCATATGAAGGCGTCTTATAGCCAGATACAGCACTTAAAAGCGCTGCATATAATATTAAGCAACGCATTTTAATTTTTAATTTCTAATTTATGTTTCTGTTTTATTTTTAACGCTTTTTTCTCTTCTTTTCTTTTCGTTTTAAATAAAAAAAATTTCACTTGTTTGTTTAAATTCAATCGAAATTGACTTTCTTTTTTCACAACTTCCAATTCACATCAATTCTTTCTCGCATTCATTTAGCTGTTGTAAAACACCAACAACGTTCTTAACTCACGCTCAAGCTGTAACCAACTGAATGGCTCGAGCTGTTGTTAGCCAAGTTAACACTTCGTTTTTAACGTTCTATACTCAAATACACAAAAACGACAAATTAAATCTTGCCCCACAAACCACAACACGCAATACACTCACTAATCCACTCACTCACTCATTCATTCATTCATTCGTTCATTCATTCATTCATTTAGTCAGTCACTCTTTCGCTAAGAGCATCACTAATGTGACCAGGCGAAAATGTTTATCGGGACAGTGTTTTCTTTTTTTTTTTTGTAGAACGATAAAAAACTTGACCACTTTAACATGATCTTAACCATCATCATTGTTAGCTGCAGCAGTAACATCAAGCATACGTATGGATTTTAAAAGCCAGGGTTTGCCAAACGTAAGTAACTTACAAGGGAAATTTTTCAAAGATTTTTTTGTTTTTTTTTTTAATATTTCAAAATAAAGATCACATTAAAATGATACTTTTTTTAAAAAGTATTTAATAAAAAAAAATAAATAGTACTTTTTTAAAAAGTATTTAATAAAAAAAGTACTTTCGTTCTTTTTGAAAAGGTTTCTTTAAAAGAACGTTTGTTGATAGAGCATTAACAGTGACTGAACGTCTTACTTGCTATTTAAAGTATTTTAAGATACTATTTTAAAAAGGTACCTTCATATCCACGGGTAAAGAAAATAGTACTAAAATACTATTTTAAAAATATGTGAAATTGAAAAGCAACTGACATATTTTACTGAAGTACTACAAGTACTTTTATTATCCTCTTTAAAAACTATCCTTAATTATTAGTATTCACAGTGACTGAACATCTCACTTGCTATTTAAAGTATTTGAAGAGTATTCCCAGTGACAGTGTGAAATTGAGACGCAACTGATATCGTTTACTGAAATACTACAAGTGGTTTTATTATCCTCTTTAAAAACTACCCTTAATTAGTAGTATTCACAGTGACTGAACGTCCTACTTGCTATTTAAAGTATTTTAAGATACTATTTTAAAAAGGTAGCTTCATTTTCAAGGTTAAAGAAAATGGTATTAAAAATACTATTTTAAAAATGTGTGAAATTGAGACGTAACTGATATCATACGTACATACATAATTGGTCATTCATTACAACCCTTCAGTCAGGATTACGACCCAGTTTCTCACAACACTCATTTAGTGTGTGTTAATTTTATACATGAATGGCGGGACCTACAGTCTACTCCGAATGACAGATTTTTGAGAAACTTTTCATGACATTTTTTTACTCTCAGAATTTTTGCCAGAAATCCGCTGAGAGGAAGTCGCCGAAGAAATATTTTTTCATATTTCGTTTTGATGTCTAACCGGGGATTTGAACCGTGGCTTCGGGTCTAATAAGCCAACACACTACCTACTAGACTATGGCGATTTCGTACTACCCATTTTACCTATATTTTTAGCGTGAGATTTTCCAACAAGGGCTTCCGAACTTTGACAGTTGATAATGATCATCTCATTAGAGTTTCAACTGTCAAATAAGTTGTCATTTATTCAGTCTGTTTTGAGAAATCGCCATGGATGCATACGATAAATGAGTAATTTGTTCGGGCAACCAATCGCATTTGAGGTGATGCTAATTCTCATGAGATCTTAAAGCGTTTAATGCATCCTGATAGAGTCACTGTTTGGTATGGATTTTGGGGCTTCACATATTTTACGATCCTCTTAATCGTCATACCGAGAGGACTATTGGCAACGTGATGGATAAATTCGATTTCTTTGGTTCAATAAAAGATCAATCAACACCTGTAAGTCGATGAACCGCAATATCTCTGTACTGATGATTCGATTTCGAATTCGTATACCTCACAAGAACTAAGCCTTTCGTAGACCATAACTTAACGAATTTTGCATCTTGTCTTGTCTTACAGCTCGTACAAAATTCAATTGACCCAGGAAATGAAGGTAAACGATCATGTAGGCAACGTCCCGTATTCGATGAATGAGGTCTGGAGGAAAAGTCATCGAAAAATCTTCAGTGATGAGACCCATTCTGAAAAACAAGATTGTCAAATTTAAGACCCATATTATTTCTAATAGCGTTCAATACATCCCAAAAACTCACTGTTTGGTGTGGATTTTGACAGCTTCAGCGATACATATTTCTTTGACGGTTATAACCGTCAACGACGAGCACCCTTGGTCGATCTTAACCAACTTCTTTTAGACTGAATTACCTATACTAGGCATCAACGACTTGTTGTTTCACTCCACATTGGATATCGATCGTACATTATCTATATGAGGGCATAATCATCCGACAGGGTGTTGATGAGAATTAGTCACCGAAATCATTCGAGTTGATTCCTCCAACATTTTCTTATGGGGTTTTCTTAAGATGCGGGTGCATGCTGATAAGCCACAAACCACAACGGCCCTGAAAGTCTTTACCCTGTGCCTGCGGTCAAATTCGAAATAATTGTGCACCAAAGTCATGGAAAATTGGACATTTCGAAAGCGCTGTACCCATAAAAGGACGTGGTGGACGTTTGGAAGGTATTATATCCACATATAATGGCTTCAATAGGTCTTTCAAACGAATAAACAATTCATTTTTTCATTCAAAGATGGTATCTAACAAACACACACTTCGTTTATACGTAAATAACATACATACAAAATGGGCAATTACAACCCTTCAGTCAGGATTACGTCGTAGCTTATTACATCACACATGTAAGTGGCGGGACCCACAGTTTAAAGTCGACTCCGAACGACAGATTTTTTTGAGAAACTTATTCACGAGAATTTTTATTTACTCTCAGAAATCTGCTGAGAGGAAGTCGCCGAAGAAATATTTTTTCATATTTCGTCTTGATGTCTGACCTGGGGTTTGAACCGTGGCCTTACGTCTACTAAGCCAGCACAAAACCTAGACTCGCCATAGTCTACTCTTTATATTTATAATTTTATATTTAAATTTAAAGATAAAAAGCGTCTAATGAAAGACCCGATATAAGATGCTACTGCTTACTGATGGTATAGCATTTGTTTTCAACTATTCAACTCATAATTAATTTTTATGGAGCTATGTGAAGTCACTAGTTTATGCCGACAAGCCAGCAATTTTTGAAGGATTGAAAGCCAAGATTCAAGCTGTCATTGAGGCATTTCAGTCGGGTTTATTGGAAAATCAGTAAATATTGATCATATAACTCATTGCCGGGTTTTATAAAATCATAATGAAACATCAACTATAATGGGAAACCCTAACAATAATGACAAGCAACCAGCAACTATTTATTGCTGCTGTCAATTTTTTTGCGTTTGTTGTTTATAGCTACAACAAGAACAACAACAATTATAGCATAAATAAATTCTGTTTGTTTTTGTTTACTTTTTTGTATTTTTTTTTGTTTTAATTTGATTTGGTTTTGCTTTGTTGACTTTCGCCGAGTTCTTCATTTTTTTTTTGTTTACATGTTACGTTGTTGTTGTTGTTACTGATATTGTTGGTACCATAGTTGTTACTCATTTCAGCCGACATGATCATATCGCTGTCGTTGTTCACGATGTTTCTGCTGCTGCTGCTGGTGCTGTTGCTGCCGCTGTTGTTTTTATTGTGTTTGTCGACACACAATTCATAAAATGCTCAGATTACATGGGAATCTTTTGAAGACGAATTAAAACAAAACCGTCAAGACTGAAACTTAAGTCAAGACTTTCTTTGTGTTGAAAAAAAAGCTGGACAATAATTTTTCTTCTTTTTGTTAAGATTTTTTGTTGTTGTTGTTCTTATTGTAGTTATTTTTAACTTTATCTCAGTTGACATGTGCCCATTTCTTGAGGCTTTTGTTTTATTGTTGTTGTTTTTGTTTTTCGCGAATAATCTTAAAATATTGTAGTGCGTTATGAAAATGTTTACACATTTTTTCAGAAATATTCTTGGGAATTAAGAATTCCATAACTTTAAGGCATGATTTGGAACTAAGTTGCCACGCCCACTTTTTCCTTTAACTTCGTTGTGCATTCAATTGTGATAATGTAACAAGTTATCCATTTAGTGGTTTCAAAACTGTCTATCTGGCAACGCTGTCAGCTGTCAAATACTAAAAACTTACTACAAAACTGGTAAGGTAAGCGTGGTTATTCCTTGAGCTTAACGAAGTGATTAAGTTTAATATACCTGCAGTAGAAGGAACCGGTAAGATTATAAAGAAATTTTTAGAGATTGGCAGCAGTACAGTACAGTTGTTAGTTGTACAATGGGTCAAGTTGACCTCTGGGTACTGTACTTGTCTCTATTGACAAGTACACGTCCTCTAACCTAACGGTACAGTTGTGGTGGAGCTTAGATAGGTAAGTAGATAGAGGCAGCAGTCTACACAAAGGGTTTAAAGAGACTCACTTAGACCACATACAGCCCATTGTGATACAACAAATTTACATTTGAAAGCAGCGTTTTAGGCCCTCAATGCATAATTGATAGTTCGTTTAAATTATCCATGTAGTAGACACCAAGGTGCCCTTTTCTCTTTGAACATAATGCTGGGTAAGTAGCCAAGTAAGTGAAAAACAGGTCATTCCCTTCCTCATATCTACAGCTCCAGCAGAAATTATTTGCTATGTATCCAAGACCGCTGCGCCTTACATGAGCTGTGATAAACACACTACCATTTGCATTTTTCTCCTTCGAGATTGTGGTGAGCATGTACTAAATAGTTGGAGAATAGTTCTCTCCTTTCCCTCGTGTCTACAATTTCTGAAGAAACTCTTTGGCATGTGTCCAACATTAATGCATCTTGCATGAGTGCTTATAATGCAATGTCTAGTAATGACTTCAATAACCATACTGAGAGTGCTCCTTTGGAGCTTAAACAGATTTTCTATGCGTCCTCTATCCAACTTTGGTAGGTTTTCTGTGGCGTTCTGTCCGCATCCGAAGCCGCCTATCTAACGTTGACGGAATCCGTAACTGAATTGCCGATTCAGAGCCCATAGATCTTTAAGGGATTCTCAAAAAAGAGAATTTATTGAAGTATTCGATAATTGTACCACATCTGCCCAGTTTATCCGCTCTGCAGTTACATGGAATATCGTCATGTCCCGGTAGCATCATGACATGACCGTCATACCAATTCCGTAGCTTGTTGAGATGTTCATGAAAGCTATAGACCGTCTTGGAGTTCAGTACCTCGAAATCCAATACTTTGACAGTGTCGTGGCCATCAGAAATTATGGTCTTTTCTTTACCGGAGATACTACCGTATTTTATAATTCTAGCCGAAGAAAGAACTGCCAACATTACCCCTTATAAGACGCTGCAGTAATCCGGTAGCTTTATGGATTTAGCTATGCCTAGGGATTCCAAAAAAAAAAATTTCCATCGACATCTCCATGTAATTTGGAGCCAACCGTACAGTTCTGAACTAAATCGTTACCGTTGTGCCTCTCTATACCTTAAGGATGTCCCGAAGTTATCTAAGAATGTATTCAATATTTCCTACTTTCCCGAATTTGATCAGGATCTTTGCGTGACCAGTATTTGATTCAAAGCCACTGCCCAGTTGCCCATAGACGCCTACTAATCTTATTCGTCAAGCCCCTTCAGTAAAAGTCAAATGGATAAAAAAAATAGACCAAGTAAGACTATAATTTGCGAAAAAGAGCATGAACGAGGCAAAGTGCAGTTTTGGAGACGGCAACAAATCCAAAATTCCTATTAAGAATGGTAATGCTGTGTGTCCGGAAGAATGACGTGTGCGATTGGACGAGAATTGCTCATTATGAGCTTATACAGCCTGGTCAAACGATTGATTCTGAGCTCTACAGTAAACAATTAACAAGTTTGAAGCAAGCAATTCAATTAGGACGGCCAAAATTAATCAACGGGATACGTGATTCATCGTAGTCGGGGTAGTCTATTAGGTAGTGTGGTCGCTTATTAGACGTAAAGCCCGGGTTCGAGCCCCAGGTCACACATCAAAACGAAATATGAAAAAATATTTCTTCGGCGACTTCCTCCCAGCAGATTACTGGCAAAAACTCTGAGAGTAAATAAACCTGCCATGAAAAAGTTTCACAAAAATCTATCGTTCGGAGTCGAACTTAAACTGTAAGTCCCGCCATTCAAGTATAAAATTAAGACACACAACATGAGTGGTGTGAGAAGCTAGGTCGTAATCCTGACTAAAGGGTTGTAGTTTTGTATGTGATTCATCACGACGATGCCAAACACATTGTTGCTGACGTGATCGAACTCGGAGAGCTTGGCATATAAGTATTGATGCATATAAGACCTGCACTAAGCATCTTTAGCCTATAGTTAGTTTCGGTTCTTGAGAACCCTCTAACATTAAATTTCACAGACACTTGCAAAACACAATTAAATGCCAAAATATTATCGATCTGATATTTTCTCTCAGTGTACCTACAACCAATTACCCTCGCCATCTATCACTAACAGTCTAGGTTTTTCCTTTAACATTTCAAATTGAATTCAATTAATTGTAATTTCATAACCGGCCAAAAGTAATTTAAACTTTTTTCTTAACATTCACATCGGCATCTAACAATTGCTAGCCAAGAATCTCTCAACTTTAATTGCATAGTCAACACTCCCATTTTTTTTCTTTGCAACTCCCAGGACAACTTGTGACGTGAAAGCCAACAAGTTCACTGACTTTTAGCCAAGACATTACACACATACTCGTATACAGGCGATCGAAGAAGAAGACGAAGAAAATGTTGAAAATTTCAAAATTTATACATTCACTTCACGCTTAAATGATGAAATGAATGGAAATGTTTAGATTTTCCAAAAGCAATAAAAAAAAAGTACGAAGAACCAGCTGAAGAAGCATTAGAAGTTAGAAAGAATGGGATCCAATAGAGTTAAAGTGATTGGCCAAGAAAAACAAGTTTATTTGGTCATGATCGTAATCAAATAAGAAAAATTATGTAGAAAAAGTTGTACAAAGTTTTTGTTTTTGTTTCGTTTTGTTATGAGGCGAACAGGTTAATAAATCAAAATGTGATGGGAAGGAAGGCTGAAGAAAGTCACGAATTTCTTTCAGAAAGTTTCAAATTTAATGGGAAATATCATAAATCTGTCTGGGCTTGTCATAGGCACGAACAATAAACATTTAAAAGCCAATAAAAAGTGTTCTGGGAGCAAACTATTTTGAGGAACTGCGGCTCATCTACACGATACTGCATTTGTGGACGAATCTTTTTTAAAGAGAGAAGAAAAATTCAAACACATTATTGAACTTTCTTTAGAAAGGAATAGAACTTAAAAGAGGTGTAAAGAAACATAGAAGGGGAGGAAAAGCTTCAATGCAAGTAACACGCCATAATTATTTAAACATCGCCTTCACTGAGCACAGGCCTTAATGTGATGTATTATACTAGGTTTTCTTGCATCCTTAGATAAGAGAGATCAGCAATGAGCCGTTTTTTAGCTACTCATAAGTACTCACGACTAGACTACGACATTTACAAGCTAGAATCATGAAAAATTGGGCATTTTGTTTGCCCTCCATGCCACAATAATTGAGGCGGACATTTGAAAGTCTTGATATTCCATACATGAAGTCGAGGTAGGTAGTGTTTTGGCTTATTAGAAAATAATTCTTTCGGCGACTTCCTCTCAGCAGTGTCTTGGCAAATTCTCTGAGAGTAAATAAAATTGCCAATGAAAAGTTTCTCAGAAATATGTCGTTTTGGAGCGGTTAGTCCAAACCCTTAAAAAAAAATTAGCACACACAACATATGTAGGTGGATTGAGAAACTAGGTTGTAAACCTGACTAAAAGGTTGAAATGTCATCACTAGCAGAGCTCAGTAATGAATCGTTTTTTTCGCTATTCATAAGTCCTCATGAAATATTGAGTATGAGTGAGTCAACAGTATTGAAATTCAACTACTCTGATTCATTCGTACTCACTACAACATTGATTTATAAGTACAGGATGAGCAATCAGTATGAGTACAATGTTGACACCAAAATCATAACATTCGAAAAATGTTTGATTCATATGCCTACTCATTCAGATTCATAAATTTAGAAAAATACTTATAATACTCATAAATATATAATACTCATGATTCGAATCATTCATCAAAATTTACAGTCTTAGTTGTTGTTGCATTTACAAAAAAAGAAGATAGAAAAAGACAACAAGCGAAGCTCACAACCTTCTAGTGAGTATAGTAGTGTTCGTATGCGAATCATACTTATTGTGTGATTCTTGTAGGTTAGGTTAGGTTAGAGGACGTGTACTGGTCAACTGTGACAAGTACAGTACCCGGAGGTCGAATTGGCCCATTGTACAACGTCCTAGCTTCTCACACCACTCGTGTTGTGTGCGTTAATTTTATACATGAGTAGCGGGACCTACAGTTTAAAGTCGACTCCGAACGACAGATTTTTGAGAAGCTTTTCATGGCAATTTTTACTCTCAGAGTTTTTGCTAGAAATCTGCTGAGAGGAAGTCGCCGAAGAAATATTTTCATATTTTCGTTTTGATGTCTGACCTGGGATTCGAACTCGGCGACTTCTGTGATTCTTGTAAATGTTGAGTCATGGAGAGTCGAAAACAACAACATCATGCGTATTTTTAAGTATGAGTACGATGAGTTCTTTAAACTTTGAATATGTGTAGTATGAGTATGATATTAAAATAAGTATGAATGCGTATAAGTATCAGAAATTATGAGTATGATTCGAATCTGTTCATCTTTTTGAATACTCATTGCTGATCTCTGTTAGGTAACACAGGATAATTCAAAAAAAATTGTCATACCACTCTACGTCGTGCCTAATGCCTTGGAAATGGTCAAACTACACACTTTGTCAAATGATCGAATACATAATCTACGGAGATTAGTGCCAATCGACCATTAATATAACAAGCCCTGCCAACTAAACCTGTACCTCTAGGCCGTAGGTAGATTGTTAGATTCGATATAAATCACAATGCAGTGCTTAACCCATTGTTTTGAACGGTAGTTCTCAGATGTATTAGGCTTGATCTGTTAGCAAAGTAATGCACTCACTTCCTGAATAGAACTGTAGTTGTTTTTACAGAGTCGAAGAGTATGGAACATTGCATAAAGCTGCAGTATCTACCCAGAGGTGAGGTAAGTAGATAAAGATGTCTATATACCCAAGGGGTTTGAATGGACCCACTTAGACCTCATAAGGCCCATTCTGATGCCACAGGCTTACATTTGAAAGAAGTGATTTATTTACTTTCAAAGTTTTTGCCAGAAATCTGCTGAGAGGAAGTCGCCGAAGAAATATTATTTTTTTTTTTCATAATTCGTTTTGATGTCTGGCCTGAGGCACGAACCCGGGCTATACATCTAATAAGCGAACACACTACCTACTAGACTACGGCGACTACTACATATATTCATAGCTAGTTATTGCAACCCTTCAGTCAGGATTACAACCTAGCTTCTTACACCACTTATGTACATATGTTATATGTGTTAATTTTATACATGACTGGCGGAACCTACGAAAGATTTTTAAGGAACTTTTCATGTCAATTTTTTTTGTTGTCTCTCCGAGTTCTTGCCAGAAATCTGCTGAGAGGAAGTTGCCGGCGAAATATTTTTTCATATTTTGTTTCGTTGAAGATGTTTGACTTAAGGTTTGAACCGTGGTCTCATGTCTATTGGAAATTGTTATACTAATTCTAGGCATACCTTCCCTTTTTGGAATGGTTTTAGATTGTGTATGCGATAACTATTAAAGTCTTCAGATTCTCAGTAAACATTTTGATTGAACGAAAAAATATTTATCTTTTCAATTATCATGATTATTATGATTAACGTATCGAATTGGAAAATAGAAAATACTTCCTTGTTTGATTAAAAATAATTGCATCTTTAATCTCAATGTAACGAAAAAAAAAGAACATCATGAATAACAATTTATGAAAAACTTTGAGAAAAAAAAATTCGTTAAAAAAACAACAACTAAAGTTTAGAAAGTCTAAACAAACTAACTAAGTAAACAAATTCAATTAAGCCAAGTCATATCATAAACTTGATATTTTCTAAATCAATGCTGCTATTGATGCTGTGCTGATGCTAGCTCATCTTTATGAGATTATTATTATTAAATTATTATTCGATTCCTATTTGTTGTTATTGTACAACAACACATAGTTTACAGTTATGTTTACCCTGAAAATATATGTATAAAAACGGAAATTCTATTGAAAATCAAATTGAAGTGCATTTCGATAAAAAAAAACATTTGAAGATTGAAGATTTGTTTGCTTTTCAAGTTTGAAAGCTACTGCATAGGCCCAAATATGAAAATTAATGTTAATTGATGGCCAGCTAAAAGAGAACGGTTTTCAACTTGCAACAGGTGGTGGCATCAATCAATAGAATTTTATGATTTAAATTGAATTGATTGTGGTTAAAGCGAACTGGTTCGAACATACATAATATGAATGACCATAGTCTGCGTGTTCAGAAAATTAGTATCTGATGCTTAATTAGAATATTTTTGAAACTAAAATGTCAATCAAAGTTAGAAAAAAAATACAATAAAAAAAACATAAAAAATTATATTTTTAGGTCAGAATTATAATGAAGAGATTAATAAAGATAAGGAAGGGATATAATGAACACGAAAGCAGCATGAAGTAAGTAGTCATGTCAATTACCTCTTGACTATATGGAGTCTTTTATTAAGCGTTTTTCATTTTTTAAATTTAAATAAAACAACATGAGTGTAAGATATCATCGAAATGTTTTATTCATTTCAAAGTCCTGCCATTATCTGTGGAATATATCATCGCTCAAATGTCCGTCACTTGCAAATGCTAGTCATCGATATTTACAAGTTTACTATAAAAAATGCAAGTTATCGATAAAAAAAAGCGATTAGAAAAAAATTTGCAAAATCCAAATAACCGAGTTGTCCCGCCATTATCTATCAAATATCATCGCTCAAATGTCCATCACTTACAAATGCAAGTCATCGATATTTGTAAGTTTACTATAAAAAATGCATGTTATCGATAAAAAAAAAAAAGATTAGAAAAAATTTGCAAAATCCAAATAACCGAGTTGTCCCGCCATTATCTATCATATATCATCGCTCAAATGTCCGTCACATGCAAATGCAAGTCATCGATATTTGCAAGTTTGCTATAAAAAATGCAAGTTATCGATAAAAAAACGATTATAAAAAAATTCACCAAATCCAAATAACCGAGTTGTAGCATACGGTGAAGAGAAACACAGAAATCATAAAAGGCAATATTTGTGTATAAAAATCTGCAACGAATGTAAAAAACAGCCCGAACGAGAGGTGTACCTGCAAACTAATACTGGAGATCGAAATACCGTCTTATAAATGTTATAAAGAGACGGTCGCCGTTCTGTTTTGACAAAAACTCTGAGAGTAATAAAATTGCCATAATGTTTCTCATAAAAACTGTCGACTTTAAACTGAAGGTCTCACTACTCATGGATAAAATTAATTAACTCAACATGGGTGGTGTGAAAGACTTTGCCGTAATTCGGATTAAAGGATTGTAATGGCCAATTAAGAAAGCCGAGGTAGTTGCGGTAGCCTAATAGGTAGTGTGTTCGCTTATTAGACGTAAAGCCTGGGTTCGAGCCCCAGGCCAGACATCAAAACGAAATATGGAAAAAAAATTTCTTCGGCGACTTAGAGTAAATAAACCTGCCATGCAAGAGTTTCTCAAAAATCTATCGTTCGGAGGTATAAAAATATAAAATTAAGGCACACAACATGAGTGGTGTGAGAAGCTACACCGTAATCCTGACTGAAGGGTAATAATGTCAAATTATGTATGTATGTATGTAGTATAAAGAATTTTTTAAAGAAAGGCATAAAGAAAATGACAATTGTTTCTATTTGTCTTGAAGGATCGCTCATTTGTTATTCTCTTTACACTTTGTCGCATCCATTTAAAAGTTAGAGCGTATAATCGTTCGCATTTGATGTTCCCCAAAACTAGAGCATTTGATCACAATATCTAAAGCACTTGGAGGAAGTTAATAAGTAATGAAGTTATTATAGTTTGAGATATGAGTGGCAGTTTAATACTACTATGTTTAGACATGCACTTTTATTGCGTAAATCGCAATAAACGCCATTATTGAACACAATATTTCATATAAAGTTTCATTTAATTATTGCACAATAAATACGCAAATTATTATAATATTGATTGAAACTTAAAATACAGCACTGTCATAAGTACGTTCAGTGAGCATATTAAAATTTTCCGAACACTTTCTGTTGATACTTGAAAACACTTAAAATATTGTACTCAAATAACAGAATATTGACTCAATAAAAGTGCATGTCTGAACATAAATTCTTGAATACTTTTTCATGGCAATTTTTATTTACTCTCTGAGTTTTTGCCAGAAATCTGCTGAGAGAGACAGCCGTCGAAGAAATATTTTTTCATATTTCGTTCCGTTTCGAAGTCGCCATGGTCTAGTAGGTAGTGTGTTGTCTTATTAAACGAAAGACCCGAGTTCAAATCCCCGGTCAGACATCAAAACGAATATATGAAAATATTTCTTTGGCGACTTCCTCTCAGCAGATTTCTAGCAAAATTTCTGAGATTAAAAATTGGCATGAAAAGCTTTTCAAAAATCTGTCGTTCGGAGTCGACTTTAAACTGTAGGTGCCGCTACTCATGTATAAAATTAACGCACACAACATGAGTGGTGTGAGAAGCTAGGCCGTAATCCTGACTGAAGGGTTGTAATGGCCAATTATGTATGTGTGTATGTAGTTATTGGTCAATTAAAAAATTGCCATACTGAGTCCAATAGTCACGAAAATGTTAAAGAAAATTTTTAGTACTACAGCTTATCTGTCTAATGCCACCTAACTTGATTCAAGAGCACTTATTCCACACAAAATGTTGGTAGGGCAAGCTATCGATTGCTTGCAATATATGAGAACCTTATATCCCAAAAGATACGACGAATGGCGCTAAATCGAGGCTAACGATGAAGCAGCGTAAAGCCCTTTAACAGACACATTTTTGTTGCAGTTTAACTGTGTTTATTATTTGTGTCCCCTATAGGTTGTGTAGTCTAGAAATGTAACTCTGTGATGTATAATCATTCGTGCAGTGCTTAGTTCTACAAAAAAAAGTTCTCTTTAATAATTTAATTCCATAGGACCCCTTCACTCCTTCATGGCCGATAATAAAGCATTAAATGAAAAGGCTGTCTTAACAATCTAAAATAAATAGAAAGTTATTTGCAAGTATCTCTAAAAAAATTAAGGCAACTTTTGCTTACATAAACCAATAAATTACGATCGACTTCAAAAAATAACCCCTTGAGGACCGATAATTTCTGGGAACGCATTAAAGGCAACAGCATTAGTTTCTTCTGTTGGGCGGACATCTTATGCCAGGGGAATAGCAAATAAATATCAAAACTAAGCATTAAACTCTGGAAAAAGTGAAGAAGATATGGGTTTCATTGGAAAATTACTTTCCTGGTGAATCCTTACTAACCTCACTTTTAATTTTCTCACCACCAAAACAGTAAATCATCAATTGCATAGAGATTGCCACCAGAACCATAAAATTAAACGGCATATTTGAGAAATCCGTATCATTACTCAAAGTATACATGACAAAACACATTTGCAAGCAGCTCAACATGACTTCAGCCCATAATATGCCACTAAAAATGCCATTAAAGTCTTCAGCAAATTTCAAAACTTTATTGTGATACGATACCATGGCGCAAATATCTTTTGTGAAATCATTATATCGGTCCAATGTGTCTAATTTTAAAGCCACCGCAGCCACTTTGCATCTCAATATACGGAAATGCGCAGAAACATTATAGATATACCAACCGTAAAGGGCATCTATGCCTACGGTCATATTCAGCAAGGCATAGATATACACCAGAGACAAGACATAGTTTACGGAGAACATTAACAATCCGCCATTGTCAAAGGGAAAACTGTAATAAGGCAAGGGAAATTGTTTTCTATTTATTATTTAGATTCCAATTTCAATTTCCACTTTAACTTACTACACCCCATACGGCAACTTTTTATTCAATTCCCTGGTCTTACGATAATCATACCACATATAGATCAGAGGTCCAATGCCAGCACAACCCACCGCTATCCAGCAAGCATAGAAATACATTTTAGCAATCAACTGTGATCGGCGATTTTCCTCCAACCATTTTTTAAATTCCGTAGGATTAGCTATCAAATTGGGGAGAAAGCAATTCAAAAAATTATTTCATTTCACTT
This sequence comes from Sarcophaga rosellei, assembly GCA_930367235.1. Taxonomy (NCBI): domain Eukaryota; kingdom Metazoa; phylum Arthropoda; class Insecta; order Diptera; family Sarcophagidae; genus Sarcophaga; species Sarcophaga rosellei. The sequence goes on from OV884019.1 coordinate 90,274,411, forward strand.
CAAGTCTTACGCACCCTTTTCCGCCAACTGATTCATCTGCTGTATTAGAAGCATAAACTTGTCACCATTCACCAGAAACGTTGTTATTTTCACTAAAATCAAGCAACCCTGATTGAACATGGACAAGGCACCCGTAACCACATCCAGATTGGGCACTGAGTATACAGCAAAACTTATCAAACCATATTCCAAATAAATGGTACAACTTATAAGACCGAAAAATTTCCAGTAGTTCTGTAACAATTCGCGACGCCTTAAAGTATTGAAACGAATGCCCATGTTGTACAATGTTACGGTTTGTATGGTAAATAATTCCAAATTTTGTCTATCCGAACTCAAAGACATTTCTTAGGCTTATGGAAAGTTTTTTTTTTTTTAAAGAATTTTGCCAATAAATATAAAGATTTCCAGTGAAAGGTACAATTACGAATGGTTGTAGGGAAAACAATAATTAAAGTTTTCTTTTGATTTAGATTTGAAGACGTAAAAATACTCGTAAGCCATTAGACAAAAAATTCGAAAAAAAAGTCCTCAATTATGCACCCTACTTTCGACTATGTGAAATTAGTTAGGTTAGTCATGATGAGGGGACTTACCCTATCCCACAATGTGTCATACGGGCCACCAAGTGAACTTCCCAGTGACCGGCAAGCTAACCGCTAACCTAACCTAGGTCAATTTCGTTAGGTCGCATCACATACATACATAATTGGCCATTACAACCCTTAAGTCAGGATTACGGCCTAGCTTCTCAACACCACTCATGTAATGTGCGTTAATGTTATACATGAGTGGCGGGACCTCCGAACGACAGATTTTTTTAAAAAGCTTTTTCATGGCAATTTTTACTCTCAGAGTTTTTGCCAAAAATCTGCTGAGAGGAAGTCGCCGAAGAAATATTTTTTGTTTTCATATTTCATTTTGATGTCTGACCTGGGATTCGAACTCGGGCCTTTCGTCTAATAAGCCAACACACTACCTACTAGACCACGGCGGTCCCATTACCCCACATTATAAAGCTAGATTTCCGCTTAAACCTATTGTGCTATCACATTTCAAACATGCTGATGCACACAATTAGAAATTGTAAACCAAGCTAGCCGCACTGTTTTATTTGCCGGGTTAAACAGTTCCATCAGAAATGTTAAGAATAGGGTTCTCTGTATTCCCTCTCTTATTCGCCGAAATGCTAAACGCTGACATATTAAGAGACGTACGGTCGGTCTCTTCCTCCTCTTCCGAACCGCAACTTCTTCATAAATAACAAGAGAGGTCGCCTACCCATCGGGCATTCATCCCTTTTTGGCAATGTCTCGTTAGGCCAGAAGCCAAATAGTAAGTGTGTAGTAAAGAGAACAAATAAGCTGTCCTACCAGTATTTAAATTCGACCAGATCAACCTAGCGTTTCAGCAGGTCATCTCTTCTACCTAAGAAGTGCTAAGCAAGGAGTGCAATTTATCAATAATTTCTAGACTTACCGTGAGCTAGGGGACTCCTTTGCGCGGTTCAGATGAGAGATGTTTTACTCTGATACCCGCTTTTGCCAGTACGTCCGCCTCACAATTTCCAAGTATATTCCAATGCTCCAAGAGACTATGTAATGGAGACCTTCTAAGCATCAACAGAATCAGTAAATATTTAGAATAGAAATGACTTTCCCTTTCACCACTGCAGTGACTCATAAACTAATTCGCCATAGACAAGACCATGTGATAACCATATGTTGTCAGTTTAACGTCGACCCCGAATGACAGATTTTTTGAGAAACTTTTCATGACGATTTTTATTTACTCTCAGACTTTTTGCCAGAAATCTGCTGAGAGGAAGTCGCCGAAAAATAATTTTTTTTGTCACATATCGTTTTGATGTCTGACCTGGGATTCGAACTCGGGCTTTTACGTCTAATATGCGAATACACTACCTACTAGACTACGACGTGCGTAGATCGTAACTAATACAATATGTAATCGGAGTTATATTAGTCTTCGGAGAGCCTTACAAGACTAGGTGGTTAGGTATCTACCTAAGCCGTTAGGTAGACTCTTTGCGCGCTCACCAGTAAGTCCAACCTTACTTCCTATAAGAAGTCTGTATCTTGTAGAAATTAGTGGACATAGGGATAAACAAAGATCTAATTACAAAAAACTACTTCAAAAGGCCTTGAAAGATAAAGAAAAATTACAATCACAAATCAACAGTAAGTTCTAGAAGTTGACAAATCAAAAATAAATGAAGTATTAATAGAGAAAAAAGGTAACATTGCCAACCAATTGTAGTTGTGTAGTATTCTTGTAAATTCGCCATATGTTAGCTGGGGGAAAAAAATAAAAAAAAATATATAGTAAATAGGCCTCGTTTAGAGAAACTTAACATGCAAATATTATTATTTGAATAGCTTTCTTTTTATATAACGAAACTAGTATGCCATTCATAGCATAACATTGCAAATGATACCAAAATAATTACAATAAATTGCCGGATTTTTATTATTTAATTATAGGTCTTCACTGTCAAAACAAGAAGTATGTATTTTTTTCAGTTTTTTTTTTTTATTTTTCCAAAAAAAAATATTTTTTTCAATCCTAAGAAATCCATTTGTCTTAGGCAAACAGGAAAACCAATTTGTTGAAGATTTCTAACCATAAGTATTTAAAAATATTTCTTTAAATAACGTTCTCTATAATTAGGAAAGCTTTGCACCGATTATTCACTCTACGCCCATTTCAATAAATTGTTGTGCATTCATTACGAATATCCAGTTTAATAACAGTTTATGGGAAAACATCCAATTTCCAGTTTTTTCTTGACGATCAGATAGTCAGCGTATGAAATGAAATGAAATGAAATGGAATGAAATTTTTTCTTCTTCTTCTTCGTCTTCTTCTTCTTCTTCTTTATAACCAGTAATTGTAACATTTTACAAAAATGCGGAAGTCTTTGCAATTCTGGAAAGGAAAGAACACTTGTCCCCGTGAAGTAGTACCCAATGGCCATAAAGCATAACCCAGTTAACCTTTTCCTTTTGATGAATTCTGGCCGCATTAACGGAATTATTTCACTCTTGTTAATTGTTGACAATGGAGGTCAAAATCATATGTTTCGGTAGGGACTATACCCGCAAATACCCACATTGATATCTAGGCAGCAAGGAATGATCAAAATTAAAATGCCAGAAACAGAATCTTTACTAAGCGGATTAGGCAGCAGGGAATGATCAGAATTACTTTGTCATAGAAACAGAATCTATGCTAAGGGGATTAGGTCTACTACACCCACTAAGTGGGCCCCCAAAGTGGCCAGTTAGACAGTCATACCGATTGTCTGTACAACACCTTGCTGGCTGCTGTTTTATTACTCAGCCTTTCTCACTTCAGCTGCAGGTCTAGAAGATTTCGGTTTTTATATACAGTCTATCCCACGGCAAAGTCGGCGTAGTCTATTAGATAGTGTGTTGACTTATTAGGCGTGAGTCCACGATTCAAATCCCAGGTCAAACATCTACAAAACGAAATATAAAAAAAAATATTTCTTCGGCGACTTCCTCGCGGCAGATTTCTTGCAAAAAAGTTCTTCAAAAATCGGTTCATTAATCCGAAAAAAATAACCAATTGTTGATAGAAGAAACAAGAATTGCAAGCCGCCATCGAGAATCCATCAAGCAGCCATTAATCCGAGAAAAATAACCAAGTAGTAGATAAAAGAAACAAGAATAGCAAGCTGTAGCAAGCAAGCAATAGCAAACTGTAGGTCTCGCCACTCATGTATAAAATTAACACACACAACAAAGGTGGTGTGATAAGCTAAAATCGGTCCATTAAACCGAGAAAAATACCCAATTGTTGATAGAAGAAACAAGAATTGCAAGCCGCCATCGAGAATCCATCAAGCAGCCATTAATCCGAGAAAAATAACCAAGTAGTAGATAAAAGAAACAAGAATAGCAAGCTGTAGCAAGCAAGCAATAGCAAACTGTAGGTCTCGCCACTCATGTATAAAATTAACACACACAACAAAGGTGGTGTGATAAGCTAAAATCGGTCCATTAATCCGAGAAAAATAACCAATTGTTGATAGAAGCAACAAGAATTGCAAGCCGCCATTGAGAATCCATCAAGCAGCCATTAATCCGAGAAAAATAACCAAGTAGTAGATAAAAGAAACAAGAATAGCAAGCTGTAGCAAGCAAGCAATAGCAAACTGTAGGTCTCGCCACTCATGTATAAAATTAACACACACAACAAAGGTGGTGTGATAAGCTAAAATCGATCCATTAATCCGAGAAAAATAACCAATTGTTGATAGAAGAAACAAGAATTGCAAGCCGCCATCGAGAATCCATCAAGCAGCCATTAATCCGAGAAAAATAACCAAGTAGTAGATAAAAGAAACAAGAATAGCAAGCTGTAGCAAGCAAGCAATAGCAAACTGTAGGTCTCGCCACTCATGTATAAAATTAACACACACAACAAAGGTGGTGTGATAAGCTAAAATCGGTCCATTAATCCGAGAAAAATAACCAATTGTTGATAGAAGCAACAAGAATTGCAAGCCGCCATTGAGAATCCATCAAGCAGTCATTAATCCGAGAAAAGTAACCAAGTAGTGGATAGAAGAAACAAGAATAGCAAGCTGTAGCAAGCAAACAATAGCAAACTGTAGGTCCCGCCACTCATGTATGAAATTAACACACACAACAAAGGTGGTGTGAGAACCTAGGTTGTAATCCTAACTAAAAAGTTTTAATGACCAATTATGTATGTATGTATGATACCAAAGACGAAACACACGAAAGTTGGCTCCTCCGATATGTCCAAACCAAGCAACATTCCTTAGCAGTTTACAATAGTATCCAAAAGGTTTGAAGAACTAGTAACACTGGATCCGGTTTGAAAAGTGAGGTCCTGAAGCCGAGAGATTTGAACAATCTTGAAAAGCTGACAACTGAATTGAAGACTGAACGAGTTTTACGATCACTTTGGTAGAAACTTCTAAGGAAGGCCGTAGAAAAATATACACGTGCAATTGCTAGTTCGTGGAGTTTTTGTAACAATGCTTGCAAGCATCTTTTTTGTCTTGGGCCGGAGATGGGAATCTCCGAAAGACACTTTTGTTCCAACAAAAGAGTGCACGATTCAAAATCACTGGTGCCTACGTACTAAACCCACCCCTACACAATTCAAGCACTCTCCCCCCGCGGAACTGCCGTAAGGTATTACTTCGTTTGCAAGCATTGGTACTAGACTATGTGAGAGCGTTAAGCTCCCAAGTAACGGTTCTTTCTAAGACTTTTAAAGGATTTAAGGACTTCTATATCAGTCCAACATGTCTATGAGAGAATGGCCTTTCATATGAAATAATACTGGCAATTATAGTTAACCTCATTTGCAATCTACCCAGATTCAAACAAAATTGTTCCCTGGGTTAGACTCAACTAAGTATGTTTAAAGTGCAACATACGCCAGATGCTTACATTGTGTTTGAACGATGGACTCTTCAAACAACTTTAAATACAGTAAAAAAAAGCCTCCTTTCTCCAGTTTAACGCTTAAACATGGTTTTTAAGTCCAGAAACCAGTTTTCAATTAAATGTTATGTAATCATTAAATCAAAAAGGAAAAGAACATACTCATCATTGTACATGCCATAGCACAGCAGAGAACAGAACAGAACAGGTATTATTTTTTTCATGGTCTTTCTAAGATTCTTAAGTATACACATACAAAAAAAAAAGCATTCCTTTCCAATATGCAGTTAAATAACTTGATGTCTTCTTCGATTGGAAACAAAAAATCATTTTAGAAGTGAACGTTTAACGTGAAGGTTCTTTGCTTCTCTGCTTCGCAAACAGAGCCACAGAGCACACTATCCAACAAGATGTGTAAATTCAATAATCGTTTATTTGTATTCCATATATGTTGTTTGCTGGGCGTACATGCGGTTGTGGTCTTGGCTAAACCTTTCGAACATCATGCAGCCCGTAATGGTGTTGACAATTTGAGTGCCTTAAGTGAATTATTCGATTTAATATCACCGCAGGATGTGCATTACGATCAACGACAAAAGGGCGAGGAAAACTATCGCATTAAATTGGATGGTTTCTTTATAGGTTTGCCGCAAGAGGATAGCACTGCTTTGCTATTGCTTACCGATGATATATTCGAAAGTCTAGGTGAGTTAGAGTCGAGTATGTATACGTTTAGAAATATGTTTGTGAAGTCTTAATAAAAAAAATAAAAAATACGTTCTTTAATAGACGATGAATATCTTGCAGCTTTTGGTAAAAATAAACACACCGCTGAGCCCTTAGCTGTTTCAACAACCTCACCCTCAACTTTATCAACTTCCTTGGATTCGGTTGACGGTAATCCTTCAATAACTTCAGAAAATGCTCCCAATAATTTGCAAGTTAAAGTGGTGGAAATACCAGCTCAAAAAAGGATTTTGGAATACAGACGCAATGTAGATTCAGGTTCAAAAACTAGATCCTATATATCACACTTTTTGAATCTACTTAAGCGAGGTCGCAAATATTAATTTAAGACACATATGTATGTATGTATATGAGGCCGTAAAATGCATTGTACTTTGTAAAGTTTTTTTTTATATAGAAACACAAATATTTGGAGTAATAAAGACTGTTATTTTTAAGTATTAATTGCCAAGAAAAACTAATAAAAACATGAAACTTATCCGTAAATAATATTTCTGAGTTAAGAAATGGGAATACAAATAGGGTCCTAAAAATGATCTTACGATAACCGAATGAAGCCCAACCAAAAATTGGACGACATTGAACGCTACGTTAGCCTTCATTACAAGGATCAGATTCTACTCCGTGGTCAGATATCCATATCATGGTGAATGAAAAGATACTTGGCATTCTTTAATCAGGAAGTAGGTGCCAGGGTTCCCTAATAAGTAGTAATTCATTGGAAAGGTGAACGGTTGTGCTACACCTGGTAAGTTCATTCGCTCTACAATTATCTCGAATGTCACTACGTCCCGGTGCTCTTATTCTTATGAACGATAACTTGCGATAACTTGCAAATTTAATATAAAAAAATGCAAGTCATAATCGATAACTTGCAAATTTAAAATAAAAAAATCCAAGTCATAATCGATAACTTTCAAATTTACTATAAAAATGCAAGTTATCGTTATAATCATTGATGACTTTAAAAAGCAAGTAATAAACGATGACTTGCAAATTTACTATAAAAATGCAAGTCATCAATGACTTGCAAATTTACTATAAAGAATGCAAGTCATCAATGACTTGCAAATTTACTATAAAGAATGCAAATCATCAATGACTTTCAAATTTACTATAAAGAATGCAAGTCATCAATGACTTTCAAATTTACTATAAAGAATGCAAGTCATCAATGACTTTCAAATTTACTATAAAAATGCAAGTCATTGATGACTTGCAAATTTACTATAAAAAATGCAAATCATTATCGATGACTTGCAAATTTACTATAAAAAATGCAAATCATTATCGATGACTTGCAAATTTACTATAAAAAATGCAAATCATTATCGATGACTTGCAAATTTACTATAAAAAATGCAAATCATTATCGATGACTTGCAAATTTACTATAAAAAGGCAAATCATTATCGATGACTTGCAAATTTACTATAAAAATTTACTCAAAAAAATCCACCTTTGACAATAACGCCCTGGCCAATGCCGTGCTGAAAGAAATACATATATAGATCGATGACACCGCCAGCCTAAAATTCAAACCAAACAGTGGCTTTTATAGGATTTATTGGAAACTCTTGGATCTATTGTGGATTGGTATCGTTCCAAATTCGACAATTTTGTTTGTTCATTCAGAAACAGACCTCATCACTGAAGATGATTTTCAATGAAAATTAGGTTCAGTTTCCAATTGCTCCTGTCGCCGTAATCTAGTAGGTAGTGTGGTGGCTCATTAGACGTGAGGCCACGATTCAAACCTCAGGTCGGACATATCCAACAGAATGAAATATGCAAAATAAAAAAACTCTGAGAATAAATAAAAATTGCCATGAAAAGTCTGTCGTTCAGAGTCAACGGCACTCATGTAAAAATTAAAACACACAACATAAGTGATGTGAGAAGCTAGGTCGTAATCCTGACTCATGGGTTTAAATGAGCATGTATGTGTGTATGTTCCAACTGCTCCAAAGGCCATTCAGCGAGCACTTCGTTGTGTGTCTATCCATATATGTATGGTGATTTGTCAAAATAGAGTCCAGGTGACCCCCCATCGATTGCCAAAGCTCGAAAGACAATATCGTTTTTGATAAATTAACAAGTAACACAATAATTTTTTTCTTTAAATAATTCATTATTATTTTCATAATTATTTTTATTTATATTTAATTTAAGGTATTAATTTTAAACTTATAAACATCAAAATTCTATTATTATTGTTATTTATTATATATTAATTATTATTAATTTATTCTTCATTAACTACTGATTTTCATAAATAATGTCTTTTAAATTTCATTAATTTGTCTTTAGATTTTTTATCAATATTTTTTGTTGTTCATTTTGTTTAATTACAAAAAGAAAATATATATATTTATATTTATCATATCTGTTTTTTATAAGTTAGTAATATAAGTTATAAAACTATTAATTTATATTGTTGTTGTTTATTTATATTTTTCTAAGATAAGAAATGTCTTTATTTGTGTGTTTTTCAGTAATAAATTGACATTTTCTTAAACAAAAAACAAAATCGACTTAAAATTAAAAAAAAAAATAATTTAATTAAATTAAATTATAAACAAAAAAAAACAAAATAAATTAAAAAAAAATATTTGTTATGTTAGTAAAATATTAAACAAAACCTGATATCGCTTTTGAATATTTGGTAGCAAAATATAATATTTCTTTGTAATTATGTTTGTGCATTTGTGTTTGTGTTTTTGTGTTAAAACGTTACATGATACTAATTGTTTATTAACAAAATTAAAAATGTTATTTCATATTGTGTACGATTATTACACATAAAACAACTGAGGTTCATATGGTTATTAAAATGATTATTGAATGCCTAGTGAAACAATAACTAGGTTTTAAAATGTTTAAAATTAAAAGAAAAAAAAAATACTGAAATAAAAAACAAGTTTTTGTTTAAAACAAATTTTCGCTTAAAGCAATTTTTTTAAATTTAAAAATAATAATTAAATTATATTTTTTAAACAAAAAAAAATTATTTAATACAGGATGTTTTCTTAGATAACTATGCAGCTTGAATTTCTCTAAAAAAAATTTAAAAATTTTGCTATATGAAACAAGACTCAGCAATAAAAAATTAAAACAAAAAATAATTTCGAACACTTTCGAAAGTGTTCGAAAGTGTAAAACAAAAAATAATTTCGAAAGTGTTCGAAATTATTTTTTGTTTTAATTTTTTATTGTTGAGTCTTGTTACATATAGCAAAATTTTTAAATTTTTTTTAGAGAAATTCAAACATACTTAAATTCAACAATAAAAAATTAAAACAAAAAATAATTTCGAATACTTTTGAAATTATTTTTTTTTACACTTTCGAACACTTTCGAAATTATTTTTGTTTTAATTTTTTATTGTTGAGTCTTGTTTCAAAAAGAAGAACAACTGTAGATGAATGTCTATTCGTATGGAACCAATGGATTTGGAGGTATTTTCATATAAGTAGACGTTCATCCAAAATCATTCATTTTATAGGAATAGGAGGTTAATTTCGATAATTAATTTATTTTCTAATTTTCATTAATTTGCTGTCTTTTATCGAAAAACCTTACAACTTTGTGCAATTTATTTAGGATTTAACTCTGTTGTGTTTGTACAAGCCAATGGATTTCTGAAATTAATTTTTCCACAAAAATTCGAACATCTGTTCAGTCCTTCAGATACCGGCCGTAATTTATTAGATCTTTAATGTACTGAAAACTATCAATGTGCGTCAATAATGTTTCAAAACTGTAGTTGTAAATGATTCGATTCGATCCATAATGATTCGATTTGTTATAAAAACTGTTCGCAATTGTTTGTGCCATTTATTGTGCTTTGAAAACCATTTCTTTCGAATAAAAATAGACACAATAGACACATTCATAGATCTACTTCACTTGCTTTAATACAGTCAAAGAAAAAAGTCTATATATGCCATGCTAATTCGCGGTAAATTTTATATTTTTTTCAAACTCGTTTCTTTTTCAAATATTCTTAATTGTAAACGCCTTTTACAACGCTATAATATCTATTTTAATTTAGAAAAACCAGCGGAAAAAAGTCTACATATAGTGGTGTATGAAGACTTTCCACTTTGACTGTATATACAATGGAATCTCGCTGTGGATACCAAAAGAACAGATGTGTCGTTTACGTGCTACCTGTTGTGAGCTTTTTACGAGCTGTGAAAAATTGTAGGCCAAGTGGAAAATATCTGCTGCGTAATCATTAAAACGCCTCCGTAATTCCATTATAGGTTTTGCAGTCATGTATAGCTAAATACGAAATATATTTTATTTTATATATGATTTAATACGAGCTCAAAATCAGAATTCTTTTCAAATGGTTTCTGTTATTACAGAATGCAAAGCGTAAATCACGTCTTAATAAAATACTTTAAATGCATTTGTTGTAAGGTACAATTGGTAGGACTCCAAATGTAAGCATTTGCTACCTTCAAACGTTTAATACTGCCCTCATGCAGTAGTTAGTTGATTGGAGGACGATTAGATAGGCTGACTTCATAAACGCAGTTTGCAATGCAACACTGCAAGGAAATTCATTTACAAGACAAAGCAATGTTTTATTGCAACACTGCTTTGTCAAATAATGAGATGACATTTTAATACATTTATGAACGCGAAAACTTTTGATCCTTGCATGATTTTTTGTATAATTTAATTTTTTTTAAATGAATGTTCAGAAAAAAAGCGGGGTTTTTTGAAAACCGTTTGCCTGTTAATAAAAATTCAAGCAGCAATTTGATCAAAAATATTTTAAACAGAAGAAAGCGTCGTCGTATAGCATTATTAACTAGCCAAGCCTCAAAGGGAAAAATTCCTAAAATTTTTGTAAAATTATCGCAAGCATGCAGGACAATATGATTTATTCTCATTTTCGAATAAATACATTTCAGATATTTATTACGAAATGGTATAATTTGATAAAACTAATTAATATTTTAAATTTTAAGAAGTTGCAGTTTGCGATTAAACGCTGGTGGCATTCAAAGCATTATAAATAACAATTTGGAAACTGAGCAATAATTGTTCTGTCAAAGGTGTGCTATCAAATCCCTTAATATCCCGCATTATTTATTCCCAAATTGAGTTTCTTTTCTTTTTTTCGCTATGAAGTCTGGCTCATGCCTCAAACGCACTTCTATGAGTAGGTTTTTTCTTTCATGATTCCAATTTGTTTCTCTATATACAAAAAATTAAATGTTAAATCACATTTGTACTTATATAAAAACAAATTCAAATTACCACAAAATTTTTGTCACCAATAAATGTTTACAAAGCATCATAAATAAAAACCATGCACGAATTAGACAAATAATGCGCACTGAAAAGCATTGGCATGCAATAATGAACATGAGGCATTGCCGAATCAAATTTTACTGCTTTTATGAACACCATGCATTGTAAAGTTATGCGTTTATGAAGTCAGCCATAATCATCAGACTTCCATATCACCAAAAAATTATATTTTCTTTTATATAAGAGCTCTGAATTTCGACGCCTGTGTCGTATACGAACAGTCCAGCACGTGCTTCTCTATTTAATCGTAGGTTTACTTATGAAACTTGCCTGAGAAAGAACCGACAACAACGTTCAATCAAAGAAAGTGTCCGCTTAAGAATGGTATCAGTTTTAGAAGATTCCACTGTTATACAGCCACACAGATAATTATACGTAACCCCCTAAAAATCATTTTTTTAAAAATGATAATATATGGACAAGTCAACTGATTTTTGCGCCAAATTTTTCGTTTTCCGTCACAGGCGAACAAATTATATTTGTTCTCAACACTAAATATTACATTCGCCCAAAAATCAGAGGACTTGTCCATATATTATTGAGCAAATTCCAATCGTGGCTTTTTACTCGGCACTCGGCTGCGGAAACCGTTCTTTCTCAAAACACTTCGAACTGTTTCGGAATGCACAATAACATTTCTACGGCTGTAGTCCTAGGATTTTTATTCACAATAAATTTTATATACCGGCCTACCCTTGGAGAAATTGTATTAGAAATATACGTCGTACGTATGATTTTCTGTGTTGCCATATTGGTTTTAAGCAAACTGCACTCTTTTTTCTTTATTTAAGTAAATGTGTCGTTACAGACGCTAATGTAAAGAAATTTTAGATTAGAAGTTCATTACTTTTAAAAAAAATGATTTTTAGGGCGGGTACGTATAATTATCTGTGTGACTGTATGAAACTGTAATAAATTTGAACAGCAAAACTATTTTGATATAAAAAAAAAATATGTCTAACAAGCGTTTTTACAAAAAAAAAAGTTTTTTTAAAGTTTAAGTTGCAAATGAATAAAGAAAATATTCGAACATCAAAGCGAAAAGTAAAAATAATACAATGAAATTAATTTTAAATGATTATTTATAAAGGTCTTTTATAATACATGGTCTATAAAGCCCAAGTGACTTTTTGAATTAACGGTAAATATACAATTTCGAAAATTTTTCGAAATTCAATAAGTAAACATACAGCATAATTTCGATAATTATTATATGTAATCAAAATGCATAATAAATAATTGCTAGGTTTTAAATCGAAACTGCTGCCTAAAATAAAAATATAAAGCATAATAAAAATGTATATTATTTAGCAAAATATTAAATAAATATATATATATATATATATGTATGTACGCAACGCTGTAAGCCATAATCTCAAAATATAGCCTCAAAAAATAGAAACAAAAAAATATATTTATGCAAAAACCATAATGCTGAGAACGAATTTATATAAAAACACTCCTGCTGAAACAAAAACCATAAATTAATGCATTAGACTTAATTAACTAAAAATATTATTCTAATTTTTTGGCAACATCTTCTAAATTGGATGTTGTAGAAGATAATGACGTTGTTGTAGCAGTATTCGAAATATTAGAATTATTTGTTGTTAATGTTGTTGTTGTTGCTGTTGCAATATTATCACTATTAGCTTTGGTGGAGGAGGTTGATGGATTCGAGTTGCTGGAAGATGTTGCTGCGGATGTTGTTGGTTGACGCATATGAACACTAAAACAAATGCGATTAAAATGTTCACACATTTGATTCACCACCGATGAACCATAGTGCCAATGACTTAATGTCGTCACTATGAATAGGAAATACAGCATAAAACGTTCTAAGAATGGCAACCAAAGGCCCAGAGCAATGCATAAAACATAAATAGGTGTCATCCAATGGAAACTTTCACAGCGTGTATTCGACATTTGCGAAACAATTAAACGGCACTGTAAAAAAGAAATTTGGGGCAAAGTTGATTGGTAAAATTTGATTGAGAACATTGCCAAAATATGACATGAAGCGTAAATGATGAAGAAAATGGTTAAAAAATTAAAAAAATAATAAAAATAAAAACCAAATGGAAAATATATATAAAATGTAATATTTTAAACAAGAGTACATATTTTCTGTATTAAAATACAAATTTGTTCTATTAGGTACTCATTATATGGTCCTTAAGATTATCTACGCGTTTAATTACAGTGTCGTTACTTTGAATAAATCTGCAGCAAAGGTTCGGACAAATCAACCGCATACAATAAGTTCCATTATGTTAATACTATTTTAGAATCGAAGGAGCACTCACTGGCTCATTGTAATACCACATACGGTGATGCCCCTGAGGCTGATTATCCCCTCTTGATAATCAGCATTTAATATTAAGCGGTAAACCAGTTTCGAAATTTAATGAATTCAGCAATCGTTCCAATATTTATTAACGATATCTTCATTGCGCGGAAAATGAGTAAAAAAGGCACGAGTTAATGAGAATAGGCTGCATCGAGCCATTGAAAATTGGCAAAATAAAAAGGTGAAACCTTACTGAAATTTAGTAATCTTAGTGAAAGTCCAACTAAGGCTTGGATTGTACTCCAAATTTTCACACTTTTCAGACTTAATCGAGGTATGTAGATAAGAACAATTGTTATTCTGATTTCATAAGCAAACTGCCTGCACTGAAACAAGGAAATATTGAAAGCATGCATAAGGGTATCAGTTACAAGCGGGGGTCCTGGCCATATGCAGATTCTCTGTTAAGAAAACTTTATATCGCAAATCCTTGAAGAAGGAGCAACCTAATGGCATTCGAAGTAGGTGGTAAAATAGTAGAAGACAGAAAAATAGTTTCCAAAAATATAGACAATCGTTTCGCCTCTCTTTCTCTCGACAAATGTTGGTCTATTCAAATACAAAATACACTGCGCTATTAAATGCACTCACAATGAGTGAGTGTACAGCTAGAGGTCTGTACAAATGAATAAAAATTGAAAGTTGGAAGTAATTTTTACATTAGTGAGGTGAAGCAAAAATATATGCTATTGAAGATTGAAGCGAGTATGATTTACAAGAATTCAAATCTTTAATATACTAAAAAGACCTAGAAAGTCTGAACGCCATCCATCTATAGAATTTTGGGCATAAGATGGCAGGCATTAATTGTCTTTATTACCCAATGGTTGGAGTGATGAACGTTCAAACACAGCCAGATTGCTGACAGCTTAGCAAAGGAAGTCACCAGATAAGCAATTTCAAATCTTAGCAACATGGTCGATTGCCTTATTGATAATCAAAAAGGGTTATGCAGATCTTTAGTTTAGGGTAAAACACTTCTTGATATCTAACCGATACAGTGATTATTGATGTCTAACACGACGTTATGAGTTCATCGCTGATGACTTATAAAGCTCTGTCTTGGGCGGTCTCAATAAGTTTCTCAGAACATGATATTGTTTAGAGAGTAATTGAACGTATGAGTCCAATTTCTATCATTTTAGCATACCTAACCTAAATATTTAAAAAAAAAAACTTGCTTCATTGGCAATTAGAAGACTTTAGCCAGGATTACGACCTAACTTTAATTTTATTTCTGTGTAACAGGCCCTACAGCTTAACATCGACTCCGAATGACAAATTTGAGAAAGATTTTCATGGAAATTATTTACTTCCAGAGTTTTTGCTAGAAGATTGCTGTGAGGAGATTACCAAATATAAACTATTTTTTAGCTTTCTGAGCTGAGGTTTGAACTCACGGGCTCTTGTCTAGTAATCCAACACTGTATCTACTAGACTATGGAGACCACAATGACAATTTCAAAAAACTCAATTACTTCCGACGTAAATCAGGAATCCTTCAGTCAGGATTACGACCTAGCTTTTCACACCACTCATGTTGTATGTGCCAATTTTATACATGAGTGGCGGGACCTACAGTTTATAGTCGACTACGAGCGACAGATTTTTTGAGAAACTTTTTCATGGCAATTTCTATTTGCTCTCAGAGTTTTTGCCAGAAATCTGCTGAGGAAGTCGCTAGTCCAGTACGTAGTGTGTTGGCTTATTAGACGAAAGGCACGAGTTCAAATCCCAGGTCAGACATCAAATATGAAAATATTTCTTCGGCGACTTCCTCTCAGCAGATTTCTGGCAAAAACTCTGAGAGTAAAAATTGCCATGAAAAGCTTCTTAAAAATCTGTCGTTCGGAGTCGACTTTAAACTGTAGGTCCCGCTAATCATGTATAAAATTAACGCACACAACAGGAGTGGTGTGATAAGCTAGGAGGTTGTACAATGAGTCAACTCGACCTCCGGGTACTGGACTTGTCACAGTTGACAAATACACGTCTTCTAACATAACCTAACCTAAGTCGCCGAGGAAATATTTTTTCATATTTCGTTTTGTTGGAGATGTATGACCTGGAGTTTGAACCGTGACCTCCCGCCTAATAAGCCAACACACTACTTACTAGACTACGGCGACGAATCTACTTCTTGTACGAATACAACAACAAAGTGGCTAACCGTTTAAAAAAGACATTTAACTGTTAAAATGATTTAAATTATTCACCGTAATCAAGAGGTGCGTCTAGGCACCCCAATATTTAATGAAGGCACCCCCCACGTTGGCAAAAACAATAAAAATTGTATTATCGATTATTGTATTACCAAGAAAAGATGCCAACCATTATGATCGATATAAAATTAATTTTATTTTCAATAGAAATTAAAAAAGAAACTAATAATAACGCTATTATTATTATTGCGAGCCATAAAAGTGTGTCTATATTCAATTAAAAAAAAAACAACAATTATCGATAAAAATCGCAAAAAAACCGATTAATGTGTGTGCATTTAAAATAAAAATTCTAACTTAATTTCAATTATTAATAATAATAAAAAAAATACCAACAAATACGATCTGTGACTCATTTAAACAACTGGTGTGTATGGCCAGCTAGCTTATCGCTGAAACAGAAATAACATCATAAAGTTGACGTTGAAATTATTCATCTAACAAGTGCGAATATGAATACGCATACATAAGGCGAAAAAACTAGAAAGTATTGTAGAACAACTACATTAGACTACTTGTTAGTTGATAAGAAATCGCTTTAAAAATGAAACCACCAGACAGCGGCAGTTTATAATTATTCAGAATCAAAACACTGAATGAGCAAATTAAATATAAAAATAAAAATAAAAAACAAATAAAAAAGGAAACTTACACTGATGTTTGAAAATATAGTGCCGCTTAGCATAAACAATGCACGAGGATCTTTTTCCATAATATTATTGGGCGATATATGTGGCCATATCACCAACAAAGACATAAATGTCAAAAATGGCCACATTGGCCGAATGGCCTCTCTGAAGCTACGCATTCTACCAGTACGTTCAGCATATGAACTGTAATTGTAAGGAAAATAGTTAAAGAAATTCATGTTGGTTTTTATTTTATTCATCACTTACTTGTAAACATTTACCACCACCATGGGCATATTGGCCATGGCACTTATGTGCAGCACAAATTCAATTGCATTACCCAATGGTATACCAAATGGTAAATCACATTTCCAAACTTCATAGCCAAACCACCATGTGATCAGGTACATAGCTGTAGAGCCCCACATGCTTAAATCATAGCCCCAGGGTAAATACAATACACCCGTATTATACTTTTCCCAATGGGACACATAGAAATTGAAGAAGACCATCAAACAAACATAATACATACGCATAGGCGGCACAGAGTATATTTCCGAACGTCCAAATATACTATACAAACATGTGGGTATCAATACAGCTGTATACGAGTCTAATCCATGATCAAACAGCTCACCCAAGGGTCCCGATAAACCAATACGCCTAGCCTGTTTGCCATCAATGCCATCCAGAGTATAGGCCAAGAATATATTTATGGCCGTACACAGCCATACCCAGGATGGTATGGGCGTGGTACCTTCCAAGCCCGAACTGGCATAGAAATTCCAATCATAGTAGGATAGCAGGAAAAAATTCATTGCCGTACATAAAAAGCCTAGAAATGTCATAACATTTGGTGCCAGCCATCGTGGGAAAAACTGCAAGCAGAACACAAAAGTAAAGAAATTTAAGAAATTGTTTAACGTAGCACTACAATATGAATAATAAATAAATACTACTACACATACTGTGTATAAATAAATAATAAAAATAAAATAAAGAATTTATAAAGCAAGACATAAAAGAAATATCACAAAAATATTGATTTTTTTTAAATGTTCTTGGTTTTTTTTTTTTTGGTTAAAACGGGTTGCTTCAAGTCAAATCTTTTTTTTTATAAACAATAAGGAAAAAGGAAAATATTAAACAAAAATCTCAACAAACTTTTTATATGGAAAACCAACAAACACAGTAGTGCTGAAGAGAGAAAAACATTCAGTAAGTATTTCAGAAAATTCTAAACATTTTGACCCGTGAAGTTAAATCATTGTGATATGTTTGACAAGGCCGAGGATATTACGCATTGTTGTTAATATAGGGTGTTTTTTATAGAGGTATAGAACTTTAAGTTGCAATAAAACAACGATGGATTATTCGATTGACATGAATTTTATTTATCCGAAAGATTATCTTGTGGCATTACATTTTAAATACGATTTCTGACATATGACCGCCACGGCTAGCGCGGATGTAGTCCAATCTGGACGTCCAATTTTCGATGACTTTTTCCAACATTTGTGGCTGTATATCGGCAATAACACGGCGAATGTTGTCTTCCAAATGGTCAAGCGTTTGTGGCTTTACCGCATAGACCAATGACTTTACATAGCCCCACAGAAAGTAGTCTAGCGGTGTTAAATCACAAGATCTTGGAGGCCAATTCACAGGTCAAAAACGTGAAATTAGGCGGTCACCAAACGTGTCTTTCAATAAATCTATTGTGGCACGAGCTGTGTGACATGTTGCGCCGTCTTGTTGAAACCACATCTCCTGGACATCATGGTTATTCAATTGAGGAATGAAAAAGTTAGTAATCATGGCTCTATACCGATCACCATTGACTGTAACGTTCTTCCTCAATGCTACGCTCTACAGCAGCAATAGCTTCTTCTGTGCGCACCGTACAGCATCTCTGGGGATGCGAGTTATCAATAAGAGTAAACGTGGTGCGAAAACGTTCCATGGTTAATCGAATTAACTGCTCTGATGGACGATTTTGTCGACGATAAAATGGACGTAGTGCGCGATACGTTTTCCGCACAGAACCATTATTTTCGAAATAAAATTGCACTATTTGCAAGCGTTGTTCAGGCATGAGTCTATTCATGATGAATTGCCAAACCAAACTGAGAATAAATCACTTGACAGCTGTTAAATCGGTCGCCATCTTGAAAAGTAATGCCAACTTAAAGTTCTATACCTCTATAAAAAAACACCCTTTATATTCTAGGTGTCCAAGAATCCTCAGATTCCCAAGTGCCGGACTGTGACAGAGAATATGTGATCTGTGGTAATTGCTGCAGTTACAAACACTAGCAAGGTAGGGGAGAAGAGTTGCATCACTCGTTTCATAGTTCAGACCTTACACCGTCCAACCACTCTACTCTTTATATCAATCGATGAGAAACCTTCTCCCTGTGAAATATACTTCAGTTTAGTCCACCTCTACGGCATCATCAATGGATGGATGGATCGGGGAGTTAGAGCAGAGGCGTTGGGGGAACAGATCGGGTTGTTTTGTTTCTAGATGTGGACAGTAAGAAAACAGGTTGGCTGCTGGGCTTGGATTAGGCCAGCTTAAGGTTGGTTGTCGGTTTTATCACGGGGCACTGCGAGATTAGGTCGCTGACGGGGATCTGGAGTTGGAGACTATCGAACACTTCCTCTGTAAATACCCAGCCCTTGGCAGGGCCTTCTTTGAGAGTTTGAATTCTGTGTCAACATCAAGGCTCTCCACAGATTTATTAGTTGTTGTTGTTGTAACAGTTCGGCTGTTGCTTCCGGAAGCTTCTCCCTTGGGAAAAAACTTCCGGTTGATACAGCTTTCGCTGGGTTGACAATCCTTGGCCGATGTTGAGTCGGGTCGTTCCGGAGCGTAGATCCGATTGTCGTGGGAACGAGATTTATTAGTAGCTTAGGCTGGTTAAGAAATGCAAGAGCTTCATCTGTGTAGTCGCGCTCTCCCCCATTTTTGTTGTATCTGGTCTGTGTAATTCCTCCGCTTCCCATTCTCCCCCTTTCCTACATCCTCGCCTTTTATCCTATTCCCTCTATTATCCTTCCCTCTTTAAGGACGCTGTACAATGGGTCAATTCGACATCCGGGTACTGTACTTGTCTTAATTGACAAGTACACGTCCACTAACCTAACCTAACCTAGATATATAAAGTCGGAATACTGTGCCGGTAATTGATACCATTATTAAGAAATTTGAAGAGACTGAGAGCATTACAGATGTGGTCAAGCTTTATCGCAATGTACACATGTATGGAAAACATCGCTTACTGTAGAGATAGTGAGGGGAACAATACGAATTTGTGGATTCCTAGCGTTCTCCGCATATGCGCCAATTTTACGACTTATTAAGGCATATTTTGCGTGTAAATTTGCCGCTTGTGCGACTGTTCATTTCTGTCACTTTATTTTCTGATCTTCTTAAAACTAACTGTACACTAAATTCTTAATTCTAGCACACTATATGTGCGTGCGGTGGGAATATGCTGAGACAGCATAATACACGCTGTCCCAACATTTATGTAGCGTGGACAATATCAGCAAGAATGTGTTGATATTATGTTACATACAAAGGGTATGGTAACTTCGACTAGTCAAACACACTACACCTGCCATTCATGTAAAGTCCAATTAAAGATGACTGATCATTCACAACGCTGTAGATATGGTAATTGCTTGCTTGATCAATAGCCTTTCAATTATGATTTATTGAACCAAAATTTTTTTGCTGCGATATGATGTATATATGGTGATTGATTGCTTGATCAATAGGCTTTCAATTTTGATTTATTGAACAAAATTTTTTTGCAGCAATGAAATTCGTTTATGTTAACAAGCAAAGTTTTCGCTTATTGGGAGGCTTGTAAACCCAAGAATTGATTGTAGAAAAGCCATGCATCCGGCAAAACAAACTGTCTAATGCGTATATTGTCTGGAGTATTACACTGGGATCCAACGACCTTTTGAGCCTACAATTAAAGACTCTGAACTGGACAGTATGTGCTGCCACCACTAAACAGAAAAGTTGTCGCTTATTTGGAGACTCGTAAAACCTAGAATTGATTGTAGATTGTACTGATTTGTTCCGAAAAAGAAACTGTCTAATATGTGTATTATCTGGAGTATTACACTGAAATTTAAAGTGCCATAGCATCCGAGAACCGACATTTTTTTAGCGTGCGATTAAAGACTCTGAACAGGACAGTATGTGGTGCCACCACCGAATTAAGCTTAGGTAGGTAGGTAGAGGTTGCTGCCCTTCCAAGAAAAATTTTGGAAGGACACACTTAGGCCGCATTGTGCTACCACAGTTATCTGCTATTCCCTAGTCTCAAAACCACTCGGAGCTCCTGATGAAGCGATTTATGCTGCCAATGCCAGCTCTAGTTCCTCTAGATCATCCATGTAGAAAGTACCCAAATACTTCCTTCTCCTTTGGCACAGAGCCGGGCATGTACCCAGCAGGTGTGGGATAGTCTCCTCTTCTTCCTCATCTCTGCAGCTTCTACAGAAGTCTTTAGCAAGGTGTCCAATACCAATGCGCCTCGCATGCGTACCCACAATGCAATGAACCGTAATGACGCTGACAACTACACTGAGCACGCCTCTTTGGAGTTTCAGTAGACTCATTGTGCGCCGCTCATCCAGCCTTGGCCAGATTTTGCGAGCCGTTCTACCCGTGTCCGAGGCCGCCCACCTGTCGTTGAGGAAATCGACGATTGCATTATCAATTATGAGCTTGCATGTCCTTATAGGGATGCCCATATTCGAGAATTCATCGGAGAGTTCGGTGGCCGTGCCCCGCCTGGCAAGTTCATCAGCTCTGCAGTTACCCGAAATACCTCTGTGCCGTGGTACCCATACGATATGGATATCATATCGTTCCGCTATCCTGTCGAGATGTCAGCGACAGTCGTACACCGTCTTAGAGTTCATCACGTTAGAACTTAAGAGCCTTGATAGCCGCCTGACTATCAGAAAGTATGGTGACGTTCCGCTTGGAGACTCTTCCGTCCCCAATAATTCTCGCCGCAGCCTGTATTGCCACCACCTCCGCCTGAAAGACACTGCAGTGGTTTGGCAGTCTTATAGACTGGGCTATTCCAATCGATTCCGAAAAAATTGCACTGCCAACAGCTCCGTTCGAATTGGGCTTAATTGCATGAGAAATTTTCAGAATGGAAAGTTACATGTTTTGGTGACATTAACTGGCTGGTGAAATCATCTAATTTGACGTCGTTGAAGTTGCCGTAGTCTAGTAGGTAGTGTGCCGGGTTCGAACCCCAGGCCATATATCAAAACGAAATATGAAAAAAAAAAATATTTCTTCGGCGACTTCCTCCCAGCAGATTTCTGGCATGAACTCTGAGAGTAAATAAACCTGCCATGAAAGTTTCTCAAAATCTGTCGTTCGGAATCGACGTTAAACTGTAGGTTCCGCCACTCAAGTATAAAAATTAAGGCACACAACATGAGTGGTGTGAAAAACTAAGCCGTAATCCTGACTGAAGGGTTGCAATGGCCAATTATGTATGTATGTATGTATGAAGTATTTATAAGAGAGCGAATAAATCCGTGAATGTTGCAGCCTTTGAAAACCGATATATCGGCGAGAAAAAAAACTCTACAGTTCTTTTTAGCTAGATTTCAGGGACAAATTATTTTCGAAACTTATGTAATGTTATGTAAGGTTTACTGCCAAAAAACGGCCCAATTTTTACTGAAATGAAACGGTTTTAAAGCTATTTTCAGCAAAAACTATCTAGATTTCCATTTAAATCACATAATTTAGTTTTTACCAGCAATTCAGCCCACTGTTGATTATTTTCCCATTTTGATACATATATTTTTTGTAACATGTCAGCCATCCATTATACAAAAGAAGGCTTTTACAAAAGTCCTGCCTGTCATTATAGATTTTTATTGTTGTTTGTTTTTTTCTTCGTTTTTTTTCTTCATTACAAGGGCTATAAAAGCGAGCCAACCATATTTGTTTAAGCATTACAAATGTATATACATACGTACAGCCATGGACATTAAATTAGCACAAAACTTCGTCATAAAAACAATCATATTTTTTATAGTATTTTAGGTCTACTCATAAAAAATGTAAACATAGGAACTTAAAATACATATTCTTCTTTAAAAAGACCATTAAGACCATCAACAAATCAAATGCCAGATTTTAGCTGGACAGTAAAATAGCAAAAATTAAAATTTCTGGAATAAAAATAAGGTGCTTTAATAAATATAGTAAAAATATTAATATTTTCAGCTTATTTGATTAATATTTCGTAGAGTAGCCCCTATTTTCAAGCTCCGCGTGGCATCTACGGAACAATGTTCTTCGGGAAAGTTCTTTGGGAATCGAGTACCAAGTGTCCCGTATTCCAATGCACAAATCGTCCAAATTTTTGTACTTTTGTTGAGCAATTGTACATTTTACATCGTTCTAGGGGGTTTTCAATCGAGTCTAAGTCAGAACTTTGCGCCGGCCAGTCTAAAACGGAAATGTGCTCTTCATAAAACCAATCCTTTGCCCGCTTAGATGTGTGTTGGGGTCACTATCTTGCATAAATATGAATAAAACTCGCATGTATTTAAAAGCTTACGGTTCCATTTTGTTCTTTATAGTGTCCAAATACTGATAACAGTTCATTCTTTCATTAATTTTTACAATGGGACTTACACCGCGCCTTGAAAACGATCCCCGCACCATTGTGTTTCCTCGAACATGCGTTATGGTCCTTTGAGCATAGCGTGGATTGAATGTCTGACATTTTGGCCAACGTACAACCACTCTACCATCCGGTCCCATACGATTTACCTTTGTTTCATCACTCCAAAATATTTTTTCCAGAATGAGAGGTCCTTAGCATTGTGGGTGCGAGCAAACGTTAAACGCTTGAGTATATTTTTCTTTTGGTAGAAGTGGGTTCTTTCGGCAAGAGCGTCCAAGAAACTTTCATTGGTTAAAACATCGTCGTATGTGCCTATCCGATAAATTTAACCCAAATTGGGAGTTAATTTCCTTAAAAATATCGCGTGACGACATGAAAGGCTTCTTCTTTGACTTTCGGACAATAGCACAGTCAACGATTTCGGTTTGTTTTCTTGACACGTGGCCTTCAATTTTTGTTTTTAGCGACATTATTATGCTTGGTTTAAAGGAAATGATGACATTATAAATCATTTTTCGCTAGCAATTCGAAATTTCGGGAATTTCAGGCAACTTTTTCCCATCATGCCACAAGTTAACGATAATGGGCTTCTCCTCTGGTGAGCAATCTTTTCCACGTACCATTTTTCCAAAAATTACTTCAAATGCCACAAAATTAAAAGAATATACCGTAAAAATAAAAATAATCGAAGCAAACTTGTACCTAAAACACTTTTGGGCACGTTGTGCTAATTTACTGTCGAGCTCGAATTTAGGTACCGATACAAATTAGTAGTCAAAACAAAAAATATATACGATAATAGTAATATTTTTTGTTAAACAACAGTTAGATGTCATCGTACAACATTGCAGACCAAAACAATTGGCCTAATTACGATACAAATGAGAAAAAAATCACAATCAATGTATACATATATGGATTTTGTGCTAATTTAATGTCCATGGCTGTATTTTAACTTATGAAACAGTCAAACTATTTATGTTGCTATATATACATATATATATATATAATTATATCGTTATCTTAAATACAAAAAGACATTTCAGTGGAATTAAATTAAAAAAACAAAAAATCAAAATTTATGTTACGTATTAACGTAACGTATGTAACGTAATCACAGAAGACTTAAATTGGATTAAAAAAAATTGTTTAAAATAATTTCATTTCCCTAGCTAATAGTAAAACTTTGAAAAGGAAAGCTAAAGAGATTTATATTTCTGACAACGATATACGAGTATGTACATACGTAACTTGTTCTGCTATTTTACATTACACCACAGAAACCTTTGGCATTATAGGCTACTGCTTACAAAATTTATTTATTTTTTTAAATTTTAATTAATTAGAACACTTTACATTTTAGTGGACGATATAACCATATATTAGTTGTTTATATTTTAGTGCATTTACCTTGACAGTCCAATTCCAAAAGGGATGCATTACATACACACTCAGCGGTGAAGTATCGCGTGCATTGTACTGTAAAAAAGAAAAGAAGAAAAAAAACATATTATTCTTGATAAATGTTATTAAATTAAAAAAAAAACAACTAAAGATTTTCATTTAGATACACAACAAAAGCGTCCAAAAAATGCTTCAACATAAAATGTTTGTCTTTATTATGGATTTATAGAGAAACTAATTAATTTGAATACATCCGTAACAGAAAATTATAGTAGAGGTGGTAAGTAAGGTGGAGATTTAAGGACTTGTTTGTACAATAGCAGGAGTAGAAATCTATATTCCGTATAACATATTATTATAAACATGAAAGTAATTTATTATGTAGAATGTGTTATTAACACGTACGACGCGTTTTATAAGAAATGTCCTGGTCACGTGTTATAGTGTTACGTCACGTTAGCAACCAAGGAAAGAATAGCCATTCAAATTTATTGAATGTAGAGCGATAGGAACAGCAATGAGAAATACAGTAGTATGCACCAAAATTATTAATACAAGGCTGGCCAGGAACATCAATTTCTGAATACATATCAGCCCAAGTGGAAGCCCCTTTTTACCAGTTCAGAAGCAAAGGCTATTCTCTAGTCTTGGAGATAGATAGCATTTTTATAGGATATGCAAAGGAAAGAGGCAGAGCTAATTTATAATTTTCGAAATCATCCCGATAGATATTGATTTGGCTACTACGTGGATACGTACAGGTAGACTAAATTGTGTCCTGTTAACTTGACAGTCAAGATTGCTTTGGCGGCTACGAGAATACGTGTAGGTATACTAAATTGTGCCCCACTGACTTGGCAGTCAATTTCAAGGTAGCCCTCATAATGCATATCAACGAAAACATTGGGTTACGTTAGCTGGTAGCTTGCCTTTCACAGGCAAGTGCACTTGGTGACGAAAAAGCCCATTGTGTTACCCAATGTAAAATACATTGATAAGAAATATTTAATAAATCAAAATCTGACGTGAATTATTTCTATTATCTGGCAAACAAATTATTTTAGCCATGGGTGATGTTCAAAATGAAAGAAGAAAATCTGTCACAACAATTATTATACGAAAGTAAAGAATGGCTTATAAAGGAGGATTCTTATCTTCCTTATAAAATCCAACTATTAAAAACATAAAAATTTCTGCGTAATATTTGCCAGAAAATTTGGCAAAATTCCAACGCAAACCTACGAAGGAACACCTACGAGGAAATGAATTTCAGTTTTACGTGAACACCGCCTTGCTGGCATATCACACGGTGTATGAAACACATTGATTACAGTAAGACCCCGCTTAACGCGGGAGATGCGTTCCAATAAGTTCCAGCGCTAAACGAAACAGCTTTAAACGAGGCAACTAATGAATTAACTGTGACGTAGGAACGATGCGTTCACACTGTGATCGCGACTTCGGAAAATACAGTTAGAATCTTTATTCCTGGAGAGACTAACAAAAGAGCGTTGAAAAAGATACATTGTATACACCGTCGCTACATAGTGCACCGCTTTTATACTACCGCGTAATACTGAAACAGCGCTAAGCGGGGTCTTAATGTACTATGCGTCAACCAACGCCCCCACATACAATGATACAGCAACACAACTACGCATTATCATATATAGGTAGCAATTCGAAGTCATGACTTCCCTCTTGTTTAGGGGTCGGTGACCATCTAAACTCCTTTAATGCGTTAAGAGTGTAACGACAGACCGTACTAGCGCACACCCCGCGATTTAGGTACAAACCACAGCCACCACGTTGCTCCCACAAGGGGGCCTCACCAATTGCCGGGCAGAGACAAGTCTCTGAGGCTCCCGACACCCGTGGTAGCAGATTAAGACCTCTGGTCAGGCTTCGCAGCCAAGCAAGACCAAACTGCTACCAGTTGAATCCCAAATAGTTCCTGACCGGCGACAGTTATTATACATACAAAGGAACAAATCTTCTAAAGATTATGATTCTCGCATAAAAGACTTTATGCCTATTAGCAGAAACCAGGGATAATCGTTTTGCAAAAGCTTATATGGAGATGAAATCTTTGTTTATAGATTAGTAGGAGCACTTTACTACGTAAAAATAGATTAACGGACAGAAAAAAGAAACAAATTTTAAATTGAGACAATTTTATAAAATTGTGTTCAATTTTCAACAAACCTAACCTAGATCTTTTTCTTAATCTAACCACATTAAATCTGGCTTTGTGCCACAGTTGTATACTTTGATTAGTTAATATATGCTTCTTTCTGGGGTAATCAAATAAAAAGTTTTGATAGTATTAAATGGGCTATATGTGTGATTACTTAGTTGCCTTATCAAGTTTTCTATTGTAAGGCCATTGATTTAAGTTTTATTTAAAAAAAATCGAATTGTTTATAGAGCGATACGTTTTGTTTTTGGACAACATACGAGTATATCGTTGGTCTCATGTAGAAAGGCCCCAACTCACACTTTTTTCGAAATTGATTTTTTTTGCGAATCCAATTCATTTAACACAAATATACACTGGCATCACAAAAAAATTAATTTCCAAAAAAAAATGAGAGTTAGGGCCTTTCTACATGAGACCAACGATATATAAATATGTATAGAAATATTGAATACAAATTGTGAATATTGTGAGTATTTATATACACGTGATACTCCAGGAGTGGACAAATTTATAATGAAATCCATTGACGTACGATGTTCTACTAAAATAATAGCATTTATGAATCATTTTAACTTTAAAAAGTATATTTTGGAATACTATTGATAGCAAATTCAGTAATCTTGGTCTTTTACTAGTATTGCAAAATGTAGTATTAAAATACAGGGTGTAGTAATAAGAAATCTCTTATTTATTTATTAACACAATGCCAAACTATATTATAATTATTACAAGCTAAGTAACTTAGACCTTATGCTCGGTGTAATATAATAAATCAGAGTCTGTGGTAGGAATCGAAGTCACTACCGCCACACTCACTACCCATTAGACTAACCACCCAAATCCCTTGTCTTAGAAGTAGTTGACTTAGTAATCTGTATTGAGTCAAGATAAATGACACTAGAAAGATACGATTTTGTACGAAAAAGGCTTATTGAACAATTCTGTGATAACTTAGTTCAGTATTGGTTAGTATTCTCACCACCAAAGTGTTTAATACTTCAAAATATACGAATTTTCTGGATGAAGGCAAAAACTTAAACCAGGCAGTTGAAAATGAAGATACAGTTCATGATCCTCCGAATAGTGTTGATGATCATGATTCTGATACAAAATTATCATTAGTTTCATCTGTTCCGTTCCATTACCTAAGTTTTAAAAGCCAACCGGTTGTGGAATTTAGTTCTAAAAGGCAGTCTGTTTCAATGCTTGGCAGCTTAGTAAAAAAAATTTCAACGTTGAATACAAAAAAAATTGCTGGACAGACCTCTCTTATTGAAGCAAACAAAGCCCGTCAACTAAATTTTCATCTGCAAATGGCTTCTGAATTGCAACCAAATTGATTCCTTTTTGATTTTGATTCGTGATTGATTGTTTGACTTCGTTCTACTGTAGACGTAATTTGGATAATTCGATTGTGATTTGGCGTTTCCAGGTGTATGATGGTAGTCCGATGTGCCTGCTGCCCTGGGGGTTTCAATCTATGGCTTTCCTTGTGATGTCATCTATTGGAGTTGAAAATTTTTATTTTGGTGCGTCTCGATATGTTAGATGATTTCCAAACAGGGTTAAGTTGGGCAAAAGCATTGCGTGCGTTATTAATGCGGCTGGCAATATCTGCTGATGAACCACCGGATTTATCGATTATACTGCCAAGATAGCAGAAGGACTCTACTTCATCAATTTCTTTGCCGTATAGGTATTAGGAATTTCCCAGCTGCGTTAGCATTCATTCTGAGTGATTTGGTATTGTGGATACTCATCTTTATTCCAGCTAACTTTGCGGTTTCGCTAACTAGATCGTAACTAAAATTTATAATACAGAGCTATAATGAATTTGCATTGGCAAATGAATGAATCATTTCCGTTCTAAATACTACGGCAATTGCTGATGAGAAGCCGTGCAATATAAAGTGAAAACAAGCGAATAATTGCGAACTGTATGAAATTTCGTTAAACGCATCATACATACAAAGTCTACGTTGTCTTAGATGTGTCTTGTTTTATTGAAAAGTAGAAGCAGACGACCTGCACTCCGATAAACAGCTCTTTCAAAATTTGAAAGAGCTTGGTATTCTATTCCTGTTCAGTGTGAAGGCCATAGTATAATTGTAACATACATAGTCACCAAAGAAGGTGGAATGAATATGCAGTACTTTTTACTGGACCTTATAATTTCGACAAATCTGAATTTTTAGAATAGGTTAGAGGCCGGGTACTTGTCAATTAAGACAAGTACAGTACCCGGAGTTCGAATTGACCTATTGTACAGCGTCCTTAAAGAGGGAAGGATAATAGAGGGAATAGGATAAAAGAAGAGGATGTAGGAAAGTGGGAGGATGGGAAGCGGAGGAATTTCATAGACCAGACACCTCAAAAAGGGAGAGCGCGACTACACTGATGAAGCCCTAACACCTCTCAACCAGCCTAAGCTCCTAATAAATCTGTGGAGAGCCTTAATGTCGGCTCTCGTCACAGAATTCAAACTCTCAAAGAAGGCCCTGCCAAGGGCCCACAACCTCAACCTACCAAGGGCTGTGCAGTTACAGATGAGGTGTTCGATAATCTCCAACTCCTCCTCATCGCAACATGCCCGGATCCCCGAACTTTTAGAATAACTTTATCTTGATTAACAGTAAAATTTTATAATTAGATCGATTAAAACAAAAACGACAAATTTAGCAGATGATGCCTATTGGCAACTATAGCACCCACCCTTATTGGAAAACTTCAATCTCTTACCAGCAGATTTCTGGTAAAAACTCTGAGAGTAAATAAAAATTGTCATGAGAAAGTTTCTCAAAAAATCTGTCGTTCGGAGTCGACGTTAAACTGTAGGTCCCACCACTGCAGTATAAAATTAACACAAACAACATGAGTAGTGCGAGAAGCTAGGCCGTATTCCTGAACTGATGGGTTGTAATGGCCAATTAGGTATGTATGTATTCGTATGTAATTGCTTACCTTATAATTATCGAATCCATTGAGATGTTCGCTCGTCAAATATTTATAATTTAACAATTCCTCGATAATAGACATGATGACGTTGAAGAGCTCCTGGCAACGTTGACGGCTACTTTTTTTCTTATAAGTGTTTGAAGCAAAACATGAGCCACTTGACGGTTCAAGTGTTGCGGTAAAGGGGAGTTGATTTCTTTGATAAGACAGAAGTAAGAAAAACTTTAGTTGGCAGGGTGGTGGTGGTGATTTTCTTTTATTTACACAATTTTATACGTTGCTGTTGTGGTTGTTGTTGATTTTTGATATCTTTTTTCCATTAGACATGTAGAAAATGTGCAAAGTTTTTTTTTTATTTAAACGCGGTTTTTATGATTAAATTTACTTTAATTTGTAAATAATGGAAGAAGAAAAAAAAAGCGATAAAGAAGAAGCAAAACGTTAACACTTTATAAACCAAACGAAACACGTTGTTGTTTGTTATTTAACAACCCCACTGGAGAAGATAAGAGCAAAGAGAATGAGATCGCAAAGATACTGTTGTTGCTGTTCTTAGTGTGATAGGAATTAAAAATTAGATATAAGTATATTCAATAAATATGTATGCAGGCATGTAGTGGCTGAACCAGCAGCAGCAGAGCAGACAGTAGCAGACGCAACACTTTAAACAGCTTTAACACTTTTAAACATGTAGCAGTAGCAGCAAACAGAAACAGCAGCCGTTATAGCAGCAGAGCGGTTAATGGATGACTGTCTGTCTATATTGTTACCAGTGTTGCCATTTTGGAAATGCAGAAAAGCGTCAAGCTTAAAGCAAAAAAGGTTAAAAAGGGTAAAATAATTCAGAAAAATAGGGTAAAAAGCGTCACAAGAAACAAAAAAAAAATAGAAATAATTTTCAAATACTTATACTATCTAGCTTTGCGTATAAACCATCTTAAAGGGGAAAAAAAAACGCAAGCAACATTAAATACAAATAAAATATGATTTATTTAACAAAAACTCAAAGTAACATAAAATAAATTAATATAATTCAGTAGTTAACAAAAAGTTCAAATAAAATAACTAAAAAATAAAAATATTTCATTATAATTCAAAAAATAACGAAGACTTTGAATAAAATAACATAAAAAATTAAGAATTTTACAAAAACTTTAAATAAATCTTCATTTTTTAAAGTAAAAAAAAACAAATATGAAAATAACGTTTTATAGTAAAACAATTTCATCTTCAAATATATCGGCCTCATTATTTTCTTCTTCGCGCCATAAAACTGTTTTAATAAAATATTGAGATCGTTTATACATATGTTTGATTTAAATTTATTTAAAAAAAACACTAGATTTTAATTTGTAATTGTAACAACAAACATTTTCTTTTTAAGACCGTATTTAATGTACGACAAAGAATTAACCGAGTTTAAGGAAAGTCGATTTCTTATCTTTGGTTTGAAAAAATTCATTAAGCTAAATGTTCTCTCGACCTCAGCATTCGAGTAAGGTAACGATAGTATGCGAATTACAAAGTCTGCTAATTCTTGGAAGGGATTCTCCCCCAACACCTGTGGACGCAGCATTAACAAATATTGCAATGACAAACAAAATATTTAAATTTCATTGTTGCAGAAAAAAGGATTAAACCACAAAAAATATAATTACATAGTTGTTTAAAAAAGCGTCAAAAGCGCCACAAAAATGAAAAAAGCGTCAAAAATACCCTTTTTTCAAAAAAGCATATTTCGAAAAAATAAAAGGGTAGCGAGACTAAAAAAGAGTCAAAAAATACCCGAAAAGGGTCAAAATGGCAACACTGATTGTTACAGAGAAGAAAATCTCACCCACGCAAAAGGGATGTTAAGTGGTTAGCAGTTATGATTCTCTTAAAGAGAACATCAGCAGCAGCAGCAGAGACAGGGTAGGAAAATTGTAGTAAAAATTATTATGTTTTCCAGCTTTATTTCAATAAATGTTCTCTTTAAAACTTAAAACATTTTCTTCCATACACCATTAATTTTATTTGCGTAAAACCCGTTTATTTAATTATCTTCTTTTGGTTTTTTGTCTTAATACAACAAATTATTGATTTATTTCACAGCCCGTTTAATTTGTATATCAAAATATGTATGTATGTGTACGTATGCACAATTATTAATGAAACTTGCTTGCCATTTTATTAGCAGTTAATTTTAAATAAATCTGGTTTAGATATTTTAACACATTTTTTTGGCCTAAATTTTGTTTCTTCTTTTTTATACAATTCTTGTTTTTATTGTGCTAAATTCTTTTTTATTTTTAATTAATTCTACGAATCGTGCCGCGTTGCCACTAATGGTTCACGTTTTTTTTTCACTAGTTTTTATTCTTTTCTTTTTTCTTTTATGCTCGATGGTCTGCTCTCCGTGTTAGACTCTTCTGCACTGTTGTTATGTTTCAAGAGTTTTTATACAATTTTAAACAACGCTCCTCTTGTTCTTGTTCTTTGTATTTTTTTGTTGTTTATTTACTTTTGCTATATAGCATACATATGTATTTGTGTGTCAATGAATATTGTTGCCAGAGATGGAAACAAGGATTTATTATAGGTACTAAATTCCAAATAAGAGGCATTTTTTAAAATTTATTTAAAAAAATGGAACTTCAGTAGTTTAATTATCCGTTGTTTTCCAATAAGAAAACACGATTGGAGAGCGAATCGACTCTTTTTCTCTATAATTCTGAAGAAATACCCTATTTATTAATGGTTTGGCCTCCAATCATTACAATCTAATTTGCTCTTTCCGAAATTCTTAACGCTCCACTTGCTTCCGAATTTATACTATTTACAAACAAATACGCTTGAGAAAGTTATATACATTTTTTTCCTACGTAAATTCATTTAACACATTTTTAAAAATATGTTCAAAAAATTATTGTATCATAGCATCCATCTCTGCTATTATAGTTGTTTATTTTCATTTGCAGAGCTTCAAAGAGAGGGATGGTTTTAAGAGAAACTAACGAAAACAGAGTTGTCCTCAACCAGTATTGCCGTTTGCGGTTATTTCGACACACTATTTATCCTACACATTGCAGCTTTTGTCAAAAAGTGTAATTATTAATATAAATTTAAAAAAAAAACTGTTAATTTAAATGTTTCTCCTTCCTATTTTTGAAAAGTTGACTACAAACATTACAAAAGTAGATGCAAAATAAAGTACTTTTATTTTCAGTACCATTTCAAAATTTCAGTTTTGCAACACTGGTCATCAGTGAGTGCCTTAAAATATTGCTTCCTTCCTGGCAATACTGAAGAAGTAGTTCAGAACCACAATTTTTTCTTCCTGGCAACACTGGCGGTTGGAAAATTTCATGTTTTTGTTGGTTTAAAAAATAAAAAACTCTTTTCATTCATATACGACGGACGGAGGTAGGGATTAATTTTTTAATTTTAAAAAAATTTAAAACTTTTTGAAGTGTAGTGAATTTTGTTGTTGTGGTGAGTTTCCAGTGCGGTGAGTTTTACAAAGTGTGGTGAGTTTACCCGGTGTGGTGGATATAATCGAAACTCACCAAAGTGCCGTTATTCGAAATGGTACGGTATTACCATAAATCACAGTACTGTATAAATTGAATTGAATGGTATGTGTCTAGAATAAGTAATTTTCACCTATGTTAGCGGAGACGTTCACCGATATATCTGGTTACCATTATTCACTGCGTTGCCAAGGATGGGGTTTGTGTTAAGAATAATTAATGTCGATTAGTGCAAAACTGAATAAAACACTCAACGAATGAGTAAGTAGTGTTGCCATTGTGAATAAATTCTCAATATTAAAATTAGAAATCTGCACATAAATAATTAAATTTAAATTATTTTGTAAATGAATTTTTGAATGATTTCTTTCTTTTATATTTTATTCAAAATGCTTGCAAAAAAAGCTACAAATTGGAAATTCTTTGTTGAAATATTTATAATTTTTTGTGCTTTATTTGAAAGGCATATCGGAGATGTAATGCTTAAAAAATATAAAGCATAAATCCTTAATGCAAAGGAAAAAATCATTCTAACAGTATTTTATGATTTTAAATGTCTAGCTTTTAAAAACACTTAATAAAACAGAAAATATGCTTTTTTTGCAAATTTTTATTTGTTTTTTAAATTTTATTTGAATTTTCATTTTATTTATTTATTTTTTTTTTTTTTTGTTTTATTTTTAATTTTTTATCAACTACAATTATATTGTATTTTATTTATTTATTTATTATTTTTATTAATTGATGCTTAATTTTAATTTGTTTAATTATTTTTCTAAATTTTATTTTATGGATGGGTTGTTTTTTAAGTAACGGACGTTTAACTATATTTTTTTTATTTATTTTTTACTTTTTCGTTTTAACTAAATATATATTTGAAAACAAAGTGTAGATAGTAAATAATTAACAAAACAGCACGCTTTTTTATATAAATTAAACTAAATACTTTTTCTTGTACAAAAAAATAAATAAAATTTAACAAAACTTATGTAAGTATTAATTAATTATTTTGATTTGTTTGTTTGCTTGAAAGGAACAAAATTGTTAGTAATAAATGTTTAATTAATTAAATCAGATTATAAAAAAATTTATAAAAAAAAATTAAAATAATTTATTTAATTTAACTAATAAACAACATATA
The DNA here is from genome assembly GCA_930367235.1 of Sarcophaga rosellei. NCBI lineage: Eukaryota > Metazoa > Arthropoda > Insecta > Diptera > Sarcophagidae > Sarcophaga > Sarcophaga rosellei. The sequence goes on from OV884019.1 coordinate 90,309,062, forward strand.
TATGTAGGCTTATAAAAAGTTATATAAGTAGGTATGCATATGTATATAAATGTATAAAACTTAATTTTATAGAGTTGTTTTTTTTTTATATAAAATTATAGTTTAGCTTGATAGTTTTTTGTTTTTTCTTTGAATTTAAGCTCAAAAAATTATGCAAAAATTTTGTTCTTTAATTTGTTTCATTTATTATTAAATATTTAGTTTTAATTTCAGTTAAAGCCTTTCTTTTGGCCTATTTTTGTTTGCCGCTAATTAACTCTGCTGTTAGATTGAGTAAAGTAGTGTACGAGTGATTATTTACTGATGGAAACTTAAGATAATTTAAATAAAATTAGTATATGGGTTCCGGGACATCAGCGATATCGATGGATATTGAATTGTGGATGAACCAGGCCAGGACCGGTAAGTTGATTACAATCTCCTACATGTTAAAGGGTGGTATAGGTATTCCGATGACCATGCGCTTCAAAAGTGGGTTGATTTTTATACGATTCAGCATCGATTCCCATATAAAAATTTGATCTTCTTCTTTTTGTATCCTGCCTTAATCAGATGCACTCCAAAATATTTTTTTAGGTATTGCCCAGCCTTTGAGCATTCAAAAGAAAGTTTACGGTATAGTAGGTGTCGAGTACTTCTATTATCTATCTATATAAATATGTGTTTGTTTGTAATTAACAAATTAATAGAATCGTAAACTATACTTTAAGCATGAGCCGGTAGTTGGTATGGCCAATTACCGATAGCTGGCGCCACTGAATAATTTAAATCGTAAACTATGCATTTGATCATGTTATGACCTTCAGCAAAGTTGTTGTGCATGAGCCGACAAAGGTTTCTAAGTAGGTATGACTAATATCCGAGAGGTGGCGCCACTGAAAATTACAAAAAATGAATTAAATCGTAAACTGTGCATTTAATCATGTTACGATCTTTAGCATAAGTCGACAAAGGTTTTTAAGTTGGTGCGATTAATTTCCGATAGATGGCGCCACTGAGAATTATTTAAAATGAATTGAATCGTAAACTGTACATTTGATCATGATATGATGATCTTTAGCAAAGTTGTTGCGCATGAGCCGACAAAGGTTTATAAATTGATATGACCAATTTCCGACAGGTGGTGCCACTGAAAATTACCCAAATTGACAAAGTTGTTGCGCATGAGTCGACGGAGGTTTCTAAGTTGGTGCAATTAATTTCAGATAGATGTCAGCACTGAAAATTATTCACAATGAATGACAAACAATTGATCGACCTACACCTCAAGCACGGAAGAAAAGAGCATTGCGAGCCTCAGAATCAGATGAGCAACGAGCATTGAGGCCGCAAAATCTTCGAGTATATGCCGCTGAGACCCGTTCGTTTGAACCAGTTGAACAACGAGAAGAGAGGTTAGAAACTGATCGAATGCGTTCTTCTCAGGCCCGTTCATCTGAATCATCTGGACAACGGGAAACAAAATAAATAAAATGTTTCCAAATTAATTGGGACATTTGTGTAATGTCTTTCCTTTAAATTTACTTTAGTTGGAGGCGCAGCAACACGCGCGGGGTACGGCTGGTTTTATAAACAAAAATCTTTCGTCTTGAAGCAGCAAGTCCTGGACGTATATAACTGCAAAATGGTTTCCATCCAACAGCATAGTTAACCAAGTTACAACATTTAAATGTTGTCTTAAGGTTGCCTATTTGTTTTTTTTTTCTTAACAATTTTGAGTTTTTAATTTCAAGAGATTTGATTTGAGTTCGTTAAATAATTATTATTTTTTGTTATTCTTTACGTATTGTATTATAAGAGAAGGCCAAATTGAGGAGTTTCTGCTTTTAATTTCACTAAAATTCACTTTAGTTTAAGAGGATTTCTTGGAACGTCTTCGTGAATTACCCGGACAACCGGATGCACTTAACAAATGCAATTTCCAACCACCATCCAAAGGCAAGTGTACATCATCATGACATAGAGGACATCTTGCAGCACCAGTTTTGAGTTCTTTGAGATGTACATAGAATGATTGTTAATTAAACGAATTATGATAACAAACAAATCAAAAAGTGTACTAGAAATACCTCTGCAATAGTCTTCCATTTGATGTAAATCATAAAGCTGTTTATGGACCGATTCAGTACATCTTTCGCACATGATATAATTGTCTTTGGCTTCACATTCCTCTATAAATAAACAAAAAACAAAAACAATTTTAGTTCAGTAAGTGAGCAAAATTGTGAATCAATCACTCATCTTGACCATAATCTAGGTATGTAAAATAAATTCTAAGACCTCCAAACACAGTGACTACACAGAAAAATATCGTTATAGCAGCTCTAGGAGTATTTTCAAGCCAAAATTATATTCTATATAGTAGTACATATATGTACTATTTGATGCAATGTGAACTCCCAGGGGATTTGTAGAAGTTGTGAGAGGTAGAGTTAAATTTCGATGTCTTTCTTCTAAGTTCCACAAAAGCCAGCCTGCCACAGAGGTAGTTATTCAATCATCTCTTATTGTCAGTAAATTCAAGGACGTATTGTATGACTGTTGCGTGATCCAGCATGCCGAATACCTCTTAGCATCCCGACCTAGTTTCCCAGAAACCTTTTCATGGCAATTTTATTTACTATCACGGCCATTATTACAACTTGCCGTTAAACTTGGGCTTAGTTAAAAGTACCTTTAGCTAAAGTGAACTTTAAAGTAACCTTTAACTTATTTTCATTATTACAACCTACAGATAAAATAAAGTTAACTTTTTCAAAAATATGGTAGTGCCCGAGCAATGTCGATAAAACTGCTCAATTAAACAAGTTTTTTTTAAAACAGTGGCAACGACGGGCCTCTCTTTTTGTTGTTGTGTTTCCCCATTTTGTTCATATTTGAAATTGCCACATTGAAAATAATATATAATATGGCAAGTTCTAACATAAACTTAACTTTAAAAGTTAGAAGTAGGATGATCCTCCCTTTAGCTTAACCCTCACTTCTATCTTAATGGGTACTTATAATAATGAAAAACAATTTATCTGCCCGTTAAAATCCTCCCTTTAGTTAACGGAAAGTTGTAATAATGGCCCTCAGAGTTTTTGGCAGAAATCTGCTGAAAGGAAGTCGCCGAAGAAATATTTTTTTCACATTTCGTTGTGTTGGAGATGTCTGACATGGAGTTTAAACCGAGGCCTCACGTCTAATAAGTTTACACACTACCTACTAGACTAGGACTCGACTCGAAAGCTTTGGACAAATCAAGGGAAGCAACCACACTTCTGTCGTAAGCTCCTGACACTGTTGTGGTGCTATTTTCTCCTCCTTTCGAATATCCGAGGCAATCAATTGCACGATCGAGATGAGCATAAGTGTTGTCATATTTTCCAATGCAGTATTTTCTTAATTTTTAAAGGAAGTGCAGCACTCTACTCAACACAATAGGTTCTGCTAAGTTGACTAACTAAGTTGACTATATATAAGGCCCGTAGTAAGGTAGTTCAAAGACAGGCTAATGCTAAACCTAGAAACATACATACATAATTGGCCATTACAACCCTTCAGTCAGGATTACGGCCTAGCTTCTCACACCACTCATGTTGAGTCTGGTAATTTTATACATGATTGGTGGGGAACCTACAGTTTAAAGTCACCTCCAAACGACAGATTTTTGATTTTCATTTACTCTCAGAGTTTTTGTTGCATTTACTCTCAGAGAAATCTGCTGAGAGGAAGTCGCCGCAGACATATATTTTTTTTCATATTTCGTTTTGATGTCTGGCCTGGGGCTCGAACCCGGGCTTTACGCCTAATATTCGAACACACTACCTACTAGACTATGGCGACTACATATGTACTAACATACTATATATCGTTAGCAATTCATAAACGATCTTAAGAACTACTCATCTAACAATTAAACGAAGTCACACTACACATTTAAAACTCTTAAGATTATCCTTGGATATCCTAAAACTATGAAATTGAATACTAATTAACAGAAAATCTAAAGTACTTACGTCAAATAGCAAGGACTTCTTAACAACTTTGATTCTATTTCATATCAAATTTCATTAATTCTTATAATCTTCCTTTAAACTTACTTGTCAAATGATAATTTAGAGCGGCCACTTCCAAAACCTGGCTACATTGAGGACATTTGGTTAAAAATGGACATGATTTCCAATAATGGCGATCCAGTTGTGTCTGATCGCCACTTTGTGAGCACCAATCACAAAATGGACAGCGTCTGAAAGTGTTTAACAGTTTAACATATTAATTTCAGTTTTATTTCTGAATACCTTTCCTTCCATACTCACATTACATCTACAGCCTCTTCAAATGATTCAGAATTTGAGTTGGAATTTTTCCTTGAACTACTGGCCGATATCATGGATCGCTTTAATTGTTCGTTGTACTGTTGTTTGCCATTGCACTTGGCCATATCTTTGCCGGACATTACATAACCATTGCTTGAGCTGGGATTGCCTGCCGCCTGTGCCAACATATGGCCACTTTTACTTTTTAAAATGCGAGTTTCAGATCTTCTCATAGGACTGGATTGTGAATCGGGCGATTTACAACCGAAACTATAGGGACTAGCACGACTATCTGAACTGCCACTGGCCGCTCCACCACTATTGTTACTACCGCCGCCGACGCCGAGTTGTAAATGCTCCACAGCACTGCGATTTGAGGGTGGTGTCTGTGGATCACTGGAACTATGTCCGGCCGCATATTTATTGGCTTCCAACATTTCCGCTTTGCGTTCCAAGTCGAGCTTATCGAATTCCGTAAAGAGTTGACGATACAATAGATTACGCCGCGTTATATCATCATCAGGCGGTAGCTGTTTACGCACAAGACGAGGATTTACTTTGTAGACTAGCAAAAGTATCCTCTCGGCTACTTTACGCACCGGCTCCGCTGGATGATGTATACCCGAACAGCCACATTCCGAAAGAGCCCGACACGTTAGGCCACTATGCTTATCAGTGCTTATACCCTGGCTCAGAACCAACTGCTCTAACATTTGCATGCGACTCAAGGCCAAACGTGGATGTGTACCCGAACTCACTGTCCTCGACAAAGCGGGCGCCACCAAATGTTGTTCTTGTACCTCGGGACATGATGCTATGCTTAAAATAGTGTGTTGCGCCAAAGTGTGTATGCGAGCCGAGGGATCTCCTGATTTGGCCAGCAGTTCGGGCAGCAAACGATCTACACATCTGGCTACTTCACTTTGTGATACTCTACCCGGTACATATTCCAAGAATAGCACACGTACTGTTTCGGTAGCTTGACTGAAAACCGAGTACACTGCATCTCTAACGGCACGATGTAATAGAAAGGCAGCACTGCGTGCCACTTTATTGGGGCCGGCTGTATTTTCACTGTTTGAATTATTTGCATGTTGAGTTTCGGTTTCTTGGCCTTTTAGAAAATTGCGCAGACGCACAAGACCATCTTCCCGATCTTGAAATTGTCTGGAATAGAATTGTTCAACCTGTTGACAATTAAAATGATTAAAAAGAAAGAAAAAAAAGAAGCGGTGTTAGTGATGAGGAAAAGTGAAAATAGTGAGGTTATACACTAGGGATGCTAAACGGGATAGATTCTCATGTGGCTCGAAGATCTCGTCTGCCTCTGCCTCTAAAAAGTGGCAAAAGAGGACAAACTACGGTTCTAAACGACTGACATTGATTGCATGGGATATAAGTAAAGTTATAACTACGGAGATAAAGTTCGGCTAAGGTCGGGGCTGTACGTCAACTCCTATAAGGGGTTAATCTGTCTATTAGAAAATCTTTAAACCCAGTAAAGTATTTACAATATCTTCTGATTTCTGATCGTAGACGCAATTAGAAACTTCTTGAATTGCTCTCTGCTCTCTGCTATCATTATTATTGTCGTCGTGAAGAATTGCAACCATACGATCTATTGTACGGGTCTTAAACTTTACAGGGTATCCCTATAATGTTCCCTGCAAACCTACTGCCCTGAGACATTTCGGGATGCTGAATGGTGTCAACGTACGAGCACGTACGACGGCGTGTAGATTCCGCCACCTAGCCATGAAGAGGTCAAAGTCGCGATTATGCGTCTTAAAAACAATAAAGCTGCAGGTCCTGATGGTCTAGTCGCTGAATTGTTTATGGTCGGATGTAATGAGTTGGTAGGGCGCATGCACCGGCTTATTTACAAAATGCGGCTGGAGGAAAGTATGCCCAACGATTGGAACCACAGTGTCCTCTGTTCTTTCCTGAAAAAGGGTGACCCTAAGAAATGCGTCAACTATAGGGTTAGAAGATTGTATTGTGTGTACGACTGAAACCACTCGTCAAAACACTGATTGGACCTTATCAGTGCGGCTTCAGACCTGTCAATCCACCATCGACCAGATGATCTTCACACCAAGCCAAATCCTGGAAACGACCCACGAAAAAAAAGTCGACACACACCATCTTTTTGTCGACTACAAGGCAGGATTTCATAGCCCCATAAGAGATCGTGTTCGTGCCGCAATGTCTGAGCTCGGTATACCTGCGAAGCTGATAAGGCTATGCAGAATGACGTTGAGCAATCCCTACAGCTCCGTCAAGATAGGAATGAACGTCTCCGAACCTTTTGATACCATGCTAGGTTTTAGACAAGAGGATCCCTTACCATGCGACCTCTTCAACTTCGTCATGAAGAGTGTTCTGCGAAAGGCGGGTGTGCATCGTAGTGGCACTATTTTTCAAAAAAGCGTCCAGTTGCTTGCGTACGCTGACGACATTAAGTGTCTTTAGTGCTATTGAATGCGAGTCTACTAAGATGGGTCTGGCAGGCAGGCAGGGGTCTAAGGGCAAAACAAAGTATATGTTATCGACAAGTAGAGACGTGCGGCGTATTGATTCTCAAATTACGGCCAATAATTGTACTTTTGATGTAGTCAAGGGATTTATTTATCTTGGCTCTGCCGTTACCACCAAGAATGATGTCAGTCTGGATATCAAGCGCAGGATAACTCTTGCCAACAGGTACTACTATGGTCTCAATAGGCAATTGAGTAGCAGACACCTCTCTCGTACGACAAAACTAATAATCTACAAGACGCTCATCCTCCCCAAGCTTCTTTATGGCGCAGAAGCATGGAACCTATTAAGCACTGTCACAGCAGTCTTGAGGATTTTCCAGAGAAAAGTCCTATGTATGATGTTCGATCCAATGCGAGTTGGCGATGATTTCCGCATCCGATCCAACAGTGAGCTGTATGAGCTCCTCAACGACATAGACGTTATGCAACGCATTAATATCCAGCGGCTACGCTGGCTCGGCTATGTCGTTCGAATAGAGGAGGATGCTCCGGCGAGACGGATATTTGATGCGGGGATCTGCGGAAGTTGGCGCAGTGGACAATCTTGTATGCGTTGGAAGGATCAAATCGAGGAAGCCCTGTCATCGATTGGTGTGACCAACTGGTGAAGGCGCGCAAGAAGCAAAGGTGCCTGGAAGGATGTGTTGCGGCAGGCCGAAATCCGTTAATCGGGTTGTTAATGGCCAATTAAGTCAGTAAGTAAGTAAGTACGGTATCAACAAGGATAACTCCATGCGCAGCACCTGATTTGCATCCTTCTAGACCGCATTAATGTATTTTCTTGATTCATTCTCATCGTCAAAGTTTTTCTTCTTCCGTTAAAAGCTTAAGAATCCAAACTACTAACTAAAGTTGCTTGCTATACAATCCCGTTAAACATCTCCCAGTATCGTGTTTTTTTTTATTATCGTACACATACATACATACTTACCATATCATTGCCGAATACTAAAATAGGTAATGCAGCCTGACGACGTTCACGATCATTTAAACGTGAGCGGCCACGATTTGGATCGGATTCCAATAAGGCGGTACCTTGACACTCTCTTAAAAATTCATTAGTATTCGAACTGGATCATCAAAAGGATTGTTTTTTTGTTTTGTTTGATTGTTTGTGTTTGTTTGTTTATAGTACAACAACAACAACAACATTATACATCAAAATGAATTATTTTTTTGTTTTTGTTTTTTTTTAAATTTTATACGAGTTTCAAATGTTTCAAAATAATTTCAAAATGTTAAGAATAGGGAAGAAGTATGGAACCAAGCGAGAGCGAGCATGTTAATGAAGATAAAATAAAAACAAAAATAAAAAATAAATATGGGATCAAAACTAATTACAACTAGTAAATGATTATAAAAGAGAAGAGAAAACATATTCTATATGAACACTGTGCAACATACCAATAAAACAACACTGTGCTACAAAAATCAATAAAAAAAAAAATTGCATTGGCTCTCGTATAAAAAATCTAGCTTATTAGATCATATACAGACTAGCTCCTTTAGGTTTTTTTTAAAGAGCATAGAGCTTTAGCTAAACATTTCATTTGAAGCATCTCCAACTGCTTCAAAGCGCATTCAGCGAACCCTCGTCTTTTTCTATGGTTAATGTCTATCCGTCCTTGGTGATTTGACAAAATGGACTGAGCAAATGAAAACTAATTTGACAGATGTAGCTTCAATAACAAGACAACTGTTGTCAAGTCTCAAGGTTCGGAAGCCCCTGTTGGAGGACCCCATTTAAAAATGTTTGTATTTTAATAGTTATCAGGTAGACCTAGGACTAGTTGGAAATTACCGAATACAGCCAGTTTGGTAATAGGCGAAACAAGTTGACAGATAAGATGACTTTGTAAGAGCAGTTTCATCATTTTGTATAGCGTGACTTAATGGATATTTATTAAACCAGATCAGTCTTGGCACTGCAAATCAGCAGCTCATGCAGATTTTATAAAAGGTTAGGTTAGGTTAGGTTAGGTCGGAGTGGTACCTCTGATATTACAAAGTTCACTTGAGCACGCATAGCGGCCCGTTGTGACGCTAGAGGTGAATGCAGTCCCTGTACTGACCAAGCTCTACCAAAACCAGGGAAGAGGAAAAAGTTGGTCAACGCAAGGGCTGCCCAACAAAAGCACGACTACCCCGTGCTGGAAAACCAGCCAGAAAGTCTGATAAACGAAGCTATATCCTTGATGTCAATAGATGATAGCTCCGTCGAGTTGACAAGAAATGGAGAGCCAAATAACCTATGTATATCTGCACCTAGCAAGAGACGGGCACTGACAGGGCACTTCACCCACGGCAGAAGTTGTTAAATGGGAGCCGCATCCTTTCCGCGTGACCTGTAAGCATGGCAAATGTGGTTGAGATGATGTTACGACCAAGTCCAAGTAACTTGTTGGTACGCCTTCTATCCATCAGGGGCTAGGGGAGTATAGCGGTTGAGCAGGACTCCTCATTGACCCAGGATCGGTTAGCGTCCCGAAAGAATTTCCGCACAATGGCCAACTTGACCGAAGCAAGTGGCATACCCAATTCAATTGAAGAGGATTCCAGAAGGAGTGCACCAGCTCTGGCGAGCTCGTCAGCCCTACACTTTCCCGGAATGTTACTGTGCCCGGGGACTAAGACCAGTGAGACACTGAAGCGCCCAGAAAGAAGGTCGACATTCCCTGACGATCCTGGAGTTATTCACAAAACTTGGCAGAGATCTTATGGCAGCCTGACTGTCAGAAAAGACCGAGGCGCGGGTGAAAGGAGCACCGCGTATATTCGCCATTGCAGAATTTGCTAATGAAACCAAGATCTCTGTTGCCTTTGTCTCCTAAGGACTGCCAAGTCAAGAAGGTAATTCCGAAGGTACTTAATTTTAATGAGAAAACCCGTCTTGTATGCAGGATTCGGGAAGTCTTGATGGATGTAGTGAATTATGCAAAAGAGTATGTAATTATGTTGAAGGAGAAGAGACCAACCACAGTCTCAATACCGCCGACACACAGTTAAGCCATCAAGTTGGATTGTTGTGCGCTCTTGTATAAGGTGTTGATTGTAGATTGATCTGTATCTTAGACAAGCTTCCTTACGTTTGCCAGTTCAAGGGCCATTATTAAAACTTCCCGTTAAACTTGAGTTTAGGTTAAAGGTAACTTTAGCTAAAGTGAACTTTAAAGTCACCTTTAACTTTTTTTCGTTATTACAACCTAATGATAAAACAAAGTGAGGTTAGAAGACGTGTACTTGTTAATTGATACATGTACAGTACCCGTAGGTCGATTTGACTCATTGTACAAAATAAAGTTAATTTTTTCAAAAATATGGCAATTCCAGAGCAATGTCGATAACACTGCTTAATTAAACAATTTATTTTTAAATGCAGTGGCTACGAAGGGCCTTTTTTTGTTGTTGTATTTGCTCATTTTGTTTATATTTGAAGTTGCCATATTGAAAATAATACTCGTATATAATATGGCAAGTTCAAACATAAACTTAACTTTAAAAGTTACCGGCAGGGTGATCCTCTCTTTAGCTTAACGCTCACTTCTACCTTATTGTTCACTTATAATAATGAAAAACAATTTATCTGCCCGTTAAAATCCTCCCTAGTTAAAGGCAAGTTGTAATAATGGCCCTAAGAAGAGTTATGCCTGGTATAGCGTCTTTACTAAAATATTGGTATATCGAGCTTCTGCACTATATGCTATGTTTAGCGCTTGCACTGTAGTCATTACAGTGTCAACCATGCCTATACGTTCATGTAAAGTGCAGTGTTCAGTAAGTACGGTCAAGTATTAGTACTAGAAAGAATACAAAGGAGTTCATTCGAATATTAAAGTTTTCCCAATTGTTTCATTTGATTGCGGTGACGTCATGTGTCATTAGAAGCTTTTGCCATTTTGTACGTTCATTAAAGTGCAAATACTTTCTACATTGTAGACGGATCTTTATTTATATTAAATTCTGTATAAAAATTCCAAATTGCTCTGTCTTTTCCACTGAACTTCCATTAATGCCTTGTGTAGCACAGTGTTATTAAGCAAAATAGTTATAGTGTTGCACAGTGTTCTATGTTATTATATTTAAATGTTGTTTAAGGTTCTCTAGGTTGAAAACATGCAATGAATTTTCCGGTTTTTCATTAATTTACATGGTATGTATGACTGAGTTTCAATTTTTACTAAAACAGCCAAAGTCAAGTTCTCTCTCTCTCTCTATATATTGTACATCACTAAAACTAGAGTATTTATTATGGTTATTATTATTATTATTGAGAGAAACACATCCATACACACACACTATATTCATTACTTTTTTACATTTGGGATGTATAATCTCATTTACTTACTGCCTGAGCGTGGGTATGGCACGATCCTCATATTCTTCATAGGAATTACGGGGTGCACTTTTATTGCGACGACGCAAAGAGCCTTGATGACTGGACATTGGCGAACTATGACGACTGGGACTACGTCTCATATTTAGTTTTGGTGACATGGGTATTTCATCGTGTGATTTTCTTAAGCTGGCTGCTGATAAAGTAGAAATATTATCACTCATGCTGTTGCTGCTGTGATTGTTATTGTGATGTGCTAGATTGCTGCCAGTGGGAATGCCAGTGGAACTGTTACCATCCGTTGAGGATTTGTCATCTTGAGCACTTTTTGGACTCATCGTGGCGACAAGATGAGCTTCTGCCAAGGCTTGAGCCACATCTTGCAGACTGGGTGCCACCGGTAGTATGGGTTTGGAAGCATACACCTCACAGGCCATATCGTTAGCGGCCATCGATTCACCATTTTTCTCTAGCAAATCATCGATAAGCAAATGTTTAAATACCGAAGATTTATACATTTCGATTTGTTCTTTTCTCAATTTGGCCGTGGTGAAATCTTCTTGTTGCACGGCTTGACGTTTGGCCAAAGCATATCTACCGAGTCTTTCACCGGCTATGCGCAAAGCACTCATGCATAGCTTAAGTTTACGGGCATATTCAAAACGTTCTGTGGCTACTGCTTTGGCTTTACGCTCCTCCATTTCTCGGATTATATCCGCAATGGTTTCCTCTACATACATAGAAAATAATAAATCATCACACATCGAGGCTAAGGCAGGTTCGGCAGCATCTGCTGCCGCTGTTTGTTGTTCTACGCTCTCTTCGCTGTCCTTGGCCGCTCCACAGTTAGTATCCAGTTCTTCGCCTAATACATTGACTGCTATTAAGGCAATCTGTTTATCGGTATTGAACTCATTTGCATGGGGACCGCTTAGTCTCAGCTTGAGATGAGTGCCTTTGCGTGGATTAACCGAAACGCTTTGTAACTCGCGTGATTTGTAATTGGTTGCTGCATTATCTGCTAAGGCCACAAAACCCAGAAAATCAAAGCACTGTGAGGATGGTGTACTGGGTATACTTTTGGGTGAATAGTGTAACCATAATTCGACTTTTTCGGCTAAAAAAAATACACAACAAAGCTTAGTTTAAAATACCCGTTAAAGACAGAAACCATTCCTGGACTTACGTATTAAATACTGGTGGGCTAACAGTTGTATACGACATATTTTCGCTGGTTTGTGAAATCTTAAAACGATATCATGCGGTGTTATTGTACTGCCTATAGCACTACGCCAACCGTGCACTGTAGGACCATGTGTATTAAGTTCACTAGCCGGAAAATTGGGATCCTCATCTGTAAGATAAAGAAAACAAAAAAATAGAGACTTTAGCAAATGTTTAACTATGTTTTCTCTCAGTGTAGCTGAAATAAATTATTTTCCATTATTTTCTCCCTCATACACAAATATTGACAAGCTTCGTTGAACCAATGAAAAGTTATCAGCATAATTGAATGCGAATGTCATTATAAAAACAAAGCCAATACATATTAAATACAATAACAAAAACAATTAATGAACAATAACAAATGCTAGAGAACAAAGAGAGAGGGGAATAGATAAGAAGAAAGTAAAATTAAGAAAGTTGCCAGATGCTAGGGATGACTCGCCGTAGTCTAGTAGGTAGTGTGTTGGCTTATTAGACATAAAGCCCGGGTTCGTATCCCAGGTCAGACATCAAAACGAAAATATGAAACAATATTTCTTCGGCGACTGCCTCTCAGCAGATTTCTGGAAAAAATTCTGAGAGTAAATAAACCTGATATGAAAACGTTTCTCAAAAATCTGTCTTTCGGAGCCAACTTTAAACTGTAGGCCCCGCCACTCACATATAAAATTAAGGCACACAACATGAGTGGTGTGATTGAAGGCTTGTAATGGCTAATTATGTACGTATGTATGTATGTACATCATTTAAAATACGTTTTGAATGCAACTAACACTTAGGGGATGGCCCCTAATGTGGGTAGTATGATGTTGGTACTAAGAAAAAAGGTTGCAGAACGGTGGAGACGGAAGATTTGAACTTCTTTATAATGCAGGACATTAATTACAGCATGGCAGAGAAACAAATTATTTTTTTTTGATCTTGTGCAATCCGATTAGGAACGAATGTGATCTCCAGGAAGAAAACGAGTTCTATAAGCAAGAATAAACGACGGTTGAGAAAAAGTCCCCCTTAGTTGAGTAATTGGTCATTACAACCCTTCAGTCAGATAACGACCTAGCTTCTCATACCACTTATGTTGTGTGCCTTAATTTTGTGCGTGAGTGGCGGGACCTACAGTTTAAAGGCGATTACGAACTACAAATTCTTTAAGAAACTTTTTCATGGCAGGTTTATTTACTCTCAGAGTTTTTGCCAGAAATCTGCTGAGAGGAAATCACCGAGGAAATATTTTTTTAATATTTTCGTTTCAATGTCTGACCTTAGTGTTGACCTTAGTTTAATAATAATAATTATTATTAATAATCGGGGTTTTCTTATCCCGTATTTATTTAAGAAGCCTCAAAACATACATACAAGCGCGGTGCTAGCCCATATATTATAGTTATTTTAGTCAAATATAGATAGGTGGTGCTGATCACGTAGTATTTCTTGAGTTGTTTTAAAAACCCAAAGCAATGCAGATCCCCAGCAACAAACACATTGAATGTATATATATGCTCTGAAAGTCAAAAGTTTTCGACTCCCCATTACAGTTGACACGGATCCGCTCTAACAAGTCCTAAGATCATACGTTTACCATCTGTTGTTGTCTATAAACATCTTCCCTCGTGGAGATATATGCAGTATTATTGGTTGAGTGGTAAGGAACCAAGCTTCAATTCTTTCCAAAGGCTTGCCGCTGTCTATCTGGACTGTCAGGAGGCTTCGGGATAGCTTGTGTGGAGGGAAATAAAAATCTTTTAGGTCGACAGTTGCCGTAAAAGTTGGGCATAGCTGAGGCAAGAGAAACTCTTTTTTATATTTTAAAAATAAGATGTTTGTGATTCCTAGAGCGATTCATCGATTTATGTTCAATGTAATCGGCCTAGTAAGCAAGGAATTAGTGCAGCGACTGTTCGTCAAAACGCCAGCCATTTAACATACGGAATTTGGCTTAGGAGCCTATAATACACAGCTCCTACGTCAGCCAAACTACCATCGTTCGCGGCATATCTTTGCTGATTGATCTCAATTGAAAAAAGCAGAAGATGAGCTTTGGTGTCAAAGAATTGTGTTCGATGGCAAAGCTCTTTTAAGCTTAAATCTCTACATTATTAAGCAAAGTTAAAGTATTTGAAGCGCACAAATTCTTAAAATCGTTAGCTAATTACCATTACATCTATTAAAATTGACTGTTGGCTAGGGACTTCCTCTCAGCAGATTTCTGTCAAAAACTCTGAGAGTAAATAAACCTGCCATGAAAAGCTTTTCAAGAAATCTGTCGTAATCCTGACTGAAGGGTTATAATCGCCAATTATGTATGTATGTAAGTATGTATGTATGTTGGCTAGGGATTGAAGGCATCATCGCTAGTTATATTTTTCTTCCGAGTTTTATTTCAAGCTGAAGTTGGTAACTTTGAAGTATTAAAATTATAGGGTGTGTACCAGAGATCGCTACTCATAAGTACTCATGAAATTTTGAGTATGAGTGAGTCAACAATATTGAAATTTAATTACTCTAATTCATTCGTACTCACTACAACATTGATTTATAAGTACAGGTTGCAATGAGTACGATGAGTACAACGTTGACATCAAACTCATACCATTCGAAATATGTTTGATTCATACGGCAACTCATTCAGATTCATAAATTTAGAAAAATACTCACAAATGATTCGAGTGATTTGAATGGCGATTTCTGTACCACATTTTTGGGTATCTATAATTACATATTGATGTGGCAACTCTATTGTACACCAGCTCTCTTAAAATGAGCTTATAAGAGATAGTTTTGTTTTTTCTCTCTTGTATCTTTTTGTGTATGTGTTTCCAAAACATTCTACCGGCATTGTATCTCATAACTGCACATTATAAATTCAGTATATTTTTAGTTGTTAGAATTATAGGAAGTTATTGGTGCTGCTGAATTTTTCATAAAATTTAAAATAAAAAAAAATAAATTAAAATTAATTTAAACAAAATGTCTACAACATCTACGGCAAAGATGACTGATAATAACATAAAACCAAAGGTGGCATTTTGGTCACAAATACAAAGTTTACTAAACACCATTAACCACATATTTATTTTACTAGTCGGTGTCTTTATTACATTATTGGCCCGCAGTTTAAATTTCCAAGACACTGCCATGCATATGTTTATGACAGTTATCGGGGTAAGTTCGAAAAGGGAAAAGAGTGTGATGTGTGTGTGTGTGTTTGGTAAAAAGTAAAGAAGAGAACACGTCACAGTTTAGTTTAGTGATGTATTGTTGTAGAGTTTGTAATTTGTTATTGTTTGTTTGCCGGCGTGACAAAACAAATTTTTTAAATTTATTTGTTGTCAACGATGTCAACTATTGAGCACACATCAATTTGGGTAACAGGTTTTTCGTATATGACCTTTGAACTAGTATCTATCTAATCAATGGTTATCATGGTTTTATTTTCTAGATTAAAAAAATGTGTTCGACGATTAATAATTTCAATTTTAAATTCAATATTCTCAATCAATAATACAGTTTTCGAAATGTTCGAAATTTTCGAACATTACAATAAATAAGATTAAATGCTTGTTGTACTGGAGTTAATCAATAAATAAATAAATAATAAATAATTCTAAGTTAAATCATACAGAAGTACCCAACACTTCCTAGAGAGGATAACAAATTTTAATTTTTGAATCTCAGAAAATTAAGAGGCTCAAATAACTCATCTAGAAGTTTTCTAAAATTTCCAGAGAGGGTAACCTTAACAACTAGAATTTTAAAAAATTAAATCCTTATTCCCTTCAATCAGGCTGACGACCTAGCTTCTCACGCCACTTATTTGTGTGTATTAATTTTATACATGAATGGCGGGAGCTACAGTTTAAAGTCGACTCCGAACGACAGATTTTTTTGAGAAACTTTTCATAACAATTTTATTTGACGCTCAGAGTTTTTGCCAGAAATCTGCTGAGAGGAAGTCGCCGAAGAAATATTTTTTCACATTTTCGATTTGATGTCTTACCTGGGGTTTGAATAGTGGCCTTACGTCTAATAAGCCAACACTCTACCTACTAGACTATGGCGACTTCGGTCTACAGGTCGTCCCTTTGAACTCGTGAGTCTACTACTTATGTATGTATGTAATTGCAGTAATTGACTGCAAATCCAATCAAGTGCCCCCAAAAAACTTTTCCAGAAATTTCCTGAACTCTTCACAGAGGCCCACTGGACAGTTAGACAGCGCCACTATATTATAAAATTTAGGAATCAATTGAGGTTATGGTATTGTATTCGAAGTACTGGTGAGTACTTATTGTATTCGAAGTACTCACCAGTATGTATTGAGGTTATGGTATTGTATTCGGAGTACTGGTGAGTCGTTCGAGTACAATAAGTACTCACCAGTACTCCGAATACAGTACTCAATACATTTTGGTATTGTATTGTACCATAAGTACTCACCAGTACTCCGAATACAGTACTCAATACATTTTGGTACTCTGAATACAGTACTCAATACATTTTGGTATTGTATTGTACCATAAGTACTCACCAGTACTCCGAATACAGTACTCAATACATTTTGGTACTCCGAATACAGGACTCAATACATTTTGGCATTCTATTCGGA
Organism: Sarcophaga rosellei; assembly: GCA_930367235.1. Classification (NCBI taxonomy): domain Eukaryota; kingdom Metazoa; phylum Arthropoda; class Insecta; order Diptera; family Sarcophagidae; genus Sarcophaga; species Sarcophaga rosellei. The sequence goes on from OV884019.1 coordinate 90,326,069, forward strand.
GTACCTGTGAGTACTTATTGTATTCGAAGTACTGGTGAGTACTTATTGTATTCCAAGTACTCCGAATACAATACCATAACCTCAATACATTTGCACAAAGCACATTACTTCTAGACAACGACAAACAATATGCGCTTTATCCCAGAACGTATTACAGCAGAACAATAACTTGCTTAATTAGAATTTTCTTTTCCTCTACAGTCTTCAAAGTCCATAAAACACGTATTAAAATTCGAATTTTCTCTGTAGAATAAGACTAACAGGATGCAAATGCCTTTAATATGAAGGCAGAAGAAAATCATTTGATTGACCGTCTCTAGATAGGTTCCAGCAGTATATCTTCTTGAGATACTTTGCGACAGTCAGTCTCTTGTTCTAACATTCAATCAGCATATCTACGTCGTCTGTTTCAATTGTTGTGTGAGCCGATGTTGTTATGGATGGAGGTCCAAATGGAAAATACGCCATATTGGACCGAAAGATTTCTCTTTGTGTGAAGGTATACTATTCATAATCAGACTAGCTGAAGCAAGCAATCGCTCACATGAATGGAAAATAAACCATGTTTCATCGTACTAAGGCTTGATCATATACATACGTCACCTGAAACCAGATTAGTTTGAGAAATTCTTAGGCATTCACTTTATAGTTCGAATCTACCACGAAGTCATTGCTATTCAGTCAATAGCATTGATTGCCTGCAGTTACCATATAGTAGGTGGCCCTTAAGTGAGCTCCAATGTTGTTGTAGCTTTTTGTGTATCTTATCATGGCAACTGTAGTGTTGTATTTCAGAGCTGGAATTGTAACCCACTTGCTCTGATATATTTTGATATTAGCATTCCGTTTGTTAGTCTATCCATGCTGAGATGCTAAACATTGGTAAGCTTTTTTGGGGTTTCACACATGTCACGAATTATTTTTTTATAGTAAAACGTTTTACATTCAAAATTTTAACTGGTGGTGAACGATAGTTAGGTTCGGTTAGATAAAAGTGGTAGCTTTGTTTATAAAATCTCACTTAAGCGCGCATAGCGCATCAAAAAGTTAAAGCTAAGCTTTTCGATTCTCAAGAATTATTACTAGCTCAGTGATCTAGCCCTTATGATTCAGGTTAATGTAACAGATCAAAATCTTTGGTGGAAATCGAATCCAAAACTTTCCCTTCAAGTTGCTAACATAACACTAACTATGAAATCGCTTCTCTTTACAGTTCCATGTCTTGTGTGCGGAGGCCTTAATGTCCCACTATCCCTATAATCCCATAACAAATCGTTTCTCACATCGTAACAAATCAAGATTTCATGGTATTCTGCAAATCATTGGTGGCTCAATGGCCTTATTAGGCGGTTTGGGTAAATATCAAAGCACTGAAATACATTTCACCACCTGGCATGGACGGTTTGGTAAGTTTTTACAACAACAACAACAACCAAGAAAATATTTTATTTTAATCATAATTATTAATCTCTTATCATTACAGGTATTGCTGCTAATTTCATGTGTTTTGCCAGTCTTATGGGTGGTCTTTTGAATTATTTCCAACCCAAGTTCATACATAAAATCTATACACCCTCAGAGGTTAAATTCCGTCATAATCTATTTGGTATGGTGACATTTACATTGGCTATGACCACCATTATTTTGGGCTATTTTACGAAATTCTTTGTTAAATATGTGGATGCCGATGTAATACCAGCATTTGCCGTGGCCACCGCATTGGTTTATTTGCTGACAATAATTGCACCGGCACGTTCCTTATTGGACAAATTGAAGTACAGAAAGAAGAAATAATGGATGCAAAATGATGTATTGTATGTGGAAATTTGTTTAAATAAAAGAAAAATAGATATTTATTAAAATTAATATAAATCTAAGGTCATAAGGAAGAATAGTCTAAGTCAACTTAAGTGGAGATGGAGAATTTGAATTTATTTTTGAAAATTTTTAAAAACTTGAAAAAATTAAAATAAGAGAGAGAGAGAGAGAGAGAGAGAGAGATAGGTGGGAAGGAAATCGTGTTTGCAATAAATCTATTGCAGCACGGGCGTAGCAACTTGGCCATCTTGCTAAAAAAAATCACCTACCTACCTACACCTACAGATGAGGCCACAAAAAATCATGCCTGCATAATACCATCCACACTTATACTGCAAAATAAACCTCATTTTCAGAATACTATGACCCAAACACTCAGCCCGGCTAAAATCCGCACCAGGCAGTTGCTTGTTGTAAGGGCATTTATTAAAAGTTCGACAATTTTATGTATTCCCTAAGCCACTCGGATGGAAATACGCTTCATCGTAGAAGATAGCTTTTTATACGAAAAATTAGCATTGACTTCACTTTGCTCCAGTACTCATTGAAAAAATTACGACAAATTCTTGAGAAACTTTTTCTTGGCAATTTCATTTACTCTCAGAGTATTTGCCAGAAATCTGCTGAGCGGATGTCGCCGAAGAAATATTTTTTATACTTTGTTTTATTGTCTGCCTCTCTGGCCTGAGGATTGAACCATGTCCTCACCAAAGATCAGAAATGAATCGTTTTTTCGCTACTCATAAGTACTCATGAAATTTTGAGTATGAGTGAGTCAGCAGTGAATTGAAATTCAACTACTCTGATTCATACGTACTCACTACAACATTGAATTATAAGTACAGGATGAGCAATGAGTATGAGTACAACGTTGACATCAAATTCATAACATTTGAAATATGTTTAATGAATCGTTTTTTCGCTACTCATAAGTACTCATGAAATTTTAAGTATGAGTGAGTCAGCAGTGAATTGAAATTCAACTACTCTGATTCATACGTACTCACTACACAATTGATCTATAATTACAGGTTGCAATGAGTACGATGAGTACAACGTTGAAATCAAACTCATAACATTCGAAATTCGATGTTTGATTCATGCATCTACTAATTCAGATTCATAAATTTTGAAAAATACTTATAATACTCATAAATGATTCAAGTGATTTGAATCATGTATCAAAATTTACAGTCTTAGTTGTTGTTTCATTTACAAAAAAAAGAAGAAGAAAGAAAAATCCAAAGACAAAGACAGCAACGAATGCAAACACACAACCTTCTAGTGAGTATTGTAGTATTCGTACACGAATCATACTTATTTTGTGATTCTTGTAAATGTTGAGTCATGGAGAGTCGAAATCAATAACATTATGCGTATTGTTAAATATGAGTACGATGAATACTTCAAACTTTGAATATGAGTAGTGTGAGTATGATATTAAAATAAGTATGTATGCGTATAAGTACTAGAAGTTATGAGTATGATTCGAAACTACTACTCTTTTTTAATTATCATTGCTGATCTCTGGTCCTTACGCCTAATAGGTCAACATTCTACTTCGGTGACTTCGAAAGTGGAGATCGCTTCGTATGGCTACAGTTACATACAAATCCTGAAGTAAAAGTTGGGTTAAACTTGTCCCTTCTGTCGATTAGGGTCAAGCTTTCTTAGACATACATAGCTCTAATGCAGTTATTATAGATGATATGCTATCTAAGTAATGTGCTGCTCATGAGAATCCAATGTCATGACGTAGCTATTAAAACTGAAAATAAATATATAACTTTCATGTAGGTAAGCATGTGTCTGTCTGTTCTTTATGGGAGCCTTAGTTTTTGATTTCTCAATCAATAAGTCTACCTAACAATTATTTTGTCTTTCAAATGGAAATTGTATAGAATTGCAGGATAGTCTGACTGACAGTAATCAATAACTCTTGCAAACTACGTACTAAGGGCAGTGTTATCGACATTTCTCCGGACCTGCCATATTTTTGAAAAAGTTAACTTTATTTGATCACTAGGCTGTAATAACAAAAATAAGTTAAAGGTAACTTTACAGTTCACTTTAGCTAAAGTTGCCTTTAACTAAAACCAACTTTAACGGGAAGTTTTAATAATGGCCCTTAGCGAGAGTAAGTGCATGAATAGAATACGATTGTAACGATTTTTCCTTATACATTAACTGTTAAAGATCGTCACAGCATACAACCCTTCCCACATCACTTATATTGTTTGTGTTAATTTTATACATGAGTGGCGGGAGTTACAGTTTAAAATCGACTCCGAACTACAAATTCTTTGAGAAACTTTTCATGGCCATTTTATTCGCTCTCAGAGTTTTTGCCAGAAATATGCTGAAAAGAAGTAGCCGAAGAATTATTTTTTCGTAGTGGGTGACCAACCACTTCAAATTATATTTATAACCAACCGACAATCATTTTTCCAACTCATGTTTCATGTCATAAATTTAAAGCTAAGAATACATGATGATGAGGATGATGTATAATAATATTAAATACATATATATGTAAATGGAAAATATGCATTTAAATAAATAGAAAATTATTTTTAAAATTATAAATAAATTAGCACAGAATAAGAAAGAATATCATAAGTCAACTTAATGCAAAATTACTTTAATACGATTGTAGATTGCATATTTATAATTAAAACTTGAGTAAACTTGCATTTAAAACTATTAAAAGCTTGTGGCAAAATAAGACTCAGAGAGAAAGATAGGCTGCTGCATAATCAATGTAGTGGATTACATATCATTGATATGGTTTTTGGAATAGCGTTCGACTTGTACTTCTACTACCCCGAATCAAATTGTAAATGTAAATTACATTTACAGATGCTTAGACCTCATGTGTCTGAAGATAAATTCAAATTTAGCTAGCAAAGACAAAACCCAAAAATTTTAACAGAGCTAATGTTAAAGTTAACATAACAATGTTAAGTGGTTAACAGAAAATACGAAAAATAGTCAAGAAAGAAATCACATAAATATACGATATCAGGGACTTACAGCAGATATCTGACTATATACAAATTGTAGCCTAAGGTCTCCCCAATAAAACCCAATAAGTGGTATATTCCAAATAATTTTGGAACTGGAGATATTAGGCTTCAAATATTGCCTATGTTAACAGTATCTGGGTAGGATGACGGATGATGGATATTGTGGAAAAATGGGATTTGCTGCAAATTGTAGCCTAAGGTCTCCCCAATAAAACCCAATAAGTGGTATATCCCAAATAATTTTGGAACTGGAGGTATTAGGCTTCAAATATTGCCTATGTTAACAGTGTCTGGGTAGGATAACGGATGATGGATATTGTGGAAAAATAGGACATGCTACACATATCCCACTATGGGTCTATTATGTAGGAGTCAATTTTTCTCTCTCTCTCCCTCTCTCTCTCTATCTCTCTCTCAGAGTTTCGAATTGTCTAATAGCACTCTTTTTGTCATCCAAAGCTGCCACAAGATTATTTGTCTCTAGAACAGGCTTTTCCATTCCCGTTTGTATTGATTAAAGGGCGATGAGTGCCCTGCTAAGTCATAAGATTTTAAATAATTTTCTTTTATTAAACAAATCAGACTTAATCAGTTCTTCTATACAAAGCAGATATATATTTCTCTATTAAAATAAAAGAAATGGGAATATAAGCACCAACAGAAAGTATAAATGCAATATGATATGCATTTAATCATCAGTATAACCTCATCAATCGATCTATCTAGTCTGCATCGCGACGTGATTTTTTATTCATAGAAAATAAAGAAACGAAGAGAAATTAATTGTAAATTTATTGTTGAAATAACATCCTTTGATTTCAAAAAGTTCGGGAATGTATTTAAAATTTTTAATAATTTGTTCGTATTTAATATTAAACTGTAATGCTATGCAACTAATTCATAGTCCAGGTCCGCCATCGAAATATGATTATAACTTGGAGAACCAAAATAGTATTCGTAGTACATCTGATTTAAAAAACACAGTGAGTAGCAAAGCATAATCGTTACCCATAAGTACTCAAGAAATTTCGAGTATAAGTGCGTCAATAGTGTTGAAATTCAACTATGTACTCTGATTCATTCGTACTCATTACAACATTGATTTATAAGTACAGGTTGCAATGAGTACGATGAGTACAACGTTGACATCAAACTCATAACATTCGAAATAAGTTTGATTCATACGCCTACTCATTCAGATTCATAACTTTAGAAAGATACTTAATAATACTCATAAATGATTCGAGTGATTCGAATCTTAGTTGTTGTTGCATTTACAAAAGAAGAGACGAAAGAAAAAGACAAAGACGGCAGCAAGCAAAGCAAACACTCAACCTTCTAGTGTGTATTGTAGTGTTAGCAAGTGAATCATATTTATTTTGTGATTCTTGTAAATGTTGAGTAAAGAAGAATCGACATCAACGACATCATGCGTATTGTTAAGTATGAGTACGATGAGTACTTCAAATTTTGAATATGAGTAGTATGAGTATGATATTAAAATAAGTATGAATGCGTATAAATATCAGAAATTAGGATTATGATTCGAATCTACTCATCTTTTTGAATGCTTATTTCTGATCTCTGGAGTGAAGATAGATTCTAACATACATGAACCTAGACACAAACCCATTCAGTTAATAGGGCTCTGTTATGTTGTTAATAGGACTCTGTTGAACTATATATTTAAAACTTGGGAGGATTAAATTCCTGTGTAAAATTGGGTAAAAACCACAAGCTGGTAAAATTAGTCCCGTGGTCAATGATCGTTACAAAATATTGTGCAATAAGAACTACAATGGCTCACACATTTCCGAAAGCTACTATAAATCGCGATACATACCGAAATCAATATAGCAATAAATCAAGATAACATTATTCAATCAATCGTCCAAGCCATTTAAAAGTCATTTAAATATTTCAATTTTATTTATTTCTTATGATAGGTGGGCCTTAACCGATCTCAACCCGATTATGACAGTATAAAAACAGCATTTTACGAACCCATCAATAGCTTTTCAGAAACTATTGATTTAAATGCGGTAAGCAAAATAAAATGCTTCTGTTTTCAAACTTTAAATCTTACTTTCCCTTAAAGCCAAAAATTCGTATGACTCAGAGTGGTTGGCCAAAAAACAGACAACCGCGCTCTACTCACCACCATAATGCAGTAAGTTTCCTATCAAATCCTTGAACTATTCATATCATGTTTCTATTTTCAGAAGCATAAAACTTCAATTCGTAAGCATGATCGGGTAAGTTGAAATTCGTATTTATTTTCATCTTTCCAAGAAACGAAAGAATGATTTGTTTAAAGGTGTATGTGTGTAAAGATAAATTCAAATTTAACTAGCAAAGACAAAAACCAAAAATGTTAACAGAGCTTATATTAAAATTAACATAACAATGTTAAGGGGTTAACAGAAAATACGAAAAATAGTCAAGGAAGAAATCACCCAAATATACGATATCAGGGACTTGCTGCAGACATCTGACTACATATATGCAAATTGTAGCCTAAGGTGTCCCTAATAAAACTCAATAAGTGGTATATTCCAAATAATTTTGGAACTTGAGTTATCGGGCTTCAAATATTCACTCTGTTAACAGTGTCTGGGTAGGATGATGGATATTGTGGAAAAATTAAACTTGCTGCACATATCCCACTATCCCACATATAGTCAGATATCTGCAGTAAGTCCCTGATATCGTATATTTGAATGATTTCTTCCTTGACTATTTTTCGTATTTTCTGTTAACCACTTAACATAGCTCTGTTATCCTCTAACATTAGCTCTGTTAAAATTTTTGGTTTTTGTCTTTGCTAGTGTTAAATTTGAATTTATACATACACATTAAAAGTGTTCATATTTTTCTTTCTTTCTTTTAGAATCTTCCTGACCTTCCTGGGGCTGTATACAAATTGGTCAAGGTATGTGCCGTAATATAATTTCTATTCTGTTCTGTTTTTTTATTCAAAATTATTTTTATAGAAATTCATTAAGGAACATAACTCAACAAATGTCACAGAAACATCTGAGGTAAGTTTTAAGAAACAGAATATCGTGCCTTCACACCACTCACTCATGTAAACAATTTTAGAATCCTTTATTACTTTCACCAAAGGACTCTAAAGACAATGTAACAATTACTGACTTGATGAATAGTTATACTCCTGAAGATAATGTAAGTGAAATAATTTGCTTTTTCAAAATTTAATAAAAAAAATATTTTAAAATTCATAATAATTTCAGCAGCATAGTGATAACAAAGTCCAAGGAACCTCCAAAGTATGTTTTAAATCAAATTGGTTGAGCTATGGAAAGATATTTCAATTTGTTTTTATTTTTTCTTTGCTTTTAGATTTCAAAACACTTAATAAAGTCTGTGCAAAAGAGTATGGTAAGGGATGATTTTTTCCTTAAGCATTCTATAATTGATAAGGAACTAAGGATAAGGAACTCTATATATAATCTATTAATAAGATAACTCTATTTATTGCAATAAAATTAGTCCACAACTAAACTCTTGATGAAGCTTACAACATCATGGAAAAATTATAGTTTTTTCTTTCATACTTTATACGAGTTTTTTTTTGGTACCTTTCTTATACTAAAAGGTACTTTATTACATATTTTTCATTGTTTTTAAATATTTGAAAATTCAAATAAAATTTACAAAAACATACTTTTTGAAGGCTTTGATCCTTTGACCTTAAAATATAGAATTATGAGAAATTTGTATGACTATTTTTTATTGTTTTTTTTTTCTTTCCTTCATATTTTATTAATAAATTTTTTTATTCTTTTATTTCTTAACATTTCAGATATCGAATAAGCCCTCTACCATACATCATCATCATCATAATATTCAAACTAAAAGCAATTATATGAGCAATCCGGACGTTATGGTGGTTATGGTAGCAATGGCTGTAATAGCTCTGGCAGCAGCACTAGCTGGTATTGTCATACATACACGTATGCACTTAGTAATAAGTCGAATTTGTTAAACAAATATTTTTGATAAATAAATAAAATGAATAATAAAATAAAATAAAATAAATATGTTTAACTATGTGCCACTCTGTATGTTGAGCTAGGTGTAAATGTTATCACTTTAGGGTACACGATGAACCAGTTATTCGCACAAATAATTGGGAAAGAGAACGTCAGAGAAAGTGTCGCCATCTCTGAGATCGAAACAGGCTAGATTTAGGCCTCCCTTAAACCCACTATACATCTAATAATAATGTCCGCTTGATAGTCAAGTAATCTGCGAAATGATGGTGACACTTGTGTTTATTTTTGAATGATTCTGATAAGGACTTTGGCAAATTGAAGCACAATGCCGTATGGAACGCATTAAAAAATAATTTCACAAAAACAATATCCCTCATCCTTTTCCAATTTCCCTATCTCTTTCTCTATACTTTTTCTCTCTCTTCTAGGACGCATTTACAATGGATCATTTTGTCCTCTGGTTATTGTACTTGTTGTTGCGACAAGTACACGTCCTCTGACCTAACCTAATATCCCTAATCAAGCGCCTTTATGAAAAAAAATGGGAACAGAAATAAAAATACTTGAAGAATGATTTTCTTACGTTATGTCGGTTGGAGAGCGAATATGACCTTTAGTGGTCATATCACAGAAGTACTCGGGAAGGTCAGGGATTACAAACAATAGTAGAAGAATTATTCTTCCTAAAGGCCATTATTACAACTTGCCGTTAACTAAAGAGGGAATTTTAAAGGGCAGATAAATTGTTTTTCATTATTATGAGTAGCCAATAAGATAGAAGTTAGCGTTAGGCTAAAGGGAGGATCATCCTACCTTTAACTTTTAAAGTTAAGTTTATGTTTGAACTTGCCATATTATTTTCAATGTGGCAACTTCAAATATAAACAAAATGAGGAAACACAACAACAAAAACAGAGGCCCTTCGTTGCCACTGCGTTTAAAAATAACTTGTTTAATTGAGCAGTATTATCGACATTGCTACGGCATTGCCATATTTTTGAAAACAGTTAACTTTATTTTATCTGTAAGTTGTAATAACGAAAATGAGTTAAAGCTAATTTTACAGTACCCTTTAGCTAAAGGTACCTTTAACTAAACCCAAGTTTAACGGCAAGTTGTAATAATGGCCCTAACTGTCACAAGGGTTGCTAAGGTCTACGAATAGGTCTTTTCAATCTTACATAGACTGACAGACATAGTTGCCTCTTATATTTTTATTTAAAGCGTATGCCTTATCAAAAAGGAAATGACAAGAACGATGTGTAATAAATAAATAAATAAAGAATACTTTTAAATAAAAATAAATTGTTTTTTTTTTTTTGAAATTATAAATAAATCTAAGCAATAAGAAAGAATGGCATAAATCAACTTAAAGCGAAAATTGCTAACAGTCTAGTGGGTAGTGAGCTAGAGGATCATGGGTTCAATTCCCAGCAGAGACTCTAGTCTGTTACATTACATCGAGCATAAGGTCCAGTTACTCAACTCATAAATAATTATAATCTAATTTGTAATTGTATTATAATTAATAAATAAATAACAACTTTTGAAAAAAATGAGATTAAGAAAGGCACGTGGGCTGCTAAATAATTGATCTGGCTTTAGAACCATATTCCTGAACTTGAGTAAGAAAAGTTTCGAAATAGCCGTCCTTTTGTCTTTCGAAAATCTTTCGATATGGTTTATAACGTGGCCGTAGCCTATTAGGTGCATGGTCCATATTAAGCATTGATGTAGCAGCCTTGAAAGTATTCGAGAGAAAAGTCCTATGTAAGATCTTTGGTCCGGTACAAGTTGGCGATGCTTTTCGCATCCGATTAAACAGTGAGCTGTATAAGCTCCTCAACGACAAAGACGTTCTGCTGCGTTAACAACCAGCGACTGCGCTAGCTTGGCCATGTCGTTCGAATGAAAGAGGATGCTCCGTCGAGACGGGTATTTAATGCGGTGAACTGTGGAAGTCGGCGAAGAGGACGATCTTGTATTCGTTGAAAGGACTAAATCGAGGGAGCCCTGTCAACGATTGGTGTGACCAACTGAAGTAGGCGCGCAAGAAGCAGAGGCGCCTGGAAGGATGTGTTGCGGCAGGTCGAAATTCGTGAATCGGGTAGTTAATGGCCAATTAAGGAAGAAGTAAGTAAGTCTAGTAGGTAGTCTATTGGCTTATTAGACATGAGGCCATGGTTCCAACGACCAGATCAGACATCTTCAACAGAAAGAAATATGAAAAAATATATCTTAGGCGACTTCCTCTCAGCAGATTTCTGGCAAAATCTCTGAGAATGAATTAAATTGCCTTGAAAAGTTTCTCAAGAATCTGTCGTTCGGAGACGATTTTATTCTGTAGGTTCGGCCACTCATGTATAAAAATAACACACACAACGTAAGTGGTGTGAGACGCTTGGTCGTTACCCTGACAGAAGGGTTGTAATGACCAATTATGTCTTATGTATAGGGTGAGATATAATTCGTAAAATTAACTCCACTTAGACTGGCCTTCTACTCCATCCCCATTATGCATCTGCCTCTCTCTTTGAGTAAAGACTCTTTGAGTAAAGTAAATAACACTTCTGGTTTACATATCCTAAGCTGCCAAAAGACCAATTGCTTCTAGACTAGCCTGTAGAGTACATTTCACCAAATCCTTTTATAACGATTTAAAGGCTTGTGTCCCTATTTTAATCTCTCTCTCTCTCACTGCTGAGCTAATACCACATGACTAAGAAGTGTTTTTCCAACTATTTTTTATTGAAACAAATTGGACTTAAGCTGTTTTGCCACAATAACAAGAGAGAATATATTTTTCTATGATACTAACAATAGATTTCTGAGATCTTATTAAAACTATAATCTAAAAGCAATTTTATAATGTTTAATACATTTAGTATAAGCTCATCAACCGATCTCTTTGGATATATCGGTTTGTGGTTTTATCGATAAACGAAGAAAAGAAAATAAAATTAATTTCAGTTTATAATTCTTATACAAAAACTCGTTGATACAGTGGAATTGAAAAATGTATTTTAAATTTTTATTAATTTATTCGTATTTAATTGTAAACTGTGGGGAATGTGCAGTACTTTCTGCTTCATTTCCAAGCTTAAATTATGGAACAAACATAAGACCCCAATACGAGGCTCCTGCTTTTAACAGCACGGTGAGTAATTCTGAACTGAAAAATGTGTATGTGATGTAAATTGATTTGTGAAAGTTGCCATGAGCAGAACTACCACTAAAATAGTCCTAAGGGTATTGATTAAAGGGGATATGGTCATATTTTGAAGGCTCTCTGCTAAATTGATAACACATGACTAAGAATTACTTTCTTTATTACATACATAATTGGCCATTACAACCCTTCCGTCAGGATTACGGCCTAGCTTCTCACACTACTCATGTTGTGTGCCTTAATTTTATACTTGAGTGGCGGGACCTGCAGACAGATTTTTGAGAAACTTTTCATGGCATGTTGATTTACTCTCAGAGTTTTTGCAAGAAATCTGCTGAGAGGAAGTCGCCAAAGAAATATTTTTTGTTTTCATATTTCGTTTTTATGTCTGACCTGGGGTTTGAATCCGGGCTTTACGTCTAATAAGCCAACACAGTACCTACTAGACTACGTCGACTTCACTTTTTTTTATTATTTATTTATATTACACTTAGAGTCATTATTACAACTTGCCGTTAAACTTGGGTTTAGTCAAAGGTAACTTTAGCTAAAGTAAACTTTAAAGTCACCTTTAACTCCTTTTAGTTCTTACAACCTATAGAAAAAATAAAGTTAACTTTTTCAAAAATATGGCAGTGACGGAGCAATGTCGATAAAACTGCTCAATTAAAGAAGTTTTTTTTTTAAAGGCAGGGGCAGCGAAGGACCACTTTTTTGTGGTTGTGTTTCCTCATTTTGTTTATATTTGAAGTTGCCACATTGAAAATAATATGGCGAGTTCTAACATAAACTTAACTTTAAAAGTTAAAGGTAGGATGATCCTCCCTTTAGCTTAACGCTCACTTCTATCTTATTGGGTACTCATAATAATGAAAAACAGTTTATCTGCCCGTTAAAATCCTCACTTTAGTTAACGGCAAGTTGTAATAATGGCCCTTAAGCAGTTATTCAATAATTTTTTTTTTCTTTCTAAAATAAGAAACAATAGATCTCTTCGAGAACCTATAATAAATAGAATCTAAAAACAATTTTCTAACGTTTAATAATTTTAGCTTAGCCATGTTAACCATTTTCTTTGGATACCTCGTTTAGTGGTTTTATTGAGAAAAGAAAAAGAATAAAATTTATTTCAGTTTATAATTCTTATTGAAGTCAGTTGATTCGCTGGTATTTGAAAAATGTATTTTAAATTTTTATTAATTTATTCGTATTTAATTGTAAACCATGCTGAACCATTGACTGTCGCACGTACGCGCTCGAATTTTCCTTTTGGCCTTGGTGCCCGATATAGGGCACCTACTTTTAAAAGCACGGTGAGTCAGAGAACTGAGTGGTTTATGTGTTGCAAATAGATCGGTGAGTTGAGTAAAATTCTGGCAAAAACTCTGAGAGTAAATAAAATTGCCCTGAAAAGTTTCTCAAAAATCTGTCATTTGGAGTCGACTTTAAACTGTAGGTCCTGCCACTCATGTATAAAATTAACGCACACAACATGAGTGGTGTTGAGAAGCTAGGCTGTAATCCTGACTGAAGAGCTGTAATGGCCAATAATGTATGTAATCGGAAATCTTAAGGAAAATTAATTAAAATTTTAGATTCAAATTGATTTCAAATTTTTAATAACAAAGCCGCTTTCACAGAGGAAAATTTAAGTTTAAGTTTTGTCTATGAAATCCGTGATAACTGAGTAATCAGCGCTAATGTGCATTTACATTGTTATATTAGAGAGATGACTAGACATTCTGCTGCTTAGTCTTTGACAGAATAAAAGTTTTATGACGTTTTTCCAAGTACAACTATTATGACTAAGCAGTGTTGAAAAATTCAATAATTTTGTACTTTTTTCAGTACTTTTTCCGCGATGCTTTCAGTACTTTTTGTATTATTACATATTTTATGTCCTGCGCTTTTAAACTATTAATGCATTAGCAACACCTTCAACATAACGCTAAAGGTGGAATTAGGCTTTAGCCCCGTTTAGCCAAACGTCTACGGAACGTACATTCGTCAACGTAGTATAGTATGTAGTTTGTTGGCTTTATGAGACGTGAGGCCCAGGTCAGACATCAAAACGAAATATGAAAAAAAAAACTATTTCTTAGGCGACTTCCTCTCAGCAGATTTCTAGCAACAAAATCTGAGAGTAAATAAAAATTGCCATGAAAAGTTTCTCAGAAATCTGTCGTTTAAACTGTAGCTACCGCCACTCATATCTAAAAAAAAGACATAAGTGGTGTGAGAAGCTAGGTCGTAATCCTGACTGAAGTGTTATAATGACCAATCATGTATGTATGTAATATTGATAAATTAATGCTGGTTTTTTATTTCTTCTAATAGGGATACCCTGCACAAACTCAGAATAATTTTGGCATCATAAAGCCGGGAGTTAACAAGCCCATCAATAGCTCTACAGGCAATAATGCAGTTAATGCGGTAAACTCTCGGCCAAACGCCAATACGTATCCTAACGCAGTAAGTAAAAAACAAAATTCAATTTGAAATATAGTTACTAAAAAAAAAAACAATAACTTAATTACTTAAAGCCACCTACAACCTCAGTTTGGAATCCTGTACCGGTAAGTTTAAATTCATTTTAATTCCTTCAATGAAACGAAATCATATTTATTCTACTTTAAGGCCCCAAAACCAGTAGTTCAGAATGACTGGCCATATGCCAAACAACCAGCCTATAATCCGTACTTTAAAGTTGTAAGTCCTGATCCAGTAAATCCACCACCACATGTCAAACACCTACCCTATAATCCAAATATTAATGTGGTAAGTTTAAGATAAGATCAAGAAATAATTTTCAAATAAAAATCTTAAATCATTACATCAGCCTCAACAGCCTAAGCCTGCAATTTTATACCCCGGTCCGGTAAGTTTAAATTCACTTTAACTTGTTTAACGAAACGAAATTATATTTTCTTTACTTATAGACACCAAAACCTGTCGTTCAGAGTAGATGGTCACCCTATAATCCCCATTATAATACGGTAAGTTTAACATGAAATAAGAAAATTATGAAATTGAAGATTTATTTTCACGTCAAGACCCCGAAACCAATAGTTCAGAATGACTGGCCAAATACCAGACAACCGGCCTATAATCCACATTTTAAAGTGGTAAGTTTAACATATAATCGAATCAAAATATCGAATTAGAATAGTAAAGTCCATACTTTGATTTAAAGTCTTCTACACCTACACCTACACCTACACCTGCACCTACATATGGGAATCTAGGTCCAAATCAACGACAACCACCCTACAATCCCCATTTTAAGGAAGTAAATTTAAATGAAATTAAATAAAATACAAAGTAAACAGCATTAAGGTATTGAATTTTTATTTCTTTTAAAGCCATCTGGACAGACAATGCAAAATAATGGTCCCACCAAGCCACCAAGTTCAACAAGCCAGAATCATTTGTCAAATCCCAAGCAATCACACTATAATCCACATTTTAAACTGGTAAGTTTAATATAAAATTGAGTATCGAACTAAAATTAAAACATTAAAGTTCTACTTTCACTTAAAGCCACCTACACCTGCAAATCGGAATCTTGGTTCAAACCAAAGGCAACCTCCCTACATTCCCCATTCTAAGGAAGTAAGTTTAAACCACAAATTTAAAAATAGTAAGCCATTAAACCTTTAACTCACTTAAAGGTATCTGGACCAACGACACTGAACCAAGGCTCTATGCAAAGACAACCACGTCAGAATCCACTAAAGCCAGAAACGACAACAATTAAGAGTCACCTTCTAAGTTCCATATCAACACTATATCCACTTATGGTATGTTTTCTATTTTTCCTTCAATATATTGATTAAAATTTAAATTAATTTCAGACCACTGCCCAACAAAGTAAAACTGATCATGGGAAAAACGTGGCATCGGTAAGTATCGAAATTAAGCTAATTGAAATATGTTCGGGAATGATTTCAAATGAGTTACTAACGGTAGAAGCTGAGACTTATTAGGACATTGTAAATATTTGAGTTTTAATTCATTCTATCAAATGGGCAAATGGGCGTGGCACATCAGACACCTACATTACTGCTTCCACATCGTCTAGCGTGGTACTGATTCGTGTCCTTAAAAACCGGTGCAGTAGTAAAACGTCACTATGAGTTAGTCACGGTAGTAGCGAAGGCTCGTTAGGGTGTTGCAAAAATGTAAATTTTCTTTCATTCAAATGGGCGTGGCATATCATATACATACCAACATTACTACTTATCATGTAATAGTGACGTTTATAATACGCCGCAAGACGCAATAGTAAAATGCCAATACGGGTATTATTGAAGAAGTAACATAGATAACATACATACATAATTAGTCATTACAATCCTTCAGTCAAGATTACGGCCTAATTTCTCGTACCACTTATGTTGTGAGCGTTAATTTTATACGTGAGTGGCGGGACTTACAGTTTAAAGCCGATTCCGAATGAGCGATTGATTTATGAGAAACATTTTCACAGCAATTTTTATTTGCTCTCACATTTCCAGGCCAGAAATCTGCTAAGAGGAAGTCGCCGAATAAATATTTGTTAATATTTCGTTGTGTTGGAAATGTCGGGCCTGGCATTTGAACTAAAGCCTCATGTCTAATAAGTGAACTCACTACCTACCAGAGATCAGCAATGAATCTTTTTTTCGCTACTCATATCTACTCATGAAATTTTGAGTATGAGTAAGTCAACAGTATTTAAATTCAACTATTCTGATTTATTCGTACTCACTACAACATTGATTTATAAGTACAGGATGAGCAATGAGTATAAGTACAACGTTGACATCAAATTCATAACATTCGAAATATTGTTGATTCATACGCCTACTTAATCAGATTAATAAATTTCGAAAAATGCTTAGAATACTCATAAATGATTCGAGTGATTCGAATCATTAATCAAAATTTACAGTCTTAGTTGTTGTTGCATTTACAAAAAAAGAAGAAAAAAACACACAACCTTCTAGTGAGCATTGTACAGTTCGTACGTGAATCATACTTATTTTGTGATTCTTGTAAATGTTGGGTAAAGGAGGAGGAGTCGAAATCAAGTCGTATTGCTAAGTATGAGTACGATGAGTACTTCAAAACTTTGAATATGAGTAGCAAGAGTATGATATTAAAGTAAGTATGAATGCGTATAAGTATCAGAAATTATGAGTATGATTCGAATCTTCTCATCTTTTTGAATACTCATTGCTGATCTCTGCTACCTACTAGACTATGGCGAATTCAAAAGAGAGGGAGAGAGAGACAGAGAGAGAGGTCCAAGCATTTGCAAATGGAATTTATTTTATGAAATATGATATCTCACCTTTGATTCGAGGTAGTAGAGGTACAGTCCGAATGATTTTCCAAAAATCAAATCAATGATATGTAATTCACGAAAACTTCATGACCTCTTTTACTAGATTGATTATAGAGCATCCTAACTTTCTCTCTGAGTCAAAAGCTTTAATAGTTTTAAATGAAATTTTTCATCACTTTAAAAGAAATATTTTTTCGCATTTCGTTGGAGATGTCTGAGCCGTGGTTTGAAGCATGGCCACACTGCCTACTAGACTACGGCGACTTCATTAGTATCGCATTGACATTGGAATATTCCAGAATTTTGATTTCTTTTTTTTTTTGTTTCTTTTAGAAATTTTGGGGCGTCCTAGGAGCTATACACACATTCGTGAAGGTATATACAATAATATCATTTGTTTTTATATATTTAAACCCTTTTTCTTAATATTTTATAGAAGTTAACTAAAAATCATCATTCAACAAATGTCAAACAAACATATGAGGTAAGTTTAAAGAAAAACAGAATTGTTATGCAATACTTGCTTCCATGGCACTCATTATACTATGTTCAGACATGCACTTTTATTGAGGCAATATTCGATTATTTGAGTACAATATTTTAAGTGTTCAGATATAATATAAGCAATATTCATTTGACAGCTGATAAACAAAGCAGCTGGTTGTTTCAACAACATTGTTTTTTTTGGTTGTTTTTTTTGTCGTTGTTGACATTTGAGTTGTCAAATATCAACAGAAAGTGTTCGGAAAACTGTAATATGCTCACTGAACGTACTTATGACAGTGCTGTATTTTAAGTTTTAATCAATATTATAACAATTTGCGTATTTATTGCGCAATAATTAATTGAAATTTTATATGAAATGTTGACTTCAATAATGGCCTTTATTGCGATTTACGCAATAAGAGTGCATGTGTGAACATAGTATTAATATCTTGTGTAAACAATTTTAGAACCCAATTTTGCTTTCAACCGAGGATTCTGAAGACAAATTTCCAGTTATGGACTTAATAAATAGTTACTCCCCTAAAGATTCTGTGAGCGGAAATACTTCTTTTATTATAGAATTTAATATTAAATTATAATTTAAATATTTTTATTTTTAGATTCCATTCAGCTCAAGGCAATCTTTGCAAAAGTCTTTGGTAAGTAAGAAATTATTTCTCAATGGTTTGTGTCTTTAATAACTTATAAGGCAGTCAGTTACTTATTCTCATTTACATTTTATCTTTATCATTACAGATATCGAATAAACTGCCTGCTGTACATCGTCATAATCTTGAAACTAAACAGATATACAAGAGAAAGCCATATATTTTAGTGACAATTGTGGTATCGTCTGTAGTAGCTATGACAGCATTAACCGGTGGTATTATATTTTATTTCAAAAAGAAGAATTAATCTAAAGAGAATACATTTTATATACTTATTGTAAAAATTATTCACATAAAAATATATGTATTATATATACATACAGACTTATTAAATAAATCAGGTTTTTTATTAAATCACATGTGAGTGTTGAAAAATTCAATACTTTAGTACTTTTTTCAATACTTTTCCATTTCAAAAATACCGCAATACCCCCGCGACGCTTTCAGTACTTTTTTTATTATTAAATATTTTCTATATATGTACACATATTAAATGTTTCTTGCGTTATTCAACATTAGCAACGTACATAGGTTGCTAAAGTAGAATTAGTCTTTAGCCCCGATTGTCCAAACATCCACGGAACGTACGTTCGTTTTTAAAATACGAAAAGCATTGAAAACGCTTGCCGAACCGTAATCTAATTTCGGTAAGCATTTCCATTGCTCTGCATATGCCGAAAACGAACGAACGTATGTTACATTATTTTCCATCGACATTTGACTAAACGGAGCTTTTACGTTTTGTTAAGTTTCGAATCACCTGGGGCCAAATCACCGCATTCGCAATCGAATGCACAATCGAGTAGACACTATTTTCGATGGCCACAATTTCTTGGATCATGGTACTCGATCGCAATTTATTCCGATTATTAATTCTATGACCAGTTACAAATCGAGTGCAACTTCGAGTAGATACGTTACGATAACGATTGCCTTGATCCACGTTAACCACATTTCGATAATAAAGTACTCGATTTCGAATGCGGTGATTTGGCCCAAGGGGTTTTGTCTTTTATGTAAGAAACAGAAATAAGTCGTTAGTTTTTCTGTTCCGTGAAGTATAAATAAATAAATAGTCTAGTTGGTAGTGCCGTGGTCTAGTAGGTAGTGTGTTGGCTTATTAGACGAAAGGCCCGAGTTCGAATCCCAGGTCAGACATCAAAATGAAATATAAAAAAAATATTTCTTCGGCGACTTCCTCTCAGCAGATTTCTGGCAAAAACTCTGAGAGTAAAAATTGCCATGAAAAAGCTTCTCAAAAAAATGTCGTTTGGAGTCGACTTTAAACTGTAGGTCCCGCCACTCATGTATAACGAGCCCACGGTTCAAACCGTTCAATCAAAGATGGCAGAATATGAGAGGTTAAGAACCTACGCCTCTTCACTACAAGAGTGGAACACGGGCATGCTAAGTTCCACAACTCCTGCAAAATTCTATCGGTATGCCTTCCAATTGGATAGGGGCCTGTGAGTATCGTAATTGTGTAATTGATCGGCATGTGATTTAAGAATAGAAGGCAATCAACCCTCTTCTAATCTATACGAGTCGAGCCTAGTGTAGCAATACAACACGTACTTTCTTGCTGCGAACGAAGTTGCGCCTTCCTGTAAAACGAACTGTAACATGTTAGAGATTGTAAAATTCATAATGCGACTTGAATATGTAAATATGTTCCCAAAATTCCAGTATGTCGATTGTCTCAGATTGGGCTAGTCGTTGAGCCTTATCGCTTTTATCTTAGACCTCTGCACCAGTTGAGGTTTAGAGGTAAACAAAGTGAGTATATCAAATAAGGTTAATAATTAGAATGGAATAGAGTCCATTCTATCAGTCCGTAGTGCCGTAATGTTTGCATGCCGTGCACCAAACTCCACAAAGCAACATTGATAGGTTGAAACCAAAGTGTAATGGCAGGTCTAGGCTTCCAATTATCCTCTCGATTATATTATACTTCAATGAGACTTTGAGATATTAATGTTAGAGCCTTAAAAATGTTTGTGAGTAGTTCAAGTTGTCGCCGTAGTCTGGAAGATAGTACGTTGACTTACTAGACATTAGGCCATCTCCTACAAACCGAAATATGAAAAAAAATTTCCTCGGCGACTTCCTCTCAGCACATTTCTAGCAAAAAGTCTGAGAATATGTATAAAATTAACACACACAACATAAGTAGTATGAGAAGATAGGTCGTAATCCTAAGTGAAGGTGTGTAATGACCAGTAATGTATGTAAATTTAGGTACATTGGTACCAGAGATCAGCAATGAGTATTGAAAAAAATGTGTAGATTCGAATCATACTCATAATTTCTGATATTGTTATATGCACTCATACTTCTTTTAATATCATGCGCATACTACTCATATTCAAAGTTTGAAGTACTCATCGTACTCATACTTAACAATACGCATGATGTTGTTGATTTCGACTCTCCTCTACTCAATATTTACAAGAATCACAAAATAAGTATGATTCATGTACGAACAGTACAATACTCAGTAGAAGATTATGAGTTTGCTTTGCTTGCTGTCTTTGTCTTTTTCTTTCTTCTCTTTTTTTTTTTTTGTAAATGCAACAACATCTAAGACTGTAAATTTTGATGAATGATTCTATTATGAGTATTAAGAGTATTTTTCTAAATTTATGAATCTGAATGAGCATCCGTATGAATCAAACATACGAATGAATTGGAGTAGTTGAATTTCAATACTGTTGACTTACTCATACTCAAAATTTCATGAGTACTTATGAGTAACGAAAAAATGATTAATTGCTGATCTCTGATTGGTACATAGTTCGAATGCAGATAAAAATATTGACATGAATTAGAATGACATTAGAATTATGATAGCCTGCTAAGCATATCTTAAAATTCAATGACTTTTATTATAAAATATTCATGATTTATTAAATGTTTACATAAGTAACTGAGTATGAAGTACTGAGTATGAGTAATTGATCTGCAATTGTACATGCATATCGATATGAAATTAAAAATATACAACAACAGAAAAATTCATTCGCAAATAATCAGTTGTAAACGATTTGTGGAGTGCGGTAGCAGTATAATATATTCAAACGAAAATATGAAATATTTCCAGCTTTTATTCACAGTCATATTTATAGCCACATTTCTTAGTGCACTATGTAATGCGGAGTGGTCTATGCTTGAAAGAATTGTAAGATTAAAAAAATTTATTTATTTTTTTTTTTAGTATTTTGTAAGCAATTTCTTTTTTTATTTTATAGATGAAAACTAATTTCAATCCCTTGGAAAGTACACAATGGAATAAAAATAAAGAAAAACCAATTTTTGTATTTTGGTAGCGTAATAAAATTGAATTCAATTAAAAAAAAAAAGAAAACAATAAAAAAGTTTTAATTTCAAAATTAAATTAAATAAGAAAACTTAAATAATTAAAAACAAAAATAATATACTAAGGAATTGAAATAAATTCTGCCGGGTATAATCCTAGTCCTTCAGAAGATATACGATATAATAATGGATACTTAAGCAAACTTTAACGATTAAAGAGATGTAAGCATCTATCGTCATTCGTTTGACCGCACTTAATTTGTTTTCCTTGTTCAGGCGTATATAATGATAGTCCTTCAGAGGATATACGATATAATACTGGTTACTTAAGCAAATTTCAACGATCAAAAAGGTGTCAATCATCATAAACAATCGTTTGACCGCACGTAATTTCTTTCCTTATTCTACTGATGTAACAGTTACTTCAATTTTTAAAATTTTATTTACTTTATTAGGCTTAATATACAAAACAATAACAATTATTAGCAAATATGCATAAGCTCTTAGTAAAACAGTAGTTTGACCGCAGTAGTGAAAAAATTCATATATTTGTAACATTCAACATTTTAGCAAGTGTTTTGCAAACTTTTTTATTTAAATTATGAATTATAAATAAAAAAAAATTAACAAATTAGTAAAAAAAAAATTAAAATAAACTGTTTGGAAATGGGCTCAGGAAAGCGATTACATAATACTACAAAAGCCTTAATCAATAATCTAAAGCAAAAGGGATATTCTTATAGGTAAATTGCTGGAATTATATTCTGCTTTGAAAAATGGATAAGAAATTATGTCGAACAATGCACAATACCCAAATAGACATTCTAGAATCACTTAAAGCCCACTGGAAGATTACAGTTTTACATTTTCTGCTCATCCCTAAAGTATTCACAATTTTTGATGATGTCTGTGAAGATAAATTCAAATTTAACTAGCAAAGACAAAAACCAAAAATTTTAACAGAGCTAATGTTAGATTTACCAGAGCAACGTTAAGTGGTTAACCGAAAATATGAAAAATAGTCAAGGCAGAAATCACTCAAATATACGATATCAGGGACTTGCTGCAGATATCCCACTATATACAAATTGTAGCCTAAGGTGTCCCTAATAAAACCCAATAAGTGGTATATTCCAAATAAATTTGGAACTGGAGATATTGGGCTTTAAACACTGTAGGCTACAATTTATATATAGTCAGATATCTGCAGCAAGTCCCTGATATCGTATATTTGAATGATTTCTGCCTTGACTACTTTTCGTAGTTTGTGTTAACCACTTAACATTGCTCTGTTAACTATAACATAAGCTCTGTTGAAATTTTTGGTTTTTGTCTTTGCTAGTGTTAAATTTGAATTTATCTTCACACACATTTTTTGATGAAGCTGCTTCGACCACCAATTTCAATATTTGACATCAAAGTTTGCACATGTGGACAGTAGACAAAGAACAGTTTTCTTCTATACCTCATGTCTACAGCTCCTGCAGAAGTCGTTTGCTAGGATCTCTATTCAGCTTTAATCAGATTTTCGCATCGGAAGCTAGCCATGTGGCATTCACAGAATTATTTACTGCCTATAAATCAAATGATGTGAGTCATGCATATTGAGTTCAATTACACACATTTTATGTTAGGTCGGATAAGATTCACGCCCACAAATATTCCCTATAGGAAATTAACATACATCCATACATAATAATTGGCCATTACAACCCTTCAGTCAGGATTACGGACTAGCTTCTCACACCACTCATGTTGTGTGCCTTAATTTTATGCATGAGTGGCGGGACCTACAGTTTAACGTCGACACCGAACAACAGATTTTGAGAAACTTTTTCATGACAGGTTTATTTACTCTCAGAGTTTTTGCCAGAAATCTGCTGAGAGGAAGTCGCCGAAGAAAAATTTTTTGTTTCGTATTTCGGTTTGATGTCTGGCTTGGGGCTCGAACCCGGGCTTTACGTCTAATAAGCGAACACACTACCTACTAGACTATGGCGACTATATAGGAAATTAACCCGACTCCAAAATAAATGTTGTTATTGTAGCAATCTTTATATAGGAAAGTTAAGTCAATAATGACTCAAGACAGATTAAGATCTCTCTCATAACTAGAGCTGGGTCCATGGGTTGAAAGATAATATCTTCCTCACCCTCCGAATCACAGCTTCAGCGGAAGTCATTTGACTGCCAACTCTATTGCCATACCTTGCAATTGAACGCAATGCAATTTAAGGACAGAAGACAGTCAGTTCTCTTCTAATCCATACAAGTCCAGCAGAGTCTAGCAATATTGCACGTACCTTCTTGTGGTCAATGAAGTTCTACTTTTCTATTAAGCGAGTGGAGAATAAATAGCATAACTAAGGCAATCGGATTACATGTCGGAGATTGTAAAGTCCATACCACTTCTGATCAGTTCATCGGCAATTCAATTTTTCTTGGCATTCATGATGCTCGCTAGGAAATTAATCACAGTCTAGCTCAGTCCCTGAAAAACTTGAATATGAATTGGAAATAGTGACTAACGGATCCAAACATAAGTCTGCTACCGCAGATGTGATCGTGAGCAACCTACAAGCTGGTGATCTTCCTTTCTAAGGGTTGAAGTCTAAAGATCTTAAAGGCCCAAAGTATAGCGTGTTCATTTGCAGAAAAACCTTCTTATATTTACTCATTTACTCATTTATTCAATACTTGTTGTTTTACATTTATTTGTTGTTTTTTTAATTCTTAACAGTGATTCGATCAACCTTGTAGATCGTTTTTAAATGTTCTGGCAGCATCTATGGCCGCATTTTTGACGTTTCTTGCAGAATCCTTTATTAAATAAAAAAAAAGAATTAAATAATTAAATTTAAATCGTAAAAGATCCTAAAAGATCACTTTTCAACTTACAATAGTTTTCTCAATTCGACTAGTAAAACCAGCCTCCAATGGGCCAGCAAGTAAAGCCAAAGTGAACAAACCGAACAGGAAATTAATTACAAGCTTCATATTCAATGTTTAGAAGTTACGAAGACATACAAATTACTGAAGAGAATATCAAGGCTTTTATACTTTCTAGAATGGTTGTTATGGTGGTGGTAGAATGGAAAATCAAATGAGGCCTTTGCAAAGGCCTGAAAAACCGGTACCGTTAATTCAAGGCAGTGTGACCATAATCGACTTCTTTGGCTTGCAATGGAAGAAGGTTTCAATAAGACGTTGCTACGAACCATATAGTCACCGTAGTCTAGTAGGTAGTGTGTTCGCTTATTAGACGTAAAGCCCGGGTTTGAGCCCCAGTATGAAAAAAAAATATTTCTTCGGCGACTTCCTCTCAGCAGATTTCTGGCAAAAACTCTGAGAGTAAATAAACCTGCCATGAAAACGTTTCTCAAAAAATCTGTCGTTCGGAGTCGACGTTAAACTGTAGGTCCGTCCCGCCACTCAAGTATAAAATTAAGGCACACAACATGAGTGGTGTTTAGAAGCTAGGCCGTAATCCTGACTGAAGAGTTGTAATGGCCAATTATGTATGTATGTATGGATGATAACAGGACTGAATTACCCTGGCCTTGTAATTCTTACTTGTAAAAGTAAACGTGCTAAAATATGACTTTAGTCAGTCTCTAAATATAAATTAGAATGATTAGAAATCAATTAATCATAGAAATTTTGCGGTCAATTCAGAAATAATCGATAAAATGTCCAAACACTATTGCATATTAATAGTGCATATCACTACACTTGCCAGTGAGCATATTGGGTTTAAGCTAACGTTTGTGGCTGCATGTCAAACATTGCACCTTTTGGTCTCTGCAAAGAACATGGGGCTGTCACAATAATCTTCTAATAATTCCTTTCTTTGCCTACAGTTTCATTAATCAAGTTTTTCAAGCTAAGCTGAGGAGATGCATACATACATAATTGGCCATTACAACCCTTCAGTCAGGACTACGGCCTAGCTTCTCACACCACTCATGTTGTATGTGTCAATTGTATACGTGAGTGGCGAGACCTACAGTTTGACGTCGACTCCGAATGACAGATTTGTTTTGAGAAACATTACATGGTAATTTTATTTGCTCTCAGAGTTCTTGCCAGAAATCTGCTAAGAGGAAGTTGACCAAGAAATATTATTTATTGTGTTGGAGATGTCTGAATTGAGGTTTGAACCATGGCCTCACGTCTAAAAAGCCACCGTACTACCTACTACACTACGACGACTTCCGAGTACTCCATATTAGGAGAAGAAATTAGCGCGTTAGACCCGCAAAAATGTAATCGAAAATTTTAAAAAAAGAATGAAGGTAACGGTCAGAAATCAGCAATGAATCGTTTTTTCGCTACTCATAAGTACTCATGAAACTTTGAGTATGAGTGAGTCAACAGTATTGAAATTCAATTACTCTGCTTCATTCGTACTCAATATAACATTGATTTATAAGTACAGGATGAGCAATGAGTATGAGTACAACGTTGACATCAAACTCATAACATTCGAAATAGGTTTGATTCATACGCCTACTCATTCAGATTAATAAATTTAGAAAAATACTTATAATACTCATAAATGATTCGAGTGATTCGGATTTACAAAAAAAGAAGAAAGAAAAAGACAAAGACAGTAAGCACAAAGCAAACACACAACCTTCTAGTGAGTATTGTAGTATTCGTACGCGAATCATACTTACTTTGTGATTCTTGTAAATGTTGGGTAAAGGAGAGTTGAAATCAACAACATCATGCGTATTGTTAAGTATGAGTATGATAAGTACTTCAAACTTTGAATATGAGTAGTATGAGTATGTTAATAAAATAAGTATGAATGCGTATAGGTATCAGAAATTATGAGTATAATTCGAATCTACTCATCTTTTTGAATACTCATTGCTGATCTCTGATAACGACCGTCGTATTCATGCGTATTGTTAAGTATGAGTACGATGAGTACTTCAAACTTTGAATATGAGTAGTATGAGTATGATATTGAAATAAGTATAAATGCGTACACGTATCAGAAATTATGAGTATGATTCGAGTCTACTCATCTTTTTGAATACTCATTGCCGATCTCTGATAACAACCCTTGTATATACATATACAGATGATAATATGTACTTATATTTAATGCATATTGACCTTCAGAATTCTGCAACCATTTGAATTACCCCATGCTAAAATATATCGTTTTATAGGATGTGCCCTAGTTCTTTTAAACCGAATTTGAATTACTCATTTGCGGTTTTTAATACAAAAAAAAAACTTTATTATTTTATTGCACTATTTTTAAAAATAATTTGAAGCCAACTAACTAACAAATTAGAGTATAAAAACCCAGTATTGTTAAGTTCATTGTGTTATCGAGCAGACGTTAAAATGCAGTTTAGAATTTTGAATTTTCTACTTATTGTTGTAATCATCGTTCTTGTCTCCTTGGCGAACACCATTGAAGCTAGGCGTGGAGGAGGTGTTAAAGTAGGAGGAGGAAGACCAGGACGTGCAAAACTAGGAGGAGTAAAATTAGATGGAGATTTAGTAAGTATAAGTTGAATTTTTAAATAAAACTTAAATTGAAACGAAAAAAATTTAATTTATTTTCATTCGTTCGTTTAGAAAGAAGTTGCCATGCATGGCCTAGGGGAATTTGGACGTGAATCCGCTCGACAACTAATACATGGGGGCCATTATTGAAATTTTAAATGAAAATAAATTGTTCCAAAAACATTAAATAAAGATGAACTTATAAAAATTATAATAATAAACTCTTGATAAATTGGTTCGTACAAAAAATATTCCTTACATTTCTCTTCCTGGTTTTTGAGACCATGGTTCAAACCTCAGGTTAAGACATCGCCAGTCAAACGACATACGAAAAGATATTTTTTCAGCGACTTCCTCTCTGCAGACCTCGTTCAAACTGGCCATCACGTGGAGATTCTTCCGAGACGCCAACCTATCCTGGATCAACCGCTAGGCTCACTTGGCCCTCATTGGAAATAGAAGGCGCACCAACCAGTTACATACTTGGACTTGGTCGTAACATCATCTCGATCACAGAGGCCATGCTTATAAGTCACTGTGTTATGGGTAGACACGCGGAAAGAATGCGGCTACCATTTAACGATTTCTGCCGCTGATTGCGATTTCCGCTGAGGAAGAGAAGACTGTTATCCACTTTCTTTGTCAATGCCCATCTCTTGCGAGGTGCATTTATAGGTTATTTGGCTCTCCAACCCTTGTCGGTTTGATGGAGCAGGATGTAGCCTCGTTTATTAAGCTTTCTGGCTGGTTTTCCAGCAAGGGGTAGTCGTGCTTTGTATGTGAAGCCCTTCTCCCTCCTATGTTCGAAGGAATTTGGTCAGTACAGAGACTGTATTTACCTGTGGCGTCACAACGGGCCGCTAAGCGTGCTCAGGTGAGCTTTTGGTGTGATGGTACCATACTAACCTAACCTATTTACCTGTGGCGTAACAACGGGCCGCTATGCGTGCTCAGCTGAGCTTTTGGTATGAAGCAACCACACTAACCTTACCTAACCTAACCTATTCTCTCAGCAGATTTCTGGCAAAAACTCTGAGAATAAACAAAATTACCATGAACAGTTTTTCTCAAATTTCCGTCATTCGGAGTCGACTTTAAACTGTAGTTTTCGCCACTCATGTATGAAGTTAACATGCACACAACATAAGTGATGCGAGGAGCTAGATCGTATAAGGGATTGTAATGACCAATTATGTATGTATGTATTCGGGAAACCTAGACAAAGTATTCTTATACCCTGGCTGCCAGGCAGATGATTTTCACAAAATCTACTTCCACATTAAACTCTCTGTGTAGTTAAGAAATTTTAGGTAGGAGTTACAAATAGATAAGGGGATCAGACACAATCGGTATTACAAAGGCACCTAATGGGACCTAACTAAGCTATGTTTTTAAAAGGCCCACTCGACAAGATCTTGTTGTTAATGGATAAAGGCTGATCACAGTAGTAGTTGTTGAATTTATAGACAACCTGGTGCATAACCTGGTGCATGCTTACACGATCTCCAGACAAACCCAATTGTTATTTGTAATTCCATTGATTCCATTTAAATTCCGAAAACTCGGTACGTAGGCTTTCCATTGCAAACGACAAGAGAGTGGCTATTGCTTCAGGAGAAAGGCAATTGTGTTTACCGCATCTAATATTAAAAGTTTGATCATTTCAATTTTATTGAAGGCGCCATAATATAGTAGATAATGTGTTCTTAATTAGATAAGAGACTGCGGTTTAAAACCTAGCTCAGACATCTAGAACAAACTCGAAATTCGAGTTAATTCGCTTAACTCGACAATTTCCTCTCAGTATAGTCCTATTAAAAACTCTGAGAGTAAATAAAATTGTCATGAAAAGTCTCTTAATCTGCCATTTGGAGTCGAGATTAAAATGTAGATTAACACACACAATATGAGTGCTAAGAGAAACTTGGTTGTGATCCTGACTAAAGGATTGTAAAGAATACTTAATTAAACACGTAGGGAATAAAATTAAAATGCTTTTAAACTTTATTTATTTAAAATAATTTAAATTTTACAAAGTTTCCATGATGAAGCCAACTTTTCCGGTAAGGAATCATATATTAGTGTTTGGTTATAGGCCTGTTAGGGCCGGATCCTTTAGATGGCTGTTTAATTAAAATTATTAAAATTATTGATATCAAGAAGTTAATAACATCTATTAACTATAAACTTACACCGTCTTTAGTCAGTTTGGACATATTATTGCCACCAGCAACTATGGTAGCCATAGAAATGGTCAAAATGACCAGAACAAATAGAAAACCGTTGAGAAATTTCATATTCAATTGGACGTGGAAAACTTACTGTTTACACTGAATGAAAACTTGTACATGACTATGAGATATTGCTTAGACTACTTATATACATACCGTACAATATCACAATGATCATTTGTTTAAAGGGTTATTCAAAAAAAGATGTGTGTTTCATAGTGTGTTTAGTGATGAGGAGTAGAGAGAATATAGTTTAAAATGGGTAACCCCAAAACCATATCAATCGATTCCTAGTAAGCTATGTCTAGTGCGCAGAATTTATTTTTTCTTATATTGAACATATGAATAAGTGTTCACGCGAAGGACCATAATTATGGATTAGGAATAGAGAGAATATGATTTAAAATGGGTCACCCCAAAACCATGTTAAATGATTCCTAGTAAGCTATGTCTAGTGCGCAGTATTTATTTACTTTTTTAAAATGTTGAACATAGGAATAAGTATTCACGCGAAGGACCATAATTATCAATCATTACACTACTTAACCTTGTTTTACCTTTTAGTTAAGACAACAACCATTAAGCCTCTGCCTTTGTCTCTGTTTTTAATATTGAACATCGGAATAAGTGTTCACGCGAAGGACCATAATTATAAATCAATACATTGCTTACATTTGTTTTGCCTATTAGTTAAGGCAACAACCATTAAGCCTCTGCCTCTGTTAAAGAAGCCTTAATTTTGAAATCCGAATACAAATATTCAACGTAAATTAATTAAATGTAACCCAAACGAATGATTTACTTGAAAATATTTTCATTTTTTGAAATACCCGTTTAAGTTTCACATGTAGGAAGGTTGACTAATAAGTGGATAAATTCTTAAAAACCACAAGAGTTATTTATAATTTAAAACAAAGACTAAAGTAAAATCCATTTTATTACTCAGTCGTAATATTAGATTTGAAAATCGTTTAAAAAAAGATTTGAAAATCATGAAAAGCATTACAAATTTTTAGTCAGGATTAGAACCTAACTTCTCGCAACACTTATGTTGTGTGTGTTAATTTCATCCATGAATGGCGAGTACTACATTTCTTATAAACTTTTCATGGCAATTTCATTTACTCTCTGATTTCTTGCAACAAATCTGCTGAGAGGAAATCGCCGAAGCAATATTTTTTACATTTCGTAAGCCGAGAGTTGAACCACTTCATTGCATCTAATACCGTAAGGTGACTAGATTTGGCAAGGCTCTATTAACAATAGCATTCCATTGCACTGAAGATTTTATTTGGCATGGTTAGATCCTATTCAGTTTAGTTCCTCCAGTTAAGCATATGATTCATCCACTAAAAGTGCTCTTGTTCAAAACGGAGATCTCGCACTCGATATCGAGATGAGAATGAAACATCAGAACACATGCTTGGAACCTATAAGGCTGCCAGACGTGACAAAAGTAAACACCTGGGTGCTGAGTACGGAATTGTTTTTATTGACAGCGGACAGCATCCTGAAGTTTATCAGAGCAATACGACGGGAGGACCTATGATAGGGATAACCTACAATAATATAGATTAAAAGCAATACTATGGCACTTCTACAGCAATAATAATAAATGTTTAAAACTGCGTATTGTCTGAAATATTGACTAAGGTTATGGTATCCTAAGGATATTAAAGCATATTTTCAGACGCACAAAAAACATCAATTGTTTACACACAGAGAGAGAATAGCGATAAATCATAGCATTAAGAAAACAAAAAACACGATGTTATTTTTAAACCTCATAGGGAAACGAGAAACAAAACACAAAGCTGTATTGTGTCTCATGGGAAAAACTTGGTCTTAAAAACAAAACAAAAAACATGAAATTTATTATCAAGTCATACTCAATATTGGTATGACTTGTTTTTGGCTAAATTCCAATAACAGTGAGATGAATAAATACGACAAAGTTTTTTGACTCTCCTAGTATTTTTATGAATATGTTTTCTTTTTTAATATGCAACATCTTAAAGTGGTCTTTTTTGGGGCATCTTTGTAATATGATTTACTAGCATTCAGGCCTGCATTTAAAGTTTTCTTTACAAAGGCAATAATATTAAGGAAATCCAAA
This sequence comes from Sarcophaga rosellei, assembly GCA_930367235.1. Lineage (NCBI taxonomy): Eukaryota > Metazoa > Arthropoda > Insecta > Diptera > Sarcophagidae > Sarcophaga > Sarcophaga rosellei. Next base: position 90,357,775 of record OV884019.1, read on the forward strand.
CAATTGACATAATCTATGAACTGAGACATGAAGAAAACATTTGAAACTTTTTATTAAGCAGCCTTAAAATAGGCAACATTTTTTACAACATAAAAATACTAAAAGTATGCAGCAAAATTTTATGATAATGTTTTATGAAAAATGCCAAAAATGAAAGACAATAAATTAGATACACGTACGTATACGTGTTAAATGTATTGTATGCAGAAATAATTTATTCTTAAAATATTTTCTATTTAATCAAGTGAGTAAAAACCCATCGAATCATTGGCATTTTTGTCATTGCGGTTTTAATAAATTAAATTAGATTTTTTTTCTTTGTTCTATAAACTATTACTGCATGCCATCTAGACTATAAAATCACAAAGAACTAACTGCAAAGCTCATATTACACGTTAAAACTTCAAATCGCATTCATATTCAGAAATATTTATTACAACTGAAAAGAAAATGCATTTCAATAAAGTCTTCTTAATATTTTTCATTACCATAGCCTTGTATATGAACATGTCGGAAGCTGGTCAAAAGCTTACGAAAATGGGTAAAAAACTAGCGCCAGGCGTTGCAGTTGGTGCTGTTGCTTATAACTCAAGTGCAACTGTTCACGTTCACAGTCCACCAACTGGCAAGCCAAGTTCGCCCAAAAAGAGTAAGCACTGAGATGTCTCTTAAGGATTTGAACGGTTCAAAGGTTAACTTTATTTCTAAAACAAATATTGTATTTCAAATAATTAAAAAATAAAGAAAACAGAATACAAAATATTTCAATATAACGTGTGTGTTTAATTATTTTAAACAATGTTGATAAGCGTGGCGCATTACTGTTCCGCACCTTCACCCAGAGACCCATTGATTAACTGTGTCTCTTCATATATGTAACTGTAAAGGAATGAGAAAAAAAGGGGAAAAGTAAAAGGAAGAAAAAAAGAGAGAGGACACGAAAAGGGCAACAAAATTATATGAAAAGAAAGAAGCAACAATTAGACATCATGGCACCCATAGGTACATTTTTGCCTCTAAATATATACCCCTAGAAAGTCAATCTCGATTATGAACCCTGTTACATCTACAAAAATTACAGGCCTTTAGATCTATCAGTTCCTTTATAAATCCCAACCTAGACCCTGTTTAAAATAACCTCAAGAACTGCTTTGTTGCCACCGTAACCTCCATCGGAAGTACATAGGCTTAGAATTATTTTCAGCGTAGCCGGACTTTTGCTGCTGACCCGGTGCACTTTTTTCGATATCCTTTCTCCACATACTTTCACCACACAATGCAATCGTTCCATCACTACCATCGAACGAAAACCTTATATTCTCATATTAAAGGTATTAAGCCCGTTTCTCTTTAAGCTGGCAATAAGACAGTGAGCAAACTTTCTTGGCGGAATAAGGGAGATTCCGGAATCTCTACTCTTTTATGTTCCAGTTGCTAAAAAGAATACGAAGAGAAATTCAGAAGTGAAAACAAACCTTTTCTGAAAGACTTGTAGTAACGGAGGGAATTCAAAGTCTGTTGAGCATGTGCCCTGACGTGTAAACGCGAGGGCTCAGAATTATTTTAGGGAGAAAACTAACGACTTTTTTTGACGAAATAGAGGAGATTCCAGAATCTCAACGCTTTTATGTTCCAGTTTCTAAAAGGAATAGGTCCTGCGTGGATATATTCAGATTTGTATGCGTATTATGCGCTACACGTTGCGCCCTTGGGGCAAGAACCGATATGGAAGGCAGGAGCTCAGACTTTTCCTTAAGAACTTGTAGTAAGAAAGTCTGTTAAGCATATAGACGCGAAGACTCAGAATTATTTTAGAGAAAGCCAATGACTTCTCTGACGGAATAGGGGAGATTCCAGAATCTCTATGCTTTTATGTTCCAGTTTCTTAAAGGAATAGGTCCTGAAATTGAGCAGTGAAAACAAAATTTTTCTGAACATCTTGTAGTAAGGGAGGGAAATTTAAGTCTGTTGAGAATATTCTGGGTATATGTCCTAACATGTACAGGCGAAGACTCAGAATTACTTTAGTAGTAACTACTAAGGCCACTTAATATTACATTGGCGGTGGAGGAAACAATATTGCCAAGTACTTTTGTCCATTAGATAGTAAAGTTCCTCACCATCAAAGTAGACTCTGTTTATTTGGTTATCGAAAGGTCGTATGGGTTTAGGCACACTTCTGGATAAGGTAAGGACCTGAATTTATTCAAAAAATTGAAGCAGTAGTTGCCGTGGCCTAGTATTTGGTGTGTTCGCTTATTAGACGTAAAGCCCGGGTTCAAATCCTAGGTCAGACATCAAAACTAAGTATGAAAAAAATATTTCTTAGGCGACTTCCTCTCAGCAGATTTCTGGCAAAAATTCTGAGAGTAAATAAACCTGCCATGAAAAAGTTTCTCAAAATCTGTCGTTCGGAGACGACGTTAAACTGTAGGTCCCGCCACTCAAGTATAAAATTAAGGCACACAACATGAGTGGTGCGAGAAGCTAGGCCGTAATCCTGACTGTATGTAATGAAGCTGTGGCGGTGATAGCCATGCAACTCTATTACCTGTTGCACTTAACAATAATATTCATCAGTTCTAGCAGTGGTTGCAAACATTGCCTGAATTTATTGGAATTCAATTGATCTTGTAATTGATTTACTTTAAGAATTTAAAAATTTTTGTAAGCATGGCTTTAAAATTAAGCTCACTTTCATTCTAGTATCAGAATCATTTAGAAAATAAGGAACCATTTTTATATAAAAAACACTTCTTTTCATTCAATTTATTTTCTTTAAAACATTTTATAAAAATTACATTCTTTATTATTAATGCTTTTTATTTCCTTTGGGTGAATTTGGGCCTGACTTATAACTAATCGAAGGTGGATTAGTATTAATTGTAACATTATGGGTCTTGTCATGGCTAATAGCAACAACTGGTATTACAGGCAGCTTGCCACCTACTTTCTTCATGGTCTCCTAATTTAGAAGTGAAACAAAAAATATTTTTAATCTCTGAAAAATTCTTTAAAAAAAATATTCAACTTACAGCTGCCTTCTTACTAGCAGCATTACCAGCTTCGCAGAAGCTTTGTAATAAAGCCATGGAGATGATTAAAATGAAAAATACGGTTTTGAAATGCATTTTTTTTTTCTTTTTTGCCGGATAGTTTGCAGTGAATATGTTACTGATTAGAATAATTTATGGATATTGAGTCAATTAATGAACACTCATAAGAATTTATAGTAGAACAGCTGCTGTAACGAACAAAGACGCAATGTGAGGCATATGATGCATGGATTGGTTTATAACCGCAATGTTAAAAGTATAACTAATGCAGTTCCATAATTATAATCAATGCGGAAAACCACAAACGTGCACAAATCGAAATTAATTTATTGTTAATCGGTTTAAAATATTTATAAACATTGTAAAAAAAAACATAAACACACTCAGCTAATCTGATGACATTATAAGTGCCCTAACCATGAGAATTTATTTTCAAAATAGTGTATTGTTTAGTGGCTATATGATAAAGCGAGTCACTTTTGTTACAGACCTAGCAGATTTTTCCGTCAGTGTTCCGGATGACTGTAGTCTAAGGAGTATGTCTAAGGAGTATGAATGATGATATGTGTGAAGATAAATTCAATTTTGAAAATCCAAGACGCAATCCATAAATTTTAGCAGCGCCACATTTGTCGTTAATAGAGCAACATTTTCTCTTAACAGAACAAAATTTTCCCTTAACAGAGCACTGTTAGCTGTTTAACAGAATCTATGTGAACAAGCCCACTTGCTTAGGAGCTAACTTTAGCATATACACAGGCATATATACAGGTGTAGGAGTACCATACCATATTCAAAGGATGGTTCCAAGGCCCCTTAATATAATCAGCAAAAGAGTCACATATAAAGTGATATGGGTTGCTTTGAAATTATAAATTTTTTTCTTGAAAATTCCCTAAAAGATCAGTGGTCATTTTGGAACATATGCGAAATAGGACACCTACTTGACTATATGCATATGGTAGTCCAGAGAGTCCTCTTTCGAAACGTTGTAGTGCCATAGCTGAAATAATTTTGGGGGTTCGAGAAAATAAATTTTGAAAAAATCGATTTTTGGCCAAAAACATATGAAAATATGAACTCTCACGCTTAAAATCAGCAAACAAAACAAGACCCAATATTGTATGTAACAAAATGGAATGAAAAGTTGGTAAGCTAACATAGAAAAAAACGCTCCAATAACGCTATTCATTTAACATAAATACATACATAATTGGCCATTACAACCCTTCAGTCAGCATTAGGGCATAGCTTCTAACACCACTCATGTTGTGTGCCTTAATTTTATACTTGAGTGGCGGGACCTACAGTTTAACGTCGACTCAGTACGACAGATTTTGAGAAACTTTTCATGGCAGGTTTATTTACTCTCAGAGTTTTTGCCAGAAATCTGCTGAGAGAAAGTCGCCGAAGAAATTTTTATTTCATATTTTGTCTTGATATTTGGCCTGGGGCTCGAACCAGGGCTTTACGTCTAATAAGCGAACACACAACCTACTAGACTCCAGCTACTACACTACAGTTTCCAACACTGCTGAGATTATGTGTTCGCGTAGCACTCACTTTGAACACAGCTTTCGCTTATCCAAATAATCACACACGATATTTTCAGTATGTTCCCCTGATATCTTTAGAGCCTCAGCTATCTTTTATCTTTTTGATCTTTTCGTTGCTTTTTTTGGAGCGTACACTGCGTGTATGTACCCGGTGCACATTTCTCCTCGTTTTACCTTCGTAAACTATTTTTCAAGGATTGATTTTCTTGATTCAAAGTCCGAATAATGTTTACAACCCAAGTCTTATCTATAATATTAAATATCAGTGAATCCAATCAGTGGAATATCGTTTATCGTAGTCGTTTAGAGCTGTTTATATATTTTATAGGCATCCTACGTCGAAATTTCAACCCGGGGCGAAAGATAAATGCCAATAAGTTGCGAACTACGGTGAACTTTTTGCCTCTTCGTCTCTTCGGTATGCACATTTTTTTGCTTTATTGATGGCTTTAGGAAGAGTTATTAATAACTGAAGAATTACTTGATCACTAGGCCGATTATGTTGATCGTAATATGGACGTACTGCTCTATGAACTTCATGAAAAGAGATTTATTTCTTTTAATGGATTTCCACAATGTGACAGCGTTAAATGGTTCACATGACAATTCACAACTGAAGAGATATGTCAATACAGTTTGACATTTTTAGCTGTCAAACGAAGTTATCAAGAGACTGTCACATAAAGCTGAACGGCAATTATGACAGCGGCAGGCACCTAGCACACATATGTAGCTACAAACCAGGGTTGTATCAGGTAAACAAATTTGGTCATGGTTTTAAATTTAAGGCGCTTCAATCAAGAGATCTTTTGACCTTTATATCCCAGAAAGCATAGAAAAGTCAGACAGTTCTACGTCTGGTAGAAGAATAAGATTTCATTACCTCTAACCCCCATTTCATGTTCACAAACGACGCTCTTTCTAGGCAACGATAGTTAGTAAACCTAACATGTTAGGACCCATTTAACTGCAAAAACGCGGTTGGCGAATGTAAAACTCAAAGAGAATAAGAAATAAAATCATGAGGGCACTTGCTTGACAACTGTCTTGTGTTTCTTAAAGAAACTAAAAAAGAGGATGAGTCCGTGAAATCGTAGCATGCCAAGTAAATATTACACAGCCACTACCATTAACATATATATGTATGTATATTAAAGAGAATTAATGTGGTTTCAAAAATGTATTAATAATTACCATTCCAAGATAAGACATACGCCTTTATGTGTACACATCAAACCATATAAATACCAGACAAATTCATTTTGAGAGCATTAATAAGCCGGTTTCTGTTGTTGCAACAATCATTTTACTCGAGGCAAATATTTAAAATGTATTTTACAAAAATCTTCGTCATTTTTGCCATCGTCCTGGCTATGTATTGCAATCTCTCGGATGCAGGCCAGCAGGCTACTAAAGTCGTAGGCGTAAGTAATTAATTCTACAATTTATTTAATTTCGAATTTAATTTTCGTTTTTCTATAAAATTTGCAGGGCGCTATTAAAAATGGCGGTAAAAAATTGCCACCCGTTATTGTGGCAGGTTATGCTTCAAATTCAACTTTGAATGTCCACGTAAATACGAAGCCCACTAGCAGACCAAACTCACCCAAGCAGGGTTAGATGTATAAAAAGTTTGTTATGCTTTCGTAGTTTTGTCGTCAATAAACATGTTTTGTTAAACGTTATATAAAATGGGCGTGGCATTAATTAATATAAGTTTTTGTTTTAATGCTACTACCATGGAAAGTGCTCTAGGTATATAAGGGGATATTTTCCCAAAGATCTCATATTATTACGGAGAACTAGTTTGTCTCGTAAAGTTCCTCATTTTGTGGTATTTTGGGCAGTGGTTCACATTGCAAAGGGAATACGTTTTATAACAGCCCTATTCATATGTAAAATATCGGAAGTCGATGTACTCCATGATGAACTACTTGAATATGATGTGCTTTTTAGCATAAAACCCCTTATACCAAATTCCAATCTACATATGGAAATAGATACCGCTTAACTCCACTACACTGTCCATTAGCTAAAATTATTTATTGGTTGCTGGCAAATCTCGGGGTAAGGAAGAATCTTGCATCATTGCCAGACTATTCTGGTCTAAGTTAGGTTAGATTAGCAGGGTACTGACTCATGAGGTGATATACAGTTTTATCCGACCCACAGCTCCCACAAAAATCGTTCGAGAGAATGCCTAACCTATCGCAAAGAGGAGGCAATCGTTTTGCCCATATAAGTCGATTAAAGTGGCAAAACTTTGGAATATCCTCCTGTTCTAAACAAACTGACCTATAAAAGTAGCGGAAAATACCTAGTCTAACAAAGGCCTATAATATGTCGGAGATTGTGATCTCAACAGCAATCCAATTTCCAACGATATCCCAATGTCCAGTAATTCATATACAAATTACTTTTAAATTATCTGAAATTTCCCTGAAAAAATTCTCAAGAATCGACGTCAAAGTAACATTCGTTAGAGACCCAATTGCAGTCTGGATGTCCGAGTAAATAAACGATTAACAGAGCAAATGCCACCACCAATTATGCGGCTTCGAATATGATCGTGACTTCCATCACGGAAACACTGCAGCGGTCAATTAGAACTCCTAATACATGAACCACATATTGGACTCATCGGTTTAAACCCCAAGCTTCGCACTGGGAACTTCTGGGGAACGAAGTCCCTCTAAACGAAACTCTGGACCCTAAAATCAAATGATCCTATTCAGGAAGCTATAAGAAGCATATAATCGTACGAAAATTGTAGATTTCAATAGTCTAGGTGGAGAAGGACTTAACTGCATTAAACCTTATCGCCACTAACTCAAAACTCTGTTTCAGTTGAAGTTGTAAAGCGGTTTTGAGGCTCTCTTTACCTTCTCAATTATGTTGTCATTCCATGAAAGGTTGGGGTATAGGATAAGCGCTAGATACTGTACCGTTTTTGATAGGAATAGCCCTCTGTTCTCAATGGAATAGAAAGTGTATCAAGTCTAAATCGAAGTCTTAAGCTTATTGGACTTAAGGCCACGGTTCAAACCTTAAGTCAGGCATCTCAAACAAAAATAAATATGAAAAAATCAGTGACTCTCAGCAGATTTCAGACAAAAACTCTGAAAGTAAATAAAATTGCCATGAAAAAGTTTCTCAAAAATCAATCGGTCATTCGGAATCGACTTTAAACTGTAGATGCCGCCACTCATGTATAAAATTAACACATACAACATAAGTGGTTTGAAAGGCTAGGTCGTAATTCTGGCTGAAGGTTTGTAAGGACCAAATATGTATGTATGTATGTAATTATGAAGCGAAACTTTGTTAACACCTACTAATGACCAGTTGTAAAGAAAGAAAGTTTTGCTCTCTCATTTGCTAATGTAGCTGTCTGGCTCAACGTCGCTTTGCTCATTGCGTTTACCCTTAACTCGGTAGTCTAATAGAGCTATCGTTAATAGTTATCAGATCGTTCACTAAATGTTCAGGCTGGTTTTTAGCTGGATTCTAAAGGAATCCAGCTTTAATTGTAAAGCCCTGATGATGATTGTTAAGACCGATTAATAATTGCCTTATCAGTTACCACAATGAGATGCTGTGTGTGTGCCTAATACTATGTTCAGATATGCATTTTAATTGAGTCAATATTCGGTTTATTGAGTACAATATTTTAAGTGTTCCGACTTAACAATATACGCAGTTCAGCTGCTTATTCAATATTCATTTGACAGCTGGTTATTTCAACAACATTGTTTTTATTTTTTGTTTGTCGTTGTTGACATTTGAGCTGTCAAATATCAACAGTAAATGTTCGGAACATGACAGTGCTGCATTTCAAGTTTTACTTAATATTATAACAATTAGCGTATTTATTGCGCAATAATTAATTGAAACTTTATATAAAATATTGAGCTCAATAATGGCGTTTATTGCGATTTACGCAATAAAAGTGCATATCTGAACACCGTATAAGTGTATTTAGACTAGGGATTACCAAAATTTTTTTGGTTATGTATTAGTGAGTAAGAGAGCGAAAATAAGGTGAGAGTTTACAGTCATAGAAAAGTGTTAGTAGTATACGCTATTTTGATTTACATTTCATCTACATACATAAAGTTATACATCTTTGACTTAATAATTAAAACTTAAAATGTCTATAATCTTTTTTGATATTTGTTGGGATCTAATTTTGGTCCATAAATTTGCTCTCCTACCAATAACCAACCTTTAAATTTTTCCAAAATTTTGCGTTATGTCTATAAAAAAATATTTCTCTCTTCATAACATCTAAATTATTTGCTTGACTATTAAAACAATCAAAATGTGTTTTAAGAACATATAAGACATTGGCTTTTAATAAAAGCATTTTTTAACATGAAATATTTTTTGAGCGTAACCCTCAAAAAAAATGTTATAGCATCCGCTGACATGTGCACTCGCCGCAGTCTGAGCGGCGACTAAATAAAAGAGCATAAGCAATGTGTGTGAATTCGCTCTGCACAACTGTGCTATGAAATGGTAATCTATGATTTAGACTATCCTATCCTATCCAAACAAGCTGCCTGCTCTTAAAATAACCTAACATTCAAAAATATGTTCATAACATTCCATGGGGCAATTTGTCCTCAAAAATGCGTGTGTTTTCTCTAAGAGATTACATGAAGAAAAATATGACCCATGCATTTATCGATTTTTCCTATCAGATGACAAGTCATAATCAATATAGCAACGACGATCTAACTTTTCCAATTACTAAGCAACTCTATTGATAAATGTAAAGATATACCACAGAGATATTTTGTGTGGTTTTAAAATTTATTATTAAATTAAACTATTTTAATATAAGGTTAATAAATAAATAATAAAAAGTACGATTATCACGAAATCTAAACATTTTAAGTTTGAATTCCTTACAGTTAATACGCTCAACACAATCATTTAAAATGTATTTTACCAAAGTGTTCCTCACATTTATTGTGGTTTTGGCCTTGACTTTTAATTTATCGTATGCTGGTCAGAAAGCAACGGTAAGTTAATAAATACAGTAGAACACATATTTTATTTTACCCCTAATATAATGGATTTTTCTTGAAATTTTAGAAAATGGTTAAAGGAGCAGCAGGACGTGTTGCTGTTGGTGGTGTAGCCGTAAATTCTAATTTAAATGTTCACGTTAATCCACCACCAACCAATAAGCCGTCTAGTAGATCAAGCTCACCAGCGAGAGAAAGCTCATCGAAACATTCATCGAAACATAAATAAAATATCATAAATTCTAATACAAACTAAAAAATTAATAAAAAAAAAAAATAAAGCATTCACAGAAGTTTACTTGAAGTTTTCTTAAAGATAGTTTTTGTCCTTTCAAAATTTCCAAATCATCAACAGAATCAGAGATCAGCAATGAATCGTTTTTTTGCTACTCATAAGTACTCATGAAATTTGGAGTATGAGTGAGTCAAAAGTGAATTGAAATTCAACTACTCTGATTCATTCGTACTCACTACAACATTGATTTATAAGTACAGGTTGCAATGAGTATGAATACAATGTTGATATCAAACTCATAACATTCGAAATATGTTTCATTCATACGCCTACTCATTTAGATTCATAAATTTAGAAAAATTCTTATAATACTCATAAATGTTTCAAGTGATTAGAATCATTCATAAAAATTCACAGTCTTGTGATTCTTGTAAATGTTGAGTAAATGAGAGTCGAAATCAACAACATCATGCGTATTGTTAAGTATGAGTATGATGAGTACTCCAAACTTTGAATATGAGTAGTAGGAGTATGATATTAAAATAAGTATGAATGCGTATAAGTATCAGAAATTATGAGTATGATTTGATTCTGCTCATCTTTTTGAATACTCATTGCTAGACTCTGGTGTGAAGATAGATTCTAACATACATGATCCTAGACACAAACCGATTCAGTTAATAGAGCTCTGTTATGCTGTAAATAGGGCTCTGTTAAACTATATATTTAAGGCTTGAGAAGAAAAACACGAAAAATGATTAAATTCCCGAGTAAAATTGGGTTTAAACCACAAGCTGGTAAAATTAGTACCGTGGTCAATTATCGTTACAAAATATTGTGCAATACGAAACTACAATGCATCACATATTTTCGAAGTATCAGAAATTATGAGTATAATTCGAATCTTCTCATCTTCTTTGAATACTCATAGCTGATCTCTGAACAGAATGACAGACTGCATTACATAATTGCTTACACACATAATTAGTCATTACAAACCTACAGTCGGGGTTACAACGTAGCTTCTCACACCACTTATGTTGTGTGTATTAATTGCTACACATGAGCGGCAGGACCACAGTTTAAAGTCGACTCCGAAATACAAATTCTTTAAGAAACTTTTCATGGCAAATTTTATTTACTCTGAGAGTTTTTGACAGAAGAAATATTTCGTATTCGTTTTGATATCTGACCTAGGGTTTGAACCATGGCCTCGCGTCTAATAAGCCAACAGACTGCCTACTAGACTATGGCAACTTCTATAATTAAATTTCTATATTTTATATGAGGATTTTTTTAGACCTGGTTATAGTAATGAATTTGTTAAGTGTGTGAAGTTAAATTCGAATTTAAAAATCCAAGACACAAACCATAAATTTTACTAGAATCATTTTTGACATTAACAACAGTGGCAACAGTTTATAGTTGTTTAATGTTTTACATATACATAGGACATCGAGTATACATATGTACATATAAAATATATCATATACGTACATTACGGCCTAGCTTCCAACACCACTCATGTTGTGTGCGTTAATTTTATACTTAATTGGCGGGACCTACAGTTTAACGTCGACTCCGAACGACAGATTTTTGAGAAGCTCAAGTATAAAATTAACACAGAGAATCTAGGTCGTAATCCTAACTGAAGGGTTGTAATGGCATATGTATGTATGTATGTATGTAATGAATATCAATACGGGCCTTATGCTATAAAAATATTGAATAACATTCACAGGTTTTTCCTACATTCCATAGATATTTTCTTTAATCATTTGTAATTGAAACGAATCAATCGATGATTACATTGAACCGATATAACTTTTCTAATCATCAATCTGTTGGGTTTTACCCACTTATAATTATAAAATATTTCTTTATTACTAATGTGGTATTTCAGATCTTTTATTAAATAAAATCTGTTCACAAAACTATATAAATTACAGTGGCTTTCATGCAATATATGCATTTAAAGTTTAAAGTTCTTAACGTTAACACGATAAACACAATCAATTAAAATGTATTTTATTAAAATTTTCCTAACATTTGTTGTGGTTTTAGTCTTGACTATCCATCTTTGTCATGCTGGTCAAAAAGCAAGCGTAAGTTAACAAAAAAAAACAAAATTTTTTAATTATTCCGATAATTACATGGAATTTTTATTTTAGAAATTGATTAAAACTACAGGTGGTGCAGCAGTTGGCGCTGCAGCGGTTAATTCAAATTTAACTGTACATTATCATCCACAACCTACTAAAAAACCAAGCTCATCTAAAGGTAGCGGTTAGTTAAAACATAAATGAAATGAAATGTAAACAAAATTATTAAGAAAAACAATAAAATTAAATGAATTAAAAATTTGTTTACTATTTAAAAAATATTATCGATAAGTACTCTACATAATGCAGCGTATTTCAGCACTGGCTCTGAAGTAATGTTCTTTGGCATTCGCTCCTCCAGGTTTACAGTGCCTTATACCGTGCCTAGTTTTTCGCTTTTGGTCGAAATTTCCTAATGTAACTAACGTAAGTCGCCGTAGTCTAGTAGGTAGTGTGTTGGCTTATCAGACGTAAGGCCCGAGTTCAAACCCCAAGTCAGACATCAAAAGGAAATATGAAAAAAATATTTCTTAGGCGACTTCCTCTCAGCAGATTTTTGACAAAAACTCTGAGAGTAAATAAAATTGCACATGAATAGTTTCTCGAAAATCTTTCGTTAGGAGTCGATGTAGGTCCCGCCACTCTCTTGTATAAAATTAACCCACACAACAGTGTGAGAAGCTAGGCCGTAATCCTGACTGAAAGGCTGTAATGGCCAGTTATGTATGTATGTATGTTATGATCATATTTTTAAAAGCAGCAAAATTGTCCGACAGACAATCCTGAAAGCAACAGGCCCAATATGTTCCGGACTTTCCAAAGTAAAAGTGAAATGTAGGTGAAACCGGTGAAATTTCTAAAATCTAACAACCTAATCAGCCCCCACGCAGTATAATTTTCGCAAGTCACGTTCTTGTTGCTGACCTGTTGGCTTTACTCTCAGAAAAGGGGATGGTGAGCACATAATCCCATTTTGTGGTATATACAGAGTTGGGTTCAGAGGGGTAGAGGAAAGAGAGTTTTCTGTCCCGAAATAAAGTATTTCACGCCCCTGAAAAAACTCACGCATATATTCTAAGTGGAAGTCTATGGTATCGAAAGATGTGCTTAATTCTACTTGGACAGAAAATACAAAGGACGTAGTCAGACCGCTACCCAAGCAAAGATAGTGGAAGACTGTCTGGGACGCCTGTATTAGCTAGGTAGAAAAAATAGCGAGCACTCGGCTCTTATAAGGTTAAGTGGTAGACAGTGTGAAACTATCTATCTGTCTAGGGTTGATATATTAGCTACGTAGAGAAAATAGTTTTATCCTCAGCTAAGTTCCAAATCGTGTGGTAATTCGAGGCAATAAAAAGCTAGAACCGCTAATAGGGCCAGAGTGGAGTAGTGAAAGATACATAAGTTTTCAATGCAATTAAAGTGAAATTGAGATCATGGAAATCAGATCTCCCTTGTTATGATATCGACGCCTCCGTTCTATAACATTCTAAGTCTAAGTGTGTTTTGAGTTATGATCTCTCAAAGTTTTCACGCGCCATACGACTATATGTGTATTCTAAGTAGATTTTTCCCTATAACTTCGGAACGGATCGGCGCATCTTAACCAAATTTTGACAGTATTTAAGTTAGAGAACGTAGAATTTAAAAATGCAAGAACATTAAAAACGTTCTAAGTACACTTAGAACGTTATAGAATGGAGGCGTCGATATGTCTATTTATCGCTAAAATACAAAACAGCAGTAATGCTACCTTATTAGCTCAGACATCCACCGGTTTGTATAGAAGAAACAAAACCCATTTCTGAATTAAATTTCAGACCATTCGTAAAAATCGATTTAGAATTATTGATACTAACAAAGTCCGCAATTTAGGCGACTCGGGCGAGCAGATATCAAGCGTATGGTTTATAAAAGATCCAACACACTCTGTTCCCTCAATAAGCTACTTTGTCCAGACTATTGCTCCATTTGAAGGCCAATCGTAGCTGTCATTTCTTGACAATTAAAATATTTTTTACAGAAGATTTTTTACCAAAGATTCAATACAAATACTTTTAATATTTTTAAAATATTTTTTAAAAATGTTAACGGCTTTATTTAATCCATTAAAACAGCATAAAACTTTTAAATATTTTATTTACGATGTGGCCTGTTAACATTACCAATACGTATAGTTTCCGATTCTTGTATATTGCCATTGGCATCGGTAATGATAACTTTCGAAATGTCCTTCTTTACGTTGCCATATGTTTTGTGGTCTGCATAAGCTTTAACTTTATAATTTTTCTAGAATAAGGAAATATAAAAAATATATACATATACATATATGTACATATATTTTCAATTTATCTTTAACTTACGTCATCTCTAAAAATACTATTTTTATTTAAAGCATCCAGAATAGTTTGAGAAACCTAGAAGTATTATATTCATTAACATTAAAAAAAAAATTAAAAAAATTTATACTATTTTCCTTACATCTTCAGTAGCCATAGCCGATTGGCTAAAAAATAAAACTGGCGCAGCGATAAGTAGTATTAAATGTAGATTCATGGTGTTTCAGAATAATACTGTTAGCTTAGCATCAGTTTTACGCTGATTTTATGGTTGCAATTCAACAGAACTATTGCGGTTTCCGAGTATTATTAATCGTATAATGATTAATATTGCAAAAATAAATCATAAGAAATAAACTGTATTAACCCATTAGGGTAAGCAAAGCAAACTTTAATCATCACAAAAATTAATCAAGTAGGGCCACGCCCATCATTTTTATTCCGCTTGAATTGGCACTCCCGTTTTTCGATTCTTATTTTATAAAATTTGATGCCTATATCTCCGGTCCCAAGTAACGCCCGACCGTAAGGAAACATGTTTTGAAAAATGGCTATCCACCCCACTAAGTACATTTTCTCCACGAGTCTATTATCTATCTGATTTAGCACCATTTATATAGAGGACTTTTTTTTACTCATTTGAAGAAAACAATTAGCTTCACCAGCTATTTCTACGGTCCCAAGTAAGGCCCGGCCGTTACAAAACCTATTTCGAAATCCTTGATACCATGGATATATATTGAGATACCTGCAACAAGTCCCATTATTCTACAATATCGATCATCCTACCCAGACATTATTAAAAAAAATATTTTTTGGCTAAGTTTTTCAATTTTCAAAACAATTTGTAAACTACCAGAGAAGCTGTTGCACTCAGGAACGTCTGGGGTATAATTTTTAACAGATGTTCCATACTCTATACATATTTGGATGATTTCTTCCAGGAACATTTTTTGTAGCTTCTGTTAAACACTTAATATTGTTATATTAACTTTAACATTAACGCTGTAATATTTTCTGGTTTTTGTCTTTGCTAGTAAAATTTTAAACTATAGGCGCGTGTGAAGCCTATAGGACTTACGAAGCGATTAAATAATTACGTGAAATTGACATTAGTTTGCGGAGAAGCTAACAGCTGATTTCACATACTACATTTTAAACAAATTAAGAACACTTAAAACCTGACTCAGAAGCTTTGGATCAATCAAAAAGTTTATCAAAAAGACTTGTTTAGCTAGAAGAGATGTGAATAAAATCTATACCTTCGTAAGGATGGTTGTGAAACATAAGCTAAGCATTGTAAACCCATGACGAAATAGCTAAATAGGTATTATAATGTGAGCCAAGTGTGCTATACTTTAGGTAATTTAGAAATGTAACCAGACCTAACCTTTACTTAAATTCGCAATAACTGGTATGAATGTTGATAAAGTATTTGAGAAAAAAGTTTTACGGCAGTACTTAAGTCTACTTCAAAGGGACTACCAATTTAATGTAACTAAACAAGCGTGATTTGTGGATCTTCTCAAGAGTATGTATTTAGATGTGTATGAAGATAAATTGAAATTTAACTAGCAAAGACAAAACCCCAAAATTTTTACACAGCTAATGTTAGAGGAATTAACAGAGCAATGTTAATTGGTTAACAGAAAATACGAAAAATAGTCACAATATCCATCATCCGTCATACTACCCAGACACTGTTAACATAGGGAATATTTGAAGACCGATAACTCACGCTACACAATTATTTGGGATATACCACTTATTGGGTTTTATTAGGGACACCTTAGGCTACAATTTGTATATAATCAGATATCTGCAGCAGCAGGTCCCTGATATCGTATATTTGGGTGATTTCTTCTTTGGCTATTTTTCATATTTTCTGTTAACCACTTAACATTGCTCTGTTAATTTTAACATTAGCTCTGTAAAAATTTTTGGTTTTTGTCTTTGCTAGTTAAATTTGAATTTATCTTCACACACATAGTATTTAGAACGTTTAAACAGGTTTACACACATACATACATAATTGGCCATTACAACCCTTCAGTCAGGATTACGGTATAGCCTCTCACACCACTCATGTTGTGTGCCTTAATCTTATACTTGAGTGGCGGGACCTACAGTTTAATGTCGATTCCGAACGACAGATTTTGAGAAACTTTTTCATGGCAGGTTTATTTACTCTCAGAGTTTTTGCCAGAAATCTGCTGAGGGGTGAGTCGCCGCACAAATATTTTTTTTCATATTTCGTTTTTGATGTCTGACCTGGGGCTCGAACCTGAGCTTTACGTCTAATAAGCGAACACACTACCTACTAGATTACGGCGACTTCAGACACTGTTAACATAGGGAATATTTGAAGCCCGATAACTCAAGCTACATAATTATTTGGGATATACCACTTATCAAGCAGGTTTCTTCGTCAATCCATATTCGTCGTAGACTTTTGTAACACAGTGTAGGTGTTGTAATAAAATACGGGTTTCAACGTACAATCATATTAATTGTAGACTTTTATAACACAGTGTAGGTGTTGTAAGAGAATACGGGTTTGTTCGTACAACCATATTCGTTGTAGACTTTTGTAACACACTGTAGGCATTATAAATAATAAAAAGCAGTTCATAGTTTTTAGAATCTAAGAATTTAAGAATTTAGTTTTTTAATTTAACAAAATTTTTTAAAGGCAATTGTAAATAAACATTTAAAAATATTTTTCCAATATTGAAAAACATATTTCTCCCTCAATGATGACCCTCCTGTATTGTTGTAGTATGCTTTAAAAATTATAAATTAAAAAAGGAAAAACAAATTTAATTATTATTATTCATAAATCCAATACAATTGTGGACATAACTTACGCCTATTTGAGTTATAGTTCTACCCGTCTTCTTATCCCTGACATATTTATCGCCATTTGTAAAAATTAGTACTTGTTGTTGTTCATTATTAACATATTTATCAATCTTAGAACGGGATAGGCAGACCAAGAAATTATTATTAATAAAAACTATTTAACACACACACACACAAATTTCAATTTAAAATACCTGCCGTGCTTCTATGGAGTGGAGGGAGAAAAATATGCAACAGATGGTTAAAAATAAAATGATTAAATTTAATTTCATTTTTACATTTTATTATTATGTTTTCTTTTATTCTTTAAAAGTTTTTAAAAATCTTAAGATAGCAAAGATTGAAGTTTTATCTTTGCTTGCAATTTATGAAATGAATTAAAAATGAAAGTAAATGTTTCATGAGATCTTGATAAATGTGAAAAAATGTACAGTCAAAGAAAAAAGCCTATATACACCACTATTACAATTAAGAATGCTTGAAGACAAAAACGAATATAAAAAAATATAACCTAGAAATTCTTAGAAAAAGAAAACGAAAAGATTAGCGAGTCGTATGTAGACTTTTTACTCTGACTGTATGTGGTTTTTGGCATTTAATTAAAAGTATGATTAATAATCTATTGCTGTGGCAAATCTAAATCTGTATTGATATAAAATATATGTACATATGTATGTATATAAAAACATAGAGCTCTATAAATAATTTAATGTTAGCTTGAAGACGAAGTCTTTATTAAGAATAGTTAGATTGATACCATATAATTAATAGAGTGGTTAACACTGTTGCACACATATTATGATATAAAATTGAATACAGTAGATTTTCTCGAACCGATTTATTAACATACAATCAAAGAGAAAAGTCTACATACACCGTATACATAATAAATAATTTATACGAAAATCCTGTCTTTACCTTTCACACGCGTAGCTGAAGAAAAAGTCTATTTCAGCAGTGTACACACACCGTGTACATGCACCGGTATATGTAGACTTTTTTCTTTGACTGTACATTTCATAAATAAATAGCAGATATTTATATTAATATTTAATATAGTGATATTTAGCTTTCACGCGCATCTTAAGTCAGCCTAGCCAATCATCAAAATTTATTTCATATGTCCGCCTTTTGGCCTTCAGACATGACCTAAGTTAGACTAGGCAATCATCAATAGCCCCAAGCACTTTGCCTATCGGAAAATTGGCCACAGCACGAATCAAGGCTGTCTAAAGAGAATCAATGTTGAGAATCTCAGCTCCTTTAGTAGTGTTCACAATTTCTATACTAGCGGACTCAATTTAAAACTACCAGAGGATCATTCTTCCAAAGAGATCAGTGACCATAAATTCCTTCTGCTGAACATATTTATTAACATAGAGTGTATATATAAATAGAAAATGGGTGCTGGAAAAGTCCGGCTTCTGGTATTCACGTATATCTTAAGTTCGACTGTATAATCACATACATACATAATTGCTCATTACAACCCTTAAGTCACGATTACGACCTAGCTTCTCACACTGCTCATGTTGTGTGCGTTAATTTTATGCGTGAGTGGCGGGACCTACAGTTTAACATCGACTCCGAACGACAGATCTTTGAGAAACTTTCTTATGGCAATTTTACTAACTCTTTGGACCATTATTACAATTTGCCGTTAATTAAAGGGAGGATAATAAGATAGAAGTAAGCGTTAAGCTAAAGGGAGGTTCATGCTGACGATAACTTTTAAAGTTAAGTTTATGTTTGAACTTAACATATTATATAATATTTTCAATATGGCAACTTCAAATTTAAACAAAATGAGCATATACAAGCAAAAAAAAACCAAGGCCGTCGTTGCCAAAAAAAAAAAAATTGTTTAATTGAGCATTGTTATCGACATTCCTCCGCCACTGCCATATTTTTTAAAAAGTTAACTTTGTTTTATCTGTAAGTTGTAATAACGAAAATAAGTTAAAGTTAACTTTACAGTTCCCTTTAGCTAAAGGTACCTTTAACTAAAACCAAGTTTAACGGCAAGTTGTAATAATGGTCCTAGAGTTTTTTTTAGAGTCTGGCGAAAACTCTAAGAGTAAATTAACCTGCCATGAAAAAGTTTCTCAAAAATCCGTCGTTCGGAGTCGACGTTAAACTGTAGGTCACGTTTAAATTAACGCACACAACATGAGTGGTGTAAGAAGCTAGGCCGTAATCCTGACTGAAGGGTTGTAATGGCCAATTATGTACATATGTATATTGTTTTGTTCCCTGCGCATGTTTTACAGCTAATCGGGAAATTAATCGATCAGCTGTAGATAGGTGGATGGCGAGGCTAACTATTGTTACTTAGAAGCGACGCCATTTGTGAAAATGTATTTGGATCTGTAGCTGTAAAGAAACTTGCTCATTGATTCTTAGTTTTTCCTTCTCTGAAAATGTATTTTGTTTTTCAAAATTTGCAACTTCTATTGTATACGAACCACCGCAATCAATAAGGATCGATTCATAGTAAGATCTAAATTTACATATATATTTATATATACATATGCATGTACTATAAATTGCTGTGTAGAGAGGGGGATATACCACACAGAAAATATATTTACAAGTATAAATACAGTTTTATTGAAATTATTCACGTTCAGTTGATTTCTTTACCGAGGCCTTATAACATCAGCAAAATGAATTTATTCTCATATCTTTTGTTTATATTGATTGGTATTATTATACACGTTAATCATATGGAAGCGAAAAAAGATATTTCTGTGAGTGTGTTTTCATTTTTAATTTCTTAAAAATAATTTTTATTTTTCCAAAGGATAAAACCATCGATGACATTATAAATCATCCTGGTAGTAATGTAAGTCAAGTCAAGTTTGTAATGCAATTCCATTAAGAATTCTTTTTAATTTAATTTTCAATTTTTTAAGGACAACATCATCAGCGGCAATAACATACATAATCGGGTGCAAACAAATTCAGATGTTCATATAGAAGGCATCGATAATCCTTCGAAGGATCATAAAGAAGTTCATACTTTGAAAACCATTAAAGATATTGAAAGTGAAAACATGGGATTATGGAAGAGATTTTTGAGATTGCTTGGTTTTTGAAGTCATTAAATCTTGAATGCTTTTAATGATTTATTCTTTACATTTATGAAAGTTAATTTTAAAAAATTATTATGAACCTGTATATAAATAGGAAAGAATATTTTTTATTTAAAGGCATACGTCTATGCCATTGATAGAAATAAAGATCATCTTCAGAATTTATAAATCTTTCTGAACTAAACATAATCCTTTTAAAGATCTTAAGAAGTTAAACCTGCGATTAATTTAAAAAAAAAATGCAATTCATCGAACAAAAAGGATGCAAGTTATCGATCAAAAAAACTCAAGTCATCTACTAAAAAATACTTGTCATTCGAACAAAAAAAAACTGCAAGTCTGCTACCAAAAAATGCAAGTAATCGGCCAAAAATCAATGCGAGCATTTTGCCCGATTTATATAAAGAAAACGTGGACTTTGCAGCAAGACTAGAAATAATTATTCCTTCGAAAGATTTGAAATAATTATTCCTGATTGGACAGTCGCCGTTGTCTAATAATAATAGTGTGTTGGCTTATTAGACGTGAGGCTACGGTTCAAGAACCAGGTCTGGCGTCCCCAACAAAACTAAATATGAAAAAAATTTTTCTTTGGCGACTTCCCCTCATCAGATTTCTGGCAAAAACTCTGAGAGTAAATGGAAATTGCCATGAAAAATTTTCTTAAAAATCTGTCTTTAAACTGTAGGTACCAGCCCTCACGTATAAAATTAACACACACAACATAAGTAGTGCGAGAAGCTAGGTCATAATTCTGACTGACGGGTTGTAATGACCCATTATGTATGTATGTACATAGACTGGCATATGTTAGTATAAAAAGGGCAATGAAACCCTGTCCTACAGCGGTGATGAAGGTTCTGTTGCTCATGGTCGTGAAGACCAAAGCTATAGAGACTTAGGTGAAGATAATGGAAGACAAATCTAATAGGAGAATCATCGTGGGACTTCCTGACCTAATAATTCGAGGTCCCCTCTTGACGGCTCCCTCTTGAAACGTTCCCTTTACACAACCAGTAGACTCTATGACCTAGAGGCCATATACCTTTTTTAAAATTTACCAATTCTGTGGAATCCGGAGAAGTAGACAACAAATATTGAAATAGATGTGGAAGCTTCTAGCCCCAAAAGTGGAATACGTCAAGCTCATAAGGCAACTTGAGTGTAACTTCTATAACATCTTGAACAGAAAGTACAAAATATGGGGCATTGCAATACTATCTGATCGCCATCTAAGCATTCTGGTTTTATGAGGTTAATTTGAAAATATTATTTGGAAATATGAAAACAACATCAACAGTTTTCTGACGAAAGCTCTGACTCTGAGAGTAAATTGCGGAGCCGTCGTTGAAATATAGGTCCCACCAATTACAGATAAAATAAACACACACAGTATTGGTGGTCTGAGGAACTAGGTAGTAAACCTAATTAAAGCGTTGTAATAACCAAATAATACTCGGCAAAAGGCAATATAGATATAAGCAGAGGCTGTTCCCAAGCCAAATGGGTTGGAGGCAAACTTAACTGTTGTTGGGTAATTCTAAGATGGTTACAAGAGAAGGAAATATAGATACAATCCAGACATACTTTGAGCTTAGTAAGCGGTCGGTTATTTAACCTTAGCATGATCCTAATTTAATAATCGCCGTAGTCTAGTAGGTAGTGTGTTCGCTTATTAGACGTAAAGCCCGGGTTCGTATCCCAGGTTAGACATCAAAACGAAAAATTAAAAAAATATTTCTTCGGCGACTTCCTCTCAGCAGATTTCAGGCAAAAACTCGGAGAGTAAATAAAATGTCCATGAAAAAAAGTTTCTCAAAAATCTGTCGTTCGGAGTCGATGTTAAAATGTAGGTCCCGCCACTTAAGTATAAAATTAACGCACATAACATGAGTGGTATGAGAAGCTAGGCCGTAATCCTGACTGAAGGATTGTAATGGCCAATTATGTATGTATGATCCTAGTTTACTTAAAACGATTTTAAGTGATGACAATTAGTGGACAGTTGTCTCAATCGACTTAGCTCGCTATAGATCGACGACTGGACGGAGATTTTCCATTATTTCCAAGAGGGAAGTAAGAAGGAGCTATGAATAGCTATTTTTCGATAAAAATGTGTGTCTTATAACATTCCAAATTTGAATTCACAGCAGTCTCTTCTTGACTGCTCTCACACTTATTTTTCAATTTCTCTTCCAACAGCCTTCTTCAATTAGAATTTCTTAGTCATTATTTTATTGTCCTTTAAAATATTGCCTTTCTAAATAACTTTTTTCCTTTGAATCATTGGCAAGGCAATGATATGTTTTGTTGTTATTATTTCTGCTAGACAGGTCACCATTTCTTAACATAAAATGTTGATCTAAATTGATGCAATAAATTCATAAAAAGGATGTAAATTGTTGTGTACTGTGACTGCGAATCTTATTGCATTTTTATTGTAATTTTTAACGACAAGTGCCATTAGTTTTATATTTTTCTTTTTATTATCATTTTTTTTCTCTTCTTCTTCTTCTATTCCTAATTGAATCTGAAGCAATTATTTTCTTTTTCTTGGAAACCTGCACTATTTTTTCAGATTTTTTTTCAGAGCCTAATAAGAACGGAGATACAAACCAAAAATATGGTCATTATATAAACATTATTAAATAAAATATTATTTGTAAATAGTATTCACAGTGTGTGTGGGAAAAGCAACAAATAAAATGCAATTTCAATTACTTTTAAAAACCATTGACAGTATGTTCCCTCTTTTAGGTCCATTATTACAATTTGTAGTTAAACTTGGGTTTAGTTAAAGGTATCTTTAGCTAAGGGGAACTTTAAAGTCACCTTTAACTTCTTTTCGTTATTACAACATTATGATAAAATAAAGTTAACTGTTTAATAAAATATGGCAGTGCCGGAGTAATGTCGATAAAACTGTTCAATTAAACAAGTTTTTTTAAACGCAGTGGCTACGAAGGGCCTCTTTTGTTGTTGTTGTGTTTCCTCATTCGTAGTCTAGTAGGTAGTGTGTTCGCTTATTAGACGTAAAGCCTGGGTTCGAGCCCTAGGCCAGACATCAAAACGAAATATGAAAAAAAAATATTTCTTCGGCGACTTCCTCTCCACAGATTTCTGGCAAAAACTTTGAGAGTAGATAAGCCTGCCATGAAAAAAGTTTCTCAAAAATCTGTCGTTCGGAGTCGACATTAAACTGCAGATCCCGCCACTCAAGTATAAAATTAACGCACACAACATGAGTGCTGTTGAGAAGATAGGCCGTAATCCTGACTGGAGGGTTGTAATGGCCAATTACGTATGCATGTGTATCTTGGTCGTATTCGAAACTATCCATGTGGTGTTTGCGTAGTCTATTACCATACTGCCAATCCTAAAGTTATACGTCCTCTATGGGACTTTCAATGTTAAAAATTTTCCTGTAAGTTCGGCAGTCCTGCCATGTTGGACCAGTTAATTTTGCAAATAAAAATTTTTAATGGAACTCTTAGAACTCTTAGAAAAATATTAAGACAAACGCAATTTGCCCACGTTTAATTAAATCCGATACTGTTGTCACGTGTCCGCTGTAGTCTATAGCAGAGATCAGCAATGAATCGTTTTTTCGCTACTCATAAGTACTCATGAAATTTTGAGTATGAATGAGTCAACAGTATTGAAATTCAACTACTCTGATTCATTCGTACTCACTACACAATTGATTTATAAGTATGAGTACAACGTTGGCATCAAACTCATACCATTCGAAATATGTTTAATTCATACGCCTCCACATTCAGATTCATAAATTTAGAAAAATACTTATAATATGTCCTCATAAATGATTCGAATCACTCATCATCTAGTGAGTATTGTAGTGTTCGTACGCGAATCATATTTATTTTGTGATTGTTGTAAATGTTGAGTAAAGGAGAGACGAAATCATGATGTTGTATTGTTAAGTAAGAGAACGATGAGTACTTTAAACTTTGAATATGAGTAGTATGAGTATGATATTAAAATAAGTATGAATACGTATAAGTATCAGAAATTATGACTATGATTCGTATATACTCATCATTTTGAGTACTCATTGTTGTGATCTCTGGTCTGTAGGTGTGATCAAAAAATAACCGTTATTTTCAAATTTCGTGAGTTACGTATGTTCGATTTTCCCATTTTTTTTCTGTTATGTCTGCTATATGTATGTATACGTTGACAATATCAGCCAGTTTGTCAGTTTGTTTTTGACAGATAAAAAGGTTAGTCGTGTTTTGGTGTGCTCTTCGATTTTTTACTATTCGGAAAAATGAATCAAAGAAACTGTATTAAGTTTTGTGTAAAAAATGAAATTAAATGTGCAAATACATTTGAAGTGTTGACTGTGGCGTTTGGCGAGCCTACTATGAGCAGAACACAAGTTCAATTGTGGTATAACCGGTTTAAGGAAGGCCAAGAAGATGTCAATGACAATGCTCGTCCTGGTCGCCCGAGCACGTCAACCGATGAAAACATTGAAGCTGTGAAGAAAATAATTTTGGATAATCGTCGAATCACTATTAGAGAGATTGCTGATGATGTTGGCATATCGTTCGGCTCATGCCAAGCAATTTTTATGATGATTATTCCAAAATTGCTAAATTTTAAGCAAAAACAACGTCGCATGGCATCGCTCAGGAGATGTTGAAGACGTTCAACGTCGATCTAGATTTGCTCAAAAAGGTCATAACTGGTGACGAATCATGGGTACATGGCTATGACATTGAAACCAAAGCCCAATCATCCCAATGAAAGCGTCCAGAAGAGCCAAGACTCGTATGTTGGCTTACTTGACGATTTCTCGTGAGTTCAAACATCAACATCTGACCTTAACATCAAACATCATCATCTCATGGCATTATATATCATAACAGAGATTGAAAATGACAACTCAACGTGCAATGGGAATTAGAAAGATTATATGATTAGGGATTCAATATTCCCGTTCTATGAAATTCATTAAAACGAAGATGCATTCCTATGAATTCCTACGATTGGGCAATTACACACGAGAACAATTATGCTGGCACAAAATGGCAGCTTGTAGGCAAGAGAGGTGAGGAGAGTGGTTTTTTGCTGGCATAATTTTTCAACCAGCTTCTACACCGCACAAACCAATACATAAACAACACAAAACCAATGCACATACATTTATAAAACAGCTGGTTCAGAAAGGTAAACGTCAAATAAGTAAAAAAAAACTAATGCACACAAAGCAGAGTACATGTATGCAATTTTATGCCAGCTGAAATAGTCTCGTGTGTGACTGAAGGAACAAAAATTGTGCGGCTTAAAAAATAGTCTCGTGTGTGATAGCACAATATGTAAAGTTTTGTCGTACGTTGAAATGATTTATTTCGTTGCTGGATACTACTAGTTGACCAAAACGAAATTTGTTTTGCCTTTGTAGAAGAGGATGCGAAAACATAAAATCAAAAAGTTGATGAACTTTTATGCTGCCTCCTATTTTGTATATGCAACTAAAATTCACAATCATGTATGTAAGTATGTGCGTAAATATAATCCAAAGCCCATGGGAACTAAAACCCCTGCCGTGAGTTATGCACGTGTTTGTAACTGCTGATTGCAACAACCCTTATAAACTGCCAACAAAAAGATGTTAATTTGTGAAAAATCACAAAATTGTTGGCTTTTTCAACTTGCAACATAGAAATACTGTCAACTTTATGCAGGCATTTTAAATATATGTTGAGCGTACAATTGAGATGAGTATATAAAAAAAGTTTTAATCTAAAACAAACGCTTTTTTGCGTTGAAAACCTTTCATACACAGACTGAGATTTATCGATTTCTCAAGTACTTTAAAAACAATACAACAACAACAACAGCAACAATAACAATAACAATTGTAATGATGATAAGAGCTTAAAAACACCAAAATTCAACAAAGGTAGGGCCAGCAGGCCATAAGACCCAATTCTTCATATGACCTTAAAGCCAATAATATATACCATATACTGCCTATGAAACATTAATTTATTATTTATTATCTGAAAACACAATCATCATTGAATGAAAATTAAGAAAACAAACTTACCTGAGGCAAACACCACATTAAAGGGTATCTTTTTAGCCATGCTGAGCATACAAAATGGTTATAAAAGTAAAGGAATTTTTTTTTCTTCTTTTATTTCTTCTTATTCCGTTTCCTGAAACACTCACACTATTTTCTTTTGCCTTACACTTTATTTTCTTAATTTATCACTTATTGTAATTAATTAATGAATTAATTAAATAATTTTGATTGATTATTAAGATAGGCTTTTTGAAATTTATCACACACTTTCCTTTTTTGTAATTTTTTATTTATTTTATTTTTTCATATTTTTTTTTTTCTTCGTATTTTTCTGAATTTTTTATGCACAATTTCCTTACGACTGGCCAGGATAATCACTACTAGACAACCCCATTATATTACAGCATACGAAATGACAGTTACACCACTGTCAAACAACTATTTTGACATATTAGTCAAGCTCATGCGCCGTAAACACTTACACTATGCCACAAAAAAACGATCAAAACGAATGGAATGGAAAGCTTTAATCCTACCGATGAAGTTATAATTCCGTGTACTCCTTTACAAGATAGGGAGATCTGACGTCATATTAGGTGTAACCAGACAGTGGCATCTGGGTGCACAGATCCGTATACTGGGAATGCCTACAATGACTTCTGCAGAAGCTGTAATGCAAGTATTGGCATTGTCCAGCACTTGAAAACCTGAGACTTAGAATTCTGAGGCCCCAGAATTTATTGAATGGCTGAGAGCTGCCAACCACGAGTTATAATAGTATGACGGACTAGGTAATATCGGTGTTACAACCGACAACCAACTCTGGTCAGATACAAACCAGCAACCAATTGTGAGGGAAATAAGGAAACGCAAGTGGGGATTTCTTGGGCACACTCTTCGTAAGCCATTAGATGACATCACAAAGAAAGCCATAGACCGGAATCACCAGGAAAGCAGGCGCATCGGACGACCATCACACACCTGAAAACGCCAAATCACAACCGAACTATCCAAACTACATACGTCTACAATGGAACGAAGTCAAACATCGCGCTGATGATCGAGCTCATTGGAATCAACTTGTTGACGCCCTATGCTCCCTAGAGAAGTAAAAGGAACATATATAACCGAAGCTTGTGAAAGGAACCCAAGTAAACTGTGATGTAGATTTGAGTTTTTGTCAGACTATTGACAAGAGATTGTCGAAAGGAAGATTTTTTATATTTTTTTAGGATAACGGCGTCCTTGTCCTTGCAAAAACACACACTTAGTCCTTAAAGGCTAAACAGTATCTCTGCTAAATGCTTACAAGAATGTGTTCTGATAACTCATTCCTATTAGAATCTACACGTTGGGGTCGAGGCCATCACCATTCTGCGCAAGTGTACTATGCATATGCAGAGCCCTGTCTAAACACCCATCACTAACCTCAGGTTATTCCTTGACATTTTTATCAAAATTTCAAAAACGATGTCAATCCACAGCAATGAATTAAACGCCGTTGAAGCTTTTCTATTTTTTTTTAATGTGGTGAATTTTATTGTTGTGGTGAGTTTCTAGTGTGGTGAGTTTTTACAAAGTGTGGTGAATTCATCAGGTGTGGTGTCATGGGTATGTATGATTTTAGCATAGGAAAAGCAATGATAACGGTTGCCGAATCGTGATGTAATTTCGCTAAGTATTTCATTTGCTCTATATATGCTAAAATGAACGTTTAATTCCGTTACGTTCCGTCGACATTTGGCGAAACGGGACTTTTACGTTTTAAATCAACTGTTTTTGTTTTGTATATGAAAAATATAAATAATTTTTTTTAAAGTACCATTTGATGCAAATAGGTACTCTTTCAGTTATAGTTCAATACTATTTCAAAATTTCAATTTGGCAACACTGATGTTCACACAAACAAAACAGCTGTTGATGGAGGTGCCGTCACGTCACAGTTTTTTTTTATCAACAAATCTTGTGCATTCCATTAATTAAAGGATTTTTTTTTAAAGATTGCATTAAATATGGAACATAAATACAGCATTTTATTACCCACATACAATGAAAAGGATAATTTACCCATTATAATATGGTTAATTATGAAATATCTGAATGAAAGGTAAAATTCAAAGAATTATTATGATTAAGAACTTGTGTAATGTAAGCCAATGGGTTTGTTTTGTTTTTGTTTCCTTTCAACCCCCAGTGGCTACGAATTTGAAGTGATTATTATTGATGATGGCAGTCCAGATGGTACTTTGGAAGTGGCCCAAGATTTGCAAAAAATCTATGGAGAAGGTAAAATCTTGCTAAGGCCACGTAAGGCCAAATTGGGTTTGGGTACAGCCTATATACATGGTATACAACATGCCACGGGTGATTTTATTATAATAATGGACGCCGATTTAAGTCATCATGTATGTAGCAATTTTACGAATACTAAGATATTTATTAAAAGGCTTTTTATTGGTTTTAGCCCAAATTTATACCTGAATTTATCGAACTGCAAAAGAAACACGACTACGATATTGTGTCCGGTACACGCTATAAAGGCGATGGCGGTGTTTTTGGTTGGGATTTTAAGCGCAAACTGATATCTCGTGGTGCCAACTTTTTGTCTCAACTTTTGTTGCGTCCAAATGCTTCCGATTTGACTGGCTCGTTTAGATTGTATAAGAAAGAGGTTTTGGAAAAGTGCATTGCTAGCTGTGTCTCCAAGGGCTATGTTTTCCAAATGGAAATGTTAGTACGCGCCAGACAACATGGCTACTCGGTAGGCGAAGTTCCCATTACATTTGTTGATCGTGTTTATGGCATTTCTAAATTAGGCGGCACGGAAATTATACAATTTGCTAAAAACTTGTTGTATTTATTTGCTACCACATAAATTTTGATACACAAATATAATTTTTTAATTTATTTTCACAATTACTTTTCATTTTATGAACCACGAAACTGAAAGGAAGCGTCTATACTAATTGTATGGTAACAGAGTTCAGTAGAAGTACTGCCAAGTCGTAGGAAATGGTGAAATGTAGATTTCATTATAGACCGTTATTTTGTACAAAAAAGTATCATATAGAATGATTCAGTTTTTAATTAATCTTTGCTTTAAATTGCATTTTTCGCCTATTGTAAAGGACTGAAAGGAAAAATATGTTGGTTTACACCATAATTTGGCAATATAATAAATATTTTCCAATTATGAATTCAGTTGCAATATTTTGCTTGCAAAGTAAGGAAAACATATGACCTACTCTGTTTCAGTCATTTAGCAACCCCGATTTGATAACACGAATAGTGCTGCCAAATTTTTGTTTAATGGCAAATTGCAACAAATAATGAAAAATCAACAAAGACAATTACTTAAACGTCAAAAACGCTGAAGTGAACGAACAACCAAAAAATTTTATTAAAGTTAAAAAAGAAATCTTAAATAATAGACAAAATTAAGCATACAACTATACAAAATCAATCTATTTAATACACAATAAATTCATAACAACTTTACTAAATTATTACTGCAGGCAGACAAATTACACAGAAGTTAAAAGGCAACATCAACAGCAGCCAGCCAAAAAGCAGCTGGTGTGTGCGTAGAAAATTCTTTTTGGAATTCATTTTAAACTTATTAATTACTAAATATTCAACTAAACGACTTAATTATCAAAGGCTGGAGTAAAATGTCTGTAACAGATTTCATTAAGGGTTTGCCTTGCCATAATGCCGATAACTTTTCACAATTCAATACGGAGCAGGCAATGCGCACATCACAAAAACGACCATCCGTTTATCTACCCACTGAAGATTATCCCTCGGAACAGCATATAGTTTTGGATAAACGTTCCGTACTGCTGCGCTATTTGACACAGCAATGGGACAAGAAAATTCTACCAAAAAAACGTGATCATAATGCAGAGGGTGCCAGTTCTGCTAATGGCACTGGCAACAGTTGTAAAAAACGTCCACGTTTAGAGGCCGAATAGATATTAAATTTGATTAGTTTAAAACAAAAAAAAGGAAAAAAAAACAAAACAATTGAAAGAGCTTAAAGTCTAATGAATTGAAATGGCAATAGTCTTTAGAACTCTCCTTCCATTAACAACAACAATAACAACAACCAACCAACGGCTCCTTACAATACATTCTTTGTAAATTGTGTTTTGTGTTAAAAAAAAAAGAAATTTCAGTAAAATCCACGCATTTTAATGTTTTGAATTGTTTTCCATCTTTTTAGTTCAATAGTTTTGCCAGAACTCGTAAATTTTATTTACTACACGTCGTACAACAGGAATTAAATAAGATTTCGAATTACTTTAATATTTATAATTTTTTTTAATAAAATAAAAAAAATATACAGAAAATGCATTTTTTGCTGGGTTATGGTCATTTGATTTTGAACACTCAAATGTGATTCACAGATCAAAAGATGAATACGTAAGTATTTGAATACAGAAAATCAATGATTTGATGAGAGATGAATTAAGATACAAAGCAATTGGACGTTGTTAATGTGGATAGCAGTGGAAAGGGTTGACTTTGTAACGTAGCGCAGACTTTGTTGTCCTGTGATGCATATTACGATCTGACCTCTAATAGCTAGTACTAGCTATATGTAAAACTTAAAATAGGGAATTCAATTCTTGCTCTGTCGTAGCCCATTTCATCTTAATGTATAGGAATCAATCACTTTACATTCAGTTGGTCTTTCCAACGATCGTTTCCAAAATAGAATTTTTTCGAAGCAAACATCCTTTTAAATTGCACTTTCTCCATACATAAATAGGGAAAGAGAAAGCTAGTAAAGCGAAAAAGCAACCTGGTATTTTGCATCAAAAAAATCATTGACTGATCGAAAATGTATCAAAAATTAAAAAAAAAATATACAAAAGCTTCACTGCACCGAATTTATTGTAGATATTTGGCAGTCATAAAATACATTAAAGGATATCTTGCACACTCCATTTGAATAATCTGCCTACTTTTGTTTTCATGTGTTTTATTTAATATTTTCATATTTTAGCTAATAATCGTTTTTTGGGAACCTCCAAACTTTTTCACTCTACCCCTCTGTTTAATGATGTAAATCCTTAGGATCAGGTTTACCGTATTGTTTCTCCCACCAGGCTACATATTCTTTCTTGCGTTGCTCACGCTTGGCAAAGAATTCAGGATATTGAGCCTTTTCCAAAGGATGCCAATAGTCTAACATCCAATCTGGTGGCTCAACATCACGTTCAAAAGCACAACCACCAGGGCTGTTGGCCTCTGCAATATAAAATTATGATTATGTGTTAGAAATTTCAAATGAAAACCGATTCGCAAATAATCACTTACGTTTGATGGGCTGGTAATGTTGGGTATTAAACAATTCTTGTTCGCCAGCAGCCAACAATTGGGCGGCTTTGGACATATCGTTCACCTTGCGATTCTCTTCGAATCGCTGACGCATTTGTACAGCACGATAGCGGTAAATTTCTCTGAAAATAAAAGAAATTTAATTTTCTCTTGCCAGCAATCTTCAAATTACATAACCTCAGATCCTGAGGAAATTTTAAACTTTTTTGCTTACCTACGATCATACCAAGCTTCCAAGTTACGCAAAGCTCTCTTGTACAAGCTTTGCACCTGTCTGGTGTGTGTAACTATACCAGTGGGTATATTCATTTTGTATATTTAGCCAATATTTCTTGAATTTTCCTTTTTTTCTCAAGTGAAAATGTTTTGAAATGCACCAACCAAGGCAAATTCAATAAGGTAACCGTAACTCTACAACAAGTACAACAATGCAAAAACAACACGCATTTTGTTTTTGTTAAACCTCCATTCGGATGTCAAAATAGGAAGAAAAAAAATGGAAAAGAAAAAAAAATTAACAACAACACACAAACGCACAACAAACACACACAAATTTTGACAGCCCAAGCCCAGTCAGCTGTTTCCTCACGGTCACTTGTTATGAATTCGCTTTGGCACCAACACTCAGCAAGATGTCAAGCAAAACAAACAGCTGTTGAGCAGTGTGGCTAAATTGCACTAAAAAAATGTAATAAATCGCTAATTTCAACAACAAATAAATGTAAGTTAAAGGATAGACAGAATCAAATATTTTGTTTGAATAAATAAATAAAAAGAAATTTAACATTTTTTTGCAGATTGTTCAACACATTTAAAATAATCCTATAGTGACTTGATAAAAACGCTTTTTATTTAATGTCTCAGGACTTAACAACAAAAAACGATTTCTGAGCAGCATTGGATATTTGACAAGGGTTGCCAAAGCTAATTTTACGTAAAACACTTAGTGTGGTGAATTTCAAACACAGAGATGTTAAAGAAATATAATGTTATTTAATACAGTATGTAACGGCTACATTGATTTTGATTTGAATTTAAAAAATTGGTAAGGTTTTTCCGAAAAATTGATCTCTACTTCAGACGGGGCTCTTGCTAATGGTGTTTGTATGCTCTGACGTGGGTTTGTTAAAGCCACGGCTGCTTGGGAACTGTTGCCGAATGGGAAGGATTGAATTATCATTTTGGCCGTAGTAGAACAACTGACCATAGATGATATCATTCCAATACTATCAAACACACTGCAAAAGGGTTTATGAATCCAATTTTTAAAATATAGAACTACTATAGAGCTCAACTGGTTGATCGTGGATTAACTAAAATTTATTCGATTGGTTCTAAATCGATTAATGGAGTTGGTGTAAATTTTTACATTATTGCAGCACACCAGAGAATGTCCTTCAATTGGAGAAAGAAAGTAATGTCCTTAAGTACAAAGTTTCTAGGCAGTAAAGCGGCTAAGGTATTAGCAGCATTTAAGGGAGGGTATACGCCATGAATTATCATTCAGTTTTAAGCCTGTCTTGTAAATTTATCGTGTCGGCTTTTCCTACAAGCTCTGATCTCCACTTTGTTTGATACACAAGTTATCTCTCAGAGGTTCTTCTCCTGGTCGTTGTCCATATAAGTCCCACGAGTGAGGGGGAAAGGAGGTCAATCATGCCATAGCCCCCGCTAGCATGACAAGGACTTGGTAGAAAACCTAATACTCACTGAGGCGCCCAGGTATCAGTGAGGTTCCGTTATTAAACAGTCAGATTAGACCCCTGACTGCAAACCATTCAATAAGCACAGGTCGCTTAACACTCCGGATTAGGGGCATAAAAGAAATATACGTGATCGCGCGAGTCGAAGAGATGACATAAGAGACATCAATTCGAAGACAGCCCTCTCACGATATTAGGATAACCTTTAATCATGCACCACATCCCCAACACGTTGGGGATAGGTACACTTAAGTCTCCACATCAGCGACAAGATTGTTACTCAGTGCTAGGGCTTCATCAGTGTAGTTGCGCCCCCTCTTTTTCGTTTTGTTTGGTCTGTGTAATTCCTCCCTTTCTCCACAGCTTGGGGATATGTACACTTAAGCGCCTACATCGCGACAAGATTGCTACCCAGTGCTAGGGCTTCATCAGTGTAGTCGCGCCCCCTTTGTTGTTTGGTCTTTGTAATTCATCCGCTTCCCATTATCCCCTTTCCTACATCCTCTCCTTTTTACCTGTTTTTTCAAGTATACATTTCCCCATATGCCAAAACAATTTTCAGCCTCTAGTTAATGAAATGTTTACCTAGTCTATTATATTAGCCCTGGCTGCAAATGTTGAAAAAATCCCATATTTATTTTCCCTACAATACAGTCCACATATTAAGCAAAAAGCTTATTTATTATTTTCCCTTTGAATATTTTTTCCTTTTCTACAAGACACAAATTTAAAATGTTTCTTTATTTCTATAGAGGAATTTCCCTGATTTTAATGAAATTGATGTCTACTGTTAAACTAAATTCATTGTTGCCGTAAAATAGCAACACTGTGTTTCAGCTACATTTTACAGTAAACTCAACACTTTTTATGTTTATAAGGTTTCTACTAATACAGTACTCGGGCTTATAGCAACATGTTGTGTGTTTATTTGACAACTAAACATACACAAACGGCAAAAAGAAAAAAAACGAGGAAGAGGTGAATTGTAAGAAATTCTTATTTTGTATGTGCAGAAAAATTCCAATTATTCTCCTCTTCTCGTGGTGTTGTATATACGCGCAAAAATAAATTTTGGATTTTAAGCTGCGCAAATTGTGAAAAAAATCTGAAAAAAATATAATACACCTCAATTAAATAAATAACTTCAAGAAATAACATTAAAACGGGTAAGTGTAAAAGAAAAGAATATAAATAGTAGATATCAAGTGTTTTTCGTTTTGATAAAAATGAAAAAAGAAAAAAATTTCACCGCCCTTTTGGCAAAAACACATTTTTTTTCGTCTTCATTTTGTCTCTTTTTTTTTTTGGTTTGGTTTATTGTATGTGCATGTTAAAGGCGGCCATTTTTTCTTTTATTCTTGTTTACACAACGAAAACCGTATTCTCCAAAAAAGGCGTAGTAAAAACAACAAAAAACAAACGACAAGTTAATATGAAGCAGAACAACAAATATAAAAAAGAGCATTTCTTTGTTCTGTTTTTTTTTGCTTTTGTATTAAAGTTTTTTTTTTTTACTATAAATGTATAGCTGCTAAATGCCACTCCTGTTATTTTTGCGTACCGTAGTTTTTTTTTTTCTTGTGCTCAATATTTTTCTCTCTCAGGCTGTGTTTTTATGTTTGTGCGCGAATTTTTTAGCAGTGAATTTTATTTTTTTTTTTATTTTTATCTTTGTTTTGCTGTCTTTCGTTTGCAGTTCATTCACATTTTGCTTAAATTCTTGCTTGTGTTTATTTTTTTTTCTAATCTATTCGTATAACGACGTATACAGTATTGTATTGTGTTGATGTATTAGTGTGCCGTGTGTATGTTGCAGGTGAAATTATAGTAGTCGCCGTCAAACGACCAACGTCGAGCCAAAAGTCTCCCCTTATTATAATACTTATTGAGAAGAATGTTAGAAACGAGGAAGGGGGATCTGTTATTAACATTGTGAAGTAAGAGAATAAAAGAGAAGAAATATTTTTTAGTTGTGTTGTGTTGTTTTTTTCACTTTGAAATAAAAATACACTAGTGCGTTAAGGCTTTAATATAAAGACGATTAGAAAAACAACAAAAAAGGTTATATGTCTTCCTCACCGGCAAACTCAAAATCATCGGTCAAAAATGATTGTAGCCGGTAAGTTTGTTGTTGTTGTTTTTTTTTTATGGGATAAGGTTAGAAAATGCGTTTGTGTGGTCTGGTCTTTATAGAAATGTAAGAGAAATCATAGTAGATAAGGGAAATGAAAAAAATAGATCCGAGCATTGCCAGATTAAAAAAACTTAAGATTTTTTATCAACATAATGATTAAATAGAGGATATGAATGAAAATGCATTTTTTGTTGTATTTTTTATTTTATATTATTTACACATTTTCTTTATAAACAGTTTTAATTTTTTTTTGGTTATTTTCTTTAAAGAATTTTGTCGATAAATTTTTGTAACGTGAGATTTTGTTAGGTTAGTTTGAATCTTAACCTAACCTAACTTATCGCATTAAAAATTTTGCTATTAATTGAAATGGAAGCTGCTTTAGAATGCATAGTTTACTTGTGTCCAATAAAACTGCATGTAATGCCGATAGAACTAAATCTTTCCTAGGTTTCCAAGCGCTGGCCTAAGAGAAGACGTTCTATTCTTTCCTCTTATTCTTCGTCGTTACAGCTTCTGCAGAATTCGTTGTGAGTTCTTCCAAGTCCACGTATGTCAATGTCCATTGGCTAGTGACCGGTTATAATTCCTCTAAAGTTAGAGGACTTGTACTTGTCAATTAAGACAAACCGACAACCAACTTTAAACTGGCCTTATCCAAGCCCATCAGCCAATCTGTTCTCTTACGGTCCACAGCAGGCCATAGACATCTAGAAACAAAACGACCCGATCCGTTCCCCCAACGCCTCTGCTCTTCCTCCCTGACCCATCCATTGATGTGGCCGTAGAGGTGGCAGAACGGGGGGTTAGGACCAACTATTAAATCCCGACAGTCTTGCACAAGCTTAGATGTGATGTGCACTTTCTCTAAGGATCCAATGACATTGCTAAATAGAAAAAAAATTCGCTTTTAGTGCTTGAAACGTATTCATTTTGTATTTCCAGCTCAGTCAAAATGCAACCACACACTCCACCACCCGCCAGTAGCCAAGAATCCCAAAGGCATACTGATACACCATCTCCAACTACAACATCAACGCCAATATCCACACCGAACTCTTTACATTCGTCGAGTTTTTTACATGATCCAACAAGTGGCTCAGCAACGGGTAAACACAAATCTGCCTTTTTACCCTATAGACCACAAGCTAAGGTCCTAACAAATCTCCAGAGAGGTAACACCGAAGCCACATTTTGTACCGTAGAAGTAAAACTAT
This sequence comes from Sarcophaga rosellei, assembly GCA_930367235.1. Classification (NCBI taxonomy): domain Eukaryota; kingdom Metazoa; phylum Arthropoda; class Insecta; order Diptera; family Sarcophagidae; genus Sarcophaga; species Sarcophaga rosellei. The sequence continues at coordinate 90,394,511 of OV884019.1, forward strand.
CGTTTCATGAAAGAGCCGGTCAGGGTGAAGTAACAGAAGAGCAGATTAATCAACAGAAAATTACAAATATTGATGAAAAAGATGGCATGGGTTTTACAGCTTTACATTGGGCCTGTTACTATGGCCAATTGGCCACAGTACAATGTTTGATTGAGGCCGGTGCAAATATTAATGAAGAGGCACCGGAAATGGTAACGCCTTTACTATTGGCCGCATCGGGTGGTCATCATGAGATTGTACGTCTGTTACTCGAAAGAGGAGCCGATTACAAATGCATGGACATTGTGGGTAATACAGCCTTAATGTATGCTGCTGCTGGTAATCATCCGCATACATGTAATGAACTTTTATCCAAAGATCCTGATATGTCTGCAGCTAATGAGAATGGCGATACAGCGTACTCTTTGGCTATAGAAAATGGTGCTACTTTGGCTCAGGCTGTATTAGAACAATACTTGACTTCAATTTTATCTTTATAAATTTTAATACGTATTACAAATGGTAAAAAGAAGGTATGTATACAGAATTTTATTTTTTTTTTTAATTTTCATATCTTTCTCGATAATTTGCTTTGATTTTTTGATTATGTTTAAAAATTTTAAAAATAATACAACTAAACGAACTCCATTAATATGGCGAGATTAAATAATTCTAACATTGTAAGGCAATCTCTGTTAATTTTTTTTTGTTTAAATTGCTTTGGTTTTAAAATTTTACACAAAATATTGTATAATAATTAGGAAATTATGTTTCATTTTTGATATTATTAATTAATATGTAAATAGTTAAAGAAAAAGGTCTTCAAATATACAATACAGTTGTGACCAAAAAATAGATTAAATACACTTATTAAACATCGAATCTATATAGCAGGTTAATATCTTTTAAAACAATCGGTTTTATTGCCGAGGATTGAAATATTTAAACAGATCTCCTCTAAAATGCGTTTCAGGGCGAAATAGGCCTTGAAATTGATAAGGAAATCTTGATAAGCTTTTTGGTGGGCCTTTAAATCCCTTCTTTCAAAGACTCAAGATTTTTGACCGAGGTTTCTTCAATGGGTTTGGCAAGTTAGGCTCTGTTAGAATTTCTGACATAGAGCGTTTCGCTCTGCTTCCTTTCTTTCCATATTCTTCTCCATTTCTATCCTTTGTGTGTTTCCATCCTTTACATTTTCCTTTTGCTTATTGTTTTTATTGTCCTTTTTGTTTGGTTTAACCCTCTTTTCTAGTATCCGGGTCGAACTCTTTCATCTAACTACCTAACCTAACCTACCAGAAATTTGATAATCATTCAAAGCTCTAGGTTAGGTACATACATGTACATAATTACATAATTGGCCATTACAACCCTTCAGTCAGGATTACGGCCTAGCTTCTCACACCACTCATGTTAAGTGCCTTAATTTTATACTTGATTGGCGGGACCTACAGTTTAACGTTGACTCCGAGCGATAGATTTTGAGAAACTTTTTTCATGGCAATTTTATTTACTCTCAGAGTTTTTGACAGAAGTGGACTAACAACACATTTCATTCAGTTCAATCAATAGCTTCTTTTCTTCGAAATGGCACAGAATTTTTCAGAAGACTTTGGAAAAGAATGGAGAACATTATGGCCTTAGTCATGAAATGTTTGCTTATGGTCATTTTCTGTATTCAAGGTTAGTTACATCAAGCTTTTTGCGTTTCTGTTACACAATTATTTGAAAGTGAATTATACATCAGCGGAAGTGAATACAGTGCAACCCTTGCGCTGACCAATTTCTTCTCCCCTGATTTGGAGAACTTGATCAGTTCAGATACTGCGTTAACGTGTGGCGTCATAACGGCCCGATGTGCGTGTTCAAGTAAGTTTTTGGCATCAAGGCTAGCACTCTAACCTAACCTAACTCATAAAATAATTTAATTTTAATTATGCATTAGAAAAAGTTATGAGCAGGTTCGCGACTTGGATAATTCAAAGAATTTACTCTTTAAGTTTGATTTTTTTTTTAGGTTAGGTTAGGACAAAGTTAGCTACATATAAGTAAAGTTCTTCCAAGATAATTGAAATTGTTTACAGTTTTACGCACTACCTACGCAAAAATGATTAATTTGTTTTTAAAAGAATCGTTTAAAGACAATAAAATCACTTCGGGTTACAGTAAGACTCCCACTTAACGCTGTTTCAGTATTACGCTGTAGTATTGTGTCGCACACTGTATTGATACTTGTTGTATATGTGTGTGCAAATGAAATGGCCATGCAGCAACCAAAAGCGGTGCACTATATAGCGACGGTGTATATTATGTATCTTTTTTCAATGCTCTTTTGTTAGTCTCTCCAGGAATAAAGCTTCCAACTATATTTTCCGAAGTCGCAATCAGAGTACGAACGTATCTTTCCGACGTCACAGTTGATTAATTAGTTGCCTCGTTTAACGCTGTTTCGTTTAGCGCAGGAACCTCTTGGAACGTATCCCCTGCGTTAAGCAGACTCTTACTGTGCTCATGTTCCCACTGATTATATTGTAGTCTTTGTAACTATATTCTAGGAATCTATGATTTCAGTTGTCCTTCGAAGGAAATTAATTTTACTCAGAATAAAAAAAGGATGTAGAAATAAATACTTATAGACTTGTATTGCATTTTATTGCACTTTTGTTCATATATACATACTTATTATTTTATTTAATTTTTTTCATTTTTTTTTTTAATAATAGAACATGATGTTCTTTTAAATGATAATATTGTCGCCGAATACTTACTCTGGTGATTGCAAATTTTATGGATAAAGAATAAATTGTCAAAAGAGGCTATAACAACAACAACAGCAGTAACAATAAAAATAACCACACTCACATAATAAACTAATAAATTTACAACAATACAAATAATTCATAAAGTAATACTTCCGTTCTTAAACATGACATATTTTCTTTTTATACTTTGTATGTGTGTAGCAAGCAGCAGCAACAATAAAATGTCTCTGAGATTTTTCATTTTTTTCTGTTGTTGTTACTTTTCATAGTACGTACATACATACGTACATGCAATACAAACTATGATGATGATGTACATTCCAATGCATTTCCTTTGAAAAATAAAAACCATATATACACACACACATACACACATAAACAAATTGTAAAAATACAAAAGCAAAAAAACCAAATAATAAAAATGTTAAGGAGGAGTGGATGGAGAAGGGAAGCAGCTACAAACGATTCACATGTTGTGTATATGCTTGTAGACTGACTTGGTTGGTATACTGACTGACTGCATTTGTATTCAAGTTAGTATTTTGCATATTGAAATATTCATACATTTGTATACCGTTACTTTACTCATCACATACATACATATATGTATGCATTTATACTGTATACAACAATGTTTTCATTCATTTAAAACATCAATGTTACACATTTGCCGTCTCCTCTTTTTAACTCCCCCCCTTCTTGTATTGCTTTGGCGTCTGTTAATGTTAATGCTGCTGCTGCTGGTGGTCGTGGTGGTGGTGTAGTATTTGTTGTCGTAGCTGTTGCTGTTGTTGCTTCGTTTTCTTGTGGGTCTTATTTTTTATTAATAAATATATACGTTTTATTTTTTAATGTTATTACTGTTGCCGTTAATGTTGTTGTTGTTGTTGCTGTTGCTATTGTAAACACTGTGGCAATATGTCAATGACGTGTTGGCGTTGTTGTTGATCTCGTTTTTCTTTCATATTTATTTTCATTTCTTTTTTGTTTTTGTATAAATGTTGCATATGTTTTGTTTTTAATATTTTTCTTTTTTTCTGTTTTGTTTTACATCATTGCTTTACAATTGTTGTTATTGTTGTTGTTGTTACTGTAATTTGGTACGTACGTAAAACGCCCTCTTCGTTTATGTACATGAACTTCCTGAAGTGCAACAGCAACATACATACATTTAGACGTACATACATATGTACATTTGTATGTACATATATAGCCATAGCCAGAGGAACAACCAACAACAACAGTTGGTTCGTTATTGGTTTTATTTTTTTCATACAATGCCGCTGCCTGACTGCATGCATTTCTCAACAACAACAACAACGAAAAAAATTGTAATTATTGCAAATACTATATGAAATGGTCCACTAAAAGTTCAACACGAAGTGTATGCTGATTAAGAAATGTTAAGCGTTGACCTCGTTTTCCTTTTTTTTTATTATTATTGCATAAATGTAATTAAAATGGGAGACAGAGCCAAAGAGAATTTCCGGTTAGAAAGGGAAATCTTCATTAAAAATTTACCGGCTTCTCTCTCTCTTCTTTTGTTCAAAAAAAAAAAAAAAAAGAAATGGATTACAATCATATCCAATTGATTAAAAATGTAACGTTGTAATTCAGTTTTAATAAATAAATATTGATTTGCTTAAATGGATATTACAGTTGGCAGCTAACATTTAGGTTAGGTTAGAAGGGACCCTCCTTGACAGTCGATTTAGTTTACAAACCTAACTCTATTAGATACTCCCCACTTACTGTTCTTCAAACTCTACCAGTTCTTTAACAAATCAATTACTTAACCGCTTCTGCCTACGTGTCGGCAAACAAGAACAGTTACATGAAATATGATTCACATTTTCCTCTTTCTGTTTTATATGCTATGTATACCTTTGTCTTAAGATCTATTTTAGATCTTATCTTTCCCCTACTCATGCTTGCGATTAGTTTCGTACAGTAAGATCCTGCTTCTCGCGGGGAATACGTCCCATTAAGATCCAGCGCTAAATGAAACAGCATTAAACGAGGCAACTTCACAAGTACACGTGTAATCGGTTCGTACTGTGATTGCGACTTCGGAAAATACAATTGGAATATTTATTCCTGGAGAGACTAACAAAAGAGCGCTGAAAAAGATACACCGTCGCTATATAGTGCACCGCTTTTGGTTGGTGCATGGCCATTTCATTTGCACACATGTACAACAAGTATCAATACAGTGTGCGATTTAGGGGAATCCCAATACTACCGCGTAATACTGAAATAGCGTTAAGCGGGGTCTTACTGTACCAATAGGATTAAGATTTCGCCATAAGAAACAACCCGATACGTGGAGATGTAGTCTGCATGTAGAAGTGGAGAAGAAATCACACTTTTAGCGTCAATAGTTCCGAAGAGTCCCCTTCTGTCATTACTTTCAAAGCAGAACCTAATCTTGCCAGCTGAAGGGCAAGTTACGTCGTAAAACCACATACTCAGTGTAATCTGATACAACAATCTGACATAAGGTAGCTTAGTAGGTTAGGTTAGGTTAGAGGACGTGTACTTGTCAATTGTCGGAGGTCGAATTGACCCATTGTACAACGTCCTTAAAGAGGGAAGGATAATAGAGGGAATAGGAGAAGATGTAGGAAAGGGGCAGAATGGGAAACGGAGGAAGCTTAGTAACTACTGTCTGATAGCTTAGCTAATAATTTGCCACTTTGTGATTGTAAAAGTCCCTGAACTGACTGGTTTTCAAAAGTGCAGCATCTTTGCTTGCTAGTCGAGTTAAGCTGGAGGTCCACACCACGCGTTTTCGCGTCAAAACGTTGCGTGCATTTCATACCTTCTTCGCATTCTACGCTTCAAGTTACATGCTACGCTTTTTACGCGCCAATGTTTGTTTTGATCAGCTGTTAGCAAAATAAAAACGTTTGATTGAAAATACTTCAATAAACAAAAATGGCAAAGGAAATTGAAAATTTTAAAGAATTTAGAGAATTAATTGAGTTTGTGAATAGAATATTTTGTGCCACAAGTGTGTACAATAAGCTCCAAAAGCACAAACGACGATTTTGGGTACATCCTTTATACTTGGAACGAGATCATCAAAAAATTTAAACAAATTAAAACAAAACAACTTGTCAAAATCAGCTGTTTTGTACGCGCGCCGCTTGTGATGCTTACAAAAGTAGAAAGTAGATCTACTTTTCGCGTTCTATGCGTCAAGGCATCCTACGCTTTTGTGCGTGTAACTTGCACCAAATAAATACATTAATTCTACTTTTTTGACAGCCGCGTAGAATGCGAAAACGCGTAGAACGCGTGGTGTGGACCTCCAGCTTTAGAATTTTGCCTCACAACGAGTTTGGTTTACTTCTTCTGTCATTGCTCTGCATTGTCCAAGACTAAAAAATGATATTTGGTTAGAATCTTTCTTTGTGCGTCCTGAAGACTTTCACAAATTCGTTTCTAATTTGTACGCTCGTGCTGGAAGCTTATTTTGACAATCGGTTTAATAACTCGTGATGAATTGACTGTCGATAAGGCAGTCTCTATTGATTTTTAAAAACTTGAAAGTGCTTGCTATGGATATTACAATATAACCATTACTTAAACCTAAGTGGGTAAGCTCAGGACTGACGCTATTTCGTAATTTTGTTATTAAAAACGAGCCGACATTAAGTTGTATGTCCAATAATTTGCTAAAAATTAAGCAAAAAATTATTTAGAAGAGCTTATGATACTATTTTTATTTTAATTTTGACTGAATATTTAAAACGTTCAAGTTCTTTTGGAATAAGTCTTCAATTGAGGTTTGAATGAGAACGGGAACTCAATTGAAAGAATCGTTAACGATTGTTTCTTTTTTTTTTTTGTAACAGGACAAGCATCCATCTTATTGTGTATACTTTTAGGCTCAAATAATTTATTAATTCTGTCTGTCTTTCAATATCTATAAATTGAAAGAAAATTTGTTATAGAAAGAGAATTGGAGGAAATTTCTAAGAAACCTATTGAAATCTGTTCTAAGTCTTACAGTTTTCCTAAGAAAATTCTATGTCTTGACAACATATTTTTTTTACTGGGCGTGTCCTTGACCGTCGTCTCGTAAGTTCGTTCGTTTGTGTTTTTTTCTTCTTTTGTTCCTTTTTTATGTACATAAAACATATCCTCATTTCTCAAATATTTATGTGATAAAATTTTCTTTCTTTCTTCCTTTCTTGTACATAAAATTTTTTCCCTTTTCGCCGTTTGTTTGCAAACCCAGTCTTTCAAATCTTCAGGGTGGTGGTAAGAAGAAAAAGAAGATATTTTCGTACGTACATAGTTATACAAATTTTGTATTGCAAAATAATGTACGCTGGCAGGCTGACTGACTGGCTTGGATGTGTTAATGTTTTTTAGGCCACAATTGCGTTTTTTGCTTGGTTTGTACTTTTTTATTTTTAATCTTGCCTTTACTTAATGATATATTACAACCAGTGTTGCCAAAGTATTGTATCAAGACAGACAAGGGCTAACTTTGAATGTGTTGTAATATTATTTAGAAATGCTCTGAATTTCTTAATCGACACTTCCTCATATTAATACGCTGCACAACGTCTATGTCGTTGAGGAGCTCATACAGCTCACTGTTGGATCGGATGCGGAAATCATCGCCAACTAGTACTGGACCAAAGATCTTACGTACGACTTTTCTCTCGAATACTCTCAAGGTTGCTGCATCAGTGCTTGATAGGGTCTATGCCTCTGTGCCATAAAGAAGCATGGATAGGATGAGTGTCTTGTAGAGTGTTAGTTTTGTCGCACGAGAGAGGTCTTTGCTACTCAATTGCCTATTGAGACCATATTAGCACCTGTTGGCAAGAGTGGTCCTACGCTTGATCTGCAGACTGACATCATCTTTGGTGGTAACGACGGAGCCAAGATAAATAAATTTCTTGACTGTATCACAAGTATAGTTATCGACCGTAATCTGAGAATCAATACGCCGCACGTCTCTACTTGTCGATAACATATACTTTGTTTTGCCCTCATTTACTGCCAAACCCAGCTTATTATAGTCACGTTCAATAGCCCCAAGGCAGCAGTAACATCTCTCTTGGTACGCCCTACTACTTGATGTCATAAGTGTGTGCTGATAGACATGAGACCCTCGCCTCTTCTCCTTCAAATCTATTAACCTGCCCACTGTGCTGAAGCATTCAAAGATTCACTGTGTTTAACACGTTTCCGCCGGCCTCCAATTCATAACATGTAAAATTGCTAAAATGGCAACACTGTATAAAATAATATTTGTCTAAGGGGGACGACCAAAAAAAATGTACATTGAGAAAGCAAAACAAAATTAAAGGCACAGACATCGCTGCCAGCAAAGGCTGTGGCAGCAAAGTAAATTTACTTTGCAGTAAATTTTAGTACAATGAACTATTGAGCGAATAACATTACGAGAGAGAGGATGAATTTTGTTATAAAAATTATAAATAAAAGAAAAACAATGTGGCAACTTCATTTAAGGGGTATAAGCCTTACTAAATAAGAGCAACTAAACGTGGAAGAGAGTTTGTGAGTTAGAGCGAGAGAAATAACAAGAAAGAAAAAAAAACACCACTTCATTCTTTGATTATAAGCTGAGAGCAGGAAATTATTACGGAATGGAACATGCAATTGTTTTTGTGTAGAGTTAAGTGAGTACTAAGTTTTTGAAAATATTTCTCGTGGTTGCTTTAAAATGTTTTGCTCGTCTCGAAATTCGTTTGAATCGAACTCTCGATACCTCTGCACGTCCGTTTTGTGGTGATAACGTTATTTCTATTGTAACGTCGTCGTGTTGTTTTACCAAAAAAAATAAGTAAAAGAAGAAATACAAAAAAAAACATCTTTTTGTTTCTTTTTCAATACACAATTTTTTATTTCTTCGAATAACGGGTAGTTTTAAATACAAACAAAATTCAGAAGAAAAAAAATTATCATTCATTGAAGTGAAGAAACTTTCGTGAGAAAATTAAATGAAAAAAAAATCTCGTTGGAAATGAAATAAATCAAAGCATATACAAACTGTTAATTTTTTTGTGAACTTTAGGTGTTTGGAAAAAAAAGAAGAAATAAAAGAAAAGAAAACTACGCAATAAAGTTTTATAAATTTTCCTCTTTGAAATTGTGTATTAACGCTTACATACATACATACAAAAACATTGAAAATTCCGTTCGTGAAAGTTCTTTTATTTAAAGGCAAATTAAATAAAACGAAAAAATATTTCGATTTCCTTCCAAAATACAAAAGTAAGTTCTTCACAAAGTTTTAAGAAAAAAAAAAATTACTAAGAAATAATTGATTGGTTTGTTGGTGGCATTCTTATATACCCTCCTTGTAAAGAATTTCTTCTATATCCTCTATTTTCCCCCATATACACTACACACTCTTTCATATACGCATACACACATATCGACTATACGCAACCAAAGCCACTCATCATACAAACAAACATTTTTTTTTATATTTTTCCATTTTGTTGTCTTCTTTTTTTTCCTTCTACATTTCTATGCCAAACCTTCTCCCCACTTCTCATCATTCTCTTCTTCTTCGGCATTTCATACTTCCTCTAACAAGAAAAAAAAATCCTCTACTTCAAAAAAAATGTATTTCAATATGGTCAATAAATTACGCCCCGACGTCTGCAATTGCTGTCTGAGTTTATTTTTTTTTTATTCTAGTTGTTGTCATTGTTGCGTCTGTCTTTACGACGTGCTGCTAACTTGTCTGTTTTCCTTTTTTTTTAACATCATCTACTCACTTACTGTATACATATTTAGTTTTACCGCCTCTCTTTATTTTTGCTGTACAAAGTAAAAAAAACAATTTTCAAGCATACGCACTCACACGCACACAATAATGTTTTTGGAACAATTTTTCAAATTTGTTTTTTTTGCTTTTAAGTCATTTATCCCATCTCTGCAAAACAATAAGAAAAAATAATTCAGTGATGCCAAGTTATGCATGTATAAAATTAGGATATTTTCATATACCACCTTAAAAAAAAATAATAAAGAGAGCAATGGTGTCAACTTTATTCCAGAAGCACTAAAGAGCATGAGTGATATTGTTTATTTTTAAATCTTTTATTTAATTTGTTTAGATATTTATATTATTTTTTAAAACTTAATTTTTCTTTGTTTATTCTATAGGTATATGTACTATATTGTTACTGTATTATATTTATTTTTATTTATTTATTTAATTTTTCCAATTCTATTTTTTTATGATACGTTGTGTCTAGATATGGCTTCATAAAAGTTATCAGTAATAATCCATTTTTTTAAATCTGATCATGTCACCTACATATACTCATGTACATCGTTTTTCTAATGATACAATCTCGGCAGATACATATTTCTATTTAATTGTGGCTCGATCAAAATTCAATTCAGCTTAATTTGTTGGTGTATTGTATGTTTTGAAACAGCTCTCAGCTTTTAATATTTTCCCGCAATTTTTCTTTATTAGAACGTTGTCTTACCAGGCGATTTATAAAATAACGTGTTTTGCTAAGATAAAATTGAGTTCGTAAATAACCGCTACATAGGCAATAATGCAAATAACAAAAACTACGCAACGCAGAAATATACTGCTGCACACAATCAAAAATAAAAAAAACCAAAAATAAATTGTCTGCTGCTCTTCTTTTTCTATATTAACACAGAAACAATTTGTTTTTTTTTTTGTTATATTGTGTTGTTGCTGTATTTCTTGTTCTCAATACAAAAAAAAACTGTCTGGCTGGCTGCTACTCATGCACATACCACCACCATTCAATGAATGCCATTAAGTAGTTTTTATACGGTATTTTGCTGAAAATTAACAACAACAAAAAAGAAGAATGTCACCGTTTACGTCTCTGTTAGCGTCATTGTTGGTTTCTTTTTGTTTTTTTAAGCTTTTGCTTTTGCAAATAAAAGAAAAAAGAATATAAAAGCATCGGTTAATGCCTTCTTAACTTTTCCTTTTTATTATTAAATTCCTAGTATAGAGAACGAGAGAGTGTGAGAGTTTCTATTTGTGTTGGATGAAGAAATTAACATTCCTATTGAAAAATCTCTTTTTTTCCCCGGTTTCTCTTTATTACGTTTGTTTCATTTTATTACGTTTCATTTTTTCTCTTTGATTTAATGGTGGTGTGTATATGTGTTACAAATTTTCTCTTGTTTCGTTCGGGCTTTGAGACAGTGTGTGGCTGTGTGCTACGGTTAGTGTTGCCAACTTATTGCTTTCTCGTTTGTTGTTGTTTGAATTGTGCTTTATATAGCAAAGCCGTTATTTTTTTATAAAGTATTTCTTTATATTTTTTTTTTTTTATTACAGGAGACACTACTTCTTGCTGTATTGTTTTATTATGCACTTTATTTTGTATTTACATTTGTTTTTTCTTGTTTTTTTTTTTTTTTTTTACTATTTCATACGTAGTGTTGTATTAGCGTAGGTTAGTTATTTTGCACTCACCACTTTGTTGTAGTGTGTGTGTGTGCGTGTATGTGGGCAAATCGGCGTTGTGTTTTATTCCAATTATGTTATGTGCTGTAACAAAAACAAATCTTTTCTGCTGACTGACTGACAGCAGCTACATACATAGCTATGTTTGTCAGACTTTGAATTAAATAAAGGTCCACCTAAATTCTCCAAAATCACATACATACATACTTCTCTTGTCGTGAGTGATGATTATTGTTGATTATTTAGAAATGTGCATATACATACATACATCGTATTTTCTTTGGATTCTTAAAATTTCCTTTCGAATTTATTAATTTACCGGATGTTATTTTACCTTCAATTTTAAACATCTGTCAATTTGTGTTTAAAACTGTTTGTGGTACAGTACATATCGAATTTCACATTTTTTTAAGAAAATGTAAAACTATTTTTACAATTTCCAACATATGCCAGTTTTTGTTGTTGTTCCCCATAATGTTAATACATATTTCATGTCATCTTTTAGTTGGAAATTTATTGTTGAGTGAGTTTCATACGAAACACTCCATCCAGTACCAGCGTATGTCACAAATTTAGGAAAATAACCCAAAAATGTTTGGACAGTTGAGTGTTTCCAATGTAAATTGTCGATCGCCTAAATAATTTGCCTTACAGAACCCGGACTTTATATTTTGCATTTCAATTACACCTTAGATCAGGAAGGAATTGACTATGTATTTGCCAATATTTTAGAAGGAATCCTGCAATACATGTACATATGTATGTACGGTGACAAGGAGCATGCGAAGAGCTGCCAGGGAGTCTGGACTTTCTTCGATAATATACGAGTTCATGTCCAATACGCCAGTGGATGTTAATCAGTCTGTGGAATACGAATTAAATTTTAGGGCCTCTTTATATACTAAACGTATACTAGAGTAGCGATTACGCGCTTTCCAACATGTAGCGCATGTGTTTGATAGAGGGTTGCGGAGAAAAAAATGTTGTCTATTTATTCGTTTACATAATGGTTACGTATAAATATTAAAATCTAGTTCACATGCCATGTGAACTTGAACATGTGCTGTACACATGTGAGAGATGTGTACAAGAGTCATATCTCGACCATGACTAGTTAAATTGGCTTTTCTCCATCCGGATCAGATTTCTATTAGAAAACTTATAAAAATTATATAAAAACTTGAAAAATATCACACAGTGGACCGAATTAGGAATTAAAATTTAGAACGCATCCTCCGTGTTTCTATAAGACAAGCGATTTTAGATGATCAAACGTACAAATGTTTAAACATGTGAAGTCGAACTAAGGTTAGGTTAGTTTAGAGGACGTGTACTTGTCAATTAAGACAAGTACAGTACCCGGAGGTCGAATTGACCCATTGTACAACGTCCTTAAAGAGGGAAATATAAGATGGAGAGGATGTAGGAAAGGGGAGAATGTGAAGCGGAGGAATTAAACAGAGCAGACACAGCAAAAAGGGAGGGCGCGACTAGCCACTAATGAATCTGTGGAGAGCCTTGATGTCGGATCTCGACACAGAATTCAAACTCTCAAAGAAGGCCCTGCCAAGGGTCCACAACCTACCAAGGGCTGGGCAGTTACAGAAGAGGTGTTCGATAGTCTCCAACTCTCCTCCTCATCGCAACATGCCCTGCAATAGTCAGCTGGGATCTGGAACAGTGACCTTATCTCGCAGTGCCCCGTGATAAAACCGACAACCAACCTTAAGCTGGCCTTATCCAAGCCCAGCAGCCAATCTGTTCTCTTACGGTCTACAGCAGGCCATAGACATTTAGAAACAAAACAACGCGATCCGTTCCCCCAACGCCTCTGCTCTTCCTCCCTGATGAATGTGTGGTGAAGTCGAACTAAACTATTGAGAAGTTCTAAATCATTATTGGTGGTGATTCAAATCTCTTTTCATTAACCAAAATGGTCGAATTTTTGGTCAATCTAATGACGAATATATTACAATTTCGTTTAGTAATAAATATGTATCACTATGTCATCATCGATATAAACATGTTTCTTCGGTGAATTTTTCAATGACTAATGTAGACAGACAGAAATAACAAACGAACAAACAAAAAGCAGAATCTGTATTTCTCTAGCGTCATGTATTTACATTTATTAAATGACTATTTCCGGTTTTTTCATTTGTTGTTGTTGTTAAACTATTTTAAAACAAAAAGAGCAAAATCATCCTCTTCACAAGCAGCGTCAATTTGTTGTATTTACATACGTTCATACTATTGTGGGTTTTAAATTATTTTTGTTATTTATTTATTTTTATTACTACTTGGGAAATAAATGCAAAAGAGAGAAATAAATACTACATATATGTATAGAGGCTAAATTTTTACAACAAAAAAAGAAAAAAATTTTTTTAAAAAAATGTGTGTGTGGTATAGAAAAAAAAAAACAAAAAATTTGAAACGAATGTTTACTCATATGTGAATTACGTAGTATACTAGTAAATCATTGAAATTTCATGGAAAAATCTAGGTCGAAATGCCAACCAGCCAGCAGTAGTTCAAAAATTCACACACAGATGTTAGACACATAATTTTTTTTCATTTTTTTTCAACAATTCTCTTCCAAAAACACCACATATATTGTACATAGGCATAGTAGAGTAGAGTATGTATTATTGTATTGTACACTACATGTGCAGTCACGCCGGTGGCCGGACGTAGACATAAAACGTCATAAGCATTATTTACTAGGTCTATTATTTATTTAGTTTTCAAAATTTTTTGTTACAAACACAACATGTTTGCTTTCCTTTTTTTGTTTTCTATTTTAAAAATCAAATCTATTTTCTATTGAAATGTTTTCTCTATTCTCGATTTATATGTATGTCAACATACCTACTCCTGTTACTTTAAGAGTCTTAGAGTAAATAAGAGTGCAAGATAATTGAAATATAGGTGGTAAGGATGATGGCCCCTTCGCCAATATTATTGGTATGCAGATATGAAATACTAGAATTATTGCAAAACAATTGTGATTTGTATTTGGAAACATAGTTTTGTTTGATAATCCGGACAGTTGCTTTGTGGTTACATAGGCCCTTACAACCCTTCAGTCAGCATTACGACCTAGCTTCTCAGACCTTGGCTTCTATTACTATGACTTTTTTTTTGTTGCTATTTTGCCGTTAATATTGGAAATTTAATAAATACTCTCTCAAAAACATGACAATAATAAAGATTTCGGCATTACATACATACATACATAATTGGCCATTACAAACCTTCAGTCAGGATTACGGCCTAGCTTCTCAATACCACTCCTGTTGTGTGTGTTAATTTTATACATCAGTGGCGGGACCCACAGTTTAAAGTCGACTTCGAACGACAGATTTTTGGAAACTATTCATGGCAATTTTATTTACTCTCAGAGTTTTTGGCAGAAATCTGCTGGGAGGAAGTCGCCGAAGAAATATTTTAATATTTTCGTTTTGATGTCTGACCTGGGGTACGACGAACCCTGGCTTTACGTCTTATAAGCGAACACACTACCTACTAAACTACGGCAGCTGTCGGCAATATTGGAGCTCTAATAAATACTCTCTCAAAAACATGACAATAATAATGATTTCGTCATTAAGACTGAATATTTCTGAAACGTGAACAGCAACATTTTCTTTTGTATGACGTATGTATGTAGTAGTAATCATTGCCAATATGTCATGTATTCATCCTAGAAAAGGCAAGCGAAGGCAAAGACCTAAAGCATTTGAATAGAGAGAGAGAGAGGGGCTGCCTTCCAAAATGTTAGTTGCTTTGTGTTTGAACTAAGTATCGTGTTTCATAATGCCGCTGTACAAAATATATACAATGTATTCTATTTCAAAACGTCGTCAATGTGTATTTTTAACGCAGTCAAAAAGCAATCAGGCATCGGATTTATAGTTGATGCATTGTTTGGTTACTTTGCATATCAACATAGTTTATATACAGTAATAGAACTGTATACAAACTTTGTATTGATACATTTTGGAAGGCAGCCAGGCTATCACTCTCCGGGCGCCATCAGAGGTGGCATCAGTTGCGCAAGCTTGAACGTACACCTTCCACCCATTTGGATCCCATAAGAAACCTTAATAGAGTATAGATATCCGCTCTTGATAGTATCTAAAACTAGGAAAAAAATCCCTTCTCAGGGTATTTGAAACCTTTTATCAAGAGCCGAATAGTCATAAGACTTTGTCTTCATCTACCCCGCAGAATTCAGGTCTGAAGTCTATCCCAGATTCCTGTATAAGCGACTTTACATCGTCATGTACGTATTGAAGTCTAGCAAATAGCTGAAGCTTTTAAAAAATCCTAGCAACGGGCTAATGTTACCAACGTTGATAGCCCACTGGCCCGATGCCTAACCAGTTAATATTCCGACCTATACTCCCGGCGCCACTGCTTTCTCCCTGAACACATCTCTCGATAGCAGGTGGGAAAATTAAAATCAATAATCGAGTGAGATCGCAATTATAAAAGGCTTAAGCCGTCTGTCTCATTCATTCCCAGGAATATCAGTATTCCTCGGAAGCATCTACGTGGTGTCCCTCCATTTGAATTGTAATTTTCTAAACAGATTGCTACAAGTCAGTAGTTCTAGTATGTTTTGAGATAGAGGAGAGAGATGTCGTTATATGGGAAACGACATTAGCAGTTTTCTTTACCACATTCTACTTGATCAGTTGCACTTGCTTGAAGTTAAAGTAAATTTTCCGGGAAATCTCTGTGAAACTACATTACTTTTTGATCATACCCCAAGACGTGCAATGTTTTCATTTTTATTAACGATTCTTTGAAAGAACAGTTTAATTTATTTTTACTAGAAATACAGTTACAAAGAAAAGTAATGTAACGTCTTGTGGCATTAGTATGTCACAAATAAAGTTATTACCGGAAGAAAGTACACAGCGGTTGGTTGGTGTGTTCTTATTCTTTTTTAAACTGTATATGAACTTGAACCTCCTCTGGGTATTAAATTTACGTTTATTTTTTGTTTTCTTTTTATTATTATTTTTTTATGAATTTTACCAAATGAAGATGTTTTTTGTGACTTAAATTTCATATTTTCTTCATACTATAACGACCAAACAAGGTGGAACTGCTGCTGGTAAAGGCGACGACGACGACGACGGTTGATGACGATCATAACTCTTCAAATGGTAACAGGTGTTAATTTGTAAAAAAAAAGAAGAAAAAAATAATGTTTATGGAAAGAAAGATCTTTTAATTTAAGGTACAGTTCTTTTTTAATATGTATGTTATATTTATTTATTAATGTTGTTGTTGCCGTTGTTTGGTTTAGCTAGCTATGCTTACTCAAGATATTGTATTGTTTGTGTATATGGCTTAAAAATTCTAAGAATGTTGGGAAAATGAAGGAGACGATCAACACAACACCATAGGCAAAATATTAAAAAGTAAAATAGATAGAAAAAAATATTGTTTTTAAGAAGAATACGAAGTACACTAAATAAATAATAAACACGTATGATAGCGCATAAATAAGTATGCATGTGAGGATCGCAGAGAGTGTCAGTCAAGTCAGCATTTAGAAAACTTGCCATCAGCCAGCTCCTAATGTCTGTAGCCAGTCTAACTTCATGCAGACTTTTTGTGTTGTATGTTTTTTAAATCTGATGACCATACAAATTCATAGAAATTACAGTAGAAATGATAACCCTAAATCAGCAAAAATGCCTTTGAGAGTGATTTGGTCTGGCCAGCTCAGCTCAACGTCATTGTCAAAGAAATACGAGCTGATGACGCCACCGTCAGCACAAAATTCAAACAAAACAATGACTTTTTTGGGAATGCAGTCACGTACCCATTCATTCAGAAATGGCCCTTTTGCTGCAATGTGAATTTCCGATGAAAATTGGAGTAGTTTGCAACAAGTGCTTAAAGACCTTTCAGCGAACACATGTTGTCTATAGTCCGCCATATTGATTTGGCAAATCAGACTGAGCTGAGGGCCATTATTACAACTTGCCGTTAACTATAGGGAGGATTTTAACGGACAGATAAATTGTTTTTTATTATTATGAGCAGCCAATAAGATAGAAGTGAGCGTTAAGCTAAAGGAAGGATCATCCTGCCAGTAACTTTTAAAGTTAAGTTTATGTTTCAACTTGCCATACTTTATATTATTTTCAATACGCAACTTTAAATTTAAACAAAATGAGCATATACAACAAATAAAAGAGGGCCTTCCTTTGCCACTGCGTTAAATAAAAAACCTTGTTTAATTGGGCAGTTTTATCGACGTTGCTCCGGCACTGCCATATTTTTGAAAACAGTTAACTTTATTTTATCTGTAGGATGTAATAACGAAAATAAGTTAAAAATAACTTTACAGTTCACTTTAGCTAAAGGTTTAAAAGCAAGTTGTAATAATGGCCCTGAATAAATGACTACTAATTTGACAGATAAAGCTTCAACCAGTTGACCGTTATCAACTGTCAAAGTTTGGAAAGTTTTGTAAAAAAACCCCCATGTTTTCAAGATCCACGTACATTGGCAAAATAGTTCCATTTTATTGGGTATTGCCACTGCCCCGCGACCTTACTGAATATTTGAACAATTTTTTATGTTTAAATAATCCAAAATGGTGGATTATAAATTTTATGTAATAAAATGTCTGATTTATTTAACTTGTATATTTTTTTAAACACTTTTAATGTTTAATTTTTATTTTAATCATTCTTTTTATTTTTTTTTACACCAATTTTTATTTTTAAACACATTTTTTATATATTTTTTTATTTTTTTACTTTATTACTATTACCATTCTCTATCTAAAATATTTCGTATTATTTATCCACATTTTTTTATACCTTTTTAGGCGCTTTTAGTTTTAATTTTTCAACTTGATATCAGTAAAAAAAAGTTCTCATTGATTTTTATGTTGGCTATATAGAAATAAAAAAAAACAACAACGGCCACACCATTGTTTCCTACGTCATTGGCCTTACGTTTTTTTTTTTTTGTTTCTTTTACTAATTCTCAATCGGTATAAATTCAAAATCAAAACAAAGCATTAAAATAATTCTCCATACCAACGTTGCATTTTACTCGTTCTGTCTGCCTCTCTTTCTTCTTTTTATTCTTTTATTTCCTGTTTCTTCTAGTAGTAGTTTCCTGTTTTTAATGAGGTTCTTGAGTTCGATTCAGCAAAAGAAGTTCTCTTACATACAGAAGAGTATACGGAGAAAAATATGTTTGCCCGCTCTCTTCATTTTCATTCTTCATTCTTTACGAGTATGTGTATTGATATATGCGCTGCCTTGTGTTATGTCTTTTTCTCTCTTTCTTGTCATGGCCATTCATTTCTGTTGAGCTCAGACATTTTTTTGTTTGTGTTTTTGTTTTCATTTTCTCTTTCTACACAACAAGTCTCAGGCACTTGAACGTAGTAGACAGCGGTCGTAGTAGTTTTATAGTATTTTTGTTGTGTACTGTACACATAATAATAAATGAGTGAGTATTGCGTTGTTGTTTTTGTTTCATTTCCATTAAAAAAACATAAACATAATACGATATGTTATTGTTATTTCTTCTTTGTTGCGTTTTTTTATTACTGTTTCGTTTCTTTTCTACTATAACATCATTTACCAACGAATATCTTTCTTCGTTTTGTGTATTTTTATTTTCAATGCCGGTTCTTTCATTTTTTCTATATATTGCCTTTCGTTCGTTCCGTTGCTCATTTCATTTTGATGTGTTTCTTGTTGTTGTTGTTGTATGCAGAGTAGTGCATTGTCTTGTTTATGTACAGTTTTTTTTGTTTTTGTACACAGAAACGCATACATTCATATGCATAGAAAATTTGTTTTTGTTTACACTTGATGTTGTGTTGTTGTGGCGCATATTTTTATTTCGATTCTCTTTTATAAACTCGTTTGTTTACGTTTTTAGTGCATTTATGATGCATTTTTTTTCTTTCTTGTCGTAAAACATTTTTTATGTTGTATTTGTTTTAATTTTTTTTTGCTTTTTTTTTATTTTAAAAATTGCATTTCTGGCAAATGGGAATTTTTTTTTATTATTTTGTTTTGTTTTGAGTTTTTGTATATTCTGCGCATTTTTCATGGAGTTTTTAAGGCGGTTTTGACAGTTTCATTGAGGTTAAGTTACCAGACGAATAAAAAATGAAAACAATTTGCTTTAAAATTAAGAAATGTAGTTGTTTAACAATATAGGTAATTATGAAAAATTAATTTAATATAAATAAACGAAATAAATTAATAATTAGAATAAAGAATATACATAATTGGACTAAAAAAATTAATAAACTTAAAAATATATTTAAAAAACAATTAAATTGCAAAAAATATTAAAAATATACCTACCTACATATAAAATTTTAAAACAAAAAAAAATAAATAAAATAAATAAATAAATAAAATAAATAAATAAATAAAATAAATAAATAAATAAAATAAATAAATAAATAAATAAAATAAATAAATAAATAAATAAATAAATAAAATAAATAAATAAATAAAATAAATAAATAAATAAAAAAAATAAATAAATAAAAGAAATTAAAACTAAACGAAATAAATAAAGTAGTAATAGTAGTTAGATAATAAAATATAATTGGACCAAAAAATTTAAATTTAAAAAAAAAAAAAAAAAAAAAAAAAAAAAAAACATTAAATGAAAACCAAATTATACTATGTAGCTGTGTAATTGTTCTTGAATATCGTAATTATTATTAAATATTTTGTATTTTCTTTTATTTTTAGCCACAACAACCACTTGATTGAAAATCTACTTCCCTCCACGGTTCGAATTTATGGTGAGTTAAACAAAAATTATTTAAAAAAAACAAAATATTTCGTAGTTTTAATCATCTTCTAAAATTGCACTTTTTAGTGAAGGCAATTCAGCAAACTGGGATTTTTTTGGGCCTACATAAAATAAAATACCCTACAGAATTCGCCGTAGTCTAGCAGGTAGTGTGTTGGCTTATTAGACGTAAGGCCCGAGTTCAAACCCCAGGTCACACCATCAAAACCAAAAATATGAAAACAGAAATATTTCTTCGGCGACTTCCTCTCAGCAGATTTCTGGCAAAAACTCTGAGAGCAAATAAAAAATGACATGAGAAGTTTCTCAAAAATCTGTCGTTCGGAATTGACGTTAAACTGTAGGTCCCGCCACTCAAGTATAAAAAATCAAGGCACACAACATGAGTGGTGTAAGAAGCTAGGCCGTAATCCTGACTGAAGGGTTGTAATGGCCAAATATGTGTGTATGTGCTTAAAATTCCTTCCCCACATTTGACCAATTTACAACTTTCTCAATATCGATGTCAATAAGACATCGTCTTAAAAATTTCGTCCCTAAAAATTTCGAGTCCAATTGGCAAAAGATAGATTGGTATAATTGATTTAAATCTACTTTAGGGTGGGAAGGAATTAAGAAAATTAAAAAAAAAAAAAAATATTTGAAATAAGTGACTATCATCCTAAAATCCAATTTAAAAAACTTTTAACGTGTCAAGCGCTTTATATTTTAAAATAGTTTCACAGTGTTGAATGGTCATTTCTTTCAGAAACTATAGAAGCTTTTAGAAATATTTTTTATATTTCACTCTCATTTTCTTAGTTAATAAAAAAGGTATTTATACCGATAGAGCATTGTCCTCCATTAACGTTTATTCGAAATGTTTCCGTTAATTTCAAACGATGATGATACAAAAAAAAAATTATTGTTTATCATTATAATGCAGAATTCTTAGGAATTCTTTCGAATATATGTATTATTTACTTCTTTTTTGTTTCAATTCTATTAAAAAGTAAGAAAACAATATTTAACATATCCTTAATTCTCAGAAAGTATAATGTACGGTCGAGACATACATATGTACATACTACATACATACTTATAAATAAACGCATGGTAAAACGTAGACCTACTATTAAAAGCTCCTTAACTTTAGCGCCAAAATTCAATTCAACAAATATGCAATCCTCCCATACATTCGAGTATTTGTGTATAATTTTATAAAAAAAAACGGCGACATCATAAACAACCAAATAAGCAAAATAGGAATGTTTACCATCAAAAACGTAAACAACATAACATTGTTGCAAGCTTTTCTTTTTCTCTTTCTTTTTTTGCATAAAACACCGCTTCAAAAGATCCTAATCGCGGCATAAGGTTGGCTGTGACTTACTTAAAAACAAACAACAGCAACAACAAGAAGATCAGAAAAAAGACTTCTTCTTCCAACCATTCTTTGCCTTTATAAATCTTGCACAGAAACGAACATTGATTTCCTTTGGCTGGTCTCTGGTCTGGTCTGGGAATTGTGAACTTTTGAATACAAACAATATTTTTGTGAATTAAAAAGGAAAACAAAAGAACAAAAACAAAAACTTCTAAAATAATCCTCAGCGATATTGCGTTCCTATTACTCACTCGCCTACCTCTCTCTCTCTCGCTAACTATACCATACTATATGGGGGGATCATTTGCAGTTTATTTTTTTAAGCCGCTGGCTGTAGTTGTTGATCATTTTTTCGTCTTGTTTTTTCTTCAGTTTTGTTATTGTTGTTGTTATTTATTTATTTTGATTCTGTTTTTTTGTCTTTGTTTTTCTCTGACTTAAAAGCAATGAACTTTAGTTGTTTTGATTCAAAAGAAAAAACATAAAATATCCCCATAGTCCTTGAATGTTATTGACTTGTTTACGATTTACCACCATACATACATACATAACACGACTCATTCTTGATTTTTGTTTTCCATATACATACTACATACCATGAGTACACACATGTATGTATATACTTATGTACATACAGACATATGTACATACATACATAGTATATGAGCTCAATATTTTTGTTGTGCATAAAAAAAACAAATGAAAGAAAATAAAACCTTTTTGAAAAATTTGAATTAAGAATCACGATGATGTCGTCGTCATCGAAAATCTACAAGTTTTGGCGCGTAAATTTTTTTTTCATTTTGTTTTTTTAACGCTGATTCCTTACTTTTGTCGCTGCGGCGGATATTATTGTTGATTTTTTAGGCGAAGTATATGATAAGGAATTTCACCAATTGCAAATGTATGCATGTATGTATGTATGTTGCATTCATTATATTGTGATGAACAATTTTCGGAATTCAAAACAAAATGTATTGTAAGTATGTAGGAGAAAGAGATTACAACTGCTCTCTTTATTTATACGCCATTACCATTAACCATTTATAACAATTGCAGTTTTTGTTAAATCTATAAACGTATATATGTATAGTCGAAAGGATAATAATTGATTTTCATCACAGCAATTATCAAAGTTCTATCACATCGTCACTATTTTTATGTTCTCTACATATGTACATACCAATTGCAAATGCTGTAATATTATCTGATGTCTTAATATAGCCACGTTCAGATCGTGAAGAGTTCACAAATAGCTCGAAACCTATTTGATGGCATTTAACACGTTGACTGCCGACTACGAGATAACTCGCAGATTAGGTTCCCTTCTAGGATGCCAACTACGAGTTATCTCGTACTCCCTAAATCTGCCATTTTTGTGTAGCAGCAGATTTCGTGTCTCAGCAGATTTCTGGCAAAAACTCTGAGAGTAAATAAACCTGACATGAAAAAGTTTCTCAAAAATCGGTCGTTGGGAGTTGAATTTAAACTGTACGTCCCGCCACTTATGTATAAAATTAACACACACAACATGAGTGGTGTTGAGAAGCTAGGCCGTAATCCTGACTGAAGGTTTGTAATGGCCAATTATGCGTGTATGTATGTGAGTTTTACTGGTTTTCTCCATGACAGATTTTCCGAAAACATAATTGATTTGCTTTTGTAATTCTTAAAACAGGAAATAATGTGAGGTACTGGGAAAACAAAAATTTTCCAATTTTAATAACTGTTTTATGTAGGCCCTCCAAGTATGTATATACCATCATATTAGAAATATTATAGTACCGCGTTTGATTTAACTGTCTTTTTCACTAACGATAGCTTAGAAGCTCTCATCTTTGGTTATGTGGTAATTTGTTTTCATATAAAGTTCTTTTTTTTTTTTTTTTTTGCTTTCCTAAACTCTTCTGCTTTTTTCCATCTTATAATAGAGTATCGCCTTTGCTGCCAACGCCACCGTCACATTTTTTCTTTTATATTTTCTCTCTCCTTTATTTTATTTAATTTTTTTTATGTATTATACAGTCACATGTACTACGTATATACATATACATAAACATACTCCTCGCTAAAGAGGAAGAGGAATCTTCATCCTTCTTTCAAGAGAGTGAAATGAAAATACATATTGCATATGCTTGCTTTTGTTCAGAGGCTATTTGGCATCGTTTTATGTTTTAACGATATTAGTTCCATTTTAACGAGTGTTTAGATTAGTTTATATTTCTTATTTGTGTGTTCTCAGTCAGATCTTTGTGGAAGAACTTAATTTACGCGGCCCGTCCGGTCGGTCCTGTTACAAAGTTTAACATTTTTTTTTTCATCTTTTTCTTTAATATACATATAGTAGAGTGTATAAAATATGATAAAGTCTTGCGTTTGCGTGTTTGCTCCTTTCGATTGAGTGTCTTGTGTCTTCTGTGTGTCTAGATTAAGTGCTATCCATAAGTTTGAAATACTTTGGGGAATTATTTTTAATTGTTGTTACAATATTTTTAGTATTTTATATTCTAAAATATTCACCCCTTTTTCTTTCTTTATTAACGTTAACGTAACGTTATTGCATTATAAATATAATTCATTTGCTGCGATCGCGTGCCGCCGTTATTTTATTTAAACGTGTATAAACATTTAACTACAATACATATTAAAAACGTAACATTTTCTTCCCCCATTTGCGTTTTTCTATTTTAGTTTTTCTTTTTTGCTTTTATTTCTACACTTTTGATTGATACTATTCGTTTTGAATTTTGATCAAGAATAATGAAAACATCAAAAGGGAGTTGGGGTCCCCCTTTTTATTTTATATGCTGCTTCAATTATTTTATTTTTTTTTTCTAATGTGGGTATGTATACTTAGTTAAATGTAATTTTTAAATATTGTTTTAATATTGCATCATGGGGGAGAATATTAGAATTAGAACCATGCAGAAACTAAACCGTAAATGCCTAAAGCCTGCGCACCACCATTGCTAGGTATGTAATTTAAAAAAATTAACATTTTAGCATGTACAACAAGATTTGTTTTAATTTTAGAATTTTACGGGAAATCTAAACGAAAAAGGGGGGAAACTTCATTTCTATCTTTCGACGAAAATATGATTTCGATTTTAGACTAGATTTACTTCATATGGAGTAGAATTTTCATACTGGAAACAAAAATAAATACAAATATTTTATCTTCTATGGCATCAGACGAAAGATCGTCGCAATAATTGGTCAATTCACACAAGCCGTTGTATCGTTGTATTCATTGTATTGTTGGAAGAACATACAACAGCGTATGATTGTTGTTGATAATTTTCATATAAAAATCCGATACACTTATACACATTTTTTCATATGTTTTTAAAAAATTGTATTGGTTTCATGCTATCAAATTGTGTGAATGAAATAAATGTGTATATGTTTTCATATGTATGTCTTCAAAAAGTTGTATTGGTTTCGTGCTATCAAATTGTTCGAATGCCAGAAATTATGAAGAAGAATAAGAAGAAGACATTTGAAATACGAAATACACAATACAGCATAGCATTTGAGCGTTCACAAACTACCAAGTGTATTCAACACAACATACACGATACAAAGTCGTGTGAATTGCCCAAATGTTTTACAGTCTGGCTCTGTCTTGTGTCACATCAGTTTTATTATGTACGAATTTATTCTGCTTTCATTATCATCATTGAATGCTCACTAACCTTGTCTAGTTGTAGTCAGGTCTACTTAATGACAATACAGAGATTCACAAATACTTCCGGTGAATGTGTAGTTCCGGTGATATTTCTAGTTGTAATGCCCAGTCTCACAACTGTCTGGGAGAAAAACATTAAATTTTTTTTTTTTTTAGAGAAATAACAGCGAATAGTAATTAATAATACCGGGATTAATAAATACATGCCGTGAATGAATGTCATTTGTTGTGCTCTTATTCCAACTGTCACAACCCTGAAGGCGAAAAAATTTCGGGTTTTAGAGAAAAGTTTCGAACTCGGTCTTAAACGTTTGAAGTTTATTTCCTTTTGTAGTCCGCCAGCTTTCGCTGTAAAATGCTTCTCAAATGGCAAAAGGAATGTAAAACGTAACGTGTGCCGTTGCAGTCGATCGTTGATTGTGTTTTTTACCCTATTAATGCATGTTGTCTGCTGCATAACTCTCGAATTGAACTGTCTTCTTTTTATCACAGTTGAAAGTGATCGATTCATTTTGTTGAAACATCGTCTTTTTGTATTAAAAATCTCTTCATAATAGATCGTGTTACGTGTTTTGTTAAAATCGATAAAGATTTGATACAATGGTCATCTGTATTCTACTATGATACGTAAATTGTTTAATTGTTCAGTTCTGAGCGGAGTGTTTTGAAGTCAAATTGATCGTTTGAAGGATTTGCGAAGATGAAAGATTTGTGAAGATGACCCCTTTCTATACTACATACCTCCCTCCATATATTTTCTGTAAGATTTCACTTCTTGGTCAGTTTAATTACGATTACAATACGAAGTTTGGGGGTCTGTTATGGATTATAGTTGGTCTGATGGTTACTTAGGTTTTAAGCATTGCCAGATTACACTTGAAGGCTTTAATAATCTCAGTTTCTTTTAGACGGTTTGCGATGTCTTGTTTCGTGTGAAGAACATTTTTTTTCTTCGCTGAGGAGAGGTGTAAATGTATCTAATCGCACCATAGAGGAAATTGTCACATTCTCCGTGTGTGGGGCCCTCACTCACTAAATTCCCCCCTTGTCTCGTAGACTCGTTGTGCCCACTCCGAAACTACGGTGGTATTACTTCGGAGGAGGCGGTCTTGCCCATTCTGTGCAGACATTTCCTAAAATATCCGTGACCCTATAGCATCTGTGTAACGTAGTAATTTACCTTTCCAAATTTCGGACCAATCCATGTCCGGAATAAGTCTCCTCGTCTGTCCGCCTTCCTCTATCTTCATCGTTCCATCGTCGTTGCGATTTTGAGATGGTGTTTTCCCTGAAGTGCCCGGTTATGTGATTTGCAGCCGATTTCGCCTTATAAATCTCCATCCGCTCTGCTGCTAGCAGATCCACAGGGATTGTACCTGCTATCACAAGTATGGCTGGGGCGGACACTGTACGATATGCCGACGTGTACCGATACAAGTGAGTTTGCCCGCTAGCCCGTGTGAAGAACATAACATAACATCGATAGACATGGACTTGAGAATACATACATATGTATACTGGGACCAACTAACCACGATTGTTATAAATTTAATAGAATTCTTACAAAGATGTGTATGTATTTGGGGAAAAAAATAACTTCACTGCAAAACTTTTTAAAATATCTTACAGTACATTAGAGTGGCATTTCACCAAGAATGTCACTTATCTGCTTATACTTGTAAGCCAAATTGTTGTTGTTGTTGTATATAGTATAGGATAGGAGCCTATAACAACAACACAAAAATTGTGCCAAAACAAAATTCGATGCTGTTTGTTTTTGAAAGAAATCTATAAAAAGATTTTAAAATTTTTTTTTTTTTTTTTTGTTCTCAGCAGCATATTTTTCCTCTCTCTCAGTCTTTTTTTTCTACCTCTCTTTTCCTCTCTCTCAGTCTTTTTAACCAATGGTAACAAGAACAACAACACTGAAAGGAAGGATAACTAGCATAGCATATTATAACCTAACCAAAGCATTGAAAAATAACATTCTTAAAATCCAGAAAGACCAGCTTATTTATTCGTTTCTTTTTTGCAACATTCAAAAAAAAAACATTACGAAAAAGGCAAGAACTTCAAATGGAATGTGGTTGTGAGAGAGAAGGTATACAAAAATTCTAAGAATTCTAAACCAGTATATAACGTTTACGTTTATAACTTCTTGTATATATTGTTGCACACGTACGTACATTGAACTGAACTGAACGTTTTTCTTTTCTTTTTTTGTTTTTCTAGAAAACCAAAATATAAAAAGAAAAAAACATAACATAACTGACTAAACACAACACCAGGCCCCAGACCAGACCAGACAGACTAGCCAGAAGAACAACTGCTGCTGTTGCTGCTGCATAAAAACATCCTCTTTGTCTTCTCGTCTCTTGTTCTTAAGCATCTTATGAGTCTTATGAAAACTAACGCGCGCAATTTATTTTACAGTGTGAGAGGATTATAAGAATACCATCATTTTCAAAATCAACAACGAAAACTTAAAAAGAAGATGACAAGGAGACCAACTTTGATGTTTATAACGATTAGGATGATGATGATGATGCTGTGTCTGTGTCTGTTGCAGTAGAAGATGGTAGTATGTGGTTTATTTATGGCGTTATTTATGATCGGATATTAGCAATTAAGGGTGTGTTCAAAAGAAAATTGGCATATAATTTTTTAGCGGAATAGTATTTCATTCATTCACAACCTTAAGTATTTGCAGTTTGAATGGAAATATACTTTAAAATCAGAAACATTTTTTGATTTACCACCATTAATGCCTGTGGTACATTTCACAGTTGCGTGGAGTATGCTGTATAGTTTCCTTTTCTACAATTTACCGTTATTTCTGAGCATTACGCTCCTAGATATATTCATATGTTCGATCATATGATGATATCTAATGACTTAACAAAAGTTAACACTTTGATTGCCATATAAAGAGCCATCTTGTCTTGACCTTAAAGTTGAGCCACATTGTTATCGTGTACATTTGTCCACCATTTCATTACTATGAAAACCTATACTCTGCTTTCTACTAGCCTTAGTCTAATGCCAGCTAGTCGCCCCAGGCGACCAAATATTGTAAATTGGCTTCGGTCTATCCACAATCGTATGTTTTTTGTATTATAGATTTCCGCCTGGAATATAGAACAATCGTAGTCTAACCAAATTGATTCAGAAATGCAAAGGTCTTCAAACCAGTTTGTAGCAATACGGGAACAGTATCGAATTTGTAATGAGAGAGATCACAACCGAATCACTGCTGGAGTGCATATTTAACTTCAAACTTTCTATTATAGGCCTTACTCGGTGAGATGTAATTCGTAGATATTTTGAGATTCAATCAATTCGATTTCGTGACCAGGTTAGACTGCAAACCAGTAGCCTCTAACAAAATCTAGACTTTACATTACGACAAGTCATGCTAATTCACCACCCTTTTACCTTTGACCCGTAGGTCAGAATGGGTTTAACGATTACGTGTTTAACATTTCTATTCCGTAAAGGTTTCTGTTCAGTATGACATCTAGGTGCTGTGACTTTTTTGAGAATTCGAGTATAACGCCTTAAAGGTTTGGTTGTCAGTCTCCATTTGCATGCTATTTTTGACAACTGGCATTACAACTGAGCACAGCTGCCGTCCATAATCAAGCCCCGTAAGAGATAAAATTAAAATTGTTTTGTAGTTATTGCCGTATATTTTACTAAATTACACTGTTTTTGACTACAAAGAAAAGGCACAGGAGTTGCCATATTGCCACAGATCTAAAAATTTGATCAAGGCTTCTCTAAATCAATGGTCCTTCTTCCGATTGTCGTATTCCGAAATTATTGTTTGTAATACATTAAAGCACTGAGGAAGAGGAGACTGTTGTTCACTTTCTCTGCCAGTGCCCGTCTCTTGCTAGGTGTAGATATAGGTTATTTGGCTCCCCATTCCTTGTTAGCTTAACGGAGCTATCATCTATTGACATCAAGGATATAGCTTCGTTCATCAAACTTTCTGGCTGGTTTTCCAGTGCGGGGTAGTCGTGCTTTTGTTGTGCAGACCTTGCGCTGACCAACTTCCTCCTTTTCCCTGATTTTGGTGGAACTTGGTTAGTACAGGGACTGCGTTCACCCGTGGCATCACAACGGGCCGCTATGCGTGCTCAAGTGAGCTTTGTGACATCAGAGCTACCACTCCGACCTAACCTAACCTAAATACATTAAAGAGACAACTTTATCTGAATTGCAACTCAATATTTCTCTACTCAACCATCTACTTCAATAAATAAACTCCATTTTACCTGTGTTGTCCGCCATAATGTACATACACAGCAAGATAATAATGACGATATTCTTGATGAGATGAGATTACCTCCAATAAAACCGATAATGACGACAACAGTACCAAAATGATGTTGTTTTTTTTCTTCATTTTTTCTTCTACTGTGGTATTTTCTCTCATCTTAAATGATTGGGCGTTATTTCACTCCTCTCACACTACTATGTGTGAACTCTGTGTGGTGGTTTGGTTTGGTTATATGCAGAGATATGTTAGAAGAAGAAGAAAAAAAAATATTTTTTGGTATTTAACGGTTCATTTCAAGCATCCTCTTTGTCGCTGTCGTCGTCTAACGTTTTTATGTGTGAAATAATGCCAAGAAGAAGAGGAGAATGAATGTTACAAGAAGAAATTATTGAAATTCCAATGAATATATTGACATATTTAATATTAAAAGAAAACTTTTTTTTGTGCATGATGTGGTTTGTTTAAGAGGGGGGACCTATAGAGGAATGAAACGCATTCGTTTATTTGAATTTTACAAAAAGTTGTAGGTTGCAATATTGTAAGGAATTTAAAAACTTTAAAGTTCATTTTAGCTAAAGTTACCTTTAACTAACCCCTAGTTGTAATAATGGCCCTTAGAGCCGTTAACTAAAGGGAGGATTTTAACGGGCAGATGAATAGTTTTTCATTATTATAAGTGGACAATAAGGTAGAAGTGATCGTTCGTTGCCACTGCATTAAAAAAAAAACTTGTTTAATTGAGCAGTTTTATCGACATTGCCCCGCCACTGCCATATTTTTGAAAACAGTTAACTTTATTTTATCTGTAAGTTGTAATAACGAAAATAAGTTAAAGTTGACTTTAAAGTTCACTTTAGCTAAAGTTACCTTTAACTAAACCCAACTTTAACGGGAAGTTGTAATAATAACTCTCAATGAGTTTTCTTTCAACTGAATTTTCTCTCAATTAAGGCTGAACTACGTATGTATATACATACATACATAATTGGCCATTACAACCCTTCAGTCAGGATTACGGCCTAGCTTCTCACAGCTTAATTTGATACGTGAGTGGCGGTACCTAAATTTTAACGTCGACTCCGAACGACAGATTTTTGAGAAACTTTTTAATGGCAGGTTTACTTACTCTCAGAGTTTTTGCCAGAAATCTGCTGAGAGGAAGTCGCCGAAGAAATATTTTTTTTCATATTTCGTTTTGATGTATGACTTGGGATACGAACCCGAGCTTCTTTACGTCTAATAAGCCAACACACTACCTAGCATAGGTAGACGCTAAATGTTTTTTTTTCGAAATTGGTTCCTTAATAAGAGGAAGGAGTGCTTGATATAATAGAGGAGCAGAGCAGATAGGTTTAAAAGTATACTACTTACTGCGGAAAATAATATTTAATCGCTTTAATAATCTACTTTGTGTAATTTTTGTGCTACGATTTCCTTGTTTTGTACGAAAGTTTCTATGTAGAATACATATTTTTTGAAGGGCTACTCTATCTAACCTCAACTAATGTTGTCTAATTGGTTCCGGTGCAATCAATTTGCAACTGCCGTTATAAACATACAATATTCGTTTATAATAGTCTAGAGCGCCGGGTTGCTTACATTTGTTGCCTACTTACGTATGTATGTATGTATTCTACGATACTTTACGCGCAAAACGCTCGGGATCTTTTCAATTAGAATTAAAAGAATATTGCTTTAATAAATCTATTAATTTAATTATTGTATGTATTTAACACAAACATTTATTCCACCACTCACTACTTCACTAGATTATGTTTATACATACATACATACATATACGTATATTTATCTAGCGGAGTAGTTTTATTTCCCTGGCCCTCTCTCTATGACTGACTGTAAAGCATAATTGCATTTTTATGGGTTTTTCTTTTTTATTTTTATTTTCACTTTAGTATTCTGTTTTCTTGGTGGAAATGAATTTTTCTTTTTTTTTTGTTTCGTTTTTTTACTTTATTATTCTTGTTTTTATAGTTATTTTCTTTTGAATATATTTTCTGTGTTTATTTTTGTAATATTTTGTTATTTTCCCCTTCTTTATTTGCAGTTTTTCACATTTTCCAACCATTCGCGTGGATCGACGACCGATTGAAAAAGTGAGACACGACGCGCAATACAAAGAAAGAAACACATCAACCGGGCCAACAACACTATTAAGCACACACACCACCACACATATGTATGTAAGTCAACAATAATAAAAAAATATAAAAAATAAAAACAACAACAACATCACTTCAAGTCAACATTAATAATAACAACAACAACAATATTAACTTGGCTAAAAGTAAAACAACAACAACAGAATTCACAACATAAACGTTGCTGTATAGAAGAAAACGGAGGAAAAAGAAGAAAAAAAAACTTGATGTTTTGAAGCATAATAACAAAACACGCAAAACCACAATAACGCCAAGACGACGAAGTGTGTGTATACGAGAACCAGAAAACTTAAGCCTTTTTCTTCTTTATTTCTCTATTTAAGTTCTTTTGCTAATTTAGAGAAATAAAAAGTAAACTAATAGACGACAACGTTTGAGTTTGAGGAAGGAAGGGAGTGAACGGTGATGTATTTTTTCATACCAGGAGCATAACTATAACCAAAAGTATAAATAATAACAAAAATAAACACACACACACTCATATATACAGATACTCATACAAAAAGAGCCTTGGGATATAGTTGGAAAAGTTGGTTATATTTTCAAAATAATAACATCAACTCCAACGTCGTCGTCGTCGTCTACAATATATTTGGATATTTTCTCAATACCTACTTACTTACTAACTACATACATACCATACTACTTGCATGCATGTATGTAATATAGTCAACAAAGCCTAATTCTACTGCGTCTTCTTCCGTGCGGCGGTGGTGGTTTCTGGTTAACAAAAACAAGAAAAAAAAACAAAAAAGGCAAGCAGGCTGTTGTATTTTTTATACAAAAAGAATGAAGAAAAGTTTTTAACTAAAAAGGAATTATAATAAATCTTGTGTGTAAATGTTAAGAAAACAAGGGTATGTAAATAATGTAATTCCAATATTACTTGGGTAAAGTATAATACATACATACATACATTCAAAGAATTTTTTTTACATTATTATTATTATTATATTGCATTATTACTATTACAATATTTTTATTACATATACAATATAAAAGTATTTTATTGAAATTATGCCAGCCATAAAGTAAAAGAGGATGAAGCAGGGCAGAGATTATCACAACATAACTACTTAAGAACTTTTCAAAGTGTTGTTGTTGCATACCACCAAAGGAAAAGCAGAGAACAAAAATATTGTAATTGAAATTGATAGTATTTTATAAGATATTATATTGTATTGCAATAGCTTTGCAAAAGGGGCATTAAATTGAACAGCTCTATCTCTAGCTATAGTCTATAAATAATGAAGCAAAGTGAAAATTTCTTACGAAGGTTTTCGTCGTCATTATAAACAAATTAAAAGCTTTATTGCAGTTATAAGAAGCCTCAGGCTCTAATAAGGAGTCAAACCATCACGAAAGAGGTTTCTTCTTCTTAATATTTCTAATGTGGCTGTAAGAACTCCGCTAATTTTTTCCGGACTTTTGAAAAATTTGTTCGGTTGCTGCTGCAGCTTTTGCTGAATTAGCAATTCTTGGCCAAATTATATTTGGTTCGTTCTGGAACATAAATCCGATCGCTAAAGGCGTCCAATTGCATTTCTACGACATGAAAAGCAGTTTACAACACTACTTTTGGAAAAATAATGGACTTCATTTGTGCTTTGACGGACTACCTTTGTATTTAAAACTACTTAGCTTCTGATAGTTGCTGCTATGAAACGATGTTTTGTACATTTGTCTTCGTAAAGTACTTTAGTTTAAATAAAAATGTATAATATTAGGTCCAACTTAGTTAGGTTAGGTTGAAAGCGGGAAGCATCATTGTATCCACTGAAGAAGGCCTTTACTCAGAAAGAATGAAGAAAAGCTAAAGAAACAGAAAAATAATAACAAATTCAAGAAAGCAAAACAAGTAAACTATCCGCTAACCATTATGCCTCGACAGTGACATTATGAGCTTTAGGTAAATATTTAAGGTAGTTTTTTCTACTAAATTTCACTAAGAGTTGAACGACGAACTCGCCAGAGCTGGTGCGTTCCTTCCTGAATCCTCTTCAATTGAATTGGGTATGACACTCGCCTCATTGAGCGGAAATTCTTTCGGGACGCCAATCTATCCCGGGCCAATGAGAAATGCTGCTCCACCGCTAGACTCACCTGGCCCTTGATGGATAGAAGGTGTACCAACCAATTGGTCTTGGTCGTGACGTCATCTCAACCACAGTGGCCATGATTACAGGTCATTGCGTTATGGGTAGACACGCGGAAAGAATGAGTCTACCATTTAACGAACGAGACAGATATCCACTTTCTTTGTCAGTGCCCGTCTCTTGCTAGGTGTAGCTATGGGTTATTTGGCTCCCTATTTTTTGTCAGCTTGACGAATCTATCATCTATTGATATCAAGGATACAGCTTCGTTCATCAAACTTTCTGGCTGGTTTTCCAGTGTTTGGTAGTCGTGCTTTTGATGTGCTGGCCAACTTCGTTGATTTTGGTGGAAATTGATCAGTACAGACACTGTGTTCACCCGCGGCATCACAACGGGCTGCTATGCGTGCGGTGATTTACTGGAATCTTTAACTACTAATGTTGTTCCCCATTGTCCTGAATTTAAAAGAGAATATTTTATTCTCATGCAATATTGAATTTTCTTTGTACAAAACAAAAAGAGAACAAATACCCATGAAAACCTACTTCACAATTCAATTTTTTTCTTTCATTCACGCCTGAAAAAAATGATTCATACTGCAAATATGTTTGAACAAAATTGTATTCCTATGTACCTATTGATTTAATTTTATTTAAATTCAACCGTTATTTTTGCAGAGTTGCATTTAATTTTGCTCAGTTGTGTGGTTTTTATTTGAAACAACAAATTTCTTAAATACATATAATAATTTTTTCTTATTTAATTATTTGGTTATTCAACTTAATTCTGTAGTCTGCTACTGTTGTTGTTGTTGTTTATTCTAAAAAAAATATATATTTCCTATCTTTCGATACTTGCCAAATTATAAAGCAGTGGAGCGATATGTTGTATGAACTTTGTTTTTATTTCATTCTTGATTTTAAATAAAATGCTCTTTTTTTTGCACACATACCGTAAAGTCATGGTTTCTTTATGTATATTTTTATTATCAATTTTTATATGATGGTATGGTATATGTACACCATATATGCAAGTATTTTGTCAAGTAAAAAGGAAAATATACATATTTTGTGAAGTGGCGCTTAAAGAATATTTATTATTGATTTTAATTTGTTTTTGGCGACAGCTTCTTTCCTTTTTTTTATTTTTTTCTTCTTATAATATGCATTTCTTACCATGGTATATAGTATTGATTTACTTGAGAAATTATTATCACATAAAATTTTTTATGAGACTTGTATGGCGCCTTCCCCAAAAATATATTTGTTGTTCTTTTTGGCATTTTGTTATTCGCATTGTGGTGATAATGATTTTATTCTTATATTTTACTCTCTGAACATTGAATTTAAAGCTTTAAAAATCATATATTTTTGGTATGAAATATTCATTCATATGATGCAAAATTAATGTGAAATAGAAAATAGAATATATTCTCCATGATCTATAATTCAAATAAGAAAACTAATTCTGAAATATTTATTTAATTTTGGCCAAACACATAGGCTCTGTATTTCAATTTGAAAACCAAATACTATGTATAGAATTGAAATGTCGGAACCGGTTAACTTAAAAGGCATTAAGCGTGAGCCTGAGACTCGGGATTAGAAGATAGTACATGATTGACTCTACTTCTTCTCATAAGCTTAAGTTCCTGATGGCACCAAAATCTTATATCAGATCTATAATTCACTTTGACGTATTTTTTCGTCATGAGAAAGGAACTGTAGTTTGGTGACGTGTTCGAGTCAAAACTTCACTAGTTTACAGAGAGAGCTCCAACCATTAAGATTGTGGCAGCATTTTCCGTTCTTTTTTATAGCCTAAATGTTCATTGGGTGCATTTAATTCGCGGACATCTTTGAGATCCGTTCCATTAGTATATTAACAATGTACACATGAGCTCAGACTATTTACGCAGAAGTCCGTCCTCCAGACTCTCTTGATCTCAGTATCCATTTCGATTAGATGAATTATTTTCAGAATAATTCTTCAATATGATGTCAACATCCTTAGCACTGAACAAGGGTTCATTGTGTAGATTGAAATTTAACGGCATTTTCTTCACCTTATCTGATCTAAAATTCTTCAGTTGTTGTACTGTGAGGTAGTTGCGATCAGGTTGGGGCATTGACTTTTACTGGCCGGTACCAGGCTGTTCTAAGGAGGCCCATGTTACGTTTTCCTTTACACGTTGACTGCCGACTACGAGATTGCGTTCCCTTCTACGGTGCCAACTACGAGTTATCTCGTACTGACTAAAACTGCCATTTTTGTGTAGCTACGAATAAAATCGTATTATATCAGTGCTAGTATCGATAAATGGCTTCTGGGAAAAGAACAAAAAGTCAATGTAGGCTTAAGTGGCCAGTTTTCTGAAAATTAACACGGCAATCAACGTGTTAACAATAAACTCTCGCATCCAGAGCCTTTATGGAAAGGCCCTCCAGACTCTCTTGATCTCAGTATTCATTTACTTTAAACGCATTATTTTCAGAATAATTCTTCGGTATGATTTCAACATCCTTGGGAAGGCCCCTTGTTCATTGAAATTAAACTGAATGTTCTTCATCTCCTCTAATCAAAAATTCTTCTGTAGCTCTGCGAGTTCTATGACCAGGTTAGGCTTCTATTGACCGGTACTAGGTCATTCTATGGCGGCCCAAGTTAAGTAATACAAAAAGAATTTGTTTTCAGCTAGTTTTATAGTGGATGTTGTCTTTATTGGAATCCTCCCCCCTAGGGTGAAATACCTTATATTGCACATTGTTTTTTCTCAATTTCAAAGTGTTTTGAAAAAACTGATAACATTTTTGATTTCCCTTCAAATTATTTTTGGCCATACGTTGTTTCTTATTTTTTTTTTTATTTTTTATTTTAAGTTCAGTAAACTCTGTTGCCCTTTTGACACGGACGGACACCACACGGTTTTATTTGCCAAAGGCATATTAAGTTCGAATAAAATACGCAATTTGTTTTGTATTTATTGTTAATAATTTCTGTTATCTTATATTTGTTTAGAATATTTAAATATAATGTCATCATCTTATTATTCTGACAAGAAAACAAAAGTACCAAAATTGATCATAACATATTATTTACCAAATTATGTTGGGGTGGTGCTGTGTGGGTTTCTTCTTATGCATCTTCTTAATCGATATTTAAACATTGAATTTATATTCTTTCGTTCATTCTTTTTTTTATACTGTACTTATAACACAATCTATTAATTTCGAATGCAATAATAACAACAACTACTAAAATAATGTAAAAAAACAACAACAAAATATTGTTATCACAATATTGCGGTATTCAAATTTTCATTAACAAAAATTTTTTTGTTCAATAATGAATGAATAAGGTGAACCTATTATTGGTTTGCAATTTGGAAGGAATAGATTTTATGAATCTTTTTTATTTTATAATTTTTTATTTAATAATTTTTAGCGAAAAAAATTTTGAAAATATTTGTAAAAGAAAAACATATATTTTTTTAATTTATTTGGAATATTTTCTAATTGAGTTTTCTTAAGACACGTCGGGCTCACCCTATATTTATAAGCAGAAATCAAATACAATATTTAACTGTGTGTATGTGTTAAATTCTATGGTGTCTCCTTCAAAAGAATTGTGTCATTCTTCAAAGTGGCTGCGAAATGTTTTCTCTTTTAAAATTAATTTTAATATTCATATCACAGCCAGCTTTGAGGAGCGTCACATTTCTTACAATTAATTATAAAACATTTTTTTTTTGTTTTTATTTTTTTTTATTATAAAAAATTGATAGAAAATAATGTGAATTAAAAAAAGAAAGGAAAAAAATGAAAACGAATTGTGTTAGAAAATTATAATATACAGTGTGTTAAGGTATTATTTGAAAAAAAAAACAAATTATAAAGAAAATTGCATGAAAAAGAAAAATATGTACATAAATATATACACACTCTTGTCTTGGCCTCACAAAGTGGTTGTGAAATGCTTAAATTAACTTTTTATAGTTCTTTTAAAACTTAAAAATATTGCATATCACAGCCAGCTTTGATGAGCTTAGATTGGATGTCAAGTAAAACAACGTAAACGTAAAAGTAATATGTATTTACAAAAACAACAATAATAATAATAATAATTGGAGAATGAACCACCCCGAAGAACGAACCGCCGATAAAAGCAAAACTATTTTCATTACAATTGAAAATGTTGCTTATCTAAGCCTCATCAAGTGGTTGTGATATGGATTATTAACGCATATCACAGCCAGCTTTGATGAGCTAGGATAATCAACGGAATCCAGCTAACAAACAAAAACAACGTAAAATGGTGTGATTAAAAAAAATAAAAATGTATTCATTGTTGTGTGCGTTTTCAGTGTGATTAAAAATTTGTGTTTTTACTGCATATACATACGAATTCATAATACAGATGTTGAAGAAAATGTTTATGTACGTGGAGTTTAAAATTCAATCCTCAGCTTATTGCATAGTTTTGAAACTTGTAAGGGCAATACATACATACATATATGTATACATATTTTTAGAAAGTAAAATATTGTGAAAAAATTATTTTTAATATTTTTTTTATTCATAAAATTTTAAGGTTTTTCCCCCTTTTAAATAATAATTTTTTTTTTGTTAATCTCTGTGAACAACTTTACGATGCATACAGTAAAAAAAAATAAACCATTTGCATGAAATTAAATACATATTATGTATTTTACTTTATAATGGAAAGGTTTCATTCCTATCGTATACTATATGTGAACCAATGTGTTCGATAATTTATTATCATTCTGACGGCAATTACTTAGTGCTGCTAGCTCAAAGATGAAGTTATCAGTTTTTTTTAATTCGAAAGAAAATTTATTTGATTTTATGTTGTAAAGCAAAGTGTGGGTTAAAAAAATTTCCTTTCGAAAGATTCGTAAGAGTCTCACAACCAAGCTCTTCTAGCTTTAAATGAACCATTTTTGATGTTTGCTTCATAGGCATTTGTATGTGCATATATACATATGTATGTACCATTCGCTATAAAAATTCTAATTGACTGTAAGACATTGCAATTCATAGATAATTTTCAGCCTATCGCACAAAACAGACAGCAATATAAATCTTTTTGGGTGCTCATAAGTACTCATGAAATTTTGAATATGAGTGAATCACCAGTATTGAAATTCAACTCAACTCTGATTCATTCGTACTCACTACGACATTGATTTATAAGTACAGGTTGCAATGAGTATGAGTACAGCGTTGACATCAAACTCATAACATTCGAAATATGTTTGATTCATACGCCTACTCATTCAGATACATAAATTTAGAAAAATACTTATAAAATGATTCGAGTGATTCGAATCATTCATCAAAATGTACGGTCACAGTTGTTGTTGCATTTACAACAAAAAAAAAAAAGATGAAAGAAAAAGATAAAGACAGCAAGCAAAGCAAACACAAAACCTTCTAGTGAGTATTGTAGTGTTCGTAGGCGAATCATACTTATTTTGTGATTCTAGTAAATGTTGAGTCATGGAGAGTCGAAATCAACAACATTATGCGTATTGTTGAGTATGAGTACTTCAAATTTTGAATATGAGTAGTACATACATAATGGGCAATTACAACCCTTCAGTCAGGATTACGGCCTAGAAATCTGCTGAGAGGAAGTCGCCGAAGAAATATTTTTTTCCTTTCATATTTCGTTTTGATATCTGGCCTGGGGTTCGAATCCGGGCTTAACGTCTAATAAGCGAAAACACTACCTACTAGACTACGGCGACTGCCAAGTATGAATATGAGTAGTAGAGTACGATATTAAAATACATAAGTATGAATGCGTATAAGTATCAGAAATATTGAGTATGATTCGAATCTACTCATCTTTTGGAATACTCATTGCTGATCTCTGATCTACAGGTTCATAAGGATTTGCCTCCACAACCGCTTTCATTTGACGTTGATGTGAAGGGTGAATTTTTCATCACCAGTCACCAAACTCTTTTCAAATGGGTCGTTAAAAATACAGCACGATTTTACTCTTATGTATTTCACCATTTCTGCAATTCCAATTTTCTTGTTCGATCAAACAATGTCTGGCTTGAACTAATCCATCCTATACATCTTGATATACAGATTATTAAAGCCATTGTTTCTTTCTTCGTTTTTTTTTTGTTAAGCAGATGTGCGGGTACATTGTGTTGAATTTAAATTTTAAACTCAATTTCTAGCTGCATTTTTACTTTATCGCCGAGTGTGAAACAGTTTATTCACTTTGTGTTTTACATACAGTCAAAACTTCTATAGACGTCTAAATTATTGTCTATCAAACCAATTAATTGTTGTAATCTTCTTAAGACAAAGAATAGCTTGTGTTTTGTTTTCAGTAGAAGTGCCTATTATTTGTTCTTGATTTTCTTTGATGTTCTTCGTGTACATATGTATGCGTCTCTCTCAGCAGACAGGAAGGAATTGTAACGCAAGTGCGTAAAATGTTTGTATGGTGGTGGTATATGCGTGATTTTGTTGTCTAGTGTTGTGTCTAGCCTAAATAAAAATTTATGAATAATTGTAAATTGTTATACTAAGAACGACTACAACTAAAACAATAAAAACTTGCTATAGACACGTCTGAAGTGGGTTTTTTTCTTTTCTCCTGTAGGTATGGTATACACATAAGTAT
Source organism: Sarcophaga rosellei (assembly GCA_930367235.1). NCBI lineage: Eukaryota > Metazoa > Arthropoda > Insecta > Diptera > Sarcophagidae > Sarcophaga > Sarcophaga rosellei. The sequence continues at coordinate 90,434,836 of OV884019.1, forward strand.
TGAAGTTAAGATGTTATTAGTTTATGAAAATGACATAATTTCCTTGTTTTATTTGATTGTATTTTATTTTTGATTTAAATACTGTATGAAATACCTTTAAAGTTATACTTAAACTGCGTAATCATTAATACATAAATCTGACATACGTATGTATATTCATAATCATTGAATTGCTTAAACACAAATGTACCTCCTATCTGTTCGGAATTCTTCGCTGTGTTTGTTCTAATAAAAAAATATATAGGCACCTAGGGATCAGTAACCGGGTTTTTATTTCAAATTTTTAGCAACACATGCAAATATTAAAATTGTTTTATAAAAATGGGTATTCCGTTTGGGGAATAGTACTGTGCGTTTCATCATCTTCTTAACGATGAGGCTCATTTCTGGATAAACAAACAAAACTGTCGAATCGGGAACGATACCAATCCACGTCCCGAAAAAATTCACTGTTTGATGTCAATTTTGGGTTAACGGGGTCAGCAGCAGTCCATATTTCTTTGAGAATGAATTTGGTCGATCCATCACTGTCAACGTCAATCACTATAGGATGGACAATTATACAATTTCTTTGGTCTGAATTGAATGATCTGAATACCACCAACATGTGGTTTCAACAAGATGACGCTGCGTGCTACACAGCTCATTTCACGTTTCATTAGAGATCAGCAATGAATATTCAAAAAGATGAGTAGATTCGAATCATACTCATAATGTCTGATACTTATACACATTCATACTTATTCTAATATCATAATATGAATCAAACACATTTCGAATGTTATAAGTTTGATGTCAACGTGTTGTAATCATATTCATTGCTCATCCTGTATTTATAAATCAATGTTGTAGTGAGTACGAATAAATCAGAGTAGTTGAATTTCCATACTGTTGGCTCACTCATACTCAAAATTTCATGAGTACTTATGAGTAGCGAAAAAACGATTCATCGCTGATCTCTAGTACACATGGAGGTGATGTGAACTTTCCACCGAAATCGTGGGATTTAAAACCGTAGAATTTTACTTGTAGGGTTTTCTTCTGTCACCGATATGTGGTCCTCAAAGTCAACATAACCCATGCCATTAGCCAGAATCTAACTGATTTAAGTGCCAGAATCATGGAAAATCTGGCATTCTAAATGTACTCCATCCAGTAAACCCATGGCGGACATTTGAACGATGTTACATTTCACACCATAATGGTATCAATACGCCTGTCAAACGAATAAAAAATTTCAATGACATCTTTACCAGACATGAAGTGGTTAATAAAAGACCAGCAAAACATTTTGTTACCCGCGTTATGATAATGATGATAATTTAGTTTATCAAATTATTAAAGAGGAGAGGAAGTCAGTTGGTATTCTAGGGTAATCAAGCGTTTTTTGGCTTAACTCGTATACTAGTTGTTTAGAAAAAAAAAAACGAAAACCGTGGAAATAACCTGAGTTTGTAAATAAATTTAGAGCCATTATTACAACTTACCATTAAACTTGGGTTTATTTAAAGGTAACTTTAGCTAAAGTGAACTTTAAAGTCACCTTTAACTTCTTTTCGGTATTACAACCTAATGATAAAATAAAGTTAACTGTTTTCAAAAATATGGCAGTGCCGGACTAATGTCGACAACACTTTTTTTCTTTTAACGCAGTGGTAATAACGGGCATTGTTTTTTTTGTTTATATTTATTTTGATTTATAGATGAAGATGAAGATAGAATGATCCTCCCTTTAGCTTGGGTACTCATAATAACGAAAAACAATTTATCTGCCTGTTAAAATCCTCCCTTTAGTTAACGGCAAGGATTAATAATGGCCCTTAAAGTTTTTAAACTTTTTTTTAGGAAATCTATGTATAAATAATGTTTAATTAAAAATCATTAATCACGTCTTTAACATTTCAGTAAACAACATTAGAAATGGGTGATTATTTCATTAAGAACTAATTATGTATTTTGTTTTCCTTTCCCCCAAACAGGCACGCTCCATCATAATCATCCTCCTCACTGACAAGGAAAGTGAACAGAAATTGATGTCTTCTATTACATCATACTACTGGAGTTACTTCACAAAGATAGAGTTTGTCTAAGAGAGAGAGTATTTTTTTTAAGTGATAATATTTCAACAACTAAAAAAAAGAAAATAATTTTAATTAGTTTTTATTTTAATTATTTTACTTTAATTTAATTTTATTGTGATACATTTTTTAGGTGTAAAGAATTGTTTTAAAATTTAAGAAACTATCAAAAACCATTTTTATTTTTTAATCTTAACAAAACTCAAGTAAATATACCAAATATTGTTAAAATATTTATTTAAAAACGAATTATAATCAAAACAATTTTAAGTTATTAACTTATTTATTGAATTTTTAGTCTTATAATAATAATCGAACTAAACCAAATACATTTTTGTTAAAAAAAATTTAAGTAGCCCTAGTAGTATCCATAATTTATTAAAACCATTTTTTTTTTAATTTATAAAATCATTCCACATTTGGACTTTACATAAATACATAAGTACATACATTTTCAATTCCAAAAACAAAAAAATAACTAAGTTAGGAAGAGACAGAAGTAAGATAAAAATAGAACAAAATGTTTCGTTTAATTAACTCTTTAGTGTATTTAAAACCGAAATTCCATTTTATATTTATAAGCTGCCTGCTTTTATTAGTTGTACATTTTATGCCGCCCACAACAGCTTGTTCTAGTCGTTCTTTGCCCAAACCAAGACCCATTAATTCGCCAACCACTACTAAGGCGCCCACAACCACTATTCGTACTACCACTACGACATTGGCAACAACTACTACGACCACCACGCCCAGACCCAATATAACATTCCCCACATTTAAATGTCCTGCCAATTATGATGCCTGGTATTGTTTAAATGAGGCCACCTGTTTTACAGTTAAAATCGGTGATTCCATTATGTATAATTGTGAGTGCGCCATTGGTTTTATGGGTCCACGTTGTGAGTATAAAGAACTCGATGGCTCATATGAACCGAAACGTCCACGACCCATACTTGAAAAGGCCAGTATTGCCAGTGGTGCTACATGCATTCTCTTATTTTTATTATTTGTTTGTTTAACACTCTATTTACGTTATGATCAGAAATCTTCAAAGTTCTTTATATATGAAGAAGAATATAATGTCACCACCACTACTGCCACCACTTGCTATAATGATTGTCGTTTTTGTTCGGATAAACACTGTTATTCGGCTGATGATTCTTATAATGACATGAAGTTTTTATTAAATAATGACAACAAACATGGCAAAGTTTCTTGGTTAAGGCAACATATTGATGCATTTCCCATGGGATTTTCCACAAATCGTTTCAATAAATTGTAAGGGAGAGGAAGGAAATAAGAGGCAGTTTATATATAATAAATGTAGGCGGTTAATAGAGGACCGGGTCTTCTGGTATTTGCTAAACAAAAAAAAATTAATTTCGAAAATGTATTTCGAATTCACTTACAAAAGACGACGCATCATATTTAAATTGAATGAAATGCCTTTTTCGCATTTTAGTTCGAAAAGTTTTCAATCATAAATTGGCTGAAAAAAAAAGAATTAAAAAATAATTTGGAAAATATATTTCGAATTCACTTACAATTCTTTACCTTTTTCGAATTTTAGTTCGAAAAGTTTACAACCTTAAATTGAGAATTATCGAAAGGTTTCGAAAAAATTGGCTGAAATCAAAAATCATGTTTATTTAACTTTCAAAGTCATTTTCGAAATGAGTTTCATTACTGTAAGCTTGGATAAAGCATTGCAAGGACTTTTGATTAAAGCCTCTTGCTAAGATAGATTTAGGTTTATTGCGGTGCAATAAATGCAAGAAAAATTTTGTGCGAATTCAACTCCAGCTTTTACCATAAATTCGAAATTCGTCTACGATGGTGGTTGGCTTCGAATTTTTATGATGATCTTGAATATATGTTAATTTAGGTGTTAAAATATTTTTGAAACCAGTTTTAACGACTATAAATCGTTTACGAAATTAGCAAATATCAGAATACCGCCTTCTTATTTTTTATAAATTGACGTCAGTGATAAGTGTTTAAAAAAATATTCCAAAAATAAACTCAACATACTTAAATCTTGCTAAAAAAAAAAACTAACTGAATATTGCCTTTAAAGTGCTTTAAAATATTTATTTAGATTTAAGAAGCCAAGCCCTAAAAACAATTCCTCATCTCCTTGTAGACATTTTTTATTTTGTTTATTTTGCAAAAAAAGAAATGAATACGATATATTTTTTTAAATGATCTTTAACTGGAATATTAATTAAAAATAATTTTTTTTTTATACATTTTTTCCATTTTATTTTAGTTGTAAGGTATTTTTATTAATTTATTTATTTTTTTTTATACGCAAATGCCGTATAATAATAATTTTATTCTCACACCACTACTACTACTACACAAAGTATTATTTTTAAATATATTATTGATGAGTGCACTTTGCTAAAAAAAAACAAAACAAAAATGTTAAATAAAATTTAAATTTATTAAAAAAAAAACTAAATAAAATTTATGTTTTTCAATATCAACATGTATTGCAAAGTTTTGTGTAAATTAAACACCATAATGGTCCATAAGTGCTTAACAGCCAAACGATAACTATACAGCTTTGTATTAACCATTTAAAATCATTGTAATGGGCTGCATCCAAGGAATGTTGAAAGAATATGTTCGTATCATATGCGGTATACATGCTAATCATGGCTAAAGTGAAAGTTATTAAACCCAAGATAGTATGTGTGGCCTTGTTTAATAGCGGTTGTACATAACCTTTCATTTCATTGGCATATAGAGAGCCCAGGCCACTAAGTAGGCTTACTAGCAGTATAATGGTTGTAACGAGACCTGAAATAAAAATAAATTGAGATATACTACATATGTACGTTAATCGTAATTGAATGATTGAAAAGAATCACAAGAACATTTATTTTTGTCACGATTATGGTTTACAACAGTTGTATTTAAATGTTGTCAGAACTGTCTAAAACTTACAACAGCTCATTAGCTGTTGTATTGTTGCCGCGGTAAGTTTAAAAAAGGAAATGGAGAAAAATTTGTAAGTAAAGGGCTATCCATTTCGTGGACTGGAATTCGACATCTGTCAAATTAAGTTGTGAAATCAATCTTTTTTTCTTTTCAGTTGAAAGTCTGACATTGACGAAAATGTATCGCTTAACTATCACACAACGCATAAAAATTATCAAAACCTACTACAAATATGATGATTCTGCCACAGCCACGTATCGTGCTTTAAGTGGAGATTATGGTTTACATAATCGTCCAACTACGCAAGCAATTGGCAAAATTTGAAGAGACTGGAGTGGTTACAAATATTGAAAGGCCTGTGCATCATCGTTTCGCTCGTTCCGCTGAAAATATCGCTATTGTAAGTGAAAGTGTTGCCGAAGACTCGAATGTGTCGATTCCTCGTCGTTCTTAGGAATTAGGACTGTCTTACGGCACATTATGACGTATTTTGCATTTAGATCTACACCTACATCCATATAAAGTCCAGCTCACGCAACAACTGAAACCAGCTGACCATTCACAACGTCGTAGATACGTGGAATGGGTGCTTGAACAACAGGCGGTGGACGGCAATTTTTCGAACAAAATTGTCTTCAGCGATAAAGCACATTTCACACTCGGTGGGTATGTTAATAAACAAAATTGTCGTATTTGGTATTCTGAGAATCCTCAAGTAATTGAAGAGAGGCCATTACATCCAGAAAAAGTCACTGTTTGGTGCGCTCTTTGGTCCGAAGGTGTGATTGGACCTTACTTCTTCGAAAACGACGATGGAACGACTGTCACCGTCAATTCGGAGCGTTATGGTCATATGATAACCGACTTTTTTTGCCTGCTATTGAAGAATACGACTTGGAGAATATGTGGTTTCAACAAGACGGTGCCACATGCCACACAACTCGAGCGAATATGGCTTTATTGCAAAAGAAATTTCCTGGCCGCGTAATTTCACGTCGTGGCGATATCAACTGGCCACCAAGATCATGCGATTTGACACCATTAGACTTTTTTGTGGGGCTACGCGAAAGACCGTGTTTATGCAGATAAACCTTTAACTCTTGAGCACTTAAAAGCCAACATTCGTCAAGTTATGGCTGAGATACCGCCCAATATATATCAAAAAGTGGTCGAAAATTACCTCAAAAGAATCAATGCTTGCAATACTTCGCGTGGAGGCCACTTAAATGATGTAGTTTTTCACACATAATGTCAACGTTCAAACTTTACAATAAAAACGAAATATCATGAAAAAAATATTTTATGTGTTTTATTTACGTTTACTTTTGAAACCACGAAATGGATAACCCGATATATATAACAGTGCATATAATTTTTAGTGGAAATTTTAAAAATTATGAATAACTGGAAATATTTTATAGAAAAATAATCAATAAGAAGCAGAAGGAAAAGCTGATCGAGTTAATGACAGCAAATTCTGACATTGGCCGTGGCAAGTTACCATTTGGAGCAAATAAGACACAGCACAAAGAGACATTGGAGAAATTTTCATTGAGGCTAACTTTGGCTTTGGTTCAACTATTAGAGTTGCAAAAGAATGACAAAGGGTTAGTAGATAAATTGTAAAAATTTTTAAGTATAACCTAAAAATGGTTTTCATTTTGTTACAGGTATGGACTCATTATAAAGCTAATTTGAAAAGAAAATTGGCTGCCAATAAAAAAAAGAAAACTTTCAAGCTACTGGTGGTGGACCCTCGACGGAAATTAGCTTGACCCCATTGGAGCAGAGCGCTGTAGAGTTGGTGTCTATGTAATTGAAAGTAAATCCAAATGGATCTGCAATGGTATTGCAAATTCAAGACGATTCAGATAAGGTGGAATTGTCATGCGTTATTAAAGGGCCTTCAACTGGCACTAACCGATGCAAACAGCAGTTGTCGAAAAGCTACAAAATGTAAAAAACAAGATGGAGGATTAGCGTTTAAAAATACTAAAAAAAAGGTAAGAAAAGAACCAGCAGGAGATATTGGTTACGGTAAAAATGATCAAATAAATAAATAAAATTCTAGAAATAAAAAGAAAAAAGGCTGAATTACAAAATGAATTAATAAAAGCTAAACAAACAAAAAATATAATCAAGCAAAAATAAATTTTGTTCAAAAATATAAACGCTAATAAAGCTTTGTGCTTAAAATAGGTATTTTGTTTTTTAACGTAGTAATTTTGCTTTCAATTGACAATTTTATACACTCAGGGATGTATTTTAAAGGAAAAGTATACTAACAACCCTGTGACATACACATACATACATAATTGGCCATTATAACCCTTCAGTCAGGATTGCGGCCTAGCTTCTCACACCACTCATGTTGTGTGCCTTAATTTTATACCTGAGTGACTAGACCTACGTCGACTCCGAACGACAGACTTTGAGAAACTTTTTAATGGCAGGTTTATTTACTCTCAAAATTTTTGCCAGAAATATGCCGAGAGGTACTACGTACATGTATCTACACAACATCTAAATGTTGTAAACCATAATCGAGAAAGTAATAAATGTTGTGTTGTGAACCATAATCGGGACCCTTGCCTACTTTTAGGCATTTTTAGAATATGGTGCTTTCCATTAAAGTAACAACTTTGAAAATCAAAATTTGTATTTTACTTACCCACTAGGCCATGTATCGTATGAAAATGTACATCTTCTATGGAAATCTTGATACCAATGCCAATCAAGCCAACTATAGAACCCATTAGTTGCAATAACCAATGGGCTTTAGTTTTCTCGGTACGATAACACAATAAAGTCCAAGCATTACCACGATAATGTGCTAATAAGCCCTCGGACATTAGGCAAACAAACTGCATTCCCAGAAAAAAAAGGAAGGAAAATTAAAAATTCGTTTCAGGAATAGAAATAGTCTACATACCCCTAGAGTACACAAAACTGCATGAAACGGTATATCCGTATATTTTAAACGCAAACACATCCAACACATATAAATTGTTATAAAACCGATTACTAAGCGATTTACGGAAATCAATACAAACTCAAATATTTGACATCTTGTTATGGATTTCCTGTTATTGTTATGATCTTTGTTTGATGGTTTCTTTTCGATTTTATTTATGATGAATTTACCCGTTTGTCTCATAATTTCCGCTTTAAAATATAAGGCACATGACACTTTAAAAATTCTTTCCTAACTAATCATTTTGTGCTTTCGAAAGCCATCGATTTCATTTAATAATAATTCTTATCGTTCAGTTATTAACATTTTTTTTTCTATATGAGATGTTCTTTTAAGTTTCTAACCGATGTAAATTTGTGTACATCTGGGCAAAGAAATTCAGTGCTTTAAAGGAATTAATTCGCGGGATTTGTCTGTAAAATTAAAAACACTCAGCAACATGTTTGATTTGAAGGGAATGGTTTAGTTTCTGATACTAATGTTTGAAAAACTCATTTAATCAGACTAACCCCAGGAAACATCCTCCAACTATAATGTACTTCCTTAAGTGCTTGCTATCCTTAATCATTGAATTATTCATTTGGAACGGCTATGGATGCCTTTATGTGTGGAGCATAACATTGTTCAAAAGCACGCCACGGTTTCTGTGGGTGGAACCCAACCGAAATGTTAATTTTTCCAGAACAAGGGTTCATAAATCATGCTGAATTCGACCAATGGCATAGGTTATGTTAGCTTTGAGGACCATACATCTACATACATATATAATTCGTCATTACAACCCTTCAGTCAGGATTATGAACCTAGTTTCTCACAACACTTATGTTGGTGTATTAATTTTATACATGAGTGGCGGGACCTACATTCTAAAGTCGACGTCGAACGACAGATTGTTTTGAGAAACTTTTCCGAACAATTTTATTTATTCTCAGAGTTTTTTGTCAGAAATCTGCTGAGAGGAAATCGCCGAGGGAATATTTTTTCTCATATTTTCGTTTTGATGTCTGACCGGGGACTTGAACCGTGGCTTCGCGTAGTCCTACTAGACTATGGCGACTTCCTTTTCTATCTTTAGTCATTGAATATTTTTTATTCCTTTGGAAGAGCCATGGATGGCATTACGTGTGGAATACAAAATCGTTCAAATGTCTGCCACGGTTTCGGTAGGTGCAACCCAACCAGAATGTTCATTTTTCCAGAACTAGGTCGCATAAATCATGCTGAATTCGATCAATAGCATAGGTTATGTTAGCTTTATGAACCATACATCCGCACTTATAAAAAAGTTTAAAGGGGTCAAATCTCATGATCTTGATGACAAGCTTACATCACTTCTACGTGAGATGACCATGCCCTCAAATCTCTCGTGCAGAATATCCAATAGTGGTTTGAGCTGTGTGGCAGGTAGCGGCCTTCTGTGGAAACTACATGTCGTTAGTGTTGCTACCATCCAATTCGAGCCAAAAGAAGTTGGTAATCATCGAGCTATAGCTCACGTTGATAGTGATGGCCTGGCCAAAGTCGTTTTCAAAGAAATATGCACCGACAGCCCAAAATTCACATCCGACAGTAATATATTGTTTGTTCACGTATCCACTCATCCAGAAGTAGGGTTCAGAAAGAAAGAAAAAGTTTTTTCGATAGAAATGAGGATCAGTTGCCAATTGCTTCAGAGACCATTTGTCGAACCCTACACTTTAATTACGATCGGTGATCGGTACTATCGGGTCTAGTAGGTAGTGTGTTGGCTTATTAGACGTGAAGCCCGGGTTCGTACCCCAGGTCAGACATCAAAACGAAATATGAGAAAAAATATTTCTTCGGCGACTTCCTCTCAGCAGATTTCTGGCAAAAACTCTGAGAGTAAATAAAATTGCCATGAAAAGTATCTCCAAAAATCTGTCGTTCGGAGTCGACTTTAAACTGTAGGTCCCGCCACTCATGCATAAAATTAACACACACAACATAACTGGTGTTGAGAAGCTGGGCCGTAATCTTGACTGAAGGATTGTAATGGCCAATTATATATGTATGTATGATTTGACAAAACGGACTGAACATATGAAAAGTAATTTAACAAATGTAGGTTCAACAAGATGTCCCTATATTTTCGGGTTTAGACCACGTATGCAGAAATCAAACCCAGAATGCTTGTTGTTAATGATCGATGGCCACAGTAATCTATAATGTAAAGATGGTTGAATTATAGGTATTTATTAGAGCTGCCTAATGCTTAAAATTTCAACGATTTATTTTGTTTTCATTACTGTCAAAATACGAATTCAATGCCTTCAATCAAACTTCAAAATGATACGAATTAAATCATAACACTTTATCGACAAGATAATGATCTTAAACATTTCTTTAAATAGAATTTTTAACTTCATTGTTGCCAATGGACTATAAGCTACCTGTCAATGAGAAGAGATAACACTTGTCAAATGTAAAAAAAAAAAAATGATTTAATATGTCTATTGTGTATTGAATTCTTTTAAAGCTCTTTAAAGTTCGTGACGAATAACTCATCTAATGCTGTCGCTGATTAAATTTTTATCTACAATATTATGATATTTGGTATTGGAGACATGCATATACATATTATCAAACTGAATAATTAAGTTTTAGACGACATTTCAAATAGAAAAGTTATGAACTTCGTTTTTAGAGAATTTCAAAGCGGAAACTATTTTCATGAGATTCAGCATAATGAGTTACAGATTTTGTTTTGATTACAAAAGTTTTTGTCAGAACTTTAGTTCGGAATCATAACGTACCGCTTCTTTGTTGAAGTTATCTTAAAGAGATAGTTTTCTTTTCAAAACGGAACTTACATAATTAGCCACTACAACCCTTCAGTCGGGATTACGGCCTAGGTTCTCACACCACTCATGTTTTGTGCCTTAATTTTATACGTGAGTGGCGGGACCTACAGTTTAACGTCGACTCCGAACGACAGATTTTTGAGAAACTTTTTCATGGCAATTTTATTTACTCTCAGAGTTTTTGCCAGAAATTCCCTGAGAGGAAGTCGCCGTAGAAATATTTTTTCATATTTCGTATCCGGGCTTTACGTCTAATAAGCGAACATAGGGCCTGTTCGTAAATGCATTACTGCGCTGCATATTATGCGCATCATGTTCATAAATGCAAATCTTGGCAGCGCTGCAGCTGTCAAATGTTCGTAAATGGAACATTAAATCATATTATGCGCAAATAAAACCAAAACGCTAATCATAAAAATGGCTGATGCCTTGAATGAGTGAGAGAGAGAAAATGAGAGTTTTAACAATAAGTTTCTTTTTTTCTTCCTTAAATGTCTTCTTTTTTGCACAAAGTACATTTTTTTTGTGTATTTTACAAAATTTTGTCATTTGCTTTATCGTCCAGTTCAAAAATCAAACTTATTAATAATTTTTTCATTTCTGCAGTGTTTGTTCGTTCGTAAATGCAAACAAATAAATCAGCAAAAAGAAGCATCAGCAACATGCGATTAGCAGTGTGAGCGCAAAATAATCATATTATGCAGCGCAGTGATTAATTTACGAACAGGCCCATACTACCTACAAGACTACGGCGACTACTGAGAAGATATTGTAATCAATTTGTGGACTTTGTGGAACGAATCTTATAATCGTGCGGGGCCGGATATAATTTTTGTCGCTAAGATCTTTTTCTATTGGCTCTGGATTAACTAACCGTTGGCCAAAAGAGTATAGGTAGCATTGACCTTCCATCATTACTGGTATGCGTATATGCAGATTGTAAGGACACGATTTCCTTACTGGCTTAGAGAGAGAGTTATTTTCTCGGGAATACAATTGACTTTCAAGACCATTTACATTCCTCTTGAATTGAAACAAGATCAATAGGTCTTGATATTAAATGAGGACCATACAGACGAACGAACGAAGTAGGGTACGGTTTTTACCATCGGTCAAAGGGCCACTTTCATAACAAAAATACTGGATAAAACCTATTACGATAATGGTTTACATTTAGAGAGCGTCATCCAAGAATTTATGCGAAAAAATCAAATTGGAAGCCTTTTTTGCGCAGTAGTATTTTAAATGCCCGGGGGCATTCATTGGTACTCACTACAATATTAATTTTTAAGTACATGATGAGCAATGAGTACAAACGTTGACATCAAACTCATAACATTCGAAATATGTTTCTCAAATCTCAGCAGATTTCTGGCAAAAACTCTTGAGAGTAAAGAAACCTGCCATTAAAAAGTTTCTCAAAATCTGTCGTACGGAGGCCGTAATCCTGAATTGTAATGACCAATTTTATGTATATATGAATTGAGTAAATTTTGAGATTATAAATTAAAAGTTTGGAAATCATTTTATCGGGATGAGGTTTCGAGAGAATATATATATTCTTAAAAGTAGGTACATATGTATGTATATAATAAAGATATAAGCATATAATAATTCGCTAACAAATATTTTAAATCAGACTTTATAAATAACACTGTGCTACACTAGGAATATGTCGACGTTCCTCTATAGTTCTTCACGAATAACTCCAGCAAATTAGATTTTCTATACGATAACCCCAATAAGTTCTTTTTTTTCTTTGTTTGTTGATAAACTTTTGTAGCACAGTGTAATCTTTTATAAGCTGTATAAATGTTTGTAATTTCTTTATATAAATATCTGTGTAATGATAAATTATTTTTTTAAAAAGTAAACCTCTTAACTATAGTGTCTAACAATATTCTTTGATCGGTGAAGTAAAGCCTTTACGGGGCCCAAACAGGACAACACCAACGATATTAGGGTTAAACATTTAATCAGTATAATAAAATCATTGGATGGTGCTCTGCGATGAAAATAACCAGTCTCATAACCATAATATTGAGCACACAATGCTACGGCAAAGGTGATTATGCCCAGAACATTATGGAAAGTTTTATTCAGTAAAGGACTCAAGAGTTTTTTGATTTTCGTCGAAAATAATGCCGATAAACCGGTGACAAAGCTAACGCAACACAAAACGAAAGCGGCAAATCCTGTAAAAGAGAAAAAATTGGTTCAAAACAAAATTTATGAGATATTGTTACACTTCCTTAGCCCTTACCTAATTTGCCATGAACGGAGGATAATAGGAAACCTTTTTGTATGCATTTAATTAAGACACCTGCAATGCCACAGCCTCCGCCCAAGACTTGTAATATCCAGTGTATGGTGGTTTTGGTATTGCGTCTGTAATTAAAGGTCAACACATTGTGATTGTAATGGCACATAATGGCCTCAGCCATAAGGAACGAGAACTGTAAATAGAAATATTCATTCAAATATAAAATGTTCATTGAAGTTTATCTTAACACGTTGACTGACGCGGCTATTTTCAGAAAACTGGCCACGCAAGCCAACATGGACTTTTTGTTCTATTCCCCAGGAGCCATTTATCGATAGTAGCACTGATATAATACGATTTTCTTTTCGTAGCTACACAAAAGTGCCAGGTTTAGTGAGTACGAGATAACTCGTAGTTGGCACCCTAGAAGGGAACGCAATTATTAGATGTAGAGCCAGAGTTCGAGCGCCAGGACAGACATCAAAACGAAATATGGAAAAAGAAATATTTCTTCGGCGATTTCCTCTCAGTAGATTTCTGGCAAGGGCTCTGAGAGTAAATGAAAGAGTTTCTCAAAATCTGTCGTTTGGAGTCGACGTTAAACTGTAGGTCCCGCCACTCACGTATAAAAATTAACTCACACAACATGAGTGGTGTGAGAAGCTAGGCCGTAATCCTGACTGAAGGGTTGTAATGGGCAATTATATATGTATGTATGAGTGCCTGACTGTGAAACACGCAAGCCTATGCCATCGAAAGTTGTGCTCTATTTAACTTCTATATAGAGAGTAGAAGGGACGGGACATAACAGTATCAATTCACACTGACAGTAAGCACTCGGCTCTTAAGAGGTGGATTCTAAAACTAACCTAAAAAAGACTGTTCAGGAATAACCAGAGGTTATTAATCGGCCTTTAGACAAGGCACTGTAGAATAAGGGAACGGCTGTTCAGAATAAGGAGTGTCTCAAACTCACTTGTATATTCTGTCTTCGCGACAATAAATCATCAGAACACCTAATTGGAATCTGTGACACATTAATGCATCCTAGAACGAAACACTTGGGTACATATCATACGCTGGACAGGGAAATGTCCTTCTTGATATCGAACTGTATACTGAAATTTATCAGGGAAATAGGTTTGCGGAAGATCCTATCGTGGTAGTTTATAAAAATTAACACATTCACGCCGGCGCGTACTGCGGGTGGCTCGCACTAGACTACCTTATCGGGCGGTGTGTAAAACCGGCGGACCGCACTAGATTGTCTCATCGCTACCGGTGCTATTAGACGATACGTAATACCTAATATTTGGATCTTTAACACTTCAACTGGCGCACAGAATACCTGAGAGTCACGTCACGACAGAGCGAAAAGCATTAAGCGCAGCCGCCAGTAGGCGACAAGTATTAATTAAAGCGACGGCGTGAAAGTGTTAAGGGGAGTACAATATCTCGTACGTATGATCCTAAAAAGGGAGACCCTACTAAATGCGCCAACTACATAAGACAGCTTTAAGCCATCTCTTTATCGCATATAAGGTTCTTACAGGAGTATTGTGTGAACGACTGAAGGCACTCGTCAAAACACTGATTGAACCTTATCAGTGCGGCTTCAAGCCTGTCAAGTCCACCATCGATTAGATCTTCACAAGAGGATCACTCTTGCTACTATGGTCTCAATAGGCAATTGACAAAATTGTCTTGTACGACAAAACTAATACTTTACAAGACGCTCATCCTCGCAGTGCTTCTTTATAGCGCAGAGGCATGGACCCTATTAAGCACTGATGCAGCAGCCTTGACAGTATTCGAGAGAAAAGTACTACGTAAGATCTTAGGTCCAGTGCGAGTTGGCGATGATTTCCGCATTCGATCCAACAATGAGCTGTATGAGCTCTTCAACGATGTGGACGTCGTGCAGTGTATTAAAATCCAGCGGCTGCGCTGGCTCGGCCGCGTAGTTCGAATGGAGGAGCATGCCCCGGAGAGACGGGTATTTGATGCAGGGATCTGCGGATGTCGGCTAAGAGGACGACCTTGTATGAGTTGGAAGAACCAAATCGAGGAAGCCCTGTCATCGATTGGTGTGACCAACTGACGTAGGCGCGCAAGAAGCAGAGACGCCTGGGAGGATGTGTTGCGGCAGGCCGAAATCCATTAATCGGGTTGTTATGGTCAATTAAGTAAGTAAGTATGTATGATCGCAGTACTATGGTTCCGTTACACGACAATAATAATAATAATGTTTATGCCGACCTGAAATTTTTCTTTAAGGCCTATAACCAGTGTTGCCAATTTTTTATGGTCAAAACGCGCGGTCCTACTACTCAAATGGCGTTAAAAAGCGCTAAGTAATAATTTTAGTAACTAACTATAATCAAAACGCGCTGTAAAAAAGCGCTAAATAATAAAAAATGGAACATGTAATGGAATTGTTAAAAAAAAAATATTTTTATTATGTGCAGTGGACAGAAAAGGTCTTAGTACCACAATTCATTTTAGAAATTCCATAAATATGTAGCAAAAGTTGGTATAAATAATTAAAATTTTTATACTTATTATATTAATTTATTTCTGTTTTATTATAAAACAAAAACATTTTCAATGTTTTTCACAAAACAAGAGATAAATAAGGAAAAGTTTCTGATGACTCCTTATTTTTGCACCGCAAAAATGTAGGCATCCCCGAGAAGAAGTCGGACTAAATTTTAATTTCAAAATGTTATCCCTTACATTTAGTAGAATATCCCTAAAGGTTAATCACACAATTTAACCTATTTGGCATTGTTAAGTGTTTTTTGCTGATATTTGCCGCCATGCACTCATGAGCAGGTTTTTCGGTTAACTTTTATTTGAGGTTTAGCCACTTGGAGTCATATCGGAACTTTGTGCAAGTGTATTAAGCCTGTGGAATTTGGCAGGCAAATCACATGTTCACATTGGCAACTGTTTGATTGGGGTCTTTGACATGTTGGAAGTAATGAATATTAGCGATTCTTAATTCTTCCGAACTTTTGATGAATTTGTTCTTTAGAACGTTTAAAAAGTCTCTCTAATTTATTGTTTTCTCAATAAATTCCAAACTGTTCACACCTCGTGCCATTATGCAAACATCACTTCGTTCTAAAAAGGAAAACTTAATAAATTAATTACAAGGGATGACAACTTTGTAAACGAATTTTCATCTAGTGAATTTTTAATACTGTGCACCTCAATCCAAAACTTCTAGGTATTACCTATATTTTTCCACTGACATAATTTTAAATTATTAAGACAATTTTCCATTTGTCAATATCGTCTTCTTCCAAAAATGCAATGAAATCTTTTGTCTTATTTGAAAAAATATTTTCGACACTAAATAATGATATTTTATTTTAAATTTTAATACTAGTTGGTAATCTTGATCTTATTTTATAAAGCTTTAGTAAATAAAATGAAATTTTTCTGTATTAATTCTTTTTAACAACCTTCAATATTATTATCACGACAAGCCTTTTCAAAATTATATCCCAAAGAACTATATTCAACATTGGGGAACTAAAAAAAATCAAATAGAAAAGCGTCAACCTAGCGCGTTTTCTTAGAAAAGCGTTAAAGAGAAAAAATGCGACTTTTTGGTGGTTGAAACGCGCTAAATATAGCGCGAAAGGCGCTAAATTGGCAACACTGCCTATAACGCTTGTCTGGTTGTCCCTATCCGACTGATTTTTAAAACACTTTAGTTTACATGTTCTAGCTCTTGTTACAGTTTAAATAATCCTGGACTTATGGTAACTAATAAAGTTAAAAACAAAAGCTACCACTTGGTAACTCACCTTCATTATTCAAAAGTTAGGGGGTTTCCCCCAAAAATTTAATTTGCAAAAAATCAAACGCAGCGTTCAAAACACAATTAAAGCGGAAACAGTTGTGCACCAACTCTCTTAATTTATCTTAAATAACGAATTTTCCCTCTCTAAAACAACTTACCCCTATGGTAACTAGCCATGCATGTAGCCCTGTACCAGCCAGTCCAGTTCGCAAGCATAGCCAACTCATGTAAATCGTAACGAAGCCGATACAAATTTGATTCAACACATTTAGAAAATATTCTAAACGTTGCATTATTTGACGCGACTCACTATTCGGCATTGTGTCCATAGACATTTTCGAAAACCGAGATTTCTTGTAAAGATTTGTGGACGATGTATACGGTAAGCTTTGATAGCCAACAGCGTAAGTGGCTGTTGCTGTGGTTGAATCAGTTGTATTCTCTTTATCCGATGAAACGTTGTCGATCGAAATTTTAAACGTTGTGCTACCGTAATCGGTTCGTATGGTACTGCATGTTGTAGTATTCGTTGAGTCCATTTTAAGGCTAAAATAAAAAAAAATAAAACGAGAATATGAAAATTTTTCTTTACTCTTATTTTTCTTTGTGTTGTTGACGTTGTTGTTAATCTTTTTTTTTTATAAATAATTTTATTTTATTACACGCTACCCACACTAACATTTACGTTAAGGGTATGTGGAGTTTAATGTAATGTATGTGACACTTAAATTATAATGACAGATATTAAAAAAAATGCAAGTCATCGACCCAAAAAATGCAAATAATCGCCCAAGAAAAATGCAACTCATCAACCACAAAGAATGCAAGTCATCGAACAAAAAAAATGCAAGTCATCAACCAACAAAATGCAAGTCATCGACCAAAGGAATGCAAGTTATCGATTAAAAAATGCAAGTCATTAACCAAACACTGCAAGCCATCGACCAAAAATGCAAGTCATTAACCAAAAAACTCAAGTCATTAACGAAAAAATCAAGTTATCGACCAAAAGAATGCAAATCATCTCTCAAAAAAGGAAAGTCATTGTCGTAGAAAATACAAGCCATCGACCAAAAAAATGCAAGTCATCAACCAAAAAATGCAATTCATAAACAAAAATAATGCAAGTCATTGATCAAAAAATCCAAGTCATGGACTAAAAAGATGCAATTCATCAACCAAAGAAATGCAATTCATCGCCCAAAAAATGCAAGTCATTGTCATAGAAAATGCAAGTCATCGACCAAAAAATGCAAGTCATAAACAAAAATAATGCAAGTCATCAACCAAAAAATGCAATTCATAAACAAAAATAATGCAAGTCATTGATAGAAAAAAATGCATGTCATCGACCAAAAAAATGCATGCTATCAACCAAAAAATGCTAGTCATTTCCCAACTCAATGGGAAACAAAAAGGTGCAAGTCATCGACAGTTTGATTGAATTTTGTTCGATTTATGGAAGGCATATTTTATAAAAGTCGCCGTTGCCTAATAGGTACCGTGTTGGCTTATTGGACGTGAGGCCACGGTTCAAACCGCAGGTCAGACAACTCTATCTGGTAAAAACTTTCTCAAATATCTGTTTTTCTCAAAATATCTGTCTTTCGAAGTCGAGGACAAAGCTTGTTATTGATAAAAAAAATATTCTATTCCGTAAGCGTAGTGTATTTAAATAGTCTCTGTTGACATACATACAAAAGAGTCGTATTTATTTTAATATGTAATATTGTATTAATGTTTTGTTAAATTTATTTAAATTTTGTTGTTGGCTGTATTGTGCTTTGGTGTTTGCACAAAGTTTTCTTATCACAAACACTGTCTGTTTTTTTTTCTGTTAAAATTCGTGTGTAGGTACTTTTTTTGTTTTCTTTCTATTTTGTCTAAGCTTGGGATGAGTGGAGAAAAACAAAAAAAAAATTATTATTTATTTAGAAAAATAAAATGATAACAAAAACATGTGCAAAAGATGGTTTTTGTTTTTTATTGTTTTTGTTATTATTTTTTAAACATTTAATTTACAATAAAATTTATATGAATAGCATTTGTTTTTGCTACATAATAAAATTTTTAATAATAAAGCTTCAGAGAGAGAGAGAGTAATTGTAATAAAACTTAGAAAGAGGTTTTGAATTGAGATGAACAATGTGGGAGTCAACTATGCCTATACATACAAACGTACATAATTGGTCATTACAACCTAGCTTCTAACATCACTCATGTTGTGAGTGTTAGTTTTATACATGAGTGGCGGGACCTATAGTTTAAAGTCGACTCATAACGACAGACTTTTGAGAAAATTTTCATTAAACTTTCATTCAAAGAAAATCTTCTTCACATACAATGCGCCCAAAGGTCACTTTATATAATTCCCAGAATCTATATTATTAAGCGATCTCCACGGATAATAGTTCCATTTTATTCGATGTATATTACAACCTTTAAGTCAGGATTACAACGTAGTTTTTCACAACACCCATGTTGCCTGTGTTAGTTATATCCATCAGCAGTGGGTCTGTCGACTCCGAATGGCAGATTTTTTAAGAAACTTTTCATGTCAATTTTATTTACTCTCATAGCTAGAAAACTGCTAAGAGGATATATTATTAATCGATATTGATCGATATCCATGTGACCTATACCAAATGTCTAAGATAACTGTGAGCATTTAGGTTAAGACGGTTTAATATGAGGCTAATGGGACATTGTGATAACCTCTTCCTACGTTTAAGGTGCAACCAATGTGCGAGACCATCGAGATCATGAAAGTATTAATCTTAAAGAACTGAGCCTTCTGCCTTCTTTTCACTAATACACTTCCCATAGAAGTCAATCTTTGTGCAGGAATAGTGTTCTACACAAGAATAATTCAAAGAAAAATATTAATTCTTTCTGTATTGTCTTGTAGAATCCACTAGTCAATTACCAATTACGATATATACATTGTATTGCCTTTAATCTATATAAAATGCCACCACAATGTCTTTTGCCATCCTATAGCACTGTCAAACTCACAGTGCTGCTCGGTGTCAAAAGGGACAGTGCCTTTCTTCTGAAATATACTAACAACGCACAAATTCCAAGCATATGTTCTAATGGCACACTTTGTAGAATTCATCAGGTAAGTTATCGACTCCTGCTGCTGCATTATTGTGTCTTTATTTTCGTTTTACTCTGACGGTGAAGTAGATATGGTATAGAGAAGTTGGATCGATAGATTAAAGCACAGTTTCTTCCCAGCAGCTGATATACAAATGTTTCCTTCTGTGATATACTAACACCGCACAGATTCCAAGTAAGTGTTTTGATGCCACGCTTTATTTAATTCAGCAGGTAAGTTATCGATTCTTACTGCTGCATTATTGTTTGTTTATTTTCGTTTTACTCTAACGGTGAAGTAAGTATGGTTTAGAGAGAAGTTTAATCGACAGATTAAAGGACATTTTCCTTCTGTAGAATTCAGCAGGTAAGTTATCGATTCCTGCTGCTGCGTTAAAGCCTCTTTATTTTCGTTTTACCCTAACGGTGTAGTAGGTACGGTTTAGAGAGAAGTTGGATCGTTAGATTGAAGCACAGATGTGTTCTGATGGCACGCTTTGTAATATTCATCAGGTAAGTTATCGATTTATACAGCTGCAATATTGTCCATTTAATTTCGTCCTACTATGGCGGTGAAGTAGATATGGTTTAGAGAGAAGTTGGATGGATAGGTTAAAGGACAGTTCCTTCCCAGCATCTGATATACATCCAAATGTTTCCTGCTGTAGAATTCAGCAGGTAATTTATCGATTCCTGTTGCTGTATTATTGTCTGTTTAATTTCGTTTCTACTCCGATAGTGAAGTAGGTATGGGTTTAGGAAGAAGTTGAAGTTGGGTTTCGACTGCTGTGCCCTAGTGTGTGTGGAAATTATGTTCGATAAATACACTACTAAATGGTAGTGATTTTCTTGATTCTATGTAAGACTGTTGTGGACGTTTTAAGCATCTTATAAGCTGAATGTGGCGGCACTTGTTCTTATAAGAAAATTATTTACGAAAAGCTTTCAACATATAGTTGTCATTGATAAGAACTTGAAATAATTCAACAAGTGATACATCATCATTCATTACGTATGTATGTATTTCATCAATTGAAACCAGTGCGGAAATTAATAATATTTAAACCAGTTTTTTTTCTTTTCTTTTTTTTTCTTAAATTTCTTTGTATTGTTTATGAAATACAGTTTTTTTTTTATATAAAATACCCACTAAGCAAGGAAAATTTTCAATTTGAAATATTTCTTAGAAGCGGCCTTAAAGTTTTTTTCTTTTTTGCGGGTTTCCCCGTTTATTAAAATACTTTACATGCATGAAAGAATATGTATGTAGGTATGTACCTCTTTTTTATTCTTATTAATCAGTCGATTATAACTGTGAAATATTTTATTAACACGAGACAATTTTATTTTTGTTGTTTTTAAGCAGAACTTATACACCCTTTAATTCCCGTTTCAAATGCAAAACTGTTGACTGGCAATTTAAAAAACTGCAATCATTTTAGAGCATTTAAATGCTATTATTATGATGTTGTTATGGAAAGACAAACAGAGAGAGAGAGAGAGAGAGAGAGAGAGAGAGCGCGAGAGAGACATTGTTTTGTTCTAAGCTGATATTTAAAACAGAGACTTAAATTTTATTATCAGCAATAGTAACCAATAATTGCAGCTACTTTTATTTAATCTTAGGGCCATTATTACTACTTGCCGTTAAACTTGGGTTTAGTTAAAGGCAACTTTAGCTAAAGTGAACTTTAAAGTCACTTTTAACTTATTTTCGTTATTAGGACCTACAGATAAAATAAAATTAACTGTTTTCAAAAATATGGCAGTGCCGGAGCTCGACATTGCAAAACAACAAGTTTTTTTTTTAACGAAGTGGAAACGACGGTCTTCTTTTTTTTTGTTGCATTTGCTCATTTTGTTTAAATTTGAAGTTGCCATATTGAAAATATTGTATATGTAATATGGTAAGTTCAGACATAAACCTAACTTTAAAAGTTTGTTAGTTAACGCTCACTTCTATCTTATTGAGTAATTATAATAATGAAAAACAATTTATCTGCCCGCTAAAATCCTTCCTTTAGTTAACGGCAAGTTGTAATAATGGACCTTACAGTCTTAGTTTTTGTTATATTTACAAAGAAAAAAAAACAAAGAAAAAGACAAAGACAGCAACAACCTTCTAGTGAGTATTGTAGTGTTCGTATGCGAATCATACTTATTTTGTGATTCTTGTAAATGTTGAGTAAAGGCGACTCGAAGTCAACAATAGCATGCGTATTGTTAAGTATGAGTGGGATAAGTACTTCAGACTTTGAATATGAGTAGTATGAGTATGATATTAAAATAAGTAATCTAAAATGCTGTTTAAGATGGCTGACCTGAATTGTGCAGCATGCCTTGAACAGATATCGGGGCCTAATTAACACACATTATTGTATCGATTTATTTGGTAATCGATTAAATAGTCATCATGCCCAACTGGTAAGTAGTAGAGCATGTAGTAAAAATTCCAATATTTTTTATTATTATTAACGTATTAGAAACCAAAAAAATAAAATTGTGGTTTTTCTACGAGTATGCGTCGTGTAATGAAAAACAAAAGTGTTCTACAATTACCCACAAACATTGACCTTAAAATGTACAAAAAAAAAACAACAAAAAAATCATTCAAATTCAAAAGTAAATAAAATCTGATCTTAACATGAAGTTAGAGAAAATAAATGTATGTGCATAATAATACTTACATATGTATGTACATACATAGAAACATACGTATGTATGTAACTATATGGGCATGTGTCTATTATTCGATCAAATCAAAAAAAAAATATGTACATAAATTGTAAGTATTGGGAAATACAAATAATGCAGATAACAACAAACCAGGCTATACTGCACAGTGGTCCCGACATCAAAATAAATGCTGGGCAAATAAAAAAATATTTCAAATCAACTCGATAATACGAGGTTGCGTCCTAGTCTTGGAGAAAAGAAATCATTAAACCTGAGTGAATCTTTATCAAAGTATTTCATGTAACGGTAATGTAATACATACATACATACATATGTATGTACATAATTGGTCATACAACCCTTCAGTCAGGATTACGGCCTAGCTTCTCGCAGCACTTATGTTGTGTGCGTTAATTTTATACATGAGTGACGGGATCTACAGTTTAACGTCGACTCCGTACGACAGATTTTTTGAGAAACTTTTTCATGGCAGGTTTATTTACTCTCAGAGTGTTTGCCAGAAATCTACTGAGAGGAAGTCGCCGAAGAAACATTTTTTTTTGTATTTCGTTTCGATGTCTGACCTGGGATATGAACCCGGGCTCTACGTCTAATAAGCGAACACACTACCTACTAGACTACAACGATTACAGGTCCCGTCACTCATGTATAAAATTAACACATATAATGCAAAAGGTAGCAGAAACTAGGTTGTAGTCCTGACTAAAGGGTTGTAATGATCAATTACGTACATAGGTAAGATATCCTGCACTATTATGAAAAGTTACTTTTTAATCATACCTCGTATATCTTTCAAAAAAAAAAAATGTTTAAAACAACGCAACAATTGAGTATGGATTCGTTTTGCCATTGACTTGATTTAGTTGTGCAGCATTGAGAACATTTTTGATGGTCTAGTTAAGCTAGCTGAGCTAGTTAGGGTACTTTGCTTAACTGTAATTAGATAAACTAAACAAAGACCTTCATTTCCTTTAGTAATTTTGTTTTTAGTTTCTTTTTTTTAATTTTAATTTGTTTTAAATAAGAAATCATTGAACCATAAAGTTTTATTTCTTTTTAATTTTCTAATTATAATTATTTATTATCATTTAAAATTTAATTGTTTTTTTTTTTTGTTTTTCTTTAATGATTCATACCAAAAAAAAAATAAAAAAAATTAAGAACCACCTTTAACGCACTTAACTGGGCTCAATTATTGGTAAATTAAAGTAAAAGTGGCTTTCAGGGCCATGCAACAACAAAAATCCAAGTTTTTGTTGTTATTGTTTAATAAATTTTAAAAAGTTTTAAATTATTTTTAAATATTGCAATAATAATTAAGCAATAACACCTGTTCAGTCCAAATAAGTTTTTAGATTAGGGTTAGGTTAGGATAAGTAGGCTAAGGTTAGATGCGAAAACTTCGAAGGCTATTTCATATATTTTAGTCGTTCCAAGGGAAAATGTTCGTAAGCAATCTTTTTTTTGGTTAGCCATCCAGTACTTCAGAAGTAATGGATAAGCCTGTGCATTTATACAAGGATTTATACATGAGCCTTTCATGAGATTAAAAGTCTTAACTTGCCGTTAAATTTGGGTTTAGTTAAAGGTAACTTTAAAGTTCACTTTAGCTAAATTAACTTTAAAGTTCACTTCAGCTAAAGTTACCTTTAACTTCTTTTCGTTATTACAACCTACAGACAAAAATAAAGTTAACTCTTTCAAAAATATGGCACAGCCGGAGAAATGTCGATAACACTGCTCAATTAACACGTTGACTACCACGCCAATTTTCAGAAAACTGGCCACGCAAACCAATATTAACTTTTTGTTCTTTTCCCAGAAGCCATTTAACAATACTAGCACTGATTCGTAGCTACACAAAAATGGCAAGTTTAGTGAGTACGAGACAACTCGTAGTTGGGAGAACGCAATCTACGAGTTATCTCGTAGTTGGCAGTCAACGTGGCAATTTTTTATTTACTCTTAGGGCCATTATTACAACTTGCCGTTAAAGTTGAGTTTAATTAAAGGTAACTTTAGCTGAAGTGAACTTTAAAGTCACATTTAACTTATTTTCGTTATTACAACCTACAGATAAAATAAAGTTAACATTTTCAAAAATATGGCACAGCCGGAGCAATGTTGATAACACTGCTCAATTAAACAAGTTTTATTTTAAACGCAGTGGCAACAGCAGACTTCTTTTTTTTGTTGTGATTGCTCATTTTCTTTATATTTGAAGTTGCCATAATGAAAATAATATATAATATGGCAAGTTCTAATATAAACTTAACTTTAAAAGTTAAAGGTAGGATGAGCCTACCTTTAGCTTAACGCTGACTTATATCTTATTAGGTACTCATAATAATAAAAAACAATTTATCTCGCCGTTGAAGTCCTCCCTTAAGTTAACGGCAAGTTGTAATAATGGCCCTGATACTTAGTCTTAAGCATACTAGATTTCAGCTAGTCATTATAGGGTCATTTAAAAAGTATTATATATTTAGCTTCTATGATATCCGATGTTCACTATTGTATGTTATTAGCGATCATGGTGTCAAGATAATTACAGATAATCAGCAGAGATCAGCAATGAATCGTTTTTCGCTGCTCATAAGTACTCATGAAATTTTGAGTATGAGTGAGTCAACAGTATTGAAATTCAACTATGTGCTCTGATTCATTCGTACTCACTGCAACATTGATTTATAAGTACAGGTTGTAATGAGTATGAGTACATTGTTGACATCAAACTCATACCACATTCGAAATTCGATGATTGATTCATACGCCTACTCATTTAGATCCATAAATTTAGAAAAATACTTATAATACTCATAAATGATTCGAATAATTCGAATCACTGATCAAAATTTACAGTCTTAGTTGTTGTTGCATTTACAAAAAAAAAAGAAGAAAGAAAAAGACAAAGCAAACACACAACCTTCTAGTGAGTATTGTGGTATTCGTAAGCGAATCATATTTATTTTGTGATTCTTGTAAATGTTGAGTAGAGGAGAGTCGAATTCAATAACATCATGCGTATTGTTAAGTACGAGTACGATGAGTACTTCAAACTTTGAATATGAGTAGTATGAGTATGTCAGGATTACGGCCTAGCTTCTCACACCACTCATGTTGTGTGGCTTCATTTGTGGCGGGACTTGCAGTTTAACATCGACTTCGAACGACAGATTTTTTGAGAAATTTTTTCATGGCAATTTTATTTATTCTCAGAGTTTTTGCCAGAAATCTGCTGAGAGGAAGTCGCCAAAAAAAAATTTTTTTTTTCATATTTCGTATTGATGTCTGACCTGGGGCTCGAACCCGGGCTTTACATCTAAATAAGCGAACACACTATCTACTAGACTACGGCGACTACAATGCATATAAGTATCAGAAATTATGAGTATGATATGAATCTACTTATCTTTTTGAATACTCATTGCTGATCTCTGATAACCAGGCAATAGGGGATTGATTCTCTTTTTGTGAGAGAGAGAGAGACTTGAATAGTAATATTTTTAAATGATTCACTGGCATGTATATGTATTTTGCAACAAATAATTACAAAAAAAAAGCTTTCTAAAGCTTTATTTATTTTATGACGGGGGGATTTACTTTGAAATGAAACGATCACTTTTGTGACGTTATCGTATTAGCAGCAGGCAAAATATTTTGGAGTGATTTTTTGTTTTATTTTGTTTAAGCCAAAAAGGTTTGTAGTTTAAGGTGAAAAGATAAAAGCTTTGTATTTTTTTCTCTTGTTATTTCTCTTCATTCTTGAGAATAAGATTTAATATTCCATTTCAAATCCTAATGCCCAATCATTCGAAAAATCGCAGTCAAAGTGTGCAGTTTATTTGTATAAAGTTATCGGCGCCTGTAAGCAAACGTGTTTAAAAGTCAATAAAAAAAAAATAATCGGATTTATACGCGCTTTTACTACAAGTGAATTTATAAATAAAACAACCACCAACTTAGGTTAGTTTTTAATACAATTTTTAAATTCATTTTTAAATATTTAAAAAAGAAATAAAAAAAAATTTAAAAAAAATTTTGAAAAAATCATGGCAAAATTCAAACCGTGGTTTAACGAACATTAAGCCGCCAAAAAAAAAAAAAATTATTATTAATTATTTTAAAAATTTATAAAATAATAGTTAATGGAGGCTTTTAGTTGCTTCCAATCTAATAAAATCGTAAGTAAATTTTCTTAAGTGTTCCAAAAGGTTTATTTTGTTTAATCAGCAGCATTGCCAGTTTATAACGGAAGTTTTAAGCTCTTGTGAATATTTTTTTTCTTTAAAAAAAATTCTTAAAACTTTGCAAGTGATTTTATATGACCCTAGCTGTACCCTGCTCGTCTTGCTGCGCCAATATTCAATTAATTTTGAATCATTTTATTGATTTTATTTCCCGTTGTCCAGATGATTCAGACGAACAGGCCTGAGTAGTACATACATAGTAGTAGTTAAAGCGAACGGGTCTCAGCGGCTTGTACTCGAAGATTTTCCATTCTCAATGCTCGTTGCTCGTCTGATTCTGAGGCCCGTAATGCTCTTTTCTTCCGTGCTTGAGGTGTAGATCGATCAATTGCTGGCCGCTTTGGAGTCATGATTGCACGGGAACGACGTGAAAAATGCGTTTAATTTTATTACAATCTCATAATATACCCAATCTCACAATTGAGCCCACTAGGATTTTTAAAAATTTTCCAAAATTGAAATGTTTCATTCTTGTAATTGACATTTTACGGGAATCAGTTATACTAAATGTTCTTAAAATCATAAATGATGATGATGTATAGTTTACGTTTCAATTCATTTTTAATAATTCTCAGTGGCGCCATCTATCGGAAATTAATCGCACCAACTTAGAAACCTTCGTCGACTTAGGCGCAACAACTTTGCTAAAGGTCATAACATGATAACAATGCACTGTTATGATTTAAATAATTTTTAGTAATTTTCAGTGGCGCCACCTGTCGGAAATAGGTCATACCAACTTAGAAATCTTTGTCGACTTAGGCGCAACAACTTTGCTAAAGATCATAACATGATTAAATGCACAGTTTACGATTTAAATCATTTTTAGTAATTTTCAGTGGCGCCACCTGTCGGAAATAGGTCATACCAACTTAGAAATCTTTGTCGGCTCATGCGCAACAACTTTGCTGAAGATCATTGCATGATCAAATACACCCAGTTAACGATTTAAATCATTTTTAGTAATTTTCAGTGGCGCCACCTGTCGGAAATAGGTCAATCCAACTTAGGAACCTTCGTCGGCTCATGCCCAACAACTTTGCTGAAGATCATAACATGATCAAATACACCCAGTTTACGATTTAAATCGTTTTTAGTAATTTTCAGTGGCGCCACCTATAGGAAATTGGTCATACCAACTTAGAAACCTTTGTCGGTGCATGCGCAACAACTTTGCTGACGATCATAACGTGCAAACAAACATTCATTTTTATATATGTATATAGATAGATAGATAAGCCGTCATAGTCTAATAAGTAGTGTGTTGGCTTATTAGACATGAGGCCTGGGTTCAAACCACAGCTCAGATATCTGCAAAAAAAACGAAATATGAAAAGACATTGCTCCGGCACTGCCATATTTTTGAAAACAGTTAACTTTATTTTATCTGTAAGTTTTAATAAGGTAAATAAGTTAAAGTTGACTTTAAAGTTCACTTTAGCTAAAGTTACCTTTAACTAAACCCAAGTTTAACGGCAAGTTGTAATAATGGATGTAAGAGTAAATAAAAAATTGCCATGAAAAAGTCTCACAAAAATCTATCGTTCGGAGTTGACTTTAAATTGTAGATGTTGCCACTCATGTATAAAATGAACACGCACAACATAAGCTAGGTGCGAGAGGCTAGGTCATAATTCTGACTGTATATAGATGATATTAGATGATATATTTTCACAAAGTGCAAGCACTGAAAGATTACTTGTTTAATTGGTCATTACAGACCTTCAGTCAGTCAGACCTAGTATCGAACACCAGCCAAGTTTAAAGTCGACTCCGTAAACTTTTTTTTCATGGCAACATATTTTACTCCCACAACACTTGCCAGCGGACTGCTGAGCGGAACACGCCGAACGGAGTATTTAATGAAATGTATGGGAAATATGTGAAATATTCTATAAATTCATACAATAGCTTCTAAGCTATGTGGGTCAATTGGTGACTACTGAAGTCAGTTCATTCTGTAATGGGGCTGACTACAGTGTTAAGTAGTTTGCAATTTAATTTTATTTATTAAAAAGTTAGGTTAAGTTAGGTTAGGTTAGTTTAGGTTTATTTATTTATTATAAAATATTTTTTATATACATATTATTAAATCAGACTTTCTAAAGTATTTGAATGAATAATAAAAAATATCCAGCATCAGCTATCATTACCCATTAGAGTGCATATCTTATGGAATAATGCCTTCAAAGGTCCCCAGCATGATAGAAATAACGATATTAAGGTCAAACATTTCATCAATATAATAAAGTCTTGAGATGGTGCATCACGATAAAAGAAACCAATTTCATAACCATAATACTGTGCACTGAGGGCCACAACAAACGTGCCAATGCCTACAATAGTGTGAAAAGTTTTATTCAATAATGGACTCAAGATTCTTCGAAGAGTCGTTGAGAATAATGATGCCAAACCGGAAACGAGACTGATGCAGCATAAGATGAACGCAGCAAAACCTATATAAGAGAAGTTGTATAAGTATTAATCTCTCTCCCTCTCTTTTACTCTCTCTCTCTCTTACCTAATTTGCTATGCATATTAAATAAATAAAAGTCATCCTTAATGCATTTAATTAAGACACCAGCTATACCGCAGCCGCCACCCACAACTTGAAGTATCCAATGAATGGTTGTCTTCGTATTTCGCTTGTAATTCATGGTCAAGACATTATTGTTGTAGTGGCACATTATAGCCTCGGCCATAAGGAAGCAAAACTGTAAGAACATAGGAAAGTTAGTCGTTAGAAAGGCAATAATAATCCTGGAAAGAAAGCAGATTACAGGATCGTGTATTAAGTCGATCCCAATTGTGAACAGTTCACTATCCAAAAGCGGGTTACTAATCTCAGATTATTCACGGATAGTCTGATGCCTGCTTCAAATTTCTTCCAAGAAAAGTTCAGATTACCTTAAACTTATTTGGTTCCTAAAACACTAAAAGGTTCTTGCGTCATCAGCGATGTAGAAGCTCCCCTCCTTGCAAGCTCATTTGTATGCTTTTTGTTGCGAATTTTCACATGACCTGGGGACCCAGCAGAGAGGCATGCTGTAAACACAATAGACGCAACACAGCAAGCTAAATATCCGTTCCCACTACAACACAATAAGGTTCTTGTCCCATCAGCGATGTAGAAGCTTCCCTCCTCACAAGCTCATTTGTATGCTTTTTGTTGCGAATTTTCACATGACCTGGGGACCCAGCAGAGAGGCATGCTGTAAACACAATAGACGCAACACAGCAAGCTAAATATCCGTTCCCACTACAACACAATAAGGTTCTTGTCCCATCAGCGATGTAGAAGCTTCCCTCCTCACAAGCTCATCTGTATGCTTTTTGTCAAGAATTTTCGCATGAGCTGGCACTCATCGGAGAGTCATGCTATAAACACAATAGACGCAACGGAGCAAGCGCAGCAATTTTGCAACAACAATTCCATGTATTCTATTTTTGAGAGCTTAATGTGTTTGCTGCGTAGCGTCCATTGTGACGCCATTTCGCCTACTTAACTGATTAAAATTCGCCAGGCTGGCCTTTAATATTTTTGAGTTAACCTCATAAGAGTCAAGTGTTCATATGACGGCCCGTCACAACACTTATACTTTTTCTGCAAGTTGAATACATTTTTCAATGGTATGAAGATTTCCGCTTTGGGCTCGGAATATTTCACTCTGTACACAACTCATACGTATTCCACTAAATCAAATAGAGCGTCTGCATTCACTTTTGTTACTCAGTATGCTTGCGAAGCATTTCCCAATATCTGTTAAGTGAGAAGGCAATTGTCAGTCACTCGACAGTCTCCTGATGAACATCACATTAGACTTGTCTCCAGTTATTCTAACCATTAGTAACCAAAGGGTTTGAGTTTGAAAGAAAGTTCACACAAGTCATACGACCAAAGCTGTGGCAGGAAAGATTTGATGAAAATTTTTTCAATTTTGGGAAAAGTGTTTAGAACTTGCCGTAGTCTAGTAGGTAGTAGGTTGGGTTATTAGAGGCGAAGCCCAGGTCAGACATCAAAACGAAATATGAAAAATATTTCTACGGCGACTTCCTCTCAGCAGATTTCTGGTAAAAACTCTGAGAGTAAATAAAAACTACCATGAAAAGTTTCTCAAAACTCTGTGTTTCGGAGTCGCCTTTAAACTGTAGGTCCCGGCACTCAAGTAAAAACTAAGATATCCAACATGAGTGGTGTTGAGAAGCTAGGCTGTAATCCTGACTGCAGAGTTGTAATGGCCAATTATGTATGTATGTTACGTATGTATGTTTGAGTTTGAAAGAAAGTTCTTTAATTCCCATTCTTTACTTGAAAATTACTATACAAGTCGCGCTTATGGTACACAATCAAGGGATGATGGAACACCAAATTTTCCACAATAGATGTTGGAACGGCTGTAGTCTAGTTAGTTGGGTGTTGGCTTACTAGGTTTAAAAGAAAGTCTTTAACTTTCTAGATTCTAAGTTCCTTACGCTGCACAATAAAGGGATGTGAAGATCAAATTTTCCGCAGTAGATGTAGGAACGGCTGTAGTCTAGTTAGTAGCATAGGGGCTTACTAGGCAAGAGCTCAAGAATAGAAGTTTATGATATCTTGGAATAAATTTCTCTTTCGTGGAACACCTCTCAGTAGTCTTCTAGCATAGGCCTGAGGAAATAATTGTTAGGAAAATATATACCTAAGGGCCATTATTACAACTTGCCGTTAAACTTGGATTTAGTTAAAGGTAACTTTAGCTAAAGGGAACTGTAAAGTTACCTTTAACTTATTTTCGTTATTACAACTTACAGATAAAATAAAGTTAACTGTTTTTAAAAATATGGCACAGCCGGAAAAATGTCGATAAAACTGTTCAATTAAATAAGTTTTTTTTAAACGCAGTGGCAACGAAGGGCCTTCTTTTTGTTGTTGTATTTGCTCATTTTGTTTAAATTTGAAGTTGCCATATTGAAAATAATGTGTAGCATGGCAAGTTCAAACATAAACTTAACTTTAAAAGTTACCGGCAGGATAATCCTTCCTTTAGCTTAACGCTCAGTTATATCTTATTGGGTACTCATAATAATAAATAACAATTTATCCGCCCTTTAAAATCCTCCCTTTAGTTAACGGCAAGTTGTAATAATGGCCCTTAATGTGTCATTGTCTCACAATAGTCGATGGGACATTTTCGCCTAGTTTCAGTGGTATTTATTAGTCGTTTCCTCATTTCCAATTGTTCTCTGATTAATAGGTACTCATATATTGCATACCGTGCTATGACTGGAATAATTGTTAAGCGCCTTCACGCACTTCAGGATAGTTATGAATGCCTTTATTGACGTTTGACTATCAGTGAAATACCCTTATGTATCTATGTAAATCCCTATATGTCAAGTTTACCAAATTATTAGTTGCCCCAATCATATATTCCCTAATCGCACGTATCTCCACTTGAAAGGCCGTAATATAGCGCGGTAGCCCGGGAGTATAGCTTGATTTCTGTTTCTTCTATATTGAGGCTCAGCCCCGACCTATCTTCATGTTTAAAGTTATCCTTGTAGCAAAAAGTCCCAATGGGCAACTGCGCCATGAATCCATTCGATCAAGAAAATCGTTATCGAACTGGTACTCAAATAATGCAATTTGTCACGGGTAATACGCTAGACATTCTGTCGAATAATTTGAAGTTGCCATATTGAAAATAATATATAATATGGCAAGTCTCTAACATAAACTTAACTTTAAAAGTTACCAGTAGAATGATCCTCCCTTTAGCTTAACGCTCACTTATATCTGATTGGGTACTCATAATAATAAATAACAATTTATCCGCCCTTTAAAATCCTCCCTTTAGTTAACGGCAAGTTGTAATTAGGGCCATTATTACAACTTGGTAACTTTACAGTTCACTTTAGCTAAAGTTACCTTTAACTGCATGTTGTACTAATGGCCGGCCCTAAGTCTGTGTTTTGAACTATGGTTTAACACCGAATGGTATATTCGGTATGGTATAGTTCGAACTATAGTTTAACAAAGAATGGTATGGTATATTCGCTGTTAAACTATAGTTCGAAACACTCATTGATAAAAAAAATTAATGAACACAACAAGACTAGTGTAAGAAGTCCGATCGTAGTCCTGACTAAATGGTTGTATCGTTATGTCATCCCTTACAATCTGGATCCAATTATATTTCTTACGCTTACCCCAAATGTTGTCAGCCATGCATGCAACATGGTACCAGTCAAACCCAAACGAAAACACAGCCAACTCATGTAAATTGTAACGAAACCGATGCACATTTGATTCACAACATTCAGCACAAACTCCACATTTTGACAAAATTTACGCGATGCGTCTCTCCGTCCGATCTCATCCGATTTCAAATCAAAAGACATTTTAATTAAAATTTTTATTGAAAATCCTTTAACCGCAAAAACACAAATTTTTCTTAAATTGTTGTGTTAACGAAATCGATTTGACTGGAGCGGCATGATAGTGTAAACACTGTTTATATATTTCGATGACTTTATTTATAAACTCTATTGGTATTCCATTTGCAAAAACAATTAAGTTTTCATTTAATTAAAGTATTAAAGTTTGTTGTTGTTGTTGTTGTTGGTTTGCACAAACCTTTTCTTATCAATGTTTATCTAATATTTTAAAGAAAAAAAAAAAAAGAAAAATTCCAAAAAAAGTATTTCCTTTACGTTTGGCATGGATTTGATAGAGTTTCGATAACAAAATACGTGCATTAGAGACAATACTTAGTGTATTTATAAACCAAAAATAATTAATTTGTTGTCTAATTGTAAAGACCTTAATATCGAAAAAAAAAAAGATTCTTGGGGGGCATATAATGCTACACACATCCCCTCCCTCCCCCACTCTCAGGCAAATATTAAAATATTCTTTTATTTGCTTAATAATTCTCTTAAAAGTTAAAGTCACATTAAGCAAATATTTATTGAAAAGCAAGTAACCGTTAAGGGTAAGAGTTAAGGTCACATTAAGCAAACATTTATTGAAAAGCAGGTAACCGTTATTTTTTGCAAACATTCACTTGATGTAATAAAGTAAGTTTTATTGAATAGGATTACTACCTAACTTTTCACACTACTTATGTTGTGTGCGTTAATTTTATACGTGCTTTTCACATACATACATAATTGGCTATTACAACCCTTCAGTCAGGATTACGGTCTAGCTTCTCAACACCACTCATGTTGTGTGCGTTAATTTCATACATGAGTGGCGGGACCTACAGTTTAAAGTCGACTCCGAACGACAGATTTTTTGAGAAGCTTTTCATGGCAATTGTTACTCTCAGAGTTTTTGCCAGAAATCTGCTGAGAGGAAGTCGCCGAAGAAATACTTTTTGTATTTTGTTTTTGATGTCTGGCCTGGGATTCGAACTCGGGCCTTTCGTCTAATAAGCCAACACACTACCTACTAGACCACGGCGACGTGCTTTTCATTGCAGTTTAATCTCAGTCCCAAAAATGACTTGGCGGGTGATCTAGATGTTGAATCATGGACCGCAGATCGGTATCCCAGTAAAAACCTCGGGATGTGTTCGTCCCAGTCTTTCTGTTGCTCGCTCACTTCTTTCCGCAAGTATTCTTCTAGGGTTCGATTAAATCGTTCTACCATTCCGTTTAACTGTGGGTGAAGCGTCTAATACCGTATACTTCACACATTTCCTGGAATACTGCTAACTCGAAATTTCTGTCTTGATCGGAATATAACTATATTGGAACCACGTAGCGGCATACCCAGTTGTTCACAAAAACATTTACTATTGTGTTCGACTCTGTTGAGAGGAAGTCGCCGAAGAAATATTTTCAAATTTTCGGTTTTGATGTCTGACCTTAGTTTTGAACTCGGGCCTTACGTCTAATAAGCCAACACACTACCTACTAGACTATAACGACCGTTTTCATTTGACACATAGGAATGTTTAAGGATAAAGTCTCTTGCCTCGCAATTATGTCGGCTTGTTACGACCTTACCATTAAAAGTTACCACACACACATAGTTCCGAAATCTTCAACAAAATTAGACATGAAAAAAATATTTCTGCGGCGTCTTCCTCTCAGCAGATTTCTGGCAAAAAACTCTAAGAGTAATAAAAAATTGCCCTGAAAAAGTTTCTCAAAAAATCTGTCTTTCGGAAACGACTTTAAACTATAAGTTCCCCACACACAACATAGGTGGTGTGAGAAGCTAGCTCATAATTCTAACTAAAGGGTTGTAATGATCAATTATGTACATATGTATGTATGTAGGTTCTAAATGTGGTCTCATTCTGGCAATGACACACTAGCTCAACAGAATTTTGATGATGGACATCGATTGGTAGGAAATGTTACATTAAAGTAGTTCAGCAGGTTCAAAGAATATATCATTTTGATATAAGCGGCACAATAATGATATGACCTACAAAGGCTTTGAAAATAATTTATCGGATTGAGATACGATTTCGATATAAGATGGCACTTGCCGAGTATCATCTATAGACTTAGGGGAAATGTATTAACCTGAGCCATAAATCATATTACCAGAGTGTATTGAAATGGATACTTGCTTAACACACAATTATTTGACAGAATGTCTAACGTATCAGTCGTGACAAATCACATCACATTGGTACCAAGGTCGATAACGATTTTCTTGATCGAATTAAATCGATTGAGATACGGTTTCGATATAAGATGGCACTTGCCGATTATCATCTATAGACTAAGGGGAAATATATTAACCTGAGCCAAAAATCGTAGTACCAGAATATAATTAGGATATTGAAATGGATACTGCTTAACACGTAACTATTCTGCAGAATGTCTAACGTAGCACTCGTGACAAATTGCATTATTTGAATACCAGTTCGATAACGATTTTCTTGATCGAATGGATTCATGGCGCAGTTGCCCATTGGGACTTTTTTCTACAAGGATGACTTTAAACATGAAGATAGGTCGGGGCTGAGTCTCAATATAGAAGAAACAGAAATCAAACTATGATCCCGGCTATATTACTTTCTTTCAAGTGGAGATACGTGCGATTAGGGAATGCTTGATTGGGGCAACTAATAATTTGGTAAACTTGACATATAGGGATTTACATAGATACATAAGGGTATTTCACTGATAGTTAAACGTCAATAAGGGCATTAATAACTATCCTGAATTGCAAGTAGGCGCTTAATAATTATTCCATTTATAGCACGATATGCAATATATGAGTACCTATTAATCAGAGAACAATTGGAAATGAGGAAACGAGTAACAAATGCATTTGTTAGGAGCCAGTTCACAAAACTAGGCGAAAATGTTCCATCAACTATTGTGAGACAATGGCACATTAAGGCCCATTACTATAACTTGCCGTTAACTAAAGGCAGGATTTTAACGGGCAGATAAATTGTTTTTCATTATTATGAGTACCCAATAAGATAGAAGTGAGCGTTAAGCTAAAGGGATTATCCTGCCGGTAACTTTTAAAGTTAAGTTTATGTTAGAGACTTGCCATATTATATATTATTTTCAATATGGCAACTTCAAATATAAACGAAATGAGGAAACACAACAACAAAAAAAGAGGCTATTCGTTGCCACTACGTTTAAAAAAAACTTGTTTAATTGAGCAGTTTTTTCGGCATTGCTCCGGCACTGCCATATTTTTAAAAACAGTTAACTTTATTTTATCTGTAAGTTGTAATAACGAAAATAAGTTAAAGGTAACTTTAAAGTTCACTTTA
Source organism: Sarcophaga rosellei (assembly GCA_930367235.1). NCBI lineage: Eukaryota > Metazoa > Arthropoda > Insecta > Diptera > Sarcophagidae > Sarcophaga > Sarcophaga rosellei. The sequence goes on from OV884019.1 coordinate 90,471,522, forward strand.
GCTAAAGTTACCTTTAACTAAACCCAAGTTTAACGGCAAGTTGTAATAATGGTGTGGCAATCCTATATTGAGGCAGAATAAAGACGTCCTAATTACTCCCAAATTATGGAAGAAATTTCAGTTGAGCAATTACTTCGGAACTCTTCACTAAGGCTAGGGGGTAAAATAAATAAAATCCTGATCTCCTCTGGAAATTATTAAGACATTAACTAAGTACAACCACTGTTAAATACTTTTCAATTTCTATAAACAAAAAACAACAACAACAGCTGCAACAATTAAGAAAAAAATTCTGAAATAATTTCAATGTTTTTAAATGTTTATCTTTTTTTTATTAATAAGACATCACGTACATTGATAACAAGTAAAAAAAACCTTCTCTAACAATATATGGTTTTTAATTTTGTTGTTGTTGTTATTACTTTTTTTAATACCAAATATAATAAACCATTAATTACAGTGTGAGATAATGAATGGATGAATATACCGGTTATTTGAAGTTCGTAGAACTTTCAATATATACACTAGTGAACATAAATATAGCGGTGCGAAAAGCAAATAAATTCCATGCGAAATTTCGTTGACAAAGAGAAAAGTGTGCTTATGGCCCCGATTAGTACTACGATTCCTCTAGTTCCCTTAAGTCTTCTTACTGCGTTTCGATATTTTCCGCGAAACAAAAACCATAGCAGTTGCTAGGATAATAGGGTTGCCATCTTCTCTGTGGTTGCTATATTAGTTTGATGTATCGGATGTAGTATTTAGGTAAGATGCCTTAATTGGGTTGTAACATTTTCCAAAGTGATGACGCTGATTGACTCATCTATGAGGTTTATTGTTAATGTTAACCTATCTGAGTGGTCAGAGAAGTTTTGTATGAATTATTTGGTGAAGGAATGAAGCTAACTATTTTTTCGTTAATTCGAAACAGTGGTACTTATATCTGCGAACGATTTTAAATACTACTACGTTTGCTAATTCTGATTTCAAAGAAGTAAAACGCTGTGGAAGATAACTAGCCAGAAATATAGATTAGCTAATGTAAACTATCGAGTTCAATCATTCTGTAAACACTGTTTTCGAAGCCAATAAGCTTAAGCTTTTACAAAATACATTAATACCGCTTGGATAAAGCTTTGTTTAAAAAAATGTAGCTTGAGAGAAGAATCACACATCCATCGATCTGCAAAACGATGATAAATAACAAATAATACAATCATTTCTAATGTTAGACTAGGTTCCTAAAGAAAATGCAAGTCATCGACAGATTTACTATAGAAAATGCAAGTCATCGATAAATTGACTGTAAAAAAACCATCGACAAATATACTATATTAATTTATTGTAGAAAGTGCAAGTTATCGATAAAGTTTCTGTAGAAAATGCAAATAATCGACAATCGATAAATTTACTGTAGAAAATGCAAGTCATCGACAAATTTACTATAGAAAATGCAAGTCATCGATAAATTTACTGTAGAAAATGCAAGTATCAACAAATTTACATAGAAAATATAAGCCACCGACAAATATACTGTGGAAAATGCAGGTCATCGATTAATTTACTGTAGAAAGTGCAAGTCATCGATTAATTTACTGTAGAAAATGCAAATCATCGACAAATTTATTATTGGAAATGCAAGTCACCGATAAATTTACTGTAGAAAATGCAAGTCATCGATAAATTTATTGTAGAAAATGCAAGTCATCGACAGATTTACTATAGAAAATGCAAGTCATCGATAAATCTACTGTAGAAAATGCAAGTCATCGACAGATTTACTACAGAAAATGCAAGTCATCGATATATTTACTTTAGAAAATGAACGACATCAACAAATCGCCTTTCCAACTTGTCTTGTTTATAATGAATAACTTTTTTTGATTAAAAATTTTTAAGATTGATTCTCCCAGTTCTATATAATGGTAACAAGTTATCGAAAAACGGTAATTATTGTTCTTATTATAAAGTCTATAATTTTATACTAAACTGATAAATTATTATTTTGGTATCTTAAGTGCTCTTAATAGTGGATAGCTACAGCTTACAAAACTAACATTATTTTGCTCACAACTGTAGCAAATTATATTGAATTTGAAAGTGTTCAATTTATTGTTTTAAAAACATTTTTTTTTTGCAAAAAATATAACATAAAAATTGAAATTATCGATAAATCTAAAATTTCAATACAATTAACAAATGTTGGTAGTTAATCATGTTTACGTATGAATTCGGCAATGAACGTTAATATACTTCTACTTTTCCATTATAATAGGGCTGTTCGTTCCATTCAATGTTAAAGGAAATGTTTTACTCATAATATTAATTGAAAATTATGAAATAATTTCCTTTTTTTTTAAACAATAAAGGTATGATTTGATAGGAACGTAGACCGAGATCGAAAAACGTTTCATGTAGCCGTAGAACAAGTTGAGAACGATGTTCATCATGATATTTCGACACCTTTTTCAAGACACACATATCTTTGTATTGTTGATGACTATCAATCGAGACGTGTAAAATTACGATCAATAACTGCACGAGCTGCTTGCCCTTTAAGTGGGCTGTATTGACGTTAAAGTGGAGGAAGCTCTCTATGAACTTTTTTTAATAAATCTAGAAGCACAGTTCTGGTGCATGATCAATTCTAAAACGTTACTCAACAAGAAATAGCAACAGATATTCTGCTATTTTCAGCTCTCACGCCATAGTTATCGATATCGATAGTTATCATGCACCTAAAAACACTGTCCAGACAGTGAACCCAATTGAACTATTTTCGTATTCGCGTGGAGTAATTCATTTCCGAACTAGTTACGATGACGTTAAGATTGAAAACAGTTCAGCCGGGAATACCCAAACCTTATATGGAAGCCTATAGGAGAGGGAGACTCCCGTCCAACTCTCGGCTTTCACTTTCGAGCCAGTCGTAAAGATTGCCCGGCTACCAAACAGATTACCATCACAACTTCTCGAAAATATATAGCCTGACCATAAAGACCCTGAAACCTGGACATTTAGAATACTTTCAAGTTCTAACTCCTCTATCCTGGAAGGGTCATTTCAAAAGTCTCTCTTCTTGCAACGGAATACTGTCCAAAGCCAGTATCATCTCCACCGAAGCATGAGTAGAGCAAGCTTGAAAATTTGTTATCCTAAAATCTTTGCCACTTTCGAAATAAGAATAGCGTTAACCAACTTAAAAGATCTCAATAAAATTGGTTCAAATTTCGTAAACCCGGGTTTGATTGTTTGCGTTCATATTAAAAAACCAAATCCGATAAATTTAAGCTTCGATCATCACTACTGTGATATCGATTGCAAGCAGAAGCCAACAACATTTTTAACTGGCAACGGTTTTTTTTCAGCTGTGATCAAGAACTGTTTACAAAATAAAGAATGGCGCACTAAAAATCTGGACGCTCTGCTCTATAAGAGAGTTGGTCAGGGTTTACAAAGATACACTCTTGAAATTGATAAGCGTGATATCACATTTTCTTGAACGGTACAAGCGAAAAGATGATCAGTTGCTCTACTCACTAGGGCAAAGAAAATAGATAAGGTAGGCCCATACAATGGTCAAATAACCTAACCCCTTCGCAAGATAAAACTTAAAAGGGTGGTCGCAATTAATGAACAAATCTAATTAAAAAAATTTTGATACCAAAATTATGTACCAGTGTGCCCGTTAAACCCTTTATTAGAGTGCTCTTTTTAGGAACCTTCTCGTATTAAAAGTTAGCTCTCTCAGTCTCTTCTACTTACACATGTATTCTGTACATTTCTGCAGCAGTTACTTGTTATAGTTCATGACTTTCTATCACGGATTACGAGATTTGTCGTGGGCATAACTCTGATCTTAAAGCCCCTCTTTAAGATACCAACTACTGAATGGGCTTTGAGTGCCCGAAAACGAGAATGATATAAAGTTAACTATCCAGTTCAATTACCTTCTATTGTATTATGGGGATCACCATAAACTTATGGTCTACATCGTGAAATTATAAACGATTTACGAGAAGCACTGATGACCGATATGTATCTGTGAGAAGTGCTTGATATTTAAAACATACCGGAATGTATTCTACTCCTCGTATCAACTGTGATCACATATCTTAATTTGAGGCTTATTAACTCCCCGATGTTAAGGACGGTAGGTCAATATCATAACAGGTTTTACGTTTCACGCCTTCATCAGTACCAGAATCTATACAACCGCTTCATCGTTATGTCATTCCATGCTCTTGTCACTCTCTCTCTCTCTCTCTCTCTCTGTCTCTCTGTTTCCCTAATTCCAACACAAACTGCTAGATGAGTAAGCGTTACCTTCCATGGAGAACTACATTCGTAATAAATATCAGGGAAAGATCAGGCAACGCTCTTCTTGGCAAAGTATTAAGGGTCAATAAGCACGGTTGCTCAGTACTAGCTTACTAGTGTAAGCTATGATGTATTTTCTCTTTACTGTTGTTCATTTTTGACGAACTCCTAACCAATGCTGTCAATGTTTATGTCGTCATAGTCTAGTAGGTAGCGCGTTGGCTTACGAGACGTAAGGGCACGATTCAAACCCCAGGTCAGACATCAAAACGAAATATAAAAAATATTTCTTCGGCTTCGACTTCCTCTCAGCATATTTCTGGCAGAAACTCTGAGAAGAGTAAATAAAATTGCCATGAAAAGTTTCTCAAAAATCTGTCGTTCAAAGTTGACTTTAAACTGTAGGTCCCGCCACTCATATATAAAATTAACACACACAACATAAGTGGTGTGAGAAGCTAGGCTGTAATCCTGACTGAAGGGAGTCTAGCATATACAAACAAATTCTATTTATTAACGCTATGGCAGCATTGCCCAATCAATTGATGTATTACTCGTATATGTGGACCTAACCAATGCTTGAGCCAAGCTTATGCAAACAAATACAATTGTTTGGAATCTATGGCAGCATTGCCCAATGTCTAACTCGTATTTGTGGACCTAACCAATGCTTGAGCCAAGCTTATACATATAAATACTTTTTTGGACACTCTGGTAGCATTGCCCAATCAATTGATGTCTAACTCGTATATGTGGACCTAACCAATTCTTGAGCCAAGCTTTTACATATAAATACTATTTTTTGGACGCTCTGGTAGCCCAATCAATTGATGCCTAACTCGTATATGTGGACCTAAGCAATGCTTGGACCAAGCTTATACATATAAATACTATTTTTTGTACGCTATGGCAGCATTGCCCAATCAATTGATGCCTAACTCGTATATGTGGACTTAACCAATGCTTGAGCCAAGCTTATAGCACATATAAATACTATTTTTTGGACCCTATGGCAGCATTGCCCAATCAATTGGTGTATAACTTGTATACGAGACCACTAGCAAGTTAATCAACAAACATATCTCTTGCGTTCATATTTTGTTGCGGTCACACTGTAAATTTAACTGTTATAGTATTCTAGATTAGAGTTGAAGCAAACGAAAACAAATTTAAAGCATACCAGTCAGTAAAATTATTCTTAAAGTACAGATCAAGATAGACGTACAATTATCAAGATCGAAACGGATTTCATTTAAAACTTGTTTAAGCCAAATTCATAAAAAATGGAACTTGCATGTGATGTTTGTAGAAGTAAGTGCTTTAGCCTAACCTATAATTCAACTTAACCTATAAGTTTCCTTGTGGAAATGTATGTATTTGAAATGTTTTTTATATAGAAAAATAATACTTTTTTTTTCCTCTTTCCCCTTTCCCCTTTCGATAGATGAGCCAACGAATCTTAACTTTCTAACATATTACGGTGAAGGTATTGTTGGAATATTTGACGATATGCCTGAAATTTATGTTGCTCTAATGAGTTCCATTACTCATGTAATGACTACGGCCCTAACCTGTTTTATGGCCTTTAGATGTTTTCAATTGGGTTTTAGAAAGACTGCCATGCATGCACATCTCTGCACCGTAGGGGTAAGTAATATTGGATTATAAAATTGAATCACTGAATAAATATATATGTATGTATGTATGTTTTCTTTTATGGTTCCACAGTTTGTGTTTTTAATGTCGGAAGGCATAATGGTGCGTTGGAAAGGCAATATATTCCACACATTTATGGGTGACGCTAATCATGCAGTACACGGCTTTTTACAAGTTTTTGGCGGTACTATGGGTATTGTCGGCAGTTTACAAAAGTATTACGGTAAAGAGGAGAGACATTTTGAATCAACTCATGCCAAATTAGGTAAGTTATATATTCTCTAAATGTTGGCTAGGCAGTGTGATGAGTTTGCTCTCATAAAATTTGAAGCTTATAAATCCATTGCATTAGGCCTTTAGGAGCTTAGAGGACAAAGTCCGCTTAAGCCAATGATGCCTAAGTAAGTCCATTGTGAAATCACAATTAATATCCAATTTGGGAATCATATATTTCCCATAGGACACTATTGTCACTACAGGATAAGCCTTGCTGTTCCAGAAATCCAAGTCTAAAAAATCTAAAACGTGCATCTGGCACGTCTATCATGCTGAGCAACCTATTCCCATTGCAGTTTTTACGTTTCGTAAGGTTTTTTTGGAATGATTACGGATAGGGCTCTGTGAAATGGTAGAAAACTCCCAAATCGGCTGCGCGGATGGGTCGCAACAGAATGGCGGTACTGATGCTACGATGTAAGGATGTCAAACTTAGAGATTGGATACTAGCTGTAGTCTTTCTTCTTACTTTACTTTGCTATTTTAAAGGCTCTTAAGGCGGCAGCTGGACCCACTATTTCAAATGCAAATTCTTAAGTGATTTTTGTTGACAGTGTGGTGTAAATTACATTTGGTCTGTGATTGCACGAGCTCCATTAGGGCTCTTAGATCATTATCGGAATGGTTTCTGAAGCAGACCCACGGAAAGAGATGACTGATAAGCACTTGCTAGACTTGGTTCCATTCTGTGGCGGATTTATTGATTGATTCTACTCCTTCATAGGTTTGGAAAAGGGTCAGAAGCATTGGGAGAAGCCTTGTTATTATTGTAACTACGAAGTTAAAATCGCATGATAGCTGGGGGCTTGATAAATTCAGTGTCAGGCTTGTGATAGGGTTCCTTAAGGGCGATTACAAGATTAGGTAGCTGACTATGATCCGAGAAGGTGTTGGAGACTGGTCTGTAATTACATACATACATACATAATTGGCAATTACAACCTTTCAGTCAGGATTACGGCCTAGCTTCTCAGCACCACCTATGTTGTGTGCGTTAATTTTTATACATGAGTGGCGGGACCTACAGTTTAACGTCTACTCCGAAAACAACAGATTTTTGAGAAACTTTGTTTATTTACTCTCAGAGTTTTTTACAGAAATCTGCTGAGAGGAAGTCGCCGAAAAAAAATTTTTTTTTTCATATTTCGTTTTGATATCTGACCTGGGGTTTGAACTCGGGTCTTACGTCTAATAACTGACTATGATCTGAGAAAGTGTTGGAGACTGGTCTGTAATTACATACATACATACTTAATTGGCAATTACAACCCTTCAGTCAGGATTACGGCCTAGCTTCTCAGCACCACCTATGCTGTGTGCGTTAATTTTTCTACAAGAGTGATGGGACCTACAGTTTAACGTCTACTCCGAAAATGACAGATTTTTGAGAAACTTGTTGTCATTGCAGATTTATTTACTCTCAGAGTTTTTGACAGAAATCTGCTGAGAGGAAGTCGCCGAAGAGAAAAAAATTTTTTTTTCATATTTCGTTTTGATGTCTGACCTGGGGTTTGAACTCGGGCCTTACGTCTAATAAGCCAACACACTATCACATACTAGACTATGTGCGATTTCAGCTGGTCTGTAAGTGGCCAGCATTCTGACAAGAAGATTTTGGAGAAGCTCTCTGTTGGTAGCCAACATATACGGCCTGAGGGGTTCATATTCCACCGGTCGTAGCTTATCCGCTCTGTGTTAGTCTTTTAGTTTAGCTTAGACTCTTTATTTTGCTTTCCTTTTCCTTGTGAGTCTACTGTGAGTGCAATAGATTAGCACCATTCTGGTCTGACCAACTTAAAATGATCAGAAGTTTCCCCTTAACCCCTAATTTAATTATTTTTCATTTTATTTTTGTTCATTTATAATCCAAGCTTAATTGAAATTTTATTTCTCTTCATTTAGGTCTGATGGCTTGTATATTTTGCCTTTTAAATTTATTTACTGGCTTTATAACTCTTGCCTTTCCGTCATGCCATGATCCGGTACGTACCCTTCATAGTATTTTCGGCATGCTTACATACTTTTTAGGCATATTTGCCCAATTGTATGGCTATTCGACTGGTTTCTTTCATCGGAATTTCACCTATAAAGCCACCTATAAGTACTGTACATTTGTGATCATGTGTTTATGTGCTATTGGTCCCCTTAAAATCATTCTAAAAAGATGCCTTGAATAATAATAACAAATCTCCTCAGTACATTTTTTTATAATAAATATGTATGTAGGCTTATGATAATTCATTTAAATTTTTTCTTTGCTATTTGTTTTTAATTTTCCTTTTTTTTTATTTGTATTTTAATTTCGTATTTAAAAATAAAAACAAAATAATTTCACAATAAATTAAAGATTTTAAGACTTAATATTATAGTCCAACAATATGTTTTAGATTTAAGGCTGATTGTATTGTATTAAAGTAATAACATTAGAATTCATAAGTTATTTATAAAATTTTTATAATAAATAAATAAATGGCTTTAGAAAAATAAAAATTATTTGAAATTTAATTGAAACATGAGGCACTTTTATTTCTCTGGACATACTTTTAAATGCTTTAACGGACGTTGACTTCGATATATATATACATACATATGTATGTATGGATAAGTAGAGCTGGCTGTCAAGCCTAGACGTTTGCTTGGACTTACTTGGGCCATATTATCTGCTAGTTTCAAAGTCTTATAGATCTTCTCACAAAGCAACTTTAGACTACCAATGTCTATTACACAGTAGACGTCAAAGTGCTTTCTTCTTCACCAACATAACGCTGAGAGCATATACCCTCATCTTCCCAGTCTCTATAGTTCTTGCAGAAATCGTTTGCCAAATGTCTAAGACCATTGCCTATCGCTTAGGTACCAATAACAAAATGTCTGGCATGCTCCTTTAGATATTGAATTACCTTCAAGCGTTCTTTAACCAAATTGGGTAGGAATGATCCTACATCTTTACCCAGACATCCATTAGTTCATTATAACTCTCCACACAAGAAAATTAATGAGAAGGGTAAGAAAAGAAAAAGCAGAAGAAGGCAAGAATGAAATTAAGAAAACAAAGAGAAAAAAAGGACGAAAAGATGTCCCCCTGAGCTGCTCCACATATCTGCCTACGCACTTGCAGACAAGTACAGTCACAAAAAAAAAAGATCCAGTTTCCTCTGCTCCTTAGAAGTCGCCGTGGTCTAGTAGGTAGTGTGTCGGCTTGTTAGATGAAAGGCCCGAGTTCGAATCCCAGGTCAGACATCAAAACGAAAATATGAAAATATTTCTTCGGCGACTTCCTCTCAGCAGATTTCTGGCAAAAAAAACTCAGAGTAAAAATTGCCAGGAAAAGCTTCTCAAAAATCTGTCGTTCGGAGTCGACTTTAAAACTGTAGGTCCCGCTACTCATGTATAAAATTAACGCACACAACACGAGTGGTGTGAGAAGCTAGGACGTTGTACAATGGGTCAATTCGACCTCCGGGTACTGTACTTGTCACAGTTGACAAGTACACATCCTCTAACCTAACCTTCCTCTGCTCCTTCACCTAGCCTGCAGAAATCTGAGACATGCCTAGTTCATCTTTTAATCCTGTGTCTTAACGGACCATGGCCTGTTAGTATTCCTATACTGCCTGCCTACTCATGCTTAGTTTCGTAACCATAGCACTAAGCTTAGCTAAAACGCCCGACAACTCTCCAGTCCGTACTATACCCCCATTTACGTTTTGCGAATAAATCGAACGTTTCCTCCTGCAAAAGCAGTCCATTGGTTATCTCACAGACTTCTCTGTTGTAGCGGAGACTGATCGTGCCATTTTGCCAGATTTGATGCGCTATTCTATACATGTCCGAAACAGAACCTTATGGCCTACATTAGTCCAAGACTTAACGTGAGTATCACCATGATGTCACACCCCAAGGTGCTCAAAGCACGGGTGAGAACAATGCTTCTACAAACGGCCTACTACTGCGGACAATGGTGCAGCCTCATAGTAAGACTACCGCAGATTGCATCATCATATGTGAGTACCAATTCAAAGCCAAGTATTTGGCCATGACTTCCTTCTTGGTTAGAGGTCGGAGACTATCTAAACTCCTTTTTGACAAAGGTTAAAAGTGTAACACCACACCGAGCTAGCGCTCTCCCCGAGATTTGAGTATAAACCACAACCAACACGTTGCTTCCACAAAAGGGCCTCACCGTTGTCGGGCAGAGACGAGTCTCTGGGGCTTCCGACATCATCCGTGGTACCAGAACTAAGCCTCCGATCAGGCTTCGTAGTGTAGTCTGCTACCAGTTGAACCCCAAATAGTTCGGGTCTGGTGACCCTTAAGACACAACAACCGACTATCAGATGAGCTTATGACTTACAGTACAGGTTCTTACCACACCTAATTCATTCAGTCTTAAAACGATTCCAGCTGACATTAAGTGAAGCATATTATTCAGGGACGTGTGATGCCATCCATCCCTGCACTTTAGACAGAAAGTTTCTATGTACTGTGCATCCACAAGGGAATTCAATTTCCCATAGTCCAGTCCAATACCCAAGACTATTTTGGATCTGTCCATTTCGCCTTAATCGAAAGTCTTTTGCCATTCTATCACCTTTTCCTATGAATCCATAAAATACTCTGCAATGACTACGGCTGAAGATAACACAAGATTTCTTAGAACTCTGGAAGGCCCGAACCAAAATTTATTTCCTATTCTCTAGTTGCAAGAAATACCTTTAAAATATGAAAAAACAGGTCATAAAACGACTGTTGAATCCTAAAAAAATTACAAATCAAACCATACGACTGACGGTAAGTGAATATAATTAATTTTTATTTAAATTGAGACGACACATCGTTTGCATTCATTGTGTTCCGTTTTCAGGCATGCCACAGATGGATGTCGTACGTCCATGGTTAGTTAGTAGATTAACCAATATTTTTGAATACAATATAACAGACTACAAACTAAGTGTGTTGTGTTGTGAATGAAAGATAAAAAATATTTTGTAATAAAACGAAAAAAAAAGAGGAAAAAATTTTAAATAAAACTAAAATTCACACAAATCCTTTTGAATAAAAATATAAAGAATATATATAATTAATTATAAATTTAATGAATTGGATTATAATTCATTAAAGAATCCATAAAGCAGGTGTGGCTTCTAAAAGACCCAAACGCCCATGCATAAAAGAGAAATTAATTTATAAAATATATATAGAGATTATATAGATAAATATCGAATAATAATAATAATAGTACGTATGTACATATGTATGTATATTATTTAACGGCCACCACCACGTGGATCAACAGGCATAAGTTCGAGAGCTTCATCGATGTTGCCATTAACAGTCTCTAATAATTGTGTTAACCAAGCGCCTTCATTGCTAAAACCCATAGCCATCATAGCAAGGACAGCATTATTAATGCGTTCATCTGTTTAAAATTAATGAAAAAAAAGATCGTTTCTTAAGAGAACAACAATTTGGCATAAGATTACGTACCAGCATGATAAACAGGTATGGCACGCCTTTCCTGATTTCTAGCAATTGAAGTGGTAGTGGTAGTACTTACAACTGGCTCAGTTCTATTAGCCGTAGCGGTAGCTTTAGCTTGCTCTGTTGTTGCAACAGAAGTAGCAGCAGCAGTAGCAGTAGCAGCATTAGTACCTTCTTTTGCTGCTTCTTCAGCAATGTGAGCCTTTAAATTGGCACTTAGCTGAGCAAAATCCATAACATTTGATTTATTCAATGATTGTGGTGGTGTTGTCTGAGCAGAAGTATTAGCTGTAGACGTATCCGATTTATTAATATTGGCTTCTTTTGGAGCCTCTAGTTTTATAAATGATTCAGACACACTGTCGTTCTCGCTATCACTGCCTAAATCCTCAATTTCTATATTGGAGGATACATCACTTTCAGTTTGTTTGCTTAACTGCTCATTTTCTACTTCATCGTTGACCACTTTTTTGGTTTGTTGTTTTTCAATTGCGGCGTTTTCGTGTTCGGAATTCTTTTCACTGTTTATGCTATTCTGTTGAGAGGATACAGTGGATTTAGCCGATGCTGTAGAGAGACGCGAGCCGTTAGTATTAAACGGACATGAGAATGAAGATGATGGCGAGGCAGCCTTGTTAGCACTGCCGCCTACTTCATTCTCTAAGGGATCCAACATTTTGGCAAACATATCGCTAAAATTATTCAAAATCTGTATGCCTGTCTTCATATACTGGGGATCCAAGAACTGTGTTAGAGCCTCCAAAGATGGTGAACTGGGAACCGAAGTATTGTGCATGCGTGGCGATGTGGTGGCATCAACCTTTATTTTTAGTTAAAAACAAATTGATTTCAGTTAATAATACTTGAAAAAAAAAATAAAATTAAATTAAAACCTTAAAATACCTTTTCCTTGTCCTTATCAGTAGAATTAGCATCAGCAGTGGGTGCTGAAGGCGTAGCAGACATGCTTACAGCGATATTTTTAGCAGCTTGAACTGCTGTTTCATGTGCAACTTTTGCCGCAATTTCAGCAGCCTTAATTGCAGCTTCATGGGCCTGCTGGGCGGCTACTTGAGCTTTGGAAATATTTTCATCAATGTTCTTGTCGTTGTTATACGTAGATTGTGTAGTTGTGGTATGAGGACCCGTTGTAGTGGTTGTAGTTTTTGTTGAGCTGCTGGCTGCCGGCTCCTCCTCTTCGCCCATGGCATGTGCAGCAGCGGCTGCACCACCACCTTCAGCCAAATCATGCATCATTTCATATAAATTGTGCAAGAAACTATGACGTGGATAACGTCGATGATGGTGTCTACGTCCATGATGACGTTCTTTGCCATTTGAAGTCGTAGCCTGTTCACTGCCATCACCACCACCAACTGCCTGTGAGCCTTCAGCATCATCGTCTATGACTACAGACAAACCATTCTTGACAAATGGACAAGAAGCCTTAGAACGTTTGCCATGTTTACGTCCCGAAGAACGACCCGTTATATATGTTTCAACCACACTGGGACAATTGTTAGTTGGCATGCGTACCATCATATGTTCCGAGTGTGTATGTTTCGATTCACAATTCTGACACAAATCATAATTGGCACACTGTATGCATTTATATCGGAAACCAATTATGGGAGCCATAAGACAGCCATCACATTCGACATTATCATGCACGGCAAACTCATAAGAACCAGCAGCTGGTGGCATCTCGGCTTGATTAACCGTAGGAAGCTTACAAGGTTTTTCTGCTTTGTCAGCTTTTGCTGTGTCATCATCCGATTTGACCTTGGCAATATGCAAATGTCGACGCTCTACTCCCGATGTAAATGCCTCGTAAGTGAATAAACTTTCCTGATCGTTAATATCAATTTCGTCGTTTTCATCGTCTGAAAAATGAAAATAAGAAAAACACGTATTTCGTATTATTTTTACTGTTGGCAGTTATACGCACAACAAAAAAAAATAAAATAAATAAAGTTGAGGAGAAGACAGACCTGTATCTATAATTAATTATAAAAACATTAATTTTATTATGCACAAAATATTTCTAGAGAACAGAGCAAAATGGTGACATTCCTACACCATGTACCAAATGAACCATTCAAGAAATGTTATCAAATTTGGAGTGTCTAAAACAGGTTGTTAAAGAAATATTCGACAATTTAGTTTTGAATGTATACATGCATACATACATACATTATCAATTACAACCCAACAAACCAAAAGTGTTGAGAATAATATTATATTAAGCTTACCAACATAAGCATTAAGCTTGAAAAAGTCTTAAGAAAATATTGAAAAAGGTTATAGTAACAATTGTAGAAAAATCGAAACGGAACCCTCGTGATAATATTATATGTGTAATATTACTAAAACCTTATTCTTGCAATTGTAGAATAAGCTTACAAATGTAATATTATATTAAGTGTTGTATATAAAAGCTTACTCGTCTCAATATTTTCATAAGCTTTTCAACATAAATGACATGCTTGACAATAATAAAAAAAATATATTTTCTTCAATTTAATATTATTTATATATTTTGTTTTTTCTTAGTTTTATAATTGTTTTTTGCGAAATGTAAATATGTAGGCACGAGTGTCCTTTATAAATTGATCCTCTGTTATTCCAATAGCCAATGCTGCACCTATAAATTGTAGAGATTTTATAATTATAATATTGTATTTAAAATTTTGTTATTTTTTAATTTTTACTTACTTCGTATTGCCTTTGTTGCGCTAAGATTTCGTACACTTTTCTTTGATTCAGTGCCTTTCCAGCATAACTGTTCTCCTAATACGTTAGTTATTATTTTTCTCCAGCAATTTATTGTAAAATTTGAGAATTTTTGTCAATCGTCAGATTTCTTTAACCATACTTTAGAAACAGTTGTGTTTAACAATAGTTTCTCAAGCATAGTTGAAAACTGCTTGTGAATTCATATTTTAAAAACATTATTGTAATATTAATAAAAAAATGCTTGAGAACAACTATTATCATAAGCTTATTCTCAAGTTGTATTGCGGTTTGATTTCTAAATGGTATGTTGGGAAGCGAATATTTAATAATAGCAAAATAATGTTTATTAAAGAAAACAAAACGATAAGAGTCTGAGCAGTTATGACTCATAAACAAATTGAGTAATTTTGTTAAATTCTGACTCTGTAAGCCTTTCCATAGGCATTTGCATATGGTATGTGTACAGAATGGTTGGGTTATCATTTTGTCAAATGAGAAAAGTTTGTGTAAGATCACTTGTTTGTTCCTTTTCCTCTTCTTTTCTTTCTTGCCTCAACTTTGTTGGTCCCTTCAATGCTCTCTTGCGCAGGAGCCTATAAATAGGCAAACGTTCAATACTCCGCTTAACGCTGTTTCAGTATTACGCGATAGTATGGGGATTCCCCTAAATCGCACACTATTGATACTTGTTGTATATGTATGTATGTGTGCAAATAAAATGACCATGCACCCACCAAAAGCAACGATGAACTATGTATCTTTTTCAACACTATTTTGTTAGTCTGTTCAGAATAAAGATTCCAACTGTATTTCCGAAGTCGTAATTACAGTACGAACGCATCTTTCCGACGTCACAGTTGATTAATTAGTTGCCTCGTTTAATGCTGTTTCATTTAGCGCTGCAACTTATTGGAACGTATCTCCCGAGTTAAGCGGGGTCTTACTGTATCTCCATCAAAGACACCCGGAAGCCTTAAACAATCTTAGATGGTGGCTTTACTGTCAGTAAATGTGTGTATATCTCTACTTGATATACTCTGATACTGGATACGTACTGCGACAGATGTAGTCAGCGTGAATAGCACAAAAATAATCTAGTAGTCTGACATTGGCCGACTTTGTGGTGTACTCTGCATGCGTTGCGAATACGCTTGGATGTGTTTTTTTAAAGGGGACATGGAATTCACTTTTCGTGTAGGGAATAAACGTATCCAGTTCAGCTCTACAAAGAATTTAAATATTACCTACCATTGCTTCTATACACTTCTATGCTCTTATGGTGTTCAGTCGTATTGTCACGATCACGGCCATAGTCATGCACCTGATTAACATGATCGACAGAATACTCATTATATATTTATTATACTATGTTCAGACATGCACCTTTATTGCGTAAATCGCAATAAACGCCATTGTTGAGCTCAATATTTCATATAAAGTTTCAATTAATTATTGCATAATAAATACGCAAATTGTTATAATGTTGAGTAAAACTTAAAATACTGCGCTATCATAAGTACGTTTCAGTGGGCATATTATTAACCGAACACTTTCTGTTGACATTTGACAATTCAAATGTCAGCAACGACAAAAAAAACAGCTGTTTTGTTTACCAGCTGTCAAATGAATATTGCTATTATATCTGAACACTTAAAATATTGTACTCAAATAACCAAATATTGACTCAATAAAAATGTATGTCTGAACATAGTATTAGTTTGCTGTTCAATATGATTGCAAAATATTTCACCATATCGGACAGAGTGAATGTTACTCCATTGATGCTAAGCGTAACAAATTAATAGACTTTGTATCTTAGCATTGTCATGAAAAGTTCCTCAAATATCGATTGTTCAGAATCGACTTTAAACTGAATAAAAACAAGTTCAAAGAAAGCACTTCAAAAGAAATTCGGCTGAGTAATGAAAGAATAACCTGAAAGTTGGCAATACTATTAACTAAGGTGTGTGTGGTGGTCTTACATATGCATATGACCACCGACCCCATTCCTATTTAATGTAAATCGATAAGAATTTGATATGATCAATAACTTTATAACAAAATTCTTAACTGTGTAGTTGCTGTTGCTGTGTATTGCAAGGGATAACAAATTGTGAAAATCAATAGCATTTTGGATGATAACAGCCTATTGCTGTGATATTTTTCTTTTACAAAAACAAAGAAAACAAGACAACAGGCAGTTTATGAATGTGTGGCCACATTTATGTATACATTCAAGATGGCGATCGAAATAAAATCTTAAAAAATCAATTTTTTTTTAGATTTGGCAACCCTAAACGAATTGTTTTTTTCTTTTTAACAAGAAATACCTACACACACACTCTCTCTTTCTCTGCGTTAAAAAACAATAAGAAAACTTTTTATCTAAAAAAAAAAATTTGTTTTCAAATGCAATTTGTGATTGTGAAATTACGCATTTTACTAATGAAGACTTCCTTCCCCCTCTCTTCCAAACCATTTATAAAGTATATTTATTTTATAAACTTACCAATCCAAAATAGACGAACACCACCATCATGTCCATGGGGACAATTTTCTAATATTCTCTCCAACATTTGTTGATAAACAGAAGTGAATTTAATATATTTATTGATTTTCTTTGTATCCGTGTGATACGTTACTTTCATCAATTGTCCAGGATTCATTTTTCTTAATATTTATTTAATTTGAATCAAAATAAGAGTTTTTTTTTTTCTTGTGTCTCTATTTTCCTTTTATTTAATAGAATTGAAAACAATATGTCGGATTGTCTCTTTATCTTATTACTTCTTTACAATGTTCTTTGCACAAATTCAACTGAGAAACTAATGAAAAATTTTTGTATAACGTTATTTTATACGGCTATGAAACCCAAAACGAAACTATATAAAGAAAGACGCAATATATTATATAGGTATATGGCTACTCTTTACAAAATCCACCATAACTATTTTCTCTCTAGTCAGCGTAATAACTCTCACGACTGTGATATGTTTATTCTTGAATATTCCTTCAATTTTATGCAATTCACTTTGTGTATATGTTTTGATTGATTCACGATTTGTTTTTATTTATAAAGAAACCCGAATTCAAGCTGAATTGCAGAATTCTGTTGTTGTGAAATACAAACTCTACCAGCTGATACATACACAAATTTTTGACGGCGCTCAATTTGTTTAAGTTGACGGCGTTAGAGTATAAAAGTTTTCAGGAGTTGATTTCAAATATTTTTGGTTTTCTGGCAGCACTGGTGGTTGAAAAAACAAATGTTTAGAATATTGTTCCCTTTTTCTTTTTTAAGAGTCCGAATTTGTATAAATGAAAATGAAGCGCATGTCGTTTAAGAAGAATGAAGTGTTGTGTAGTACACACTCACTTCTGATAAATTTGTTGTGCATCTTTGGTGTGGTTTTTAACGTGGTGAACTTTTAGAAAGTGTAGTGATGGAGAGTTTTTGAAAAATGTGATAAATAAAATTGAAATTCACCAAATTCACGTTATTCGAAAAAGTTGCCGTATTACCATATTATCAATGTACTGTTAGTGATAAATTAATAGCTGTGTGTCTGGAATAAGTAATTTTCACCTCCATTGGTTTAAAACAAATTCACCACACATAAATTGTGCTGCGAATTAACGGCGTTAAAATTGTTTGAGTTGGCGGCATTTGAGTAGAAAAATTACAAATGCAACCTAATATTATTTAACAGCGGCCGATATGAAAAAGTTATATTCTTAATATTTCGGTAAAGCCCCTAAGTAAAATTCATGTGTTTACGTACAAATTTCTTTGAGCTAATTAAAAAGAAAGAACAAACGATATTAATTATAATAATAATAAAATATGTAGTACCTTTACTAAATTGTAAATTTGGAGATAAATAATAATGAATTATTATTAAAAGTAGTTGTTTATTTAATACGGGTTTTTTTTAAATCTAATTCCCAAACTTGAAGTTTTTTTCGACTGGTTTAATCATCTTGGCATGTATATGGCGAACCTCCGATGTTGGTATATGCCTCATAAATATGGCAAAATCTTCCTGACTTTCCAAAAGAATTTCATCGTAAAGATCTATAAAATGAGAATAAGAATTAACACAAGTATTATGTTTGTACTATTTTTTATTTTATTATATTTTGTATTATTATAATTTCATGTTTAAAGGCCGAGGCACACATGTAGCAACCGTTATTTCTTTGTTATTTTTTTAAATTTGTTCTTTGTGATTTGGAGCGGAATTAAACAAAAAGTTCTAGGCGCTGAAAAAGAGCTTTATAAAGAAAAATATACATATGATTAAAAGAATACCAATATCAAATTTCTTCTAAGTCAACTTGAACGAACTGTTGATGCAGCATTACATACATACATAATTGGCCATTACAACCCTTCAGTCAGGATTACGGCCTAGCTTCTCAACTCCACTCATGTTGTGTGCGTTAATTTTATACATGAGTGGCGGGACCTACAGTTTAAAGTCGACTTCGAAAGACAGATTTTTTTTTTGAGAAGCTTTTCATGGCAATTTTTACTCTCAGAGTTTTTGCCAGAAATCTGCTGAGAGGAAGTCGCCGAAAAAATATTTTCATATTTTCGTTTTGATGTCTGACCTGGGATTCGAACTCGGGCCTTTCGTCTAATAAGCCAACACACTACCTACTAGACCACGGCGACTTCAGCAGCATTATTTTCATTTAATTCATAAAATTAATTATTAATCATTGCGGAAATAGCTTTAATCATATTGTCTCGGCCAAGTTTTGACTATAAAAAATTGTCATTTTGTTATATTCAAATACCGTTATATCTTTAAGGGCCATTATTACAACTTGCCGTTAATTAAAGGGAGGATCTTAACGGGCAGATTTTTCATTATTATAAGTACCCAATAAGATAGCAGTGATCGTTATCCTACCTTTAACATTTAAAGGTCACTTTATGTTTGAAGTTGCCATATTATATATTATTTTCATTATGGCAACTTCAAATTTTAACAAAATGAGCATATACAACAAAAAAAAACAAAGCCCGCGGTTGCCACTGCGTTAAAAAAAAAACTTGTAATATTGAGCAGTTTTATCGGCATTGCTCCCGCACTGCCATATTTTTGCAAAAATTTTATCTGTAAGTTGTAATAACGAAAATAAGTTAAAAGGTAACTTTCCAGTTCCCTTTAGCTAAAGGTACCTTTAACTAATCCCAACTTCAACGACAAGTTGTAATAATGGCCCTAAGTCTGGCAACACTTAATCGGAAGTATGCTGCCATTTTCTATATACATAAACGCCAACACACACACAGATACAAAATGATATGCGTTTTACTAAGAAAAATTCATTTCAACTTACTTTCCATATAAGTTCCTAAAAATGTGTTTTATATTTTCTACATAATTACATAATATAATAAGTGGTAACTTACGAATCCAATACAGACGCATTACCAAAGGTTTACTGCAACAGGCAAACGGTCCATTTTTTTAATATTTTATTGTATTATTTCTGGCAAAAACTGTGAGAGTAAATAAAAATAGCCATGAAAAGTTTCCCAAAAATGTGTCGTCATTCGGAATCGACTTTAAACCGTAGGCCCTATCACTCACGTATAAATTAATGCACACAACATCA
Organism: Sarcophaga rosellei; assembly: GCA_930367235.1. Taxonomy (NCBI): domain Eukaryota; kingdom Metazoa; phylum Arthropoda; class Insecta; order Diptera; family Sarcophagidae; genus Sarcophaga; species Sarcophaga rosellei. The sequence goes on from OV884019.1 coordinate 90,491,622, forward strand.
GTGGTGTGAGGAGCTAGGCCGTAATCCTGACTAAAGGGTTATTTATAATAACCAATTGTGTATGCAGGTATGTACATATTATTATTATTTTATTTTTGTGTTCCATGGGGCTGAGCTTCAGGCTACCATGGGGGTCAGTAGCTGGCGGATAACTGAATGGCCTACCCTACGTAGGTTAGCTGCGAATAATCAATAAGCAGTCCCCTACCAAGAGCGGCTGATGCTGAGGCGTACTACAAAAAGGTACAAGTGACCGAAGACGCTATCTGCGACATGGCGAACTGATGCCGCCATTAACTAGGCATCATCCCACAGAGGGTTCCCTCAAGAGATGAGAAAATAGGAGAGTAACGCCTCCGTGGTTCCCTCAGTTTCATCGAAGCGACGCACATTGGGGTTTTTGATGCCTAAAATGGGAATTAATTGGAAAATGAAATTCTTGAGTACCAAATATTTTTGTACATGAGCTGAAAGTGCACAAAATTCGTGTCTCTAGCAAGTACCGTTACACTACTACGCCTTTTTGAAGTGTGAGATTTTTGATATTTTTTTATCTTTCGTGAAAAAACTAAATTTTCAGTGTTTTCTAAATTAGTTCTCGGCAAGTTTTTAAGTAAAAGTATTAAAAAAAAAAAATATGGAGGCTTCAACAACAGACGATTGAGATTATATTTGCTTCGTTGTTTTTTAAGTTTACATAGTTTTCTTATTTTTAAAAAAATGTTTGTGAAGGTCTATAAATTTCCAAATTTTGTAGCATATATGGAAAAATTGTTGTGTTTTTCTTTTCTTAAACCTAAGATATCCTGTGAAATAATGCTGAATAATGGAAATTTTTTGCACTTTCTTGCACCTGATTAAAAAAAAGAAAATATATTTTTGCACCTATATAATTTTTATCTATTAAATTTTTGTATAAAATTATAAGACCATATTTATTCAATCATAGGTACAAACGTGAATACAATTTTTACTTCTCGAAGATAACTTTATGAACTAGTTGCAAGATCTGGATTTGAAACCTTGACTGAAAAATCGCATTTCTTAAAGAAAAAACGCTTACACGTTTATTCCCAAGCAATAAAAAAATATTAAAGTTTTTAACGATACATTGAAAAATTTAATTTTCCAATTGAAGAATCGCTGGAATGCATCTTATAGAGTTTCTGAGCGTTTTCTTCAGGACAACAAGTACTGGTTAGATTCGTTAATAGGTTTCCCGCTCCAATCTGGTGTTAATCGTGGTAGATCGAAAGTTGATTTCGAGAATTGCAGTGAAAGAAGCAAAAACCAAAAGAGTAAAGGAAAGAAAATTCTTCATCTTTGCTGACGCGGACCAGAAGTAATAAACTACTCTTTAATACCAATAGGGCAGTTAACTGAGGAAGCGCAAGAAGCCCGAAACAAAGACTTTAAAATGAAATGAAAACTTGTTTGATACTCAAAATGATTTATTCTAATTTGTATTAAAGTTTCTACGTTCAATTCTAATTTTATCTGGTTGGTAGATAATCATTAACAGTAGGATTATAAAACTTTTTCAGAACATATATTTTGATGCAATACATCAGAATCAATCAAAAAATCAATTTTGAATTTTTTGGTTGTTAGGCCCTTATGCATTTCAGGTCACGATTTTTTTTTATTATGGATTTATCTTCTTTAAGCGAAATAAACCAAAAAAAGTTAAAAAAAGCAACCAGGAAAGGTCCCACGATTTAATTCCCATTTTAGGCATCAAAAACCCCATTGTGCGACGCCCTTGATTGGGCATTAGCATCGAGCCCGGTAAGGTTCTAATTATGGTATACCGGAAGACGTATGTGAATTGCCGATATAGGCTGACGATTGCGGTATTCCGGCGCTTTAGTAGGCGGTGTGAAAGCTAGTCGAAATGGCTGTCGGCCTAATGCTGTCATTGCCCCCGCCCCGTTAAAATTATGGCAAGTCTGTCGGTGCGTTCCTGATTTATTACCGTTAAGTTGGTGTTGCAGGACCAGATGTTAATCCCTGGCTTATGTCGACCTGGCTCTGAACTCATATTCCCATGAGGTTATGTGTCAACCCTCGCGTGGCCTCTCTGCTTATGCATAGACGACCACGGGGTCTTACGTGACGACTACAACGATGGATTAGGATAGCGGCCGACAGTTGGGGCCCAAATGAATTGAAATGTATAGTAAGAATAAAACTACGAATAAGTCGACGAATTCATCTGAGATGAATACTCTGGAGCTCAACGCCTTTGGACAGAGCTCGAGAATACTGAGGTCTCCAGTGCGGAATCGGGAGATTTACCCATTCGGACAGAGTACGAAGATCCGAGGTCCCCTGTAAATGGAGAATCTTCAGGATTGGGAATATCAGAGTCGGAACAATCGCGAACAAATGCGGTGGTGTCCACAAGCGGTGTTTTTGGTCAACTCGGGGACCAGATTAGGAGCTTAGTCGAAATGCTGGAGGATGGAAAAAGAAGATCGATCCACCAGCAGATGAGAGATGCGATTGATTCCATTAAGACCTTTTACGACCTGTGCGCAGGTGAGCTAAGGGAGCAGACAACCAATGGGAAGAGTTGCAGCAGTTCAACAACGCAAACTTCGCCTTGGATGAAAAATAAGGAGGGGAGAGGAGACAGGATGAAACTGTCGAGATTCCGGAAGCAAAGAGGAGAACTCCGAAGCCTACACCAAAAGTTCTGGCGAGAATTACTACTGAGACGACTCCGAGTCGGCAGGTTAAGACTCAGAAATCAACTGGAGAACCAGGGTGGCAAAAAGTCACTAAAAAGAAAAGGAAGGCCAAGAAGCCTCAGGAGAGGAAAACAAAGCCAAATCAACGAGGGATGATACATCGTATGCTGACGTTTTGAGGAGAGTTAAAACGGACCATAAGCTTTGCAAATTAGGGAAAAACATGACAAAGATTCGGAGGACCGTCAAAGAAGAGCTGCTACTTTAGCTCGGTAAGAACGGTGACCAAACGGAGTACTTCAGAGGGGCCATTGGAGAGCTAGTAGGGGAATCCGCATCTATCCGCACTCTAAAGGAGAGGAGGACAATTGAGATAAAGGACATTGATGAGATCACGGAGAGGGAGGATGTGAATAACGCAATACGGAACATCCCAGGTCTTGAGGGCTTCAGTAAGACCGACATAGTTGGTCTCCGGAAGGCATATGGTGGGACGCAAACGGCCACAGTAAGCCTTAATGCAGACGCTGCAGCTATTCTCCTGAAGGAAGGTAGAATTAGAATCGGCTGGGTCATACGCAGGATTCGCGAGAGGAACATTCCTACGAAATGCTAGCCCGTCAGTGCGGGAGTAAAGTTGACCGCTCGGGAGCATGCCGCAAGTGTGGACAGGACGGTCACGTTGCTCGGAATTGCGAATGGGAACCACTATGCATGTTCTGCAAAGTGGATAACCCGAAATCCGCCAACCATATCGCGGGGAGCGGAAAGTGTCCGCAATTTCTGAGAGCTCTTAAATCGCGTTCGAGGAGATGAAGTTAATACAAATTAATCTGAACCATTGCGAAGCAGCCCAGGACCTATTGGTCCAGAGAGTAAAGGAGGAGAATATCGATGTCGCAATCATAAGTGAACCATATAGGGTGCCGAGGAATAATACTTGGATCACGGACGGATCCACTACTGGATTTGTGGTTCATTACCCTTCCAGCAAACTGGTTTCGTTATGGCCAAGATAAAGCGAGTTTTCATCTATAGCTGTTACGCCCCCCCGAGGTGGTCAATGGATGAGTCCAGCATATGCTGGAAAGACTGGCGTCACACGTGCGCCTGAACACCCCCGTTATTATTGGAGGAGACTTTAACGCTTGAGCGACCGAATGGGGTAGTAGGTATACTAACGCCATGGGTCGCTGCCTCTTGGAAACTTTTGATTCCCTTCCTGTGGCGCTGATGAATGACGGAAGAGGAAGCACATTTAGGAGAGCTGGATCGAGCTCGATAATAGATTTGTCGTTTGTGAGCGATGACCTTGTTTCACGGACTGCGTGGAGGCTAACTGAGGACTTCACGAATAGTGACCATCAGGCAATCGTGATGACGGTTACTGGGCGCAACACGAGAGGAGACGGATTGCCGAACTTTACGGGACCTAAATGGAAGGACTCCCGCTTTGACGAGGAGACGTATAGATTGATGTTGTCGTCTTTTCGTACGACTGGCAGCGCGGTCGAGGAAATGGTGAACGGCGTATACGATATGCTCAACGCCAAGGAGGACTGTATGCAGGGGACGTACACCCTGCTACTGGTGGAATGACGAAATTCGAAATCTGCGGTCGGCATGCTTTGGGGCGCGTAGAAGGACCCAGCGCACGAGAGGAAGACCGACATGGGAAGCCGAACGTGCTGCATATGAAGGTCTAAGGCATCAACTTAGAAGATACATTAAAAGGAGCAAGAAACTATCCTTTCAGTGGGTATGCCAGGAGGCTGACGTCAGTCCTTTTGGGATGGCGTACCGAGTCGTCTGCAAGAGAATCGGAGCTCGGGAACAGCCTAAACTGCGTTGTCCAGTTTTGCTGCGGGAGATTATTGGTACATTGTTCCCATGGGGCCAGCCCTACACTTTTATAAATAGGGAGCCGGAGGCCGCTCATACCATACCCGAGGTAACGGCAGAGGAGGTACTTGCAGCATGCATTGGAATAGGAAATAGCAAAAAACACTGGGGCCAGACGGAATCCCGAACAGGGCACTTAAGGCGCCTATCCGGCTTAGACCGAATATGTTCGAGAAGGTGTTCCACAGGTGCTTCGTCGAGGGTGTTTTTCCACGTAGATGGAAGGAGCAGAAATTGGTTCTCATTCCAAAACCTGGCAAACCACCAGGGGAACCATTATCGTATCGTCCCATCTGCCTACTTGACACGATGGGAAAAATACTGGAGAGGATAATATACAATCGACTACTGACATGTGCCGAGGCAAGAGGAGCTCTCTCGGACATGCAATACGGATTTAGGAAGGGACGGTCCACTGTTGACGCCATAAGGAGGGGGTGTCGACATTGCAAAAGACGCAATAGAAGGCGAAAGTTGGAGATTTGGCAACAAGGAATACTGCGCGGTCGTCACACTTGACGTTAGGAACGCGTTTAACTCAGCGAATTGGGGGCGGATTATGAGAGCCCTCTTTAACATGGCTACGCCGCCATACTTAATGGAGATTCTGAACAATTACTTTCAGTACAGGAAAGTAATATACCTAACGGATGAAGGAGAGAAGGAATACGTAGTGACGGAGCTGGTCCCGCAGGGCTCTTTACTTGGGCCACTACTGTGGAACATCATGTACGATGGTGTACTTCGACTGCGATTGCCAAACGGGATTTGTGGGCTTTGCAGATGACATTGCCATAGTCTCGGTGGCTAAGACGGTAACGGAAATAGAGGAGAAAACGAACACAGCGATTCGAAATGTTGGAGCATGGCTGGATGAGGCAGGTTTGACACTTGCTGCACATAAAACGGAGGCCGTCTTGATAAGCGGCCGGAAGATAGTGGAGAAAATGGAAGTGACCGTTGATCGAATCAAAGGGAGCTATAAAATATCTGGGAGTGATTATCGACAACAGGTTGAATTTTAAGGAGCACGTGAAATACATCGGCGAAAAGGCATCTGTAACACAGGGAGCACTGGCGTAGATGATGCCAAATATTGGAGGACCAGGTCCATTCAAAAGAAGAATAATTTCGGCCGTTGTAACGTCGATAATGCTATATGCATGCCCAATATGGTCGGAGGCACTCACCGTGGGCACGACAAGGAGAATACTGTCCTCGGTGTATCGTCTAAGCGCGATTAGACGGATAAGTGGTTTCAGGATAGTATCTGATTAGGCGGTATTGGTATTGGCAAAGTCAATACCGATAGACATATTAGCGGATGAGATGAGGAGGATATACTTTCGCCGTCTCGAGTATTCAGGACGAATAGCAGATATAAAAGCGGAGGAACGAAGGACTTCCATGCACAAATGGTAGTCGCGATGGGAGAGCAGTATAAAGGGAAAATGGACAGTAATACCTTACGGCAGTCCTGCGGTGGGAGAGTGGTTGAAGTGCGTAGGGGGTGGGTTTAGTAAGTAGGCACCAGTGATGTTGAATCGTGCACTCTTTTGTTGGAACTAAAGTGTCTTTAGAAGATTCCCACCTCCGGCTCAAGACAAAAAAAAAAATTTTTTTTGTGTTCAATAAGCAAACTCGAAAATTTTAAAAGATCAATAAACAATCTTCATATTTTTTTTTTATTATAAATATAAATTATATATAATAATTATTGTTCTTAAATGATGCATGCTTGTACTTATATACAGTGTATCACTAAAGTGAGTATGCAGCGATATATACATATATTTGAAATGATTGGAAAAATTGCTTAAGATTTGAAAGAAAAACACAAATATTATATTTTTTCATTTATTTTACATATAAACTTAAGAAAAATAATGAGGACCAAAAATGTTTCTAATTCATTACTGGTTAATAACAATATAATTAACAAAATGGTTAGAATTCAGGTACATAAGTAAGTATGCAGTTCACAAAAATTGGCACTATGTGCTATGTTATAAGATTTTGGGTAACGGAATGTGGAATTTTATTCCACTCCTCAAGTAATGCAGTTTTAGGGGTGTCTTTGCTTGTAATGACATATCTTCTGATTTTTTTTTTCGAGATAATCCCTCAGATGCTCTATTGGATTAAGGTCGGGTGATTGGGAAGGAGTTTTTAGTTGTTTTGGCGTATTACACAAAAGATAATCTCTAACGATATGGGCTGTATGTTTAGGGTCATTGTCCTGTTGGAATACAAATGATCCTGTTAGTCACAATTTAGCTGCACTTTGATGCAAGTTGTTTTTTAAAATGTTCAAATATACCGTCTTATCCATTGTTCCTTTGATAAACACAAGTTTTCCAACACCTGATGCTGTCATACACCCCCATACCATAACCGCTCCACCACCATGTTTTACTGTGGCAGCCATATTTTTTGGATCGAGCTCAGTGTTCACTTTTCTCCACACTTTTTGACACCCATCTGAGCCAAAAATATTATATTTACTCTCATCAGAAAATATAACTGATTTCCAGAAATTTTCATCCTTGGTTTCGTACTCCTTTGCGAAGTCAAAATTTTTGGGAAAAAAATTGAGATATTTAATTATTTTCATGCTGCATACTCACTTTAGTGATACACAGTATGTATGTATATAAATTGTGTTTGAAAATGTGTGTGAAAATTATTTCATATTGCATATTGATCTCTATCTATTAACAGAGAAGCACAAAACGCAGTAGAGCTCTCATGTGAAGCAGAGAGTGTATGGCCGCTTTCAATATCTTACCATTAAACCAGAAACAATGAGAATGTCGTTGATTTGTAACACTTTTTCTCCTCTTCCGTCTGCCTGTGAGCCGGCGTTGAGTCTTCCAATGTAAACATTCCGTAAATGATATTTTCTTACGTCGAGGTTTTGACTTTTTCCGTTGTATTTGCTTGCGGCCACAATGTAAACGTTTCTTTGCTCTTAATAACACCTTATGCTTTCCAGATATTTTTGGTAGTGGTAATACATCCACAGTACATTGAATTCTATTTTTATTGCTCTCAGCTGATGTATCTACATTTAGCTTAATGCAATATCTCCGTAGGTAAATCCGATTTATGCACGCGCTAAGGTATAAGCTCTTTGTAAACCTTCGACGATTCCATTTATTACGACGATAATATCGACGAGGATAGCGCTTGGATACAAAGACTTCAAAGACAAGAGCGAAACCATCCATAGATGTGCTACGGCATCGAGTATAAATGAAATGAATGTCGCAATTTTATTCGTAGCACGTGCTCACACCAGGTAGCATAATATTTGGAAAATCATCTTATTTCGTAGAAAACACTGAAGTTACCTGTCTATCCCTATCTCAACAATTTCTTTAAAATTTCGAAGTGTTTTTTAATGAGTTTGACATCCCTTAAAACAGAATTCTTCAACAATGTGTTGCAAACAATATCGCCGAGCTCGAAGAAATAATTTCTTGTACTCTTTATGGCACTCCAATAAGCGCTTAACAAAATTTTGTTGCGGATTTATTAATCATTGATACAAACATTAAATGATACATGAAATAAGGTACAAGAGTCTGAAAACTTTGGTACACAGAAACTTTAAAGTTAAGTTTTACATTATATTTTATAATATTAAAAGAAAAATTGTTTATAAATTTTAAAATTAATATTAAAAATTTTTTATTTTGAGTAGAAGTATTTTTAAGTTAAAAATTTTTAAAATTTTTTAATAGCATTTTTGCATTTTAAAATAAATAATTAGACAATTCACACAAGCCGTTGTATCGTTGTATTCATTATATTGTTGGAAGAACGTACAACAGTGTATGACTGTTGTTGATAATTTTCATATAAAAATCCGATACACTTATACACATTTTTTCCATTGGTCAATTCACACAAGCCGTTGTATCGTTGTATTCATTGTATTGTTGGAAGAACATACAACAGTGTATGATTGTTGTTGATATTTTTCATATAAAAATCTGATACACTCATACACATTTTTTCCATTGGGCAATTCACACAAGTCCTTGTATCGTTGTATTCAGTGTATTGTTGGACGAATATACAACAGTTTTAAAATACGATACATTTATACACATTTTTTTCATTGGGCAATTCACACAACTTTGTATCGTGTATGTTGTATTGTATACATTTGTTTGTTTGTGAACGCTTATTGCTATGTTGTATTGTGTATTTCGTGGCATTCAAACAATTTGATAGCCCAAAACCAACACAACTTTTTAAAAACATATGAAAACATATACACATTTTTTTCATTCACAAAATTTGATAGCACAAAATCAATACAACTTTTAAAAACATATGGGGGCAATTCACACAACTTTGTATCGTGTATGTTGTATTGAATACATTTGTTTCTTTGTGAACGCTCAATGCAATGCTGTATTGTGTATTTCGTGGCATTCAAACAATTTGATAGCGCTAAACCAACACAACATATGAAAACATATACACATTTTTTTCATTCACACAATTTGATAGCACGAAACCAATACAACTTTTAAACCTATAAATAAAAGAATGTTATTTATTTATTAATTTGGTAGTAAAATTTCAAACGAACCTGGCGCCATACTTTCAGGAGATGTAGATTCGTCCTTCTTAAAAATGTCCTTTGTATGCCTTTTTAAATAGGCAAGCTTGTTATATATTTTTCTCCGGCTCTTTCCCTTTTTCAATAAAAAAACAACAACAATTACTTAAATGAAAAAGTCAAGGCTCTCTTTGTTATTTTATCAATTTTTTTTTTCTGGTATACCAGTGGGCTTAAGTTTCGTCTTTGTAATTCAGAAATTATGTGCAATTGTTTTAAGATTTGCAAATAAGACTGGTATGGTGGAAGCCGTGGTTGGTTGCACAATAATTTGTATTCTTGAATAAAAATTAATGACAACCATGACAGTGTCAATTTTAATTGTGTGCAGATTTTCATATGGAACTTATAAGTCATGTATCTTCGCGATGCGATCTTTAAATTTCGAAATTGTTCACCTATTCTTGTTCTGTTTGAACCATGCAACCAACTCAAATGTACAATCCCTGGCATCATACATGTTGTCGATATTTAGATTGTGAATTAGATCGCCCCTTTGGCAATTACTGCTTTTGACACTAGGTTCCAACGTACTCTTTTGAATTTTTTTCTATGATCACCATTGCGTAATCCCCTTCGCATCAAGCAGAAATTAAAGACAATGTGCTCTACTTTAAAAGTGGCAAACTTTATGGCTTTAACTAAAATGGTTATATCATCTCTTTGCCTTGTCTTCAGTGTAATATTGATGCCGCCTACAAAAGCATTTCATTTTCATTTTCCATAGGGAACATAGTAATTACGTGATGGCAAGCAAATGATTATGTTGAGCACATCTCTGTACAGATAACCCGTGACTCTATTTATAATAATGTTGTTCTATGTTTCCGTCTCTTCATACAATAGAGTCTATGATCGCATCTATAATAATCCAGGTCCATAGGATAGTCGAAAAGATTATCTTGACTTCTTAGTTTGACGAAGCGGCGCAATATGTATAACATTATTGATTACGGTAAATATTTGTCCCGAATTCCTTTAATTAGCAAGTAATACGTGTGGCTTTCGTTGCTACTTTGATGTATGTATATAAATATTATGGTGTTTACACACCATATTAAACAGCATTGGGTGCAATTGGCAGTCTCCCTGAATTTGAAAGGTAAACGAACTGGTAATTACTGTCGCTGTAGTATAAAAGAAATATAAACAGACTCTATTGCAAAGATAAAAACATAGTTTGTTACGCTCGGTTTAGAAGTCTATAATTAAATTGTATGAAACTTTAGGTATTTGGCATGTACATAAGGTATTCTGGCTAGCTCTATGGCGTGTTTGTTCTTACCCCAAGAATCATCGCAGCGTAAGCATAGAATTGTAAAGTCATGCCAATATTGGAAGCCATTTTCTTTTACTTTTTTTTCGTTAGATGAAGGAACGCCGAAAAATACTCACTTTGCTACCCAGTTACCCACATCACTACCCGAGAACCTTCGCCTCAGTACAAATAAAAGGAAAATCTTAGAAAGGCATAATTTCAATTAAATTTTTCTTTAAAGAAAAATTCAATATATTCAATACATTCAAAATATTACAATCTGGTTACAATAAGAAATATACTTAATCAAAGAAAAATTCAAAGCAACAATAAAATATAATTACATAGTACATATATGTATATAATATAATTTACAATCTTAAGTCTTACATTATGCTAAAGGTAAGTTGATGCTGGAGGTAAAGTTGCCACCGGTGGTAATGAAGATGCTGGACGTGGATTGACGCTGGAGGTAAGTTGACACTGGTGATAATGAAGATGCTGGACGTGGATTGACGCTGGAGGTAAGTAGATGCTGAAGGTAAGTTGTGGTTATGTTGTGGTTTTTGTTGTTGGGTTTAATTTAAAGTTTTAAACATTTATTTGAAATCTCTTTTTATTTTTTTTATTTTAGCAAAATTACGGTCTTTTTTTAATTTTTAATTTTATTGTCTTATTATGTTTTTTTTTATTTTTTTATATGTATATATAGAGTTGCTGTTGGTTTATTTTTTTTTTTGTTTAATAATGAATTGTCGAATTTACAATAGTAGGAGGTTTAGTTTATGAAAAATGGCAAAATAATAGTAATAATATTAATTTCTAAAATAAAGTTTTATTGTTTGGAATAAAATACTTTTCATTTTTGTTGTTGTTTTTTTCTTATAAGATGATTTAACAATTTTGTTTATAATTTAATTATAATCATTTTAGTTTTCAATTTTTCATTTAAACTTTATGCCATAATAACAAATTTTATTTTATATTAATTAATTTCATTTCTTATTTTTTTATTCTAAATTGGTATTAAAAGCATATCGCGTTTCATTGTTTTTTAAATGATATATTTTTTTTTATTATTATTTATTTTATATTTTGCACCTTTTTGAATTTTCTCTTTTTTTAATAAATTTTTTTTTTTTTTTTAAATTTAAAATTCTAAAACTAAAACTGTTTTGCTGATGAGATTTTCAAAGATATTTGAGCCAATTTTGTTGCTTTTTCTTTTTTTTTTAATATCATTGTTCATTTATTGTTTTAAGTGGTATTATTTAATTTTAATTGCAATAATTTTTCAGATTTACTTTTTTCACGTTTTATTAAATATATTTTTTTTCCATTTGATTTACTTGTAATATTCATTTAAAATTTTGGGCTTTTTCCTTTTTTTATTTATTTCACAAATATGTAATGGACAATGTTTTAATATCAATTAACTTTCTAATTTTTAATTTTTTTTAACTCCATTTCTAATTTCTTTTTCTTTCCAAGCTTTCAAATTTTTTTTTTTTCTTATATTTTTTTCCCGCACTCAGAGTATTTTTTTCTCCTACCAACTCGCTCAAAAGTTCATCACCAACTGACTTCAGCCGAAAGTCCATAGCATGCGTTTCATGCGTGCTTGCATTACATGCGTATACCGAAAAAGTAGAATCAGTGTAGTTGTATGTGACAAGAAACATAAGAAAATGCATAGAATGCATAGATGCGTAGAACGCATCAAGTAGAACTACTTTCTACTTTTCTATGCGACTCATGCAGTGTTGGAAAATGTCAGCAGTTTTTTAAACTTGGCATGCCAAATTATATACTATTGTGAATGGTTTCGAAAGATATGTTTACATTTTACGACATTATTATTTTCCCATTTTTCTTTTTGCATTATAAAAATATTAATAAAAACATATTTCATAATAAAGTTTACTACTAATTTGAGAGAAAAATACATTTTTAGCACATTTCTGAACATTTAATCATTTCATGAATAAAATATGCATGTTACTAGTTGTCGATTGTTTTTATGTACTGAGTGTCATTTACTTTGAATTTATTTATTTGTAAACATGAAAAATGGAGGATAAATTAACCGAAAACAATCGTCTTGTGTTCTTTTGAGGATTTTCGTAGGACTTAACAGCACAAAATATCACATATTTAAACTCATAAATTTGTAATTAATGGCATAAATGTTCTTGTTTGCTTTTTTATTGTTCACCCACACAAAAAGCCAGTCGCATAAAACGCATTGTGTGTAACTTGCAATAAGAACCGCATAGAAAGCAAAAATTGCATGTAACGCAGTCCGCATGAAACGGATGGTATGGACTTTCGGCTTTCCTCTTAACAAACTTTTTGCCTCTCTCCCTATGCCCTTTTCTAGAAAAACCCCAAGCGTCACGCATACATAAAAAAATTGCCGTACGACATATACCGTTATGATTGCTTAACCAATCAAAAGAACCCACGTGTAACGTTTTTGACATTCCATCTCCATAAGACAGGGTTGCAATTTAACCCACGCGCAGTGTTCGTTCAACCAATCAGAAGAACGCACGTGTAGTGTTCTGACAACTCTGTCTCTGTAAGACAGAGTTGCAATTCAAACCATGAACAGCGGTGCATTTCCACGAAAGATCGCAAAGTTTTATTCATAAGTGGAGGGATTTACGGTTTAAAGTCGACTCCGAACGAGAGATTTTCTTATTTCGAGACAATGTCTGGCAATAATTTTCAATAGTTTGGTTGAAAAACAATTCATTTAAAACTGAATAGATACACACATTGCAACATGTTTATTTATTTATTTATTCAAGTCAATGGACAAATTCTTTACTGACTAATAACAAAAATAGGTACGAATAAAATTAAATACAATTACAAACAGTTTCTACAAAAATAACGTAACTATTACAATAAAAAATTAGGAACAGTTAAGAATTTAGAAAAACAATAATATTCCGTTTTATAACGCAAGAATTTAAAAAAAAAAATCAACAAAGTCTGACAAATAATTAAATTGACGGCAAATTCTAGTTAATGGATCAGCAACAGCATAATTAGTTCTGCAGAATTGAATATAAATAAGATTATAACAGCGGAAGTTACGACTAGGAATATTGAATTTAACCGATCTTAATAGAAATTCACAGCAAATATTACCATTGATCAGGTTATAGCACGTTCACATATAAGAAGGTTATGGTTATCTAAAATTAACCTTGGAGATAATCTTGTGGCGTTCACATATTACAAATATAACCTAAACATATGCGAGAATGACACAAATTGACAGCTGTATGCATTTGTATGTTTTTTTTTATTGTGTATGTTTATCTATCTACATTCATCAATGTTGTCTGCCCAGTACTGCACCAGCATATTCTCAGCATCTGGAGTCCACCGAACACGAATTTTTCTTTTTCTACAATATAAAAAATTGATATTTTTTATTTATTTACATATTTAGCTTATAATTAAAATTATAAGATAAAGAATATTAAGAGCAATAGCATCTAAGGCCTTCAGCTCCACAAAGTTAAATATACCTTATAACTACAATTAAGATAGTACATAATAAAATAGCAAGTATAAATTTAGTAAGGTACATAATTAATATTTATATCTCTGAATATAATTTTGGAGTTTATTGTTTATAGAACTAATCGCAAAGAAAATCGGCTTGTCAGACGTCTGCTTCGATATAAGCTTAAAGTCGAACTCAAAAAAAATTGATATATTTAAGTAGTATATATAAAAAATAAAAATATAAATTTACCTCTGTGTCTTCTCCATAACAAATGTTTTTTTTCTATTGCTGTCAAATTCTCAGTAAATATATTCACAATAGATATAAAGCGTTGCATTTTTAAGTATTTTATTGAATACTTTTCAATGCAACAATGCGTATTTTACTAGGTTATGAGGTAACCTACAGCTGAACTTGTTTATCTTTTCATACAAATTGTATGGCTAACCTCATACATTTATGGTTTGTTACGAGATAACCTCGATAACCACGATAACCTAGCTAACCTGCTTATATGTGAACGTGGTATTAAACATAAAGGATATATTTAACATCGTTCGACGGCTCTTAAGGGTAGGCAGTTTTATTAATGCCATTCTGCTAGTATATGGAGGCATATCGAAATAATTGAAATTGTTTCTGCTCAGATTCGATGTGTTCACTGTAAACATCATAGTGAGGATCCCATACAATGGACCCATACTCTAAAATTGGTCTGACAAGTGATACATATAGCTGTTTCGTAATATAAGGATCAGAAAATTCTTTTGCCCAACGTTTTATGAAACCAAGAGTGCTTCTTGCCTTATTTACAGTCAAAGTGATATGATCACTAAAGTTTAATTTTGTGTCTAATAAGATCCCAAGATCAATAAAAGAGTCAACATTCTCTAATTGATGACCACCAAGCAAGTAATTAACCGTGATAAAATTATTTCTTGAGAATTGCATACATTTAAATTTTTTAATATTCAACTCCATCATGTTGTACTCGCACCACAAAAAGAAATTATTGAGATCATTTTGAAGATAAATATGCTCGATGAAATTATTAAAGGAGAGAAAAACTTTTACATCGTCAGCATACATCAAGATATTGGCAAAATTAATTATGTTGGGAAGATCGTTTATAAACAGCGAAAAAAGAAGTGGACCAAGATGGCTGTCCTGAGGAACACCAGATAGCACATAAATATACTTAGATAAGCTATTGTTCACGCATACGGTCTGCATTTCTACCAGTTAAATACGACTCTAGCCATCTTAAACTCATATGATTTACACCCATTAAATCCAATTTAGTTAACAGTAGTTTGTGATTCACTTTATCGAACGCTTTGCTAAAATCCGTAAAAATTACATCAGTTTGCTTCTGTTGAGAGAAGGCAGCATTTACCATGGATGTTAACTGAAGCACATTAGTCGTTGTTGAGCAGCCCTTTCGGAAACCATGATGAGGTGATAGTAACGATGAAGTATGATGGACCAAAAAATCGGCAATCAGTTTCTCGAACATTTTTGGAATAGCACTCAGTTTTACAATGCCCCTATAATTTGTAACATCAGACTTATTGCCAGATTTAAAAAGCGGTCTAATATACGATTCCTTCCAAAACACAGGAAAATATCCATAATTAATCGAGGTATTAAACAATATGACTAATGGTGTGATGAATGATTCTGCACATCGATTTAAAATACAACTTGGAACTCCATCAGGACCAGGACGAAAAGATATCTTTAAACTTTTCAGTTTTACTAAACTATCGCAGTCACTAAAAGTTGGAATAGATATTACTGGAGCCGATGTCAGCGGGAAAGTGTAATTATTTGTATCCTTGTAAGCAGAGTTAAAATAAGTACTGGCGAAGAAATCAGCAAACATATCACATATGACATCAACACTTCCGGATTCTTTATCAGCAAATTTCATAAAGGATGGATAACCAGTTGATTTTCTCTTGGAATTTACAAACGTAAAGAAAGATCTAGGATTCTTAATAAAATTATTTTTATTTTATCCATATACAATGTTTTATATAATAAGTGATTTAGAATGTTATATTCAGACCGGCAAATAGAATATCTTCCATAATCAATAATAGACCCAGAACTTTTGTATTTCTTGTAATACTTGTTCTTTTGATTTTTCAGTCGTGACAGTTATTTCGAATTCCATGGTGGACCAAACAGAGTATATAAAGGTTTTAAGGGAACACAAATTTCAATTATTGAGTGCATTTTCTTATAAAAGTTAGAAATCATCAAGTCAATATCAGAATCATTGTTAACAGGAATAGATAAGGTTTCATTCCAACAAGTATTTTTCATCATGTCATTAAATAAATGGTAATTGGTTCGATTAAAACAGTAAACTTTACTAATTTTCGAAGGCTTACCTTTGAAATTCGTTGGAAGGAAAAAATTATTTTTTAAGGTCGGATCATATAGATCCTCAGGCAAAGTTACAAGATCCAGTATTTTTCCAAAGTCATTACAAAGTGAGTTTATTTGATACAGTGATAGTCCAAAAATATCGTTTAGGAATACGTCATGGCAAGTTTTAGTTTTAATCGGAATTAAATAAGCCACATCAGGTACATGTTTCCATGTAATTGAGGGTAGATTAAAATCACCCATAACAAAAACAGAATCATCTTTTTTGGCACATTGGACAACAGATGTTATTGCGTCAACATGATCAGAGTAAACAGCATAGTCAGAATCAGGGGGAACACAAGAACAAGAGAAGTAGACTTTAGACGTTTTTAATTTTACAACAACAGCAACAAATTCAATATTAGAAGTATCGGTTACAAACTGTTCTGATGGATATAATGAAGAGACAGCAATTAATACACCACCTATACACATGCTGCAACCAACAATGAAACTTTAAATGAAACTAGTAAATATGTATCAAAATATTTTGATTTTGATGAAACCTTAAATGAAACCATAAACTCGACTACACACATTATGAAACCAACAATGTTTTCAATACTTTAGTTGAAAAACAATGAATAAATGAAACACACAATGCAACATGTTTATACACATGCTGCAACCAACAATGAAACCAGAAACGCGGCTACACATTATGAAACTAACAACGTTTTCAATACTGAAAGCTAAAAAACAATTCATTTAACACTGAATAAATGGAACACACAATGCAACATGTATATATATATATATATATGTGTATGCTGCAACCAACAATGAAACTTTAAGTGAAACTAGTACATATAAATTAGGTGAAAAGGGGCGTTTTAATTTCCATCGTACAGATTTTAGTCGTTTAAATACACTACTATCCTCTGTAGATTGGTCTTCTATACTTATTTCACCACCATATGACTCGTTTTCACTTGATAGGATCTTAGATGGTTTTTATGAGGTATTATTTAAATGTTTTAGGAAGTGTGTTCCGTTTGTAAATAGTCGTTTGGAGCGTTCTGGTCCCCCGTGGAATTCGGCTAGACTGTCAAAGTTGAGGAACAGAAAATCGAGGTTATTTAAAAAGTTTGTTAGATCGGGTACTGATATTGATTATGCTCTTTACTCTAGGGCGCGTGCGGATTATCGTAGAATGAATCATTACTGTTATGAGGAATATTTGATTAGAGTCAGGTCGAACTTCGCTAGTGATCCTAGGTCGTTTTACGACTTCGTTCGAGCTAAACGTAAATCATCTTTGTTTCCCTCTGAGTTGTTTTACGGTGGCATATCATCCTCTAGTTACCTTGATATTTCGAATATGTTTGCTGACTTTTTTCAGTCTACGTATAGGCAGTTGGACTTGGGCCATGATCAGGGCAGCAGCTTTTCGTATCCTTATTCAGTGGGAAGTGTCTCTATTTCTAATATATATTCATTTGATAAGGAGTCTGTTCTTGAGTCTTTGTCTGGACTGAAACTTACATACTTGCCTGGCCATGACGGGGTACCGGCCTGTATTTTGAAAAAGTGCGCTGTTGTCTTGAGTGGTCCTTTGACCTTTATATTCAATGGGCTTCTGAGGGCTGGTCATTTTCCATCTATTTGGAAGAGTTCGTTTATAATTCCTTTGCATAAGTCGGGTAATAAATTCAATATTTCCAATTACAGGGGTATCGCCAAACTCAGTGCTATTCCCAAGTTGATGGAGAAACTCGTGACGGATTATCTCTTTTTTAATACGAAATCTTTAATATCCCCTTTCCAGCATGGTTTCTTAAAAGGTAGGTCGACTGTCACTAATCTTCTTGAATTTACTACACGTGTTTTCAGGGGTTTTCTTGCAGGCGCTCGGACTGATGTGATTTATACTGATTTCAGTAAGGCGTTTGATAGGTTTGACCATAGTATTTTGCTTCTTAAACTGTTATTAATCGGTATTCCCGATATTATTCATCGTTGGCTAGGCTCCTACCTCTCCCTTAGGACTCAGAGGATATTGTTTAGGAATGTATTGTCTAAGACTGTATACGTTACTTCTGGTGTTCCGCAGGGTAGCCATTTGGGTCCTTTACTGTTTTTATTGTTTCTTAATGATCTTTCTTGTGCTATTTCTGATTGTAATATTCTAATGTATGCTGATGACGTTAAATTATTTTATACTTTTGATATGATGATCATGGTCAGGCTGTTCTTCAGCGGAATATTGATTTGTTTGAAACTTGGTGCAGAGTCAATTTAATGGATCTTAACTTGGAAAAATGTAAATGCATGGTTGTGATTTCGCCCACTTATGTGATTAATTCTTGCCCTTTGGAGACTGTGGCTATATTTCTTGATTTGGGAGTATTATTGGATATGAAACTCTCTTTTGTTGATCATATTAGTATGATGATTGGCAAGGCTCGGGCTGTTCTTGGTTTTGTGAAAAGATGGGCTAGGGAATTCATTTGGTCAATTCACACAAGCCGTTGTATCGTTGTATTCATTGTATTGTTAGAAGAACATACAACACTGTATGATTATTGTTGATAATTTTCATATAAAAATCTGATACACTTATACACATTTTTTCCATATGTTTTTAAAAGTTGTATTGGTTTCGTGCTATCAAATTGTGTGAATGAAAAAAATGTGTATATGTTTTCATATGTTGTGTTGGTTTCGGGCTATCAAATTGTTTGAATGCCACGAAATACACAATACAGCATAGCATTGAGCGTTCACAAACAAACAAATGTATTCAATACAACATACGCGATACAAAGTTGTGTGAATTGCCCAATTGATCCTTATATAACTAAACTGCTATACATTTCACTTGTTAGACCTATTTTGGAGTATGCGTCTATTGTTTGGAATCCATACTATCGTTGTCATAGTGACTCAATAGAGTCTGTACAGAGGCAGTTTTTATTATTCTGTTTACGTGGCTTAGGATGGGATTATGCCAATGGGTTTCCGTCATATGAGGATAGATTAGGTTTGATAAAACTTCCAACTTTGGAACATAGAAGAACTGTTTTAGGTGTTTGTTTTGTTTTTAATCTGCTTAAAGGTGATATCGATTCTGAGTTTTTGCTTTGTAATCTGAATTTCAGTATTCCTGCAAGATTTTCACGGCACTATCGCCCTCTTTCTTTAGATTTATTAGAAGATTAGTGTTTGTAATATAAAATGTAGCTTATATGCTGGCATTAATTTGTAAATTATTATATAAAAATGTATTTTCGTTCTTGTCATAGGTAGTTCCTGTTGATTGTGTAGTGTGTACGTGTCCCTTCGTAATGGGGACGAGCCCTCCGCGGTCGGGTGAGCGTGGGTTAGTGTGTGGCCGGGGACGTTCGAGTAAAAATATTTTGATTTTGAATGAAACCGTAAACGCAACAATGTTTTCAATATTGAATATTCATTTTAAACGGAATAGATGGAATAAGTGGTACATATTAGAAGAGCGACCACAATCAAAATTTATTTTATAATATTTTATAATTTAAAATTACAAATATACCGATTAAAACAGTTAAAGTAATGGAAAATAAAGTTTTTTTTATTAAAGTTAAATATATAAAGTGTATTAAAAGGCTACAAATTAAGTTAAAGAAGGATAAATGAATCCAAGATATCATTTAATTCATCATCACTATCCGTATTTTCCATATTAGTTGCAGAGCAATTCGGATTGTCGTTATTGCTTTCTATATTATTCGGTTCTCCGTCTGAGGAATCATCGGAGCTATTGGACATTTCATTCTCGTCGTCATTCTCGTCGTCATCTTCATCGTCATCTTCATCTTCATCTTCATCTTCATCTTCATCTTCATCTTCATCTTCATCTTCATCGTCATCTTCATCACTTTCCTCATCAGAGGATTCGTCGGTAAACGATAAGTCGGTACTATAATAATAACCGTCATTTAACTCGTCAAAGGAATCAATGGTTGTCCATGAGGAGCTGTCATCATCGGAGGCCTTATCGGTTTTCCACAACATTCCAGGTATGGCTTTAGCAAAACTCCAGAACATCTTATGATACTTTGAGGTTAAACAGCTATCAGGATTTGCCTTGTTCATATCTTTCTTATCCTCATCAGAGGAAACATCGGAATCAACGGACTCATCGGAATCATCGGAATCTACGGACTCATCGGAATCATCGGACTCATCGGAAACATCTTCCCATGAGCTGGAAGGCTTTTCATCTTCGCTGGCCTTATTGCTTACATTACTTTTAATTGAGCTATTCGCATTAACAAGATTTTGAGATGATGATGATGATGATGCTTTTTTCTTGCTCTCCTGCTCTGCTGAAATCTGTAACATGTTATGATCCATGTGAATCTTGCTTATCACACAATCCTGGCACAAATAATAATTAGGACACTCCATGCATTTATACATATGGCCCACTATTGGAAGTATGTAGCATCCATCGCATTCACTATTGTCATGCACAACAGGGTTATACGATTTTTCAGGTGTTTTTTTAGTTTTTCTATCGGCTTTCCATTGGCGGACATGTAAATGTTTCGGTGATAATCCCAATGTATAGTGCAAGTAGTTGTCAAAACTCTCTTTGTTATCGATTACTATTTCGTTCTTTTCATCGTCTAAATGATGGATGGAAATGATTGAATAAATAATTATATGTACAAGACAATATATATCAGAAGTGATGACTTACCAATCCAAAACATTTGAAGTTTCATTGCTTGAAGACTATACGGGGTATTTTCATTAATCTTCGTCCATATTACATTGAAGGATGCATTAAGTTCGATGTATCTAATCGCTTCACAACTGGACCAATGATATGTTACTTTAATTAATTCACTTTTATTCGTGTTTTCATATTTTTTATTTGATTTTTTTGTAAACATCTTTAAATATTATTTAATAATTTGCTGGCAATTTTAGATTAGGCAAGGTTTTGTGTGTGTGTGTACTTTAGTCACTTGTGATGTTTTCCTTAATATTACGGAACTGACACTCGGATGTGATGTGTTGAAATGTTACTGAGGAACTGTATTTGAAATGATTGCAGGACGTTATTTTATACTCTCCAGGTACAGCTTTAATTCCATGAAAATGTCATTAGTGCAGCAGCATACGGGCATTTACAGTTGTTATTGTAAATTTTATCCTTTGTCCGTTCCACTGGAAAATTCTACCTGCTAATTTAAGCAAACTCAAAACAAAGACTCAAAACACATATACTGAATTCCTTTAAGACACATACACCTCTAAATGCGAATTTTGTGTGAATTTCTTAATCGCAGGAACAAATTTGTTGTATATGTTGACTCACACTGGAATGGCAGGTAATGACAGACTTGTTAGTTTTATGATGTCCTTCTGACTAATTTCTTTATGATTTTATGGTTGTATATTTTTTTTTTTTTTGACAAATCTGGGTACCACATCATAGAATGCTAGCTTAGATCCTGAACTGATTGATGAAAAAGACACGTGACCAAAAAAAAAAATGTTTTTTCTTCAATTACTTCCGCATTTTTCATATAGCAGTGATCCAGCGGCTAATGTTCAATTAAGTTTTCATCAATTCCCCTATAAAGCATACAATTTTTTTCTTTTTTTTTCACGCCGAGGAGGGGTGAATGTTCCTAACCGCACCATAGAGGAAGTCGTCACATCCTCCGTGTGTGGGGCCCTCACCCACTAAATTCACCCCCTCGTCTCGTGCCCACTTCGGAACTACGGTGGTATTACTTCGGAGTAGAGTCCTTTTGGCCATTTGGCTCCTGCGTGTTCATATCAGCGTCCGGATTGCGTGTCGTAAGTTGAGGAGACATTCACATGTCTCCACTATTCCTTTAGACCAGGAGCCCGTGTCGGTTTCCTTTGGCACATGTGTCCGTATAAATTATGCCGGCGTGCCTGCCTGTTCTGCAGCCTCAAGGTCTCTCTTCTTCAGCCTTGGAATGCGCTCCACGTAATTCGCCACTGAGGCAAACTTTTCTCTGCTCGAAGTCATAACACCGACAATGTTAGCGGCCGTGATCATTCCAATTTCCGACGTCAGTACAGAGCGATAGCTCTGCCAGCGTGCACATTCGAAAACCGTGTGCTCTGCATCATCAATAACTTCCCCTTCTTCGTAAAGACAGTAAGGGGAAGCGGTCTTGCCTATCCTGTGCAGATATTTCCTAAAATATCCGTGACCCGATAGCATCTGCGTAACGTAATAATTCACCTCTCCAAATTTTCGACCAATCCATGGCCTTATGTCCGGGATAAGTCTCGCCGTCCACCTTCCTCTATCTTCATCGTTCCATCGTCGTTGCCATCTTGAGACGGTGTTTTCCCTGAAGTGGCCGGTTATGTGATTTGCAGCCGATTTCGTCTTATAAATCTCCATCCGCTCTGCCGCCAGCAGATCCACAGGGATTGTACCTGCTATCACAAGTACGGCTGGGGCGGACACTGTACGATATGCCGACGTGATACGCAATGCAGCCGTTCTCTGTACCGATACAAGTAAGCTTGCCCGCTTTTTGACATCTAGCGTTTCGGCCCAAATTTCGCTCCCATAGAGCATAATACTGTTTCCGACCTCCATCAGGAGTCTCCTTCTCGTCGGTAGCGGTCCTCCAATATTCGCCATTAATCTGCTGAGCTGTCCAACGATCTTCTGGGCTTTGTTAGCAGAGTACTGAATCTGGTACGAAAATGTCAGTCTGGGATCCAGCCTTATTCCCAGGTATTTTACCGAGCTCTTGGTCCTGATTACCTCGTTTCCAATACTCATGTCCACGTGCAAAGGGATACGACGACCAGTGATCAGTAGTAATTCCGTTTTATGCATGGCCAGGTCTAGGCCGTGGGAATCCAACCATGTTTTTGTTCTTAATATGACACGTCTAAGTTTTCGCTGTGCCTCTTCCGTATTCCTGGCCGTAATAACAGCTGCAATATCATCCGCGTATCCAACCAAAAAAGTTCCCTCTGGCATATCCTCTCTCAGAATTCCATCGTAGTTAACGCTATAAAGCATACTATGAATATCATATTTTTCGATATGTTCCAGAAAAATTGACACATGACATGGATTTCGTAGATAATGGTTACATGAAATCGCATAAACGTCAAAAAGTTTAAACACTCGTAGCTTTACAGATCTTTACGTACAAGTCATGAGCACTTCGGAACCTCTCAAAACATCTGCTTATTAAGCTCGCAGAATTCGTGAGGTGGTTCGATTTAAAAGTTCACAACGTTTAGGCAAATAAAATTTAGGTAGTGTGTTAGGTTATTAGACGTTGAGCTATGGTTCAAGCCCCGAGGTTAGACATCAAAACGAAATATGAAAAATATTTCTTCGGCGACTTCCTCTCAGCAGATTTCTGGCAAAAACTTTGAGAGTAAAAATTGCCATGAAAAGCTTCTCAAAAAATCTGTCGTTCGGAGTCGACTTTAAACTGTAGGTCCCGCCACTCATGTATAAAATTAACGCACACAACATGAGTGGAATTGAGAAGCTAGGCCGTAATCCTGATTGAAGGGTTGTAATGGCCAATTATGTATGTATGTACTATATCTGTTACTCAGGTAACAACAGTTCGAAAAAAGCAAGCTTGACTCTTAATTAGTTTTGCTATAACCTGAGTATATGCGGGCACTTAACGCGCAAGAGTCACGATCGCCTATAAAAGGGCGGTTATAACTTGTAATGAACATTATATTCGAATTGAATTTTGTAGCATAAAGACGTCGCAGTCCTCTTTCTTAATCTAACAAGTCAAATAACATAAAATGGAACGTTTTGTGAATTTTGAGGTTATGAATGATGACGATCGTGAGGAGGACTATCCTGATTTTTGCAACCATGTTGAATGTCAACTGACATATAAAAGATTTATAAAAAGATCATACCTTAGCGATTGCATCGATAATATTCACTTAATAAAATATTGTTACGAGCCAAATGTATACATTTCAGCTGAGGAGGATAAAAATACAATTTGCCAAACCCTGGATACAATACTGACACCACCGAAATTGTCCACTTTCGATAAGGCAGTTCAACGAGTTAAAAAGCAATTGTTTCCTAAGCCTAGGCAAAATTTACGCAAACGGACAAAGCCACAGCGTCGAGTAACATCACGTACAGAATGTATCTATCCTAAGCATTATAGTCGTCTAATTGGTCGTTATAAGGCGCGAAGAAATTATTTAAAACAAGAGATCCCATCCTTGCAACAGTACCGTCGTAAAGTGCAGGTCTCAGTGTATTTGGCAATCAATGAAAGCATACAGGACATTGCACTGCAACTCACTGGCGAAGTATATCGTTGTCGAAATAATCCCAACAGCAACGCATATCACGAAGTTATTAAAATCATCCAAGAACTGAAACGTGCCCAAATGGAACAATATTATCGTGATCGCTTATTGGCCGATGAAAAGTTAACTGAAGCATCTAAACGTTCGTTGAAGCATCTAAAAGTTCTTATGCGTCTTGTGATTGACAATAATTGAGATACATACATATTTGGCAATTTGGAAATTACAACAAAAAGAAAGAAGATAAACCATTAAAAATAGAAAAAAAAACTTGTTATAAATTTCATAAAAAAAAAAAAAATTAAATTATTGGGTATACGTACATATGACATAGGAAATAATAGGGACAATTTCTTTGTTTTCATCAATTACTTCAAATTTTGAATACAAGCCTTTAGTCCAGATTACAACCAAGCCTATCAAGCCATTCATATTGTGTATTTTAAGTTTTTATACAAGAGTGGCGGGGCCTTCAGTTCGACTCCGAACCACAGATTTTTTGAGAAACTTTTTCATGGCAATTGTATTTACTCTCCGAATTTTTGTCAGAAATCTGCTGAGAGGAAGTTGCCGAAGAAATATTTTCTTCATATTTCGTTTTGTTGGTCTAATGTTTGATCTAAGGTTTGAACCGAGGCATCAGACCTAATAACCTAACACACTACCTAATAGATTACGGTGAGCTCATTTTATATCTTTGTAAATACCACAGGCCCTTTGAACATTCTATCTAAAGCCCTATTTAAGGCCTCTAATGGCGATTATTACAACTCGCCGCTAACTATTGTATTTTATTATTATAAGTGGACAATAACATAGAAGTGAGCGTTAAGCTAAAGAGCGGCTCATACTACGTTTAATCTTTAAAGTTAAGTTTATCTTAGAATTTGTCGTATTATATATTATTTTCAGTATGGCAACTTCAGATATAAATAAAATGAGGAAACACAACAATAAAACAAGAGGCACTTCGTTGCCACTACGTTTAAAAAAAACTTATTTAATAGAGCAGTTTTATCGGCATTGTTCTGGCATTGCCATGTTTTTAAAAACAGTTAACTTTATTTTATCTGTAAGTTGTAATAACGAAAATAAGTTAAAGGTAACTTTAAAGTTCACTTTAGCTAAAGGTACCTTTAACTAAACCCAAGTTTAACAGCTAGTTGTAATAATAAGGCCCTAAGCAGTGTTCTATAACATTCTAAGTCGAAAAAGTGTGTTTTGAGTTATGAGCTCTCAAAGTTTTCACGCGACATACGACTATATGTATTCAAGTAGATTTTTCCCTACAACTTTGGAACGGATCGGCGCATCTTAACCAAATTTTGACAGTATTTAAGTTAGAGAACGTAGAATTTAAAAATGCAAGAACAGAATGGAGGCGTCGAAATGTACCCTCTGTGTAATGTTGCCATATATCAACGAATGATACGAAAGCCGATGAAATTTGAGTGCCTCCCTACTACATATTTCTTTCATCACTGTATGTATTTACAAATGAAGCCGTGAATAATTTTATAACGGCAATGATTGCTTTGTAGAAAAATATTTACAAGCCTTAGTGTAGACATAAACCATTTTTTTAATGTAATGAGGATAATATAGTTTGCTGTGTTACTAGGCTAGTTTAACAGTATTTTCAGGTAGTAACAGGCAAAAATTCTGAGAGTAAAATAAAATTGCAATGAAAAGTTTCTCAAAAAAAATCTGTCATTCGGCTTTAAACTGTATAAAAATTAACACACACACACATAAGGGGTTAGGTCGTAATCCTGATTTAAGTGTGATAATGACCAATTATGTATGTATGTATGTTTCTTAGAAGCGAGGATTTGAACAATTTTCTTGATAATGTGTTCGGAAACAGCCTCCAAACGCCGAATTAATAGTGCAATCCACATAATAAAATAAATGCCACAGAGTTATGTTTCCTATATTTGTTCTCTTCTTCGAACAAACGAATCATGAGATAACTATATAATTCCACTACACTATGAACTGAGAAGCATTAAGGGCAAGAATTTCGATTATGGACTCTATTGTATAAAGAGACTGATAGGTAAATATATCAACATTGTTATTATGAATAGAGTCACGAGTTATCCGTACAGAGTTGGGCTCCACATATGTAATCATTTGGTTACCACCTCGTAATTCCCTTGTTCCCTATTGAAAATGAAAATTAAATGCCTTTGTAGCCGGCATCAATATCACATTGAAGAAGAGGATTTCGCAATAGTGACCATAGAAAAAAATTCAAGAGTGTACTTTGGTTACTAAAGTTAGAAGCTGTAATTGCCAAAGGGACGATCTAATTCACAACCTAAATTTCGACAACATGTATGATGCCAGGGATTGCATATTTGAGTTGATTGCATGATTCAAACAGAACAAGAATTGGTGAATAGTTGCGAAATTTAAAGTTTGCATCGTGAAGATATATGAGTTACAAGTTCCATTCAGAAATCTGCACACAATTTTAGTTGACACTCTCATGGTTGTCATTAATTTTTATTCAAGAATACAAGTTATCAAACAAAGTTACAAAGTTAGCCCAACCAACCATGGCTTCCAACAATACCCATCTTGTTCGTAAACCTTCAAACAATTGCACAAAATCTCTGTATTATAAAGATGAAACTTAAGTCCACTATCATTGAAAACTAAATCATTTTAAGCAAATGGAATATTTAAACTATCATGCGTATGGTTATTGTAATGCATAAGCCAAATGCACCTAAAGCTCAAGAGCTTGATGTCCCAGTGAAGGGATCTAAGTTAGTCTCTTCTAAGATGCATGGCATCTGCACCTTTCAATGTCAAACTTTCTGGACCCAGTGTAGCAAACTTGATATCGCATATTAGTTTTTAAACAAATAATACAAATTTATATGTTTAAATCAGTGTTCTAGAACCTATGACATTCAATTAAAAAAAGAAATTCCACGATTTTGACAAATTTTCCTTGCAACTATATGAGTCGAGAATATTTCTCTCCGTCTGCCGGACTACTGCAGTGTGCTTCAGGCGGAGGTGATGGCGATTTACCGAGCCGCGCAATGGATCCTCGTCAACGATGCTCCTTTCACTCGCGTCTCGATCTTCTCTGATAGTTCCGTGATTAACTCTAGGATCGTTAGGGATTGTCGCCGCTGTCTTGACCTTCTTTCTGGGCGCTTCTCCAGTGTCTCTCTGGTGTGGGTCCCCGGCCACAGTGGAATTCCGGGAAACTGTAGGGCAGCCGAGCTCGCCAGAGCTGGTGCGCTCCTTCCGGAATCCTCTTCTGTTGAATTGGGTATGCCACTTGCCTCGGTCAAGTTGACCATTGCGCGAAGGTTCTTTCGGGACGCCAACCTATCCTGGGTCAATGAGGAGTCCTGCTCCACCGCTAGACTCACCTGGCCCAGGATGGATAGAAGGCGTACCAACCGATTACTTGGTCTTGGTCGTGATGTTATCTTGACTACAGTGGCGGTGCTTACAGGCCATTGCGTCATGGGTTGACACGCGGAAAGAATGAGGCTCCTTTTCTACGACTTTTGCCGTGGATGCTGGTCCACTGAGGAAGAGGAGACTGTTGTTCACTTTCTCTGCCAGTGCCCGTCTCTTGCTAGGTGTAGATATAGGTTACTTGGCTCCCCATTCCTGGTTAGCTTAACGGAGCTATCATCTATTGACATTAAGGATATAGCTTCGTTCATCAAACTTTCTGGCTGGTTTTCCAGTGCGGGGTAGTCGTGCTTTTGTTGTGCAGACCTTGCGCTGACCAACTTCCTCCTTTTCTCTGATTTTGGTGGAACTTGGTTAATACAGGGCCTGCGTTCACCCGTGGCATCACAACGGGCCGCTATGCGTGCTCAAGTGAGCTTTGTGATATCAGAGCTACCACTCCGACCTAACCTAACCTATATGAGTCGCCGTGGTCTAGTAGGTAGTGTGTTGGCTTATTAGACGAAAGGCCCGAGTTCGAATCCCAGGCCAGACATCAAAAACAAAATACAAAACACAAAATAAATTCTTCGGCGACTTCCTCTCAGCAGATTTCTGGCAAAAACTCTGAGAGTAAATAAAATTGCCATGAAAAGTTTCTCAAAAAATCTGTCGTTCGGAGTCGACTTTAAACTGTAGGTCCCGCCACTCATGTATAAAATTAACGCCCACAACATGAGTGGTGTTGAGAAGCTAGGCCGTAATCCTGACTGAAGGGTTATAATGGCCAATTGTGTATGTATGTACTATATCTGGTACTCAGGTAACAACAGTTCGAAAAAAGCAGGCTTGACTCTTAATTAGTTTTGCTATAACCCTTTCGTGTAAAGTTTAGACTACCTGAGTATTGCGGGCACTTAACGCGCAAGAGTCACGATCGACTATAAAAGGGCGGTTATAACTTGTAATGAACATTATATTCGAATTGAATTTTGTAGCATAAAGACGTCGCAATCCTCTTTCTTAATCTAACAAGTGAAATAACATAAAATGGAACGTATTGTGAATTTTGAGGTTATGAATGATGACGATCGTGAGGAGGACTATCCTGATTTTTGCAACCATTTTGAATGTCAAGCGACATATCAAAGAGTTATAAAAAGATCATACCTTAGCGATTGCCTCGGATATATTCACTTAATAAAATACTGTTACGAGCCAAATGTACACATTTCAGCTGAGGAGGATAAAAATACAATTTGCCAAACCCTGGATACAATACTGACACCACCGAAATTGTCCACTTTCGATAAGGCAGTTCAACGAGTTAAAAAGCAATTGTTTCCTAAGCCTAGGCAAAATTTACGCAAACGGACAAAGCCACAGCGTCGAGTAACATCACGTACAGAATGTATCTATCCTAAGCATTATAGTCGTCTAATTGGTCGTTATAAGGCGCGAAGAAATTATTTAAAACAAGAGATCCCATCCTTGCAACAGTACCGCCGTAAAGTGCAGGTCTCAGTGTATTTGGCAATCAATGAAAACATACAGGACATTGCACTGCAACTCACTGGCGAAGTATATCGTTATCGAAATAATCCCAACCCCAACGCATATCACGAAGTTATTAAAATCATCCAAGAACTGAAACGTGTCCAAATGGAACAATATTATCGTGATCGCTTATTGGCCGATGAAAAGTTAACTGATGCATCTATACGTTCGTTGAAGCATCTAAAAGTTCTTATGCGTCTTGTGATTGACAATAATTGAGATACAAACATATTTGGCAATTTGGAAATTACAACAAAAAGAAAGAAGATAAACCATTAAAAATAGAAAAAAAACTTGTTATAAATTTCATAAAAAAAAAAAAAATTTAAAAATAAAAAATTAAAAAAAAAAAAATTAAATTATTGGGTATACGTACATATGACATAGGAAATAATAGGGACAATTTCTTTGTTTTTATCATTTACTTCAAATTTTGAATACAAGCCTTTGGTCCAGATTACAACCAAACCTATCAAGCCATTCATATTGTGTATTTTAATTTTTTATACATGAGTGGCGGGGCCTACAGTTTAAAGTCAACTCCGAACGACAGATTTTTTAAGAAAGTTTTTCATGGCAATTGTATTTACTCTCAGAGTTTTTTCCAGAAATCGGCTGAGAGGAAGTTGCCGAAAAAATATTTTCTTCATATTTCGTTTTGATTACTGGCGTGGGGGTCTAACCCGGGCTTTACGTCTAATAAGCGAACATACTATCTACTACATACACATTCATACTTATTTTAATATCATACTCATACTGCTCATATTCAAAGTTTGAATTACTCATCGTACTTATACTTAACAATATGCATGATGTTATTGATTTCGACTCTTCTTTACTCAACATTTACAAGAATCACAAAATAAGTAAAATTCGCCTACGAACACTCCAATACTCACTAGAAGGTTGTGTGTTTCCTTTGCTTGCTGTCTTTGTCTTTCTTCTTTTTTTTTTGTAAATGCAACAACAACTAAGACTGTAAATGTTGATGAATGATTCGAATCACTCGAATCTCTGTCCTTTGTCCTAGTCTCTGGTTATTTTACCGTGAGTCTCAACTTTGCTGACAACATGAGGACATGTGTAATGTTGCTAAGCTCTGCAGGACTGATTCGGATAATCTTTCCTTAAATCGTATGGTTACCCATTGCACTATTATGGCGGTTCTCACTGTCTGGGAAGATATGCATTACTTTGAATGACATTTGCATCCCTGGCATGTTGGGCTTGTCTGTTATGCATTTTCTGGTCCCACACTGCAATATTGAGGTTATTGTAGGCCGCTGTCCTATAGATTGATTAATTGACGTCTGCAGTAATTGTGGAAGTGAGGTGAAGGGCATGTGTCTGGTACTTGATATGAAGAGACAGAGGATGAGGTTCTTTAACTCTCACTGTCTTTCATATTTGACCGTACTACTACTCTCTTCAAATTATGAATTGCTATATGGGCTATTGATGTGTAGTATTATCGTAATAGGCATAAATGGAACCTTACCTTATAGATGTAAAAAGAAAAAAAACAAAAAGAAATAATATTCAAACTACCTTAATAGCAGTCAGGTAATGAAATTACCCACATACATACATACATGCATATTGTTACGAAAATGGAAATGGTGTTATTAAAATAATAAACAAAAGCTCCAAAAACAAAACAACGGACTTGATCATGTATAAAGTGATAAACAAAAGCTCCAAAAACAACATAAGGCAGTTGTTTACATGATCAACGAAGAAGTAAACACATAGCAACAAAAACAATGGCTTGATCGCGTGATCAAAGTAAACAAGCAACAATAACATCAGGTACAAAAAGAAAAGGGACAAAGTAAACAAACAACAACAACACTACAAGGATAGATGTAAACAAGATCCACCAACAACAATAAGGGAAGCGAGTTGTTTACGTTTTTAGATTGTTCCCGAAGGCAGTCATACTCTGCCAAGGGCATTCATTAAGGCCGTGTCAGATAAAACTTTGTTGCTTTGCGTGACGTTTATAACTTTGAGAGAAAAGCGTAAAGCAAAAGGTGTATGACACAACCAAAACTTTGACAACACTCGCGTTGTTTGTTTATCTTTTAAAAGTGGTTGGCGCGAAGTTTTTTTACTAAGTAAAATTATAAAAATTATATTAAATACTTCTTCCAAAAAATAAAATTCACTTACCTCTTTTTTTTAACATAATAAAAACAAAACGATAACAAAAAAACCTTACATTTAAAGAAAAATATTAAAACAATAAAATTTGCCAAATATATTTACTAAATAATCAACAGCTGATTGTCAAAGCGCGCAAAAAGATGAGAGATGCCCAACTTTTCGCTTTGCGTTGCGTTAAAAGCAGTTTATGTGACAAGTGCCATATAAACATGTACATTTATCTCAAATGTCAAAGCGTATATGTAACGCAACGCGAAGCAAAAGTTGTTTCTGACACGGCCTTTAGACTGATGATCCAGCGATATAAAAGGCAAGACAAAGCGAGCAACGAGGAGTGAGTTATAGTTCAGTCAGTCTTGTGTGAAGACACGGTTGCGTTCGAAGTAAGCAGTTGTTAAGCCAAAAGTCCATAGCATGCGTTTCATGCGAGCTTGCATTACATGCGTATACCGAAAAAGTAGAATCAGTGTAGTTGTATGTGACAAGAAACATAAGAAAATGGATAGAATGCATAGATGCGTAGAACGCATCAAGTAGATCTACTTTCTACTTTTCTATGCGACTCATGCAGTGTTGGAAAATGTCAGCAGTTTTTTAAACTTGGCATGCCAAATTATATACTATTGTGAATGGTTTCGATAGATATGTTTACATTTTACGACATTATTATTTTCGCATTTTTCTTTTTGCATTATAAAAATATTAATAAAAACATATTTCATAATAAAGTTTACTACTAATTTAAGAGGAAAATACATTAAAATACATTTTTTAACACATTTCTTTCATGAACAAAATATGCATGTTACTAGTTGTCGATTGTTTTATGTACTGAGTGTCATCTACTTTGAATTTACATATTTATTTGTAAACATGAAAAATGGAGGATAAATTAACCGAAAACAATCGTCTTGTGTTCTTTTGAGGATTTTCGTAGGACTTAACAGCACAAAATATCACATATTTAAACTCATAAATTTGTAATTAATGGCATAAATTCTTTTAAAATTACAATTTGATTTTCTATTTTTCCCAAAAATGTTCTTGTTTGCTTTTTTATTGTTTACCACAACAGCTGACCAAAACAAAAAACCAGTCGCATAAAACGCATTGTGTGTAACTTGCAATAAGAACCGCATAGAAAGCAAAAGTTGCATGTAACGCAGTCCGCATGAAACGGATGGTATGGACTTTCGGCTTTAGTGTTTACGCGAGCAGAAAGTTTGTTGCTTACAAAAAAGGGTTGTAAGCAGAAGAGTGATAATTCAATCAGACACGTTGCGTTGCGTGTGAAGAATCGCAGTTCGAAGTTCTAACGAACGATTGTACCAAAGAGAACAACAAAGGGAATTGTTGTTGTGTACAAGAAGAATAACAATTTAAAGGAAATTGTTATTGTGTGAATAAATTTCAACACAGGGTGCACACAGATTTGTGCAGACAATAAAGAATTGATTTTGAAATTGAACACTAATTTACTTTTATTTCATTTGCAATCTACGAACTCATATTTTTAACGTTTTTAAAGGGTAAAAACGTAACAATATATTATATAAATATTGAACAAACAATTAAATGAAAATTAATATTCATGAATAGCTCCATATTCATTTGGCCAATAATTATCATAGTAATGTTCGTAGTAATAAATAACCTTATTTTTAAAGTTATCATATACCCATAAAGCATCTCTGGCACCCTCTATGGTACAGCTTTCTTTTATATCCATTGCTAAGGCACGGGCCCATAAATAATTCGCAGACTGATCACAATCTAAGTATATCCATTTTAAATAATCCAAAATGTTTGTCATGTTCGGCATTATTTTATTATATTCGGTAGTAAAATGCTGAAAACAATGCAGAGCTTCGTACACTTTATTGCAATCAGATACTTTGGCATTGTCCTGTAGAACCACATTGGAGATGGTACAATAATTATCGTTGTAGATTGCCGTCAATTGTATATTATCACATGGTTTAATTGGATTTTTTTCAAGCGCCTGGTCAATCTTTTTATTTAAATATTTAATAACATCGGAAGGACATGGCTGTGATGACGAACTATCAGTCATGCCGTTTGATGTACCCGTGGCTG
This sequence comes from Sarcophaga rosellei, assembly GCA_930367235.1. NCBI lineage: Eukaryota > Metazoa > Arthropoda > Insecta > Diptera > Sarcophagidae > Sarcophaga > Sarcophaga rosellei. The sequence continues at coordinate 90,525,632 of OV884019.1, forward strand.
GTGTTATAGCCGTGGCAATTGGTGCTGGCGTGGTTGTTGATGAAGGTGGTTCATTTGATGTACCCGTGGCTGGTGTTATAGCCGTGGCAATTGGTGCTGGCGTGGTTGTTGATGAAGGTGGTTCATTTGATGTACCCGTGGCTGGTGTTATAGTCGTGGCAATTGGTGTTGGCGTGGTTGTTGATGAAGGTGGTTCATTTGATGTACTCGTGTCCAGTGTTACAATCGTGGCAATTGATGCTGGCGTGGTTGTTGATGCAGGTGGTTCATTTGATGTACCCGTGGCTGGTGTTATAGTCGTGGCAATTGGTGCTGGCGTGGTTGTTGATGAAGGTGGTTCATTTGATGTACCCGTGGCCGGTGTTACAGTCGTGGCAATTGGTGCTGGTGTGGTTGTTGATGAAGGTGGTTCATTTGATGTACCCGTGGCCGGTGTTACAGTCGTGGCAATTGGTGCTGGTGTGGTTGTTGATGAAGGTGGTTCATTTGATGTACTTGTGTCCAGTGTTGCAGTCATGGCAATTGTTGCTGGCGTGGTTGTTGGTAAAGGCGATTCATTTGAAGTACTCGTGGCCGGATTATCAGTCGTGGCAATTGCTGCTGGCGTGGTTGTTGATGAAGGTGGTTCATTTGATGTACTCGTGTCCAGTGCAATTGCTGCTGGCGTGGTTGTTGATGAAGGTGGTTCATTTGATGTACTCGTGTCCAGTGCAATTGCTGCTGGCGTGGTTGTTGATGAAGGTGGTTCATTTGATGTACTCGTGTCCAGTGCAATTGGTGCTGGCGTGGTTGTTGATGAAGGTGGTTCATTTGATGTACTCGTGTCCAGTGCTGCAGTCATGGCAATTGTTGCTGGCGTGGTTGTTGTTGATGAAGGTGGTTCATTTGATGTACTCGTGTCCAGTGTTGCAGTCATGGCAATTGTTGCTGGCGTGGTTGTTGGTAAAGGCGATTCATTTGAAGTACTCGTGGCGGGATTATCAGTCGTGGCAATTGCTGCTGGCGTGGTTGTTGATGAAGGTGGTTCATTTGATGTACTCGTGTCCAGTGTTGCAGTCATGGCAATTGTTGCTGGCGTGGTTGTTGTTGATGAAGGTGGTTCATTTGATGTACTCGTGTCCAGTGTTGCAGTCATGGCAATTGTTGCTGGCGTGGTTGTTGGTAAAGGCGATTCATTTGAAGTACTCGTGGCCGGATTTTCAGTCGTGGCAATTGGTGCTGGCGTGGTTGTTGATGAAGGTGGTTCATTTGATGTACCCGTGGCCGGTGTTACAGTCGTGGCAATTGGTGCTGGCGTGGTTGTTGATGAAGGTGGTTCATTTGATGTACTCGTGTCCAGTGTTGCATTCATGGCAATTGTTGCTGGCGTGGTTGTTGGTAAAGGCGATTCATTTGAAGTACTCGTGGCCGGATTTTCAGTCGTGGCAATTGGTGCTGGCGTGGTTGTTGATGAAGGTGGTTCATTTGAAGTACTCGTGGCCGGATTATCAGTCGTGTCAATTGCTGCTGGCGTGGTTGTTGATGAAGGTGGTTCATTTGATGTACTCGTGTCCAGTGTTGCAGTCATGGCAATTGTTGCTGGCGTGGTTGTTGGTAAAGGCGATTCATTTGAAGTACTCGTGGCGGGATTATCAGTCGTGGCAATTGCTGCTGGCGTGGTTGTTGATGAAGGTGGTTCATTTGATGTACTCGTGTCCAGTGTTGCAGTCATGGCAATTGTTGCTGGCGTGGTTGTTGTTGATGAAGGTGGTTCATTTGATGTACTCGTGTCCAGTGTTGCAGTCATGGCAATTGTTGCTGGCGTGGTTGTTGGTAAAGGCGATTCATTTGAAGTACTCGTGGCCGGATTTTCAGTCGTGGCAATTGGTGCTGGCGTGGTTGTTGATGAAGGTGGTTCATTTGAAGTACTCGTGGCCGGATTATCAGTCGTGTCAATTGCTGCTGGCGTGGTTGTTGATGAAGGTGGTTCATTTGATGTACTCGTGTCCAGTGCAATTGCTGCTGGCGTGGTTGTTGATGAAGGTGGTTCATTTGATGTACTCGTGTCCAGTGTTGCATTCATGGCAATTGTTGCTGGCGTCGTTGTTGTTGATGAAGGTGGTTCATTTGATGTACCCGTGGCTGGTGTTATAGTCGTGGCAATTGGTGCTGGCGTGGTTGTTGATGAAGGTGGTTCATTTGATGTACTCGTGTCCAGTGCTGCAGTCATGGCAATTGTTGCTGGCGTGGTTGTTGTTGATGAATGTGGTTCATTTGATGTACTCGTGTCCAGGGTTGCAGTCATGGCAATTGTTGCTGGCGTGGTTGTTGGTAAAGGCGTTTCATTTGAAGTACTCGTGGCCGGATTATCAGTCGTGGCAATTGCTGCTGGCGTGGTTGTTGATGAAGGTGGTTCATTTGATGTACTCGTGTCCAGTGTTGCAGTCATGGCAATTGTTGCTGGCGTGGTTGTTGTTGATGAAGGTGGTTCATTTGATGTACTCGTGTCCAGTGTTGCAGTCATGGCAATTGTTGCTGGCGTGGTTGTTGGTAAAGGCGATTCATTTGAAGTACTCGTGGCCGGATTTTCAGTCGTGGCAATTGCTGCTGGCGTGGTTGTTGATGAAGGTGGTTCATTTGATGTACTCGTGTCCAGTGTTGCATTCATGGCAATTGTTGCTGGCGTAGTTGTTGGTAAAGGCGATTCATTTGAAGTACTCGTGGCCGGATTATCAGTCGTGGCAATTGTTGCTGGCGTGGTTGTTGATGAAGGTGGTTCATTTGATGTACTCGTGTCCAGTGCAATTGCTGCTGGCGTGGTTGTTGATGAAGGTGGTTCATTTGATGTACTCGTGTCCAGTGCTGCAGTCATGGCAATTGTTGCTGGCGTGGTTGTTGTTGATGAAGGTGGTTCATTTGATGTACTCGTGTCCAGTGTTGCAGTCATGACAATTGTTGCTGGCGTGGTTGTTGTTGATGAAGGTGGTTCATTTGATGTACTCGTGTCCAGTGTTGCAGTCATGGCAATTGTTGCTGGCGTGGTTGTTAGTAAAGGCGATTCATTTGAAGTACTCGTGGCCGGATTTTCAGTCGTGGCAATTGGTGCTGGCGTGGTTGTTGATGAAGGTGGTTCATTTGATGTACTCGTGTCCAGTGCAATTGGTGCTGGCGTGGTTGTTGATGAAGGTGGTTCATTTGATGTACTCGTGTCCAGTGCAATTGGTGCTGGCGTGGTTGTTGATGAAGGTGGTTCATTTGATGTACTCGTGTCCAGTGCAATTGGTGCTGGCGTGGTTGTTGATGAAGGTGGTTCATTTGATGTACTCGTGTCCAGTGCTGCAGTCATGGCAATTGTTGCTGGCGTGGTTGTTGTTGATGAATGTGGTTCATTTGATGTACTCGTGTCCAGTGTTGCAGTCATGGCAATTGTTGCTGGCGTGGTTGTTGGTAAAGGCGATTCATTTGAAGTACTCGTGGCCGGATTTTCAGTCGTGGCAATTGGTGCTGGCGTGGTTGTTGATGAAGGTGGTTCATTTGATGTACCCGTGGCCGGTGTTACAGTCGTGGCAATTGGTGCTGGCGTGGTTGTTGATGAAGGTGGTTCATTTGATGTACTCGTGTCCAGTGTTGCATTCATGGCAATTGTTGCTGGCGTGGTTGTTGGTAAAGGCGATTCATTTGAAGTACCCGTGGCCGGATTTTCAGTCGTGGCAATTGGTGCTGGCGTGGTTGTTGATGAAGTTGGTTCATTTGATGTACCCGTGGCCGGTGTTACAGTCGTGGCAATTGGTGCTGGCGTGGTTGTTGATGAAGGTGGTTCATTTGATGTACCCGTGGCCGGTGTTACAGTCGAGGCAATTGGTGTTGGCGTGCCTGGTGGTAAAGGTGGTTCATTTGATGTACCCGTGGCCGGTGTTTCGGTTGTGGCAATTGGTGCTGGTGTGCCTGGTGGTAAAGGTGTGTTATTTGTTGAACCCGTGGCCGGTGTTTCAGTCGTGGCAATTGGTGCTGGCGTGCCTGGTGGTAACGGCGTGGCCATTGATGTACCCGTGGCCGGTGTTACAGTCGTGGCAATTGGTGCTGGCGTGGTTGTTGATGAAGGTGGTTCATTTGATGTACTCGTGTCCAGTGTTGCATTCATGGCAATTGTTGCTGGCGTGGTTGTTGGTAAAGGCGATTCATTTGAAGTACTCGTGGCCGGATTTTCAGTCGTGGCAATTGGTGCTGGCGTGGTTGTTGATGAAGTTGGTTCATTTGATGTACCCGTGGCCGGTGTTACAGTCGTGGCTATTGGTGATGGCGTGGTTGTTGGTAAAGGCGATTCATTTGATGTACCCGTGGCCGGTGTTACAGTCGAGGCAATTGGTGTTGGCGTGCCTGGTGGTAAAGGTGGTTCATTTGATGTACCCGTGGCCGGTGTTTCGGTTGTGGCAATTGGTGCTGGTGTGCCTGGTGGTAAAGGTGTGTTATTTGTTGAACCCGTGGCCGGTGTTTCAGTCGTGGCAATTGGTGCTGGCGTGCCTGGTGGTAACGGCGTGGCCATTGATGTACCCGTGGCCGGTGTTTCAGTCGTGGCAATCTGTGCTGGCGTGCCTGATGGTAAAGGCGTGCTATTTGATGTATCCGTGGTGTTTGATGGTGGCGCGACTATCGGTGGTGTTGTGGTCGTTGTATTTGGTACTGGGGTGCCTGGTGGTAATGAGGTGCTATTTGATGTACCCGTAGACGGTGTTACAGTCGTGGCAATTGGTGCTGGCGTGCCTGGTGGCAAAGGCAGGACATTTGATGTATCCGTGGTGTTTGATGGTGGCGCGACTATTTGTGGTGTTGTGGTCGTGGCATTTGGTGGTGGCTGCTCTTGTGCTGTAGTGTATATTATAAATAGTAAACCAATATGTGTTACAAGAATTTTCATTTTTTTTCTTCAACAGACGTTACACGCAATAATGATTTCCACTCTGTAAATGTTTTAAGAAAACTGTATGCAAAGTTTAAACATTTCCTAACTATTTATAGAGGATGATATGGACACAATCCGTTTTGAAATTCAAATGCAAAAATAATAAACTTTCATTATTCAACAGCCTACTTTGTATTATTTTATTTTTTTGCTCCATTATTACTAGTTGTCATAGCTATTATTTGTTAATTAATTAGATACCACGTATTGCTCTGGATATACATATATTACGAAACATTGCAGGCGAAATGGATTTAAAACTCATTTTGAGAACTTAAAGCATTTGCATTCATTTATTAAAAATAAATTTAAAAGAAGAAAATATGTATTAATGCGGTTCAAAAACAAATCTGTTGTTTTGCCTGTAAATAATCGTTTGACCGCACTCGATTTGTTGTTCTCTATTTGATTTTTTCATTTCATTGCCTAGTAGAAAATAATATAACAATTCTTAGTCTAGGGGCATTTCAATTATTAGATACATGCATTTATAGGTGAATTTGTTACTGTTTCTGTCAGATATTCGTTTGACCGCAACAGTCAAAACGTTCATTTATTTGTGCCATTCGATGTTCAAACATGTACATATGCATTGTGTGTGGGCAGTGTAAAAGCTTTGACAGAAAGGTCTGTAAGTTCAACAAAAGATAACAAAAGATGGGCGATCTCCTAAGAGTTTCAAAATGGTTTCGATTCTTAAAACTGCTAGGACAGTATATTGCTTGACATAATCGTTTTTCCTTGCGATAAGATAAGGTCGATGAGTCAACTACGTCTTCTAAATTGCCTAAACCTCCCCCTATTTACCTCAGATATAAAATTCATTTTATGTCACCGCAATTAAATATGGGAATATATATACAAGTAGCAGAGATCAAAATTCAAATTAAGACCGATATAAGTGGTGTTAGAAATTAGGTCGTAATCCTGACTTAAGGGTTGTAATGACCAATTATGTATCTACGTTTCTAAGAAGCGAGGATTTGAACAATTTTCTTGATAATGTACTCGGTAACAGCGTCTAAACGCCGAATTAATAGTCCAATCCACATAATAGAATAAATGCCACGGGGTCATGTTACCCATATTTGTTCTCTTCTTCGAACAAACGAATCATGAGATAACTAATTCCACTACACTATGAACTGAGAAATCAATAAATAGATCAACATTATTATAACTCCATTGCACTTAGCAATGTGAGACTTCGGACAGCTACTGGAGAGTCTGCCACCGTCCACGGAAAAACAGAGGCGAAGGTAACTATAGCCAACGTTAGCGTAAGCCACGTCTTTATTGTTGCCGATATTTTGGACGGGGTTATCATTGGTGCCGATTTTATGATAGCTCATGGCATCAATTTGAATATGGGGCAACAGATTATGAGTTGGTGAATTGTGGAGATACCGCTAGACGTAGGATACAAGCATCAAGTGCACGCCAGAAAGATAGTTGCTGTGGAACAACTCAAATTACCACCGCAGAGTGAATCATTGATATGGGCGCGTATGGAGGGAGATTGTGAGGAAAATCGCTTGTGGGTTGTTGAACCAGCAGAAATTTAGACGGATCTGTTATCAGAAAAGGCCGTCGTTAAATCCACCAAACAGAGAATAATCCCAGTGAGAGTGCTGAATTTATCAGGCAAAGAAAAAGTCATCTGCAAAAACTCCGATGTGGGCCAATGTGTGCCAGTAGAGGCGGTAATAAACAGCGAACAATTGCCACAACCTGCCGAAATGTCAGCCAAGAATCAAAGGGAATTTGGTGAAAACGTGGAGAAATGGTTAGCAGGTTTAGCAGCTACAGAGAGAAATAAAACCAAAAAGCTGCTAAAGAGATATGCTTTCGCTTTTGCCACGAACAACAAAAGGCAAGGAAGAACAGCCATGGTCAAACATGAAATTGATACTGGCGAAGCGAGACCAATAAAACAGGCACCCAGAAGCATATCGCCGGCTAAGCGTAATGAGGTTAATGAGTTAGTCGACGAAATGAGAAAGAGCGGTGTAATCGAACCATCATCGGGTCCGTGGAGCTTACCTGTATTCTCAGCCAAAAAGAAAGATGGCAGTACAAGATTCTGCGTAGACTACAGGAAGCTGAATGATGTCACCAAAGGGACAGCTACCCGCTACCGAGAATTGACGACAAACTCGACACCCTAGCCGGTACGAAGTGGTTTTCCACATTGGATCTACAAAGCGGGTATTGTCAGGTGGAGATTGCAGACAAGGACAAAGAGAAAACTGCATTCAGCGCTAATGGCGGCTTATGGCAGTTTAAAGTGATGCCATTTGGACTCTGTAATGCTCCGGCCACATTCGAGAGGCTTATGGAACGTGTACTTAATGGACTGTATTGGAAGACTTGCCTGGTGTATCTCGACGACATTATAGTGATGGGCAGAACTTTCGAGAGAAGTTCTGCAAAGAATAACAATGGCTGGACTAAAATTAAGCGTAAAGAAATGTGCATTTTTCTTGTGTGCGGACACGTTGCGTTCGAAGTAAAAAAGTCATGGTTTGATCTAACGTACAAGTGTTATTGTTTACCAAAAGGTTGTAAGCAGAAAGTAATAAGTGAACAAGCAATTATTGTTGTTTCGTTAAGTTGTATACGGTAGCAAACGAAAGTAGTGTGATAAATAAAGAGTTTAATTGAAATGAAACAAATATTCGTTTTTATTTTGGTTTGCAATCAACGAACTCATAATCTAAACGTTTTTAAAAAGGTTAAAACATAACAATATTGTCAAAAGATTTTGATAATATGTATGACTAATATTTGAAAGAAAAAGGCGCGCGTTGCTGCGGCGCCAACTAAAATGAATTGGAAGGAAAGACATTACACAAATATTCAATTAATTTTGAATCATTTTATAGATTTCATTTCCCGTTGTCCAGATGTTTCAGGCGAACTGGCCTGAGTAGTACGCATTCGATCAGTTTCTAATCTCACTTCTCGTTGTTCAAATGATTCATGCGTACGGGTATCTGCGGCATGTACTCAAAGATTTTCCAGTCTCAATGCTCATTGCTCGTCTGACTCTGAGGCGCCATAGTTTTCAGTGGCGCCATCTATCAGTAATTAATCGTACCAACATAGAAACCCGTCGTCTCATGCGCAACAACTTTGCTAAAGATCATAGCATGAACAAATGCACAGTTAACGATTTAGTTCATTTTGAGTAATTTTCAGTGGCGCCACCTGTCGGAAATTGGTCATACCAACTTAGAAACCTTCGTCCGATATCGACTCTATGAACTTACCCACCGAATTTTATTCGTCTACGATCAATATGTACCTAAATATTAAATTTTAATGATTTGCCACACCCTCTCAACAATTAAGGATATGAAAAATAGATGTTGTCCGATTCTCAGACCTACCCGAGATTTTTTTGACCCTTTTTTCATTTAATACCCTTTTTATGAGACTTTTTCGAAATTCTCAACGGTAACCCTGATTATTAGGCTAGTTTAACAGTATTTGCAGGTAATAACGGTTTCAATAACAAAAAAAAAAAAATAAAATTACAAAAAAAGGCGGGTAAAATAAAGTGCATATTTTTCTTTGTTTGTTTTTGTATGTGTTATGTTTCCATGATAACAAATCATACACACAGACACATACTCATACATACATACATATGTGTATATGATGAACAAATTTATTTGTTGTATAAACAAATTTATTAATTAAATGATATGAAATTTATTTTAAATCGCCTGTTGTTTTTTGTTGTTGTTGTTGTTCTAAATTATTTGTATAAATTATTAAACATTTTTCATTAACAAAGTATTCTTTCGTTTTTATTTTGGGTTTTCATAAAAAAAATAAAAAAATAAGAAAATAAACAAATAAAAGAAAACGAAAATAATTTTCTTTTTTTTATTAAAACTTAAATAAACAGTACCAGGCATATTTTGTTGTGCATAGAATTCAGTAGTGCTTAGCATTTGTTAAGGGTTAAACCGTGTATCAAAATTATTCTTAAAAATAAAAAGATTTTTTTTTAATAAAATAAAGAATAAAAAACAATTATTTTTAGTGTTAAAATAGTGTTAATTTCTACATAATTGTGCAGGCATACAGACTGATATTATTTATTACCATGTATTCCATTATCAGGTTTGTAATTATGTAATTGCCTTTGTATTTATGGACTTTTCAATTACATTTATTTAATTTGAACTGAATTACGTGGGCGTTTTTTCATAAATTGTTTTAATTATTTGTATATCGCTTTGGCTAACAACAGCTATTGGATCATACAAAGCGCGTTGTAAGAGCAATAGTAGTCTAGTAAGTCTATACACTACTCAATGGATTACGGCGAGCATTTTCACTGGTTTGCATAGATTGTGCTGAAGCTAAACTGACTTACAGTGCATATGTACGTTTGGTGAACAGTCATTTATTCTGATCGTGAGTTTTACTCCAACTAAGGCATTATTTAGTTCCAACTGTTCAGTTAACTGCTTACTCAATCTAAACTATGGTACATTCACAGCAGAGATCAACAATGAGTATTCAAAAAGCTGAGTAGATTCGAATCATACTCATAATATCTGATACTTATACGTATTCGCGTACATACAGTGGTGGCCACGAATTTAAGACACGACATATGACTGAATTATTTGTGATAATTTTTACAACCCTGTAATATCAAGAAACCCATGACATTTTGGAAAAATATACTTTGTAGTGACGGGTCGAAGTTTTGCCGCTTCGGCTCTGATGGAAAGCAATACGTATGGTGCCCTCCAAACCTGGAGCATCATCCAAAGTACACCCTAAAAACGGTCAGACATGATAGTGGAAATGTGATGGTGTGGGCAGCATTTTCCTGGCATGGTGTAGGTCCCATTTACAAGATTAATTCTAAAATGGACCAGCGTGTTTACAAAAATATTATAACAGACACATGCCTCTAATATGAAAATTCATGCTTGATAATGACCCTAAGCACACTTCACGTCTAGTGAAGAGTTGCTTAGAAGAAAACGATATCATTGTTCTTAAGTGGCCAGCTCAATCCTCGGACCTCAATCCAATTGAGAACTTGTGGAATGATGTTGAGGAACATGTACGAACAGTAAAACCAAAAAATTCAAGCCATTTGTGGCTTGAAGTAATCCAAAAGGCTTGGTATGCGATTCCAAAGCAACGTTGCGTGGCATTAGTCGAAAGTTTACCCAGGAGATGTGCTGGTGTGATCAAAAATAAAGGATTTCCCACTAAATACTAGGATTGTTTTTAAGAAGCTGAGCTTAATTTAGTGAATATTGCAATATTATGAGTATGTCTTAAATTCTTGACCAGGATTAAATTTGTGTTTATCTATATCTATATATGTAAATAACAATTCTTAACCGCATATACATAGGTAACAAAATATTATTAATTTTTCTTCATAACATTACTAAAATCTTAAAAAAAATATCATGGATCCAAAATTTGTTCGATAAAATGTAAAAATTATCACAAATAAGTCAGTCATATGTCGTGTCTTAAATTCGTGGCCACCACTGTACATAATTGGCCATTACAATCCTTCAGTCAGGATTACAGCATAGCTTCTCACACCACTCATCTTGTGTGCCTTAATTTTATACTTGAGTGGCGGGATCTACAGTTTAACGTCGACTCCGAACGACAGTTTTTTGAGAAACTTTTCATGGCAATTTTATTTTACTCTCAGAGTTTTTGCCAGAAATCTACTGAGAGAAAGTCGCCGAAGAAATATTTTTTTTTTTTATATTTCGTTTTGATATCTGGCGTGGGGGTCTAACCCGGGCTTTACGTCTAATAAGCGAACAGACTATCTACTAGATACGCGTTCATACTTATTTTAATATCATACTCATACTGCTCATATTCAGAGTTTGAAGTACTCATTGTACTCATACTTAACAATATGCATGATCTTGTTGATTTCGACTCTCCTTTACTCAACATTTACAAGAATCACAAAATAAGTATGAGTCGCGTACGAACACTACAATACTCACTAGAAGGTTGTGCGTTTGCTTTGCTTGCTGTCTTTGTCTTTCTTCTTTTTTTTTGTAAATGCAACAACAACTAAGACTGTAAATGTTGATGAATGATTCGAATCAGTCGAATCTCTGTCCTTTGTCCTAGTCTCTGGTTATTTTACCGTGAGTCTCAACTTTGTTGGCAACATGAGAACATGTGTAATGTTGCTAAGCTCTGCAGGACTGATTCGGATAATCTTTCCTTAAATCGTATGGTTACCCATTGCACTATTATGGCGGTTCTCACTGTCTGGGAAGATATGCATTACTTTGAATGACATTTGCATCCCTGGCATGTTGGGCTTGTCTGTTATGCATTTTCTGGTCCCACACTGCAATATTGAGGTTATTGTAGGCCGCTGTCCTATAGATTGATTGATTGATGTCTGCAGTAATTGTGGAAGTGAGGTGAAGGGCATGTGTCTGGTACTTGATATGAAGAGACAGAGGATGAGGTTCTTTAACTCTCACTTTCTTTCATATTTGACCGTACTACTCTCTTCAAATTATGAATTGCTATATGGGCTATTGATGTGTAGTATTATCGTAATAGGCATAAATGGAACCTTACCTTATAGATGTAAAAAGAAAAAAAACAAAAAGAAAGAATATTCAAACTAGCTTAATAGCAGTTAGGTAATGAAATTACCCACATACATACATACATACATACATACATATATTATATAAATATTGAACAAACAATTAAATTAAAATTAATATTCATGAATAGCTCCATATTCATTTGGCCAATAATTATCATAGTAATGTTCGTAGTAATAAATAACCTTATTTTTAAAGTTATCATATACCCATAAAGCATCTCTGGCACCCTCTATGGTACAGCTTTCTTTTATATCCATTGCTAAGGCACGGGCCCATAAATAATTCGCAGACTGATCACAATCTAAGTATATCCATTTTAAATAATCCAAAATGTTTGTCATGTTCGGCATTATTTTATTATATTCGGTAGTAAAATGCTGAAAACAATGCAGAGCTTCGTAGACTTTATTGCAATCAGATACTTTGGCATTGTCCTGTAGAACCACATTGGAGATGGTACAATAATTATCGTTGTAGATTGCCGTCAATTGTATATTATCACATGGTTTAATTGGATTTTTTTCAAGCGCCTGGTCAATCTTTTTATTTAAATATTTAATAACATCGGAAGGACATGGCTGTGATGACGAACTATCAGTCATGCCATTTGATGTACCCGTGGACGGTGTTGCAGTCGTGGCAATTGGTGCTGGCGTGCATGGTGGTAAAGGCGCACAATTTGATGTATCCGTGGGCGGTGTTGCAGTCGTGGCAATTGGTGCTGGCGTGCATGGTGGTAAAGGCGCACAATTTGATGTATCCGTGGGCGGTGTTGCAGTCGTGGCAATTGGTGCTGGCGTGCATGGTGGTAAAGGCGCACAATTTGATGTATCCGTGGGCGGTGTTGCAGTCGTGGCAATTGGCGCTGGCGTGCATGGTGGTAAAGGCGCACAATTTGATGTATCCGTGGGCGGTGTTGCAGTCGTGGCAATTGGTGCTGGCGTGCATGGTGGTAAAGGCGCACAATTTGATGTATCCGTGGGCGGTGTTGCAGTCGTGGCAATTGGTGCTGGCGTGGTTGTTGGTAAAGGCGCACAATTTGATGTATCCGTGGGCGGTGTTGCAGTCGTGGCAATTGGCGCTGGCGTGCATGGTGGTAAAGGCGCACAATTTGATGTATCCGTGGGCGGTGTTGCAGTCGTGGCAATTGGCGCTGGCGTGCATGGTGGTAAAGGCGCACAATTTGATGTATCCGTGGTGTTTAATGGTGTCGTGACTATTGGTGGTGTTGTGGTCGCGGCATTTGGTGCTGGCTGCTCGTGTGCTGCAGTGTTTATTATCAATAATAAACCAATAACTATTCCAAGAATTTTCATTTTTTTTTCTTCAACAGACGTTACACGTAATAATGATTTCCACTTCGGAAATATTTTAAAAGAAAACTGTATGAAAATCTTAAGCATTTCCTTACTATTTATAGAGGATGACTTGGGCACAATCCGTTTTGAAATTCAAATGAAAAAATAATAAAATTTCATTATTCAACAGCATACTTCGTATTATTATTTTTGCTCCATTATTACTACCTGCCAACTATTATTCGCTAATTAATTAGATACCACGTATTCCCCGTATTATTCCGTATACGATACATTGAGAACTTAAAACATTTGCATTCATTTATTAAAAATTAATTTAAAAAATAAGAAAAAATGTATTAATGCGGTTCAAAATCAAATCAGTTGTTTAGCTTGTAAATAATCGTTTGACCGCACTCGATTTGTTGTTCTTTATTTGTTTTCTTCTTCAATCCATTGCTAAGCGGAAAACAAGATAACTATTCTTAGTCTAGGCGCATTTCAATTATTAGATACATGCATTTATGGGTAAATTTGTTAGTGTTTTTGTCAGACATTCGTTTGACCGCAACAGTCAAAACGTTCATTTATTGTGTGTGAACAGTGTAAAAGCTTTCACAGAAAGGTCTGTAAGTTCAACAAAAGGTAACAAAGGATGGGCGATCTGCTACGAGTTTGGAAATGGTTTCGATTTTTAAAACTACTAAGAGAGTATATTGCTTGACATAATCGTTTTTCCTTGCGATAAGATAAGGTCGATGAGTCAACTACGTCTTCTAAATTGGCTAAACCTCACCCAATTTACCTCAGATAAAAAAAAAATTCATTTTACGTCACCGCAATTAAATATGGGAATATATACACAAGTAGGAGAGATCAAAATTCAGATTAAGACTGAAAACGATTACCGCAAACTAGTTACAGAATTCGGAATAAAAGGTTGAGATCTAGAAATCATTGGTAGTTTTGACGTCTTATTGACCACGGTTGATGTTAAACTGTAAACTTCCATTGTCCATTTTTAAAAGCGATATTAAATTACCCTAAGCTAGTCAATTATGGGGAACTTCCTCAGCTATTCAATATGGTTGGCAACATGAGGACGCGTTTCTAGGCTCTGCATAAGTGTTAAGGATCTTCTCTCTTTATATTGTATTATCATTCACCGCACTATTCAGCTTTTCAAAGGCCGCTGTCCTACAGGATTCCCTTTACTTCGGCGTGTGGGGATTCTGGATCTGTTAGTTGCTGTTATCTCCGAGTGAATTATCTAAGTCGGAATTGTTTTCTATAAAAAATGTTTGATTACCCGGATTTGATAATGATTTGCTGTATCACAAAACGTTCGCAACCTCAAATCTGAGAGGGATCTTACTCTAGGAATGCGATCAAAGTCTAATATGAGATTCATTTGGAGACTAATAGCTCCCTGAACAAAACCAGTTGACTGTGTTGTTTTTTAAAATGCTCATCCAACAAGACTCAATAAAAATGATTGGGAGCAAACTAGAGAATATATACCAGAGATTAGCAATGAATCGTTTTTTCGCTACTCATAACTACTCATGAAATTTTGATTATGAGCGTGGCAACAGTATTGAAATTCAACTACTCTGATTTATTCGTACTCACTACAACATTGATTTATAAGTACAGGATGAGCAATGACTATGAGTACAACACGTTGATATCAAACTCATAAAATTCGAAATATGTTTGATTCATACGCCTACTCATTCAGATTTATAAATTTCATAAAAAATACTTTTAATACTCATAAATGATTCGAGTGATTCGAATCATTTATTAACATTTACAGTCTTAGTTGTTCTTGGATTTACAAAAAAAAAAAAGCAAATACATAAACTTCTAGTGAGTATTGTAGTGTTCGTATGCGAATCATACAAATTTTGTGATTCTTGTAAATGTTGAGTAAAGAAGAGTCGAATTTAAAAATATCATGCGTATTGTTAAGTATGAGTACGATGAGTACTTCAAACTTTGAATATGAATAGTATGAGTATGATTTTAAAGCAAGTATGACTGCATTTAAGTATTAGAAATTATGAGTATGATAAGAATCTACTCATCTCTTTGAATACTCATAGTTTATCTCTGATATACATACATGTATGTCGCCGTGGTCTAGTAGGTAGTGTGTTGGCTTATTAGATGAAAGGCCCGAATTCGAATCCCAGGTCGTCAGATTTCTGGCAAAAACTCTGAGAGTAAAAATTGCCATGAAAAGCTTCTCAAAAAATCTGTTGTTCGGAGTCGACTTTAAAATTGTAGGTCCCGCCACTCATGTATAAAATTAACGCACACAAAATGAGTGGTGTTGAGAAGCTAGGCCGTAATCCTGACTGAAGGGTTATAATGGCCAATTATGTATGTGTATACTCATGATATATGTCTTTAAAAACCTAAGCATCTTGTGGAATATGGATGAGTCAAGAGCAACGGGAGTTTGTAAGCCCAATGCGAAATATTTGGCATCGATGTATGTAGTTACACTCAATGAAAGGGAAGAGTTTAAGCCAATCACAAGGTTTCTTGTTTATTTTTTTACAAAAAATGCCTCATGAGGCATGCCTCAAACTATTCAGTAACAATCTGAGTAATCGGACTTTTGTTAGGGCCCTGTACGTTCAAAGTAGACTTTTTTAGAGTGGAGATCACAATGAACATACTATATATAGACCTGGATGGAATATCTTTGTATAGGAAAATAAAAATAAGCGAAGATCTTAATCATAAATCCAATCCGACTTTGCAGTAATAGGTTTAGCGAAGGCATCGTGTAGAGATCACTGCACTATGTCAATAGTAGCCTAGCGAACCTAGCTTAAATTAATTGTCCACAATATGCATGTATGTATATGTACATATGTATGCATGTATTTTGTAAATATATATTTTTTTAACAATATTACTACAAAAAAATTATTACCATGGCTCTTGCCATTTTAACTCATTTAAATAGTATTTATATTCCCTTAAAGGATTTTCAGCATCAGCTATGGTTGTACTTTCTTCCATAGTCTGTATTAAGCATTTGGCCCAGCAAATAATATCTGTATTACAATCGGCATTCTTTATTAGGCATTCTAGACACTCCTTAGCCTCTTTCAGTTTAGGCAGTATATTGTTATATTCACAAGCAAATAATCTAAAATCTCGATGGTTCTCATAAGCGGTATCGCATTGCAATATTGTGGCTTTATTTACATCCTTTACAATCGCAGCGGAGACAATCGTAAATTTTTGATTATAAACATCGGTTAAGTTAAAATTATCCGGTGCCTTTGCAGGATATTTTGTAATCGTTTGCTTAATTTTTTGATTTAAATACTGTCCAACAGCTGGTTGACATTTCTTTGATGATTCTGCGATCATTTCTTGTGCTGCAGTGTACATTATAAAAGTACACAATACACTAAGAATTGTTTGAAAGTTTTTCATTTTTCTTTCTTTGCAAAAGGCGTTGTTATACGCAATAATGGTTTCCACTTTGGAAATATTTTAAAAGAAAACTGTATGAAAATCTTAAGCATTTCCCTACTATTTATAGAGGATGATTTGGGGCACAATTCGTTTTGAAATTCAAATGAAAAAAAAAAATAAATTTCATTATTCAACAGCATACCTTGTATTATTATTTTTATTATTCGCTAATTAATTAGATACCACGTATTACCCTGGGTATACATTACGAAACTTTGTAAAAAAAACAAACAAAATGTAATTAATATGGTTCAAAAACAAATCTTTTATTTTGCTTGTAAATAATCGTTTGACCGCACTCGATTTGTTGTTCTTTATTTGTTTTCTTCTTCAATCCATTGCCTAGTAGAAAACAAGATAATAATTCTGAGTCTAGGGACATTTTAATTATTATATACATGCATTGATTTGTAAATTTATTACTGCTTTTAGTAAGACATTCGTTTGACCGCAACAGTCAAAAAGTTCATTTATTTGTACCATTCGATGTTCAAACATGTACGTTCGAACATTTGTTACTGCTTTTAGTAAGACATTCGTTTGACCGCAACAGTCAAAAAGTTCATTTATTTGTGCCATTCGATGTTCAAACATGTACGTTCGAACATTTGTTACTGCTTTTAGTAAGACATTCGTTTGACCGCAACAATCAAAAAGTTCATTTATTTATACCATTCGATGTTCAAACATGATCGTTCGAACATTTGTTACTGCTTTTAGTAAGACATTCGTTTGACCGCAACAATCAAAAAGTTCATTTATTTATACCATTCGATGTTCAAACATGATCGTTCGAACATTTGTTACTGCTTTTAGTAAGACATTCGTTTGACCGCAACAGTCAAAACGTTCATTTATTTGTGCCATTCGATGTTCAAACATGTATGTACATACATATGTATTGTGTGTGGGCAGTGTAAAAGCATTCGACCCTTCCAACATTGATGTATTGATGATTTTTCATAAAAAATTTACTAAATAAACTTTAAACTGTAGCTCCCACCACTCATGTATAAAATTAACACACATAAAATAAGTCGCCGTGGTCTAGTAGGTACATAGTGTGTTGGCTTATTAGATGTGAGGCCTCGGTTCAAACCCCAGGTCAGGCATCTCCAACTAAACGAAATATGAAAAATATTTCTTCGGCGACTTGCTCTCAGCAGATTTCTGGCAAAAACTATGAGAGTAAAATAAAATTGCCATGAAAGTTTCTCAAAAAAATCTGTCGTTCGGAGTCGACTTTAAGCTGTAGGTCCCAGGCATAACCATCGATCTTTCTGATGAATTCTCTACTTTCGGTAACACTTTAAAGACCAGCGAACTTATAATTGACAATGCAGTTATAGATTCTGTTAACGCTAGATGAGCCTTATTTAATAGAGCCAAAATGGCCCAGAAGTTGTGGCCATAACTTGATAGAAGGCGCACGAAAAGTCTAGTTTTAAACATCAAAGCAGTACGCTCATAACTTGGACACTCGACAAATAAGGAGCAAACTATACTTCACACATTGCTTACATGCTCGTTGATATGTCGGAAGAAGCCCCGAATGCTTTCGAGACTAGCCGAATATGTTAAGTGTGCTTTGAGAGCTTGAGAGTGTATGTGTGTGTGTGTAAAATATTATCGAATTTTTTTATTCGTTTCAAAGACCTATTGATGGACTTATGGATGGAATATATAAACATATTCAATATAATATCGTTCAAATGTCCGCCATAGTTTCTCTATGTGGACTGTATCTGAAATGTTTAATTTTTTTGTGATTCTGGCGCATAAATCATGCTCACCGCTTTGGGGAGTTCGCATACAATTACGACTTAAGAAAGCCTTAGTATTTGGAACGGTTTATGACAGCCCTTTTCAACATGGCTACGCCGCCATACTTGATGGAGATTCTGAATGATTAGGTGATGGATGAAAGAGACGGATGATGGAGAAAAGAAATATGTAGTGATGGGCGGGCGTACCGCAGCGTTCTGTGTTTGGGCCACTGTTGTGGACTGTAAACAATTACCAAACGCGTCTACAATTGTGAGCTTGACCGATGACATTGCCATAGCTTCCCATAGCGATGGTGAATCGCATGATCGGCCAAGTGAGATGATCGCTCATGCAGAAAAAAAAAATGTAGCATGGAGTGCTATCCTATTGAAACCACATGTCGTTGGTGTTCAGATCATCTAAATCAGACAAAAACAAAAGTTTATAATTGCCGACCTATAGTGGCTAATGTCATCGATGCCATAGTTTTTTAGTTTCGGCCAGACAGTTACAGAATGCTACTTATTCTGGAAAGAGTTAAATTCATTGAACAAAAAGACTTATCAGCTCAATAGCTAATATTAGTTCAGATATTTTGCGCGATTGGACATGGCGACAAAATAAATATTGTATCAGACTAATAATGATTCGAGACCGATTTAACCTAACTTTGTATGAAGTTAGAGTCTATTATGAATCGAATACCATTTAAAATTATTCTCTGGATTGCAATCTTGAACCGCAAACAGTAAAGAGCTGAGCATTTCTTCTGCCTGATTCACATACATACATACATAATTGGCCATTACAACCCTTCAGTCAGGATTACGGCCTAGCTTCTCACACCACTAATGTTGTATGGCGGGACCTGAAGTTTAACGTCGACAGGCATGGCATGGCAGGTTTATTTACTCTCCGAGTTTTTGTCAGAAATCTGCTGAGAGGAAGTCACCGAAGAAATATTATCTTTTTTTTTCATACTTCGTTTTGATGTCTGGCCTGGGGCTCGAACCCGGGCTTTAGCTTCAATAAGCCTACCCTACCCTACCCTGCCTGATTCAGATTCGTTAATTAATCGCTGGAAAACAAAGTATAAAGTGTATGTCTGCTTTATTTAAAAAAAAATATTTGTTTTTGTTACATTTTTAGACAAGTATTATTATTATTATTATTAATAGGCCTCGTCTTAGTCCGATTTATCATTTGGCTTGTCTTGCTTCGATTTCTTATCGGACTTTTTTTGCGATGCCATATTCGTTTCCTTTTTAAGACTCTTATATTTGTGTAGAGCGTCTTCGGCTTCAAAAATGGTGGTGCTAAACTGTATTAAAGATTTTACCTTATTAGCATTGGCTTTAACGAACTCGGAATTATCCGAACTATTTTCTACATCCTTTATATCCTTCAAGGCCTGTTCCATTTCGGGGAATACGTCATCATATCTACTGGCAATATCTAGAAATTTTTCTAAAATATCTTCGGCTTTATTACAATCAGCTACTGTGGCCGGGTTCTGTAAAACGGCATTCGTAAGGCGCTCATGTGCTTCGTTATAAACGCGAGTTAACATTAAATTGCTGGCCGGGATTTCCGAATATTCTGTAAGCGCTTTGCTGATTCTTTTATTTATGTATTCGACTATATTGAGGTGACATTCTTTGTCGCCTTTATCGGCACATAATCCAATAGGCTCATGTATTACGAAAACCATAAAAATTCCAATGAACACTGGCAAATATTTCATTTTCTTTTTTTTTCTTTTTATCGATTTGGCGTAAATCTTACTTTGGAAAGATTTTCGGAAAAACTGTTTGCCTAACTTGAGAATTTCGTTAGTTTTTATAGGTGATGGCGCATTGCGCAATTGTTTTGTAATGCTAATCATGCAATCAAATGTAATAAATATGCAAATAAGACGTTTGAATGGACTTAAGGTTACTTATTTATCGAAAATTTGCATAAGAAAAGAATTCCAAAGTTATGAAAATTAAACGTTTTCTTTCATAAGTTAAGACCATAATTAGGCTAGGAAGCTCGTGTAATTTATGGAATTCCATCCAGGGGAAATAATAGAAAAAAGAAATGTTTTCAATGCAAAAACTCTTTAGTCTGCAGCATAGTTGTCTAGGGATTCTACAATCTCCTCTATTTTTCTTTCCATGAGGCAAACAACTTTTTGGTCGATCAAGATCGATCGGTTCATTGGATTCGTATATTTCACTGAACCATCTCTTACTAGTTCATTTGCCAACTTCTTCCTCTCACAGTTTCTCAGAATCTTAGGTTAGGTTAGGTCGGAGTGGTAGCTCTGATATCACAAAGCTCACTTGAGCACGCATAGCGACCCGTTGTGATGCCACGGGTGAACGCAGTCCCTGTACTAGCCAACTTCCACCAAAAACGGGGAAGAGGAAGAAGTTGGTCAGCGCAAGGGCTACACTCCCAGAATCTTACTCAATTGATGATTACAATTACTTGGTTAGGATTACGCGCCTATTCTCACACCACTCATGTGTGTGTGTGTGTGTGTATGTGTGTGTGTGAGTGGGTCTTATAGTATAAAGTCGACTCTGAATGACAAATTTGAGAAGCTTTTCATGGCAATTTTTACTCTCAGAGTTTTTGCCAGAAATCTGCTGAGAGGAAGCCGCCGAAGAAATATTTTCATATTTTTGTTTTGATGTCTGACCGGGGATTCGAACTCGGGCCTTTCGTCTAATAAGCCAACACACTACCTACTAGACCACGGCGACTTCACTACTAGACTATGGCAACAATTGAATCTGCAGTATCTAGCAATCTTTCACCAGCTTCATTAACTTAGGCATCCCCAAACACTTTAGTCTGGAAAACTCCACAGGAAACCACTCGCCAGGATTCCTAAAGCATAGTTTTTTCTTTGCTTTCCATCGTATAATTAGATGCTCACAATTGGCTCTTACACCCAATCGCATACTCATTCAGTAAACTTCTTCCACTTTGCCACTGCATTCCATTATTAATACAATTATCGAAATTATATGCCCCCGGACAAATTATCGATATTGGTCGTATTCAATGTACCACTTAAGCTCTAATCGATATTCTTCAAATATTTGAGAGCTTGGTAGGCTGCATATACATATCGGTCTGTAATCGAAATCATGATAGCGATAAAGGATCATGAAAGCGATATCTACGATCATGATTAAAAAAGAAAACATTACAGATAATTGTTATGGAAGCAGTAGTTGGCTGTGAGAAATGCAAAGACAAAAAATGTAATTTCTATTCAATTTATCGAAATTTCGATATGTGTTTAAATGGATTTAATGGTATAGAAACCGAGTCGATCCAATCACAAATAGATCGTTTGGTGAAAGAAAGATGTACATATGTAGAACAGAGAAAGCTTAATAATTATGGAATAAAATCACAAAAATATTATTTTTTATTTTTTTTATATAATAATCAGTGTATTTATATAATTAAAGTTTAAAATAACATTTCAATTTAAAAATTTGCAACCAGTGTTGTTAGCACTGCAGTAGCATTACAAAAGTGCTTGAATATATGGTCCCCATAAGTCCTTGAATACACATCTGTCGTTATTATTATTATTGTTGGCATTACAACTTCCACCACCACCATTACAACTTCCACCACCACCACCACCACAACCACCACCACCGCCACCACCACCACCACCACCTCCACCTCCACCTCCATCTCCACCACCACCACCACCACCGCCGCCTCCACCTCCACCACCACCACCACCTGTATTTTTACAGAGTTGTTTTACTGTATCTATTAATTGTTTTATATCTTCTTTATTTTCACCACCACCACCACTACCACCTCCACCACCACCTCCACCGTTATTATTTTTATTTTGCAAGAGTTCTTTTACTACATTTATTAATTGTTTTATATCGTCACCTATATTGCCAATAG
Source organism: Sarcophaga rosellei (assembly GCA_930367235.1). Lineage (NCBI taxonomy): Eukaryota > Metazoa > Arthropoda > Insecta > Diptera > Sarcophagidae > Sarcophaga > Sarcophaga rosellei. The sequence continues at coordinate 90,547,726 of OV884019.1, forward strand.
GTGATGTCGTAGGTGGAGATGGTTTATTAGTTATCTCTTTAAAATTTTGTACCAAGCTAGCCAAAATGCCTGTGAGTTGATTCTGAGATATTGTCCCATTTATCACTCCCGATATGGAGCCTGATCCAGGTCCTGGTCTAGAAACTGAGACAGACCATGGTCCAGGTCCTGGTCTAGAACCTGAGCCAGACCATGGTCCAGATCCTGGTCTAGAACCTGAGCCAGACCATGGTCCAGATCCTGGTCCAGGTCCTGGTCTAGAACCTGAGCCAGACCATGGTCCAGTTCCTGTTCCAGTTCCTGTTCCAGTTCCTGTTCCTGTTCCAGTTCCTGTTCCTGTTCCAATTATTTTTCCACCATACTGAAGTTTTAGTATAAAGGACTGATACTGCTCTAAAACTTGTTCAGCCACATGTAAGGAATCGACATCTTTAATTATGATTCGTAGTATAAGAGCGTCATGTTTATCTTGTATAGAGTGTTGCGGACTTTGATTTATTAATTTTAGTTGCTCCAGCGCGATGCATATTTTCTTTCTTATGTCCTCGTATTTATTCACAAAATCTTTAAACTGTTCTATAATTAATTCGGATTTTTTACAGTTAGACAGTGGTCCGATTACAGATATATGCGCTGTTGCCAGCTTCTCTCTTTCCTCATTGAAAAGATCATCTATATTTAGTTCAATTGGCCTTTTTTTGGGGTATCTTTCCAGAAGAATTGCAATTCTTCTATTTATATAATCGATTGTTTCTTTAACACATGGCACATCAGAGGGATTTTTGCCTACATATGATCTTGCTTCGATAATTTCTTCGTTCGCATCTTCATCAGTTGTTGGTTGTGGATTTTCTTCATTCGCATCTTCATCATTTGTTGGTTGTGGATTTTCTTCGTTCGCATCTTCATCAGTTGTTGATTGTGCACTTTCTTCGTAATATTCTTTATAGTTTTGTTCTTCGATAAGTTGTCCAACGGCCGTATGAATTATAAAAATGTATACAAGTCCAATAAGTGCTCCAAAAGTGCCTCTCATTTGGACTTTATTTGGCGTCTACCGTCTACTTTGGAGAGATTTTACGAAACACTGTTTGCCTTACTTTGGAAATTCGTTACTATTTATAGGTGATGGCATCATTGTGCAATACTTTTGTTATTCTAATCGAGTAATAAAGTTTTACAATTAAAATCTGAAGAAATTCAATACTCGTATGCCCATGCGTGTAGTTACTTATAGGAAATTTGTGTGTGAAAAGAGTACCAAGGACGTGTTTGGGACTAATTTTGAAACCGAAAACGCTGGCATCCATTTATTCGAAAGACAATTAATTTCAAATGTTTAAATACAACCAAAATGTAAGGTGTAGTAAAAAGAAATCAAGTTTCTTTTTTAAATGAAATTTAATTTTTAATATTAAAAGTACTTTTTTTCTTAAAAAATACTATGGCATGAAGAAAAAGTACCAAGTGAAAATTTCCAATTTTTAAACTTACCAGCGAGATTGATTAAGTGGTCATACGCCTATGAATTATGAGTTTTAAAAAGGTACCAATTTAAATAAATGGTACCAACTAAATGTAATACCGTTTTGTTAATCAAACGGTTAAGCGTTGAAATGTTCAATGTTCTTAAAGCCTTGTCTCTAATATTAAAAGTACTTTTTTTTCTAAAAAAATACTATGGCATGAAGAAAAAGGTACCAACTGAAAATTTCCAATATTTAAACGTACACGCCAGAGTACTATTTTAAATAAATAGTACCAACTAAATGTAATACAGTTTTGGCACTCAAACAATCAAGCGTTGAAATGTTCAATGTTCTTAAAGCCTAGTCTCTAATATTAAAAGTACTTTTTTTTCTTAAAAATACTATGGCATGAAGAAAAAGTACCAACTGAAAATTTCCAATTTTTACACTTACCAGCGAGGTTGCTTAAGTGGTCATACGCCAATGAATTATGAATTTTAAAAAGGTACTATTTTAAATAAATAGTACCAACTAAATGTAATATAGTGTTGGTACTCAAACAATCAAGAGTTCAAAAGTTCGTTTTTCTCTTATTAATCAATCATTTTAATAGAATGTACATTTTCCACATATTTTCTCACCCTTTAGGTCCAGTTTCCATTCAGGGCTGTATTATTAAAAAAGGGTATAAAGAGTTCGATAATATTCAACATTGTACAATAGTACCATAAAGATAAAGAATAAGTGCCACAATTTTGTAATGTTTAAGCACAGTCTTCAACCTGATTACATACATATATGTATAGGCTTGAACAAGGAAAATTTTGAATTCTTCATTTCGTTGTTAAAAAAACGTACCAAATATTCATTTTTTGTCTCCCATGTCCAGATAAAATCATGATAGGAACCATGCCATATCACTGATGACCCTATCAAATGGTTCATTCTGACTTCTACAGTCAACAATAAATGAGTTTGAAGTAAGCAAATCAAATAAAATCGCCAGAATTAGTCAATAGAAAAAGCCTGCAAAGTTCAATTGGATCAGTTATTCGCTGGGAGAACCTAGTAGTTCTGGGCTAATGGCATACAAGTGGGTTAATTAAGCTCATTTAAATTATAAGTAAAAGGTGCTGAATTTTTGTTCCAATTTGTCAGCGAACTTATGTGTTGGTTCATTAGATGGGAGGTCATTGTTCAAGCCCCAGCTCAGATATCTCGAACAAAATGAAATTTAAAAAAAAAAATCATTTTCGGTGACTTCCCCTCAGCAGTCTACTGCTGTTACCTAACGCCACTCATGAATAAAATTAGCACAAATGGCTTGATTGCAAACCTGACTAAAGCCAGAAACTAGAGTAACTGCAAGCGGTAAATGTGAAACTGCACTTGCTACTTAGCTTAGCTGCTGATGCTAATTATAGTAATTAATAATTTTAAATTCAAATGTTTTATTTATTGATAATTAAGTTATTGATATGAAACATTTCTTCAGTGTAGAATTAAAAAATTGAGATGCTGCTTTAATTATTGAACACACTTCACATATGCTGCTGCCAATTCCTCTCTCTTTCTGTTAAAAAGCTGATCTAACTTTAAGAATTCACCACCTGATCGCCTGGGATATTTTATCAAAGCTTCGGCAATTCTTCCATTAACATAATTATCAACGCTATTGCAAACTCGACAAGGAGGGCCACCCATGTCGTTTGCTCTCACGGCGCAATTATTTGTCATTATAAACATATAGAGAAGTCCAATAAGCACTGGCAAATTTTTCATTTGCGCCTTGTTTACTGTAAGCCTTAAGATTTGAAGAAAAACTGTTTGCCTTACTTTGGAAATTCGTTACTATTTATAGGTGATGGCGTCGTTGTGCAATACTTTTGTTATTCTAATCGAGTAATAAAGTTGAACGATTAAAATCTGAAGAAATTTAATGCCCGTATGCCCATATGTGTAGTTACTTACAGAAAATTTATGTTTGAAAAAGTTAAAACACATTTGCTATTTTTTGAATACTGTTGTTATGCTAATCTTGTCATATTTACGGGATAGAAGTTAGTTTGTCTATCATAATGGTAATAAAATAAAAACTATTTTTTAATATCTAAAGGTGTAGCACAGGGCTCGATTTTTTATCCAATTTTATATTCAATTTATTCTAATGATCTGCCATCTGTTTCAATGGGCGTAGATTAATGGTCTTTGCCTCGATCCGAGTAAATCGAAGGTTTTGACAGTTTACACCATTACAGAAGAATCTAGAAGTTATCTTTAACAATAGCCTTAACTGGTCCAACCATGTAGTAAATGCTATTTGTAGTAAAACGGTTGCAATGTTGCCAAGTGTTTGCCAACGCAATATTTTACGTATACTACTCCCAAAAACATATCGCATCCCCACTTTTTTACTGTACAAATTTGAACTCTATTTTTTAGTCGTGATTCCAGTAAGTTGGGACAAACCAGTATTGAAAAATTTAGTACTTTAGTACTTTTTTCAGTATTTTTCCATTTCAAAAATACCGCAGAACCCCCACAACACTTTCAGTACTTTGAATTATTACATATTTTATGGTTTGCGCTTTTCAACTATTAATGGGTTAGTAACATGTTCAACGTTATGCTAAAGGCAGAGTTAGTCTTTAGCACTGGTTAGTTCAACGTCCACGGAACTTGCGTTCATTTTTATAATACAAAAATAATAATTTCGGTAGACATTAATTTGCTCTTCATATGCTAACAACGAACGTAGTACGTTCCGTCGACGTTTGACTAAACGGGGCTTTTAAGTTCTGTTATGAGAAACATGTCGTTAAGTCGTTAGTTTTTCTATACCATTTCGTGTTTTAATAATTTTTTTTTTAGAAAAGTACCATTTGATGTTAAAAAGTACTCTTTCAGTTATAATTCAGTACCATTTCCAAATTACAAAAATAAAAAACGCACAAAGTCTTTTAATATTTAAAGTACTTTTCTAAAAAATACTATAGTATGAAGAAAAGGTACCAAATGAAATGTTCAGACTTTTAAATTTACCCTCAAACATATTTGATGGTTTTAGTAGGCTTACAAAAAAGGTACCATTTTAAATAAATAGTACCAACTAAATAAATAGTAATAATAATAAAGTATAGTAATAATAGTAAAGTAATAGTAATAAATGTTCTTCCATCTTTTATCATTCAAAAATTTTTTTACAGAATATATATTTTTCATATATTTCTGCCCTTTGAGGTACTCTTTTGTTCTTTCTTTAATTTTTCGTAAAAAATTGTCAGAGTTTTATAGAAAAAGCACCAAATTTAATTTAAAGGTCTACTTAAGTCTGTATAAGATTCTGGAAATCGTTTCATTTAAATGTCATTCACCAGCGGCATTGATTCGACGCAATATTACTGGCTCTCAAAGAGCACAATTTTTGAATTGTGTGCCATTTTGTTTTTATATAAGTGAATGGCAACTCTCCACATTGACAGCTGTCATATATGTATGTTTTAAACGATTTTTACTCAAAATGGAGTCCATTAGGAAAGAACTACGAACTCATTAATGTATTATGCTCCATAGGCTAGACTTGCCCTCACGGCGCAATTATTTGTCAGGTTCTAAAAGGTCCTCTAAACAGGCTCAAACCCCATTCGTCTAAAGAACGATTTATTCTGGACTGTAGTCATTTGGAAATTCAATTATTTCTTCTACACTTCTTCAAGTTCAATATACTTACTGTTTGATACTGAGATCAATTAGACGTACATATGTACATATTTGGCTGTGTTACGTCTCAATAGCTTTATTCAACATATTGTCGGTCAGGCTTTCCAGTGTATGATCCATCATATAAACACTTTGTCACTGATTTAAATACCCCTGCCGATTCTATTATGCGTTATAAAGCCCTTTTTCCTTTCATAGTGTGCTCTTTCCAATTTATTTGGAATCAAATCTTGACGGAATCATGATTGGAACCATGTAATATATGACTGGTGAAATTGGCGGGAATTCTGACTTCTACTGTCAAAAATAAATGAGTTTAAAGTAAGCAAATCGAATAAAATGGACAGAATTAGTCAACAGAAAAAGCCTGCAAAGTTCAATTGGATCAGTTATTCGCTCGGGGAACGTAGAAGTTCTGAAATAATGGCTCTACACCAAAAATTGACAAATGACATACAAGTGGGTTAAATATAAGAAAAAGGTGCTGAATTTTTGTTCCAATTTGTCAGCGAACTTATGTGTTGGTTCATTAGATGGGAGCTCGTGGTTCAAGTCCCAGCTCAGATATCTCGAACAAAACGAAATTAAAAAAAAAAATTTTTTCGGTGACTTCCCCTCACAGCCTTCTGGCTAATACCCTGAGAGTAAAATAAAACTCACATGAAAAATTTCTCAAACGATCTGTCGTTCAGAGTCGGGTAAACTGTAACCTAGTGGCGTTAGTGAATAAAATTAGCACACATAGCTTGACTGTAATCCTGACTAAAGCAAGAAACTAGATTAACTGCAAGTGCTAAATGTGAAACTGCACTTGCTACTTAACTTAGCTGCTGATGCTAATGCTGGTAATTAATAATTTTAAATTCAAATGTTTTATTTATTGACAATTAAGTTATTGATATGAAACATTTCTTCAGTGTAGAATTAAAAAATTGGGATGTTATTGAAGACTCTTTGAATGAATATTCTGCTGCCAATTACTCTCTCTCTCTCTCTCTTTCTCTTTGTTAAAAAGGTTTTACAAATTAAGGAATCCTTGATATAATTCCATGGGAGTTCCAGGATAAACTTGGCCCATTCCTCCATGACCACAGAGACTGCAACCTTGACCACAGAGACCTTGACCACAGAGACTGCAACCTTGACCACAAGGGGCACTTAAGGCCGTATGTATTATACAAATAAGGAGAAGTCCAATAAGCACTGGCAAATATTTCATTATCGCTGTTGTTTGCTGTAAGTCTTTGGAAAGATTTTAAGAAAAACTGTTTACCTTACTTTGGAAATTCGTTACTATTTATAGGTGATGGCGTCGTTGTGCAATACTTTTGTTATTCTAATCGAGTAATAAAGTTGAACGATTAAAATCTGAAGAAATTTAATGCCCATATGCCCATACGTGTAGTTAGTTACAGAAAATTTGTGTGTGGAAACGAGTACCAAGGACGTGTTTGAGATTAATTTTGAAACCCAAAACGCCGGCATCCATTTATTCGATAGACAATTAATTTCAAATGTTTCAGTGCAACCAAAATGTAAGGTGTAGTAAAAAGAAATCAAGTACTTTTTTTTAAATACTATGGCATGAAGAAAAAGTACCAACTGAAAATTTCCAATTTTTAAACGTACACTCCAGATTGCTTAAGTGGTCATAAGCTTATGAATTAAGAGTTTTAAAAAGGTACTATTTGAAATAAATAGTACCAACTAAATGTAATACAGTTTTGGTAATCAAACAATCAAGCATTGAAATGTTCAAGTACTTTTTTTTTCTAAAAAATACTATGGCATAAAGAAAAGGTACCAGCTGAAAATTTCCAATTTTTAAACGTACACGCCAGATTGTTTAAGTGGTCATACACCTATGAATTATGAGTTTTAAAAAAGTACCAATTTAAATAAATAGTACCAACTAAATATAATACAGTTTTGGTAATCAAACAATCAAGCGTTGAAATGTTCAACGTTCTTAAAGTCTAGTCTCTAATATTAAAAGTACTTTTTTTTTTAAATACTATGGCATAAAGAAAAAGTACCAAGTGAAAATTTCCAATTTTCAAACTTACCAGCGAATTGCTTTGGTAGGCATACGCCTATGAATTATGAGTTTTAAAAAGGTACCATTTTAAATAAATAGTACCAACTAAATATAATACAGTTTTGGTAATCAAACAATCAAGCGTTCAAACGGTCGTTTTTCTCTTATTAATCAATCATTTTAATAGAATGCACATTTTCCACATATGTTTTCATCTTCTAGGTCCAGTTTTGTTCTTCCATTCAGGGCTCTATTATTAAAACAGGAGTATAAAGGTATTATCTAATAGTATCATAAGGATAAAGAAAAAGTATAAAATACTATACTTATGTATACAGGCTTGCCTGTTTGTATCAAGACTATGGAATTAAAGATGCAAAAACGTAACATTTCACAATTCTCCATTCTGTTGTCAAAAAAAAAGTACCAAAGTTTTCTTATTTCCCGTATTTTGCATTTTTACTTCTTGGAATATTTTTTTCTTCCTTGACGTTTTGTCTCTGTTTTTCGAAATTCTCTTCAATTATCTGTACATATTCATTCATCCACCATCTACTAGGTCGCCCTATTGACCTGCTACAAAAACACATTTTCCTGATAATGGAATACACATTTAATCGAGTTACATGGTTTCAGATATTCTACTGAAGAATTTTATTTCAGCAATATTGGCTGAAGTCGCCGTGGTCTAGTAGGTAGTGTGTTAGCTTATTAGACGAAAGGCCCGAGTTCGAATCCCAGGCCAGACATCAAAAACAAAATACAAAAAGTATTTCTTCGGCGACTTCCTCTCAGCAGATTTCTGGCAAAAACTCTGAGAGTAAAAATTGACATGAAAAGCTTCTCAAAAAATCTGTCGTTCGGAGTCGACTTTAAACTGTAGGTCCCGCCACTCATGTATAAAATTAACGCACACAACATAAGTGATGTTGAGAAGCTAGGCCGTAATCCTGACGAAGGGTTGTAATGGCCAATTATGTATGTATGTATGTAATATTGGCTGGCATGTTGCATATATTATCCCCTCTCTCTCTCTCTCTCATGTCCGAAGCTTATACCTTAACTGTGTTCGCAAATGAGCCAAGTGTTCGATGTAGAAGTTTGCTCAGCTTATAATAGATCTGAAGATTACAGATTCCATTTAAGAAGTGTGCTAATCAAGTATAGCCTCGATTTTGCTAATTTCTGATTTTCTTCATAGGTTTTCTGCTCATTGGCAAAAGTTCGATGATATACTGCTAAAAGCTGTATCTTAGAAGGAAGCGTATCATCTTGTGTGTTTCAACTCGTATTACATTATATTGCTGGTCCGTGATTTCCATACTTTTGGACTACAAAAACAAAAAAATAAAAAAAAATTATTCGGCGACTTCCTCTCAGCAGATTTCTGTCAAAAACTGTGAGAGTAAATGAAATTGTCATGAAAAGTTTCTCAAAATCTGTCGTTTGGAGTCGTCGTTAAACTGTAGGTCCCCTCCCCCACTTAAGTATGAAATTAAGGCACACAACACGAGTGGTGTGAGAAGCTATGCTGTGATCCTGACTGAAGGGTTGTAATGGCCAATTATGTATGCATGTATGCTGTCTGATAAAGAATTTATATCAATCGAGTCAAGCACTTGTTTATAATCTATGAAGAGTTGGGCAGTGCTTATTCCATATATGGCGCCTTTTTCGAATATTTTTTCGTATGCCGATCCGTATACCAATCTACTATTAATTTTCCAGGCATAAAGTCAGCCTGGTAGGGCTCTCTCAATATGTTTTAAAAAACCTTTTGAATTTATTTCACTATCATTCCTATGAGACTTTAAGACTAATGATAAACGAATAGCTAGTAATGTTAGAGAACTACGGTTCTGGTGGAATCGGTGCACTGGGAAAAATCAGAGAGTATTGGATATTAATGACATGGAAAAGGAGTCAGTATTTTCTTTTTTTTTTTTTTACTAGAACGTTTACATTGTCATCTTTTTGAATGCTTTGGCGTTCTTTGTAAGTGGCCAAGACCTATCTTCACCTATTTAAATAACATGACTAGGTTCTATTGATATGGTGGCTCTAAAGATCCCTTAGCAATATTATTATCGTTGTATTGTATACTACATTTGCATCGGGTTGCTACTGGAGGCAATTTTATATGATTTTCCAGTGGATCTTTGCTGTAGGGACTCAGCAACTACTACGAATAATCAGTGATAATGGGTGATTGGACTGTGGTACATGTTAAATATTCTTTCCATTGCAGTAGACTATCAGACTAATAATCCGAAACCTATCTGATCTGAAACTATTATGACAGCTTGAGACTATTATGCATTGATTCCATTAAAATTGGCAGAACAATGGGAAAAGTGAAGAACTGCGTAGTTAACTTCAGTTCGATTCAGATTCTGAATAATAATTTTAATTCTTAAGTTAATATGCTATCACACACGAGACTAATTTTTAAGCCGCACAATATTTGTTCTTTCAGTCACACACGAGACTATATCAACTGGCATAAAATTGTATACATGTACTCTGCTTTGTGTGCGTATTAGTGCACTCAATGCACAGCGAAAGACTAAATATGCTCTATACAAAAAACCTACCTTTCTGAACCTGTTGTTTTATAAATGTATGTGTATTGGTTTGTGCGGGGGGTAGAATCTGATGAAAAAAATTATTATTTCTCTCTCATCTCTCTTGCCTACAAGCTGCTATTTAGTGTGAGCATAATTGTTCTCGTGTGTGATTGCCCAATCGCTGTAAAATAAGATCCGAAGAGAATTCTTATAAAAAAAGAAAAATATGAATTTTGTTTTTTTTTTGTTTTGAAATGTTCGTCTTCTTTATTTTAATTATTCAGGGTTTTGAAAAGAAATGTGAAATGTTACGGTTCTTTAGGCATAAGATAAGTAAATTATTCCTTCTCATCCTTTTTCGCATCTTCTTTCTCATCTTGTTTCTCATCGTCTTTCTTATCTTCTTGCTTATCTTCATTCTTCTTGTCTTCCTTTTTCTTAGCTTCAGCCGCTAGAACGTGTTTTAGATTCTTATATTCTTTTAAAACATGCTCAGCATCAATAGTGCTGGTGCAAAAGTGTATTTGCGTTTCCAAGTTAAAAGCATAAAATTTCACTTGCATGGTATAATCGGGATTCTCCTGTACCGAGTGTAGATCTTTCATGGCACTTTGCATTTTGGGCACAATTTCATCATAATGCGTGGCAATACTAAGGAATCTGTGTAAAGCTACTTCGGCTTTATTACAATCAGCTTTTTTGCCAGGCTTCTGTATAACGGAATCGGCCAGACGCTTATAACATTCATTATAAATCAGTGCTAACATCAGATTAGCGGATGGTTTTTCCTTATATTGTGTAAGTGTTTCGTTAATTTTTTGATTTACGTAATCGGCTACATCGCCATCACATTCCCAGCTATCTTCGGCATATACGCCAATAGACTTACGCAGTAGAATACCAGAAAGAATGACAATAAACGCTCCAAAATTCTTCATATTTCTTTCTTATGTATCGATTGGACCGTACTTTGAAAAGATTTTAAGAAAAACTGTTTGCCTTACTTTAGAAATTCGTTACTATTTATAGGTGATGAATGATGCGTTGTGCCTAATTGTTTTGTAATTCTAATCGAGTCATAAAGTTCTGTAATTAAAATCGGTTGAAATTAAGTCTTCGTATGTCCATACGTTTACTAACTTAGAGGAAATTTACATGAGAAACATGTCACGAAGACGTGTTTGATAATATTTTTGAAATGTTAAACATTTTCGAAGGTCGACTAATTTAAAAACGTCCACGTGAAGATTATAAAAATGGTTGTTATGGACCAGAAAAGTACGAGTGGAAAATGAAATTATTTGTAATATGAGGGCCAGAAGAAGAAGCCTTGTTGTTCATGATCGTCCATGGTTCTACATTATTATGTTATAATCTTGTGTGCCTCTGAAACTAAATGCGATTAAGTTTTTACTCTCTGTTTGATTCAGAGGCCGATTAACATAATTAAGTAAACAGTTCTCAATTTTTTCCTCGGAACCTAACACTGATAAATGCTGTTCCTATTCGAAGGTCCTATTGTTGGATGCAAATAACGACGAGCCGTCCACAGTGACCAGGGCAACCACAATAATGCTCGTTCTTTCAATCCTTCCGTTTATCGTAGAGCTCGAATACCTCACAGCCTTTAATGTAGCTTTATTTTACTCTCCATCATGCAGGCGAATGCTCACCTCCAAGTGCTAATCATACATAAAGACCGCATTTCGAATCATTTTTCAAAACGTATCACTCACTCTGGAATCGTTTTTTCGCTACTCATAAGTACTCATGAAATTTTGAGTATGAGTGAGTCAACAGTATTGAAATTCAATTTTTCTGATTCATTCGTACTCACTACAACATTGATTTATAAGTATAGGTTGCAATGAGTATGAGTATAATGTTGACATCAAACTCATAACATTCGAAATTCGATGTTTGATTCATACGCCTACTCATTTAGATTCATAAATTTCGAGAAATACTTATAATACTCATAAATGATACGAATCATTCATAAAAATTTACAGTTTGTGTTTGTGTTCTTGTAAATGTTGAGTCATGGAGAGTCGAAATCAACAACATCATACGTAATGTTAAGTATGAGTACGATTTATGCTTTAAACTTTTGAATATGAGTAGTATGAGTATAATATTAAAATAAGTATGAATGCGTATAAGTATCAGAAATTATGAGTATTATACGAATCTACTCATCTTTTAAAATACTCATTGCTGATCTCTGCTCTGGAAACACTTCATTAACTGACCATACAGTTAGTAAATATCGAACTCAATACTGTTGGTATGCTCTAGTTGATCTCTGTTAAAATATTAATTGAGCTAAACTCTAGCATTTTTCCCAAGACATACTTTGGAGATCGTTAACAATTTTGCTGCCTCTATTGGGGAGAGAATGCAGTGTTACATGTGCAATGCTATGCCGAGAAAAACTTTATATCTTATCTAGCAAAATCTTTCCAACATACAATGTGAGGACTGCTATAACTAAAGCTCCCCCTTCCCCCTATTTGGCCTAGCTAACTGCATAATAGTTTTTATGTTCCTTGTTCATTCCATCCATAATGTTTTCTTTTCAGTTTATTTAATTCCATTAGACAATCTAAGCTTAGCACTCACCGTTAAGCCTTAGCGAAATCACGATTGACACCAAGCAGGGTCAGGGAAATATTCATTACGGGCTCTATAGCAACCTGATCAAATGATTGTTTCTGATCTCAGCTGTCAATAATAAAGGAGATTGAGAGGTCTGCCTTATAGCTCAGAGCTTGCGTTATCCTGTACACGTTACCTAATTTTATAAATTTTAAATTACTCCCAGACCTGCAAAATACACTTGAATTAGCTTTCTAGCTTTCAAAGCCTAGCACATCTGTTCTGATGCTATTACAGCAGAAAGAGCAGAAGTTGCAAAACAGCATACACTTGATTTAATCAAACTCCTATCGAATCAAAGAAATCGGTGCTTCATTTTTGATCAAACTTGTTCTTCTTCTATACATAGGCTTACCAGCCTAATGGTGGACCATTTATATAACCTAACCTTGTCTGACAGAGACTAGTTATTATGAAAACGGTCTTTACTGGGAATGTATTTGAAATATGAGTATCAATAATGAAAATTGGTTACTGGCTATCGAAGTGGAACCAAATAACAATCGAACTCTAGCCCTGTTGCCAAATCAATAATTTGTAGTTGTTTGTTGCTTGCCAACTGGCAATTCCAATGAAGTTCCGCTGCCATCCAGAATTGAGCTATTGACTTATCGATAGATCGCTAGATAAGAGGGAAAATGTAAGATAAAAACTTTTGTTTTTTGTTTCTTGTTAAGCAGTGTATTTGGCGAATAAAAGTTGAAAATAATATTTCAATTAAAAAAAAAAAAAAATTACTTCTTAGGGCCATTATTACAACTTGCCGTTAAACTTGGGTTTAGTTAAAGGTAACTTTAGCTAAAGGGAACTGTAAAAACCATTCAATTAAAAAAGGTTTTTTTTAAAGCAGTGGCAACGAAGTTGTTTGTTTATATTTCAAGCTGCCATATTGAAAATAATATATAATATGGCATGTCTCTAACATAAACTTAACTTTAAAAGTTAAAGGTAGGGATAAACCTCCCTTTATTGGGCACTTATAATAATGAAAAAAAAAAATTTATCTGCCCGTTAATTTATCATCCTCCCTTTAGTTAACGGCAAGTTGTAATAATGGCCCTTAGTGTGTCATTGACACTACAAAAGTGTAGCAATCAAACTGGCGACATAATCATTATCACAATTTTCATCTGGACATCCACCTTTACCTGGCTTCGGTTTCGTATCAATTTGACTTAATTTATCTATTAAATCTTTTATATCATTAGTGGGTGGTATTGTTGGCCATACTGGTGCTGGTTTTTGGATACCCTGCCAAATATGATTTATAAGTTCATTGATGTTATTTGAATTAGATCCACAATCCACCGTCTTTAAAAACTTCTCATATTCCTGTAAAAGTTTTTCAGCAACATTTAACGAATCGACTTCTTTTAATGCGATTGTTAGTCTAAGCGCAGTATTTTTATTTGTTGTGGAAATTTCAGGTTGACAACTGATTTTATTCAGATGCTCCAGAGCAGCCCATACTTTCATTCGTAACTCTTTATATTTCGTTACAAATTCATGAAACTTTCTCATTTCCAGATCGGCTTTTTTACAGTTGGAAAGTTGATTAACCGTAGTGATATACGCTTTTGACAGCTTTTCTCTCTCGTCATTGTAAAGTGAATCTAATGCTATCTCAATCGGTGATTTCTTCGGATATTCTTCCAGAATTGAGGCAATTTTTTTATTTATATAATTGACCACTTCTTGATTACATGGTCGTTTTGATCTCGTTTCTATCTCTTCGTATGAATCTTCTTCATTCATTTGTTCTCTGTAGTCTATGCAATTTAATCCAATATTTGATCTCATTTCTATGTCTTCGTCGTCGTATGAGTCGTTGTAGTCTTCTTTTTTTTCTTCTTCGCCAGAATATCCGAAGACTGTATGTGTTATACAAATACATAAAAGTCCAATAACTACTACAGCACCCTTCATATTTTCTACTTTCGGCTTAAATCTTTAACTTCACAATGATTTAAAGAATAACTGTTGCTTGCCACTAACTTCGCTACTATTTATAGATGATGACAGTTGCCCCGTAGTTTCCTAATAATGTTCAAAGAATAATTCAAATCTAAACCAAATTATTATTGAGATTTATTCTTTTGGAAATGTGAAACATTTCTCCGCATAATTGAAGGCCATAATTAGGCTACGAAGGTCGTGCAGTTTATATACGTTCACTTGAAGACTGTAGAAAATGTTCATTCAGGTGAAACACAAAAATAAAGTATTATGTAAAGTGAACGATAAGAAAAGAAAATGTGCACTGTCAGCTAGGGTGCCTTATCTATCGGTTTAAATTTGAACTATCGATTATATCGAATCTGAAAATACTTATGTCACATTCTTATCTGTCACAAAATTCAATATCTTATCTCCACTGAATGTAATTAATCGATTTACGCTTGAGTAATACTATGTTCAGATATGCACTTCTAATGAGCCAATATTCGATTATTTTAGTAAAATATTTTAAGTGTTCAGATATATTATACGCAATATTCATTTGACAGATGGTAAACTAAACAGCTAGTTGTTTCAACAACATTGTTGTTTATTTTTTTTGTTTGTCGTTGTTGACATTTGAATTGTCAAATATCAACAGAAAGTGTTCGGAAAACTGTAATATGGTCACTGAACGTACTTATGACAGTGCTGTATTTTAAGTTTTACTCAATATTATAAGAATTTGTGTTATAGATATTTGCGCAATAATTAATTGAAACTTTATATAAAATATTGAGCTCAATAATGGCGTTCATTGCAATTTACGCAATAAGAGTGCGTGTGTGAACATAGTATAACGTTGGGATTTATTGGGCCAACTGCAATATGATGACGATTTTGGCAAAAAAAATTGGTGAGAATGTTAACAAGCAAAATTGCCGTATTTGCGGCTAAGAAAACGCATACGTGTATCCATTAAGAGTGACTGTTTGGTGCGAAGGCATCATTAGCTCATATTTTTTTTGAAAAAGAAGGCGAGCATTGCAGTCATTACATACACTGATGGCACCATAATCATCGTTTTTCATATACCCGCTCTTCATAGTATTGATGTGAACGATGTTTGCTTTCAATCAGGATGATATAATTAGCCAAAATGGTGATGTCAAGTGAACCGCCAAGAAAATGTGCTTTGACACCGCTGAACTATTTTCTGTGGGAAAAGTGCTATGCCGACAAGCCAGAGACAACATTCGTGATGCCATTGCCGACGTACAACCCCATACACTCGAAAAAATGCATGAAAATCGGTTCGAATGAATAGAGTACTGTGAGGCCAGCCATGCCGGCCATATGAATGCAATTAATATTCCATTTCTAAACGGAACAATTGTACTTCACAACAAAAAATAAATAAATTTGACAAAATTTCAAACTGCTTTTGTTTCATTGCATTTTAAAATTGAAACATTTAAATGGACCACCCTATATGAATCTCGTGACAGATAGTCCCGAGAATGCTTTGGAAGGTACTTGAAATACAAGCACCAATAATGAAAATTGGTTACAGGCTATCAAACTGTAAGCAAATAGCAATCGAACTTCAGCCCTGTTGGCAGTCAATAATTTGCAGTTGCATGTGATATTTTTTAATGTGCCTTATTGCTTGCCATCTTTAATGCTATTTTTGGCAACACTGGCAATTTCGTAGTCTAGTAGGTAGTGTGTTCGCTTATTAAACAAACAACAAAACGCGGATGCTCGCTCGGTTACAAATGACTCGACTGAACTGACTGGTTGGATTTTTCAAGTTTTCAAAAAAAATAAAATGAAATTTACAAAAAAAAAAAAAAATAAACTTAAAGCCCGGCTTCGAGCCCCAGGCCAGACATCAAAACGAAATATGAAAAAAAAAATTATTTCTTCGGCGACTTCCTCTCAGCAGATTTCTGGCAAAAACTCTGAGAGTAAATAAGCCGGCCATGAAAAAGTTTCTCAAAAATTTGTCGTTCGAAGTTGACGTTAAACTGTAGGTCTCGCCACTCAAGTATAATATTAAGGCACACAACATGAGTGGTGTGAGAAAATAAGTTGACACGACCTTCGTAGGCTAATTGTGGTCTCAACTTATGAGTCTCACTTTTCTTATACAAATTTTCTATAATTAAGTACTCATATGGACATACAATGTTGAAATTATAAAACTTTATTGCCACTAATATTACACGATTACAAAATACAAAATTATTATGCAATGTCATCGCCTATAAATAGAACGACAATTCTAAAGTTAGGCAAACAGTTGTTCAGAAAATCTTTTCCGGGGCAAAGCAAAATATGAACAATTTTGGAGCGCTTATTGGATTTGTATGTATATTTATAATACATATGGCCTTAGCATATCCTCTCGAAGTAGGCGAAGTAGATGTCGCAGAAGACGTCATGTCTGCAATGTATGCAGAACAGCAAGACGAAGAAGAAGGCTCGTGCGAAGTTATAGCAGTAAGGTCAGGCCGTGACGATGATTATGACGACGTTAAACCAGCGAAGCGGAAATGTAGTCAAGAAGTGGTCAATTATATAAATAAAAGAATTACAGCAGCTCTGGAGGAGAATATGAAAAAATCACCAATTGAAATGGCATTAGATATGGTTTACAATGAAGAGAGAGAGATACTGGCAAAAGCGTTTATACCGGCCGTTAACATTCTGTCCAATTGTAAAAAGTCCGAACAGCAATTAAGACACTTCAATGAATTTCTAAGTAAATATAAGGATATACGAATGAAAATATGGGCTGCACTGAAAGATTTGAAAAAAATCAGTGATGAGCCTGAATATTCCTTATCAAATAAAAATGAGGCTCTTAAAATCTCAATAGCATTAAAACAAGTCGATTCATTACATATTGCTGAAGAGAATTTAGAGGAATATGAGAAATTTTTGAAAAAGCTTAACACGGGCAATACGCAAAATACAATACAAGGAACCGTATTGTTGTTGGGCACAAATCAAAATGAACTTAAACAGAGTTTAACAACGTTATTGCAAGCATTAAATAATCTGCCGGCAGGAACAACACCGGCTAACAGTTTACCGAATGATATAAAAGATTTAATATGTGCAATAAGTGCATTGGTGAATAAGCCGAAGAAGCCAAGTAAAGATAAAAAGAAAAAGGCTGGAATGCAATACGCAGAATATTATGCCGATGCAATTAATTCACTTTTGTAATGTTACTGCAGAGCAGTTAAGGGCCACTAATATTAATGATTTTCAAAGTTATATGTAATACTTTGCCGTTTGTATTCTAAATAAATATAGTGTGATTATTTACAACAACAAAAAAAATAATTTATTTATTCCATACTTCTTTTAACAAAAATACTAAAAATAGTACAGATGGCAAACGGCTCTTGATCGATCGACTTATTGCTCAATTAGGGATGGCAACGCAACTTCACTAGCATTGCCATACATACAGTGGTGGCCACGAATTTAAGAAACGACATATGATGGACTTATTTGTGATAATTTTGTGATAATTGAGAAATCTCAAGAAACCCATGATATTTTGGAAAAATATACTTTGGAGTTTTGCCGCTTCGGCTCCGATGGAAAGCAGTACGTCTGGCGCCCTCCAAACCTGGAGCATCATCCAAAGTACACCCTAAAAACGGTCAGACATGATGGTGGAAATGTGATGGTGTGGGCAGCATTTTCCTGGCATGGTGTAGGTCCCATTTACAAGATTAATTCTAAAATGGACCAGCATGTTTACAAAAATATTATAACAGACACAATGATACCATTCGCTGAAGACAACATGCCTCCAATATAGAAATTTATGCATGATAATGACCCTAAGCACATTTCACGTCTAGTGAAGAGTTGCTTAGAGGAAAACGATATCATTGTTCTTAAGTGGCCAGCTCAATCCCCGGACCTCAATCCAATTGAGAACTTGTGGAATGATGTTGAGGAACATGTACGAACAGTAAAACCAAAAAATTCAAGCGATTTGTGGGAAGAAATCCAAAGGGTTTGGTATGCAATTCCAAAGCAACGTTATGTGGCATTACTCGAAAGTTTACCCGGGAGATGTGCTGCTGTGATGAAAAATAAAGGATTTCCCACTAAATACTAGGATTTTTTATGAAGCTGAGCTTAATTTAGAGAATAGTGTTATATTATGCCTATGTCTTAAATTCGTGACCAGGATAAAATTTGTGTTTATCTATATAATATGTAAATAACAATTCTTAACCGAATATAGGTAAGAAAATATTATTAATTTTTCTTCATAACATTACTAAAATCCTAAAAAAATATCATGGACCCATAATTTTTTCGATAAAATGTAAAAATTATCTCAAATACGTCAGTCATATGTCGTGTCTTAAATTCGTGGCCACCACTGTATGTACATAATTGGCCATTACAACCCTTTAGTAAATATTACTGCCTAGCTCCTCACACTACTCATGTTATGTGCCTTAATTTTTTTTATACTTTTATAAGACTGCAAATTTTTATGAATAATACAAATCACTCTAATCATTTATGAGTATTATAAGTATTTTTCGAAATTTATTAATCTGAATGAGTCATAAATTTCATACTCATATTCAAAGTTTGAAGTACTCATCGTGCTCATACTTAATAATATGCATGATGTTATTGTGGATTCGTCTCTTCTTTACTCAACATTTACAAGAATCACAAAATAAGTATGAGTCGCATACGAACACTACAATACTCACATGAAGGTTGTGTGTTTTCTTTCTTCTTTTTTTGTAAATGCAACAACAACTAAGACTATAAATTTTGATTAATGATTCGAATCACTCAAATCATTTATGAGTATTATAAGTATTTTTCGAAATTTATGAATCTGAATGCGAAGGCGTATGAATCAAACATCGAATTTCGAATGTGGTATGAGTTTGATGTCAACATTGTACTCATACTCATTGCAACCTGTACTTATAAATCATTGTAGTAATGAGTACGAATGAATCAGAGTAGTTAAATTTCAATACTGTTGACTCACTCATACTCAACATTTCGTTGAGTACCTATGAGTAGGGATAAAACGATTTATTGCTGATCTCTGTTCCAGAGTGAGTGATACATTTTGAAAAATGATTGGAAATGCGATCTTTATGTATGATTAGCACTTGGAGGTGAGCATTCGCCTGCATGATGGAGAGTAAAATAAAGCTGCATTAAAGGCTGTGGGATATTCGAACTCTACGATAACGGAAGGGTGGAAAGAAAGGGTATAAGTGTGGTTGCAATAAGACCTTTAACTGGTCGCCGTGCCAGCTCGTCCTTATTTGCATCCAACAATAGGACCTTCGGATAGGAACAGCATTTATCAGAGTTAGGTTGTGAGGAGCAAGTTTTGAGATGATCTTGTAAAATTGAGAACTGTTTACTTACATACATACATACATACATTCTTACATACATAATTAGCCATTATAACCCTTCAGTCAGGATTACGGCCTAGCTTTTCTTACCACTCATGCTGTGTGCATTAATTTTATACTTGAGTGGCTTTTTCATGGCAGGCTTTTTATTTACTGTCAGAGATTTTGCCAGAAATTCCCTGAAAGGAAGTCGCCGAAGAAATATTTTTTTTTTGTCATATTTCGTTTTGATATCTGGCCTGGGACTCGAACTAGGGCTTTACGTTTAATAAGCGAACAGACTACCTACTAGAGTACAGCATAGCCAGTGTTGCCAAAACTAATATTAAAGATGGCAAGCAACAAAGCCACATTAAAAAAATATATACATTTTAAATATGATTTCTGGCATATGACCGCCACGGCTGGCGCGGATGTAGTCCAATCTGGACGTCCAATTTTCGATGACTTTTTCCAACATTTGTGGCCGTATATCGGCAATAACACGGCGAATGTTGTCTTCCAAATGGTCAAGCGTTTGTGGCTTTACCGCATAGACCAATGACTTTACATAGCCCCACAGAAAGTAGTCTAGCGGTGTTAAATCACAAGATCTTGGAGGCCAATTCACAGGTCCAAAACGTGAAATTAGGCGGTCATCAAACGTGTCTTTCAATAAATTGAAATAAAATTGCACTATTTGCAAGCGTTGTTCAGGCGTGAGTCTATTCATGATGAATTGCCAAACCAAACTGATAATAAATCACTTTCCAGCTGTTTAATCGGTCGCCATCTTGAATTCCATTCCAGATGGACTTAAAGTTCTATACCTCTATAAAAAACACCCTTTACAATGGGTCAATTCGACCTCCGGGTACTGTACTTGTCACAGTCGACAAGTACACGTCCTCTAACCTTGATGGGCTGTAAACAATTTTCATTATTGGTGCTTGTATAGCTTCCAAAGCATTCTCGGAACTATCTGTGACGAGATTCATATAGCGTGGTCCATTTAAATGTTTCAGTGTTGCAAATGTGTTGCATTCATATGGCCGGCATGGCTGGCCTCACAGTACCCCATTCATTCGAACCGATTTTCGTGTACTTTTACGAGTGTATGGGGCAATGGCATCACGAATGTTGTCTCTGCCTTGGTCGGCATAGCACTTTTTCCACAGAAAATAGTTCAACGGTATCAAAGCACAGTTTCTTGGCGGTTCACTTGATATCACCATTTCGGCTAATTATATCATGCTGGTTGAAAGCAAACATCGCTCCTATCAATACCATGAAGAGCGGGCGTATGAAACACGATTATCATGATGCCATAAGTGTCTCTGATGACTGCAATGCTGGGTTTCTTTTTAAAAAAAATATGGGCCAATGATGACTTCGCAGCAAACAGTCACTCTTAATGGATACACGTTTCTTAGCCGCAAATACGGCAATTTTGCTTGTTAACATACTCAACAAGATGAAAATGAGCTTCATCCGAAAAGATGATTGCGCCATTATTGAGCTCAATAATTCATATAGAGTTTCAATTAATTATTGCGCAAATAAATACGCAAATTCTTATAATATTGAGTAAAACTTAAAATACAGCACTGTCATAAGTACGTTCAATGAGCATATTACAGTTTTCCGAACACTTTCTGTTGATATTTCACAATTCAAATGTCAACAACGACAAACAAAAAAAATAAACAACAATGTTGTTGAAACAACTAGCTGTTTAGTGTACCATCTGTCAAACGAATATTGCGTATATTATATCTGAACACTTAAAATATTGTACTAAAATAATCGAATATTGGCTCATTAGAAGTGCATGTCTGAACATAGTATTACTCAAGCGTAAATCGATTAATTATGTTCAGTGGAGATAAGATATTGAATTTTCTGACAGATTAGAATGTGACATAAGTATTGCCAGATTCGATATAATCAATGGTTCTAATTTAAACCGATAGATGACCCACCCGATACAATAAATAGAAAAACGAAAACAAATAAAAAAAAGTCATTAAAACTTTACTTTATTGTTATTAGATTTAATGTAAATACATATAAATTTTTAATTGAATTAAGTTTTGGATTAGAATAATCGAATCGAAGTAAAGTGTACAATAGAATCTGTTAATCACATATGGAGACATTGAAGCAGTCTATAGTAGTCCTGTAAATAGTTCTCAACTTTATCTAAGTTATACGTGCTTGTTAGTTTCGTTTTTATCTCTAAAGCATCATATTTAAGCCTTGGATCACAAGCCGTATTTATAATGTGAATTAATCTTTCAAAAGCATTTTGTACCTTCGGTTGTATTCGTTGAAATCTACTCACATATCGATTAAATCTATCTAAAACTGCTTGAGCGTTTGCACAATTATACGGATTGTCTATGTTTGTTATACGATTTTTTGCCACTTCATATCTCTTGTCATTATATTCCGCCCATATGGCTAAATTGGGGTTATCTTTTCGGGGATATTTCAACAAAGCACGATAAATTTGTTCATTTATAAAATTCGCTATTGTATTATCACAATCTTTTGAGCATTTTTCATTTCTTTTATGTCTTGTATGTACTGGTATGTCATCAATTGAATCTTCTTCAGATATTATGTTTTCGTCAGAACCTACTTCTTCGACCGGGTATCCCAAGGCCGTATATATTATAAAAATATAGACAAGTCCAATAAGCACTGCCAAATATTTCATTATCGCTGTTGTTTGCTTGAAGTCTTACTTTGGAAAGATTTTAAGAAAAACTGTTTACCTTACTTTGGAAATTCGTTAGTTTTTGTAGGTGATGGCCATGTCCAAAACTTTTGTTATTGTAATCGAGTAATAAATTCGAACGATTAAAATCTAAAGATATTCAATGCCCGTATGCCCATACGTGTAGTTATTTACAGGAAATTTGTGTATGAAAAGAGTACCTAGGACGTGTTTGGGACTAATTTTGAAACCAAAAACGCCGGCATCCATTTATTCGAAAGACAATTAATTTCAAATGTTTCAGTGCAACCAAAATGTAAGGTGTAGTAAAAAGTAATCAAGTATTTTTTTTAAATGAAATTTAATCTTTAATATTAAAAGTACTTTTTTTCTTAAAAAATACTATGGCATGAAGAAAAAGTACCAACTGAAAATTTTCAATTTTTAAACTTACCAGCGAGATTGCTTAAGTGGTCATACGCCTATGAATTATGAGTTTTAAAAAGGTACTATTTTAGATAAATATTACCAAATAAATGTAATACAGTTTTGGTATTCAAACAATCAAGCTTTGAAATGTTCAATGTTCTTGAAGTCTAGCCTCTAATATTAAAAGTACTTTTTTTTAAATACTATGGCATGAAGAAAAAGTACCAACTGAAAATTTCCAATTTTTAAACTTACCAGCGAGATTGCTTAAGTGGTCATACGCCTATGAATTATGGGTTTTAAAAAGGTACTATTTTAAATAAATAGTACCAACTAAATATAATACAATTTTGGTAATCAAACAATCAAGCGTTCAAACGTTCATTTTTCTCTTATTAATCAATCATTTTAATATAATGCACATTTTCCACATATTTTTCACCTTCTAGGTCCAGTTTTGTTCTTTCATTCAGGGCTCTGTTATTAAAAAAGAAGTATAAAGGGTTCTATAAGATTCTTAATTTTATGTTTTTATGTTCAATGTTTTATATTTGCCGTGTTATAGTGTGTTCGCTTATTAGACGTAAAGCCCTGGTTCGAGCCCCAGGCCAGATATCAAAAGGAAAATATGAAAAAAAAAATTTCTTCGGCGACCTCCTCTTGTCATATTTCTGGCAAAAACTCTGAGCCGACTTTAAAATGTAAGTCCCGCCACTCAAATATAAATTTAAGACACTCAACATGAATGGTGCGAAAAGCTATGCCGTAATCCTGACTGAATGGTTGTAATAATGACCAATTATGTATGTACATATTTGGCTGTACTACGTCTCAATAGCTTTATTCGGCATATTGTCGGTCAGGCTTTCATCATATAAACACTTCATCACTGAATTAAATACCCCTCCCGGTTCTACGGCACTCTTAATCATATTATGCGTTATGAAGCCCTTTTTCCTTTCATAGAGCACACATTTGATTCCAATTTATTTGGAATCAAATCTTGACGGAATCATGATTGGAACCATGTGATATGATGACTGGTGAAATTGGCGGGAATTCTGACTTATAATGTCAACAATAAATGAATTTAAAGTAAGCAAATCGAATAAAATGGACAGAATTAGTCAAAGCTTGCAAAGTTCAATTGGATTAGTTATTCGCTCGGAGAACCTAGAAGTTCTGAACTAATGGCTCTACACCAAAAATTAACAAAAGACATACGAGTGGGTTAATTAAGCTCGTTTAAAATATAAGAAAAATGTGCTGAATTTTTGTTCCAATTTGTCAGCGAACTTCTGTGTTGGTTCATTAGATGGTAGCTCGTGGTTCAATCCCGCAGCTCAGATATCTCGAACAAAAGGAAATTAAAAAAAAAATTATTTTCGGTGACTTCCTCTCAGCAGCTTTCTGACTAATACTCTGAGAGTAAAATAAAATTCCAATGAAAAATTTCTCAAACGATCTGTCGTTCAGAGTCGGCTTCAAACTGTAGCTAACGCCACTCATGAATAAAATTAGCACAAATGACTTGATTGTAATCCTGACTAAAGCAAGAAACTGGAGTAACTGCACTTACTACTTAGCTTAGCTGCTGATGCTAATGCTGGTAATTAATAATTTTAAATTCAAATGTTTTATTTATTGACAATTAAGTTATTGATATGAAACATTTCTTCAGTGTAGAATTCAAAAATTGGGATGTTATTGAAGACTCCTTGAATACGCTGCTGCCAATTTCTCTCTCTCTCTCTTTCTCTTTGTTAAAAAGGTTTTATAAATTAAGGAATCCTTGATATAATTCCATGGGAGTTCCAGGATAAACTTGGCCCATTCCTCCATGACCACAGAGACTGCAACCTTGACCACAGAGACCTTGACCACAGAGACTGCAACCTTGACCACAAGGGGCACTTAAGGCCGTATGTATTATACAAATAAGGAGAAGTCCAATAAGCGCTGGCAAATTTTTCATTTTCGCTTTGTTTGCTTGAAGTCTTACTTTGGAAAGATTTGAAGAAAAACTGTTTACCTTACTTTGGAAATTCGTTACTATTTATAGGTGATGGCGTCGTTGTGCAATACTTTTGTTATTCTAATCGAGTAATAAAGTTGAACGATTAAAATCTAAAGAAATTTAATGCCCGTATGCCCATATGTGTAGTTACTTATAGGAAATTTGTGTGTGAAAAGAGTACCAAGGACGTGTTTGGGACTAATTTTGAAACTGAAAACGCCGCCATACATTTATTCGATAGACAATTAATTTCAAATGTTTAAATGCAACCAAAATGTAAGGTGTAGTAAAAAGAACTCAAGTTTCTGTTTTAAATTAAATTTAATCTTTAATATTAAAAGTACTTTTTTTTAAAAAAAGTACCAACTGAAAATTTCCAATTTTTAACGTACACGCCAGATTGCTTAAGTGGTCATACGCCTATGAATTATGAGTTTTAAAAAGGTACCATTTTAAATAAATAGTACCAACTAAATGCAATACAGTTTTGGTAATCAAACAATCAAGCGTTCAAAGGTTCGTTTTTCTCAGTTTAATAGAATGTACATTTTCCACATAGTTTTTCATCTTCTAGGTCCAGTTTTGTTCTCTCATTCAGGGCTCTGTTATTAAAAAATTAGTATGAAAGTACTATCTGATAGTACCATAAGGATAAAGAAAAAGAAGAATCCATAAGGATAAAGACTATGGTATTAAAGATGCAAAAACGTAATATTTTGAATTCTCCATTCTGTTGTCAAAAAAAGTACCAAAGTATTTTGCATTTTGGCTTCTTCGAATATTTATTTCTTCCTTGGCGTTTTGTCTCTGTTTTTCGAAATTCTCTTCAATTATCTGCACATATTCATCCATCCACCACCTCCTAGGTCGCCCTATTGACATACATACATACATACATAATTTTCCATTACAACCCTTCAGTCAGGATTACGGCCTAGCTTCTCAATAGTTCGCCTATTTTCCTGGTAGTTAAATAGCCATTTAATCGAGTTACATGGTTTCGGATATTCTTTTGAAGAGTATTATCGCAGTAATATTTAGGATTTCGTGTTGCAGCAATATTGGATGGCATGTTGCATATACGAGTATTATCCACTCTCTCTCATGCCCGAAGCTTATTCCTTAACTGTGTTCACAAATGAGGCAAGTGATCGATGTAGAAGTTTGCTCAGCATCGGCGTATAGGACTGTATCTAAGTCAGCACTACTGGTAATCAGTGATGTAATACCTATAGATCTACAGGCAAGTGAGCGAAAGAGAGTGTGAGAGGCTAAAAACGTGCACGGAGAGGCAGTAAATGTCGACGATGCCAAAAAGCGAACCATACAACAATGGCAAGAGGAATGGAACACTGAGATGAGTGGTAGATGGACGGCAAAACTTCTTCCAGATATTACCCGCTGGATGGAGAGGAAATTTGGTGAGGTTAACTACTACTATCTGACACAACTGTTATCTGGACACGGTTATTTTTGTAAGTACCTATTTAAAATGGGGAAGATCACACGGCCAAATTTCAGCTATGATGATGCGGAACACACTTTCTTTCATTGTGAGAGATGGAGATTGCAAAGAAGGCCAAAGTCGGCGCCTGTACTGTCGAGAACTTCTGCGATGTAATTCTGAACAGTGAGGAGAATTGGAATAGCATAGTCACGTACGCTGAAGTCTTACTAAAATCTAAGACTTGAATGAGAGAAGTAGAATGGACGTTTAAACAGCTTCTCTAAACATTGCTTCGTTACGCAATTCGGGCGAGGATATGGATGTGGATATGGATGTGGAAGTATTACTTCGAAGTAATACCATAGTAGTAGTTCCGGAGTGAGCATAAGCAGTCCAAAAGAGGAGGGGGAGATTTAGTGAGTGAGGGCCCCACACACGGGGGATAGTGACGACTACCCCTATGGTGCGGTTAGGTACATTTACTCCTCCTCATAGAAAAGAAAAAAGTTGCAGTAGACTATCAGACTAATAATCTGAAACCCACCTAACCTTTTATAACAGTTTGAGACTATTTAAGTTGACAGAACAATGAGCAAAGTGAAGAACTGCTTAGTTAACTTCAGTTCGATTCAGATTCTGAAAATAATTTTAATTTTTAAATTAATGTGCTATCACACACGAGACTATTTTTTAAGCCGCACAATATTTGTTCTTTCAGTCACACACGAGACTATATCATTTGGCATAAAATTGCATACATGTACTCTGCTTTGTGTGTGTATTAGTGCATTTAACACACAGCGAAACACTAAATATGGTCTACACAAAACACCTACCTTTCTGTACCTGCTGTTTTATAAATGTATGTGTATTGGTTTATGCGGGGGGTAGAATCTGATGAAAAAATTATGCCAGTAAAAAACCACTCTCTCATCTCTCTTGCCTACAAGCTGCTATTTTGTGTGAGCATAATTGTTCTCGTGTGTGATTGCCCAATCGCTGTAAAATAGGATCCAAAGAGATTTCTTATAAAGAATTAAAAACAAAGAAAAAAATATGAATTTTTTTTTGAAATTTATTTTAATTATTCACGGTTTTGAAAAGAAATGCTCGCGGTTCTTCGGCATCGTTTTATTTCTCATCTTAAGCTGCATTATCTGAGTTATTGTTGTCAGATGTCGACTTTACTTCATTTTTAAAAGTCTGATATTTCCTTAAAGCTTCTTTAGCTTCAGAAACGCTCGTACTAAAGTGTAAGAGCGATTCTACCTTAATGGCGACAGATTTGAGTTGCATGGAATCATCAGGATTTTTCTGTATCTCTTCTAGATCTCTCACGGCCTGTTCCATTTTAAAGATTATATCATCATAGTCTTTGCCAGCCATTAGAAATCTCCTTAAAGCTTCTTCGGCTCTCTTACAATCATACTGTTTAGCGGGTTTCTGTACGATGGCATTTGTCAGGCGCTTATAACTTTCATTATAAACCAATGTTAACAGAAAACTACCAGTCGGCTTTTCAGAATATTTCTTAAGCGTTTTATTAATTTGTTTATTTATGTAGTCGACCACATCGGAATTGCATTCCGTTTGCTCGACGCTATATACTCCATGTATTAGGCAAACCAAAAAAATTCCAATAAAAACTGGCAAATAATTCATTTTTTTTTCTTATTTATATGGATGGCGTGGAGCCAGCTAACTTTGGAAAGATATTCTGAAAAACTGTTTGCCTAACTTTAGAATTTCGTTACCTTTTATAGGTGATGGCCCATTACGTAATTGCTTTGTAATTCTAATCGAGTAATAAAGTTTTATAGATACATACATCATAAACAAATTAGATGCTGGTATGCCCCTAAGGGTACTTAGTTATCGAAAATTCCAAAGACATGTGTAAGTAAAAGGTTTTTTTTTTTAAATGAAACATTTACACTCATAAGTTAAGACCGTAATTAGGCTATGAAGGTCGTGTAATTTGTTTACTTGGAGACTTTATCTGCTCATTATAGACCAGAAAAGGTCTATATTGTAATATGGGGCCTAGAAGAGTTGGCTTTTCTGTAGCATATAGCTGGTCCATGGTTCTAAATTCTTATGATATAATCTTGTGTGCCTCTGAAACTAAATCCGAGTAAGTTTTTACTCTCTGTTTGATCCATAGGCCGATTAAGATGGTAGTCGCCGTAGTCTAGTAGGTAATGTGTTCGCTTATTAGACAATAATCCCGGGTTCGAGCCCCAGGCCAGACAACAAAACCGAAAATATGAAAAAAGAATATATTTCTCCGGCGACTTCCTCTCAGCAGATTTCTGGCAAAAACTCTGAGAGTTAATAAACCTGCTATGAAAAAGTTTCTCAAAATCTGTAGTTCGTAGTCGACGTTAAACTGTAGGTCCCGCCACTCAAGTATACAATTAAGGCACACAACTTGAGTGGTGAGAGAAGCTAGGCCGTAATCCTGACTGAAGGGTTGTAATGGCTAATTATGTATGTATGTATGTATGTATGTATATATGTATGTAAGTAAACAGTTCCCGATTTTACGAGATCATCTCAGAACTTGTTCCTCAGAATCTTGCACTGATAAATGCTGTTCCTATCCGAAGGTCCTATTGTTGGATGTAAATAACAACGAGCTGACATAGCGACCAGTTAGTGGTCTTATTGCAACCACACTTATACCCGTTCTTTCAACGCTTCCTTTATCGTAGAGGTCGAATATCTCACAGCCTTTAATGCAGCTTTATTTTACTTTCCATCACGCAGGCGAATGCTCACCTCCAAGTGCTAATCATACATAAAGATCGCATGGCCAGTAATTTTCTAACACGTATCACTCACACTGGAATCATTTTTTCGCTACTCATAGGTACTCGTGAAATTATGAGTACGTACTAGTGAGTCAACAGTATTTAAATTCAACTACTCTGATTCAATGATTTATAAGTACAGGTTGCAATGAGTATGAGTACAATGTTGACATCAAACTTATAACATTCGAAATATGCTTGATTCATATGCCTTCGCATTTAGATTCATAAATTTCGAAAAATACTTATAATACTCATAAATGAATCGAGTGATTCGAATCATTCATCGAAATTTACAGTCTTAGTTGTTGTTGTTGCATTTAAAAAAAAAATTCGTACTCGAATCATATTTATTTTGTGATTTTTGTAAATGTTGAGTAAAGGAGAGTTAAAATCAACAACATCATGCCTATTGTTAAGTATGAGTACGATTTATGATTTAAACTTTAAATATGAGTAGTATGAGTATGATATTAAAATAAGTATGAATGCTTACAAGTATCAGAAATTATGAGTATAATACGAATCTACTCATCTTTTTGAATACTAATTGCTGATCTCTGTTACAGATCTATGTACATTTCATGTAGGCATGTTAAGATCCACTCAGTGTCCATCATATTCTTCAGATTTTCTTTCATGTAAATGTTGAGTCATGGAGAGTCGATATCAACATCATGCGTGTTGTTATGTATGGGCCAAACTCTTCCATTTTTCCCAAGACATACTTTAGAGATCCTTAACAATTTTGCTGCCTCTATTGGGAGAGAATGCAGTGATACATGTGCAGTGATATGCCAAGAAAAACTTTATATCTTATCTAGCAAAAGCTTTCCAACATACAATGTGAGGACTGCTATAACTATAGCTCCCCCTTCCCCCAATTTGGCCTAGCTAATTGCATAATATTTTTTATGTTCCTTGTTCATTCCATCCACAATGTTTTCTTTTCAGTTTATTTTACCACATGAGACAATCTAAGCTTGGTACTGTTAAGCCTAAGCAAAATCACGATTGACACCAATTAAGGTCAGGGAAATATTCATTATGAGCTTTATAGCAACCTGATCAAATGATTGTTTCTGATCTCAACTGTCAATAATAAACGAGATTGAGAGGTCTGCCTTATAGCTCGGAGCTTACGTTATCCTATGGTCTTTTGTTTTGATCACTGTATAACGTGTACTTAATTTTGTAAATTTCAATTAAGCCGAGGCCTGCAAAATACATTTGAATTAGCTTTCTAGCTTTCAAAGCCTAGCATATCTGTTCTGATGCCATTACAGCACACACTTGATTTAATCAAACTCGTATCAAATATAAGAAACGTGTGCTTCATTTTTGATCAAATTTGTGAGCAAACTTGCACTTCTTCTCTACATAGGCTTACCAGCCTAACGGTAGACTAGTTATATAACCTAACCTTGTCTGACAGAGACTAGTTAATATGAAAACGGTCTTTACTGGGAAGGTATTTGAAATATGAGTATCAATAATGAAAATTGGTTACTGGCTATCGAAGTGGAACCAAATAAAACAATCGAACTTCAGCCCTGTTGGCAATCAATAATTTGTAATTGTTTGTTACTTGCCACCTGGCAATCCCAACGAAGTTCCGCTGCTATTCCTAATGGATCGATAAGTCGCGATACTTAGAACAGACAAATAAAATTACAGAAAAGGAAAAATACATATATTTTTTGTTTTACTTTTATTGATCAGTGTATTTGGTCAGTATAATGGTTTCAAAGAATAATTCACTTCAAAAACATTTAAACATCTGCTGCAAGTGTTATTACAGAAGGTCATTGACTGCATTACAAAAATAGTCGCTGCCGTAATCATCAAACTTTGGTTGTAATAATCCTCCCAATAAATGGTTTATATTTTGATTAATCCAGGGACAGGCTACAACCGGTTTAACTTTATCCTGCACTATTACAGTTGTTCCAGGTTGTGGTATTACGGTGTTTTTAATGTGTAGTTTTTTCTGAAATAAATCAAATTTATCAAGAAGTTCTTGAGCAATATGTAGGGAATCGACATCTTTTAATTGGCCACTTAAAGTGAGTGCCTCATTTTGAACCTCTGGACAATAACAGCAATCGCCAGATATTAATTTTAAATGATCCAGAGCACTGAAGATTTTCATTCTTACTGCATTAAACTTCGTGACAAACTCCAGAAACTTTTTTATCTCCAATTCGGATTTTCGACAATTCGAGTTAGGTGTGACTTTTGATATAATCGCCGAGGACAGGATCTCTCTGTGGTCATTAAAAATTGTATCTAATTTGATATCGATAGTCGCTTTCGGATATTGGGTCAGCAATGAGACAATTCTCTTATTTATGTACCGAACAACATTTGCATTACATTCCCGAGGTGCACATTCAATTTGAGGGCGTTGGGGGACGACATATGACTGATGGACGGGACATGGGTTAACGGTGCCACATGTGCAAACGGGACGATTGCAGACACAGTTTGTAACGCACTGGCGTCCAATGCATGATCTTGATTCAATTTCATTCGAACTTTGTGGCATTTCTTCTGAGTTCTCATTTACTTCTTCTTCTATCACTTGTTCTTCTACCACTTCTTCATCTTCGAGCGGATATCCTAAGGCCGTATGTATTATAAAAATACATACAAATCCAGCAAGTAACGAAAAATATTTCATTTTTTTTGTTTTTTTTTTGATTTCTTTCACGTAAACTTTACTTGGAGCAAAAATTTTAAGAAAAACTGTTTCCCTAACTCTTGAAACTCGTTGCTATTTATAGGGGTGCGTTGCCATTAAATTGCAACTTTTTGCAATTTAAATCAAGTAATAAAGTTTGTAGAAATTTCATGCCCATATGCTCATACGTGTACTTAATTAGAGAAAATTTCCATGAGAAAAGTGTTTACGATTATTATTTTGAAACGACTTACATCCATTAATTTACAACGAATACAATTGATTTAGAAAGCTTTTATTTTTTGCCTGAAAATTTACAAATTTTTTCTCTCCCCATTACGTTAGGTTAGCTGGCCCTTCGCGATTTTTTAAATGAAACCAAACCGCGTTCAGAATTAAATTTTGCAAGAGCTAGGCATATACACTCATAGCTCCTGCACATTCAGTGGATGCTATCTAGAGATCAGCAATTAATCGTTGTTTCGCTACTCACAAGTACTTATGAAATGTTGAGTAAGAGTGAGTCAATAGTACTGAAATTCAATTACTCTGATTCATTCGTACTCACTACAACATTGTTTTATAAGTACAGGGTGAGCAATGAG